>OZ014519.1:285697910-286934785 GCA_963966055.1 Lathyrus aphaca | reverse complement strand
CGCTCCTCGTGAAGTTATCTTGTCAGTTCCAGGATTCTTTCTTGACTAGCTTTGAAATGAGTCTCAAAAGTATCCCTTTGTTCCTTCAACTGGATCCAGGACCTCTTCAACTCTTCCATGTCAGTGGGCATGTCTGGATGAAGAATGATATAAGGAGTATCTCCTTCAGCAACGGGCTTCATGGTAACTGGCGTGATGGCAGGATATGGCATCATAAGAGTCTGAGCACGTGCTCGTACCAATATGAGATAAGGTTCCATAGGAATTGAGTACTTTGGTTCCAGAGTCCTGCTGTCAACCTTGTTCACTTTACCCCAAGCTCGTATGAACCTTTGACGGTAACCTTGCAGATTGTTGTCGTAGTCGAACACAATACCCTGAGTAAGCATGTCATGAGGACCATTACTTCGAGCATAACCAAACTGACGTAGAGCTAAAGAAGGATTATAGGTAATGCCCCCTCTTATGCCAAGGAGTAGCACATTAGGGAACTCCCCACAACGGTCAATGATAGTAACATTCTCCATGGATCTAGAGCACCAATGAATGTCTGAATGAGAAAGTGACATGATCCTCTTGGACCACCTTAACCCTTGTTCATTCTTCATCATTGATCGAGGAAGGTGAGAAATAAACTACCTAGACAATAGAGGTATGCAACACATCAGAGTTCCTCGTGCCTTCGTAGTACGGGTATGAAGAGAATGTAAGATGTCTGCAAGTAATGTAGGCACTGGATTGCGAGTCAAAAATATGTTGATGGCATGTACGTCTATGAACTGGTCTGGATTAGGGAACAATATTAAGCCATAGATCAATAGGGCTAGGATCTCCTCAAAAGCATCATAAATCATAACCTTCAGGAACACTTTAGCTTTCTCCATCAATACCTTAGCAAGGATACCCTTAACTCCACTTCTTGTTTCTAGGACAATGTCTGATTTTTTCAGATGTAGGGCTGCAACAATGACTTCAGGTTTAGGCTCTTTTTCTAAGCCTGGGAAGAGTCTCTGATCAAGGATAGGTATACCCAATAGTTTGAAGAATTCTTCCATTGTAGGAACCAGCTAATAGTCGGGGAATGTGAAGCAATGATGTTTAGGATCAAAGAACTGGAATAGGACACTCATCATGTCTTCATTGAACCCTGAAGTGACTAGATCCACTAGGTGACCATGCCTCTTGATGAACTGGGAGTTTTCAGAAACTTGAGAGACCAATTCCTTAAGCTTAGGAGGTATTCCTACAAAGTTGATCCAGATAGTATTCCTACGAGAAGAAGCCATGACCTGCAACAAAGAACAAAGATAAATCATTTGGTCCTTGAAATGGTTAGTGAAAATGCTATGCTTATGATGCATGATGTCATGATGTTATGCTCAATCACAAACATGTGGCACACACAAACAAGTCACACAATAGCCCTAGGTTTGAAGGCTTGCATGAGGTTTAAAGGTAAGTACCCTCCCTTGAAGTTTAGATGGTTCATCCTGTCCTATAAAGTAACCAGGTTCTAAGGGATCTCAATATCATTGATCCTTCACAAGGGTGGTTGTTCAGTAGGAAACTTACTTGCCAACCAAAACCCTCCAAGTTTAGGATCCCAATGAGCGTAGTATCGAGTATCAACCAACTTCAGTCTTCACCAAAGCCGGTTATCTCACTACTTTTCTTAACGCCAAGATGGGATGACTAGGGTTCTAAAAGTCAGTTAGTGTATTGACAACATATGGCAGCCTCATATTATCCTCAACTTACTTAAGGAACATAAGCACCAACCAAGAAGTCACACTAACTATGGCCACCAGATCAACCATATCGGTATACGCCATACAGTTTCCTTGGTCTATTGCCATTTACCTAGGGTACACTAGATCCGGGTTAGGATCTTTCACACATAAAGCCCAACAAGTAATATAAAGCAAACAAGGCAAACAATTTAAATGATCTAATTCCTAAGGGTACCCCTCTTTTATTATTCTCCCCAGCAGAGTCGCCAGTTCTGTAACACGGTGGGAGAACTGACTTTCTATAAATGTTGCGGATAGCAAGATTCGCCACCGAATTTTATTTTATCCATAAGGAAAGGACATAAAAGAACAGGAAAGACCTATTTTTAAAAGACTTGAGTTCGGGGGGTAGGTTATATAAAGGGAAGGTGTTAGCACCCTTTATATCCATGGTTATCCATGGGCTCTTAGTTACTTAGCTCACTTAAATTGTTTTTGAAGAGTGTAGTGTGTGATTAGAAAAATTTCTTTAATTACTTTGTAATGACCCTCGTATGGGTGTATACAAAGCCTAGTTTAGAAATTGTGAGGTGTAAAAGTATTTTTTGAAGAGTGAGCAAGTAACTGTGAGGTACCTACCCTAGATTAAGTCTTTCGTGTTCTCGTATGTTCTTTCAATGGTAAGACTATCCCTATTATTAAGGAATAGGTAGTCATTACCTTGAATGTGTTTAAGGGACAAGCGTAGGGTCATCGTATGGTCATAGAAAGCAACTTAAGGGATGTCTTTAGCAATTCGTAGGGACTATCATCATTTATTCGAAGGGACAAGATCATTATTCCGTAGGCAACCTCAAAGGGACTTGATCTTTTAAATCTGTAAGGACTTGATGATTTTTTATGAAGGGACTTTGCTTAAGACACCCCTATATTCGAGGGACTTGACCATTTTTAAGGCAACTGAGAGGGGTAACCTAGGAAGTGCAAGATGGCGATCAAAGATCGACTTACGTGTGTGAGTGTTTATATTCAAGTATTTATCTTATTTAAATTAATTTTCTAAATTATTTTTAATCACATTTAGGTTATACACACCCTAAGATTACTAACCATACAATAAAATGTTTACGAAATAGAACAAAGACGGAAAATAAACTTACAAGTATTACATGGCTTTAGTAGATACATAATAATCAAATAAAAATCATAATAATAAATATAATAAGAATAATAAATAAAAAATAATAAAATATTAGCAATAATAAAATAATAACAATACTAATAATGATAATAATAGTGAATAAAGAAATCAAAATTAAAATTAAAAACAAAGAGAAATTATTTTTAGGTTAAATAAATATTAGAAATTTTTTTAGAGATTGATTAAGAAAATAAAACCAATTTAATAATAATAAGAAAAATATTAAATTATTTACATATTAATAAAAATAAAGATTAATATATTGATTAGGGTTTAGAAAAATAAGTTAAATTTTTAGGGTTAATAGAAAAATTAGGGTTAGTACTTTAATTAAGAATATTAGGGTTTTTAATTACAATTAAAATACATTATTTTTTATTCACAAAAAATATATATAATAATTATATACAAATATATTATAAAATTAATACAAATAATTAACATTAAGAAAATAATTATGAGTTTTTAGAAAATATAAGATTTATAAAAATATTATTGGTTATTAATTTAGAAAAACATTTTAATTATATTAATTTAAATCAAAATAAATAAAATAGGAAAAAATAAGAAAATGGAAAAATTCCTAAAAAGATAAGACCTGGGATTTGAACCCAGGTCCCTTACCTCAACAACATCATACAAAACCAACTGAGCCAGCACGCGCTGGTGTTATCTATATACAACGCATCCATTATATTTTAAACCTGCAGCCAAAAATAAATATGTGAAAAAAAAAGTTGGAACCAAGGATTCGAACCCCAGCCCTTCTGCCTCCATGCGCGTATCACCTACCAACTGGCTAAGCAACACATCTGAAATATAAACGCAAACACAATCTAATAAAATAAGCAAAGATTTGAAAATCCAATTTCGCGCCAGACTTCATCTCCTTCCTCTAGCTGTCGTATTAGGCTATACCTACAGACGTTCGTCACTAAATGTTTTAGTGACGGATTTTCTCCATCACTAAAGGTCCTGCATATTCAAATATCACAAATAACAAGAATAAATTATTTTTAATGGTTCAAACAAGTTAATATGATGTCTCTAAGTCCAATTGATCCATTAATTTCAACCGAAATTGCTCTTAGACGTGGTTCCCAATTTCAAGTTTATGAAACCCTAATAATGGTCGTTTGCGTTTCAAGCTATGGTTCATCATAAAAATTATCCAGAAATATTGTAAACTTCATTCTAAACACAAAACAACAATCAAAATTAGTGTATGATGCATAAATCATAAAAATCGAAAATTTCAAAAGTAAGAACAAAAGTGAACCGGTTCATGGATTTTAGCATGATTTGGATGCGAATGAGGGTTGAGATATGTTCAATGATGTTCAAGGATCATGTTTAAACCTTCAAATTGCCTGAAAAACAACACAAAGTGAGAATCCGAATTTGAAATTTCTTTGAAAAAAGTTGAAGTTTGTTCTTGATCCTTGGAGGCAGCAAATTCGTCCCTTGTTATTGTATTATGTTAATGTACATATAGTGAATGAAATTAGGTTAAAAAAACATGTCCCTTCTTTGGGCTTTTGGATAACTTGATGGTGAAGAAAGATATGATCTTAAAAGTGAGAAAAATCAAATATTTTCATACTCTTAAAGCCTTGCACGAATTTGGAGTGTATCCAATCAAGTTAAATGATGTTTATGATCTTCTAGAACCACAATCCTATCCAAATATTTGATTTATATATTTTATTTTGATTTAATTTGCATTTTAATGAATAAAATTCAAATAAATACTAAATAAAAAATAAAA
The DNA here is from genome assembly GCA_963966055.1 of Lathyrus aphaca. Lineage (NCBI taxonomy): Eukaryota > Viridiplantae > Streptophyta > Magnoliopsida > Fabales > Fabaceae > Lathyrus > Lathyrus aphaca. The sequence continues at coordinate 286,930,086 of OZ014519.1, read as the reverse complement.
AATCAGATATTACTTGGTTTGGGTCGTGCTTGATGATATCATGAAGATTGGATGGCAATTTGGCAGGCCCATTTGACAAAAAATGGTTTTAAGGCTTCATTTGCTTCACATACCTCCCAAAAATTTCCCACATTTGCAAAGGCATAAATCCCTCAATTTTAAGGCTATGAAGGTGTTCTTGCACATTTTGGAAATATTAGAGAGTCCTCTAACCAACATATTTGGTCTCATGTCCATATCCTTTACCATTTTCAAATTATGCCCTTTGGAAGATGTTGACTTTTTGTTGACTTTTAAAATGACCTATAATGTTTTAGCTCATACCTTCCAAATGAAGCATTTTTAGGATTGGCTTGTGAGACACAAAGTTGTAGAGAATTCAATTTCCTTCAAAATGAGCTTTGGCTGGGAAATTTTTGATGAAGCATGTGAAAGTTATGGCTGGTCAAAGTTCAGTTGACTTTTCCTGTGAAAACCCTAATTTAGAAACTCCTGATTCTTGATGATCTAAACTTCCTTGATGAATCATGATCAACCCTTGATCAAATGATGAATTTTACTTCATAAACTTGATGTTGGCAAAAAATCATGGTTTGACTTTGGTTTGACCATAGTTGACCTTAGTTTGACGTTTTAACCACTTTGACTGATTTTTGCATATCTGATCATCTGACTGAGCAAACCTTTTGGGAAAGCCTTGAAACTTGTCATAGTGATTCTTGAAGACATATAGGATACTATGAAACTCACTTGAAGCCTTGTAAATTCATTTAGCCTGATGAAATTCAAAACCCTAGATTAGGGTGCATTGCTTAGGAGGATGCTTTGTCTGAGGGAATTGTCAAACTTTCTGACTAATTGTGAACCTTGTGAACCTCTTGGTGTAAACACCCCAAATTTGCCTTCACCCATTCACACCATGGCTTGTGATCATTTCATATGCATAAACACAATCATAACATCTCATACCTCAATTTTGATTCACTGCATAGTTTCTAAGTCATCTGCACCTAGGGTTTGTGATCTGAGCAATCCAAGAGCCTTTTGAGACACTCCAAAGGTCATCAATCACTTCAAAGAGATCCATGTGTGCTCTTATATCATATTACATCCTCTCAAAGTCAAAAATGCCAAAGAATCACAAGAACTGGGATTGGTATGGAGGCAGAGCCAGGCTAGACTGCACAGATGACCTAAAATTAGGGTTTTGGTTTCAGAGGCCATAACCCCAAATTTTTGGTCATTCTTGTTTCCATTGGTCTCTATATGATATAGGGAGTATGCATATCAATTTTCATGAAGAAATTCCATGGGGAAGTCATCTGATCAAGAGTTGACTTTCTGGACAAGTCAGTGCAAAATCAGGGCATCTGAGGCCCCCAATGACCCAACCAAGGGGTGATATTCATCATTTTGAGTGTATATGATCTTTATTTGATCATGGAAGAAGTTTGAAGTTCATAAAATTCAAGAATTACAAGTTTTTGCAAAGTTGACTTTTTTGGGCATAGTTGACTTTTAAAGAATATGTCATTTTAGGTCACTTTTCAAGCCTTACTTTTTGATCCAAAAATGCTTCAAATGGAAAAACTTTGGTCATGAAAGTTGTAGAATACATTTTTCCCTTTTCAAAAAGTACAAGAACATGACCTAATTCATTTTGGATCAAAAGTTATGGTGTGTCAAAGTTGGCAAAAATCATTAATTTTCAAGATGTGCACCAAATGAGAAACTTGCAAAAACTTTGTACCAAGGCAATTGTAACTTCTAATTCATGTCTAACCAATACACAAACATCACATGTGACCTAAAAATCAGATTTGAACCAAAACTTCTCATGTTTCATGGCTTGTGGAATGAGAAAGTTTCATATGAACCAAAGTTGATCAAGTTGCAAAACCACTCATCACACTTCACCCACTTGTTACATTGGATGCTGAACCATGCTAGCCTCACTCACACACCATGCTGCGCCAGCCCACACTCTTGTACCAAGCTAGAACTTAGCCCATGCCTCTCTTACAACAAAGTGGACTTTTTGCAAAAGGTGACTTACCTATCACAGCAGGCCAGGTCACATCATCTGACCATTTGGAGTTGTTTATACTATCCATTTGCTAGCCATTTCACATAAGGAGCCAGCCTGAAACAAGCCCTAGCAACACATACACAAACTCACCCCATTTTGCATTTCTCTTCGAATCTGTCTCCATAGCTCACAAACACAAAAACCATTTTCATAGATCAACTCACCTTGCTTCACTGAGCCAAATCCAACAAAACTTAGGCCTGAACCAAGCAAGAACTGAGCTTCTCCATTTTTCACTCCAAAAGCCAAAGCATTCGAAACTCACTCCACAGGTCACAAACACTCCAACAAACTCCATAAACCTTCTCAACTCATCACCCTGAGCACAGAGAACCCCTCACCCATGCCTGAAACAGCCTGAATCACCATCACCATTTTCAACTGAGCTTGAGCAGAAGCTGCTCAAACTCCTTAACCAGCCAACATAAATTTCTTCTAAGCATTCAAGGATCATCAGGGGGTCAAGTAGAGTGGATTGCATCAAAGGGAGAGGGCAGAAAGTTGCTGGATTGAAAGCTTCGAAACTCAGGTAGCTCAAGAACATTTTTTCCAGAAATCATTTTTTAAGTTCTTAAGTTGTTATTCATGCTTCCCTGATCATAAATGTGTCTTTAGTTTTGAAAATGGTTGGAAAATGAGGATGTAATCGTGTTCTGAAACTCTGTGACCTAAAAAATGTTTGTTTCGATTCATGAGTTTGAGGGAATATAAATGTTGTTTGTGATGGGGTTTTGATTCAGTGGGTTATGGGGATCATTCCAGTGTTCTTGGATTTCATTTTAATTGTGTTTTGAGGTTTTTAGGGATTTTCAGGTGGGGTTCCCACCGGAGAAGACGACCGGAGGTCTTCTCCGGCCACCTGAAAATCATTAGGGTTTAATTATGTCATTAATGAGCATTTGAATCTGGCACGTTGGATCAGTGGACTTCGTTGACTTGCTGCGCGTGTGAATGGTCCAGATGTGGTCATTAAACCCTAATCACCATTATTTATTTAATTAAATCAGAATTAAGAAGTTTGAATTCCAGCCCTTGATCTGCGCGCGCAGTCAACACATCCTTCCCCAGAATGAATCCTGGCCCTCCACTCAGTTGACTTCAGTTCATTTTAATTTTTATTTCATTTCTTTTCTTTTAATTTGCATAATTTATTTAAAATAGCAAAATTGTTTTAAAAATTATGAAACTTTTTCTCAAGAGTTTCACTAATTTTTAAAACACAAAAATATTTTTATTTTCATTTTTAGCATTTAAAAAGTATTTTAAAATATTTAAAAGTTTATTTTTAATTGATTAATGGAAATTAATTTATTAAAAATACTTTTAGGTATTTAAAAATCACCAAAAAATTCATGAAATGTTCTAAGACATTTAGAAACATTGTCCAACCTTCAAACCAAATTTCTTTTTTGATCTTGATGCATTTTGAGAATTTTTCATTGAATTAAAATCATTTTTGTGCATTAATTTGATCCATAGTTCAAAAAATCATTTCTGCCTATCCATGAGGAGTTGGACATTGATTCTTTTTGCATTGCATTGTGTTTAGCATGTAGTTTGTGAGATTAAATGTCCATGATTTGATCTTTCATTTCCCATTTGTTTGGTATTTTTCTTGTTTAGAAACCCTAGAAACCCTAGAAACTTGTAAAAACCATAACTTGAAATTGGCTAGGAGTTGAAACCTCTCCTTTGGGCAGTGGTTTAGTATAGGATTAGGGGTCCTTTGAGTGGCATTTTCAATTTTTTATCTTAGGGTTTGCTTCTGATTTTGGTTTTTGTTTGATGTATGGTTCATAAGCCCTAATTTGGACTTCCATATGCATCCATCTTGCATTCTCTTGCATAACATAACTTGCCATGACATTTCAAGCATCCATTTGATTCATTTGACATCATAAGACATATTGAAAGCATGTTTGATCATTGCATCATGTATTTGCCATGTTGTATGCCATGTGCACTTCATAACTTTTCATGTATGTCCATGTTCCTTAACTTGCTTCATTTGCATTCATGAACTTGTATGATCATTTCCATGTGCTGCCTCATGTTTGTAGCATCTCATAGCATCATTAACCCCTCATACATGCTTCTGGTTTCGTTTCTCATCATGTCATCTCATCCCATTTTGCATTGCATTGCATTTTCTTTTCTAACATTTCAGGTGGTAAGTGGTGTTGAGAAGTGAATTTGCCTTCACTTCTCATAACTTTTCTTTTCATCTCTCCTGCATCCATGCTGCATTTTTATATGTGTTTGAGTTTGAGCTTGCTCATTCTTCTTCTTCCCTCTTTCTTTCTTCAAGTGACTTGACTTCTTGAATGAAGCAAGTTGCTTTGCTTCTCTTGATCCTTTCATCTGCTTCCTGGTGGTTCCATTGAAGATTGTTCTTGCAAACCTCACAAACCTTAGGAACAACCAAGCATGACAATGATTAGGGTTTTGATTAGTCTCCCCTCTTAGTTTTACCTTTGTGTCTCCTTGAGTCATCTCTTCTCATCTCATAATCAGGGACTAAACCCTAAAGGCTTTAAGACTTTGTGATTAAGCTTATGCCTGCATCCTTCTATTAGGATGGAGTGTATAACTTTAATCCTAAGTGTTAAACCCTTAATGTGTTTAAATCTCTTAATCAATTCACTTAATAATCATCAAGACATCACACTTGTAACTTGGGCCTTGCATTAGGGTTCTATTTCTTCCTTAATTGGTTAAGAAGGACTAACCCTAGTGTTAATGGACAAGTCCCCCTCAAGTTGTCTTACAAACCCTAAAAAACACTTCATCATCATACCATTAAATAAAATCCACTTAATCAAAGGCTTGTTTTGTCATGAGTTTAATCCCTAATCATGGATTAAGTTGAGGAGCTTTCCTCAACTTAAACATTCTCATCTATTATCCTTCTATTAGGATGGTGTAATGAGTCTGTTTAATCCCTGATTATGGCTTAACCTCATTACTCAACACTAAACAAAACACCAAAAACATCTAAATAATCACAAGTAGGTTAATGATCTTAATCCTACATCAAAGGTGATTAAGTGTGAGAATCTGACTTCACACTTAAGGTATTCTCATTACCCCTAATCAGAGGGAAGATGTGATGAGTTTGCTAAATCCATTGATTTAGGCTTAAGCTCATTATCCTATGACAAACTTTCAAAAGCAATAAAAGACTGAAAACTCAAAAACAAACAATAATCGTCTCCTCCGGGATTCTTTTCTCATCTCATTCACTCATAACCGGGAACTTGCTTCTTCCGTCTAATGCAAGACAGTTAGCATCTGTGCCAGACAGATCATACACTTGAGCATAGGCAAGTAGGCAGTTCACAAGTCAATTCACCTATCAGTCTCTTTGGGTCGAACTACGGTGTTCTGACTTCCTCATTGCACGAGAGGATACGTAGGCATAACTTAACAGTTATCGAACAAAAGTCTCTGTATATTCCCCCTCTTTCCAGCATCTTTCTCTTAGCCTCATATATCATGAGCAATTCATTCTCACTCCTACACTGACACATCATTATACACTTCACTTCTTTTACACTGACACCTGTACATCTTTTCCAGCTTTCATACACAGATTGCACTGACACTACCCTTTTAAAACACAAATCTTTTAAGCGTGGATCCCGTCGAGTACGACGGACAATCTGGGTGCTAATACCTTCCCAGGTTGTAACCAACCCCCTTCCTCAGTCTCTCTGGTTCGCAACCGTCTTATCCATCTCTTTCTAGGCCTATGCAGCATTGCCTTTCCTCCGGGATAAAAATGCCTAGCTGGCGACTCTTTTCATCTCCAGTGAGTTCACGGCTGTGTGTTCTCATTGTCCCTCTCGCCGACCGTTCGCGTCTGTACCTTTATCTGGGTCGGTCCCACTTATCGGGAGCGACAGCTTGGCGACTCTGCTGGGGAACCTTATACTGCAACCAGGGCCTCTGGTTCTTTTTGTGGGTTCCTCCTAGCGCTTGATTGATTTGTGTTTACTAGGGTGTTATGTGCTATTTGTGTTTGTGTATTTGCTTTATTTTTGCTTATGTACAGTTGCTTTACTGCTTTCTTTATTGCTTTTGTATATATCATACTGTCATGCTGCTGGCTGGATCTGTTGTTTGCTTTGGTGGGTGGGTGTTTCATTGAGAGTTAAGGCCCTATACCTGGGACCTGAGTGACACCTAGGCTAGAGTGAATCATATTCTTTCCCATTCCATCTCGGTCTGGTGCGGGAATATGAAACACGGTTCATATATGGGTTTCTTCTTGAGAACTCTGTGTTGCAGATTTCCTGCAATGCTAGGGCTATCTGGGAAGCCTGCTAAGTCTGGATGACCTTTTAGTATTGACCTTCAGAAACTGAGGTGAATTAGAGGAGGAACTTTTATGGTTATTGTAAACACTGTACCTCCGGGTTAGAAGTGTTTACACTTCTCATAACTGATCCAAGTCTGAGGATCTTTGTTTTAGAACACCACCTGTGAGGGGGTTGGGCTGTTTACAGGTTTGCAGGTACCTTGACCTCAGAATACCCTGTTACTTTGATTTGGTTAAGAATACTCCATGTTGGAACAGTTCTTGTGATTCTAAACCCTGGACATGTGGCTCTTTATTTGAGCCCCCCACCTTGGTTACTGGACTTATAGACCCCCATCTAGATTTCTTACACATGGACTTATATCAGAGCACTTGATCAGATCCAGCTCAGTCACAAACCCTTGCATATCATTTGCATACATAATCATTGCATCATATTGACATTTGCTTATTTGTGTTTCAGGGTATCCATCTTCATTTGGTTTTGGTTTTGACCCCATCTTCAGTATTGACCTATCTTTATCAGCACTTGCTCCAGCTATCAGCTATCTGCACCAGCCAATCAGTGGCCCATTCTTCAGTATCATCATCAGCACTTGTCTCTACTCAGTCTTAACATCATGGCACCTAAAAAGAGCAACATCACCTACCACTTCTTCCAGCCAGAGTTAGCTGACATCAGGAGGATTCAGACCCTGATCACTCCAGACCATATACCACTGTTCAGGGAACACCATGGAGATATACTTGATATGGTTATGGATCTGGACCCTTCACAGAGAAGCCTGATCCACACTTGCCTTCAGTTTTATGATCCCCCACTGAGATGTTTCACTTTTCAGGACTTTCAGCTGGGCCCCTTATTGGAAGAATACTCATCATTAGTTGGTATACCTATCAGGGGTGGAATCCCTTTCAACCCTGAGATGGTCTTTCCTGGTAATGAAGAGGTAGCAAAGGCATTGCATCCGGAACCAGTCCTGATTGGGCAGCACATGACTTCTAAGGCTGGAATCCCTGGCCTGCATCTGGATTTCTTGATTTCTCAAGCCACTTTGAAAGCTTCTTTAGGAGAGTGGAAAGCAGTCTGTGCTTTATTGGCCTTGAGTATATATGGGATTGTATTATTTGCAGATGAGCCTAGATTCATTAGTAAGAATGCAATCCATCTGTTCATTCTAAGGAACCCAGTGCCAACTTTATTGGGGGATCTCTACTATTCAGTGCATCAGAGGAATGAAAAGCAGAGGGGGAGACTAGTGAGATGCTGTGCTCCTTTGTTCCATACTTGGCTTCTCAGGCATCTACCCAGGACAGATGCATTTTTGAACCCTCATCAACAGAAAAACTGGGCTGGAAGGCTTACTACTCTAACTTCAGCTGATATCAGATGGTGCACTCAAAGCACAAAAGGCAGGGATATCATCACCAGCTGTGGGCATTTTCCCAATGTGCCCCTAATAGGAGTTAAGGGTAGTATTAATTATAACCCTCTGCTGTTCAAAAGACAACTGGGCTATGCACTGGTCCACACTCCTAAGGCACAAGACTTGGTGGAGACTCTTTATTGTGAGAACAAGCTTAATTTGGCTGTTGTTAGGCAGGCAGCCTGGGCCTGGGACAATGTGCAGACTAAGGGGATAACCATCCTGGGGAAGTGTAACAACGTGGCATCAGCACAATACTATGATTGGTCCCATGCCAGGGCTCAATTCTCTGGGATGCCCTTTACTATAGAAGATATGCCTGGGCCTTCCACAACACCACCACCAGCAACTGTCAGCCTAGAAGAGTTTGAAAAGTTGAAAGAGAGAAATGAGAAGCTGACTCAAGCTCTACAGAAGACCCTCTGGGAGAGGAGTGATGGTAGGTTGGATATTGAAAGGTTGGAGAAGTTGAAGGTGGAGCATCTGGCTAGAATTGAGAAATCTGAAGATTACATTAAGAAGTCTAGGGCTGGAGAACAAATCCTGAAGAATGCTTGCAAAGAAGCTCAGTTCCAGAAAGCCAGGACAGACTTGTATCTGAAAGAGAGTCAGGCTAGGTGGGTCAGGATCACCGAGGCTCGTACTCTGGAGGACAAGAGGGTCCAAGACAAGATAGAGCAGATGGAAGCTAGTGCAAAAGAGCAGCAAGAAGTCCCGGCAGCAGCCCAAAGGGAGATATCAGAGCTGAAGATCAGAGCAGGAGTAAAGAGGTCAAAGGACCAGAGTCAACACAAGAAGCTAACTACAGCTGTTGCTACCCGGAACCTCCTTATCAGGAATCTCACGGAGCGTCCAGCTGATCCTGTGACCGAAGCACTTCTCAAGGAAGTTCGGGAGGATGAGTTTGGTCTTGGTGTTTGACCATTTGCTTGTTGTTGTTTTCATTCCATGTATTTTGATTTCTTATTTTCTTGTAATGTATTTTGACCCCTCAGAGGGCTTGTATTTGTAAACAAACTGTGTACCTTTGGCTTTTTGTAATATATGTATTAGTTTGTTTCATCTGAGTTTACTTCAAAAGCAACATCAACAGCATCTTCAAGGGTCTGGAAGGGTCAAAACTGAACGCCAAGCCGGATACCTTGAAAACAAATAAGCATACTGCATTGCATGCTAACCCTTTGTTTGTTTTGTAGGTGTTTGTTTTATTGTTGCTAACTCTGTTGTGATGTTCAGGAATTATTGCTCGACGACGAGGGTTTCCACTCAACAGGCCACACAGATACCCCACCCGTAACAATCTTCCGGGCATACAGATGGATCAGATGCAGCAGGACCTTACAGAGGTCAGGAACCAAATGACCAACGAAAGGTTGGAAATGAGGAACCAAATGACACAGTTTATGGAGGTAATGAACAACATGGCTCAAAGCCAGGAGAGGCTCAGAGCACTGGTAGAAGGGAGAAACCAGGAAGATCATCAGCCAGGGACTGCTGGGACTAGCAACAATGAAAGAGTCCAACCTCATGTCAATCCCCCAGTCTTTGGACCCCACCTCCATCCAGAGGCCAACGTCCCAGTCAATATACAAGGGACTGCCACAGCAGGGAGGGTACTGCAAGAAGACCCCCAAGAAGACCAGTTTACAGTGATGGGAGTCGGGGAAGAAGCTTATGATAGAAGGTTGGATGAGATAGCTGAGAAATTAAGATCCTTAGAGTCTCAAAACTCTTTGGGTTTTGATGTTATGGATATGGGCTTGGTAGACGGGGTCAGGATTCCCCACAAGTTTAAGCCACCATGCTTTGAGAAGTATAATGGGACTTCCTGTCCCAGAACCCATCTACAATCTTTTCTCGGGAGGCTAAAGGCCTATACCATGGACGAGAAGCTGTGGATGTTCTATTTTGAGGATAGCTTGACTGGAGCTTCGAGGGAATGGTATTCCCATCTGACAAGAGCAACTATTAGATGCTGGAAGGACCTGGCAGAGGCCTTCATCAGACAGTATCAGTATAATCTGGATATGGCACCCAACAGGACCCTCCTAATGGGAATGTCACAGTCATCTAGAGAGAGCTTCCGAGAGTATGCTCAAAGATGGAGACAGCTTGCTGCTGCTGTCCAGCCACCTATGTCAGAAAGGGAGATGGCTGATATGTTCATGAACACCCTTCAGGGGACTTACATTGATAGGCTAGCTGCCTTCTCATCTACTAGCTTTGCGGATGTAGTCATAGCCGGGGAGAGAATTGAAAGCCTATTGAAGATGGGTAAGATCTCAGACAATGGTGCAAGCTCATCCAGTAATGCAAGAAAGCCTTTTGCAGGCCCAAGAAGGACTGGTGAGACCAATGCCATCCACATCAACAGGGGCAGGCCCCAATATGTTCATAGATCTGTGGCAGCAGTCACCATCCCCGCTCCAGCTCATCCACAACCAGCCTATCAATCTCCACAGCAAAACTATCAGCAACAACCTCAGTACCATCAACAAAATCAGTATCCTCCGAGAAATTACAACAACAGTAACACCAACAACAATAATCAGCAAAGGCCATTCCAGCAGAGGCCATCTCAAGCCAACAGGGTGATCGATCCGATCCCTATGCCATATGCTACATTGCTGCCACAACTCCTGAAACTCAACCTAGTTGAGCTAAGGACATTGGCACCTCCAGATCCCAACAGTCTACCTAGGAATTACGACTCCAACGCCAGATGTGCCTTCCATTCAAACGCACCTGGCCATAGTACAGAAAAGTGCAGAGCCTTGCACATGAAGGTACAAGACCTGGTAGACTCTAAGGCCCTGAATTTCGCACCACCACCCAATGTCAATAAGAACCCCATGCCAAACCACGGTGGTCCCAGAATCAATGCAATTGAAGAAGACAAGCCGTCTTATTTAATAATCAGTGTGGGTCAGATCCGGACACCGTTGGTAGAAATTAAAGCTCAGCTCCTCGAATGTCACATGTTCCCGGGGTGTGAGTTGGGGTGCGCTTACTGCAATATTTCAGTAAATGGGTGCGATAATCTGAGGAATGGCATAGATGGCCTTATTCAGAGTGGCCAGCTTCAAATCACCACATCATTTCCAACAAATCCAGCAATCTCATCAGCAACGGTTCATGTATCTCCTACAACTGCAGCAACCATTGTTCCTGACAATTCTTCGGCTTCATCAACAAGTACTTCATCTGTCTTCTCAACTGATCAGTTATCAACAAATTTTCCTCCTACAACTTCAGCATCACTCCATTCTGAATCTCCTGCAACAACAACGTCCATCCTTCCAACAATGTCTCCTACAACAACAGCAACAAATCATGAAGATGTCTCTACTGTCACAATATTTTATGATCCTGAAAACAACTCTGCCTACAACTCAGAAAGAGCTGCTCCCATCAGAGCACCAGTTACAATCTATTATGATCCACAAACTATCACAGTTCCTTCAGCAGCTGCCATCAGTCCAATCACTGTCACAGTGCCTGGACCAGTACCTTTTGAAAGCAGTAGGGCCATCCCTTGGCACTATGGCTCTGACGTATACTGCGAAGGAAAGAAAATCACTCTTGAACCATCAACACCTGCACCACAGATAGATAATGTGGGAGGAGGCGGAGGCTTCACTCGAAGCGGACGTCTCTTTGCTCCACAAATTCAAAGACCCACTGCCGAAGCAGAAGCTGCTGCCAAGGCAAAAGGAAAGAGCCCGGTGCAGGAAGATCAAGTTGTTAAGGAAGCTTTGAAAACACCATTCGATCAAGAAGTTGATGAGTTCATGAGAATCATCAAAAAGAGTGATTACAAAATAGTGGATCAGCTTCACCAGACACCATCCAAGATCTCTATCCTCTCATTGCTTATGTGCTCCGAAGCCCATCGGAATGCACTACTCAAAGTCTTGCACGCAGCTTACGTGCCCGAAGAGATCACTGTCAATCAGTTGGAAACCGTGGTTGGAAATGTTACTGCTAGCAATGGGCTAGGGTTCACCAATACTGACTTGACAACAGAAGGCCGCAACCATAACAAGGCCTTGCACATCACCATGGAATGTAAAGGTGCAGTCCTTTCCCATGTGCTGGTAGACACAGGGTCATCCCTTAATGTCTTACCCAAAAAGGCCCTGGTGAAGCTAGAGTATGAAGGATTGGCATTGCGTCCCAGTAACCTGGTAGTAAGGGCCTTTGACGGTTCTAAGAGATCGGTTCTGGGGGAAATTGAGCTGCCCGTGACGATTGGCCCACAAACTTTTACAACGATCTTCTATGTGATGGACATTCAGCCTGCCTACAGCTGTTTGTTGGGTAGACCATGGATTCACGCCGCTGGCGCAGTAACGTCTACCCTTCACCAGAAGTTAAAATTTGAGTGGGAAGGCCAAGTTGTTACTATCTGTGGGGAGGAGGATATATTTGTTAGCCATCTGGCTACTTATAAGTACATTGAGATGGATGGGGAGATCCACGAAACAATGAGCCAAGGATTTGAAGCCTTGAATGTCAATGAAGCATCTGCTGTATCTGGAAGCTCCATGTCATCTTATCAACAAGCCCGGAAGGTTGTTGAAGAAGGAACTGCCCAAGGCTGGGGCAAGGTTTTATCTGTGGAGGAGAAGAAAGACAAATTTGGGTTGGGTTACAGACCAACTCAACAAAATCAAGCAGAGGCTGCTGAGAAGCCCGGTTTTGTCAGTGGGGGGATGCTCACCCCTGATGCTATCAACAATTTGGAAGACGAGCTGGAAGAGGAGCACAATCTGGAGAATTGGATTCGTCTAAAGATCCCGGGGAGCAGTATCTCAAACTGGTCTTCCCAGGAAATTATAAGAGTTACTCATGCAGAGTAATTATTATTTCCTGTATTTTTATAGCATGCATCCAAGTCTTGCATCTTGCCCAAGATGACAAGACTCATTTTGTAATCGGGCCATCTGTACTTTTTGTGCAAACAAGATTAATCAATGAAATATCAGACATCTTTTTACAAATGAGTCTTTTTCTTTTCCGCTCACTGTTTTTTCCATTTTTCTTTTTGTACAAAAAATAAATGGCGATGTTTTCAAAATGGCAACTTTATTTCACTTTTCTAAACAAGATTAAAATCAATCACTAAAATGAACAAACTGAACCCTTGCAGAGAGTGCCTTCCAGACAGCACCGACAACAGCACGGCTATGACTTCGTATGACTTTGACAATCCGATCAATCAAGCTGATGAAGGGGTTGAAGAAGAATATGAGCTTCCTGAAGAGCTAGCCAGGTTGTTGAGACAAAAGGAAAAGGTTATCACTCCTCACCAGGAGGAGGTTGAAGTGATTAATCTTGGTACAGATGAAGACGTGAAAGAGGTTAAAATCGGGGCCTGCCTGCAAGACTCATTGAAGAGACAACTGATTGATCTGCTTCAAGAATATGTGGACGTGTTTGCTTGGTCTTATCAAGATATGCCAGGGTTGGACACCGATATAGTTGTGCACAAGCTGCCTTTAAGGGAAGAATGCCCACCGGTCAAACAGAAGTTGCGCCGCACCCGCCCAGACATGGCTATGAAGATCAAAGAAGAGGTACAAAAGCAATGGGACGCCGGGTTCCTTGCTGTAACTAGCTATCCGCCGTGGGTTGCTAATATAGTACCTGTACCTAAGAAAGACGGCAAAGTAAGAATGTGTGTTGACTACCGGGATCTGAACAGAGCCAGCCCGAAAGATGACTTCCCATTACCTCACATTGATGTATTGGTGGATAACACGGCTCAGTTCTCGGTATTCTCCTTCATGGACGGATTTTCAGGATACAATCAGATCAAGATGTCACCTGAAGACATGGAGAAGACAACATTCATCACACCGTGGGGCACGTTCTGTTACAAGGTGATGCCATTTGGATTGAAGAACGCGGGTGCAACATATCAACGGGCTATGGTGACATTATTCCACGATATGATCCATAAAGAAATAGAATGTTATGTGGATGACATGATTGCCAAGTCCCTTACTGAAGAAGATCACCTGGTGAATCTGCTTAAACTATTCAAGCGTCTGAGGAAGTACCAACTGAAGCTGAACCCCAACAAATGCACATTCGGGGTGCGATCCGGTAAGCTGCTGGGCTTTATTGTAAGCGAGAAAGGGATTGAAGTTGACCCTGATAAAGTCAAAGTTATTCAAGAGATGCCTGCACCGAAAACTGAGAAAGAAGTTCGAGGGTTCTTAGGTCGATTGAACTACATTTCACGGTTCATATCTCACCTTACAGCAACCTGTGAACCCTTGTTCAAGCTGTTAAGAAAAGAACAGACGGTCAGGTGGAACGAAGACTGCCAGAAGGCTTTTGACAAGATCAAAGAGTACCTGCAAGAGCCTCCAATCCTTATGCCTCCAGTTGAAGGAAGACCTCTGATAATGTACTTGACAGTATTAGAAGAGTCAATGGGGTGTGTGCTGGGCCAGCATGACGAGTCTGGTCGAAAAGAGTATGCAATATACTACCTGAGCAAAAAGTTTACCGACTGTGAACAACGTTATTCACTGCTCGAGAAAACTTGCTGTGCTTTAGCGTGGGCTGCTCGCCGACTGAGACAGTATATGCTGACCCACACTACTTTATTGATCTCAAAAATGGACCCGGTTAAGTACATTTTCGAGAAGCCAGCACTTACCGGACGGGTTGCAAGATGGCAAATGATTCTCACAGAATATGACATCCAGTACACCTCTCAGAAAGCCATCAAGGGCAGTGTACTATCTGAATATCTTGCTGAGCAACCCATTGATGACTACCAGCCTATGAGATTTGACTTCCCTGATGAAGACATCATGTTCATTAAATCAAAAGATCATGAAGAGCCTATTCACACTGAAGGGCCCGACCCGGAAGAAGAATGGACTATGATGTTTGATGGGGCTGTTAATATGAATGGTCGTGGTGTTGGTGCAGTACTCATTACGCCTAAAGGAGTTCACATGCCTTTCTCGGCAAAACTCACTTTCAATTGTACTAACAACGAAGCTGAATACGAAGCTTGCATTATGGGTCTTGAGGAAGCCATTGACCTCAGGATCAAGACATTGACTGTATTCGGAGATTCAGCTTTGGTAGTTAATCAAACCAACGGTAAATGGTACACCCACCAGGACCATCTGATACCTTACAGGGATTATACAAGGAGGTTATTGACTTTCTTCACAACGGTCAAGCTTGAGTATATCCCTCGAGACGAGAATCAGTTTGCAGATGCTCTGGCTACCATTTCATCTATGATCAAAGTTCAAGCGCCTAACTTTGTACCTCAGATTTCAGTGTCCAGACTTGATAGACCAGCATATGTGTTCGCAGCAGAAGTTGTCAAAGATGATAAGCCTTGGTTCCATGACATCAAATGCTTCTTGAAGGATCAAACATACCCACCTGGGGCATCTTCCAATGATAAGAAGACTTTGAGAAGGCTTGCTGGTAGTTTCTTTCTGAACACTGATAGGTCTTTATACAAAAGGAACTTTGATATGGTACTCCTCAGATGTGTTGACAAGACGGAAGCAGATTTGTTGATGCATGAAGTGCACGAAGGATCTTTTGGTACCCATGCAGGAGGACATGCCATGGCTAAGAAGTTGTTAAGATCGGGCTATTACTGGATCACAATGGATGCAGACTGTTGTGCTTATGCCAGGAAATGCCACAAATGCCAGATCTACGCAGATAAGGTGCATGTGCCTCCCAATCCTTTGAACATCATGTCTTCACCATGGCCCTTTGCCATGTGGGGCATTGATATGATTGGCAAGATTGAGCCAACTGCTTCAAACGACCACAGATTCATCCTGGTTGCCATTGATTATTTCACCAAGTGGGTCGAAGCAGCTTCCTATGCCAATGTTACAAGACAAGTGGTAGCCAGATTTCTGAAGAGAGATATCATCTGTCGATATGGAGTTCCCGAGCGAATCATTACTGATAATGCTTCCAACTTGAACAACAAAATGATGGCAGAGCTGTGCCGGGACTTCAAGATCCAACATCACAATTCTTCTCCTTACAGGCCAAAGATGAATGGCGCTGTTGAGGCAGCAAATAAAAATATCAAGAAGATTGTGCAGAAGATGGTAGTCACTTACAAAGACTGGCATGAAATGCCACCGTTTGCCTTGCATGGGTACCGCACGTCAATCAGAACATCCACTGGGGCAACACCGTATCAGCTTGTGTATGGTATGGAAGCAGTCCTACCTGTTGAAGTTGAATTACCCTCTCTGCGGGTACTAATGGATGTTAAACTGGGTGGAGCGGAATGGGTTCGGGCCCGATACGAACAACTGAGTCTGATCGAAGAGAAAAGATTGGCTGCAATCTGTCATGGGCAGTTATATCAGAAGAGAATGAAGAAAGCCTTCGATCAGAAAGTCAGGCACCGAGGGTACCAAGTAGGAGATCTTGTGCTGAAGAGAATCCTCCCTCCTCATACAGACCACAGAGGCAAATGGACTCCAAATTATGAAGGACCATTCGTGGTAAAGAAAGTTTTCTCTGGTGGAGCACTGATGCTCAGCACCATGGATGGTGGAGATTTCCCGTCCCCTGTGAATTCAGATGCAGTTAAAAAATACTTCGCATGAAAATGACCCGCTGGACACAAAAACAGAATGTAAGTCCAGGCAAAAATAGGGCATCCCGGCGAGTCAAAAACAGAATAAAGGACTCGGGCAAAAATAAGGGAAAATAAATAAAAAAATGTACACCCGCTGAGCTGAAAAGCCACATTGGACAGCTCAGGCAAAAATGGGTATCCCGATGGATTGAAAACCCGAAAGGGCGATCCATGCAAAATAAGGGAATAAGCGAACAACTGCATTCTGAATTCGTCTGTATCGCCTACAACTTAGCAAACCTTGAAAGGATCAAGCTTCAATCAGAATCAACCTTCTTCAGAAAGTAAGACGAAAAGAACGTCAAAAGTCATACGAGTCATAGCCAGAAAGGAAGCTCCTTAAAGCGTCATCAACATCGCCAACACTTTGTTTCTCAATTTATAACAATCTCTTCATTTTAGGAGATTTGTTTCCTTGATTGTATCTTGCCAATTCAGGGCGCATGAATTAATAAAATCAGACTTTTCAGTCATGTTTCGTCTTGTACATTTTTTTATTTGCAAAGAATGTCTGATGTCTCTAAAAAACTAATTGCATAAGTACAGATGCTTTTCTCTAAAAAAATAAATAATAAAAACACGTGCTTGCAGGGAATGTACTTACTCTCAGAAGTGTATAACTCCTATGACGGAATCCGGTAAGGGATACCTCGGGAATACTTGTGCGTTTCCTTTGTCTTTGCAGGATTGAAGGTATCCAGAACGCAGCTTGGGGCATGAAAGCTTCACCTCAGCAAGCTGACAAATCAATACTCGCTCAGTCTTAGCACCCAGGTGTTGTCTCCCCAGCTGAGTTGCCAACAACTTTCCCCAGCTAGTTTGCCACTTGTCACTTCCCCCAGCCGTAGTGCCAATCATTCTTCCTCAGCAGAATATGAAAAGTCAGGGAATCATCTCCCCACAGAATGTCAGCTTCTATTCAGAAGAGCAACGCATGAAGGAGTCACAACAGAGTACGGAAGGCTTCTACAAACCCCAGTTGGGTCCCATATTACAAGGATATGTCGATCAGTGACCTATATCCCCAAGCAAATACATCTCATCAGATCTATCAAAGATCTCATCCCCAGCTGGGATATTCACTTCAGGCAGATCGACCAGAGATCTTCGCGGCAGTGGGATCCGAATCCCGGATCTGTACCCTCGCATAATCATGACATTTGCATCATATTTACCCACAAAGCGTAGCATTCCGTCCAATACGGAGCATTACGGAAAAAATAAAATACATAGCATAATCATAAGTCATGTTGTGAATCGAACACTTGTGAATGATGAACCATTCATCAGAATGCAGAATACAATACACAAAAATCCCCACCATATCCCCAGCAAAAGCAGTTGCCCCACAATTCACAAACACCAGTATATACTCCTTTTTGACACCCGTCTGTGTCATCTTTCCCCAGTAAAGTCACCAGAACACCCTTTGCAAACAAAACCACCCGTATTACAGATACTTCCTGACACCCGCCCGTGTCATATCCCCAGCGGAAAGCCAAAGACATCATCTTTGCACTCACCTACTTATATATACACTTTCTTGACACCCGTCCGTGTCATATCCCCAGCGCAGTCGCCTACACTTTTACAACTCATATACTTGTTGATATTATTATACTTTTCTCTCTTGACACTCGTCCGTGTCACCCCCCAGCAGATAAATACTCATCTATACAATATTCACTACTCATGTTACACTTATACAAATACTCGTCCGTATCTTGTATATACTATTCACATCCCCACAGATTCGACATTGGTCCATGTTCTTTGTTAACCAGTTGGTACTCGTCCGTACCATCATCTCAAAATATGCGTCAAGTGTTTGTTTCTACATGATACTCGTCCGTATCATAATCTTAAGGATGCTCGTCCGCATCTTTAATCCATACACTGTGTCAAACACTTATACCTTCTCGAATATAGATACTCGTCTGTGTCTACTATTCCCCAGAGGAGTCCCCTCAGATTCAACACTCGTCCGTGTTCTTTGTTAACCCGTTGATACTCGTCCGTATCATCATCTCTGAACATGTGTCAGTACTTGTTTCTACCTGATACTCGTCCGTATCAAAGTCTTAAGGATGCTCGTCCGCATCTTTTATCTATACACAACATCTAGACACTTATACTTTCTTTTCTTGGTTGTAAATACTCGTCCGTGTTTACTATATCCCCAATAGATCGCCAACAAAGCAAATCTTCCTTTTTATCTGACACTCGTCCTGTGTCATGATAAACCCTGAGAGCAGTCGTACCCTGCTAGGTGGTCGTCCTCCACCTCTTGATGGTCGTCCTCCATCATGCTCATCCGATGGCCGTCCCCATCGTTGATTTTTAGCAGCCGTCCCCTGCTAGGTGGTCGTCCTCCACCTCTTGATGATCGTCCTTCATCATTTTATCCAATGGCCGTCCCCATTGTTGATTTTTGGTTATCTGACATTCGTCCTATGTCATGAGAAACCTCGAGAGCAGCCGTCCCCTGCTAGGTGGTCGTCCTCCACCTCTTGATGGTCGTCCTCCATCATGCTCGTCCGATGTCCGTCCCCATCGTTGACCTTTTATCCGGCATTCGTCCTATGTCGCGATATTTTCGGCAACCGTACCCTGCCAGGTGGTCGTCCTCCACCTAAGATGACCGTCCCTCATCTTAACCCCAACAGAGCAGCCGTCCCCTGCTAGGTGATCGTCCTTCACCTTTGATGACCGTACCTCATCATCTGTTTATTTCATTTATTCTTTAACCCGATGGCCGTCCCCGTCGTGGTCCCTTTTCTTTTTAGCCCGATGGCCGTCCCCATCGTCGGTTACTTTGCTTTATGAACTTGATGGCCGTCCCCTTCATGTTTCATTCTATTCCCAGAGAATCTTGCAACTTTATCTTGATGGCCGTCCCCATCATAATATCTTATTTTTCCCCGCTAGTCGGCCGTCCCCGCCTTGGCTTTACCTTTTATCCCCAACATGTCGGCCGTCCCCGTCATTGCTTTATTTTCCGCACTTTTCCCAGCATGTCGGCCGTCCCCGTCATCGCTCTTTACCCAGCAGTCGTCCTCTGCTCGACGGTCGTCCTCCGTCGCCCACACTTTGCAATATACTTTATTTCCCTTTTACAATCTATATCCCTTTTCTTCTTCATTCGGTGAGTGCAAATTTTGGACTGTCTTTGATATTCAACCACAAGTTATCTTGTTTGCCTGTTAAGCCGTTGCTTACATCCTGCACAGCTAACTCATGTTTGAATAGGGGCAGCTGTAAACACCCCAAATTTGCCCTCACCCATTCACACCATGGCTTGTGGTCATTTCATATGCATAAACACAATCATAACATCTCATACCTCAATTTTGATTCACTGCATAGTTTCTAAGTCATCTGCACCTAGGGTTTGTGATCTGAGCAATCCAAGAGCCTTTTGAGACACTCCAAAGGTCATCAATAACTTCAAAGAGATCCATGTGTGCTCTTATATCATATTACATCCTCTCAAAGTCAAAAATGCCAAAGAATCACAAGAACTGGGATTGGTATGGAGGCAGAGCCAGGCTAGACTGCACAGATGACCTAAAATTAGGGTTTTGGTTTCAGAGGCCATAACCCCAAATTTTTGGTCATTATTGTTTCCATTGGTCTCTATATGATATAGGGAGTATGCATATCAATTTTCATGAAGAAATTCCATGGGGAAGTCATCTGATCAAGAGTTGACTTTCTGGACAAGTCAGTGCAAAATCAGGGCATCTGAGGCCCCCAATGACCCAACCAAGGGGTGATCTTCATCATTTTGAGTGTATATGATCTTTATTTGATCATGGAAGAAGTTTGAAGTTCATAAAATTCAAGAATTACAAGTTTTTGCAAAGTTGACTTTTTTGGGCATAGTTGACTTTTAAAGAATATGTCATTTTAGGTCACTTTTCAAGCCTTACTTTTTGATCCAAAAATGCTTCAAATGGAAAAACTTTGGTCATGAAAGTTGTAGAATACATTTTTCCCTTTTCAAAAAGTACAAGAACATGACCTAATTCATTTTGGATCAAAAGTTATGGTGTGTCAAAGTTGGCAAAAATCATTAATTTTCAAGATGTGCACCAAATGAGAAACTTGCAAAAACTTTGTACCAAGGCAATTGTAACTTCTAATTCATGTCTAACCAATACACAAACATCACATGTGACCTAAAAATCAGATTTGAACCAAAACTTCTCATGTTTCATGGCTTGTGGAATGAGAAAGTTTCATATGAACCAAAGTTGATCAAGTTGCAAAACCACTAATCACACTTCACCCACTTGTTACATTGGATGCTGAACCATGCTAGCCTCACTCACACACCATGCTGCGCCAGCCCACACTCTTGTACCAAGCTAGAACTTAGCCCATGCCTCTCTTACAACAAAGTGGACTTTTTGCAAAAGGTGACTTACCTATCACAGCAGGCCAGGTCACATCATCTGACCAATTGGAGTTGTTTATACTATCCATTTGCTAGCCATTTCACATAAGGAGCCAGCCTGAAACAAGCCCTAGCAACACATACATAAACTCACCCCATTTTGCATTTCTCTTCAAATCTGTCTCCATAGCTCACAAACACAAAAACCATTTTCATAGATCAACTCACCTTGCTTCACTGAGCCAAATCCAACAAAACTTAGGCCTGAACCAAGCAAGAACTGAGCTTCTCCATTTTTCACTCCAAAAGCCAAAGCATTCGAAACTCACTCCACAGGTCACAAACACTCCAACAAACTCCATAAACCTTCTCAACTCATCACCCTGAGCACAGAGAACCCCTCACCCATGCCTGAAACAGCCTGAATCACCATCACCATTTTCAACTGAGCTTGAGCAGAAGCTGCTCAAACTCCTTAACCAGCCAACATAAATTTCTTCTAAGCATTCAAGGATCATCAGGGGGTCAAGTAGAGTGGATTGCATCAAAGGGAGAGGGCAGAAAGTTGCTGGATTGAAAGCTTCGAAACTCAGGTAGCTCAAGAACATTTTTTCCAGAAATCATTTTTTAAGTTCTTAAGTTGTTATTCATGCTTCCCTGATCATAAATGTGTCTTTAGTTTTGAAAATGGTTGGAAAATGAGGATGTAATCGTGTTCTGAAACTCTGTGACCTAAAAAATGTTTGTTTCGATTCATGAGTTTGAGGGAATATAAATGTTGTTTGTGATGGGGTTTTGATTCAGTGGGTTATGGGGATCATTCCAGTGTTCTTGGATTTCATTTTAATTGTGTTTTGAGGTTTTTAGGGATTTTCAGGTGGGGTTCCCACCGGAGAAGACGACCGGAGGTCTTCTCCGGCCACCTGAAAATCATTAGGGTTTAATTATGTCATTAATGAGCATTTGAATCTGGCACGTTGGATCAGTGGACTTCGTTGACTTGCTGCGCGTGTGAATGGTCCAGATGTGGTCATTAAACCCTAATCACCATTATTTATTTAATTAAATCAGAATTAAGAAGTTTGAATTCCAGCCCTTGATCTGCGCGCGCAGTCAACACATCCTTCCCCAGAATGAATCCTGGCCCTCCACTCAGTTGACTTCAGTTCATTTTAATTTTTATTTCATTTCTTTTCTTTTAATTTGCATAATTTATTTAAAATAGCAAAATTGTTTTAAAAATTATGAAACTTTTTCTCAAGAGTTTCACTAATTTTTAAAACACAAAAATATTTTTATTTTCATTTTTAGCATTTAAAAAGTATTTTAAAATATTTAAAAGTTTATTTTTAATTGATTAATGGAAATTAATTTATTAAAAATACTTTTAGGTATTTAAAAATCACCAAAAAATTCATGAAATGTTCTAAGACATTTAGAAACATTGTCCAACCTTCAAACCAAATTTCTTTTTTGATCTTGATGCATTTTGAGAATTTTTCATTGAATTAAAATCATTTTTGTGCATTAATTTGATCCATAGTTCAAAAAATCATTTCTGCCTATCCATGAGGAGTTGGACATTGATTCTTTTTGCATTGCATTGTGTTTAGCATGTAGTTTGTGAGATTAAATGTCCATGATTTGATCTTTCATTTCCCATTTGTTTGGTATTTTTCTTGTTTAGAAACCCTAGAAACCCTAGAAACTTGTAAAAACCATAACTTGAAATTGGCTAGGAGTTGAAACCTCTCCTTTGGGCAGTGGTTTAGTATAGGATTAGGGGTCCTTTGAGTGGCATTTTCAATTTTTTATCTTAGGGTTTGCTTCTGATTTTGGTTTTTGTTTGATGTATGGTTCATAAGCCCTAATTTGGACTTCCATATGCATCCATCTTGCATTCTCTTGCATAACATAACTTGCCATGACATTTCAAGCATCCATTTGATTCATTTGACATCATAAGACATATTGAAAGCATGTTTGATCATTGCATCATGTATTTGCCATGTTGTATGCCATGTGCACTTCATAACTTTTCATGTATGTCCATGTTCCTTAACTTGCTTCATTTGCATTCATGAACTTGTATGATCATTTCCATGTGCTGCCTCATGTTTGTAGCATCTCATAGCATCATTAACCCCTCATACATGCTTCTGGTTTCGTTTCTCATCATGTCATCTCATCCCATTTTGCATTGCATTGCATTTTCTTTTCTAACATTTCAGGTGGTAAGTGGTGTTGAGAAGTGAATTTGCCTTCACTTCTCATAACTTTTCTTTTCATCTCTCCTGCATCCATGCTGCATTTTTATATGTGTTTGAGTTTGAGCTTGCTCATTCTTCTTCTTCCCTCTTTCTTTCTTCAAGTGACTTGACTTCTTGAATGAAGCAAGTTGCTTTGCTTCTCTTGATCCTTTCATCTGCTTCCTGGTGGTTCCATTGAAGATTGTTCTTGCAAACCTCACAAACCTTAGGAACAACCAAGCATGACAATGATTAGGGTTTTGATTAGTCTCCCCTCTTAGTTTTACCTTTGTGTCTCCTTGAGTCATCTCTTCTCATCTCATAATCAGGGACTAAACCCTAAAGGCTTTAAGACTTTGTGATTAAGCTTATGCCTGCATCCTTCTATTAGGATGGAGTGTGTAACTTTAATCCTAAGTGTTAAACCCTTAATGTGTTTAAATCTCTTAATCAATTAACTTAATAATCATCAAGACATCACACTTGTAACTTGGGCCTTGCATTAGGGTTCTATTTCTTCCTTAATTGGTTAAGAAGGACTAACCCTAGTGTTAATGGACAAGTCCCCCTCAAGTTGTCTTACAAACCCTAAAAAACACTTCATCATCATACCATTAAATAAAATACACTTAATCAAAGGCTTGTTTTGTCATGAGTTTAATCCCTAATCATGGATTAAGTTGAGGAGCTTTCCTCAACTTAAACATTCTCATCTATTATCCTTCTATTAGGATGGTGTAATGAGTCTGTTTAATCCCTGATTATGGCTTAACCTCATTACTCAACACTAAACAAAACACCAAAAACATCTAAATAATCACAAGTAGGTTAATGATCTTAATCCTACATCAAAGGTGATTAAGTGTGAGAATCTGACTTCACACTTAAGGTATTCTCATTACCCCTAATCAGAGGGAAGATGTGATGAGTTTGCTAAATCCATTGATTTAGGCTTAAGCTCATTATCCTATGACAAACTTTCAAAAGCAATAAAAGACTGAAAACTCAAAAACAAACAATAATCGTCTCCTCCGGGATTCTTTTCTCATCTCATTCACTCATAACCGGGAACTTGCTTCTTCCGTCTAATGCAAGACAGTTAGCATCTGTGCCAGACAGATCATACACTTGAGCATAGGCAAGTAGGCAGTTCACAAGTCAATTCACCTATCAGTCTCTTTGGGTCGAACTACGGTGTTCTGACTTCCTCATTGCACGAGAGGATACGTAGGCATAACTTAACAGTTATCGAACAAAAGTCTCTGTATATTCCCCCTCTTTCCAGCATCTTTCTCTTAGCCTCATATATCATGAGCAATTCATTCTCACTCCTACACTGACACATCATTATACACTTCACTTCTTTTACACTGACACCTGTACATCTTTTCCAGCTTTCATACACAGATTGCACTGACACTACCCTTTTAAAACACAAATCTTTTAAGCGTGGATCCCGTCGAGTACGACGGACAATCTGGGTGCTAATACCTTCCCAGGTTGTAACCAACCCCCTTCCTCAGTCTCTCTGGTTCGCAACCGTCTTATCCATCTCTTTCTAGGCCTATGCAGCATTGCCTTTCCTCCGGGATAAAAATGCCTAGCTGGCGACTCTTTTCATCTCCAGTGAGTTCACGGCTGTGTGTTCTCATTGTCCCTCTCGCCGACCGTTCGCGTCTGTACCTTTATCTGGGCCGGTCCCACTTATCGGGAGCGACACTTGGGATACCTTGTGAACCTTGTGAACCTCTTGGAACACCTTGGTACACAATTCCTTGACTAGGGGAGGGCAAATTTTGGGGTGCAACACCAACTGTCCACCAGATTTGTGGAAACAGTTAGGCTTAGTCAAAAGCTACGCGCCCGCTTCTTACGGGCAAGTGACCTTATAAAAACCATCCATCTTTTGAGGGTCAGGTATTTACTTCTAATCCCCTTTTTGCTTACGCTTTTGTTGTCTCATTCTGAAACTTACTTGAGCGTCGGAGTACATTGCAGGTACCCCACCATTTCCTCCTGCCAACACACCATAGTCCCAGTTGACGGCTTCGAAGACCTGTTCAGATTCTTTCCGTAGAGTGGCGTCGTCTGTGGGAAACTAGCAGCTCCCCGTCTTTCATGATCAAGACTCTCTTTCACCGCAAGACCAAAGCTCATATTTTCGTCTTCATGGCTACCCAAATGAACGAGACTGTGAAAGATACCTTTGTTGTTGTTCTCAGTAACGGTGACAACACCGACAACCAAGGAGCACTCCAACTCAACGTCAGTCACAATGAAGGACACCTTCCTTCCCCAGCTTCAAATAATCTTAAACAACTGTTGTTATTCACGCGGATCCTGTGTTCGAACCTATTCTCATTCCAGTGGACACGAATATGGGCACATAGGCTCTCATCTCCGCCCTCAACAAAGCAAACCTCACCCTTTTTAAACAGAGCAAACGCATGCAAGTGCTCGAACGCAGCCATCGTTCCCATTTGTCGTCCAGAAGGCGTCGTTGTAGAGGTTCTCCCTTTCGGTCTCGATCTCCTCCACGAGCTTAGAAAGGGAAAGATCCCAGACGCCCTTCCCCTCCTAGAGACCAAGATCCTCCTGAAGATTCACGATCAGAAAGGGTCGGAAAGCACACTCGATCTCCCCTTTGAAAAACCAGGCGTTCACCTGAAGATCGAGATCACAATAAGAAAACTCAGCACGATGAGGACCTCCGTCGACGAAGTAGGTCCCATACCCTGAGTCCGGTAACAATGGCGATGACGACAACCGCAGACCACTCAGTCATGAGATCATGGAAACCTGTATATCATAGGGACTCGAGAAACCTCCCTCATTGGCCACCTATGACAGGAAACTAATCCGGACAATCACATTGAAAATCTCGAGACTATGTTCCACTATCGCAACGTGGAGGGTGTGATCAAATTCAGGTTGTTCCCTATCACCTTACGCAAAGGTGCGATGTCATGGTACAAGCATCTCCCCACAGGGTCCATCACGTCATAGAAGGAGCTGAAGAATCAATTCACCAGGTACTTCACCGCATCTAGACGTCATCCCAAGTCCTAAGCCACCCTCGAAGGAATCATACAAGGAAAGGAAGAACCCTTGATGGACTACATTGATCGGTTCAATAGAGAGGTCGTCGAAGTGCATATTACTGACCGTATGAAACGGTATATCTTGGAAAAGAGGTTACGCCCTAACAGCGAATTCTGAAGAGTTATGGGCATCGAGCCTCCCCAGTCCTTAGTCGAGCTGCTCTATAAGGCTCAGGCATACATCCAATACGAGGAAAAGGAGGCCGCATACAAAACAAAAGATTCACGAAATCAGGAGAGCATGAAACCGCATAGGCAGAAGAACAATGACGAGGCCCCACGACGTGAGAAACGAAGGGATGGTCGCCCACGAGAAAGCAAGGGACCGGTTGGTCGATTCTCAAAATACAGCCTTCTCACCACTCCCTGCGAGAAGATCCTCAGTGAGTGCATCAACACTGAGTTCAAACAGGGAGGCGTTCGTTTCCCCAAACTTACTGCAATAAAGGCCAATACCGACAAGAGCTAGTATTGTCGGTTCCACCGTAGCCACGGGCACATCACCGAAGACTGCATACATCTCAAATACGCCATTGAGATCCTCATCAAAAAAGGGCATCTCAAGAAATACGTCAAAGACGGGGCCCCTCGACGGGAAGAAACGAAGAGAGTCGATGAAATCGCTGAGGAGGCCGCCCCTGTGCAAGTAGCCTTATATGTCACCAGACCCGAGGACTTTTTCATTCCTTGACACCTACACACAGGGTATTTTGCATCGCACAGTCCCTGGGAATGCTTCCCTTCAGCCATGCTCATTTCAGGTGGAGGCTACAACGAGATGATTGTTGGGCCCGTTAGGAGAAACCTCGAGCATCTAGTCGACTCATCACCAATTCAGCTTTCATCTATCGAGAGGGTCAAGGAGAAATCCCAGTTGATCACATTGTACAGGGAGGAACTACTCGGAGGGTCTCCCAACTCCCACATACCTTTGCTGATCTGCGCAAAGATGGCAAAGACCGATGTGCGCAAAATACTCGTCGACCAAGGAAGCTCAGTCGACATCATGTACATTTCACTCTTCTGAGCATTGCAGCTTGACCAGGGAAACCTTTCCCCATACGTGGGTTTTGATCTGCAGGGACTCAACGGAGCCACCGCCAAGCCTTTGGGCTATGTCAAGCTAAACGTCACATTCAGAGAAGAAGATGCCTCCAAGAAAATCAAAACACACTTCCTGGTGATCGATTGTCCGTCATTCTATCAGTGCATTTTAGGGAGGCCAACTCTTGTCAAACTCATCGACGTCCCTTTAACGGTCCATCTCAAAATGAAGTATTATACAAAGAAGGGTCACATAACTACCCTTCACTAAGACATCGAGGTTGCGAGGAGGTGCTTTGAGGCAGCAACTAGAGGCCAAACTGTGATAGAAACCGCACCAAAAAGCGGTAAGCACGTAAGAGATGAAAAATCTTCAGTTGACAATGTTCAGCTAGGAAAAAAGCCAACACCTCAGATCAACACGATCGATCTTGATCTTCACATTCCTATAGATGACGAGGAGAGTTCCCCCGCGGATAAATCAGCTATTTTACGCCCTTTGCCCGCAGGTGAATTCAAAGTTGTAACATTCGGAGACAACCCCGACAGAGGAGTACATATCGGAGTAGGGCTTCCCAACAATGTCAAGAAGCAATTGAAGCAATGTCTGCGCAACAACGCCGACCTCTCCGCTTGGAGCGTCGCTGATATGCCAGGCATCTCCCCAGAAATTACATGCCATCAACCTAACAACCCACGCAGTTGCCCAACGCAGGCGCAAACAATCTGAAGAAAAAACTTTAGCTGCTGAGAAACTAGTCAAGGACCTTATATAGGCCAAGTTTGTAACCGAGGCCAGGGACACGACCTGACTCTCAAACATTGTACTCGTGAAAAAATCTAATGGAAAATGACGCCTATGTATTGACTACACTGATCTTAATCGGACTTTCCCGAAAGACTCTTACCCTCTGCCCAACATTGATAAGCTAGTAGATAATTCTGCAGGTTTTAAATTGTTATCCTTCATGGACGCATATTTCGAGTATAACCAAATACCCATGGCCGACAAAGATAAAAGGCACACCGCATTCATGACCCATACGGGACACTATTACTACAACGTAATGCCATTCGGGTTAAAAAACACAGGGGCCACACATCAGCGCATGATGAACATCATTTTCGGTTCACAAATTGGAGACATACTGGAGGTCTACATGGACGACATGGTCGTTAAATCCGTCCACGAGTCTGACCACACCTCTCACCTACAAAGCGTGTTCGACCAGGCCA
Organism: Lathyrus aphaca; assembly: GCA_963966055.1. Lineage (NCBI taxonomy): Eukaryota > Viridiplantae > Streptophyta > Magnoliopsida > Fabales > Fabaceae > Lathyrus > Lathyrus aphaca. The sequence continues at coordinate 286,901,561 of OZ014519.1, read as the reverse complement.
GAAAATGTAGAATGTGTTTCAACCCCGATAAATGCACTTTCAGTGTAAAGGCGGGAAAATTCCTCAGTTTCTACCTCACAGAAAGAGGTATCGAGGCTAACCCCGACAAATATCGCGCATTCACGGAATTCCCAACACCTGACTCAAAGAAATCAATTCAATCCTTGAACGGCATGCTCGCTTCGTTATCTCGATTCGTTGCAAAATCTGCTCAACACGCGTCTCCCATTTTCAAATTGCTCCGCAAAGAGGCCACATTCGAATGGACGGAAGAATGCGACAATGCTCTATGACACCTCAAACAGGCCTTATCAGAACCTTTGGTTCTATCGAGGCCAAAGGGTGGGGAGATCCTTTATTTATATTTGTATGTCAATACAGAAGCCATAAGCACAACCCTGATAAAGGAGGACTCTGACGGGCAGAAACCCGTATATTTCACGAGTAAAGCTTTGCAAGGACCAGAGTTAAGGTATCAGCAAATCGATAAAGTCTCCCTTGCACTTGTGTTGTACCCCAAAATTTTCCCTCCCAAAATCAAGACAACCTCTCTCAAGACTTCTAAATAATCATAAGATCCTCAAGACTCCCAATTGGTCAAGAAGTGTGGAAGTTTCCTCAGACAATGCCTCCTCCTAAGCAAAGTGTCCAAAACTAGGGTTTTGTGTTTCTTCAGGTTAAAATTATTTTCAAGACCTCGAGTGAGCTTCATAATATCCCACATGTAATCAATAATACCCATGTCAAGTTTCAAGGCTTTCCCAATAAGTTTGCCCAGTCAGATGATCAGTTATGCAAAAATCAGTCAAAGTAGTTAAAAAGTCAAACTGAGGTCAATTATGGTCAAACTAAAGTCAAACTTCAAGATTTTTTGCCAACATCAACTTTATGAAGTAAAATTCATCATTTTATCAAGGTTTGATCATGATTCATCAAGGAAGTTTCAGATCATCAAGAATCAAGAGTTTCTAAATTAGGGTTTTCTTAAGGAAAGTCAACTGAACTTTGACCAGCCATAACTTTCACATGCTTCATCAAAAAGTTCCCATACAAAGCTAATTTTGAAGGAAATTGAATTATCTACAACTTTGTGTCTCACAAGCCAATCCTAAAAATGCTTAATTTGGAAGGTATGAGCTAAAACATTACAGGTCATTTCAAAAGTCAACAAAAAGTCAACATCTTCCAAAGGGCATAATTTGAAAATGGTAAAGGATATGGACATGAGACCAAAGAGGTTGGTTAGAGGACTCATTAAGCTTTCCAAAATGTCCAAGAACACCTTCATAGCCTTAAAATTGAGGGATTTATGCCTTTGCAAAGTTGGAAAATTTTTGAGGGGTATATTGAACAAATGAGGTCTTAAAACCAAATTTTTCCAAATGGGCTTGCAATTTTGTAATCCAATCCTTACAATGACATCATGCACGACCCAATGATTATTTTTTCAGATTTTTATAGTTTATTTTATATTTATTTGGATTGTATTCATTAAAATTCAATTTAAATATATATAAAATATGAAAAACCAAATGAAGCATGAAATATTTGATTGAAAATCATTTGAATTATATTTAGAATGATTAGAAATCAACTAAAGTCAGATTGGACCAAAAATAGAAAGGTTAGATGAGATTTTTTTAAATATATGAAAGTGAGGAAACTTCATGATCAAGCAATCTTCACAAGCCCATAAATCCACAAGTTTCTGACCTAATTTGAATGACTACATATACACAAACAAAAGCATACACTAGGACACGAATTTCCTGCCTCCAAGAACACCATTCCAACTTCAAAATTTTCAAAGAAAACTCATATTCGGTTTGTGAGTTTCAGGTACTTTTAAGGCCAAATAAGGATTGCATTAGCTTCCTTGGAGATCACTGATTGTAATTCAATCATCATTTGCATCAAAATCATGCAAAATCGTGGAAACCGAATTGATGTTCATGCTTGTTTTTTGGTTTTTTCGATTGCATTAATTTAACCATGATAAATTGTTTTCGATTGCTTAATATTGTTTGTGATGCAGTAAGGAACATTTCTGGGCAATTGTATTGAAGAACCATAGCCTAAATCGTATTCCACCATGTTTAGGGTTTTGTAAACTTAAAATTGGGAACCACTGTTAAAAGCAATTTCACATGAAATTGATGGATCAATTGGACTTAGAGGACTGTTATTGATTGATTGGTGTTATTCAAATGTATTTATATCATGTGTTGTAAATTTTTGAATGTGCAGAACATGTAGTGACGGACAAAACTAGTCACTACAAGCTTTAGTGACGGGCAAAGTGTCACTATAGCCTAATACGACAGCTAGAGGAAGAAGATGAAGTCTGGCGCGAAATCTGAATTTGAAACTTTGATTTATTTTATTAGTTTTTGTTTGTGGTTATTTTTCAGAAGTTTTGCTTGGCTCAGTTGGTTGGGCGTACGCGTATTGAGGCAGGAGGACTAGGTTCAATCCCTGGTTCCAGCATTTTTTCACATTTTATTTTTGGCTTGCAGGTTGAATATGTAATTATGTGACCTCATATGTTTATCACCAGCGCGTGCTGACTCAGTTGGTTTTGTGCTATGCTGTTGAGGTAAGGGACCTGGGTTCAAATCCCAGGTCCTATCTTTTTGGCTATTTTCCTCACTTTTTTTTCTCCATATTTTCCTATTTTCCTATTTTCTTTATTTTAACTAATTAATTTATTTAATTTAAAACCAATAATGTTTTTTATAAGTAATTAAACTTTATATTTTTTTTAACTTCATAATTTTTCTTAATTATTTATTTGATTAATTTTATAATATATTTGTACATAATTTTTATTATATATATATATATATATATATATATATATATATATATATATATATATATATATATATATATATATATATATATATATATATATATATATATATATATATATATATATATATATATATATATATATATATATATATATATATATATATATATATATATATATATTGTAAATAAAAACCTATTTATTTTAATTAATTATGTAAAAAAACCCCAATTTCTTTAATTTTTTCCATTAACCCTAAAAACTTAATTTATTTTCCTAAACCCTAATTAAAATGATTTTTATACTAACTTTTTATCTTTATAAATTTTTAATACTTTATTCTTTTATTATTATTATTAAGTCATAAAAACTTATCTTATTTTTATAAACTCTAAAAATTCTAACTTATTTAACTTATTTAATTTCTTTAAAAATTCTAATTTCTCTTTTATTTCTTCATTATTATTTTCTTTTTTTTCTAATATTTATTATTATTGCTTTATTTATTATTATTGCTTATATTTGCTTTATTATTATTATTATTATTATTATTATTATTATTTATTATCCAATTATATTGTAACTATCCCAAAGCCATGTAATAATTCTAGATTTATTTTCCGTCTTTATTTTATTATAAATATTTATTTTGTGGTTAGTAAATAGGGTGTGGAAACTATTTGTAATTAATTTAATTTAGATAACTAATTAAAAAAAAAGATAAATATTTGAAAGTAAACACTCACACACGTAAGTCGATCTTTGATCGCCATCTTGCACCTCCAAGGGTATTCCACTTGGTTGCCTTAAAATAAAATGGTCAAGTCCCTCGAATATAGGGATGTCTTAAGCAAAGTCCCTTCAAGTATAAATCATCATAGTCCCTACAGTTTAAAAGATCAAGTCCCTTCGAGGTTGCCTACAAAATAATGATCTTGTCCCTTTGAATAAATGATGATAGTCCCTACGAATTGCTAAAGACACCCTTTAAGTTGCCTTCATTGACCATACGATGACCCTACGCATGTCCCTTAATAAATCCAAGGTAATGACTACCTATTCCTTAATAATAGGGATAGTCTTACCCTCGAAAGGACATATAAGAACATGAATGACTTAGTCTAGGGTAGGTACCTCTTAGTTGCTTGCTCACATTTCAAAATACTTTTTTACACCTCACTTTCTTAAACATTTTTCAAAATAAGGCTTTGTATACATCCATACGAGGATCATTACAAAGTACTTAGAAAAATTTCTAATCACACACTACACTTTTCCAAAACAATTTAAGTGAGCTAAGTAACTAAGAGCCCATGGATAACCATGGATATAAAGGGTGCTAACACCTTCCCTTTATATAACCTACCCCCCGAACTCAAGTCTTTTAAAATAGGACTTTCCTGTTCTTTTATGTCCTTTCCACTTGGATAAAATAAAATTCGGTGGCGACTCTTGCTATCCGCAACATGACTAAAAGTCAGTTCTCCCACCATGTTACAGAACTGGCGACTCTGCTGGGGACTTACTAAGTAAAAGAGGGGTACCCTTAGGAATTAGATCACTTAATTGTTTGTCTTGTTTGCTTTACTTGTTTGGGCTTTTTTGTGTGAAAGATCCTAACCCGAATCTAGTTTACCCTAGGTAAATGGCAATAGACCAAGGAAACTGTACGACGTATACCGATATGGTTGATCTGGTGGCCATAGTTAGTGTGACTTCTTGGTTGGTGCTTATGTTCCTTGAGTAAGTTAAGGATAATATGGGGCTGCCATATGTTGTCAATACACTAACTAACCTTTATAACCTTAGTCATCCCATCTTGGCCTTTAGAAAGTAGTGAGATAGCCGGCTTTGGTGAAGACTAAAGTTGGTTGATACTTGATACTACGCTCATTGAGATCCCAAACTTGGAGGGTTTTGGTTGGCAAGTAAGTTGCCTACTGAACACCATCCTTGGGAAGGATCGGTGATATTGAGATCCCTTAGAACCTGGTTACTTTTGTAGGACAGGATGAACCAACTAAACTTCAGGGGAGGGTACTTACCTTTAAACCTCATGCAAGCCTTCAAACCTAGGGCTATTGTGTGACTTGTTTGTGTGTGCCACATGTTTGTGATTTGAGCATAACATCATGACATCATGCATCATAAGACTAGCATTTTCACTAACCATTTCAAGGACCAAAGGATTTATCTTTGTTCTTTGTTACAGGTCATGGCTTCTGCTCGTAGGAATACTATCTGGATCAACTTTGTAGGAATACCTCTTAAGCTTAAGGAATTGGTCTCTCAAGTTTATGAAAACTTTCAATTCATCAAGAGGCATGGTCACCCACTGGATCTAGTCACTTCAGGGTTCAATGAAGACATGATGAGTGTCCTGTTTCAGTTCTTTGATCCTAAACATCATTGCTTCACATTCCCCAACTATCAGTTGGTTCCTACAATGGAGGAGTTCTCCAAATTACTGGGTATACCTATCCTTGATCAGAAACCCTTCACAAGCTTAGAGAAGGAGCCTAAACCTGAAGTCATTGATGCAACCCTACATCTTAAGAAGTCAAACATTGTCCTAAAAACGAGAAGCGGAGTTAAGGGTATTCTTGCTAAGGTATAGATGGATAAAGCTCAAGTGTTCTTGAAGGCTATGAGTTATGATGCTTTTGAGGAGATCCTAGCCCTATTGATCTATGGCTTAGTTTTGTTCCCTAATCCAGAACAGTTCATAGATGTACACGCCATCAACATATTCCTGACTCACAACCCAGTGCCTACATTATTCTGATGTGCTGCATACCTTTATTGTCTAGGTGGTTTATTTCTCACCTTCCTCGATCAATGATGAAGAATGAACAAGGGTTCAGGTGGTCTAAGAGGATTATGTCACTTTTCCATTCAGACATTCATTGGTGCTCTCAATCTATGGAGAATGTTACTATCACTGACCGTTGTGGGGAATTCCCTAATGTGCCACTCCTTGGTATAAGAGGAGGAATTACTTACAATCCTTCTTTAGCACTATGTCAATTTGGTTATGCTCGTAGTAATAGTCCTCATGACATGCTTATTCAGGGTATTGTGTTCGACTACGACAACGATCTGCAGGGTTACCATCAAAGGTTTATACGAGCATAAAACAAGGTGAACAGGATTGACAGCAAGACTTTGGAGCCAAAGTATTATATTCCTATGGAGACTTATCTCAGATGGGTGCGATCTCGTGCTCAGACTCTCATGATGCCATATCCTGTTGTTCTACCAGTCACTATGGAGCCTGTTGCTGAAGGGGATGTTTCTTATACCATCCTTCATCCAGACATGCCCATTGATTTGGAAGAATTGCAAAAGTCCTGGATTCAGTTAAAAGAGCAAAGGGATAAATTTGTGACTCATTTCAGAGCTGGTCAAGAAAGAATTCTGGAGCTAACAAGGCAACTTCACGAGGAGCAAAACCTCAACAAGTACCTCCACGCAAAGAGGAAGTGTCCATGGGAGACTTAAAACCCCATACATTTATCTTTTGTATCTTATTGTTATTTCTTTGTAAGCCCAAGGAGCAAAACTTATATTAAGTATTTACTAATAAAATTTTGTTTTTATTTTTCGTTTAAACAAATTTAAATGTTGCGGTCCTTGAAAACGTTGCATATGCATCTACATACCATATCATTGCATCACAGGTTTTTTGTGAACATGTATCTTATCTTCTCGCTGTTTATTTCAGCAGAAATGGCTCTCGAACAAACTGTTAAGGATCTCCAGACTCAGAATGCACAATTTCAAGAATTTATCCTGAACTTGTCCAAGGGGCAAGATGAGCTGAAGACACTTCTGACTAAGAAAAAGAAGAAGACTAGAAAATCAGTGGGCCTCATCAACCTGGGTAGAAGATTTAGAGGTCCTGTCAAGACAGAGGAAGAGGTTGAGAATTTTGAGTCTGAATATTCTGAGAGAGAAGGAGGCAGTCTCCATGATACTGTGGAAGATTCTGATTCTGAGGAGAACTATTATCATGATCTTGCTAGTGAGGAGAAGTATAAGATGCTGGTAGACAAAATGAATGCTATGGAACTACAGAAGAATTATGGGTTTGACTTTGAAGATTTAAGTTTGATTTCTGGAGTCTCCATCCCTATGGGTTTCAAAGTTCCTACTTTTGTGGTGTATGATGGTGTGTCTTGCCCAAAACTGCATTTAAGGTCTTATGTCAGAAGAATTCAACCCCATACTCCTGATAAGAAGTTATGGATACATTTCTTTCAAGAGAGTTTGTCTGGATCCCAACTGGAATGGTATTATCAACTGGAGAGTATCAATATTCTCAACTGGAATGATCTTGCTGAAGCTTTCTATAAGCAGTACCAATACAATTCTGATTTAGCACCAACTCGCATGCAACTCAAAGCATGTCCATGGATGCCAAAGAAAGTTTCAAGGAGTATGCTCAGAAATGGAGAGATCTGGCAAGTAGAGTTCAACCCCCTTTGACTGACATGGAATTAGTTGATATGTTCATGAGTACGTTACTGGTCCTTTCTATAGTCATCTCATTGGAAGATCATCATCTGGCTTCACTGAGCTGATAATAACTAGAGAACGTGTGGAAAGTGGGATACGAAGTGGAAAGATTCAGATAGTTGCTTCTTCAAGTATTACCAAGAAGCCCCCTCCTAGGAAGAAAGAATCCAATGTTGTGTATAGCCAGCGTGGCCGTAATAATCGTAACCAATCTATGGGAGTTGTTTTAATTTCTAATCCTACACCTCCACCTCAAGAGCAACAACAAAATAATCATCCCAAGCCTAGGAGACAGTTTACCAAGCTCAATATGTCATTGGCTCAGGCCTTGCAGCATATGTTGAAAGGAGAATTAATTACTTTGAAGGACCCACCACAGAATATCAATACCTCATCTTCTCGTTACAATCCCAATGCAAGGTGTGCATACCATTCTAATAGCCCCGACCATGATACTAACAGTTGTTGGTCGTTGAAGAACAAAATTCAGGATATGATTGAGAATGGAGAAATTGAGTTTGACCCTCCGGAAACTCCTAATGTGATTACTGCTCCTATGCCTAAACATGAAAAGATTGTTAATGTTGTTGATGAGGTTGTTTATGTTCGTACTGTGGCTGAAATAACTACTCCTCTAGCTATTGTCAAGAAGAAACTTGTGCAAGCCGATTTATTTCCAGGTTGCAGGGAAGATTGTTTTTACTATGCCTATAAACCTGATAGTTGTTGGAGGTTGAGGTCAGGTATTCAACGCCTGATAGATAACTATACTATACTATTTGAAAGAACCCCTTTTATAGAGAGTCTGTGTGGAGGTTTGACTCAAGATGTGAAAATTGAAGATGTGGCTATGGTTAACAAGATTCCTGTGAAGATTACTTCTAATGGTCCAGTGAGGATCACTTCTAAAGGTCCTATGAAGATTACTGCTGAGCCAAAGGTGGCTCTAATGATTATTACTACTCCTGGTCATATCCCATACACTTCTGACAAAGCTATACCCTGGAATTATGGTTCTGATGTTTATATCCATGGTGTCAAACAAGAACCTTTGACTGATGCACCTGTTACTGATGTTAATCTTGATGTGGACAATATTTCTGGATCCAGTGAGGTTACCAGAAGTGGAAGAATTTTCTCTCCAGAAGACATCTCAAAAGCTGCTGCTACTCTAGTTCATATCTCTAACTCTGGGCCAAGTATTGAGGCTCGGGGCAAAAGACCATTGATTGAACCTGTTCAAGCTGAGGAACCAGTTAATGAAGATCTCTCTAAGCAAATGGAAGAAGTACTGAAGATTATCCGCAAGAGTGATTATGATATTGTTGACCAGTTGGGGCATACTCCCTCTAAAATCTCCATGCTATCTCTGCTATTATGTTCTGAAGCCCATGCCAAGGCTTTAATCAAATTACTGAAGACTGCTTATGTACCACATGAAATCTCTGTGGACCAATTTGAAAATTGTGTTGCTCATCTAACTAGTGATAATGGCTTGGGTTTTAATGATGCTGATTTGACTCCTGTCGGCAGAAACCATAATAGAGCTCTGCACGTCTCCATTGAGTGTAGAGGCACTACTTTGTCTCATGTATTGGTGGATAATGGTTATTCATTAAATGTATTACCTAAGGAGGTTCTAGACAAACTCAATTTGAATGATGTAGTGTGAAGACCAAGTAATGTGGTGGTGAGGGCCTTTGATGGTTCAAGAAGAGTGGTGCATGGAGAGGTGGATCTTCCAGTTAAAGTAGGCTCTCAAGTTCTTGATTCCACTTTCTATGTGATGGATATTCTTCCTGCGTACTCCTGTTTGCTTGGGCTCCCCTGGATCCATGGGGCAGGTGCTGTGACTTCCATTTTACATCAGAAGTTGAAATATCCGGTGAAAGGAAAGATTGCCACTGTTTACGGTGAAGAAGAATACATGGTCAGTCATATGAACACTTTTAAATATGTTGAGATGGAAGGTGAATTTGTTGAGACTCCTTGCCAGATATTTGAAGTAGTTCCTTGGGTCGTTCCTGCTACTGAAGCTCCCCCTGTTGTTAAAAAAGTTCATGTGATTACTAGAGTGCCTCCTACAATGGCCTCTGATCAGTGAATTTTAATGCACATTCTACCATGTTTGCACATAAGTATTTCTTTGGTTTTCTTTGTTTATTTTTATATTTTAATTTGTTTTTCTAATTTACTTTTTTTCCGGCTTAATTTAATTTTCGTACTTAATTTTCAGCTTTAACAGCTTTTACGGAAATGATCATAAACAGAGTTCCAGGAATCTTATTGAGGCGTTCTACCAGTCGATGGAAAGCTAAGAGAGAGAGCTACAACGTTTGTGTTGGAGTCGAAGTCAGATTCAGAGTCATATTTTCCAGAATTTCGTTTGAAGCTGCTGCATTAGTTTTATTTAGTTTCTGGTCATTTAGAATTGGGCATGGGTTATGTATTTGACCCAGTTGGGTTGTAAACGGATTTTTTAGGATTTTCTATTTAACCTAGCAGCCGCAACTGTTCAAGACACACTTTTTTACGATTTTAATTTATTTTTCTTACGCTTGAATGAACCGGAATGGAAAACTAATTCTAAGGCAAAATCCTGTTGATTACAGGTTCCATCATACTTTGAGGTTATAATAATTTTCAATCCAAATTCTATTCCTTTCAATATTATGATATGTGATCATTGTTTTCTTAATTCGATTATCATATATTAGTGTTGATTTAATTTGATTGTTGTATGATCCTTGACCGTAGTCACGTTAGCGTTTGCTTAATTCGTTATCGTGTTTGATTAAACCGTGTTTGCTTAATTCACGAGAGCTTAAATTCGTTTGCTTAATTCGGATAATTGGAACATACATCACATAAAACCAGTTGCGCTTGTCAATGAATTTTATAATCAAATAGGAATAAATAATCCACTTAGGAGGTTGAAATTATAATAACCAATGATAAGTTGGAACCCAAATCAATGGGATTAACCCGTTTTAGCTTATTTGGTAATCACTTTTTATTTTAATTGCTTTTTCTTCAAATTAAAATCTAAACCCCCATTAATCGTTACTATCGTTAGTTAATAAGATCAAGAATCCTTGTGAGACGATTCGAGTCATTATCGCTATACTACATTCAAAAATCACTTGTTTTTGATCCGTGCGCGACGCGCAGATACAATTGGCGCCGTTGCCGGGGATTCTTGTTGTTATTAACCAATTTTATAGTCATAGGTGTAGTTTTCTTGTCATTTTTTTTCTTTTCTTTTTTGTTGTGTTTATTGATTTTCAGGGTTGCAATACCAGTTGCAGTATAGGGATAAGTTTTTCAGCCTTTCAGGTAAGTTGGAAGCTACTGTTTCGATTTGCTCCGAATTTTTTTCCAGAAAATCAGAAATAAATCGAAGAACAATACTCTTTTGGAATAAATTTCTAAAAGATTTCGACCCTCAAAATCGCAAATTTCGTGTTTTTCTATTTGATTTGATTTATTTTCTCTTTTCATATTTTCAAAAAAATCTGAAATTTTTTGTGCGATCTTTACTTGATTTAATTAGATTTTTAGCGTTATTTTTATATTTTTTAGATTTTATTTTAATCGTTTTTTTCCATTCTTTTTAAATATGTATTGATTTTATTTGATAATGTGTTGAAATTCATAATCATATCATGGCTGATTAAAGAACTCTGAGAAAACTGGTTGAACTTGTGAATTATAATGCTTTATGTATTGAATATCTTGTTGTCGATACACCTTTCGAATTGAAATTTGGTTTAACACACTTTTTGCCAAGTTTTAATGGTTTTGCAGATGAGGATCCGAATAAGCATCTAAATGAATTAGAAGTAGGGTGCTCTGCACCTTCTGAACCTTCACTAGAGGATCTTGTAAACCAAATGGCTACAAATAATATCAAGAATCAACAACAAATAGATTCTAATTTTCAGACTTTGCAAATACAACTTGATCAACTTACCACTTCGGTGAATGCTATGCAGCAAGCTCAAGGATCAAACCAACAACCTTCGGAAGAACATTCTATTTTTCAAATAGAGTTTCCATCTAAAATTGTTGATGATACTTGTATTAATTTGTTTGCAGCTGATTTTCAATCATTGTCTGATTTTAATGATGTTTACTCTTGTGATATTTGTACTGACACTAAAATTTGCTCTGTTTTTGCTGAAGTTGAGGTTGCCTTGCAAGTTGATATTCTTACTGCAAATGAGGTTGCAAATGAAGTTGTTCATGTCAATGAAGCTCTCGACACCCCGACTTCTCGGAACAAACCATCCATCGAGAAATCTCCCTTTTTAGAGCTGAAGCCACTTCCTAATAATTTATTTGAATTTGTGCTGGAAGAGAGATCATTACAGGAACATAAGAAGGGAATTGGATGGACTTTGGTTGACACTTGTAATATTAGCCCATCCATGAGTATGCATAAGATCTCAATTGAAGATGGAACAAAAGTAGTGAGGCAGCCTCTTAATCCTTTGATTCTTGAAGTTGTAGAAAAGGAGATCATTATCACCTGCACATTCAACACTTTTACTTATCGAAGATTCTTCTTTGATCCTGGAATAAAAGGCGAAGGCACTAATAAAAACTCAAAGATTAATGGATACTACCCAAAGTTACTCTATGAGATCCCCACTTTGGAAGAAGAGACTGTAGAAGAGCTCTCTTTAGGAAATGCTGCTTATATGATCACTTATCCACCTTGACTACTCGAGTGTGTTCTTTCCTTTCTCTCCCTCTTATTTTATATTTATGTTCTTTCATTGAGGACAATGCTTGTTTTAAGTGCGGGGGAGGTGTTTCACCCTAAACTTTGCCCTCCCCTAGTCAAGGAATTGTATACCAAGGTGTCCAAAGAGGTTCACGAGGTATCCCAAGAGGTTCACAAGGTTCACAATTAGTCAGAAAACTTGGAAGTTCCCTCAGACAAAGCCTCATCCAAAGCAATGCACCCTAAACTAGAGTTTTGGATTTCATCAGGCTAAATGGACTTTCAAGGCCTCAAGTGAGCTTCATAACATCCTAAATGTCTTCAAGAATCCCTATGTCAAGTTTCAAGGCTTTCCCAAAAGGTTTGCTCAGTCAGATGATCAGATATGCAAAAATCAGTCAAAGTGGTTAAAAAGTCAAACTGAGGTCAATTGTGGTCAAATCAAAGTCAAACTTCAAGATTTTTTGCCAACATCAAGTTTATGAAGTAAAATTCATCATTTTATCAAGGTTTGATCATGATTCATCAAGGAGATTTCAGATCATCAAGAATCAGGAGTTTCTAAATTAGGGTTTTCATAGGAAAAGTCAATTGAACTTTGACCAACCATAACTTTCACATGCTTCATCAAACATTTCACATCCAAAACTCATTTTGAAGGAAATTGAATTCTCTACAACTTTGTGTCTCACAAGCCAAGCCTAAAAATGCTTCATTTGGAAGGTATGAGCTAAAACATTATAGGTCATTTCAAAAGTCAACAAAAAGTCAACATCTTCCAAAGGGCATAATTTGATAATGGTAAAGGATATGGACATGATAACAAAGAGGTTGGTTAGAGGACTCTCTAAGCTTTCCAAAATGTCCAAGAACACCTTCATATACTTAAAATTGAGGGATTTGTGCCTTTGCAAAGTTGGGAAATTTTTGAGAGGTATATTGAGCAAATGGGGTCTTAAAACCAATTCTTTCCACATGGGCTTGCAATTTTGTGATCCAATCTTTACCATGGCATCATGCACGACCCAATTCTAATTTATTCAAATTTTTATAATTTATTTTATATTTATTTTGATTTTATTCATTAAAAATCAATTTAAATAAAAATAAAATATGAAAACTAAATATTTAGATTTGATTCTTGTTCTAGAAGCTCATAAATAACATTAAGATGGTTTGATACACTTCCAAATTCGTGCACACCCTTTGGAGTATGAAAAGATATGATTTTTTTGTCAAAATTATGATTGATCTTTCTTTACCATCAAGTCACCCAAAAGCCAACAAAAGTCATATGTTTTTTGACCTAATTTCACTCTACTATAAGTAAACAACTCAATACAAACACATAGGGGGAATTTTTGGGAGGTAAGAACATAAGGATCAAAGTCAAGAAAAAACCAAGAAAAGTCAAATTCGGATTTTGATTTTGAAGCTATTTCAGTGCAAAATAAAGGTTGCAATACCTTCCTGGGTGTTCATTGAACGAATGTGCATCATTAACATCATCCAAACCATGCTCATATGTTCAATCCGAATCATGTTTTATGCTTGAATATGAATTTTTCGATTTCATGAATTTGTTTGTTTTAAATGATATTTGATGATTGTTTGATGTTTGTGATAGTGCCAGGAACGTTTCTGGATCCTCAATTTGAAGAATCGTGCCCTTAATCTCCAAATACCATATCTAGGGTTCATAAGCTTCAAAACGGGAACCATGAGCAAAACGTGATTTCATTTGAAATTAAATGGAAAATTGGACTTAGGACCCTTTATTTAATTGATTTAATTCATTTGAAATAATGTATTTGGTGTATTATGCATGTTCACGTGTGCAGGTCCTATATTGACGAACATAATCCGTCACTACAAGTTTTAGTGACGAAAAAGTGTCACTAAAACCTAAGCCAACGGACGAAGGTTGAAGATGAAGCTGCGCGCGCAAATTTAAATTCGAAAACTAGTTTTATTATATAATAATCTTTACCTGTTTTGTATCACAACAGGCGTATTAGCCCAGTGGAAGGGGACGCGCATGGATGAGTAGAAGGGCTGGGTTCGACCCCTGGTTCCAGCATTTTTCATGTGTTTATTTTTATTTGCAGGTTTTAAAATATAAAGATTTTGTCTCATAGGAGTATCACCAGCGCATGCTGGCCTGGTTGGTTTTGTGTTGCGTGATTGAGGTAAATGACCTAGGTTCAAATCTCAGGTCCTATCTTTTTGGCGATTTTTCATATTTTATTTGTTTTTCTCATTTTCTTTATTTATTTTGTTTTAATAATATAATTAAAATATTTTCTAAATAAATAATCAATAATATCTATTATACAAACTTTATATTTTCTAAAATTCATAATTATTTTCTTAATGTTTATTAATTGTATTATTTTTTTTATAATATATTTGTATATAATTAATATATATATATATATATATATATATATATATATATATATATATATATATATATATATATATATATATATATATATATATATATATATATATATATAGTAAATAAAAATAATGTATTTCAATTATGATTAATTAACCCTAATTTTTTCTATCAACACTAAAAATTAAACCCTAATTGGAATATGTTCATAATATTTTTTTTTTATTTTTGTAAATACTTTATCCTTATTATTATTTAAACATATTATTTCTTTTAATTAATTTCTAACTTATTTAAAAAATCTAACTTGCTAACCCTAATTTTTATTTTAATATTTTTATTTTATTATTCTTTTTGCTTTATTATTTATTTAATGTTGTTTTATTATTCTATATTTAATTTTTATTTTATTTATCTTATTAGAAAAATGTATAGGTTATTATATTGTAATTTATTTTTCTTGTTCGATTATTTTGTAACTGCCCCTAAGCCATGTAATAGCGTAGATTTTATATTTCCGTATTTTATTTACTTTATTATAATTGTTATGGTTAGTAATTTTAGGGTGTGTATAACCTAAATGTAATTAAAATTAACTTAGAAAATTAATTTAAATAAGATAAATAATGAAAAACGTTCACACACGTAAGTCGATCTAAGATCGCCGTCTTCACTTCCTAGGGTATTCCTCTTGGTTGCCTTAAAATAATATGGTCAAGTCCCTCGAATATAGGGGTGTCTTAAGCAAAGTCCCTTCGAATATAAATCATCATAGTCCCTATGGTTTAAAAGATCAAGTCCCTTCGAGGTTGCCTACGGAATAATGATCTTATCCCTTCGAATAAATGATGATAGTCCCTACGAATTGCTAAAGACGTCCCTTAAGCTGCCTTCTATGACCATACGATGACCTTACGCTTGTCCCTACACATCCAAGGTAATGACTATCTATTCCTTAATAATAGGGATTGTCTTACCATTGAAAGAACATATGAGAACACAAAAGACTTAATCTAGGGTCAGTACCTCATAGTTACTTGCTCACTCTTCAAAAATACTTTTCATATCTCACTATTTTCAAACATTTTCAAACAAGGCTTTGTATACATCCATACAAGGATCATTACAAAGTACTTAGAAAATTTCTAATCACACACTACACTTTTCAAAAATAATTTAAGTGAGCTAAGTAACTAAGAGCCCATGGATAACCATGGATATAAAGGGTGCTAACACCTTCCCTTTATATAACCTACCCCCTGAACCCAAGTATTTTAAAATAGGTATTTCCTGTTCTTTTATGCCCTTTCCTTATGGATAAAATAAAAGTCGGTGGCGACTCTTGCTATCCGCAACATTTATAGAAAGTCAGTTCTCCCACCGTGTTACAGGAGGGAATAATTTATTTTCTTTGTTTTTGTTTTGTTTTTGTTTGTTTTGTTTTGTTTTAGAAACATTAGACATTTTTTTGTTGTTGAAATTTTTAGGCTATAAATTGTTTTGAGGTTAGTTGTGGAGACTTGGAAAACGTTCACAAGACCGGTATCGCTTTAACACCTTAAGTCTCCTGAATATGGAAATAATTTTGAATACTTGTTATGTCATAGCCTTGAGTTCTCATCCTTTAATATCTCTTAAGTAGTTTATCTAGCAGTCAGCACCATCTAGAAATCAAACACTAAGTAATTAAGTTGATGCAAATAAGTGAATGAACTTGCGCTTAAAAAGAAATATGAATAAGAATCCACCTTATAAGTTAGGTGACCCTCACCCGGTCATTTAGCCTAACGGATGTGAAACCTTAAGAAAAAAAATTCTTGTTGCAAGTCATGGCTTCTACTCGTCGGAATACTATCCGGATCAACTTTGTAGGGATACCTCCTAAGCTTAAGGAACTAGTCTCTCAAGTTTCTGAAAGATCCCAGTTCATCAAGAAGCATGGTCACCTACTTGAATTGGTTACTTTAGGATTTGATGAAGACATGATGAGTGTCATGTTTCAGTTCTTTGACCCTATACATCATTGTTTCACATTCCCCGATTATCAGCTGGTTCCTACAATGGAGGAGTTCTCTAAACTACTGGGTATACCTATCCTTGATTAAGGACTTTTCACAGGCTTAGAAAAAGAGCCTAAACCTGAGGTTATTGTTGCAGCCTTACATTTGAAGAAATCAAACATTGTCCTAGAAATGAGAAGTGGAGTTAAGGGTATTCTTGCTAAGGTATTGATAGAGAAAGCTCAGGTATTCTTGAAGGCTATGAGTTATGATGCCCTTGAGGAGATCTTGGCCTTATTAATCTATGGCCTAGTGTTATTCCCTAATCCAGACCAGCTCATAGACGTACACGCTATCAACATATTTCTGACTCGCAATCCAGTGCCTACATTACTTGGAGACATCTTACACTCTCTCCATACCCGTACTACGAAGGCACGAGGAACTCTGATGTGCTGCATACATCTATTGTCTAGGTGGTTTATTTCTCACCTTCCTCGATCAGTGATGTAGAATGAACAAGGGTTAAGGTGGTCCAAGAGGATCATGTTACTTTCTCATTCAGACATTCATTGGTGCTATAGATCCATGGAGAATGTTACTATCATTGACCGTTGTGGGGAGTTCCCTAATGTGCCACTCCTTGGCATAAGAGGGGGCATTACTTATAACCCTTCTTTAGCTCTACGCCAGTTTGGTTATGCTCGGAGTAATGGTCCTCATGACATGCTTATTCAGGGTATTATGTTCGACTACGACAACGATCTGCAAGGTTACCGTCAAAGGTTCATACGAGTTTGGGGTAAAGTGAACAAGGTTGACAGCAAGACTCTAGAACCAAAGTACTCCATTCCTATGGAACCTTATCTCAGATGGGTACGAGCACGTGCTCAGACTCTTATGATGCCATATCCTGCTATCCTGCCAGTTACCATGAAGCCTGTTGCTGAAGGAGATACTCCTTATATCATCCTTCATCCAGACATGCCCACTGACATGGAAGAGTTGCAGAGGTCCTGGATCCAGTTGAAGGAACAAAGGGATACTTTTGAGACTCATTTCAAAGCTAGTTAAGAAAGAATTCTGGAGCTGACGAGACAACTTCACGAAGAGCAAAATCTCAACACATACCTCCATACAAAGAGGAAACGTCCATGGGAGACTTAAAACCCCATCTTTGTATTTATTTCATTTTATTGTAAGCCCAAGAGGCAAACAAGTTTATTGCTTACTAATAAAAGTTTCATTTCTGGTTGTTTAAACAAATTTAAATCCCGCGGTCCTTGAAAACATTGCATATACATACCATATCATTGCATCACAGGTTTCTTATGAACATGTATCTTATCTTCTCGCTATTTATTTCAGCAGAAATGGCTCTCGAGCAATCTGTCAAAGATCTTCAAGCTCAAAATGCTCAGTTTCAAGAAGTGATCATGAATTTGTCCAAGGGGCAAGAAGAGTTGAAATCACTTCTCTCTGAAAATCCTGAAGATAACAAGAATGGTCAGTTGGAACAATTTCAAGCTAAGATGGCATAAATGAGGTTCCAGATGAATGGCCAGATGGCTCTTGTTCAAAGTTTAGCTCAGGGTCAAGAAGAGCTAAGAACCTTAGTCCACAAACTTCAAAGTAGTGGAGTCAGGAATCTAATTATCAGTCAACCTCCATTAAAATAAGCTGACTTGGTTGAAAGGAGGATGAAGATAAAAGAAGGTAAGAGGTGGGTTGCCACTGATTGTTCTTCAGTTGAAGAAAAAAGACATGGTAAGGTTAATCCACCTCAACACAAGGAATGCAGAAGACAGTTTATCAAATTCAGCACTCCAATGTCGCAAGTTCTGCAGTGCTTGTTGGAGATGAAGCTAATTTCCTTGAAAAATCCTCCTCAAAATACTAATACTTCCTCTCCTCGCTATAATCCCAAGGCAAGGTGTGGGTATCACTCCAACTGTCCTGGACATGATACTAATAGTTGTTGGACATATAAGAAAAAGATTTAAGACCTGATTGACGAATGAATCCTCGAGGTTACGCCAGAAAGCCAAATTGAATTCTATTATCGTCCATCAAACATCGAAGCTGCAAGACAAGTTGCCCAGAGTAGCAAGAAAGAAAGCCTACCCACTCCTGTTGAGGTATGGGGCACCTTGGGACATCCAAGTGGCAAATTTGATTTCATGGTGAAATATACTGCTCCTGAAAGTTCACAGATTGCAATCGAAGATATTCAGCCAACTGGATGGGACAACATTTGAATTTTCATTTGTAATTTCTTTTGTTTGTTTAAACACTTACTATTATGTTAAACTTTTGTTTTCATTAATGAATTGCATATGTTTGTCTTGAATTAATCCATTCGTTTCACTATATTTTGAACTATGTTTCATATCTCTATTTTGTGATATTTAATGCTTGATAAAGCTATAAGCCTGTAGAGGGAGGATGACAAAAAGAATACCATAATCTTATGCAATATGCTTTTGAATAGACTATGCTGACGATGTACGTGCATTGTTTCCATTCCTAAACAGTGGAGATATAAGGAAGTTAATCCCTAGTCAACCCTTTTGAGCCTATGAAGTAGGAGTTTTTTTCATTCTCATGCAAATTAAAACCCTTTTTCATAACCTGGGGCAGGGTAGTTACCCGGTTAACTCAACTATGCCAATTGTTGGTGTTGTACACAACTAGTGATGTTTCGCTGTAATCACTAAAGTCTGCAAGTCAATATCTAGCAAAAGAAAAGCTCACTAAGTCAAAACCTATGAAGGAGACTTAGTAAAAAAATTAAGACATCCCGCTTACTGTAACCTTGAAATAAACAGTTCAGGAAAAAAAGAAGGGATAACAAAGTCAAAAGAAAAAAAGGAGGTCACAATAGATCCTAAATAAAGAAAGAGGACTGAATTTTCAAATAATTTTTTTTTTGATTCCTGAATCATCACAAATGTCAGTGTTACAATTCCAAACTACTTTGGAAACTCAATGCATAAGTTAACCGAACATAGGACTGAAGAACATCACGAAGAATGGGTTGGGTGCAAATAAATTTGAGCCTTTATCCTTTGTTTCTTAAACCGTGAACCAGACCACGTTACAACCCTTTAAAAGTCCTAACTGAAGCATGGTTAGTTCGAAAGCGTACTGCTACAAAAAGGTATCCTGACTCCTTTAGGGCTTATTATAAAACTTGAGTTAATATCACAGTTTTCACAAGAATTGTTTTTCTAAAATAACTCTTTTTCAAAACTTCAAGACAGACATAAGCATTGCATTTTTGAATATATTTGTTTGCATATACCTGAGTGTTTGATAAACAGAGAAACTTACAGGATGAATGTTCAATAAACCAAAGTCCTTCCGATAAACAAAGTTGCTTCCTGGATCAAAGTCCATGTATACAAAGGGGCATAGTCATTATCTCCCCAATCAAGGGGGCAAGCCATGATACTGCCTAACTCATTTGGGGCAATCAGGACAGGATTCAACTATGTTTAAGTAGCCAGGGGCAGATCTCCTCATCTATCTGAATTACCAAGGGTAACATTACAGAGTTCATAATGCCAGGGGCATAGTCACTGATTCCCAATCAAGGGGGCATACCAAGTTACTGTTCAATTCATTCGGGGAAATCAGGTCCAGATTCAACAATGCTTAATAGCCAGAGGCAGCTCTCCTCATCTATTTGAATTACCAAGGGTAACATTACAAAGTTCATGATGCCAGGGGCATATTATTGTGGGGCATTCTGCCTATTTCTCTTGAGGTAACTACATCCAGATACTTCCATTATGGGACAATTCATCCTCAATCAAGGGGCAATGCTCTCTTTTCAAATCTAATACCCGGAGCGTATATGGTCCATCACAATTTGAAGACACATTCCTCTCATTGTATTACCTTGATATTGGATTCTCAGTAGAAGACATTGTGGAAATTAATTGTCTACGCCAGTAGTATCAGATGGTGTCAGTATCATGTCTTCAGATCCAGCTATGAGGATTTATGGGAAGGTATTCAGGAAAGTTAAGAATCTCAAGAGCTCTAAATCCAATTGGTTATACACTCTCAAGGTTGAAACAATTTTGTTTTCAAGTTTAGCTTTACTTTTCCCTCTTTATTCAGGATTACTTTTCCCCTTTTACTAAAGCGAAAAACGTCTGTTGGTTATGTTTGAATGTATATATGCTTTTGAATATGATTGATGTTTACCAGAAATGCATAAAATACAATAAAAGCATTTACTAAGAACGAACGGAGGTAGGAATTCAACGAAGCTTCGCCGGTTCATCCCCACAGGGTAATCTTTACGGATATCCATACAGAACTCTTCAAGTAATATCTTATACTTCCCACTCGACGAAGTCTTCAAGCAGTTTCATATCCTCCGAAGAATTAAGTCTCCCGGATCTATGTCCATCTCTTTTATCCTCAGTAAGGATATTCAGGTACTTATTCCTTCAATAAGAATTACGACGAACGAAGACGAGAGGCTCTAAGTACCATATTATTAAACAAGACGGGAACGAAGTCCTCATGTTCCTCAGCAACGAACTGAGATTTATTTTCCCCAGCCAACAGTTGTTATACAGAGATACCCAGACACTTCAGGCTACATGATTCATACATACATCATTTACATTATATCATGACATACACATCCATAACCCATATGACATTCTTACTTAAGAGCATCATGCTATACATGCATACATCAAATAATCTTGCATAAACTAACTTTTTCTTTTCAGGATAGTTGCAGGCAGCTAAACACTATCAAACAATTCAGAGATAATCGCTATGAAGATTCATTTCTGATGATCAATACAAGTTGTCCTTGAGATGGCACATAAATGGTCTATACGAAGACCTAGTGTTCAGTCCAGGATATTACCAGATGCAATTCAAGAGTAATCGCCACGAAGATTTAATCATGATGCTCAAGTTGTCCTTGGAAGGGTACGTAAATGATCTATACGAAGATCTAGTGCTTAATCCAGGATATTTCCAGAGGAGATAATCGTTACGAAGATTTATTTTTGATGGTCAACTATCTTTGGGATAGTGTGTAAATGATCTATACGAAGATCTAGCACTTAATCCAAGAGATTCTTTCAGAAGAAGTTCAGGGATAATCGCCACGAAGATTTAATCCTGATATTCTTTTTGCCCTTGGGATGGTACGTAAATGATCTATATGAAGATCTAGTACCTAATCCAGGATACTTCCAGAAGAGATAATCATTACAAAGATTTATTTCTGATGGTCAATTATCTTTGGGATGGTGTGTAAATGATCTATATGAAGATCTAACACTTAGTCCAAGAGATTTTTTCAGGAGAGGTTCAGGGATAATCGCCACGAAGATTTAATCCTGATATTCTTTTTCCTTGGGATGGTACGTAAATGATCTATACGAAGATCTAGTGCTTAATCCGGGATATTTCCAGAAGAGATAATCGTTACGAAGATTTATTTCTGATGGTCAATTATCTTTGGGATGGTGTGTAAATGATATATACGAAGATCTAGCACTTAGTCCAAGAGATTCTTTCAGAAGAAGTTCAGGGATAATCGCCACGAAGATTTAATCCTAATATTCTTTTTGTCCCTGGGATGGCAATGGTCTATACGAAGATCTATTACCTAACCCGGGATATTTCCAGAAGAGATAATCGCTACGAAGATTTATTTCTAATGGTCTATGCAACAATTTATCTGTGGGATAGTACATAAATGATCGATACGAAGATCTTATACTTAGCCCAAGATATTACCAAAAGCAATTCAGAAAAGATCGCCACGAAGATTTGATTCTGATGCTTAAATTAAAGTATGTTCCTAAAGATGGTTCAGAGTCGATCCATACAAAGATCTAAGTACTGACACCTAATGAAGAATATTATTCCCCCCCCCCCCCGAGATAATGCAGAGACGATCTATACGAAGATATAGTGCTGACATTCAACTCAAACCATGTTACAAGAATGATTCAAAGACGGCCTATACGAAGACCTAGTACTGATATCCAGTGACAACCTTTTGATACTATCACCTCCTGATATTATGGATGGCATCTATGAGCCCATCTCCAGTTCCTTTGAGTGGCATCTTTAAGCCCATTCCAGCATATACAACCAATCAACAGTTTTACTTTACGCACCGCCGAGTGCAAATTTTTGGGCTTTTGTGTTCAATCCCCTTCAACCTTCCAAGTCACGAATGGCACACATGCCAATCTAACTCCTCAGGTTTCAGAAAATTGAACAGGGGCAGCTGTTGCACCCCAAGATTTGCCCTCCCATAGTCAAGGAATTGTGTACCAAGGTTTCCCAAGAGGTTCACAATGTTCACAAGATATCCCAAGAGGTTCACAAGGTTCACAATTAGTCAGAAAACTTGGAAGTTCCCTAAGACAAAGCCTCCTCCAAAGCAATGCACCATAAACTAGGGTTTTGGATTTCATCAGACTAAATGGACTTTCAAGGCCTCAAGTGAGCTTCATAACATCCTACATGTCTTCAAGAATCCCTATGTCAAGTTTCAAGGCTTTCCCAAAAGGTTTGCTCAGTCAGATGATCAGATATGCAAAAATCAGTCAAAGTGGTTAAAAAGTCAAACTGAGGTCAATTGTGGTCAAATCAAAGTCAAACTTCAAGATTTTTTTGCCAACATCAATTTTATGAAGTAAAATTCATCATTTTATCAAGGGTTGATCATGATTCATTAAGGAGATTTCAGATCATCAAGAATAAGGAGTTTCTAAATTAGGGTTTTCATAGGAAAAGTCAACTGAACTTTGACCAGCCATAACTTACACATGCTTCATCAAAAATTTCCCATAAAAAGCTCATTTTGAAGGAAATTTAATTCTCTACAACTTTGTGTCTCACAAGCCAAGCCTAAAAATGCTTCATTTGGAAGGTATGAGCTAAAACATTATAGGTCATTTCAAAAGTCAACAAAAAGTCAACATCTTCCAAAGGGCATAATTTGATAATGGTAAAGGATATGGACATGAGACCAAAGAGGTTGGTTATAGGACTCTCCAAGCTTTCCAAAATGTCCAAGAACACCTTCATATCCTTAAAATTGAGGGATTTGTGCCTTTGCAAAGTTGGGAAATTTTTGAGAGGTATATTGAGCAGATGGGGTCTTAAAACCAATTCTTTCCACATGGGCTTGCAATTTTGTGATCCAATCTTTACCATGACATCATGCACGACCCAATTCTCATTTATTCAGATTTTTATAATTTATTTTATATTTATTTTGATTTTATTCATTAAAAATCAATTTAAATAAAAATAAAATATGAAAACTAAATATTTAGATTTGATTCTTGTTCTAGAAGCTCATAAATAACATTAAGATGGTTTGATACACTTCCAAATTCGTGCACACCCTTTGGAGTATGAAAAGATATGATTTTTTTGTCAAAATTATGATTGATCTTTCTTTACCATCAAGTCACCCAAAAGCCAACAAAAGTCATATGTTTTTTGACCTAATTTCACTCTACTATAAGTAAACAACTCAATACAAACACATAGGGGGAATTTTTGGGAGGTAAGAACATAAGGATCAAAGTCAAGAAAAAACCAAGAAAAGTCAAATTCGGATTTTGATTTTGAAGCTATTTCAGTGCAAAATAAAGGTTGCAATACCTTCCTGGGTGTTCATTGAACGAATGTGCATCATTAACATCATCCAAACCATGCTCATATGTTCAATCCGAATCATGTTTTATGCTTGAATATGAATTTTTCGATTTCATGAATTTGTTTGTTTTAAATGATATTTGATGATTGTTTGATGTTTGTGATAGTGCCAGGAACGTTTCTGGATCCTCAATTTGAAGAATCGTGCCCTTAATCTCCAAATACCATATCTAGGGTTCATAAGCTTCAAAACAGGAACCATGAGGAAAATTTGATTTCATTTGAAATTAAATGGAAAATTGGACTTAGGACCCTTTATTTAATTGATTTAAGTCATTTGAAATAATTTATTTGGTGTATTATGCATGTTCATGTGTGCAGGTCCTATAGTGACGAACATAATCCGTCACTACAAGTTTTAGTGACGAAAAAGTGTCACTAAAACCTAAGCCAACGGACGAAGGTTGAAGATGGAGCTGCGCGCGAAAATTTAAATTCGAAAACTAGTTTTATTATATAATAATCTTTACTTGTTTTGTATCACAACAAGCGTATTAGCCCAATGGAAGGGGACGCGCATGGATGAGTAGAAGGGCTGAGTTCGACCCCTGGTTCCAACATTTTTCATGTGTTTATTTTTATTTGCAGGTTTTAAAATATAAAGATTTTGTCTCATAGGAGTATCACCAGCGCATGCTGGCCTGGTTGGTTTTGTGTTGCGTGATTGAGGTAAAGGACCTGGGTTCAAATCCCAGATCCTATCTTTTTGGTGATTTTTCATATTTTATTTGTTTTTCTCATTTTCTTTATTTATTTTGTTTTAATAATATAATTAAAATATTTTCTAAATAAATAATCAATAATATCTTTTATATAAACTTTATATTTTCTAAAATTCATAATTATTTTCTTAATGCTTATTAATTATATTAATTATTTCTTTTTTTTATAATATATTTGTATATAATATATATATATATATATATATATATATATATATATATATATATATATATATATATAAATATTTTCTAAATAAATAATCAATAATATCTTTTATATAAACTTTATATTTTCTAAAATTCATAATTATTTTCTTAATGCTTATTAATTATATTAATTATTTCTTTTTTTTATAATATATTTGTATATATATATATATATATATATATATATATATATATATATATATATATATTGTAAATAAAAATAATGTATTTCAATTATGATTAATTAACCCTAATTTTTTCTATCAACTCTAAAAATTAAACCCTAATTGGAATATGTTCATAATATTTTTTTTTTTTTTAATTTTTGTAAATACTTTATACTTATTATTATTTAAACATATTATTTCTTTTAATTAATTTCTAACTTATTTAAAAAATCTAACTTGCTAACCCTAATTTTTATTTTAATATTTTTATTTTATTATTCTTTTTGCTTTATTATTTATTTAATGTTGCTTTATTATTTTATATTTAATTTTTATTTTATTTATCTTATTAGAAAAATGTATAGGTTATTATATTGTAATTTATTTTTCTTGTTCGATTATTTTGTAACTGCCCCTAAGCCATGTAATAGCGTAGATTTTATATTTCCGTATTTTATTTACTTTATTATAATTGCTATGGTTAGTAATTTTAGGGTGTGTATAACCTAAATGTAATTAAAATTAACTTAGAAAATTAATTTAAATAAGATAAATAATGAAAAACACTCACACACGTAAGTCGATCTAAGATCGCCGTCTTCACTTCCTAGGGTATTCTTCTTGGTTGCCTTAAAATAATATGGTCAAGTCCCTCCCTCGAATATAGGGGTGTCTTAAGCAAAGTCCCTTCGAATATAAATCATCATAGTCCCTATGGTTTAAAAGATCAAGTCCCTTCGAGGTTGCCTACGGAATAATGATCTTGTCCCTTCGAATAAATGATGATAGTCCCTACGAATTGCTAAAGACATCTCTTAAGTTGCCTTCTATGACCATACGATGACCCTACGCTTGTCCCTTCACATCCAAGGTAATGACTACCTATTCCTTAATAATAGGGATAGTCTTACCATTGAAAGAACATATGAGAACACGAAAGACTTAATCTAGGGTAGGTACCTCATAGTTACTTGCTCACTCTTCAAAAATACTTTTCACACCTCACTATTTTCAAACATTTTCAAACAAGGCTTTGTATACATCCATACGAGGATCATTACAAAGTACTTAGAAAATTTCTAATGACACACTACACTATTCAAAAACAATTTAAGTGAACTAAGTAACTAAGAGCCCATGGATAACCATGGATATAAAGGGTGCTAACACCTTCCCTTTATATAACCTACCCCCCGAACCCAAGTCTTTTAAAATAGGTCTTTCCCGTTCTTTTATGCCCTTTCCTTATGGATAAAATAAAAGTCGGTGGCGACTCTTGCTATCCGCAACATTTATAGAAAGTCAGTTCTCCCACCGTGTTACAGGAGGGAATAATTTATTTTCTTTGTTTTTGTTTTGTTTTTGTTTGTTTTGTTTTGTTTTAGAAACATTAGACATTTTTTTGTTGTTGAAAGTTTTAGGCTATAGATTGTTTTGAGGTTAGTTGTGGAGACTTGGGAAAAGTTCACAAGACTGGTATCGCTTTAACACCTTAAGTCTCCTGAATATGGAAATCATTTTGAATACTTGTTATGTCATAGCCTTGAGTTCTCATCCTTTAATATCTCTTAAGTAGTTTATCTAGTAGTCAACACCATCTAGAAATCAAACACTAAGTAATTAAGCTGATGCAAATAAGTGAATGAACTTGCGCTTAAAAAGAAATATGAATAAGAATCCACCTTATAAGTTAGGTGACCTTCACCCGGTCATTTAGCCTAACGGATGTGAAACCTTAAGAAAAAAAATTCTTATTGTTACTAAAGTAACTTTAAAATATTGACAAGTATGAATCATAATCACTAACAAGCTTATTTACCATGTATATGAATAGATAACGGGCTTAATGTGATTGCACTAGAATGAAAGAGAGCAACATGGAGGATGAGTAAGTTAGGCTTAAGCATAATAACATGATTCAAAATGGTTTGTATATGATGGAGGCTTATGACCGCACAATTGCGGATTTGTGTTCTTACGATATCCTTAGTGTGTAAGATTAGTACCTATTGATGCTATCTTAATCGAAGAAGAGTTTGTAGCCTAGAATGAGTATCTGAATGATGTTGTGTTTCTTGAGTCTTGAGTTTATTTTTGCTCGGAGTGCAAAAGTTTAAGTGTGGGGGAATTTGATCAGTGCATTTTAATGCACATTCTACCATGTTTGCACTTAAGTATTTCTTTGGTTTTCTTTGTTTATTTTTATATTTTAATTTGTTTTTCTAATTTACTTTATTTTCGGCTTAATTTAATTTTCGTACTTAATTTTCAGCTTTAACAACTTTTACGGAAATTATCATAAATGGAGTTCCAGGAATCTGATTCAGTTGTTCTACCAGTCGATGAAAAGCTAAGAGAGAGAGAGCTACAACTTTTGTGTTGGAGTCGAAGTCATATTCAGAGTCATATTTTCCAGAATTTCGTTTGAAGCTGCTGCATTAGTTTTATTTAGTTTCGTGTCATTTAGAATTGGGCCTGAGTTATGTATTTGACCCAGTTGAGTTGTAAACAGGTTTTTTAGGTTTTTCTATTTAACCTAGCATCCGCAACTGTTCAAGACACACTTTTTACGAATTTATTTTATTTTTCTTACGCTTGAAAGAACCGGAATGGAGAACTAATTCCAAGGCAAAATCCTGCTGATTACAGGTTCCATCATACTTTGAGGTTATAATAATTTTCAATCCAAATTCCATTCCTTTCAATATTATTATATGTGATAATTGTTTGCTTAATTCGATTATCATATATTAGTGTTGATTTAATTTGATTGTTATATGATCCTTGACCGTAGTCACGTTAGCGTTTTCTTAATTTGTTATCCTGTTTGATTAAACTGTGTTTGCTTAATTCACGAAAGCTTAAATTCGTTTGCTTAATTCGGATAATAGGAACATACATCACATAAAACCAGTTGCGCTTGTCAATGAATTTTATAATCAAATAGGAATAAATAATCCTCTTAGGAGGTTGAAATTATAATAACCAATGATAAGTTGGAACCCAAATCAGTGGGATTAGCCCGTTTTAGCTTATTTGGTAATCACTTTTTATTTTAATTGCTTTTTCTTCAAATTAAAATCTAAACCCCCATTAATCGTTACTATCGTTAGTTAATAAGATCAAGAATCCTTGTGAGACGATTCGAGTCATTGTCGCTATACTACATTCAAAAATCACTCGTTTTTGATCCGTGCGTGACACGCGGATCAGCCTCCCTCAAAGATGCTAGAGCTGTGGTTGAAGAAGAATCTCAGAAGGTTGTTCGTCGTGCTCGTGTTACTCGTATCACTCATGAAGGGGTCATAAAAGACCAAGTCAATGTTGTGGAAGATTATGATGAAGGTTACAACCTGGACGATTGGATTTTTCCTACCATGGGGGATGGACTTAACAATTGGAAGGCTAGAGACGTTATTCCTATCTCCTTTAGTCAGGAGTAAATGTTATTTCATTTTTTCTAAATTTATCTTTTGTAACTTTTTAAATAACTGAATATTTTTAAGCCTTGTGCCTTGCCCGGGGCACAATGGTATGCTTGTTAGGGTTGTCATTTCATTTGCATATTTTCATTCAATAAAATCAATGGACGTTTCTCGCTTTCGTAAATATTGTGCTCTTTGTCTTTCTTTTATTTTTTCCTTTTATCAAAAAAAAAAGCCATGTGTTCTTACACACACCCACATCACTAAATGCAGATATTCATCCACTCTGGATTCTATTGATAACAATTATTCTATTGCCAATTATGACTTCGAAAATCCGATCTATCAAGTCGAGGATGGAAAAGAGGAAGATTGTGAAGTACCTATGGAGTTGGCTAGATTACTACAGCAAGAAGAGAAAACTATACAACCACATGAGAAACTAATTGAAGTCGTGAACTTAGGAACCGAGGAAAACAGGAAAGAAATCAAGATAGGAGCTGAACTAGAAGATGGTATCAAGAACAGGTTGATTCAGATGTTACATGACTATGTGGAAGTTTTTTTCTTGGTCTTATGAAGATATGCCAGGGTTGGATACAGATATTGTGGTTCACCGTCTACCAGTTAAAGAGGATTATCATCCGATAAAGCAGAAAGTTCGTCGTATGCGTCCTGATATGTCAGAAAAGATTAAGGCAGAAGTGATGAAACAATTCAATGTAGGATTTCTTGCTATTACTTCTTATCCACAATGGGTTGCAAACATGGTGCTGGTGCCTAAGAAAGATGGTAAGGTACGCATGTGTGTAGATTACATGGATTTGAATAGAGCCAGCCCTAAAGATGATTTTCCACTTCCACATATTGATGTTCTGGTAGACAACACTGCTCAACATAAGGTATTCTCTTTCTATGGATGGTTTCTCTGGATATAATCAGATCAAGATGGCACCTGAAGATATGGAGAAGACTACATTTGTTACACAATGGGGCACTTTCTGCTATAAGGTAATGCCATTTGGTTTGAAGAATGTTGGGGCAACATATCAGCGTGCTATGGTAGCTTTGTTCCATGATATGATCCACCATGAGATAGAGGTATATGTGGATGATATGATAGCCAGATCTCAAAATGAAGAAGAGCACCTTGATCACTTGCACAAGTTGTTTGAGAGGTTGAAGAAATACAATTTGAGGTTAAACCCAAACAAATGTACTTTCGGAGTTAGATCTGGTAAACTTCTGGGTTTTATTGTTAGTGGTAAAGGTATTGAAGTAGATCCTGCAGAGGTAAAAGCTATACAAGATATGCCTGCTCCTCATACTGAGAAAGAAGTTAGGAGTTTCCTGGGATGATTGAATTACATTGCAAGATTTATTTTCCAGTTGACTGCTACTTGTGAACCAATCTTCAAGTTGTTGAAGAAAAATCAAGTATTGGAATGGAATGATGAATGCCAGACATTTTTTAATGAAATCAAAAGGTACTTGCAGGAACCTCCCATATTGATGCCACCAGTTGAAGGAAGACCCTTGATTATGTACTTGACAGAATTGGATAACTCAATGGGGTGTGTGCTGGGGCAACATGACGAGTCTGGTCGAAAAGAGCAGGCAATATACTAACTTGGCAAAAAGTTTACCGACTGTGAAACAAGATACTCACTGCTCGAGAAAACTTGTTGCACTTTGGCATGGGCTGCTCTCCGACTAAGACAATATATGTTGACTCATACCACTTTGTTGATTTCAAAAATGGATCCAATCCAGTATATATTTGAGAAACCTTCTCTCTTCGAACGAATAGCAAGATGGCAAATGATCTTGACAGAATATGACATACAATATACTACTCAGAAAGCAATCAAAGGAAGTGTAGTAGCTGACCATTTGGCTCCTCAAGCAGTGGATGATTATCAATCTATGAATTTTGAGTTTCCATATGAGGACATTATGATTGTTACTAAAGAACCTAGACAATATGAAGGACCTAGACAAGGATCCCGATAGACTATGGTTTTTGATGGAGCTTCTAAAGCGCTTAGTAATGGTGTTGGTGTTGTGATTATCTCTCCTAAAGGTTGTTATACACCAGTTACTGCAAAGCTTTGTTTTAAATGTAGAAATAATATGGCTGAGTATGAAGCATGTATCATGGGTATCAAGGTTGCTATTGAAATGAAGATCCAATTTCTGGATGTATATGGAGATTCAGCCTTAGTAGTCAGTCAGGTTAAAGGAGATTGGGATACCAGACATCCTAATCTCATCCCTTACAAAGAGCATGTGTTATCTTTGATCCCGTACTTTGAAGATATTACCTTTGGACAAATTCCACGAGAAGAGAATCAGTTCGCAGATGCATTAGCTACCATGGCATCTATGTTTGAAATCAGTTGGGAGGATGAAGCTCCGAGAATTACTATTGATCGATTTGATAAACCTAAATACTGCAATGAAGTGGGTACTGAAGGAGTAGAAGAAAAGCCTTGGTTCCATGAAGTGAAGAGGTATCTTGAAGCCCAGGAGTTCCCTGAAGGGGCATCTGTCAATGATAAGAGGTTTCTAAGGAGGTTTTCTGCTAAATTCTTCCTGAGTAATGGAATTTTGTACAAACGCATCCACGATTCAACTTTGCTTCGCTGTGTGGATAAGAAAGAAGCAGTAGATATTATGGAAGACATGCATGATGGGATCTTTGGTACTCATTCTAGTGGACATACAATGGCTAAGAAGATTCTGAGAGCAGGTTATTATTGGTCTACCATGGAAGCTGACTGCTATCAACATTCCAAAACTTGTCACAAATTCCAGATTTATGCTGATAAGGTTCATGTGCCTCCAGTTCCGTTGAATGTTCTAACTGCTCCATGGCCTTTTGCAATGTGGGGCATTGATATGATTGGTGAAATCAAACCTACTGCCTCTAATGGACATCGTTTCATCCTTGTAGCTATTGATTACTTCACAAAATGGGTAGAGGCAGCTTCATTTGCTTCTGTTACTAAGAATGTCGTGGCTCGATTCATCAAATATAATCTTATATGCAGATATGGCATCCCTGAAAGAATTATCACAAATAATGGTACTAATTTGAACAACACTATGATTACTAATCTCTGCATGCAGTTCAAGATTAAACATCACAATTCTTCTCCATATCGTCCAAAGATGAATGGCGCAGTGGAAGCCGCCAACAAGAATATTAAGAAGATCTTGCAAAAGATGACAGTTACATATAAGGATTGACATGAGATGTTACCATTTGCTCTTCATGGTTATCGTACCACCATGCGTACTTTAACAGGGGCAACCCCATTTTCCCTTGTCTATGGTATAGAAGCAGTTTTACCCATTGAAGTTCAGATTCCCTCTTTAAGAATTATGAAAGATGCAGGCTTGGATGAAGATGAATGGATTCAGACTCGACTTGACCAGATAAACTTGATTGATGAGAGAAGATTAGCAGCTGTTTGTCATGGTCAGATGTATCAGAAATAGATGATCAAAGCCTTCAATAAAAAAGTTAGGCAACAGGTGTATCAAGCTGGTGATTTGGTAATCAAGCATATTATATTACCACATGGTGATCCCAGGGGCAAATGGACACCCACCTATGAAGGGCCATTTGTTGTTAAGATAATATTTCCGGGAGGTGCCATGATGCTTACCACTATGGATGGTGAAG
Source organism: Lathyrus aphaca (assembly GCA_963966055.1). Lineage (NCBI taxonomy): Eukaryota > Viridiplantae > Streptophyta > Magnoliopsida > Fabales > Fabaceae > Lathyrus > Lathyrus aphaca. Next base: position 286,869,164 of record OZ014519.1, on the reverse strand, counting down.
ATTTTCCACAACATGTGAACGCAGACATAGTTAAAAAATACTACGCATAAAAAGAGACCCGCTAGGTTGACTGGCCTAGGAAAAAATAAGGGCATCCCGGTGAACCAAAAGGGTTCGGGCAAAAATTAGGGATATATATATAAAAAAATGTACACCCGGCAAGTCGAAAACCTGAAAAGGCGGCTTGGGCAAAAAAGGGTATCCCGGTGGATTGAAAACCTGAAAGGGCAATCCAGGAAAAAGTTAGGGATTAAAGCGTATGACTATGTCTCGTTAGATCACTCATGCAACCTCTACTAGTTGTGTTATCTACGTCAAGTTCAACAGATACCGATCAGTCCAATCGTTTCCTCTACAATAGCTGAAGATGAGATAATTGAAGATAATGATAATAGCAAAGTTGGAACTCAATAGGATTATTTACACATAGCTATTTTTCCTTGTAAAAATTTCTTTGACGAATTCCTCTTACTAGGATTTCCGTCTTCGTATTAAAACATGTCTAGAATAAGAAAAAATTCCATTTCTATATTCAGCTTTACTTTTCCCTCTTTATTCAGCTTTACTTTTCCCTCTTTCAGCTTTACTTTTCCCCTTTTTACTAAAGCGAAAAACGTCCATTGATTATGTTTGAATGAATATATGCCTTTGAATATGATTGATGTTTACCAGAAATGCATAAAATACAATAATAGCATTTACTAAGAATGAACGGAGGTAGGAATTCAACGAAGCTTCGCCGGTTCATCCCCACAGAGTAATCTTTATGGATATCCATACAGAATACCTCAAATAATATCTTATACTTCCCACTCGACGAAATCTTCAAGCAGTTTCATATCCTCCTAAGAATTAAGTCTCCCGGATCTATGTCCATCTCTTTTATCCTCAATCAGGATATTCAGGAACTTGTTCCTTCAATAAGAAGTACGGCGAACGAAAACGAGAAGGTTCTAAGTACAATGTTCTTAAACAAGACAAGAACGAAGTCTTCATACTCTTCAGCAACTAATCGGGATTTATTTTCCCCAGCCAGCAGTTTTTCTACGAAGCTACTTATACGCTTCAGCTACATAACTCATACATACATCATACATACATCATATCATATCATATCATATCATACACATTCTCATAAAATATTATCTTGCAGATTGTTATATATATCATTATACTTGCACCAAAATAACCTTGTTTTTCAGGTTAAATTCTCTAACAGACAAACTTCATCAACAACTTACCTTGGGCCGTCGTTCATTCTTCCCAATGGTTATCTTGTTACCTCGGGCCGTCGTTTATTCTTCCCGCAGGTTATCTCATTTTGGGCCGTCGTTTATTCTTCCCGAAAGTCAACTTTCCTTGGGCCGTTGTTTATTCTTCCCAATGGTTATCTTGTTACCTCGGGCCGTCGTTTATTCTTCCCGCAGGTTATCTCATTTTTGGGTCGTCGTTTATTCTTCCCAGAAATTAACTTACCTTGGGCCGTCGTTTATTCTTCCCAATGGTTATCTTGTTACCTCGGGCCGTCGTTTATTCTTCCCGCAGGTTATCTCATTTTTGGGCCGTCGTTTATTCTTCCCAGAAATCAACTTACCTTGGGCCGTCGTTTATTCTTCCCAATGGTTACCTCGGGCCGTCGTTTATTCTTTCCGCAAGTCATCTCATTTTTGGTCCGTCGTTTATTCATCCCAGAAATCAACTTACCTTGGGCCGTCGTTTATTCTTCCCAATGGTTATCTTGTTACCTCGAGCCGTCGTTTATTCTTCCCGCAGGTTATCTCATTTTTGGGCCATCGTTTATTCTTCCCAAAAGTCAACTTACCTTGGGCCGTCGTTTATTCTTCCCAATGGTTATCTTGTTACCTCGGGCCGTCGTTTATTCTTCCCGCAAGTTATCTCATTTTTGGGCCGTCGTTTATTCTTCCCAAAAATGTCATCTCCATATTTAAGAAGCATATCAGAAGACTCTTTATTCAAATGGCATCTTTAAGCCCATTCAAGCATTACAGTCAACCAACAACATCATTTTACACACCAGCAAGTGCAAATTTTTGGGGTTTTTTGTGTTCAATCCTCTTCAATCTTCAAGTCACGAATGACGTACATGCCAATCTAACTCCTCAGATTCAAGAAAATTGAACAAGGGGCAACTGTTGTACCCCAAAATTTGCCCTCCCACAATCAAGACAACCTCTCTCAAGACTTCTAAATAATCATAAGATCCTCAAGTCTGCCAATTGGTCAAGAAGTGTGGAAGTTTCCTCAGACAATGCCTCCTCTTAAGCAAAGTGTCCAAAACTAGGGTTTTGTGTTTCTTCAGGTTAAAATGATTTTCAAGACCTAAAGTGAGCTTCATAATATCCCACATATAATCAAGAATACCCATGTCAAGTTTCAAGGCTTTCCCAATAAGTTTGCCCAGTCAGATGATCAGTTATGCAAAAATCAGTCAAAGTAGTTAAAAAGTCAAACTGAGATCAACTGTGGTCAAACTAAAGTCAAACTTCAAGAATTTTTGCCAACATCAAGTTTATGAAGTAAAAATCATCATTTGATCAAGGGTTGATCATGATTCATCAAGGAAGTTTCAGATCATCAAGAATCAAGAGTTTCTAAATTAGGGTTTTCTTAAGGAAAGTCAACTGAACTTTGACCAGCCATAACTTTCACATGCTTCATCAAAAATTCCCATCCAAATCTCATTTTGAAGGAAATTTAATTCTCTACAACTTTGTGTCTCACAAGCCAAGCTTAAAAATGCTTCATTTGGAAGGTATGAGCTAAAACATTACAGGTCATTTCAAAAGTCAACAAAAAGTCAACATCTTCCAAAGGGCATAATTTGAAAATGGTAAAGGATATGGACATGATACCAAAGAGGTTGGTTAGAGGACTATTTAAGCTTTCCAAAATGTCCAAGAACACCTTCATAGCCTTAAAATTGAGGGATTTATGCCTTTGCAAAGTTGGGAAATTTTTGAGGGGTATATTGAACAAATGAGGTCTTAAAACCAATTTTTTCCAAATGGGCTTGCAATTTTGTAATCCAATCCTTACAATGACATCATGCACGACCCAATGATTATTTTTTCAGATTTTTATAGTTTATTTTATATTTATTTGGATTTTATTCATTAAAATTCAATTTAAATATATATAAAATATGAAAAACCAAATGAAACATGAAATCTTTGATTGAAAATCATTTGAATTATATTTAGAATGATTGGAAATCAACTAAAGTCAGATTGGACCAAAAATAGAAAGGTTAGATGAGATTTTTTTGAATATTTTAAAGTGAGGAAACTTCATGATCAAGCAATCTTCACAAGCCCACAAATCCACAAGTTTCTGACCTAATTTGAATGACTACATATACACAAACAAAAGCATACACTAGGACACGAATTTCCTGTCTCCAAGAACACCCTTCCAACTTCAAAATTTTCAAAGAAAACTCATATTCGGTTTGTGAGTTTCAGGTACTTTCAAGGCCAAATAAGGATTGCATTAGCTTCCTTGGAGATCACTGATTGTAATTCAATCATCATTTGCATCAAAATCATGCAAAATTGTGGAAACCGAATTGATGTTCATGCTTGTTTTTTGGTTTTTTCGATTGCATTGATTTAAACATGATAAATTGTTTTTGATTTCTTAATATTGTTTGTGATGCAGTAAGGAACGTTTCTGGGCAATTGTATTGAAGAACCATAGCCTAAATCGTATTCCACCATGTTTAGGGTTTTGTAAACTTAAAATTGGGAACCACTGTTAAAAGCAATTTCACATGAAATTGATGGATCAATTGGACTTAGAGGACTGTTATTGATTGATTGGTGTTATTCAAATGTATTTATATCATGTGTTGTGAATTTTTGAATGTGCAGGACATGTAGTGAAGGACAAAACTAGTCACTACAAGCTTTAGTGACGGGCAAAATGTCACTATAGCCTAATACGACAGCTAGAGGAAGAAGGTGAAGTCGGGCGCGAAATATGAATTTGAAACTTTGATTTATTTTATTAGTTTTTGTTTGTAGTTATTTTTCAGAAGTGCTGCTTGGCTTAGTTGGTTGGGCGTCGCGTATTGAGGCAGGAGGACTGGGTTCGATCCCTGGTTCCAGCATTTTTTCACATTTTATTTTTGGCTTGCAAGTTGAATATATAATGATGTGGCCTCATATGTTTATCACCAGCACGTGTTGGCTCAGTTGGTTTTGTGCTATGCTGTTGAGGTAAGGGACCTGGGTTCAAATCTCAGGTCCTATCTTTTTGGCTATTTTCCTCACTTTTTTTTCTTCATATTTTCCTATTTTTCTATTTTCTTTATTTTAACTAATTAATTTATTTAATTTAAAACCAATAATGTTTTTTATAAGTAATTAAACTTTATATTTTTTTAACTTCATAATTTTTCTTAATTATTTATTTTGATTAATTTTATAATATATTTGTACATAATTTTTATTATATATATATATATATATATATATATATATATATATATATTGTAAATAAAAACTTATTTATTTTAATTAATTATGTAAAAAAATCCTAATTTATTTAATTTTTTCCATTAACCCTAAAAACTTAATTTATTTTCCTAAACCCTAATTAAAATGTTTTTTATACTAACTTTTTATCTTTATAAATTTTTAATACTTTATCCTTTTATTATTATTATTAAGTCATAAAAACTTATATTATTTTTATAAACTCTAAAAATTCTAACTTATTTAACTTATTTAATTTCTTTAAAAATTCTAATTTCTCTTTTATTTCTTCATTATTATTTTCTTTTTTTTCTAATATTTATTATTATTGCTTATATTTGCTTTATTATTATTATTATTATTATTATTATTATTATTATTATTATTATTATTATTATTATTTATTATCCAATTATATTGTAACTATCCCAAAGCCATGTAATAATTCTAGATTTATTTTCTGTCTTTATTTTATTATAAATATTTATTGTGTGGTTAGTAAATAGGGTGTGGAAACTATTTGTAATTAATTTAATTTAGATAACTAATTTAAAAAAAAGATAAATATTTGAAAGTAAACACTCACATACGTAAGTCGATCTTTGATCACCATCTTGCACTTCCTAGGGTATTCCTCTTGGTTGCCTTAAAATAAAATGGTTAAGTCCCTCGAATATAGGGATGTCTTAAGCAAAGTCCCTTCAAGTATAAATCATCATAGTCCCTACAGTTTAAAAGATCAAGTCCCTTCGAGGTTGCCTACGAAATAATGATCTTGTCCCTTCGAATAAATGATGATAGTCCCTACGAATTGCTAAAGACACCCCTTAAGTTGCCTTCATTGACCATACGATGACCCTACGTCTGTCCCTTAATAAATCCAAGGTAATGACTACCTATTCCTTAATAATAGGGATATTCTTACCCTCGAAAGGACATATAAGAACATGAATGACTTAGTCTAGGGTAGGTACCTCTTAGTTGCTTGCTCACATTTCAAAATACTTTTTTACACCTCACTTTCTTAAACATTTTTAAAAACAAGGCTTTGTATACATCCATACGAGGATCATTACAAAGTACTTAGAAAAATTTCTAATCACACACTACATTTTTCCAAAACAATTTAAGTGAGCTAAGTAACTAAGAGGCCATGGATAACCATGGATATAAAGGGTGCTAACACCTTCCCTTTATATAACCTACCCCTTGAACTCAAGTCTTTTAAAATAGGTCTTTCCTGTTCTTTTATGTCCTTTCCACTTGGATAAAATAAAAGTCGATGGTGACTCTTGCTATCCGTAACATGACTAAAAGTCAGTTCTCCCACCGTGTTACAACTCGTAAACGCGACCAGAAGATTACGACATTATTTCCTAGCACACATGGTGGTCGTAAGAACCGGTCAGCCTATCAAACAACTTTTGGCTCGACCAGACATGGCCGATAGAATGTTAAAGTGGTCCTTGGAACTGTCTGAATTTGACATACAATAAGAGGGTAGGAAAGCTTTAAAAGCCCAAGCTCTAACCAATTTTGTCACTAAAATGACCCCGGCGGAAACCGCTACAGAAAACGCCTGCAAATGGATCGTCTAGGTCGACGGGGCATCGAGACCTTCTGGTAGTGGTGCGAGGATCATCCTCAAAAACAAAGAAGGGCTTGTGGTCAAAGTATCATTAGTCATTTCCTTTCCGACATCTAATAACCAAGTCGAGTATGAAGCCTTCCTGGTAGGGATCTGACCCGCAAGGGATATGGGCGCCCAGGAAATTACGATATTCATAGATTCACAACTAGTTGTGTCGCAAGTAAAAGGAAAGTATCAGGCAAAGAACGACAGCCTGGTCGAATACTTAGCTCTTGTACAGCGCATGCTTGCGCACTTCAGGATATGGGACATCCGACATATTCCACGCGAACGCAACTCACGAGTAAACATATTGTCAGAATTAGCAAGTACATGAAGGAAAGGCAGAAACAAATTCGTAATCCAAGAAATACTTCCTCATCCCAGCATCGAAAAGGTTGGAATCACCGTCGATATCAACACAATAGGGGACATCGGCAGCTGGATGACTCCTGTGTTTAAATTCCTGACGACCAGGGAACTACTCAACTACAAGAAGGAGGCTAGCGTCACAAAACTCCGTTCTTCGTCTTACGTCCTTGTGGATGGCAAGATGTATCGCCGAGGATTCTCCATCCCACTCCTAAGAAGTGTCGAGGAAGGAAATGTGTCCGACATTTTGCACGAAATACATGAGGGAATTAACACCCAGCATCTGGGTGTCAAATCTTTGGTCCTCAAGGCGTTGCGAGCTAGCTATTACTGGCCGATCATGCAAAACGACGCCAGAGAGCACGTGAAAAGGTGCGAGAAGTGCCAGCGTCACATGAATATGCATGTTGCACCCCCTGACGCTCTAAAGACAATGTCATCACCATGTCCGTTCGCACAGTGGGGCATGTACATCCTCAGACCCTTCACGACAGGCTCTTTCCAAAAAAAATACATGATCGTGTCCGTCGATAACTTCACCAAATGGATAGAGGCCCTGGTCAGAATTACTGCGTTCAACATCCTGCGATTCTATAAGAGAAACATCCTCGCTATATTTGGAGTACCACAATCCCTTATAATGGAAAATGGCACCCAATTCACTGATAGAAAATTTTAGGACTTCGTCGCAAAGACAGGGACCAAACAACACTTCGCATTCGTCGAGCATCCCCAAATGAACGGGCAAACCAAGGCCGCTAATAGGGTCATCCTTCAAGGTATCAGACGAAGATTAGGCGAGGCAAAGAACAGGTGGGTCGAGGAACTCCACAGTGTATTGTGGGCCTATCGAACCACCCCACATTCAACAACCGAGGAAACCTCATTCCAAATGATAAACGGGACCGAAGCAGTCATCCCCATGGAAATCAAGGAGCCTTCTCGTCGCACAGAAGCTCCTCTAGAAGAGAAACTCAATGACGAAGCTTTAAGAGAGGAAAATAGAGTTCGTAAGAAATGAGCATGGAGCCTTCTCCGGCAAGAGAGTTGAAGACAAAATTTCACGGCAGGGGGAAAAGTTCGTAAGAAATTAGCAAATGAACTTGTCCTCTCCCCCTTTATAGTGTCTCAAACTTGCATAGGGAATTGCAAAGGTCAACACAATTATTACCTAGGGCTAGCCCCAGGTGTCATAAATAGATGACAACGTTTATTAAGTGTGTCATTAAGACCTTAGGCATTTTATCTTCCCAAGAAGAAAATCTTTTTGAATTTTGTTTAAATTCCTCTTGCAAACAGATGCCCGACACAAAAAATCAGGAATTATGTCACGTTTGCACCTAAGCCATGTTGATCACCTACTCGGCACTTTAAAGTCACTACCCCCTTCGGGCATAGCAACTTGGGGGGGGGGTACTGTTCTGGACTGACCAAGCATATGCCATACTCCAAATTGAGGCACAATCCAGACATCGAGTGGGCAAAGCCCATTAATGAATCAGCGAGGATATGACCTTTATGAAATAGAACCGTTGGTATATAGTCGTTGAGGATTTCCCCCTCACGCACCATAGTGCTTTCCACACGGCCAACTGCCTGCCAGATTTTTGGAAACAGTTAGGCTTAGTCAAAAGCTACGCGACCACTTCTTACGGGCAAGTGCCCTTATAAAAACCCTCCATCTTTAGAGGGTCGGGTATTCACTTTTAATCCCCATTTTACTTACACTTTAGTTGTCTCATTCTGAAACTTACTTGAGCGTCGGAGTACCTTGCAGGTACCCCACCATTTCCTCCTACCAGCACACCATAGTCCCAACTGAAGGCTTCGAAGATCTGTTCGGATTCTTTCTGTACAGATACCATCAATGCATCCAATACAATCCTGTTAAAAAATAGATAAAGGTGTATCCATCATGACAAGGAATAAGATATCACATACATACACACACCTTGAAATAAGGCATGTATCAGTCGTCATTAGCAATATGAGGTGGTACATATTGAAAAGTTGGATCCTTTGGTCTTATGATATCACGTGATAGGCCTTGGTAGCCCCTACTTCTAACATTAATTGCTTCTAAACCTTATGAAATGATCTATTAATGGTCTCTCACGAATGTTGAAACCACTCTCTAACATCCCTATTAGAAGCACCCATAGTAAGTGTATACATAAATATGCCAACCTTCTCTACAACTATCATTCTTCTACTTGGTTGTAATCCATATTTTGATTGAAAATCTTCACACAATTGTGTAAATAAAGTTAGATCCATTCTAAATGCATTCATACAACGAACAGGGGTGTCCATTCAATATCTTATTCATCCAATCATGCCCTCTTTGAAGAGAAGTTATACATGGTTCTTTATAAATATATCTATAGTAATCTGTAGCAATTGCACCTATTGCACTTGATCTTATAATCCAATAAAATGCATAATTTCTTCTCTTCTTTTCTCTTTCAATAATATCCATGATGTACCTAATAATATATATATATATATATATATATATATATATATATATATGTATATATATATATATATATAATCATTAATAATCATATTCAACACAAACAATTTAGCACCAACATCAATAAATTCAACATAGATTGCATATTTGTTTTAACTAGAAGCAAAAAAATTTTAACATTAAAAAAATTGAAACTAATTTAAAATCAATATCAAAGGAATAAAATTGAAACTAATTTTAAGTCATAATCAAAGGAAGAAGCCTTAAAACTAAATATTCATAAAAGGTTCATTTCTCTTGGGAGTGCATATACGTTAACCATAACTTTCTAGACTCATAATCCACCATGTTTAGAAAAATATGTCACCTTGATTCATTCTCAATTAAACAGACTACAAAGAACCACAATTCACTACCATTTTCCAAAGCACCATCGGTAACCATTCAATTTATAACAGTCATTGTTGTAGCAATTGTATAACTACCATTAACTTCTTTACTTGCATTTCCATCAGATTGCATTATTTCCAATGCCTTGTGAGATTGAGATATCAAGGTTTTTATCTGACCACCTAGTTTCACAGCCTATCCAGTTTGTTTTCTTTTACGATTTCCTTTAATAGGTTTGTTACTCATGTTTTCTGCAACTCTTTTTGTGCCTCCATCTAGACCAGATACTTTTGTGCCTTCAAGACATTCACTAGGTACTTGTGTACCTCCAAGACCTTGGTTAGGAAATTAGGTACCCCACCTCATTCATAAAATCAGGCCAAAAAGAATTTTCTTCTTGAAGAAAATTTTCCACTTGTGAAACATGTCGTTGGTATTCTGCATAAACATATGCTCCATCACTCTCATAATGATGATTATCTTCCCTGCTATTTTCTTCATCCTCTTCCCCAGTATTAACATGTTCCACAAGTTGAACCAACTCAGGGTTTACAGAGGGTGCAACAACCTCATCCCCACCTGCATAATTGTCATCAAATAGTTGATTCCAAAATTCTTCTATTGAAGGATCTATTGATTTATTACAAAAAAATTAGCCTATGGTTTATCCTAGAAAAAAATTAACCATTAACTTTAGATTTTATATTAAATAATTTTCATTTTAAATTAACTAGAAGTATTTAATAATAGAATAACAATAATTTTTCTATTCCACCATTCATCTGAACAACTAAGCTTTCCTATAACAGGATCCCATCCTAAGCCAGTTTCACCTAACTTCAGAAACCTCCAAATGCACCAATCTTTCTTGATTGTATCTGATCTTACCCTAGATCAGAATCTCCAATGGATGCTGACGTTGATCTTGAAGTCTGCTCGAATGCTGAGGAGAACGGGGGTTGTACCTGCAAGGTACTCCGATGCCAAAGTCAGAACGGGCACAAGAGTTAGCAAGTACTAGTAAAGTGTTCAGAGAGTGAATATTTGATACCTGGCCCTCTCAAGCGAGGGGGTTTATATAGAGAGCCCCCAACGCGTGGCTAACGGTTCCTATTTTGGGCGTGGATCACGGATTCCCCGAAAATAGGTAACTGCCAGAAACTAACCGTCAGACGAGCAACCTGGTCGTGATAATGATACGTCGAGCACACGACCATCCGAGCAAGAGTCATCTTGGTCTAATCCGGATGATCTCTGCTGACGTCGGGAAAAGATCATGAACGAATAGAGAAAACCAACCAGGAACAGGCATGGTCGACGAATTTCGGCCGACCTAGGTGTAAACACCCCAATTTTTCCCTCACTCTTCATCACACCATGGCTTGTGATCTTTCATTTTTTGTTTTAGCATGAGTATTACATCTAATATTGCATTTTTGTTTCACTACATAGTTCAATTTCATCTGCACTTAGGGTTTGTGATATGAGCAATCCAAGAATCCATCTGAGCCATCCCAAAGGTCTCAAAGCTTTCCAAGAGGGTCCATGTGTGTTCTATCATCATATTATGCTCCTCAAAGTTCATGAAAGTCAAGAGATCACAAGAACTGGCAAAGGCATGGAAGCAGAGCTAGGGTTTTCACTACACAGATGGCCAAAATTAGGGTTTTGGTTTCAGAGGCCTTAACTCCAAATTTTTGGGTCATTCTTGTTTATAATGTTCTTAATATGTTATAAGGATCATGTATACCAAGTTTGATGAAGAAACTCATTGTGGAAGTCATATGTTCACTGGGTAACTTCATGCACAAGTTAAGTCAAAATCAGGGCATCTGTGGCCCCCAACAATGGAACCAAGGGATAATTTTCATCAAATTGAAGTTCAATGATCTTTATTTGATCTTAGAAGTGGTTAAAAGTTCACAAGATTGAAGAATTTTGAGCCAATTGCAAACTTGCCATTTTTGGAAATGACTTGAAATGCAAACTTTCCATTTTGGGAAAGATTTTCAACCTCCTCTTTCATGACCAAAATGCTTCAAATGAAAAATTATTGGGCATGAAATTTGTAGATTAGGTCTTTCCCTTTTCAAAAAGTACAAGAACATGTCTTGATTCATCCTAGAACTCAAGATATGGCCTTTCAAAGTTGGCAAAAATCACATAATTTTCAAGTTCATGCCAAAGAGGGAATTTTGCAATTTCACTTGCCAAGCATTCTAATGACCTCTAATGTGCACAAATATGTTATAACATGTCAAAGAAGCTTCAAAAGATCAGAATTGGACTTTGAATCTAGGGTTTCCATTGCTTGTGATCCAAGAAACACCAAAGAGGGAAAGTTACAAAATCTATGCCATCTCATGATCCAAGCCTTCCAGCTCATCAAATTCAATACCATGGCCATCCTTGATGCAAGCTGAGGCCAGAAACCCCATGAAAACATCTCTGACCCGTGCCATGCTTTAAGTACACATAATCTTGACTTTTTGCATTTTTGCCCATACAAATCAAACTATGCCACACCAACTTTCTGACCAATCAAGACATTACATACAAACATTATGGAGCTCATTAAAAAAAACACACAAGCCTGAAAACCTCTCAACACCAAGATTGCCAAAAATCACCTCATACCTTCATCTCTTCGAATTTCATAGCACAACCACTCAAACTTCAAATTATCTTCACCATTCAACTCAGCATCACCTAAGGAACAAATCCCAACCATTAGAATGGCCTGAAACACATCACACAACAAACACGATTTCTCACTCCTCAGAACTGAAACTCACAAAGGAGGTCATTTAAACTCCATTCAAGCTTTCCAGAAGCATCAGAGGGATCATTGGAGGCATTTTTCACAAAGGAAGAGGTCAGAAAGCTCCAGATTGCAAAGCTTCAACTCAGGTAGCCATGATGAACATTTTTTCCAGAACTCTTGTTTTAAGTTTCTAAATGATTCTACATGTTTAGCTGATCATTGTGATATGTTTATTTTTGAAAATGATTGAGAAATGAGCATGTATTGTTCTTCTGAAACTTTGCCCGTGAATTTGTTCTTGCTTCGATTCATCATGTATGAGTGAAATAAATTGTTTTTGATGGCCGATTCTTGCTTATTGATGCTTGGGGAGTGATTCTGGAGAGTTGGGGAGGTTTTTATGGCCTGTGGAGAGAGATAGGGTAGAGACCTTGCCGGAGAAGACGACCGAAACACTGTTCCGGCCATCTGAAAGTGATTAAGGCTAATCTCATTTAATTAGCTGAGTTTAAATATAGACCCTTAGATGTGTGTTTGCCGCATGTTTTGGATGGCCAGGATTGATCATTAAAACCCTAAACCTAATTAATTATTTAATTTAAGTCAGATTAAAACGTGACCATTGAATCTCATTTAATTAATAAGTTTAAGTCATGGCCCTAGGATCAGATTACCACAAGTCACGTGGACTTTCCATCCTGACCACTGGATCCCTCAACTTCCTATCATAGCCTTTCATCTTGCATACTTTTGTTTTTATTTTATTTTTCTTTGCATTTTATTTCACAAAATTATTTAAAATAGCTAAAAAAGTTCAAAAAATATTTTCTTTTGCATTCTGGCTTTAAATATTCTTCTCAATCCAAAAATAATTTTTATTTTATTTTTTGCATTAAAAAAGTATTTTAAAATATTTAAATGTTATTTTTAATTAATTAAAGTATTTTAATTAATTAAAAATACATTTAGGTTTCTAAAAATCACCAAAAAAATCATGAACCATTCCAATGCATTTAGAAAAAATTTCAAACTCTTCACACAAATTTCTTTTTAGGTATGATCATAGTTTCCCAATTTTCTTTGAATTAAGGGTCTTTAAAATCACATTTTTAAACCCTAACTTTGAAAAATCATTTATGCCTAACCAAGAAGAGTTTGAACTTGATTCTTTTTGCATTGTGTTACCTATTGCATGTAGTTTATAGGTAATTTTCCTCATGAATATATTTTCATTTTCAAATTGATTTGCATTTTTCCTTTTGAATCACCCAAAAACCCTAGAAAACTTAGGAAAATCATAACTTTTGATAGGTTAGGATTCTGACCTCTTCCTTTGGGGTGTGACCTAATATTGGATTAGGGTTTGTTTGAGCTTGATTTCCAATTTTTATCATGTTGATTGCTTTTGTTTTGGTAATTTGCATCTCACATGTTCATAAAACCCTAATTTCTCATGTTCATTTGCATTCACCTTGCATATACATCATCACATGAACTTGCCATGACATTTCATGCATTCATATGTCATATTAGATATCTCAGGACATGTTAGAACTTTGCTTGATCATTTATTCATTCATTTTCCATGTTTAGCATTCATTTCATTTCATTTCATGAACTTTCATGTGTTTTCAAACTTCTAAGCATGCTTTCATAACATCTCATCCTTGTATGATCATTCATATGCACTTTGTATGACATAGCATCGTCTCACATGACATTTATATGGCATAACCACTTCTGACTTTGGTCTTTGCATCTCATTTCATCTCATTTCAATTCATTTCTTCATACCTTATATCTTATGCATTCATGCTAACACTTTCAGGTACTTTTGGTAAGTTATCTTGAGAGGTGGATTTGCCTTCACCTCTCACCTCTTCTTATCTCTTTCATTTGAATTTTGTTTGTCCTTGAAGTGAATCTAATTCATTTATGTTCCATCTCTCTCACTTTCTCCCTTTAAGTTACTTATCTTCTTAGGAAGTAAGTAACTTATTCTTCTGCTTCCTCCTCCTTTCACCTGCTTCTTCCATTGGTGGCTTCCTTGAAGATATTTCTTAAGCCTCACAAACCATAGGATATCCAAGCATGATAATGATTAGGGTTGTAATTAGTTCCCCTTAGCGTTTTACCTTTGAGTCTCCTTGAGTCTCTCTTCTCATCTCAATAATCAGAGACTAAACTCTTAAAGCTTTAGGACTTTGGAATTAGGGTTATGCCTGCATCCTTCTCTTAGGATGGAGTGTATAACTTTAATCCCAAGTGTTAAACCTTTAATTTGTTTAAACCTTTTAATCAAAACACACTAATAATCACCAAGACTTTATCTTGTAACTTGGGCCTTACATTAGGGTTCTAATTCTTCCTTATGGTTAAGAAGGACTAACCCTAGTGTTTAATGGATAAGTCATCCTCAAGATGTCTTACAAACATAAAACTCACTTCTTAATCTCATCCTTCAATTAAAATACACTTAATAAAGGCTTGTTATATAATGAATTTAATCCATAACCATGGATTGAGTTGAGGTATCTTCCTCAGCTTAAGTGTTCTCATCTATTATCCTTCTATTAGGATAGTGTAATGAGTTCACTAATCTGTGATTAGAGATTAAACTCATTACTTAACACTAAACAAAAACCCAAAAACATCTAAATAATCATAAGTAGGTTAATGATCTTAATCCTACATTATCATGGCAATTAAGTTGAGATGCTTATCTCATACTTAAGCAGGCTCATTATCCCTAATCAGGGAGGATATAATGAGTTTACAGGCCTTTGATTTAGGTTTAAGCTCATTAACTTATGAAAAACACCAAAAGCAATAACAAAACTGAAAACACAAAAACAAACAATAATCGTCTCCTCCGGGATTCTTTTCTCATCACTTTCATTCACAAACCAGAACTTGCTTCTTCCGTCTAATGCAAGACAGTTAACACTCGAGCCAGACGAGTCATACACTTGAGCATAGGCAAGTAAGCAGTTCATAGTCAAATTTATCTTTTAGTCTCTTTGAGTCGAACTATGGTGTTCTGACTTCCTCATTGCACGGGAGGATACGTAGGCATAACTTAACTGTTATCGAACAAAAGTCTCTGTGTCTTCCCCCTCTTTCAGCATCCTTTTCTAAGCCTCATTTCCTGAGCAATTCACCTTTTGCACTGACACCTGTACATTCATTCTTAGCTTTTGCACACAGATAGCACATACACTACCCCTTTAAAAACAATCTTGTAAGCGTGGATCCCGTCGAGTACGACGGACAATCTGGGTGCTAATACCTTCCCAAGTTGTAACCAACCCCCTTTCTCAGTTTCTTTGGTTCGCAACCGTCTTATCCATCTTCTTCTAGGTTTATGCAACATTACCTTTCCTTCGGGATAAAAATGCCTAGCTGGCGACTCTATTCACTTCACCTTCATTTTCTCTTTTCGCCGACCGTTCGCGCTTGTACCGGGATGCAAATCTTCGGGAGCGACAGCTTGGCGACTCTGCTGGGCACTTATATTGCAACCAGGGCTTCTGATTCTTTTTGTGGGTTTCTCCTAGCGCTTGTTTGATTTGTGTTTATGGGGGTGTTATGTGCTAGTTGTTTATTGCTTTATTTATTGCTTTCTATACAACTTTATTTACTGTTTTCATTTACTGTTTTTATGCATTTCATACTATTATCATCATATCATGTGCTGGATCTTCTTTTTGTCTTAGTGGGAGGGTTATTGAGTGAGTAAGGTTCCATGCCGGGAGCCTGAGTGACACATAGGATAGAGTGGCTTCATATTCTTTCCCATTCCATTTCGGTCTGGTGCGGGAATATGAAACACGGTTCAGACATGGGTTTCTTCTTGAGAACTCTGTGCTACGAATTTCCTATAGTACTAGGGCTATCTGGGAAGCCTGCTAAGTCTAGATGACCTTTTTATGACCTTCAACATCTGAGGTGAATTAGAGGAGGATCCTTTATGATTATTGTAAACACTGTACCTCCGGGTTAGAAGTGTTTACACTTCTCATAACTGATTCAAGTCTGAGGATCCTTGTTCTAGAACAATACATGTGAGGAGGGTTGGGATGCTTACAGGTTTGCAGGAACCCTTGGCCTCATCATACCCTGTTACCAGTTATGTTTTAAGGTCACATCATTTTGGATTGTTCTTATGAAACCCTGGACTTGTGACTCTTTATTTGAGTCCCCCACCTGGTTACTGGTTTTCTAAGCCTCCATCCGAACTTATGAACACACATGGACCCTATCAAGGTAGATAACAGATCTAACACTTGATCACAAACCCTTGCATATCATTCTGCATACATCATTTTGCATCATTTTAACATTTATCTATTTGTTTTACAGGGTATACACATTTTATCTTTGGTTTAGTTTATACCTATTCTACTGCTCAGATTCCTTCAGCTATCTGCATCAGCCCTCTTCATCAGTTATCTTCATCAGAGGTCCTCTTCAGTGTCTTCTCTAGCAAACTTCAGCAGTTTTCTCCAGTACTTCTCCTCAGTCTTCTTCACCTGTATCCATTGTCAGCATGGACCCATCCAGGAAAAGCAACATTAGTTATCATTTCTTTGATCCCACTCTGACAGGTGTAAACACCCTATATTTTCCCTCACTCATATCACACCATGGCTTGTTATCTTTCATGTTTGCATTAACATAAGCATTACACCTCATTTAACATATTTGCTTCACTGCATAAGTTCAAGTTCATCTGCATCTAGGGTTTGTGATCTGAGCAATCCAAGGATCCATCTGAGCTATCCCAAAGGTATTAAAGCTTTCCAATAGGGTCCATGTGTGTTCTATCATCATATTATATCCCTAAAAGTTCATGAAAGTCAAGGGATCACAAGAACTGGCAAAGGCATGGAAGCAGAGCTAGGGTTTTCACTGCACAGATGACCAAAATTAGGGTTTTGGTTTCAGAGGCCTTAACTCCAAATTTTTGGGTCATTCTTGTTTCTAATGTTCTTAATATGTCATAAGGATCATGTGTACCAAGTAAGATGAATAAATTCATTGTGGAAGTCATATGTTCATTGGGTAACTTCCTGAGCAAGTTAAGTCAAAATCAGGGCATCTGAGGCCCCAACAATGGAACCAAAGGGGTATTTTCATCAAATTGAAGTTCAATGATCTTTATTTGATCTTAGAAGTGGTTATAAGTTCACAATATTGAAGAATTTTGAGCCAAATGCAAACTTGCCATTTTTGGAAATGACTTGAAATGCAAACTTTCCATTTTGGGAATGATTTTCAACCTCCTTTTTCATGACCAAAAATGCTTCAAATGAAAAATTCTTGGGCATGAAAGTTGTATATTAGGTCTTTCCCTTTTCAAAAAGTACAAGAACATGTCTTGATTCATCCTAGAACTCAAGATATGGCCTTTCAAAGTTGGCAAAAATCCTATAATTTAAAGTTTCATGTCAAAGAGGGATTTTGCATTTTGGCATGTTCACGCATTCTAATGACCTCCAATGTGCATAAACACTTCACAATATGTCAAATGAACTTCAAAAGATCAGAATTATGCATTGAACCTAGGGTTTCCATGACTTATGATCCAAGAAACTTCAAAGAGGGAAATTTGCAAAACATGTGATAACTTTTCATCCAAGCCTTCCAGCACATCAAAACCAATCCCATGGCCATCCTTGAACCAAGTTGAGGCCAGACACCCCATGAAATCACCTCTGACCCGTGCCCATACCTCATAGTACACAATCTTGACTTTTTGCAAAAACTCCCATACCAATCAGCCTGTGCCACCACCCACTTTCTGAGCAATCCCATTGTTTTATGCAAACATCATGGATCACAAACAACATAACACAATAGCCTGAAAACTCTCTAACACTCAGATTGCCAAAAACCTCAAGAAACCTTCCTCTCTTTGAAATTCATAGCTCAACCATCAAAACTTCAATCTTCTTCCACCAATCAACTCAACATCACCCCAGGATCATTTCCCACCCATCCCCATAGCCTGAAACACTTCCAAACACAAATACGATTTCTGCAACTTCAGAAACAAAACACTCAAAGTAGCCACTCTAAGCTTCATTCAAGCTTGCAAATAGATTTAGGAGGTCAAAGGGGTTGGATTTGCACCAAAGAAAGGGTCAGAAAGCTCAAGAACACAAAGCTCCATTTCAGGTATCATCCAAGAACATTTTTTCCAAAACTTGCATTTTAAGTTATAACTTGATTCTATGTGATGTGCTGATCATTTTGAGCTTTGAATCATTGAAAATGGTTGAGTGTGTAGGATGTATTTGACTTCTGAAATTTTTGCGTGTTTTCCATTTTGATTCGTATCACATGATTCATGTAAAATAAATGTTGTTTACTTGCTGATTCATGTTCCATGGTGTCTGGGGATTGATTTTGGGCAATTTTTAGGGCTTGGGGTGGCTTAGAGAAGAAGTTGAGGTTTTGGGGTGACTGGAGATTGCTCCGGTCACCTGAGAGTAATTAGGGTTCTAATTAGGGTTTAGTTTCCAGTTTGAATGGTGGCCCTTGGATCCATTTTGCCCGCGTGCGTGGATGGCTAGGATTAGGTCATTAAACCCTAAGTATAATTAATTAAATTAATTAAGGTTAATTAGTCAGGAGTGATCTGGACCACTGATTCACACGCGTAGTCAACCATTACCCCCTGAATTTGAATCTGAGCCTTTAGATCAACATACTATCCATTAAATTCATTTTATTTCCATTTCTTTTGCATAATTATTTTTAAATATCAAAAAGCATCACAAAAATATTTCCTTTTGCATTCTGACTTTAAATATTTTTCTCATTCCAAAAATAATTTTTATTTTATTTTTTGCATTAAAAAATTATTTTTAAAATATTTAAATGTTATTTTTAATTAATTAAAAATACATTTAGGTTTCTAAAAATCACCAAAAAAATCATGAAACATTCCAATGCATTTAGAAACATTTTCAAACTCTTCACACAAATTGCTTTTTAGGTTTGATCATAGTTTGCCAATTTTCTTTGAATTAAGGGTCATTAAAATCACATTTTTAAACCCTAACTTTGAAAAATCATTTCTGCCTAACAAAGAAGAGTTTGAAGTTGATTATTTTTGCATTGTGTTACATATTGCATGTAGTTTATAGGTTTTTTTCCTCATGAATTTATCTTGCATTTTCAATTTGATTTGCATTTCTCCCTTTGAACCACCCAAAAACCCTAGAAAACTTAGGAAAATCATAACTTTTGATAGGTTAGGCTTTTGAACTTCTCCTTTGGGGTGTGATCTAATATGGGATTAGGGTATGTTTGAGTTTGATTGCAAAATTTTCTCATGTCATATGCTTCTGTTTTATCCATTTGCATCTCACATGTCCATGTAACCCTAATTTCTCATGTTCATTTGTATTCACCTTGTATATGCATCATTACATGAACTTGCCATGACATTTCATGCATTCATATGTCATCTTAGACATCTTAGGACATGTTAGAACCTTGCTTGGTCATTTATTCATCCATTTGCCATGATTAGCATTCATTTCATTTCATAAACTTTCATGTGTTTTCAAACTTCAAAGCATGCTTCCTTTGCATCCCATCTTTGTATGATCACACATATGCATTTTGTATGCCTTTGAATCATCTTACATGACATTTAAATTGCATAAACACTTCTGACTTTGGTCTTTTCATCTCATTTCATCTCATTTCAATTCATTTCTTCATGCTTTATGTCTTATGCATCCATGCTAACTTTTCAGGTTTGGTAAGTTGTTTTGGGAGGTGGATTTGCCTCCACCTATCACTTATTCTTATCTCTCTCATTTGCATTCTAACTTGTCTTTGAATTTAATTTGATTAACTTATGTTCCATCTCTCACTTTCTTTCTTTAAGTTACTTATCTTCTTCAATGAAGTAAGTAACTTGTTCTTCTGCTTCCTCCTCTTTTCATCTACTTCTTCCATTGGTGGCTTCCTTGAAGATCTTTCTTAAGCCTCATAAACCATAGGATATCCAAGCATGATAATGATTAGGGTTGTAATTAGTCCCCCTTAGTTTTTACCTTTGAGTCTCCTCGAGTCTCTCTTCTCATCTCAATAATCAGAGACTAGACTCTTAAAGTTTTAGGACTTTGGAATTAGGGTTATGCCTATATCCTTCTCTTAGGATGGAGTGTATAACTTTAATCCTAAGTGTTAAACCTTTAATTTGTTTAAACCTTTTAATCAAATCATCTAATAATCACTAAGACTTTATCTTGTAACTTGGGCCTTACATTAGGGTTCTAATTCTTCCTTATGGTTAAGAAGGACTAACCCTAGTGTTTAATGGACAAGTCCCCCTCAAGTTGTCTTACAAACCATAAAATCCATTTATTAATCTCATGCCTTAATTAAAATCCACTTAATAAAGGCTTTGTTATATAATGAACTTAATCCCTAACCATGGGTTAAGTTGAGGTATCTTCCTCAGCTTAAGTGTTCTCATATATTATCCTTCTATTAGGATGGTGTAATGAGTTCACTAATCTGTGATTAGAGATTAAGCTCATTACTTAACACTAAACAAAAACCCAAAAACATTTAATTAATCCCAAGTAGGTTAATGATCTTAATCCTACATCATCATGGTAATTAAGTTGAGATGCTCATCTCATACTTAAGTATGCTCATTATCCCTAATCAGGGAGGATATAATAAGTTTACAAGCTCTTGATATAGACTTAAGCTCATTAACTTATGCAAAACACCAAAAACAATAACAAAACTGAAAACATAAAAAACAAACAATAATCGTCTCTTTCGGGATTCTTTTCTCATCACATTCATTCATAAACGAGAACCTGCTTCTTCCGTCTAATGCAAGACAGTTAGCACTCGAGCCAGACGAGTCATACACTTGAGCATAGACAAGTAAGCAGTTCACAGTCAACTCATTTTCAGTCTCTTTGAGTCGAACTACGGTGTTCTGACTTCCTCATTGCACGAGAGGATATGTAGGCATAACTTAACTGTTATCGAACAAAAGTCTCTGTGTTTTCTCCCTCTTTCAGCATTCTTTCTAAAGCCTCAAATCCCGAACATTCACCTTTTGCACTGACACTTGTATATTCTATTCCAGCTTTTTGCAAACAGATAGTACATACACTACCCCTTTAAACACAATCTTTTAAACGCGGATCCCGTCGAGTACGGCGGATAATCTGGGTGCTAATATCTTCCCAGGTTGTAACCAACCCCCTTTCTCAGTTTCTCTAGTTCGCAACCGTCTTATCCATCTTTTTCTAGGTTTATGCAGCATTACCTTTCCTTCGGGATAAAAATGCCTAGCTGGCGACTCTATTCACTTCACTTTCATTTTCTCTTTTCGCCGACCGTTCGCATCTGTACCTTGTGGGACCTGGTGTCTTTTCGGGGAACGACAGCTTGGCGACTCTGCTGGGGACCTTATCTTGCAACCAGGGCTTCTAGTTCTTTTTTGTGGGTTTCTCCTAGCTCTTGTTTGATTTGTGTTTATGGGGTGTTATGTGCTTGTGGTTTATTGCTTTATTTATTGCTTTCTGTACAACTTTATTTATTGCTTTCATTTACTGTTTATATGCATTTCATACTGTTATCATCATATCATGTGTGCTGGATCTTCTGTCTGTTTTGGTGGGAGGGTTATTGAGTGAGTATGGTTCCATACCGGGGACCTGAGTGACACATATGATAGAGTGGCTTCATATTCTTTCCCATTCCATTTAGGTCTGGTGCGGGAATATGAAACACGGTTCAGACATGGGTTTCTTCTTGAGAACTCTGTGCTATGGATTTCCTGTAGTACCAGGGCTATATGGGAAGCCTGGTAAGTTTGGATGACCTTTTTATGACCTTCAACATCTGAGCTGAATTAGAGGAGGATCCTTTATGATTATTGTAAACACTGTACCCCCGGGTTAGAAGTGTTTACACTTCTCATAACTGATCCAAGTCTGAGGATCCTTGTTCTAGAACAATACATGTGAGGGGGTTGGGATATTTACAGGTTTGCAGGAACCCTTTGGCCTTATCATACCCTTGTTACTAATATTGTTAAGGTCACATCATCTTGGACTGTTCTTGTGAAACCCTGAACTTGTGACTCTTTATTTGAGTCCCCCACCTGATTACTGGTATTCTAAGCCTTCATCCGGACTTATGAACACACATGGACCCTATATAGGCAGATAACAGATCCAGCACTTGATCACAAACCCTTTGCATATCATTCTACATACATCATATTGCATCATTTAACATTTGTCTATTTGTTTTACAAGGTATCTACATCTTATCTTTGGTTTGGTTTTGACCTATTTTGCTGCTCAGATTCCTTCAGCTATCTACACCAGCCTCTTCATCAGTTATCTTCATCAGAGATTCTTTTTCAATACCTTCTCCAGTTATCTTCATCAGTTTTCATCAGTTGCCTTCATTAGTGTTTCTCCTCAGTCTTCTTCATCAGCATCCATTGTCAGCATGGACCCATCCAGGAAGAGCAACATCACCTATCATTTCTTTGAGCCCACTCTGGCAGGCATCAGACAGATTCAGGCACTCATCACTCCCGATCATGTCCCTTTATTCAGGGAACATTATGGTTGCATTATGGACATGATCATGGATTTAGATGCATCACAGAGGAGCATGATCCACACTTGTCTTCAGTTTTATGACCCTTCTCTCAGATGTTTCACTTTCACAGATTTTCAGTTGGGACCTTTGATGGAAGAGTTCTCCATGTTGTTGGGTGTCCCCATCAGGAGAGGGATTCCTTTCAACCCTGAGATGACTGCTCCTAAGAATGAAGATGTAGCTAAGGCTTTGCACTTAGAGTCTAACCTCATTGACCAGAATATGACCACCAAGGCTGGAATCCCAGGCCTCCATTTGGACTTCTTGGTTACTCAGGCCACCATTCATGCTGCAGCAGGGAAGTGGGACACTGTCTGTGCACTCTTAGCCCTCAGCATATATGGTATCATCTTGTTTGCAGACGAACCTAAGTTTGTAAGAAAGAGTGATATCCACCTCTTCCTGTTGAAGAATCCAGTCCCTACCTTGCTTGGAGACTTTTACTACTCAGTGCATCAAAGGAATGAGAAGTAGAGGGGGAGATTAGTCAGATGTTGTGCACCTCTCTTCTATTGTTGGTTGTTGAGGCATTTGCCAAAGTTAGAAGCTTTCCTGAACCCTCACCAATCAAGGAAATGGGCTAAGAGAATGATTTCCCTTACTTCAGAAGATATCACATGGTGCACTCAGAACACCAAGGGCAAAGATAATATCACCAGTTGTGGGTAGTATCCTAATGTACCCCTAATTGGAGTGAAGGGTTGCATCAACTACAATCCTTTGCTGTTCAAAAGGAAATTAGGGTATGCCTTGGTACATCCAACAAGAGAGCAAGACTTGTCAGAAACTCTTTACCGTGACATTCAACATAACCTTGCCATTTCCAGACAAGCAGCTTGGGCTTGGGATAATATTCAGACAAAGGGGACTGCTATTCTTAGCAAGTGCAACAACATAGCTTCAGCTCAGTATCTTGATTGGTCCCGTATCAGGGGACAGATCACCCGCATGCCATCCACCTTAGAGGATGTTCCTGGACCATCAGCAGTAGAGCCTGCAGCTACAGTCAGTTTAGAGGAGTTTGAGAAATTGAAGGAAAGGAATACTCAGCTCTCTGAAGCTTTGAAGAAGACCCTATGGGAGATGAATGATAGTGTTGCACCCCAAAATTTGCCCTCACAATACAAGACTTTGTGTGCTAAGAGGTTCACAAGGTTCACAAGACCTTTCATGAGGTTCATGAAGTTTACAAGACATCTTATGTTGGTTCACAAGATTCACAAGACATCTTATGATGGTTCACAAGGTTCACAAAGTTCACAATTAATCAGAAGGTTTGACAATTCCCTCAGACAAGGCATTCTCCTAAGCAGTGCATCCAAAACTAGGGTTTTGACTTTAATCAGGTTAAATGGACTTCCAAGACTTCAAGTGAGCTTCATAACGTCTTATATGTGTCTAAGAATCCCCATGACAAGTTTCAAGACTTTTCTCAAAGGTTTGCTCAGTCAGATGATAAGATAAGTCAAAATCAGTCAAAGCAGTTAAAAAGTCAAACTGAGGTCAACTGTGGTCAAATCAAAGTCAAACTTCATGATTTTTTGCCAACATCAATTATATGAAGTAAAATTTATCATTTGATCAAGGGTTTATCATGATTCATCAAGGAGATTTCAGATCATCAAGAATCAGAGGTTTCCAAATTAGGGTTTTCTTAGGAAAAGTCAACTGAACTTTGACCAGCCATAACTTTCACATGCTTCATCACCAATTTTCCATCCAAAGCTCATTTTGAAGGAAATTGAATTCTCTAAAACTTTGTGTCTCACAAGCCAAGCCCAAAAATGCTTCATTTGGAAGGTATGAACTAAGACATTATAGGTCCTTTTGAAAGTCAACAAAAAGTCAACAACTTCAAAAGGGCATAACTTGAGAATGGTAAATGATATGGACATGAAACCAGTGGGGTTGGTTAGAGGACTCTTAAAGCTTTCCAAAATGTCCAAGAACACCCTCATAGCATTAAAATTGAAGGATTTGTGCCCTTGCAAAGTTGGGAAATTTTTGGTTGGTTTATGAAGAAAATGGAGGTTTAAAACCAATTTTTTCTAAATGGGCTTGCCATATGATGATCCAATCCATACCAATACTTCATGCACGACCCAAATCTCAATTATTCAGATTTTTTATCATTTTATTTTATTTATTTTGATTTTATTCATTTAAAATCATTTTAAATTAAAATAAAATAGAAAAATCAAATATTTAAATGAGATTGAGCTTCTAGAAAGTCATAAAGGTTGCTTGGATCAAATTGATACAAAAATAATGGTGATTGGCTTGAAATAGAAAGGTTTTATTCAAGAATATTTGAATTTAAAGTCTTAATCTTTTTCAATCTTTTTCAATCAAATTTTCCACACAATGATTCATTCTTTTTGACCTAATCCATTGTACTATAAGTATACAACACAAACCTAATGCAAAGACACGAATTTCTGGCCTCCAAGAGTAAGTTGCAATTTTCAAAATTCATCACAAAAACTCCAATTCGGATTCCAAGCTACAACCACTTTCAAGACAATTTGAAGGTTGCTATGTGTTCCTGGATGTTCATAGAATGATTTTGGATCATAAACAACATCTTAAACACCTTATATTGCATAACCCGAATTTATAATGTTCATCATATTTTGATTTTTCGATTTTGCATATTGGCTGGATTTTAATAACTTTTGATCATTGTTTTGTGTTTGTATGAAGTTATTGATTGATTCTGGATGGTTTAATTGTAGTTTCATTGCAGGTTTGAGAAACCACCATTGTTAGGGTTTTCGGCCCCCTTTAGGGTTTTGTTCTTGAGCTAACATAAATCAATTCTAAGAACACAGATCAATGCCAATTCATCTATGGATCATGTTTGTATAATTAGTTTGATGAAATTTTGCAGTTTTGATGGTGTATGGATTTTGTAGGGTTTCCTGCAATTTAGAATTTCGCAGGAAAGTTTGTGGATAATTTCGCAGGAAATTTTGCAGTGCCAGAGGTTGAAGATGAAGCTAGCGCGCGCGTTTTCAGATTCAAATATTATTCATAATATTTTTTGAATTGTTTATGGTTTTGTATTACAATTGCAGTGCTAGCTCAGTTGGTTAAAGGGGTGCGCGTGTGAGGCTTTAGTCCAAGGATCGAATCCTGGGCTCATCAGTTTTTTCTCATTTTTTCATTTTAATTGTTAAGCTTAATATATTATGTATTGTAATGGATATGTTAACAGATGCGCCCTCCCGGCTGGAATGGTAAGTGTGTTTGTGTGCTGTGCAAAGGTCCTGGGTTCGATCCCCCCCAGGCCTTTTGTTTTGTTGTCTTTTTCATGATTTTCCAGGATGAAGCAACAAAACCAATTGAACCCCTTTCCTTAGCACCTGTACGCGCATGGTCCAGTGGATGGAAGACAAGTCTTGGAGTCTGCAAGCTTAGGGACTGGGTTCAAATCCCAGCCCAAGCAGGTTTTGATTTTTCATTCTTTTTCTTATTTTTGATTATTTAATTAATTTTCTATCTTAAATAAATTCAAATAATAAATAGTATGTTCATATTCATCCTTTTTAATTTTAATTTTATAAGAAAAACTTTTTTTTTTTTTTTTTTGTAAATTATTAATATTGTTAAATTATATATAGTTATTTTATTATTCTAAACATATGTATATAAACCCTAATCTTCTAAAAAACTAAAATATTTTGTAAAAACCCTAATTAATCCTAATAATTTTCAAAACCCTAATTTTCTTCTATTTAAAACTTAATCCTATTTTATTTAATCATGTACATTTTTTTTTGTTTATAAATTAAATCTTGTATATAAGTATGTTTAAAATTAAAATTCTTAATTTAATTTTGTTAGTATGATAATATGATATAAATTGTTTATAATCTAAATTTTGTATATATATAATTTTTAATATATGTTTAGAAATAGTTAAAAATTGCCAATTTAATTTTGTAATTATAATTTTATTTTCATAATATGTTCATAATTAACTTAATTTTTATAATTTGCATATAACTTAAAATTTTATAATAATTAGTATAATTGTTCATATTTCTTATTAATCTTAAATAATAATTGCTTATAAAAATTGATTTTTTTTAATTATTATGTTAATATTAGTAATTATGTTTATATGATACTAACCCCATTTATATATTATGGTTTATTATTATTTTCTACTAACCCAATTATTATTTATCATTTAATATTTTGCTTATTTATTTAATTTGATATTATTATCATGTAATTGTTCCTGGATGTAATATTTTAGTAATAATGTTTATATTTTATGCTATGGTTAGTAAAAATAGGGAGTGTAACATGTTTGTATGTTTAAAATTAATTTAGATCACTAATTTAAAGATAAATATTAAAATTGTACACTCACACACGTAAGTCGATCTTTGATCGCCATCTCACTTCTTAAGGGTTACCTCTCATGTTGCCTATTACAAAAAAAAAGGTCAAGTAGGGTGTATAAAGCAAAGTCCCTCCAATTCACATCATCTAGTCCCTTAACAGATAAAAAGATCAAGTCCCTTCGAATGTTGCCTTCGTAATGATCTTGTCCCTTTCGAATAAAGATGATAAGTCCCTTCGAATTGCTTATACACCCCACAGTTGCCTAAATAAACAAATGTCCCTTCACTTGTCCCTCACATCCAAGGTAATGACTACCTATTCCTTAATAATAGGGATAGTCTTACCATTTAAAGGATTCAAGAACAGAAAAGACTTAGACTTAGGGTAGGTTCCTCTTAGATACTTGCTCACTTTTCAAAAACATTTCAAACACTTTACACATTTTAAACAATTTTCAAAACAAAGGTTTTTTATGCATCCGTACATGGATCATTATGAAACTCTTAAGAAATTTTTTATTCACACACTTCACATTTTAAAAACATTTTAAAGTGAGCTAAGTAACTAAGAGCCCATGGATAACCATGGATGTAAAAGGTGCTAACACCTTCCCTTTACATAACCTACCCCCCGGACCCAAAAATCTTTCAAAAGGTCTTTCCTGTTCTTTTATGCCTTTCCTTTGGATAAAATAAAAGTCGGTGGCGACTCTTGCTATCCGCAACATTACTAAAGTCAGTTCTCCCACCGTGTTACAGAACTGGCGACTCTGCTGGGGATTTAATAAAAGAGGGGTACCCTTAGGAATTAGATCACTTTAAAATTGTTTGCCTTGTTTGCTTTATACTTATCTTGTTGGGTGCTCTTATGTGTGAAAGATCCTAACCCGGATCTAGTGTACCTTAGGTAAATGGCAATAGACCAAGGAAACTGTACGGCGTATACCAATATGGTTGATCTGGTGGCCATAGTTAGTGTGACTTCTTGGTTGGTGCTTATGTTCCTTAAGTCAAGTTGAGGATAATATGAGGCTGCCATATGTTGTCAATGCACTAACTAACTTTTAGAACCCTAGTTATCCCATCTTGGCCTTTAGAAAAGTAGTGAGATAACCGGCTTTGGTGAAGACTGAAGTTGGTTGATACTCGATACTACGCTCATTGAGATTCTAAACTTGGAGGGTTTTGGTTGGAAAGTAAGTTGCCTACTGAACAACCACCCTTGTGAAGGATCAATGATATTGAGATCCCTTAGAACCTGGTTACTTTATAGGACAGGATGAACCAACTAACTTCAGGGGAGGGTACTCACCTTTGAACCTCATGCAAGCCTTTAAACCTAGGGCTATGGTGTGACTTGTTTGTGTGTGCCACATGTTTGTGATTGAGCATAACATCATGACATCATCATGCATCATAAGCATAGCATTTTCCCTAACCATTTCAAGGACCAAGGGATTTATCTTTGTTCTTTGTTGCAGGTCATGGCTTCTGCTCGTAGAAACACTATCAGGATCAACTTTGTGGGCATACCTCTTAAGCTTAAAAAGTTGGTTTCTCAAGTGTCTGATCACTCCCAGTTCATCAAGAGACATGGTCACCTATTGGATCTAGTCACCTCAGGGTTCAATGAAGACATGATGAGTGTTCTGTTTCAGTTCTTTGATACTAAGCACCATTGCTTCACATTCCCCGACTATCAGCTGGTTCCTACAATGGAAGAGTTCTCTAAACTTCTGGGTATACCTGTTCTTGATCAGAAACCATTCACAGGCTTGGAAAAAGAGCCTAAACCTGAGATTATTGCTGCAGCTCTACATCTGAAGAAGTCTGACATTGTTCTAGAAACGAGAAGCGGAGTCAAGGGTGTTCTTGCTAAGGTGTTGATAGAGAAGGCTCAAGTGTTCTTGAAGGCTATGAGCTATGATGCTTTTGAGGAGATCTTAGCCTTGTTGATTTATGGTTTAGTATTGTTTCCCAATCCTGATCAGTTCATAGATGTTCATGCCATCAACATATTCCTGAGTCACAATCCAGTGCCTACTTTACTTGGAGACATCCTGCATTCTCTTCACACCCGTACTACAAGGGCAAGAGGAACTTTGATGTGCTGCATACATTTGCTATCTAGGTGGTTTATTTCTCACCTTCCTCGCTCAGTAATGAAGAATGAGCAAGGGTTCAGGTGGTCCAAGAGGATCATGTCACTCTCACATTTAGATATTCATTGGTGCTCCAGATCTATGGAGAATGTCACTATCATTGACCGTTGTGGGGAGTTTCCTAATGTGCCACTTCTAGGCATAAGAGGAGGCATTACCTACAACCCTCTCTAGCTCTACGACAGTTTGGTTACGCTCGAAGTGATGGTCCTCATGACATGTTGATTCAGGGCATTGTATTTGACTACGACAATGATCTTCAAGGTTACCGTCAGAGATTCATACGAGCATAGGGAAAAGTGAACAAGGTTGACAGCAAGACTCTGGAGCCTAAGTACACTATTCCTATGGAGGCTTATCTTAGATGGGTGCGATCTCGTGCTCAGACTCTCATGATGCCATATCCTGCTATCCTGCCAGTTATCATGGAACCTGTTGCTGAAGGGGACACTTCTTATACTATCCTTCACCCAGACATGCCTACTGACATGGAAGACTTACAGAGATCCTGGATCCAGTTGAAGGAGCAAAGGGATACTTTCGAGGCTCATTACAAAGCAAGCCAAGAAAGAATCCTGGAACTAACAAAGCAACTTCATGAAGAGCGGAATCTCAACTCATACCTCAACACAAAGAGGAAACGTCCATGGGAGACTTAAAACCCCATCTCTTGTATTTATTGCATTTCATTTTCTGTAAGCCCAAGAGGCAAAACAAATTTATTACTAATAAAAGTTTACCTTCTTGTTTGTTTAAGCAAATTTAAATCCTGCAGTCCTTGAAAACATTGCATATACATTTACATTCCATATCATTGCATCACAGGTTTCTTGTGCACAGGTTTCTCATCTTCTCGCTGTTTATTTCAGCAATGGCTCTTGAACAAACAGTTAAGGATCTCCAGGCACAAAATGCACAGTTCCAAGAGCTGATCCTGAACTTGTCCAAGGGGCAGGATGAATTGAAGACACTGCTGGCCAAGAAGACTAAGAAGACTAGGAGGTCAGGTGGCCTGATCAACATGGGAAGAAGGTTCAGAGGTCCTGTCAAGACCAAAGAACAGGTTGAAGACTATGAGTCTGAGAAAGAGGGAAGCAGTCTCCACAACACTATGGGGGACTCTGATTCTGAAGCTAACTACTATCATGAGCCTAATGAAGACAAGTTCAAGATGCTGGTGGATTGAATGGATGCTATGGAATTACAGAAATCTTCTGGGCTGGATTTTGAAGACCTGAGTTTGATATCTGGGGTGGTTATACCCATTGGATTCAAGGTTCCTACTTTTGTTGTTTATGATGGTGTCTCTTGTCCCAAGCTGCATCTGAGGTCCTATGTCAGGAGAATCCAACCCCATACTGCTGATAAAAAGTTGTGGATCCATTTCTTCCAAGAGAGCTTATCTGGAGCTCAATTGGAATGGTACTACCAGTTGGAAAGTGTCAACATCCGGGATTGGAATGATCTTGCTGAAGCCTTCTATAAGCAGTATCAATACAATGCTGATTTAGCCCCTACTCGCATGCAACTTCAGAGCATGTCTATGGGTGCTAAAGAAAGTTTCAAGGAGTATGCTCAGAAGTGGAGAGACTTGGCTGGAAGAGTGCAACCACCCCTAACTGACAGGGAGTTAGTTGATATGTTCATGTGTACATTGAATGGTCCCTTTTACAGTCATCTTATTGGAAGCTCATCATCTGGCTTCACTGAGTTGATAATGACAGGAGAGCGTGTAGAAAGTGGTATCAGGAGTGGCAAGATTCAAGTGGGTACTTCTTCATCAGGCGCTGCAAAGAAGCCTCCCAGTGGGAAGAAAGAGTCAAATGCTGTTTATGGTCAACCTGATCGTAATAGAAGGCATCAGTCTGTGAGTGAAGTTCATATTTCAAATCCAACTCCTACAACATCAGAGCAGCCACAGGGGAATCAACAGAGGGCTAGAAGGCAGTTCACTAAGATCAACATGTCAATGGCTCAGGCATTGCAACACTTGTTGAAGGCTGAACTTATCACTCTGAAAGATGCTCCTCAGAATCCTAATGTTACCTCTCCCAGGTACAATCCCAATGCACGATGTGCATATCATTCGAATTGTCAGGGACATGATACCAATAGTTGCTGGGTATTGAAGAACAAAATTCAAGATATGATTGAGGCTGGAGAGATTGAGTTTGACCCTCCGGGTACTCCAAATGTGATTACTGCTCCCATGCCAAATCATGAGAAGACTGTCAATGCCATTGATGAAGATTCACATATTTATTCAGTTGCAGAGTTGACCACACCATTGTCTGTCATTAAGAAGAAGCTAGTACAAGCTGGGTTCTTTCCAGGTTGTCGTGA
Source organism: Lathyrus aphaca (assembly GCA_963966055.1). Taxonomy (NCBI): domain Eukaryota; kingdom Viridiplantae; phylum Streptophyta; class Magnoliopsida; order Fabales; family Fabaceae; genus Lathyrus; species Lathyrus aphaca. The sequence continues at coordinate 286,837,508 of OZ014519.1, read as the reverse complement.
AGATTGTTTGTATTGTACCTATAAGCCGGATAGCTGCTGGAGGTTGAGAGATGGAATTCAACGTCTCATGGATAAATACACCATAGTGTTTGAGAGGACTCCATCTTCTGTAGAGAGTATGGTGGATCATATTACTAAAGGTAAGAAGATTGAAGAGGTGGATATGGTTGATAAAGTGCCGGTAAGGATTACTTCTAAGGGTCCTGTCAAGATTACTCATAAGGGTCCAATTAAGATTACTGCTGAAGGCCCTGTGAAGATTGTTGCTGAAGCTAGAGTGGCTCCTATGGTCATTACCACTCCTGGTCCTATTCCGTATACGTCGGAAAAAGCTGTGCCTTGGCATTATGGGTCTGATGTTTATATCCATGGTGTTAAGCAGGAACCCTTAGCTGATATGCCTGTTGATGTTGATAATATTGCTGGGTCTAGTAAGATCACACGAAGTGGAAGAGTTTTCTCTCCTCCAGTCACTTCCAAGAATGCAGTTACTCCAGCTGCTACCTCCACCACTGATGCTCGGGGCAAAGGTCCTGTTATTGAACCTATACCTACTGATGTGCCAGCTGCTGATGATCTTGCTAAGCAGATGGAAGAAGTATTGAAAATCATTCGCAAGAGTGATTATGACATTGTTGATCAATTGGGGCATACTCCCTCCAAAATTTCTATGCTGTCTTTGTTGTTATGTTCTGAGGCTCATGCCAAAGCTCTGATCAAGTTTCTGAAGACTGCTCATGTACCCAATGAGATTTCTGTTGACCAGTTTGAAAATTGTGTTGCACACTTGACCTATGATAATGGGTTAGGTTTCTCCGATGCTGATTTGACTCCGTCCAAGAGGGATCATAATAGGGCTCTACATATTTCTATTGAATGCAGGGGCACTACCCTGTCACATGTATTGATAGACAATGGTTCCTCTCTAAATGTGTTGCCCAAAGAAGTCCTGAATAAGCTTAGTCCTGAAGATGCTGTGTAGAAACCCAGTAACATAGTGGTGAAGGCTTTTGATGGTTCGAGAAGAGTGGTGCATGGAGAAATTGATCTCCCAATCAAAGTTGGTTCTCAGGTTTTCAATGCTACCTTTTATGTCATGGATATTCGTCCGTCATATTCTTGTTTGCTTGGGCGTCCCTGGATCCATGGGGCAGGTGCTGTAACCTCTACATTACATCAGAAGCTAAGATATCCGGTGGAAGGAAAAGTTGTTACTGTCTACGGAGAGGAAGGATATGTTGTTAGCCATGTGAACACCTTTAAGTATCTTGAAGTGGAGGGTGAATATGTTGAAACTCCATGCCAGACATTTGAAGTGGTTCCTTGGGTTGTTAATGATTATGAAGCTCCTCCTGTTGTCAAGAAAGTTCCTGTGGTCACCAGAGTACCTCCAACAATGGCCTCCCTTAAAGACGCTAGAGCTGTGGGGGATGAAGGTGGTTGTACTATTTGGGGTCAGCTTCCTGATATCCCATACAAGTCTGACAAATTTGGTTTGGGTTTCACTGCAGAATCCCAGAAGGCTGTTCGTCGTGCTCGTGCTGTTCGTATCACCAATCAGGGGATTATGAAGAATCAAATCAATGTTGTGGGTGACTATGATGAAGACTACAACTTGGATGCTTGGATTTTTCCTACTGTGGGTGCTGGGCTCAACAACTGGAAAGCTGAAGATGTTATTCCTATCTCCTTTAGTCAGGAGTAAATACTATTACTGTGTTGTTACTTTTAAGTTTGTAATTTCTTGAACAATTAAAACTCTCAAGCCTTGTGCCTTACCCGGGGCACAATGGTGTGCTTGTTACGGGCTGTCATTTCATTTGCATACTTCATTCAATAAAAATCAGTGGACGTTTCGTTTTAGTAAATATTGTGTTCCTTGTCTTTCTTTTATTTTATTTTTTACCTTTATCAGCTATGTGTTCTTACACACACCCACGTCACTAAAATGCAGATCCTCATCCACTCTGGATCCTGTTGATAACAGTTCTACTATTGCCAATTATAATTTCGAGAATCCGATCTATCAAACTGAAGACGAAAATGAGGACGATTGTGAAGTACCTGTAGAGCTTGCTAGGTTGTTACAACAAGAAGAGAAAGCTATACAGCCACATGAAGAGCCAGTCGAAGTTGTGAATCTGGGAACTGAAGAAAACAGGAAAGAAGTCAAGATAGGGGCTGAATTAGAGGATAGTGTCAAGAGCAGATTGATTCAAATGTTACGTGACTATGTGGAGATCTTTGCTTGGTCTTATGAAGATATGCCAGGGTTGGATACAAACATTGTGGTTCACCGTTTACCAGTAAAAGAAGATTGTCGTCCAAAGAAGCAAAAAGTTCGTCGTATGCGTCCTGAAATGTCAGAGAAGATCAAAGCAGAGGTAATGAAACAGTTCAATGCAGGGTTCTTAGTTGTGACTTCTTATCCTCAGTGGGTTGCAAATGTGGTACCAGTACCTAAGAAAGATGGTAAGGTACGTATGTGTATGGACTACAGGGATTTAAACAAGGCCAGCCCCAAAGATGACTTTCCACTTCCTCATATTGATGTTCTGGTGGATAACACTGCTCAGCATAAGGTATTCTCTTTTATGGATGGTTTCTCTGGTTACAATCAAATCAAGATGGCACCTGAAGATATGGAGAAGACAACATTTGTTACACAGTGGGGCACCTTTTGCTATAAGGTGATGCCATTTGGTTTGAAGAATGCAGGGGCAACATATCAGCGTGCTATGGTGGCTTTGTTTCATGATATGATTCATCATGAGATAGAGGTGTATGTAGATGATATGATAGCCAGATCCCAGAATGAAGAGCAACATCTTGATCATCTGCATAAGTTGTTTGAGAGGTTGAAGAAATACAAGTTTAGATTGAACCCAAACAAGTGTACTTTTGGAGTTAGATCTGGTAAGCTCCTGGGTTTTATTGTCAGTGGAAAAGGTATTGAAGTGGATCCTGCAAAAGTGAAAGCCATACGAGAGATGCCAGCTCCTCGTACTGAGAAGGAAGTTAGAGGTTTCTTGGGAAGATTGAATTACATTGCAAGATTTATTTCTCAATTAACAGCTACCTGTGAGCCAATCTTCAAGTTGTTGAAGAAGGATCAGGTGATGGAATGGAATGATGAGTGCCGGATTGCCTTTGATGGGATCAAGAGATATCTGCTAGAACCACCAATTTTGATGCCACCAGTTGATGGAAGACCCTTGATTATGTACTTAACAGTATTAGACAACTCAATGGGGTGTGTGTTGGGGCAACATGACGAGTCTGGTCGAAAAGAGCAGGCAATATACTACCTTAGCAAAAAGTTTACCGACTGTGAAACAACATACTCACTGCTCGAGAAAACTTGCTGCGCTTTGGCATGGGCTGCTCGCCGACTAAGACAGTATATGTTGACTCATACTACCTTATTGATTTCGAAGATGGATCCAATCAAGTACATATTCGAGAAACCTGCTCTCTCCGGAAGAATTGCAAGATGGCAAATGATATTGACAGAATATGATATACAGTATACTACTCAGAAGGCCATTAAAGGAAGTGTTGTGGATGATCATTTGGCTCATCAAGCAGTGGATGATTATCAGTCAATGAGTTTTGAGTTCCCCGATGAAGACATTATGATTATTACCAAAGAACCTGGACAATATGACGGACCTGAACAAGGATCCCGATGGACTATGGTTTTTGATGGTGCTTCCAATGCACTGGGTAATGGTGTTGGTGTTGTGATCAGTTCCCCCGAAGGTTGTCATACCCCGATTACTGCCAGACTTTATTTCTATTGTACTAATAACATGGCTGAGTATGAGGCATGTATCCTGGGTATTAAAGCTGCTATTGATATGAAGATTCAGTTCCTTGATGTGTATGGAGATTCAGCCTTGGTAGTAAGTCAGATTAAAGGAGATTGGGATACTAAGCATGATAATCTCATTCCTTACAGAGAGCATGTGTTGTCTTTGATCCCACATTTTAAAAAGATTACCTTTGGACATATTCCACGATGAGAGAATCAGTTGGCAGATGCATTAGCCACCATGGCATCCATGTTTGAGATCAGCTGGGATGATGAAGCTCCCAAAATTACTATTGATAGATTTGAAAAGCCTGCATACTGCAATGAGATTGGCACAGAAGGAGCAGAAGAGAAGCCTTGGTTCTATGAAGTGAAAAGATATCTTGAAGCTCAGGAGTTCCCTGAAGGGGCATCTGTCAAAGATAGGAAGTTTCTGAGAAGGTTTTCTGCTAAGTTCTTTTTGAGTAATGGGATTTTGTACAAGCGCAATCATGATTCAACTATGCTTCGCTGTGTGGATAAGAAGGAAGCAACAGAGATTATGGAAGACATGCATGATGGGATCTTTGGCACTCATTCTAGTGGTCATACTATGGCAAAGAAGATATTGAGAGCAGGTTACTATTGGTCTACCATGGAAGCTGATTGCTATCAACACTCCAGAACATGTCACAAGTGTCAAATCTATGCTGATAAAGTACATATACCTCCATCACCATTGAATGTGTTGACTGCTCCTTGGCCTTTTGCCATGTGGGGCATTGATATGATTGGTGAGATCAAGCCTACTGCTTCTAACGGGCATCGTTTCATCCTGGTTGCTATTGATTACTTCACGAAGTGGGTGGAGGCAGCCTCATTTGCATCTGTTACCAAGAATGTTGTGGCTCGATTCATTAAGAATAATCTCATATGTAGGTATGGCATCCCTGAAAGGATTATCATGGACAATGGCTCTAATCTGAACAACACTATGATTACTGATCTCTGCACACAGTTCAAGATTAAGCATCACAACTCTTCTCCGTATCGTCCAAAGATGAATGGGGCAGTTGAAGCTGCTAATAAGAACATTAAGAAGATTGTACAGAAGATGACTGTTACTTACAAGGATTGGCATGAGATGTTACCATTTGCTCTTCATGGTTATCGTACTACAATACGTACTTCAACAGGGGAAACTCCATTCTCCTTAGTCTATGGTATGGAAGCAGTTCTGCCCATTGAAGTTCAGATTCCCTCCTTAAGAATTATGAAGGATGCAGGCTTGGATGAAGATGAGTGGATTCAGACTCGACTTGACCAGATAAATTTGATTGATGAGAAGAGGCTAGCATCAGTTTGTCATGGCCAGATGTACCAGAAACGAATGATCAAAGCTTTTAACAAGAAGGTTAAGCCAAAGGTAGATCAGGCTGGTGACATGGTAATCAAGCGTATCATATTACCACAGGGTGATCCTAGGGGCAAGTGGACTCCAACATATGAAGGACCATTCGTAGTCAAGACAGTGTTTTCAGGAGGTGCCATGATACTTACTACTATGGATGGTGAAGACTTCCCACAGCCTGTAAACGCAGACATAGTTAAAAAATACCACGCATAAACAGAGACCCGCTAGGTTGACTGGCCTAGGCAAAAATAAGGGCATCCCGGCAAACCAAAAGGGTTTGGGCAAAAATTAGGGATATATATATAAAAAAGATGTACACCCAGCAAGTCGAAAACCTGAAAGGGCGGCTTGGGCAAAAAAGGGTATCCCGGTGGATTGAAAACCTGAAAGGGCAATCAAGGCAAAAGTTAGGGACTAAAGCGTATGACTATGTCTCGTTTGGATCACCCATAAAACTGCAACCAATTGTGTTACTTACTCAAGTTCGAACAGATAAAGCTCAATCCAATCATTTCCGTCTCAACAGCAGAAGATGAGATACTTGAAGATAATGGCAATAGTAGAATTGGAACTCAATAGGATTATTTCTCACATAACTGATTTTCTTTGTTTCGTAAAACTTTTATGACAAATTCCTCTTACTAGGATTTCTGTCTCCTTGTACAAACTTACCTATGTATAGGTCACTTTTTGATATAAATAAAGTTCCATCTTTGAATCCAGATTTACTTTTACCCTATTTACATAAGCGAAACGTCCATTGGTTGTGTTTGAATGTATGTATGCTTTTGAATATGATTGATGTTTACCAGAAATGCATAAATGCTTAATATGATTGATGTTTACCAGAAATGCATAGAAATGCAGTAATAGTATTTACTAAGGACGAACGAGGGAAGGATTGCAACGAAGCTTCGCCGGTTCATCCTCACAAGACAACTACAGGTTCCCCAGTAGGACAAATCCATCCTCATAAATACTTCGAGTCACATCTCCCCTGGAATTTATATCCATCTCTTTTATCCTCATACAGATAGTCGGGAATTTACTCTTCCAATAGGAGTACGACGAACGAAGACGGGAGGTTATATATACTATATTATCAAACAAGACGGGAACGAGTTCCTCATATTCTCCAGTAACGAATCGGGATTTATTTTCCCTGGCCAGCAGTTATTATACGAAGATATCCAGACGCTTCAGGCCGCATGATGCATACATACATCATTTACATCATATCATAACATACATATACATAGATACATAATACATTACTTAGATGCATCATATTATACATGCATACATAATGCATAGACTAATATTATCATACAGAATGCTACCTTGTTTTCAGGTTAATTCTCCAGCAGACAAATTTCATCAACAAATTGTGACTATTGGGCCGTTGTTTATCTTCCCAAAAGTTATCATTTCCTCAGGACGTTGTTTATCCTCCTGAAAGCTTCTTATACCTCAGGACGTTGTTTATCTTCCTGAAAGCATATCATGACCTTGGGCCGTTGTTTATCTTCCCAAGTTACATCATTATACCTCAGGACGTTGTTTATCCTCCTGAAAGCATATCATTTCCTCAGAACGTTGTTTATCCTTCTGAAGGCATATTATTTCCTCAGGACGTTGTTTATCTTCCTGAAAGCTATCATGACCTTGGGCCGTTGTTTATCTTCCCAAAGGTTACCATTTCCTCAGGACGTTGTTTATCTTCCTGAAAGCATATCATGACTATTGGGCCGTTGTTTATCCTCCCAAAAGTTATACTTATACCTCAGAACGTTGTTCATCCTTCTGAAAGCATATCATCACCTCAGGACGTTGTTTATCCTCCTGAAAGCATATCATTTCCTCAGAATGTTGTTTATCCTTCTGAAAGCATACTACTACCTCGGGACGTTGTTTATCTTCCTGAAAGCTATCACCACCACCTCAGGACGTTGTTTATCTTCCTGAAAGCTATCATCATATCTTCATATTTTGGACTGCTTTATCCTCCAAGAAATTGTATCTGAAGAATGTTTCTCCAAGTGGCATCTTTAAGCCCACTCAAGCATATTCAACTAAGTCATCAGTATCACTCTACGCACCGGTGAGTGCAAATTTTTGGGCTTTTGTGTTCAATCCCCTTCAACCTTCCAGGTCACGACTGGCAAATATACCAATCTAACCCCTCAGGTTTCAGAAAATTGAACAGGGGCAGCTGTTGCACCCCAAAATTTGCCCTCACAATACAAGACTTTGTGTGCTAAGAGGTTCACAAGGTTCACAAGACCTTTCATGAGGTTCATGAAGTTTACAAGACATCTTATGTTGGTTCACAAGATTCACAAGACATCTTATGATGGTTCACAAGGTTCACAAAGTTCACAATTAATCAGAAGGTTTGACAATTCCCTCAGACAAGGCATTCTCCTAAGCAGTGCATCCAAAACTAGGGTTTTGACTTTAATCAGGTTAAATGGACTTCCAAGACTTCAAGTGAGCTTCATAACATCTTATATGTGTCTAAGAATCCCCATGACAAGTTTCAAGACTTTTCTCAAAGGTTTGCTCAGTCAGATGATCAGATAAGTCAAAATCAGTCAAAGCAGTTAAAAAGTCAAACTGAGGTCAACTGTGGTCAAACCAAAGTCAAACTTCATGATATTTTGCCAACATCAAGTATATGAAGTAAAATTTATCATTTGATCAAGGGTTGATCATGATTCATCAAGGAGATTTCAGATCATCAAGAATCAGAGGTTTCCAAATTAGGGTTTTCTCAGGAAAAGTCAACTGAACTTTGACCAGCCATAACTTTCACATGCTTCATCACCAATTTTCCATCCAAAGCTCATTTTGAAGGAAATTGAATTCTCTAAAACTTTGTGTCTCACAAGCCAAGCCCAAAAATGCTTCATTTGGAAGGTATGAGCTAAGACATTATAGGTCCTTTTCAAAGTCAACAAAAAGTCAACAACTTCAAAAGGGCATAACTTGAGAATGGTAAATGATATGGACATGAAACCAGTGGGGTTGGTTAGAGGACTCTTCAAGCTTTCCAAAATGTCCAAGAACACCCTCATAGCATTAAAATTGAAGGATTTGTGCCCTTGCAAAGTTGGGAAATTTTTGGTTGGTTTATGAAGAAAATGGAGGTTTAAAACCAATTTTTTCTAAATGGGCTTGCCATATGATGATCCAATCCATACCAATACTTCATGCACGACCCAAATCTCAATTATTCAGATTTTTTATCATTTTATTTTATTTATTTTGATTTTATTCATTTAAAATCATTTTAAATTAAAATAAAATAGAAAAATCAAATATTTAAATGAGATTGAGCTTCTAGAAAGTCATAAAGGTTGCTTGGATCAAATTGATACAAAAATAATGGTGATTGGCTTGAAATAGAAAGGTTTTATTCAAGAATATTTGAATTTAAAGTCTTAATCTTTTTCAATCTTTTTCAATCAAATTTTCCACACAATGATTCATTCTTTTTGACCTAATCCATTGTACTATAAGTATACAACACAAACCTAATGCAAAGACACGAATTTCTGGCCTCCAAGAGTAAGTTGCAATTTTCAAAATTCATCACAAAAACTCCAATTCGGATTCCAAGCTACAACCACTTTCAAGACAATTTGAAGGTTGCTATGTGTTCCTGGATGTTCATAGAATGATTTTGGATCATAAACAACATCTTAAACACCTTATATTGCATAACCCGAATTTATAATGTTCATCATATTTTGATTTTTCGATTTTGCATATTGGCTGGATTTTAATAACTTTTGATCATTGTTTTGTGTTTGTATGAAGTTATTGATTGATTCTGGATGGTTTAATTGTAGTTTCATTGCAGGTTTGAGAAACCACCATTGTTAGGGTTTTCGGCCCCCTTTAGGGTTTTGTTCTTGAGCTAACATAAATCAATTCTAAGAACACAGATCAATGCCAATTCATCTATGGATCATGTTTGTATAATTAATTTGATGAAATTTTGCAGTTTTGATGGTGTATGGATTTTGTAGGGTTTCCTGCAATTTAGAATTTCGCAGGAAAGTTTGTGGATAATTTCGCAGGAAATTTTGCAGTGCCAGAGGTTGAAGATGAAGCTAGCGCGCGCGTTTTCAGATTCAAATATTATTCATAATATTTTTTGAATTGTTTATGGTTTTGTATTACAATTGCAGTGCTAGCTCAGTTGGTTAAAGGGGTGCGCGTGTGAGGCTTTAGTCCAGGGATCGAATCCTGGGCTCAACAGTTTTTTCTCATTTTTTCATTTTAATTGTTAAGCTTAATATATTATGTATTGTGATGGATATGTTAACAGATGCGCCCTCTTGGCTGGAATGTTAAGTGTGTTTGTGTGTTGTGCAAAGGTCCTGGGTTCGATCCCCCCCAGGCCTTTTGTTTTGTTGTCTTTTTCATGATTTTCCAGGATGAAGCAACAAAACCAATTGAACCCCTTTCCTTAGCACCTGTACGCGCATGGCCCAGTGGATGGAAGACAAGTCTTGGAGCCTGCAAGCTTAGGGACTGGGTTCAAATCCCAGCCCAAGCAGGTTTTGATTTTTCATTCTTTTTCTTATTTTTGATTATTTAATTAATTTTCTATCTTAAATAAATTCAAATAATAAATAGTATGTTCATATTCATCCTTTTGAATTTTAATTTTATAAGAAAAACTTTTTTTTTTTTTTTTGTAAATTATTAATATTGTTAAATTATATATAGTTATTTTATTATTCTAAAAATATGTATATAAACCCTAATCTTCTAAAAAACTAAAATATTTTGTAAAAACCCTAATTAATCCTAATAATTTTCAAAACCCTAATTTTCTTCTATTTAAAACTTAATCCTATTTTATTTAATCATGTACATTTTTTTTTGTTTATAAATCAAATCTTGTATATAAGTATGTTTAAAATTAAAATTCTTAATTTAATTTTGTTAATATGATAATATGATATAAATTGTTTATAATCTAATTTTTGTATATATATAATATTTAATATATGTTTAGAAATAGTTAAAAATTGCTAATTTAATTTTGTAATTATAATTTTATTTTCATAATATGTTCATAATTAACTTAATTTTTATAATTTGCATATAAACTTAAAATTTTATAATAATTAGTATAATTGTTCATATTTCTTATTAATCTTAAATAATAATTGCTTATAAAAATTGTTTTTTTTAATTATTATGTTAATATTAGTAATTATGTTTATATGATACTAACCCCATTTATATATTATGGTTTATTATTATTTTCTACTAACCCAATTATTATTTATCATTTAATATTTTGCTTATTTATTTAATTTGCTATTATTATCATGTAATTGTTCCTGGATGTAATATTTTAGTAATAATGTTTATATTTTATGCTATGGTTAGTAAAAATAGGGAGTGTAACATGTTTGTATGTTTAAAATTAATTTAGATCACTAATTTAAAGATAAATATTAAAATTGTACACTCACACACGTAAGTCGATCTTTGATCGCCATCTCACTTCTTAAGGGTTACCTCTCATGTTGCCTATTACAAAAAAAAGGTCAAGTAGGGTCTATAAAGCAAAGTCCCTCCAATTCACATCATCTAGTCCCTTAACAGATAAAAAGATCAAGTCCCTTCGAATGTTGCCTTCGTAATGATCTTGTCCCTTTCGAATAAAGATGATAAGTCCCTTCGAATTGCTTATACACCCCACAGTTGCCTAAATAAACAGATGTCCCTTCACTTGTCCCTCACATCCAAGGTAATGACTACCTATTCCTTAATAATAGGGATAGTCTTACCATTTAAAGGATTCAAGAACAGAAAAGACTTAGACTTAGGGTAGGTTCCTCTTAGATACTTGCTCACTTTTCAAAAACATTTCAAACACTTTACACATTTTAAACAATTTTCAAAACAAAGGTTTTTTACGCATCCGTACATGGATCATTATGAAACTCTTAAGAAAATTTTTATTCACACACTTCACATTTTAAAAACATTTTAAAGTGAGCTAAGTAACTAAGAGCCCATGGATAACCATGGATGTAAAGGGTGCTAACACCTTCCCTTTACATAACCTACCCCCCGGACCCAAAAATCTTTCAAAAGGTCTTTCCTGTTCTTTTATGCCTTTCCTTTGGATAAAATAAAAGTCGGTGGCGACTCTTGCTATCCGCAACATTACTAAAGTCAGTTCTCCCACCGTGTTACAGATAGTCATCTGGATAATGAAAGGTTAGAGAAGCTCCGGATTGAGCACGTGACCAAGATTGAAAAGACAATTGATTACATCAGAAGAGCTAGAGCAGGGGAGTTGGTATTAAAGAATGCTTGCAAGGAAGCCAAGATTCAGAAGGCCAGAGCTGAGCACTACTTGGAAGAGAGTCAGGCTAGGTGGACCAGCATCACTAAGGCTCTATCACAGGAAGATCAGAGGACCCAGGCTAGGATAGAGCAGCTGGAAGCCAATGAAAAGAAGAGTCAGGAGGCCTTGTTAGCAGCACAGAAGGAGATCTCTGAGTTAAAGCTTCGGGCGGGGTTGATGAGATCAAAGGATCAGGATAAGCATAAGAAGTTGACCAGTACCATTGCCACCAGGAACCTTCTTATCAGGACCGTCACAGAGCATCCAGTTGGCCCAGTGACTGAGGCTCTCCTGAAAGAAGTCAGAGAGGATGATTATGGATTGGATGTTTGATTTCTTTGTACTTGTACTTCTTTTTGATTGTATTTTGTTGTTGTATTTTGACCCACTATGGGAACTTTGTTGTAATCAAACTATGTATCTTTACACTTTGTAATATATGGTTTGTATTATCTTTGTGGGCTTTATCTCTCTTCAACACCATCATTCCTCGATGTCTTGAAGGTCAAGACCAAAGAACAAAACCAGATACCCTTGGAAGACAAATAGGCATCCTGCATTGCATACTAACCTCTTTTCTTTGTTTTGTAGGTTTTTGTTTTCTTTTTGTTGTTGTTTCTCACTTTGTTTTGATTTCAAGAAACATTGCTCGTAGAAGAGTGTTCCCTGTCAATAGAGTGCACCGGTATCCGACAAGAAACAACCTTTCGGGCTTACAAATGGATCAGGTTCAACAAGATCTGACTGACGTAAGAACTCAAATGGCCAATGAAAGGACTGAGATGAGGGCCCAAATGAACCAATTTATGGAAGTGATGACTGGATTGGCTCAAAGCCAAGAAAGACTGAGAGAGTTGGTCGAGCGACAAACTCTCGAGGAAAACCACCCAGGTACAGGGGGTACCAGCAACAACGATCATGTACAACCTCGTACTGATCCCCTAGAGTTTGGACTTCATCTTAACCCAGACGTTAATGCTATAAGAAACACCCAGGGCAACACTGGAGGGGGGGCCTTGCAGGAGGACCCTCAGGAAGAACAATTTACTGTGGTTGGGGCAGGAGATAAAGTCTACGATCGTCGGCTGGACGAGATATCGGAAAAGCTGAGGTCTCTGGAGTCTCAAAACTCTCTGGGTTTTGATGTCATGGATATGGGACTAGTGGAGGGGGTTAGAATTCCTCACAAATTCAAACCTCCTTGTTTTGAAAGATACAATGGTACATCCTGTCCTCGTACCCATCTCCAGTCTTTCCTGGGGAGATTGAAAGCCTACACCATGGATGAAAAACTGTGGATGTTTTATTTTGAGGATAACTTGACAGGGGTGTCTTGTGAGTGGTACTCTCATTTGACCAGGGCCACAATTAGGAATTGGAAAGACTTGGCCGAGGCCTTCATTCATCAATATCAATATAATCTGGACATGGCTCCAAACAGAACCCTTCTGATGGGAATGTCACAGTCTTCCCGAGAAAGCTTTAGAGAGTACGCCCAAAGATGGAGGCAATTAGCTGTTGCCGTTCAACGACCGATGTTAGAAAGGGAAATGGCAGATATGTTCATGAACACCCTCCAATGGACTTATATTGATATATTGGCTGCATTCTCTTCCACTAGCTTTGTAGACGTGGTTATAGCTGGGGAAAGAATTGAGAGCTTATTGAAAATGGGAAAAATTTCTTACAACGACGCCAGTTCAAGCAGTGCAAGGAAACCATTTGCAGGGCCTCGTAGATCCGGTGAAACAAATTATGTACATATGGGAAGAGGAAGACCCTAATACCTACCAAGATCAATTGCCGATGTCACTATTCCTACTCCACCTCCTCAATACACTCAACAGCCACAACATTTTCCTCAACAGCAACAGTTTCCTCAACAAAGATCCTACAACAACAACAACAACCAATAACAACGCCCTTTCCAGCAAAGGCCATCTCAGGTTAACAGGGTGATTGACCCTATACCAATGCCATATGCCACCTTATTGCCACAACTCCTGAAGCTTAATCTTGTTGAGTTAAGGACATTGGTTCCACCAGATCCTCAGAACCTTCTGAGAAATTACAACGTCAACACCAGGTGTGCTTTTCATTCTAATGCACCTGGTCACACCACGGAAAAGTGCAGGGCTTTGCACATGAAGGTCCAGGATCTGGTAGATTCAAAAGCCCTAAATTTTGCACCACCTCCTAATGTCACAAAGAATCCTATGCCCAGCCATGGTGGGCCAAGGATAAAAGCAATAGAGGAGGGCCCACCCATGAATTTAATTGAAGATACTGCAAATATTCAAACACCTCTGGCAGAGGTTATGGCTCAGCTTTTAAAATGCCAGGTGTTCCCAGGTTGTGAGGCCTGCTGTGAATCTTGCAGGGTTTCCGTCAATGGGTGTGCAAGCTTGAGGAATGGCATCAATTGCTTGATCAGAGAGGGTATCCTGCAAATAACAACAACCGCTTCTACAACACCAACAACTCCCTTTTTAACAACAACAAGTGTTTCTCCTACAACTGCAAAGACAATCGTTCCTACAGACTTATCTACAAAATCAACAACCACCTCTTCCATCACTTCAACAAACACCAGTTCAATCACATACGCTTCTACAACTACAACAACCACTAACAACAACGTCTCCACAGTCACCATCTATTACGATCCCGCAACGGTCCCCGTTTCCAACAATTATCAACAACAATTTCAACAACAATTTCAGCAACAACCAAGCTTCAGTCAATCACCACCACCATCAATCAGAAGTCCCGTTACCATATTTTATGATCCACAAACAATAACGATTCCTACCTCTGCTGCAGTCAGTTCAGTCACTATCACGGTGCTAGGGCCCATTCCATATGATAAAGACAATGCTGTACCATGGCACTACAGTTCAGACCTTTACTGCAATGGAGAGAGAGTCCTTCTTTATTCTTCAGTTCATACACCACAAGTGGATAATGTCGGGGGAGGCGGAGGCTTCCTGAAGCGGACGCCTCTTCGCGTCACAAGCTCCAAGAACTAGTAATGAGGCAGAGGCTACTGCCAAAGCCAAAGGTAAAAGTGTGGAACCTGAAGAACCTGTACCAAAAGAAACCCATAAATCATCCTTCGACCAAGATGTGGATGAATTTATGAGGATAATTAAGAGAAATGACTACAAGGTTGTGGATCAGCTCCACTAGACTCCTTACAATATCTCCATCTTATCCCTGTTGTTGTGTTCCGAAGCTCATCGGGATGCACTACTTAAAGTCTTTCACGCAGCCTACGTGCCGGAGGAGATCACAGTGAATCAGCTCGAGACAATGGTGTCCAATGTTAACACTAGCCATGGGCTAGGCTTCACCAATGCTGATTTGACAACGGAAGGTCGTCACCACAACAAAGCTTTACATATCACCCTGGAGTGTAAAGGGGTGGTACTTTCACATGTTCTTGTTGACACTGGGTCTTCACTCAATGTCTTGCCAAAGAAGACTCTTGTCAAACTCGAATATGATGGAATAGCTCTCTGACCAAGCAATCTGGTGGTTAGGGCTTTTGATGGCTCCAAGAGGTCTGTTCTTGGAGAGGCGGAGCTTCCTGTGATAATCGGTCCGCAGGTCTTTCAGACTACTTTCTATGTGATGGACATTCAGCCGCCCTACAGCTGTTTGTTGGGTCGACCATGGATTCACGCCGCTGGCGCAGTTACGTCGACCCTTCACCAGAAATTGAAATATGAGTGGGAAGGACAAATTATCACGATCTGTTGTGAAGAGGATATCTTTGTTAGCCATCTGGCTACATACAAATACATTGAGATGGATGGGGAAATCCATGAAACCATGAGCCAAGGGTTCGACGCACTAAACGTCAATGAGGCAACAAGTGAAGTATTTGCTGCATCCCAGGAGGATAGGATGGGTACTTCAATTGTCTCCCATCAGCAAGCCCGAAAGGTTGTTGAAGATGGTAATACCCAAGGATGGGGCAAGCTGCTACCAGTGGAGAAGAAGGAGGACAAATTCGGTTTGGGTTACAAACCATTCCGACAAGATCAAACAGAGGCTGCTAAAGAGCCCAAGTTCATCAGTGGGGGGATGCTCACCCCAAATGATGTCAATAACGTGGAAGACAAGGTGGAAAGCGACCTCAACCTGGAGAGCTGGATTCGTCCAAGGATCCCGGGTCACCAAGTCCTTAACTGGTCTTCCCAGGAAATTATAAGGGTTACTCCTGCAGAGTAATTATTATTTCCTGCTTTTTTAGCATGCATCAAGTCCTGCATGTTGCCCAAGGTGTCAGGACTCATTTTGTAATAGGACCATATTTGTAATTTTGTGCAAATGGAATATCAATGAATATCAGACATCTTTTGCAAACAATTCTCTCTTTCGTTCACTGTCTTTTCATTTTTGTTATTTTTCGCACAAAACAATAAAATGGCAATGTTTTCAAAATAAATAACTTAATTTTTTGAACAAGATTAAAATTGATCACTAAAACAAACAAATCTCCACCCTTGCAGAAATTATCCTCCAGATTGCACCGACAACAGAGCTAGCCCGAAGGATGATTTCCCATTACCTCACATTGATGTATTGGTCGACAACACAACTCAGTTCTCGGTATTTTCTTTTATGGATGAATTTTATGGGTATAATCAGATCAAGATGTCACCCGAAGTGTAACACGGTGGGAGAACTGACTTTTTATAAATGTTGCGGATAGCAAGAGTCGCCACCGACTTTTATTTTATCCAAGCGGAAAGGAAATAAAAGAACAGGAAATACCTTATTTAAAAGACTTGGATTCGGGGGTAGGTTATATAAAGGGAAGATGTTAGCACCCTTTATATCCATGGTTATCCACGGGCTCTTAGTTACTTAGCTCACTTTAAATTGTTTTGGAAAAGGTGTAGTGTGTGATTAGAAATTTTCTAAGTACTTTGTAATGATCCTCGTATGGATGTATACAAAGCCTTGTTTTTTTGAAAATTGTTTGAAAAGTGGGGTGTAAAGAGTGTTTTTTAAAAGCGAGCAAGCAACTTAAGAGAAACCTACCCTAGATTAAGCCTTTCATGTTCTCGTATGTTCTTTCAATGGTAAGACTATCCCTATTATTAAGGAATAGGTAGTCATTACCTTTGATGTGTTAAGGGACATATGTAGGGTCATCTGGATATAGGCAACTGTAGGGTGTCTTTAGCAATTCGTAGGGACTTATCATCTTTTATTCGAAGGGACAAGATCATTTATCGTAGGCAACCTCTAAGGGACTTGATCTTTAAAACTATAGGGACTTGATGATATTTATGAAGGGACTTGCTTAAGACACCCTACTTGACCATTTGTATAAGGCAACTGAGAGGCAACCCTAGGAAGTGCAAGATGGCGATCTTAGATCGACTTACGTGTGTGCGTGTTTCTTTTCAGATATTTATCTTGTTAAATTAATTTTCTAAGTTATTTTATTTACACATAGTTTATCACACCCTAGAATTACTAACCACACAATAAATATATTTATAATAAAAATAAATACGAGAAAATAAACCTATAAATATTACAAGGCTTTGGGACAATTACAATATAATCAAGAAATAATAATAATAAAACACAAGCAATCTTTTCCACCCATAGTTAGGGGAACTACGACGACTCTGATCCTCATGTCTAGATGAGGTACGTAGGTAGGGGGTAGGGCCTGTTCGAGCACTCTTTTATTTTCCCTACATTTTCCCCCTTTCATTTCTTTTCTTATCCAGTTTCAGTCTTTCTTTTTGCAGCAGATTTCATTCCTTCACCCTTTGAAACAATTTCTTTGCAAGAGTGGATCCCGTCGGGTACGACGGACGATCTGGGATGCTAATACCTTCCCAGGTCGTAACCGACTCCCGAACCCATTTCTTTGGTTCGCAGGACCTTTTTAATTTCCTTTCTTTCTTTGGTTTGTGCAACATTACCTTTCCCGTTCCTTCGGGATAAAAATGCCTGGCTGGCGACTATACCTCTTTTCGCGCCACTTTCGCGTTTGTACCAGGGAGCGACACGATGCAGACATCTTGTACGACGCCATCGAAATAGGCCTAGTACCAGGAATAAGATCAATAGTAAATTCAACTTCCCTTGTCATGGGTAACTCTGTAATATCATCATGAAACACTTCAGGAAATTCACTCACCACTGGAAACTCTTCAACTGATGTCTTGCTTTCAATCGACAACGAGGCAAATACCACAATCATCTTAGCTTAATCCTCCAACAATGCCCTAAACTCCCTAGTAGATAAAGAATCCTCCAATGTTTCCTCTTCATGAGTAAGAAACAATAATGTCTTCCTAAAGCAATCAATGTAAACCCCATTGAATTCCAACCAGTTCATCCCTAAAATAACATAAATATTATCGAGTGGCAAACAAATCAAGTCCATTCCAAAAGTTCGACCAAAAATAGTCAAAGGACACTTCAAACACACTAAGGAAGTAACCACATAACCAATAGACGGAGTTTCAATCGTTATCCTATGATCTAAGGTAGACGACACAATTCCCAATTTCTTCACACAATCAATAGAAATGAACGAGTGGGTTGCAACCATGTCAATACTTGAAATCAAAGGAATATCATTAATAAATCAAGTACCTTTAATGGAACGCTCTTCACTGTTGGATTGGGTTCCCACTAATGCAAACCCCTTCCTACTGGTCTGAGACTTCTTTGGCTTCTCACATTGAGCATTGATATGACCCTGTTCCCCATTGTTATAATAAGTAGGCATAATGGCCCTATAATCTGCTATAACATGACCTGATCGTCCATACTTGAAGCACTTATTCACCTCATTTGTACAATCATTAGCACAGTGACCCGTGCCACCACATCTGAAGCACTTCGTAGGATTTGGAATCACCCCTCCCCCACTTGGCTTCTTACTAACAATAGCTTTCTATTTTACTTTATCAGCCAGAGCACTATACAGAGTACCCCGAACCTCTTCTTACCCTTCGGATTACTCACAACCTTGTAATGAGCCATTTGGGCCCTGTTATCATTATCGTAAACCTGGCTTCTGCTTACCAATTCTGGATAATTCCTTATCTTCTGACAAACAATGCCCTGTTTGATCGCGGGACGCAATCCGTTCTCAAACTTCAAACACTTTGAAGTCATAGCCTCTTTGGTATTATAATGAGCACAATATTGCACCAACTCTTCAAACCGAGCAACATATTCAACAACATTCATGCTACCCTGTTTCAGTTCCAAAATTTCAATCTCTCTTGCACTGCGAATGTCTTCCGAAAAATATTTCTCCAGAAATTCAGCCTGAAACACTGCCCAAGTAATATTTGTACCCGCGACTTCCAACCTCTGGCGACTGTTGTCCCACCAGACTTAATCTTTGCTTTCCATCATATGAGTACCAAACCGTACATTCTAAGCAAAATTGTATCCTATGGTCCTGAAGATCTTCTCAAAAGCCTTCATCCATTTCTGAGCTGCCTAAGGATCAAGAATACCCCCTCATATGTAGGCGGATTATTGCTTTGTGTAACACCCCGATTCGATATTTCCTAATTTTGTTGAGTCTTTTATTTTATTTGATTGATGATTGTCTTATTTGTGAAATTGACATGATAATATGATATGTTGATATGTTAATGTGATATGTTAGTATGATATGTGATTTTACCGTTTTATGAATTTTCGGGTAAAAATTAGTTTGGAGGGTATTTTAGACATTTTCTAATTAGTAATAAATTAGAATTTGTGTAGAATTATTATTTTGTGAGAAAATGATATTTGGTGGAAAAGAGAAGAAATGAGTTAAGTGTAGAAATAGTTAGTAAGAGTTCTAAGAGAGAAAAATAGAAAGGAAGAGAGAATAGAAAGAAAAAGAGGAGAAAGAAAAGGAAGAGAAGAGAAAAGAAGAGAAAAGTGGAAAAGTTGGAAAATCAACAAGATTGCTCCTAGGAATCGAAACAATCGGATAAGGGTGATAAACGTTGTTATCTTAATCTTGTATGTGATTATGTATGTGCTAGATTGTATAGGTTTTGTTTTGGTGAAGTTTAGAGAGAATGAAATGTTAGGGTTTTTGGTGAAGATGTGAGAAATGGTAGATTAATCGGTTAGAAGTTGTTATAATCAAAGTATGTTGTTGAATATATGTCATTGATCATGATTTTGGAGGTTTATTTGAGTTTTGGAGGGTTTTGAGAGGACTGTTGTGCAACTGAGATTTCTGAAATCGCAGTGTTCGCTCAGCGAGCAACACTTTGCTTAGCGAGTTTTCCAGAGATTTTCTCACTCAGCGAGCGAGAAGGTAGCTCAGCGAGCCTGGAGGTTTTTGGGATTTTTGTGTTTTAATTCATAACTTTAGTTTCGGTTATCCGTTTTAGGCGTTCTTTATATCGATTCGGAGCTAAAAACGTGTAGAAACTAATGATGCTAAGAAATGTAATTTTTAGCCGACTTTTGCCCGACTTTTCTGATAAAATGTAAATAAGTTAATTATGGAAATGTGGGTTTGATGTGATGTTGTGGTGGTTTGGCAAATGAATACATTGCTTGGATTGAATATAAATGTATGCTAATTGAATAAGATGAGTGCATGATTATGTTGTGAATAATGTATGCATTTTCAAGAATCTTGTGTGTCATTTTTCATGTGAAGCATGATGTATGCATTCTTGTGTTGCGGGATTCTTTGTGAATCCGATGTAGCATCGTGTGCTCATGTGGAGTGTGAGTGATGACTACAACACGATCGTGTGCCCATGTGGGGTGTGAACGATCAAATTGTGTGCCCGTGTGGGGTGTGAGCAATCCATAAACATTGTGTGCCCATGTGGGGTGTGAGCAATGGGTGATTTATTCACTTTGATTGTGTGCCCGTGTGGGGTGTGAGCAATCGGGTTGTGTGCCCATGTGGGGTGTGAGCAATCCATAAACATTGTGTGCCCATGTGGGGTGTGAGTAATGGGTGAACATCGTATGCCCGACATGGAGTTACTTTAGGTAACGAGCGATGGTTCCAATTAGTTCCTGAGTGAACTTGATGATGGTTGAGTCGGTACCGCATTGCATTTGCATAGAGTCGTGAGTCAGTCTCTATGATTTGCATTTATCATCTGAATTGTGAATTGATGAAATAAACATGAATATATATATATATATATATATATATATATATATATATATATATATATATATATATATATATATATATATATACACATACATATATACTCAAATATGTTTTCATCAATGCATACTTTCATCTCCATATATATATATATATATATATATATATATATATATATATATATGTTTATATGGAGATGAAAGTATGCATTGATGAAAACATATTTGAGTATATATGTATGTGTATATATATATATATATATATATATATATATATGTGTGTGTGTGTGTGTGTGTGTGTGTGTGTACATTGTAGTGTATATGTGTGAATAAACATAAATAATGTATGTTTATGTGATGTGAACGAAGTGGTGAAAATATGCATGATAAGTATGCTTGAGGTTATGTATGATGGAGATGATTTGTGGTGAGAACATGTTTTACGTGTATTTTATATGTTGAGATATATAATTATATACAATGTTATTATGATAATGTTTCTCACACTTTTGTTGTTTTATGATGCTCTTTGAGGCATTGCAGAGTAGGTTGTTGGAGGTCTTTTTGTGAAGCTTGTCTTCATTCTTTTGGTCGGTCGACTCTGATATGTAGCACCGAGTAGCTAGGGTCGGCTTGATGCCTTTTTGTGATACCTCTTGTATATGTATTTTGGTGATGATTGTTTAAGTAAACATGAAATATTTGGTGAATCAAACTTGTTGATATATTTATATAAGTATTTAAGTTTGATGTTGTAAATGTTAGTTTCCGATGTTATTTGAATCTTTTGAATACGGGTGTAAGGATGAAATCCTTCTGTTGCATGTTACCCCGTTTGTTGCATATCTTTAAATGAGCAGGTGTTGTATGTTTTAATTCCATGTATAATGTGGCATACTCCTTTTATACCATGATTTAATTATACTCTGATGACATTTTGATTTATGCCTAAATGATTTACTTGATTATTTTGGGGTATAAGATGGGGGTGTTACATTAAATGGTATCAGAGCCAGTGTTCGAGTCAGTTGTGTCTGTCTTGTTGTTGTGATGGTTGAACTGTTGTTTACCATTGTTGTTGTTTTTGGGAATAATCAGAATATGGCTGGTAGAAATGACAATGCAATGGCTGCTGCTTTGGAAGCGATGGCTAGGGCGGTGCAGGGAGCGCAAAATGTGAACGCTAATGATGAGTTCAGGAAGAATAAACCACCGGTCTTCAAAGGAATATTTGATCCCGATGGTGCTCAGAATTGGTTGAAAGAGATTGAAAGAATATTCAGAGTCATGGAATGTGCTGAAGAGAGTAAGGTGAGGCTTGGTTCTCACATGCTAAAGGAAGAAGCCGATGATTGGTGGGTCGGTAGAAGTCAAGCTCTTGAGGAAGATGATGAAGAGATAACTTGGGAAGTTTTTCGTACTGAGTTCTTAGGGAAGTATTACCCTGAGAGTGTGAAGGGGAAGAAGGAGATGGAATTACTTGAACTGAAGCAAGGTAGTATGTCTGTGGTGGACAATACTGCTAAGTTTGTGGAGTTGGTTCAGTTTCATCCTCATTATGCTGCTGTTACTGCTGATTTTTTGAAGTGTATTAAGTATGAGAATGGTTTGCGTCCTGAGATTAAGCAAGTTGTGGGATATCAAAGAATTAGAAGGTTTTTGGATTTGACGGAATGTTGTAGAATATTTGAGGAAGATAGCAAAGCTCGTTCTACACATTACAAGAGTTTGAATGAGAGGAAAGGAAAGCAACAAGCTAGAAGTGGACCTTATGTGACACCCACTGATAAGGGAAAGCATAGGAGAAACTTTGATAAGAGATCTGGTGGAGGGAGTTCTGGTCCCGTTAAGTGTTACAAGTGTGGCGATTTGGGTCATAAGTATTTTGAGTGTAGGAAGAACATAGTGAAATGTTCAAACTGTGGAGGCCTTGGACATGTTACTACCGAGTGTAGGAGGAATGTTGTGAAGTGCTTCAATTGTGGAGAAGTGGGTCACATTAGTACTAAGTGTACTAAGCCGAAGCAAGCTCAAGCGGGTGGAAAGGTGTTTGCATTAGCATGGAAGGACACTACTAGTGCAGGCCGTTTGATTAAAGGTACATGCTTTATTAATAGTACGCCTTTAGTTACTATTATTGATACGGGAGCGACTCATTCGTTCATTTCTATTGAGTGTGCTAAGCGTTTGAATTTGTTTTTGACTTCTTAGGGTGGTGAGATGGTTATTGAGACTTCGGCTTCAGGGTCGGTAACTACTTTGGTGTGTGTAAGTTGTTCTTTGACCATGTATGGTAAAGATTTTGTTATGGATTTAGTTTTTTTTTGCCATTGGAGGGTTTGGACGTAATCTTGGGTATGAACTGGTTGCAACTTAATCGAGTACATATAGATTGCTATCATAAGTTAGTAAGGTTTCCTTCTTTGGATGGTGATGAAGATGAGAGTTTTCTATCCACGAAAGAGTTGAAGAAACTTTTAGTGGACGACGCTCAATTGTTTGGTTTGTTTGCATCGTTGTCAGTGGAGAGCGAAGTGTAGCTCAATGTGTTTCCAGTGGTGTGTGATTTTCCAGAAGTGTTTCCGGAGGATATTGAGGATGTACCGCCGAAAAGAGAAGTTGAGTTTTCTATTGATCTAGTTCCGGGTACTAGACCGATTTCGATGGCACCATATCGCATGTTAGCTTCAGAGTTGGTAGAATTGAAGAAGCAATTGAATGACTTGTTGGACAAGAGATTTGTTAGGCCGAGTGTTTCTCCTTGGGTGCTTTGGTATTGTTGGTAAAGAAGAAGGATGGAAGTATGCGGTTATGCATTGATTATCGACAGTTGAACAAGGTGACAATTAAGAACAAGTATCTGCTTCCAAGGGTCGATGATTTGATGGACCAATTGGTTGGTGCGCATGTTTTTAGTAAGATTGATTTGAGATCAGGATATCACCAGATTCGTGTGAAAGAAGAGGATATTCAAAAGACGGCTTTTAGAACACGGTATGGTCATTACAAGTATTCTGTGATGCCATTCGGAGTTTCTAATGCGCCGAGTGTGTTTATGGAATATATGAATCATATTTTTCAAGAACAGTTGGATCATTTTGTGGTTGTGTTCATCGACGACATTTTGATTTATTCTAAGTCTCAAGAGGAACATGAAGAGCATTTAAGGATTGTGTTACAGATTTTGAAAGAAAAGAAATTGTATGCTAAGTTGTCAAAGTGTGAGTTTTGGTTGTCGAAGGTAAGTTTTCTTGGACATGTTATTTCTGATGGTGGTATTAGTATGGATCCATCCAAGATTGATGTGGTAATGCAATGGGAAGTTCCTAGATCGGTTACGGAGATTCGAAGCTTTTTAGGCTTGGCGGGTTATTATCGGAGGTTTATTGAAGGATTTTCAAAGTTGACACTTCCGTTAACGCAATTGACTTGTAAGGGAAAGGCTTTCATTTGGGATATTCATTGTGAAGAGAGTTTCATGGAACTTAAGAGAAGATTGACAACGGCTCCGATCTTGATTTTTCCAAATCCGACGGAACCATTTGTGGTGTTTTGTGATGCTTCATTGTTTGGGTTAGGTGGTGTTTTGATGCAAGATGGAAAAGTTGTGGCTTATGCTTCAAGACAATTGAGGGTGCGTGAAAAGAATTATCCTATGCATGATTTGGATTAGCGGTCGTGGTGTTTGTTTTGAAAATTTGGAGGCGTTATCTTTATGGTGCAAGATTCGAAGTTTTTAGTGATCACAAGAGTTTGAAATATTTATTTGATCAAAAGGAATTGAACATGAGACAAAGGAGGTGGTTAGAGCTTTTGAAGGATTATGATTTTGGTTTGAATTACCATCCGGTTAAGGCAAATGTGGTGGCCGACGCTTTAAGTCATAAGTTGTTACATATGTCCGCATTGATGATAAGGGAATGGGAACTTTTGGAGAATTTTAGAGACTTGAATTTGGTTTGTGAGATGATGCCGAGAAGTGTGAGACTTGGTATGCTACATGTTACAAATGATTTTCTTGCAACCGTGTGTGAAAAGAAAAAGTTGGATTTGAAATTTGTTGATTTGATGATGAATGAGAATGAGGATTTCAAGGTTGATAATTTTGGGGTTTTGAGATTCTGCGGTCGTATTTGTATTCCCGATGATGAGGAGTTGAAAAAGATGATATTGGAAGAGGGACACCAACGTAATTTAAGTATTCATCCGGGAGCGAATAAGATGTATCAAGATTTGAAGAAGATCTTTTGGTGGTACAGATTGAAGAGAGATGTAGCTCATTTTGTGTACGCGTGTTTGACTCTTCAGAAGTCTAAGGTGGAACATCAGAAGCCTAGTGGTTTGATGCAACCGTTGGATATTCCGGAATGGAAATGGGATAATATATCGATGGATTTTGTTACGGGATTGCCGAATACGCAAAGAGGTCATAATGCTATTTGGGTGATTGTTTATAGGCTTACTAAATCTGCTCACTTTATTTTGATTGATATTAGTTGTCCTTTGGAGACGTTAGCCGAGATTTATGTTTCTGTGGTTGTGAAGTTACATGGAGTTCCTAAGAGTATTGTATCGGATATAGATCCTAGATTTACATCGAGGTTTTGGGAAAGTTTGCAAAAGGCTTTGGGTTCTAAGCTAAGATTGAGTTCGGCTTACCATCCGCAAACGGATGGTCAAACCGAGAGGACGATTCAATCTTTGGAGGATTTGTTGCGTGCTTGTGTGCTAGAGCAAGGTGGTGTTTGGTATAGTTATTTAGCGTTGATTGAGTTCACCTACAATAACGGTTTTCATTCGAGTATAGGTATGGCACCATTTGAGGCTTTGTATTGTCGGAGATGTCGAACACCTTTGTGTTGGCATGAAACCTGAGAGAGACCGGTAGTTGGACCAGAGATGGTACAATAGACGACAGAAAAGGTGAAGTTATTCTGGAAAAGATGAGAGCTTCTCAAAGTAGACAAAAGAGTTATCATGACAAGAAAAGGAAGGATCTTGAGTTTCAGGAAGGCAATCATGTATTTTTTAGAGTTACACCGATTACGGGTGTGGGTCATGCTTTGAAGTCGAAGAAGTTGATTTCTCGTTTTATTGGGCCGTATCAGATTACTGCACGAGTTGCTGTTGTGGCTTACCGTGTGGATTTGCCTCCGAATCTTTCGAATTTTCATTATGTGTTCCATGTTTCGCAACTTCGGAAGTATGTTCCAGATCCGTCACATGTTATTCTTATGGACGAGGTTGAAGTAAGAGATAACCTTACGATGGAAGCTTTGCCAGTTAAGATTTTGGACCGTGAAATCAAGAAGCTAAGAGGCAAGGATATTGCGCTTGTGAAAGTAGCATGGGGAGGCGCTGCGGAAGGCAATATGACTTGGGAATTAGAGAGTGAGATGCGCGAGTTGTATCCGGAGTTATTTTCATCAAGTAATATTTTCGAGGACGAAAATTTCTAAAGTGGGGGAGAGTTGTAACACCCCGATTCGATATTTCCCAATTTTGTTGAGTCTTTTATTTTATTTGAGTGATGATTGTCTTATTTGTGAAATTGACATGATAATATGATATGTTGATATGTTAATGTGATATGTTGGTATGATATGTGATTTTACCGTTTTGTGAATTTTCGGGTAAAAATTAGATTGGATGGTATTTTAGACATTTGCTAATTAGTAATAAATTAGAATTTGTGTAGAATTATTATTTTGTGAGAAAATGATATTTGGTGGAAAAGAGAATAAATGAGTTAAGTGCAGAAATAGTTAGTAAGAGTTATAAGAGAGAAAAATAGAAAGAAAGAGTGAATAGAAAGAAAAAGAAGAGAAAGAAAAGGAAGAGAAGAGAAAAGAGGAAAAGTTGGAAAATCATCAAGATTGCTCCTAGGAATCGAAACAATCGAGTAAGGGTGATAAATGTTGTTATCTTAATTTTGTATATGATTATGTATGTGCTAGATTGTATAGGTTTTGTTTTGGTGAAGTTTAGAGAGAATGAAATGTTAGGGTGTCGCTCCCGGGATTTTCATCCTAGTACAAACGCGAAAGTGGCGCGGAAAAGGTAGAGTCGTCAGTCAGACATTTTTATCCCGAAGGAACAGGAAAGGTAATACTGCACAAACCTGAGGAAGAAGGAAAGGACAAGGTCCTGCGAACCAAAGATTTGGGCTCAGGAGTCGGTTACGACCTGGGAAGGTATTAGCACCCCAGATCGTCCGCCGTACCCGACGGGATCCACGCTTGTTTGCTTGCTTCAAAGGGTGAGAAAATAAAGTACTGCTGAAAAATGAACTGCTAACTGGAACTGGAAATGAAATGAGAAAGGGAACTGGAAAAAGAGAACAAAAAGAAAGAATGGGGAAAATGTAGGGAAAATAAAGAATGTGCTCGAACGGGCCCTATCCCGCTGCCTACGTACCTCATCGGGAAAATGAGGATCAGATTTGACGTAGTTCGCCTAACTAAGACGGAAAATAATTGTTTGTGTTTTTTATACTAGAACTGTGTATGTCTATGCTCAGGTGTTGCAGGCTCGTCTAGTACGAGTGCATTTACCGTCTTGCATGCGAGACCATTCGTCGCGAGTTTGCATTAAGAATGAATGAGATGAGAAAAGAAGTTCCCGCAGGAAAGTCGCTTATTGTATGTTGTTTGCTTTTTAAGAGTTTTGTATGAATTTGGCACAAGGAAGTGAATTCAAACTCTTTTCCATGGAATGTGTACTTGCTACTACATTCCAAGATGGAATAATAGAACAAGCACACCAAGCAAGGAGAATTTATCCAATACTTGTTTCCATGATTTAGGGTTTAAGTTCACTAGCCTGTTGAACTTTATTAAGTGTTTTTGTAGCTTTAGTGAAGAACTATATTTTATGTTTTTATTTGTGAAACAACCCCTTGATAAGACTTGTGCATCATGCTAGACAAGCTTACACCATTCCAAGATGGAATGAATGCAAGTGCCCCATGGAATAAGGCTATACACAAGGGATCCTTTCATGCATTTATTAAGTCTTTTTGGATTTGTTTAAAGATGAGAAGAGAAGATTAAAAAGGCAAAGGTCAAAGCTAATGGGGGAATAAGACACAACCCTAAGTCATCTTATTATGTACAAGTGTGATCCTATGGTTAATGAGGTATTCTAACCTAAGGAAAAGAAAGAACAAGTTAGAATTCAACCTACTTCCTAAGGAAGTTAAGTTGAATCTAAAGAGAGAAAGGGGAACCTATGAACAAAGAACAAAGGTGATAAGGAAAAACAAATTGATGCATAAGAGATAAGAAATGAAGTTATTACCTCTTCTTCCCCCCTACAAAACAAATATTAGTATGATGAAGCAAAATGAACAATTATTACATGGTAAATCTTCACAAACCATTCAACACTATCTAAGGAAGAGATTAGAGAACCCCTAAGACAATTACCTAAGCCTAAGGCAACTTATAAGATGGTAAACTTAAAAGGTCAGTAGCTAAACTCAACTTAAGTATTCTAAGGCTACAAAAGTGAACAACTTCAAACTATGCCTTAAATGAAGTTAAACCCTATCAAGATCTAAGGTAAAGTTACATGAAGAAACTTAAAGGATTAAGTAATCTAAAAAGTTATAAACCCTAAGGTAAATAGAAAATCCAGGGGCTAACATCTCATTAAAGTCTCCTAAGTGGTCACACTACAAGGGAGGAAGAGATCCAAGTAAAAGAGATCCAAACTATATGAGAAATAGTGTGAACATAAGAAGGAATGCATATGAAACTTCAAAAGAAAGAAAAAATTTAAAGTAAGACTCAAATATGAATAAAAGGATTTGAAACTCCCATACAAAGACCAGGGACTTGATGGAATGTTATAATGAGGTTTAAACATGCAAGGATTATCACAAAAATAGGTTTTGAGGTGTTAAGATGGGAGATGAAGAAGAAATAGATGAAAAAGAAGGCAAAAGAAACTTATGATTCAAGCAAACCCTAAAATCAAAAGATAAAGACCTAATGATTGTATAATACACTTAAGGACCTCTAATATGACCTACAAGAACCAGAATCAAGACCTTAGATCAATGGCATGAATGCCTTATTCAAATGGAGATGAAAGAAACTTCTAAGAAGCACCAAAAAGGACATAGGACTTAAGTAACTTGAAAAAAATATCAACTGACCTAGAAAAATTATGAAATTTGGCATTAGACTTCACAATCCATAGAATGACATGTGTAAAAAAAATCTCATGAAAATTCCTAATTTTGAGTGGTAAAAGAATCCTTAGAGTGCAATTAGGGTTTATGTGACTAATGTGGGAAAATTGACTTAAAAAGACCCAAACAAAGACCTAAAAATCTAGAGAATAATATTTTGAAAGAATTCAAGGAGTTATTTAGATAACACAAAAAGAATGGGACATTTATCCTACATAGTTTGTGAGAACAAAAATGGACAAGTTTATTGGTCAAAAATGAGAAAATAAAGAAACAATTAAAGGGAAAATTAATTCTGATCTAAAAAATCGATAAAAATAAAATATGAAAAGATGAAACATTAGAGAAAATTGTGAGGATCCTACATGAATTTAATTGGAAGTTTTTAATACTTTTTGATATTTTTTAAAAATGAAAAACGAAAATTCTAATAATATGAAAAAGAAAATAAAATGAACTAAAAGACATTGGGCCTGTGGGTGCATTTAGTGAGGAAATGAACATGACTGGGCTTAGGTGAATTGCGCAAGGGGTGTCAATATGAAGTCAAAGGTCAACAGAAATTTGTGAAGACTTTTGGTCATGTGCTAGGCACGAGTTTCATTTATTTGCTGGCACTCTGAGGACGCTTGGATTGGTTTCATCTAATGGTTGTGTTATAAAGAAAGCTCCGGCCTAGGGTTACTGTTCAGGTGAACGAAAGTGACCTCCGGTCATCTTCTCCGGTCACCCCTGACCTAGGGTTTCCTAAATCCTTCATGGAAATGGATTCCATCACCACCATTGCACTCGCCTCTCATCATTGATCAAGAATCTACCTTTGTTTTTGGCTTAGGGTTCATGAACTAATCAATTTGAAGGCAAACATCTCCACACCTAAAACTGGATCTATGCATCTAGCATCATCATCATATCATAATCATCATAAGCATGTCATATCCTTAGCATTTTGCATAGAAAAATGAAGCATAACACTCACGTGTTCTAGCATAAGGCATATGATCAACCATCCGGGAAATTTTAAGCACTGCAAGTCAAAATCAAGAGCATGGTGACCTGGTAAGAATCTCACAGGATCATTTTGCACAAGCTCTGTATCATCTTCAAGACTCTAAAAAAGGATGAGGATCAAAATCAGCTTGAAACGGTTGGCGTCAGGTTATTCTTGAGGTTTCCTACCAAAAGGAGGGAAATACAAATTTTCCCTGCGTTAACCGGTTAACGCATTTGGTTAACCGGTTAACGACTGCAAAATTTGAATTCCAGCAGCAAGTTCAGCATGTGTGTTTTGGCTCCATTTTCCAATTTTCTGATTTTTATTCATTTGAATTAATTGGGAATTATGGAGAAGGATCTAGAGCATTTGTCCAAGCCTAATTCCAATGCTAAATCCTAATCACTTTCTAAGCCAATGCCAAGCCATATTTTTGGATCCCAAACCAAAATTTTGGGCCCCAAACCTAAACCATATTTATTCCATTTCCCTCCAAACCAAGAGGCTCTCTCACACAATTTTCACTTCTCATTTTCTGAATTTTGAGCTCTCTCACCATTCTCTCACTTTTTTCTCCCCATTTTCCAAATCACTCAAAGTTTCTCTTTGAAGATCACATAACTTTGCATTAAAGTGTGTAGATCTTGGAACTAGACCTCCATCCGTAGCTTCTTTGCATCATTTTGCTTGTTTATTACTTGGTTCAAATCTAGTTTGGAGATTAGAAGTGCTTGTGGAGTCAAAATTCTGCATCAAGACCTTTTGCTTGCATTTATTTTGCATGGAGTGTGAAGATTAGCACCGGATCTTCTAAGTTTTCCGTGATATCTCTCATTTCCAACTCAAACAACATTTACCAAAGCATATCTCAGCTTTGTATGTTGGTTAATTTCAGATCTAGCTCTGTTTTTAGCTTATTTGCATGCTTGTGCTTTAGATCCATCATGTGCTTGTGTATTTGCTTGTGTTGCATGAATTGATGGGTTGATTTGTAACCGAATCCGTGTGGTAATGTTCATGAACTTAATGATATGGATTAATGTGAATTGATATATTTACTCCATGTATAATTGATTGTTGGTCTGGTGTAAGATTATTTGAATAAGCTGGTTTGAACTGCTGTTTCTGCAGGATTTGCTGCTGTTTTGACAGTGTTAACCGGTTAACGCTTTTGGTTAACCGGTTAACGCACCTGTTTTATGCGTATTTTGTACAGGTTTGAACTGGTTAACCGGTTAACGCATGTGGTTAACCGGTTAACACTGAGGCATAATGCTTTTTTGGGGTTGTTTTGAGCTTGTTTGATCCCCTTGCTTGTTTTAATTGCCATGGATCATTGTATGATCATTGAACATGCTATTTTAGGGTGATCTGCTTGCTGGTTGATGTATGCTTTCATGTTTTCGACGTGTAAAATGTGTATTTGCAATGCTTGGCATGTTGTTTGATCCTTGTTTGCTAGAACCTTTGAACACACTAGTTCCATGATTGTGTTGATCAATTTGCTGGAATTTTGCTAACATTGCAGGGGCTTATGGTAAGAGAAGTGTGGATTTTTATCCACATTTCAACTCTTCATCTTTCCTCTTTTGCTTTGCTTTTGCTTTGTGATGTTTGATGTTCTTTTTTCCATCATGTGGTTCTCTTTCCCCTCTCTAGCTTTCTTCTCCTTTCTTTTTGCTTCTCTTTTGATCATCCTTTCTCTTAGGATAGTTGAAGCCTCACTAACCTTAGGAATCCTTTGCATGCTAACATTAGGATTCGTTAGTCCCCCCATTAGATTTTTTTTACCTTTAAGATCTTTGGTTCTCCTCTCTTCTTATCTCAAAATAAAAAGCATAAAAACATTTAATAATGATTGAAGTGGGCTCCTGTGGAATAGCCTTATTCCATGAAACACTTGTAGTTTTCCCATCTTGGGATAGTACAAGCTTGTTCATCATGATGCACAAGTCTGATCATGAGACCATCTTCATCAAAGAAAATCATAAAAAAGACTTCTTCACAAAAAATACAAAAACACTTAATAAATTCAATAAGTTAGTGAGCTTAGGCCCTAATCTCTGGAACCAAGTTTTGGGGATCTTCTCTTTACTTGAGTGTGCTTGTTCTATTATTCCATCTTGGAATATAGTAGCAAGTACACATTTCATGGAAAAGAGCCTGAGTTCACTTCCTTGTGCCACACTCATAGAAAGATTCTAAAAAACACAAACAAACAATAAACGTCTCTCCTTCGGGACTTCTTTTCTCATCTCCTTCACTCCGTCCGCGAACTTGCTCATACTTGTCATTTTGCTAGACGGTAACGCACTCGTCGTCCGAGCCTGAAACACCTGAGCATTGACATAAGCAGTTCAAGCCTTAAGACACAAGCAATCTTTTCCACCCCTAGTTAGGGGAACTACGACGACTCTGATCCTCATTTTCCAGATGAGGTACGTAGGCAGCGGGGTAGGGCCCGTTCGAGCACACTCTTTTATTTTCCCTACATTTTTCCCCTTTCTTTTCTTTTCTTATCCAGTTTCAGTTTCAGTTTTACAGCAACTTTCTTTTCTTCCCCCTTTGAAACACATTTCTTTGCAAGCATGGATCCCGTCGGGTACGGCGGACGATCTGGGGTGCTAATACCTTCCCAGGTCGTAACCGACTCCCGAACCCAGTCTCTTTGGTTTGCAGGACCCGTGTCCTTCCTCTTCTTTTCTTCTGGTTTATGCAGTATTACCATTCCCGTTCCTTCGGGATAAAAATGCCTGGTTGGCGACTCTACCTCTTTCCGCGCCACTTTCGCGTTTGTACCAGGAAGGAAATCCAGGGAGCGACAACTGGCGACTCTGTTGGGGAACGAACCCAGAATCTCTGGTTCCCTTGAGAGTCTCTCCTAGTGCTTGCGTGTTTCTGTTTCTTTGGGTGTTGATTGTTTGCCGTTGCGTGTTGTATTTTACTGTTGTTTATTTACAGTTTTATTTACAGATTTATTTACAGTTTTCAGTATTTATTTTCCTGCATCATATTTTATACTGGACTGTCTGGACTAGATTTTTTTCTATTTGGTGGGACTTGGGTGATATTGTTACTGTGAGATGAGCTCATTACTAAGGCTCGAGTGCACCTTAGGACTTAGAGTGGTTCCACTTTGGCCTCATGAGATCTTGTCATGGGGGTAGTAGTGAGTTCCACGCCCAGATTTGCGACCGTCTTGGTAATGTCTTGATTTGGGGATCTTCCTCTCTCATTTCATAACCTTGATAGTTATGTGCAGCTGGGGACTGATCATTGAGAACCTTGTGGAAACATCTCTCTCTAGTGGTGACAGTGGCAGACCACATTGTGTGGCAAACCCATTCGCACCCGAGGGCCCACCTGGAACTCACATAGGATGACCTTGTTTTCCCGGACTCAGCTGAGACCTCCCTGAGTAGTACATAATGCCAAACCGATTCCCTGATTTGGTCATGAGCCATTTCTTGGAAACGGTGAACGTATTATTGCTATTCGGCTTTGAGAGTCCGTGATGTTTGACCCGGAGCACACCAATGAGATTGGGAGGGGTTTATAGGTTTGCAGGAACCCTTGACCTCTACATACCCTCATTATTAGTATGGTCTTTGTTATGATTTGGTCCTTATGGTTCTGGATTTCTTGATCTTTTGGTTCAGAGGGTTTCTATCAGATGGTTATGGCTCAGAGAATCTTGGTTTTAAGATATTTGGGGGGCCAATATCCAGTATCCAGATGGTCCTGAATTGATCATATGCCTGCATTGCATTTGCATCGTATCATACTTGTATTAACTATTTGTGTTTCCATTTTTCAGGTTTTGTTTACAGTTTAGCACCCAGTTCTGGTAATTGTAAGATTTCCAGATGGCAGAAGTTAAGAAAATTACAAGAAAGAAAAATGTCCATTATACTTTTCTCCAACCAGAAGTCAAGAGTGTTCAGAGACTAGTAGGACTGATGAATGATCAAGTTTTAGGGAACTTCAGAAAGAGGTATGGTCAGATTTTGAAGTACATGGATAAACCAATTGCAGACCAGAAGGATAGCTTGCACACTTTGCTTCAGTTCTATGATCCCTTGTTACGGTGTTTTGTATTTCCGGATTATATTCTGGCTCCTACCTTGGAGGAGATTTCTAGCATTTTGGGTATTCCTGTCAGAGATACTTTGCCTTACTATGGATCAGAGATAGCTCTCAAGGAAGAAGACATATCTAGAGTTTGTCGTATACCCGTTGCTAAGGTCAAGAAAGCTTTGAAGGATAGTGAGGGCAGAGGACTTCCTTGGGATGTGCTTATACCAGAAGCTGAAGAGTATGCCAAAGAGAGTAGGTGGGGAGATTTTGGTGCTGTGGTGGCCTTGATGGTATATGGATCTAGTCTTTTCCCGGGAGAAAATGAGTTTGTGAGTTTGGAGGTGATCTCCATTTTTGCTAAAGGTAATCCTATACCAACTTTGTTGGGAGATTTCTACTACAATGTTCATTACCAGAATGAGAAAGGCAGAGGTGGACCAGTGGGTTGTTGTGCTCCATTATTTGCTAATTGGTTTGCGAAGCAATTACCAAAGTCAGGCCCTTTCAAAGAGATGAAAGATGAATGGAGGTGGTCCAGGAGGCTAATGGGACTAACTTCTGAGGATATAGCTTGGGGCTATAACCGGGATTTGTTGGGAAAAGAGTTACAGGTTAGTTGTGGGAGTTTTGCTAATGTGCCTTTGCTAGGGAGAAAGGGTGTGATCAGTTACCATCCAGTCTTAGCCAGGAAACAATTTGGCTATCCTCTGAGGGATCCACCAAGTATGGAAGAATTAGCAGAGTCTTTGTACTTTTCTATAGAGGGAAATAAAGAGTTAGTCATACAAGCATCTTAGGCTTGGGCTCATAGAGTGAAGAAAGGTAAGAAGGACTTTGGAAGGGTGGATCCCAAGACATACCCTCCTTTTGCTACATGGTTGCAGAAGCGGGTAGAAGAAGTGCTTATGCCATTTTCAGTGGAAGCTCCATTGTATCCCAAAGAAGTGCCATGTCAGAACACTGTTTCTCTTGAAGAGTATAAGAAGTTGGAAGCTCAGTTACAGGAGGTCCGAGTAGAGAATGCTGAAATGGTTAACCTGTACCATCTGGCCAATCGTGCTAAGAATGAAGCGGAGGAAAAGCTACAGAGGATGCAGGTTACATTAGGAGCTAAAGAAAAGGAGTTTGCTGGAAGAGAAGCTCCCTTTCAAAGATTGGGTCTAATGGAATCAAAAAGAGAAGCGGAGCGTAAGAAGACTTTGAAGACTCTTAAAGAAGCTCGCCAGTCCATTGTTTGGTTACAGGGCCAAAGGGAACAGGAGCAGAAGAAGTACAAAGAAAAGGAAGAGTTTTTCGAGGTACAAATGGCTTTTAAGAAAGAAGAAGTAGAACAAGTTCACAAAATACGAAGAGAGAAGACTCAACAATTGGCACAGAACCAGATGGCCTTGGAGGAGGCATTGAAAGAGATTGCAGAGCTTAAGCTGAGAGCAGGCGTGAAGAAGAACCGGACAGAAGTGACGGCTACAGAAGAAGAACCTGAGTCTTTAGTCTAGGATTTTAGTTTATTTTTGTCCAGACTACCTACAGGCTTGTTGTAGGAGTCTTGCTTTATTTTCCTTTATTCATGTCTTGACGTGTAACCTTTCGGGGAATTTGTTTATGCTCTAACTTTGGCTACCAGTGGGTTATCCATATTATGCAATGTTAAATTCTAGTTACCATTTCTGAGTACGCAAAGCTTGTTTATCTGAGACTGCTGAGATCTGAACACTCTTCAAAGGGAGAATTTTAAAATTAATGCTCAAAGGGGCTATCTGGAGCAAATACCAGAACTGGGGCATATAAATGCCTAAACCTGGAAACATGAATAGTTACTTTGCATGCATATAACGTGTTTGCTGTTTTGCAGGTAGTTCATTAGTTTTCTAACGTTTATGTCATTGTAGGCACTATAGCTCCCAAGAAGGTTCAGAAATAGCCAACCGTGCACAAATACCCTACAAGAGTAAACAGAGAGAGTAATGGATCAGATGCAAGCAGATATGGATGACTTGAGAATAAGAATGGACAACTTCATGACCCTCATGGCTGGGATGGGTCAAACTCAGGAGCGCTTGCGCGAGATGGTGGAAAACAATCAGGCCAGGAACAATGGGGCAGCAAATGGAGGTAATCGCAATGGGGCTGGCGCTCGTCAAGTTGAAATCCCTGTGGTACAACCAGGGGTTACTATTGTCAACAATGGAATGAATAACGTGCAGATGGATGGGCAAGATGAACAGTTTACTTTGCTGGATGAGGAAGAAGGCCAAGGAATTTACATGAATAGAAAGTTTGAAGAGATGGCTGAGCAGATT
The DNA here is from genome assembly GCA_963966055.1 of Lathyrus aphaca. Lineage (NCBI taxonomy): Eukaryota > Viridiplantae > Streptophyta > Magnoliopsida > Fabales > Fabaceae > Lathyrus > Lathyrus aphaca. The sequence continues at coordinate 286,801,213 of OZ014519.1, read as the reverse complement.
CGCGCCTTTCAATCTCATAGTTCTCTGGGGTTTGATATCACTGACTTGGGCTTGGTACCAGGGGTTAGAATTCCCTACAAGTTCAAGGTTCCTACTTTCGATAAGTACAACGGCACGGCATGCCCGAAGACTCATCTTCAGTCTTTTGTCAGAAGAATCGTTGCACATACAGATGACGAGAAGTTATGGATGTATTACTTCCAGGATAGCCTTGGGGGGGCCTCCTTGGAGTGGTACATGAAGCTAAGCAGGGTTAATATTCGAAGCTGGAAGGATTTAGCAGAGGCATTTGTGAAACAGTAGCAGTACAATTTGGATATGGCTCCAAATCGTACCCAGTTGCAGACCATGTCTCAGAATGCTAAAGAAGGGTTCAAGGAGTACGCTCAGTGGTGGCGTCAGCTTGCTGCTAGAGTACAACCTCCCTTGTTGGAAAATGAAATGGCGGACATGTTCATGGGAACACTACAGGGGGTGTTTATTGAGAGGCTGACATCTTGTTCAGCAACAAAGTTCAATGACATTGTGATAGCAGGAGAGAGGGTTGAAACTCTTTTGAAGATGGGGAAGATTCAAGACACCTGTGCGGGTAGCTCAAGCGGTGTAAGAAAAGCTTTTAATGGGCCTCCAAGAAGAAGAGGGGGAGAAACTAATGTTGTGTACGGCCGAGGACGGGGCCGGGGATACAGAGGATCCTATGAGCAAGTGGCAGCTGTCACTATTCCATCAAGTCTTGTGCAACAAACTCAACCACAACAGCAATAACAACAACAGCCACAACGCAATAATTATCAGCAAAGACCCTATCAACAGAGATAAGCTCGTCCAACTAACAGGGTGCTTGAAGCCATTCCGATGACGTACACGACACTGCTTCAAAGGTTGTTAGATTTGAACTTGGTTCAATTGAGGACATTAGCACCACCTCCACCTGGAGAGCTTCCAGTGGGGTATGATGCTAACGCAAGATGCGCGTTTCATTCAGGAGCTCCCGGGCACTCAACAGAGAAGTGCAGGGCATTGCAACATAAAGTTCAAGACTTGATCGATTCAAAGGCGATTAACTTTGCACCGCCTCCTAATGTTACATCAAATCCCATTCTAAACCATGGAGGGGCGAGGATAAATGTCGTGGACGGTGGTGAGAGGTTAAGCTTGATTTTGAATGTGGAGGAGGTGAAGACTTCATTGCTGGTGGTGAAAGACATATTGTTGAAGGTACAAGTATTCCCAGGGTGTGGTTATGACTGTGAAGGGTGTTTGAGTTCAATGAATGGATGTGAAGACTTGAAGGTTGGGTTACAACATCTGATTGACGAGGGGTCACTACAGTTTGATAGGGTTGATGATAGCAGCAATTGTGTGTCTACCATAACAATTTACTTTGATCCTGCTGAAGTTCCTGTCCGGAGGGAGCCGGTGACTATCTATGTTCCAGAGGTTAGTCCTGTTAGCATTACTGTTCCAGGGCCAGTTCCTTATGCTGATGAAAAAGCCATCCCGTGGCACTATGGCTTGGACGTGTATGTAGAAGGTCAGAAGGTGGAAAGTAAAGCAGTGACAATTGACCCGACTATGGTGAATGTCGGAGGAGTTGGTGGATTTACAAGAAGCGGGCGTCTTTTTGCTCCTCAAGCTCTTAGCGACCGAGGAAGTAACAACTCCTGCTGCCGGGTGTTGCACCCCAAAATTTGCCCTCACAATACAAGACTTTGTGTGCTAAGAAGGTTCACAAGGTTCACAAGTTTCCCAATGCTTTCAATACCTTCCATGAGGCTCATGAAGTCTACAAGTCACTTCATGAAGGTTCACAAGGTTCACAAGATTCATAATGCTTACAAGACCTTCTATGAGGTTCAGGAAGTCTACAAGTCACTTTATGAAGTTCACAAGGTTCACAAGGTTCACAATACCTCCCACAAGGTTCACAAAGTTCACAACTGGTCAGAAGAGTTGACAATTCCCTCATACAATGCACCTCCTAAGCAGTGCATCCAAAACTAGGGTTTTGACTTTAATCAGGATAAATGAACTTACAAGACTTCAAGTGAGCTTCATAACATCTTATATGTGTTTAAGAATCCCCATGACAAGTTTCAAGACTTTTCTCCAAAGTTTGCTCAGTCAGATGATCAGATAAATCAAAATCAGTCAAAGTAGTTAAAAAGTCAAACTGAGGTCAACTGTGGTCAAACCAAAGTCAAACTTCATGATTTTTTGCCAACATCAAGTATATGAAGTAAAGTTCATCATTTGATCAAGGGTTGATCATGATTCATCAAGGAGATTTCAGATCATCAAGAATCAGGAGTTTCTAAATTAGGGTTTCCTCAGGAAAAGTCAACTGAACTTTGACCAGCCATAAGTTTCACATGCTTCATCACCAAGTCTCCATCCAAAGCTCATTTTGAAGGAAATTTAATTCTCTACAACTTTGTGTCTCACAAGCCAAGCCCAAAAATGCTTCATTTGGAAGGTATGAGCTAAGACATTATAGGTCCTTTTGAAAGTCAACAAAAAGTCAACAACTTCAAAAGGGCATAACTTGAGATTGGTAAATGATATGGACATGAAACCAGTGGGGTTGGTTAGAGGACTCTTCAAGCTTTCCAAAATGTCCAAGAACACCCTCATAGCATTAAAATTGAGGGATATGTGCCCTTGCAAAGTTGGGAAATTTTGAGTTGGTTCATGAAGAAAAAGGAGGTCTAAAACCAATTTCTTCCAAATGGGCTTGCCAAATGATGACCCAATCCATACAATAAATTCATGCACGACCCAAACCATTAAAAATCAGATTTTTTATTATTTTATTTTTATTTATTTTGATTTAATTCATTAAAAATCATTTTAAATAAAAATAAAATATGAAAATGTAAGATTTGATTTGGATCAAGCTTCTAGAAAATCATAAATTTGATTTGAATTGAAGAGGAAAGAAATCATGAGGATTAGCCAAAAATAGCAAGGGTTTATGCATGAATATTTGATTTTTAAGGCATGATCATTTTGAATCTTTTCATATCAAATTTTCCACACAACCATTCAATCTTTTTGACCTAATTCACTCTCCTATAAGTGCTTAACTCATTGCAATCACAAGGACACGGATTCCACAGCCCCAAGTGTAAGTTTGCATCTCACAAAGAACCTCTCAAAACTCACATTCGGATTCATTGATACAAGGTGTTTAAAGGTAAAATAAGAACATAGCAATGTTCCTTGGACCTTCTTGAAGCAAAACCAATACTCATATGCATCAAAATCATGCCATAATGCATAACCCGAAGCTTGGTTGCTCTTGAAAATACTTTTTTCGATTTCCATTATTTAACTACTATTAATTGATTTTGTTGTGTGATTCGTGTTAGTTAGGACCTAGGGATGCTTTCTGGACCAATTGATTGAAGCTTCACTGCCTAGAATGGATTCGGCCATTGTTAGGGTTAGAACTCCAAAATTGGGGATTCATGGAATACCTAATATAAATGGATAATGAATTCATATTTGGACTGTAATTGTGTTATAGATCATGTTTGCAGGTTCAATTTGATGAAATATTACCCGTATGATGCTGTACATGATTCGCAGGTTAAAAGTGCAGAAAAATTCGTAGGAATTTTCCCAAGAAAATTCGCAGGAAATCCTACGAATTTGAGGTTGAAGATGAAGACGTTCTGGCGCGAATTTCATATTTGAAATTCTGATTTAAAATATTATGTTATCATCCTGGTTGTTTATCACACAGTAGCATGTGTCCCAGTGGAGAGAGGCGTTTGTGTGTAACTATAAGACCTGTGTTCGAATCCTGGCTGTGTACATATTTTTTCTTATTTTTCAGGTTAAAAAGGAGGCTTAATATATTATGCTTTCTTGCCAACACAATATCAGATTTGCTCACCTAGCTGGAATGGTCATGCGTGCGTTTGTGTGTTTAAGAGGTCCTGGGTTCGATTCCTCACCCAGGCCTTTTGTTTCTTTTATTTTTCTGCACTTTTTGTGACAAAGGAACAAAACCAATTTCACTCTCTCTTCTATTGCCTGTGCGCATGGTAGCCTGGTGGTTGTTGTTATTGCTGGCAGGCAGGATGTCATGGGTTCAACCCCAGCCAGGTAAGTTTTCATTCTTTTTTTCTTGTATTTTGTATGTTTCAAATATTTTATTATTAAATTATATTTTTGTATATATGTTATATATTTAAATAATTCTAAAATAAAATATATGTTTATACTATGTATTCTTTTCAAAATTCTAAAAATTTATTTTCTAAATTCAAAAATTAATTTTTTATATGTTTATAAAATGTATATATGTATTATTTAATTAAATAAATTATAATTATAAAATAAACCCTAATATATTATTTTCTAAACAATTGAAAAGAAACCTAATTTTCTCTTATGATTTAAATTTCTAATTTTTTTTTTGTAAATATAATTATTATGTACATATTTATAATTAATTTTTGTAAATATGATTATAATCAATTTTTTTTTATAATATGTAATTGTTTCTATAATTTGTTTATAATCTAAATTATATGTTTAAAAAATAATTAAATTTATGCCAATTTAATATTGTAATTATAATTTTTTATATGTTTATAATTAATTTAGCTTTTATAAATTGCATATAATTTTAAATTTTATAATTAAATTGTTCATATTCCCTTAATAATTTCTAATTTTTATTTATTATCTTATTTTGTTTATTATTATTACTAATCCATTTATTTTTTAATTATGCTTATTATTATTATTTCACTAACCTTATTTCTTTTTAATTATTATTACTAACCCCTATTATAATTATTATTGCTTATTTATTTATTGCTTATATTTTGCTTATTTATTTATTTTTGGTTATTTATTTAAATTGCTTAATTATTATGTAATTGCTCCTTGGTGTAAATTTTTTTTGTAATATTTAAATTATTTAATTTTTATGCCATGGTTAGTAAAATAGGGAGTGTAAACATGTATGATATTTAAAATTGAATTTAGGTCATTTAACTTATAAGATAAATGTAAATTAAACACTCACACACGTAAGTCGATTTTTAATCGCCATCTCACTTTCTAGGGTTACCTCTCAATGTTGCCTATTCAAAAAAGGTCAAGTGGGGTGTATAAAGCATAAGTCCCTTAAAAAGAAAAGTCATCTAGTCCCTTCATAATCAAAGATCAAGTCCCTTAAGTGGTTGCCTTCATAAAAGATCTTGTCCCTTTTCGAATAATGATGACAGTCCCTCCTAAATGCTTAATATACCCCACAATTGCCTAAATAAACAGATGTCCCTTCACTTGTCCCACACATCCAAGGTAATGACTACCTATTCCTTAATAATAGGGATAGTCTTACCATTTAAAGGATAAAGAACAGAAAGACTTAAAACTTTAGGGTAGGTTCCTCATAGTTGCTTGCTCACTTCATTTATAAACTTTTCAAACACTTCACAAATTTCAAACAATTTTCAAAACAAAGGTTTTTTACGCATCCGTACATGGATCATTATAAAACTCTTAAGAAAATTTCTTTTCACACACTTCACATTTCAAAAAACAGTTTAAAGTGAGCTAAGTAACTAAGAGCCCATGGATAACCATGGATGTAAAGGGTGCTAACACCTTCCCTTTACATAACCTACCCCCCGGACCCAAAAATCTTTTAAAAGGTCTTTCCTGTTATTTTATGCCTTTCCTTTGGATAAAATAAAAGTCGGTGGCGACTCTTGCTATCCGCAACATAACTAAAGTCAGTTCTCCCACCGTGTTACAGAACTGGCGACTCTGCTGGGGATTTAATAAAAGAGGGGTATCCTTAGGAATTAGATCACTTTAAAATTATTTGCCTTGTTTGCTTTATACTTACTTGTTGGGCTCTTATGTGTGAAAGATCCTAACCCGGATCTAGTGTACCTTAGGTAAATGGCAATAGACCAAGGAAACTGTACGGCGTATACCGATATGGTTGATCTGGTGGCCATAGTTAGTGTGACTTCTTGGTTGGTGCTTATGTTCCTTAAGTCAAGTTGAGGATAATATGAGGCTGCCATATGTTGTCAATGCACTAACTAACTTTTAGAACCCTAGTTATCCCATCTTGGCCTTTAGAAAGTAGTGAGGTAACCGGCTTTGGTGCAGACTGAAGTTGGTTGACACTCGATACTACGCTCATTGAGATCTTAAACTTGGAGGGTTTTGGTTGGCAAGTAAGTTGCCTTCTGAGCAACCACCCTTGTGAAGGATCAATGATATTGAGATCCCTTAGAACATGGTTACTTTTGTAGGACAGGATGAACCATCTAACTTCAGGGGAGGGTACTTACCTTTGAACCTCATGCAAGCCTTTAAACCTAGGGCTATTGTGTGACTTGTTTGTGTGTGCCACATGTTTGTGATTGAACATAACATCATGACATCATCATGCATCATAAGCATAGCATTTTCACTAACCATTTCAAGGACCAAAGGATTTATCTTTGTTTTTTGGTTGCAGGTCATGGCTTCTGCTCGTAGAAACACCATCAGGATCAACTTTGTGGGCATACCTGCCAAGCTTAAAGGGTTGGTTTCTCAAGTGTCTGATCATTCCCAGTTCATCAAGAGACATGGTCACCTATTGGATCTAGTCACTTCAGGGTTCAATGAAGACATGATGAGTGTTCTGTTTCAGTTCTTTGACCCTAAGCACCATTGCTTCACATTCCCTGACTATCAGCTGGTTCCTACAATGGAGGAGTTCTCTAAACTTCTGGACATACCTGTTCTTGATCAAAGACCCTTCACAGGCTTGGAGAAGGAGCTTAAACCAGAGGTTATTGCTGCAGCTCTACATCTGAAGAAGTCTGACATTGTTCTAGAAACGAGAAGCAGAGTTAAGGGTGTTCTAGCTAAGGTGTTGATAGAGAAGGCTCAAATGTTCTTGAAGGCCATGAGTCATGATGCTTTTGAGGAGATCTTAGCCTTGCTGATATATGGCTTAGTATTGTTCCCCAATCCAGATCAGTTCATAGATGTTCATGCCATCAACATTTTTCTGAGTCACAATCCAGTGCCTACATTGCTTAGAGACATCCTGCATTCTCTTCACACCCGTACTACCAGGGCACGAGGAAATTTGATGTGCTGCATACCTTTGCTTTCTAGGTGGTTTATTTCTCACCTTCCTCGCTCGGTAATGAAGAATGAGCAAGGGTTCAGATGGTCCAAGAGGATTATGTCACTCTCGCATTCAGATATTCATTGGTGCTCCAGATCTATGGAGAATGTCACTATCATTGACCGTTGTGGGGAGTTTCCTAATGTGCCACTTCTAGGCATAAGAGGAGGCATCACCTACAACCCCTCTCTAGCTTTACGACAGTTTGGTTACGCTCGGAGTGATGGCCCACATGACATGTTGATTCAGGGTATTGTGTTTGACTACGACAACGATCTGCAAGGTTACCGTCAGAGGTTCATACGAGCATGGGGAAAAGCGAACAAGGTTGACAGCAAGACTCTAGAGCCTAAATACACTATTCCTATGGAGGCTTATCTCAGATGGGTACGACCTCGTGCTCAGACTCTCATGATGCCATATCCTGCCATCCTGCCAGTTACCATGGAACCTGTTGCTGAAGGAGATACTGCTTATACCATCCTTCACCCAGACATGCCTACTGACATGGAAGACTTACAGAGATCCTGGATCCAATTGAAGGAGCAAAGGGATACTTTTGAGGCTCATTACAAAACAAGCCAAGAAAGAATCCTGGAACTAACAAAGCAACTTCACGAGGAACGAAATCTCAACTCATACCTCAACACAAAGAGGAAACGTCCATGGGAGACTTAAAACCCCATCTTTTGTACTTATCTCATTTCATTTTTTGTAAGCCCAAGAGGCAAAACAAATTTATTACTAATAAAAGTTTACCTTCTTGTTTGTCTAAGCAAATTTAAATCATGCGGTCCTTGAAAACGTTGCATATGCATTCACATATCATTTCATTGCATCACAGGTTTATAATTGTGCACAGGTTTCTCATCTTCTCGCTGTTTATTTCAGCAATGGCTCTTGAACAAACAGTTAAGGATCTCCAGGCACAAAATGCACAGTTCCAAGAGCTGATCCTGAATTTGTCCAAGGGGCAAGATGAATTGAAGACACTGCTGGCTAAGAAGAAGAGTCTTGAGGACAACAAGGATGATCAGCTGAAACAACTACAAGCTGAGATGACAGGAATGAGGACCCAGATGAATGACCAGGTGGTTCTTATTCAAAATTTAGCTCAGGGGCAAGAAGAGTTAAGAGCCTTTGTCCATAAACTTCAAAGTGATGGAGTCAGGGATCTAATTGTTAGTCGACCTCCATTAAAACAAGCTGATTTGGTTGAAAGGAAGATGAGGATACAAGAAGGTAAGAAACCGGTTGCCATTGATTGTTCTTCGGTTGAAGAAGAAAGACCTGATAAGGTTAATCTACCTCAACACAAGGAATGTAGAAGGAAGTTTATCAAGTTCAGCACACCAATGTCACAATTTTTGCAATGCCTGTTGAAGATGAAGCTAATTTCCTTGGAAAATTCTCCTAAAAATCCTAACATCTCTTCTCCTCGCTATAATCCCAAGGCAATGTGTAAGTATCACTCCAACAGTCCTGGACATGATACTAATAACTGTTGGGCATTGAATAAGAAGATTCAAGATCTGATTGACGAAGGAATCCTAGAGGTTACTACAGAAGGTCAAGTTGAATTTTACTATCGTCCATCAAACACCGAAGCTGCAAGACAAGTAGCCCAAAGTAACAAGAAAGGAAGAATACCTATGCCTGTTGAGATATGGGGCACCTTGGGGCATCCAAGTGGAAAATTTGATTTCATGGTGAAGTATACTGCTCCTCAAAATTCACAGATTGCAATTGAGGACATTCAGCCAACTGGATGGGACAACATTTGAATTTTCATTTGTAATTTCTTTTATTTGTTTGAACACTTACTATTATGTTAAACTTTTGTTTTCATTAATGCATTGCATATGTTTGTCTTGAATTAATCCATTCGTTCCACTATATTTTGAATTATACTTCTTATTTCTATCTTGTGATATTTAACTCCTGATAAAGCTATAAGCCTATAGAGGGAGGATGACGAAAACAATACCATAATCTTATGCAGTATGCTTTTGAACAGACTATGCTGACGATGTACAGGCATTGTTTCAATTCCTCAACAGTGGAGATATAAGGAAGTTAATCCCTAGTCAACCCTTTTGAGCCTATGAAGTAGGAGTTTTTATTCTCACAAATTAAAACCCTTATTCATAACCTGGGGCAGGGTAGTTACTCAGTTAACTCAAAATATGCCAATTATATGTGTTGTACACAACTAATGATGGTTCTCTGTAATCATGAAACCTGGCAGTCAATATCCAGCAAAAGAACAATTCACTAAGTCAAAATCTATGAAGGAGACTTAGTAAAACATTAAGACATCCCGCTGACTGTAACCTTGAAATAAGCAGTTCAGGCAAAAAGAAGGGATAATAAAGTCAAAAGAGAAAAAAAAAGGTCACTATGAATCCTCAGCAAAGAAAGATGACTGAATGATCAAATAAATGTTGGGTTTCTGAACCATCACAAATGTTAGTGTTACAATTCCAAACTGCTATGGAACCTCAATGCATGAGTTAATTGAGCATAGGACTGAAGAACATCATGGAGATTGGGTTGGGTACAAATAAAATTTGAGCCTTTATCCTTTGTTTCTTAAACCGTGAACCAGGCCACGTTATAACCCTCTAAAAGTCCTAACTGAAGCATGGTTAGTTCGAAAGCGTACTGCTACAAAAAGGTATCCTGACTCCTTTAGGGCTTATTATAAAACTTGAGTTAATATCACAGTTTTCAAAAAAAACAAACAAACACAGTTTTTCTAAAATAACTTGTTTCAAAACTTCAAGACAGACATAAGCATTGCATTTTTGAATATATTTGTTTGCATATACCTGAGTGTTTGACAAATGGAGAAGCTTACAGGATGAATGTTCAATGAACCAAAGTCCTTCCGATAAGCAAAGTTGTTTCCTGGATCAAAGTCCATGTATACAAAGGGGCATAGTCATTATCTCCCAATCAAGGGGGCAGGCCATGATACTTCCTAACTCATTTGGGGCAATCAGAACAAGATTCAACTATGTTTAAGCAGCCAGAGGCAGATCTCCTCATCTATCTGAAGTGCCAAGGGTAACATTACAAAGTTCATAATGCCAAGGGCATAGTCACTGTTTCCCAGTCAAGAGGCATACCAAGTTACTGTTCAATTCAGTTGGGGCAATTAGGTCCAGACTCAGCTGTGCTTAATAGCCAGGGGCATTTTTCCTCATACAGTTGAATTACCAAAGGTTACATTACAGAGTTCACAATTCCAGGGGCATATGCTTATGGGGCATTCTGCTTGTTTCTCTTGAGGCAGCTCATTACAGATACTTCCATTATGGGACAATTCATCCTCAACCAAGGGGCAATGCTTTCTCTTCAAATCTAATACCTGGAGCGTATATGGTCCATTACAGTTTGAAGACACATTCCTCTCATTGTGTTACCTTGATATTGGATTCTCAGCTGAAACCATGATGGAAATTAATTGTCTATGCCAGTAGTATCAGATGGTGTCAGTATCATGTCTTCAGATCCAGCTATGAGGATTTCTGGGAAGGTACTCAGGAAAGTTAAAGAATTTCAGGAGCCATAGATCCAATTGGCTGTACACTCTCGAAGTTGAAACAATTCCGCTTTCATAAAGTACTTCAAGTCACATCTCCCCTGGAATTTATATCCATCTCTTTTATCCTCATACGGATATTCGGGAATTTACTTTCCAATAAGAGTACGACGAACGAAGGTGGGAGGTTATGTATGCCCTACTATCCCCAGCAGACGGGAGGTTATATATACCTTGATATCCCCAGCAGACAGGAGGTTATGTATACCTTCTTATCAAACAAGACAGGAACGAGTTCCCCATATTCTTCAGCAACGAATCGGGATTTATTTTCCCTGGCCAACAGTTGTTGTACGAAGATATCCAGACGCTTCCGGCGGCATCATATCATACATACATCATTTACATCATACCATAACATACATATCTATAGATACATAATACATCACTTAAGTGCATCATACTATACATGCATACATAATACATGAACTAATACTATCATACAGAATGCTACCTTGTTTTCAGGTTAATTCTACAGCAAACAGATTTGTGATTATCAGGACTGCTTTATCCTCCTGAAAGTTATCATCCCTCAGGATTGCTTTATCCTCCTGAAAGCATACTATCACCTCAGGACTGCTTCATCCTCCTGATAGCTTCTTGTACCTCAGGATTGCTTTATCCTCCTGAAAACATACAATTAACCCAGGAATGCTTCATCCTCCTGGAAGATTATTACTACCTCAGGATTGCTTTATCCTCCTGACAGCTTATTGTACCTCAGGACTGCTTTATCCTCCTGAAAGCATATTATCAAATCTCTCAAGACTGCTTCATCCTCTTGAAAGCATATTACTACATCAGGACTGCTTTATCCTCCTGAAAGCTTATTATTACCTCAGGACTGCTTTATCCTCCTGACAGCTTACTATTATCTCAGGATTGCTTTATCCTCCTGAAAGCTTATTATTACCTCAGGACTGCTCCATCCTCCTGATAGCTATTATCAATATCTCAGGACTGCTTTATCCTCCTGAAAACTTATTATCTCTCAAGACTGCTTCATCCTCTTGAAAACATATTACTACCTCAGGATTGCTTTATCCTCCTGACAGCTTATAACTACCTCAGGATTGCTTCATCCTCCTGATAGCTTTTTATTACATCAGGACTGCTTCATCCTCCTGAAAGCATATCACTACATCATGATTGCTTCATCCTCCAGAAAGCATATTATCAATACCTCAGGATTGCTTTATCCTCCTGACAGCTTCTTGTACCTCAGGGTTGCTTTATCCTCCTGACAACTTCATTACTTCAGGATTGCTTCATCATCCTGAAATCATATCCTTGCCTCAGGACTGCTCCATCCTCCTGACAGCTATCATTATACCTCCATATTTTGGACTGCTTTATCCTCCAATAAATGCATCTGAAAAACTTTTCTCCAAGTGGCATCTTTAAGCCCACTCAAGAATATTCAAACTAGCCATCTATATCACTCTATGCACTGGTGAGTGCAAATTTTTGGGCTTTTGTGTTCAATCCCCTTCAACCTTCCAGGTCACGACTGGCAAATATACCAATCTAACCCCTCAGGTTTCAGAAAATTGAACAGGGGCAGCTGTTGCACCCCAAAATTTGCCCTCACAATACAAGACTTTGTGTGCTAAGAAGGTTCACAAGGTTCACAAGTTTCCCAATGCTTTCAATACCTTCCATGAGGCTCATGAAGTCTACAAGTCACTTCATGAAGGTTCACAAGGTTCACAAGATTCATAATGCTTACAAGACCTTCTATGAGGTTCAGGAAGTCTACAAGTCACTTTATGAAGTTCACAAGGTTCACAAGGTTCACAATACCTCCCATAAGGTTCATAAGACATTTTATGATGGTTCACAAGGTTCACAAAGTTCACAATTGGTCAGAAGAGTTGACAATTCCCTCATACAATGCACCTCCTAAGCAGTGCATCCAAAACTAGGGTTTTGACTTTAATCAGGATAAATGAACTTCCAAGACTTCAAGTGAGCTTCATAACATCTTATATGTGTTTAAGAATCCCCATGACAAGTTTCAAGACTTTTCTCCAAAGTTTGCTCAGTCAGATGATCAGATAAATCAAAATCAGTCAAAGTAGTTAAAAAGTCAAACTGAGGTCAACTATGGTCAAACCAAAGTCAAACTTCATGATTTTTTGCCAACATCAAGTATATGAAGTAAAGTTCATCATTTGATCAAGGGTTGATCATGATTCATCAAGGAGATTTCAGATCATCAAGAATCAGGAGTTTCTAAATTAGGGTTTCCTTAGGAAAAGTCAACTGAACTTTGACCAGCCATAACTTTCACATGCTTCATAACCAAGTCTCCATCCAAAGCTCATTTTGAAGGAAATTTAATTCTCTACAACTTTGTGTCTCACAAGCCAAGCCCAAAAATGCTTCATTTGGAAGGTATGAGCTAAGACATTATAGGTCCTTTTGAAAGTCAACAAAAAGTCAACAACTTCAAAAGGGCATAACTTGAGATTGGTAAATGATATGGACATGAAACAAGTGGGGTTGGTTAGAGGACTCTTCAAGATTTCCAAAATGTCCAAGAACACCCTCATAGCATTAAAATTGAGGGATATGTGCCCTTGCAAAGTTGGGAAATTTTGAGTTGGTTCATGAAGAAAAAGGAGGTCTAAAACCAATTTCTTCCAAATGGGCTTGCCAAATGATGACCTAATCCATACAATAAATTCATGCACGACCCAAACCATTAAAAATCAGATTTTTTATTATTTTATTTTTATTTATTTTGATTTAATTCATTAAAAATCATTTTAAATAAAAATAAAATATGAAAATGTAAGATTTGATTTGGATCAAGCTTCTAGAAAATCATAAATTTGATTTGAATTGAAGAGGAAAGAAATCATGAGGATTAGCCAAAAATAGCAAGGGTTTATGCATGAATATTTGATTTTTAAGGCATGATCATTTTGAATCTTTTCATATCAAATTTTCCATACAACCATTCAATCTTTTTGACCTAATTCACTCTCCTATAAGTGCTTAACTCATTGCAATCACAAGGACACGGATTCCACAGCCCCAAGTGTAAGTTTGCATCTCACAAAGAACCTCTCAAAACTCACATTCGGATTCATTGATACAAGGTGTTTAAAGGTAAAATAAGAACATAACAATGTTCCTTGGACCTTCTTGAAGCAAAACAATACTCATATGCATCAAAATCATGCCATAATGCATAACCCGAAGCTTGGTTGTTCTTGAAAATACTTTTTTCGATTTCCATTATTTAACTACTATTAATTGATTTTGTTGTGTGATTCGTGTTAGTTAGGACCTAGGGATGCTTTCTGGACCAATTGATTGAAGCTTCACTGCCTAGAATGGATTCGGCCATTGTTAGGGTTAGAACTCCAAAATTGGGGATTCATGGAATACCTAATATAAATGGATAATGAATTCATATTTGGACTGTAATTGTGTTATAGATCATGTTTGCAGGTTCAATTTGATGAAATATTACCCGTATGATGCTGTACATGATTCGCAGGTTAAAAGTGCAGAAAAATTCGTAGGAATTTTCCCAAGAAAATTCGCAGGAAATCCTACGAATTTGAGGTTGAAGATGAAGACGTTCTGGCGCGAATTTCATATTTGAAATTCTGATTTAAAATATTATGTTATCATCCTGGTTGTTTATCACACAGTAGCATGTGTCCCAGTGGAGAGAGGCGTTTGTGTGTAACTATAAGACCTGTGTTCGAATCCTGGTTGTGTACATATTTTTTCTTATTTTTCAGGTTAAAAAGGAGGCTTAATATATTATGCTTTCTTGCCAACACAATATCAGATTTGCTCACCTAGCTGGAATGGTCATGCGTGCGTTTGTGTGTTTAAGAGGTCCTGGGTTCGATTCCTCACCCAGGCCTTTTGTTTCTTTTATTTTTCTGGACTTTTTGTGACAAAGGAACAAAACCAATTTCACTCTCTCTTCTATTGCCTGTGCGCATGGTAGCCTGGTGGTTGTTGTTATTGCTGGCAGGCAGGATGTCATGGGTTCAACCCCAGCCAGGTAAGTTTTCATTCTTTTTTTCTTGTATTTTGTATGTTTCAAATATTTTATTATTAAATTATATTTTTGTATATATGTTATATATTTAAATAATTCTAAAATAAAATATATGTTTATACTATGTATTCTTTTCAAAATTCTAAAAATTTATTTTCTAAATTCAAAAATTAATTTTTTATATGTTTATAAAATGTATATATGTATTATTTAATTAAATAAATTATAATTATAAAATAAACCCTAATATATTATTTTCTAAACAATTGAAAAGAAACCTAATTTTCTCTTATGATTTAAATTTCTAATTTTTTTTTTGTAAATATAATTATTATGTACATATTTATAATTAATTTTTGTAAATATGATTATAATCAATTTTTTTTTATAATATGTAATTGTTTCTATAATTTGTTTATAATCTAAATTATATGTTTAAAAAATAATTAAATTTATGCCAATTTAATATTGTAATTATAATTTTTTATATGTTTATAATTAATTTAGCTTTTATAAATTGCATATAATTTTAAATTTTATAATTAAATTGTTCATATTCCCTTAATAATTTCTAATTTTTATTTATTATCTTATTTTGTTTATTATTATTACTAATCCATTTATTTTTTAATTATGCTTATTATTATTATTTCACTAACCTTATTTCTTTTTAATTATTATTACTAACCCCTATTATAATTATTATTGCTTATTTATTTATTGCTTATATTTTGCTTATTTATTTATTTTTGGTTATTTATTTAAATTGCTTAATTATTATGTAATTGCTCCTTGGTGTAAATTTTTTTTGAAATATTTAAATTATTTAATTTTTATGCCATGGTTAGTAAAATAGGGAGTGTAAACATGTATGATATTTAAAATTGAATTTAGGTCATTTAACTTATAAGATAAATGTAAATTAAACACTCACACACGTAAGTCGATTTTTAATCGCCATCTCACTTTCTAGGGTTAGCTCTCAATGTTGCCTATTCAAAAAAGGTCAAGTGGGGTGTATAAAGCATAAGTCCCTTAAAAAGAAAAGTCATCTAGTCCCTTCATAATCAAAGATCAAGTCCCTTAAGTGGTTGCCTTCATAAAAGATCTTGTCCCTTTTCGAATAATGATGACAGTCCCTCCTAAATGCTTAATATACCCCACAATTGCCTAAATAAACAGATGTCCCTTCACTTGTCCCACACATCCAAGGTAATGACTACCTATTCCTTAATAATAGGGATAGTCTTACCATTTAAAGGATAAAGAACAGAAAGACTTAAAACTTTAGGGTAGGTTCCTCATAGTTGCTTGCTCACTTTATTTATAAACTTTTCAAACACTTCACAAATTTCAAACAATTTTCAAAACAAAGGTTTTTTACGCATCCGTACATGGATCATTATAAAACTCTTAAGAAAATTTCTTTTCACACACTTCACATTTCAAAAAACAGTTTAAAGTGAGCTAAGTAACTAAGAGCCCATGGATAACCATGGATGTAAAGGGTGCTAACACCTTCCCTTTACATAACCTACCCCCCGGACCCAAAAATCTTTTAAAAGGTCTTTCCTGTTCTTTTATGCCTTTCCTTTGGATAAAATAAAAGTCGGTGGCGACTCTTGCTATCCGCAACATAACTAAAGTCAGTTCTCCCACCGTGTTACACCGGGCAAGGCACTTTCGAAAAAGAAGTGGAGGAGTTTATGAGGATAATAAATAAGAGCGACTATAAAGTAGTTGAACAGTTGAATCAAACTCCATCCAAGATATATATCCTGTCATTGTTAATGTGTTCTCCAGCTCATATGGAAGCTTTATTAAAAGTTTTACATATGGCATATGTACCGCATGAGATAACGGTTAACCAGTTGGAGGCTGTAGTAGGCAGCGTAAATGCCGGCCATGGCTTGGGCTTCACGGATAGAGATCTTACTTCTGAAGGCCGCAATCACAACAAAGCCCTACACATCACCATGGAGTGTAAGGGTGTTGTCCTGTCACATGTCTTGGTAGATACCGGCTCTTCTCTCAATATGCTCCCTAAGAAGGCCTTGATGAAGCTGAATATTAATGGCATTGTTTTGCGACCTAGTGATCTAATTGTGAAAGCCTTTGATGGGTCCCGGAGGTCTATGTTCGGGAAGGTTGAGCTACCTATGAAGATAGGATCTCAAGTGTTCAAGAGCACTTTTTATGTCATGGATATTCAACTTGCTTACAGTTGCTTGCTAGGACGTCCCTGGATTCATGTTGTAGGCGCAGTGACATCCACGTTGCATCAGAAGCTGAAGTATGTGGTAGATGGCCAGGTGATCATTGTATGTGGAGAAGAAGACATTTTTGTGAGTCATCTGTCAACTTTCAAATACGTGGAAATGGACGGAGAGATTCATGAAACGTTGTGTCAAGCTTTTGAAGCGGTCAATGTTAGTACTTTGGCTCCGGCAGATCGGAACAACGAGAAAGAATGGACTTCTATTTACTCCTACAAGCAAGCCAAAGAAGTGGTCCAATCCGGAAGCGCCCAGGGCTGGGGCAAGTTGTTGGATTTGGAGAGGAAAGATGACAAGTTCGGTCTTGGTTACCAGCCTGGTGGATCCAACTGGCCTCAGGATAATAAGGTCATAACTTTCACAAGCGCCGTAATGCTCGATCGCAACAACATTTGTGCAACAAGTGAAGAAGGGGACAGTGACTGCGACTGGGATAGCTGGATTCACCCATGTGCAACTGGGGAGGAGCTCCAGAACTGGTCTGCCGAGGATTTCGTTCAAGTTACTTGGCAATCAAAGTAATTTACTTGTTTCCTTTTTATCATGCTGCATGTCAATCCTGCACTCTGCCCAAGGTGCATGGATCCATTTGTAGGGCCACCATGATTTTAATGCATTTATTTTTTCCATGAAATAAAGGACATTTTTCAAGCAAATTTTTGTTCTCTTTCTTTCGTTTTAAATTTTTCACAAAAAAAATAAAATGGCAGTGTTTTTTCCTTTTCTTGTGTTTGTGTGTTTGCGTCTCTTTTGAAAAAGAACAGATTCTGAAATAAGCACATCATCTATGCAGTGTTGATCATCCGGATTCTAGTGATAACGTTCCTGACATGACCATGCATGACTTCGACAATCCTATCTACCAAGCTGATGAAGGGGTTGAGGAAGATTGTGCTCCCGGAAGAATTGGTCAGGTTGTTGAAACAAGAGGAAAGGGTCATTCAGCCTCATCAAAAAGAGATAGAAATCATCAACATCGGGACTGAAGAGGTAAAGAGAGAGATAAAGATTGGGGCCAGTCTGCAGGCCGAGGTAAAGAAGGAGTTGATTCGTATGCTACGTGAATATGTGGATATCTTTGCCTGGTCGTATCAAGATATGCCAGGGCTAGATACTGACATTGTTGTGCATAAGCTAACACTAAGAGAAAATTGTCCTCCAGTGAAGCAAAAGCTGAGAAGAACTCGTCCTGATATGGCGATGAAGATCAAGGAGGAAGTTCAGAAGCAGTGGGATGCCGAATTCCTTGCCGTAACTAGTTACCCACCGTGGGTAGCTAATATTGTGCCTGTACCAAAGAGAGACAAAAAAGTTCGGATGTGCATTGATTATCGGGATCTAAACAGAGCAAGTCCAAAGGATGACTTTCCATTACCTCACATTGATGTGCTGGTAGATAACACCACTCAATTCTCGGTATTTTCTTTCATGGATGGCTTCTACGGGTATAATCAGATCAAGATGGCACCGGAAGACATGGAGAAAACAACGTTCATTACCCCGTGGGGTACATTCTGTTACAAGGTTATGCCCTTTCGGTTGAAGAACGTCGGGGCAACG
The DNA here is from genome assembly GCA_963966055.1 of Lathyrus aphaca. NCBI lineage: Eukaryota > Viridiplantae > Streptophyta > Magnoliopsida > Fabales > Fabaceae > Lathyrus > Lathyrus aphaca. Next base: position 286,782,578 of record OZ014519.1, on the reverse strand, counting down.
TACCAGCGGGCTATGGTCACATTGTTCCATGACATGATACACAAGGAAATTGAATGCTACATGGACGACATGATTGCCAAGTCCCGAGACGAAGAAGAGCATCTGGTCAATCTCAAAAAGCTATTTGATAGGTTGATAAAGTATAAATTGAGGTTAAATCCAAACATGTGTACTTTCGGAGTGCGTTCCGGAAAATTGCTGGGTTTTATTGTTAGCCAGAAAGGAATTGAGGTGGATCCTGCAAAAGTAAAAGCAATACAAGACATGCCTGCACCGAAAACAGAAAAAGAAGTGCGCGGGTTTTTAGGGAGATTGAACTACATTTCACGGTTCATATCTCATCTAACTGCCACGTGTGAACCAATATTCAAATTATTGAGAAAAGAACAAACGGTCACGTGGTATGAGGACTATCAAAGAGCCTTTGAAAAGATAAAAGAATATTTGCAGACACCTCCGATTCTAATGCCTCCAGTTCCAGGACGGCCACTTATCATGTACTTGACTGTGCTAGAGGGGTCGATGGGGTGTGTTCTAGGAAAACATGACGAGTCTGGTCGAAAAGAGTATGTTATTTACTACCTTAGCAAAAAGTTTACCGACAGTGAATCTCGTTACTCACTGCTCGAGAAAACTTGTTGCGCTTTGGTATGGGTTGCTCGCCGACTGAGACAGTATATGTTGACCCATACCACACTGTTAATCTCAAAAATGGACCTTGTCAAGTATATTTTCGAGAAACCAGCATTAACCGGAAGGGTTGCAAGGTGGAAAATGATCTTAACAGAATATGACATACAATATACTTCTCAGAAAGCCATCAAGGGAAGTGTATTGTCAGATTATCTTGCACAGCAGCCACTGGAAGACGACTATCAGCCAATGAAATTTGATTTCCCTAATGAGGACATCATGTACCTCAAAGCAAAAGATTGCGAGGAACCACTTCCGGAGGAAGGGCCAGACCCTGAATCCAAATGGAAGTTGATGTTTGATGGGGCAGTCAATATCAACGGACGTGGAGTTGGTTCCGTCCTCATCACTCCTGAAGGTGTTCACTTTCCCTTCGATGCCATAATTACTTTTGGCTGCACCAACAATGAAGTGGAATACGAGGCGTGCATAATGGGAATATAGGAGGCTATTAATCTTCGGATTAAGACCCTCGATATATTCGGAGATTCAGCCCTCGTTATCAATCATATTACCGGCAAGTGGTATACACATCATGAACACTTAGTTCCTTATAGGGATTATGCCAGAAGACTGTTGACGTTCTTTACAACGGTTAAGCTGCAGTATATACCACGAGATAAGAATCAATTTGCCGATGCATTGGCTACTCTCTCTTCGTCCATCAAAGTCTTGTGTTGGAACTATGTACCCAGGATTGATATTTCCCGGCTTGACACACCAGCTTATGCTTTCTCTGTAGACGCAGTGTCTGATGAGAAACCTTGGTACTTTGATATCAAGCTTTTCCTGGAAAAACAAGAATACCCAACTGGGGCATCATCCAACAACAAGAAGACCTTAAGGCGACTTGCTACTAGCTTCTATTTGAATACATATGGGGTTTTGTATAAGAGGAACTTTGACATGGTCTTGCTCAGATGCGTGGATAGACACGAAGCAAGCCTCGTAATGCAAGAAGTCCACGAGGGGTCTTTCGGTACTCATGCAGGAGGACATGCAATGGCTAAGAAGTTGTTGAGAATGGGGTACTATTGGCTAACAATGGATGCAGACTGTTGTTTGTACGCCCGTAAGTGCCACAAGTGCCAGATTTATGCAGACAAGGTGCATGTTCCTCCCAGCCCACTCAACGTCATGTCATCTCCTTGGCCCTTTTCTATGTGGGGCATTGACATGATCGGGAAAATAGAGCCTACTGCTTCAAACGGTCATCGTTTCATTTTGGTCGCGATTGATTACTTCACTAAGTGGGTTGAAGCAGCATCCTATGCCAATGTCACTCGTCAAGTGGTGGCCAAGTTTCTGAAAAGAGACATCATTTGCAGATATGGAGTGCCCGAGCGAATCATTACTGACAATGGTTCTAATTTGAACAACAAGATGATGGAAGAATTGTGTCGGGACTTCCAGATTCAGCATTATAATTCTTCTCCTTACCGACCAAAGATGAATGGTGCGGTAGAGGCAGCAAATAAGAATATTAAAAAGATTTTGCAAAAGATGGTTGTCACTTACAAGGATTGGCATGAGATGTTACCATTTGCATTGCATGGGTACCGAACGTCAATCAGGACGTCAACTGGGGCAACTCCTTTCTCATTGGTATATGGCATGGAGGCAGTCTTGCATGTCGAGGTAGAAATTCCTTCATTGCGTGTGATGATGGATGTGAAGCTTGATGAGGCTGAGTGGGTACGTGATAGATACAATCAACTATGTCTAATTGAGGAAAAAAGATTAGCAGCTATCTGTCATGGTCAACTTTATCAAAGGAGAATGAAGTGAGCTTTCGACCAACGAGTACGTACTCAGGAGTATCAAGTAGGCAAGCTTGTGCTCAAGAGGATCGTTCCTCCAGGATCAGATCACAGGGGAAAGTGGACCCCAAACTACGAAGGTCCGTTCATAGTGAAGAAAGTGTTCTCGGGAGGAGCACTGATGCTCACTACTATGGATGGAGAAGAGTTCCAGTCTCCTGTTAACTCGTACGTAGTTAAAAAATACTTCACATAAAAAGACCCGCTGGACACAAAAACAGAATTAAAGTCCAGGAAAGAAAAGGGCATCCCGGCGAGCTAAAAACAGAATAAAAAGCTCGAGAAAAAGTTAGGGAAAACAAATAAAAAATGTGTACACCCGCTGAGTTGAAAAGCCACATCGGACATCTCAGACAAAAAAGGGTATCCCGGTGGATTGAAAACCCAAAAGGGCGATCCACACAAAACAAGGGAATAAGCGAACAACGGCGATCCGGGTAATCTGAACCAAATCACCGTTTCGTACAGCCTGACAATATCAAAAGGATAGGAATAAGTCCCCTCATCTTTTTCAGAAAGCAAAGGCAAGAACGGAAGGTTTTTGAAGACATGTTGGTCATAGCAGAAAGGAAACTCATTGGAATGTCGTTCATATTGCCATTAGGATAGTTTATTTTCTTAATTTTTATGGTAGCTACCTCTTTCCAGGTGGTTGCTTCCTGATGTAAAAATGTTGCCTATTCAGAGGCCTCTCAATAAATGAATATTCAGTCAAAAGTTGTGTTGTGTTTTGTTTATTTTGTTTGCAAATATGTCCTGAATTTTTGGCAAAAAAAAGAACATTGCATTTGAAACATGGTGATTTGTTCTAAATAATGATAGTGCATGGAAACATTTAAAACCATCTTTGTGTGTCGGGTGACGATGGATGAACAGATCATACCATGCAAGTCCCCGAGGCATATGTGTGTATACTGTTGTTGCAGGATTCGCAGGATGGTATCATATTTCCCCAAGCAGAATGTTCCCCAGCTGAGACAGGCCAGGTAAAGTTGATTCCCCTCAGATTTTCAAGGCGGTGTGAAGAGTTGTTTTCCCCAAGGGGATTATCTTTCCACAAGTGAAGTATGCCCAGCAGGCAGCTGAATGCCTGCTTTCCCCACAGAGTTCATGTTTGGGTTTCACTCCCATCGTTGAAATATTCCCCAGCAAAGTCGCCAATTTATTTTTGGTCAATGTGATAATATAAACAGTTATTCATCCCCCTAACCAGAGTTAAGTGTCAACGCCTCTTGACCTGGTTCTCCTCTGCAGAGTTGTGATTCTTGTTGCCAATCATGCATTTGTTTGATGCTCGTATGCACCCCTAATACTCGTATATGTTTGATAGTTGATTTTGCTCGTATGCGCTCCCCAACACTCGTCTGTGTTTGATAGTTGATTTTGCTCGTATGCGCTCCCCAACACTCGTCGGTGTTTGATAGTTGTTTTTGCTTGTATACACGCCCCATCACTCGTTTGTGTTTGATATTTGCTTGTTGCTCGTCTGCATTCCCCAACGCTCGTCTGTGTTTGTTATCCATTTGAAGCTCGTTTGCATTGTTTGGATACTCGTATGTATCATCCCTCACACTCGTCTGTGTTAGCTTATATCCATATGTGTTGATTTGATAATCACTCTGGTACTCGTCTGTATTGCTACTCCAATTGCTCGTCTGTGTTAGATTTCTGGTACTCGTCTATATTGCTACTCCAAATGCTCGTCTGTGTTGGGATTCCCGGTATTCGTCTGTATCAGTGGATGATATTCGTCTGTATTATCGCCTGAAGCGCTCGTCTGCGTTTCTTAGATCATCGTCTGATATTCGTTTGTATCATCGACTTATGGCACTTGTTTGTGTTCTCTTGATGATCATCCAATACTCGTCTGTGTTAAAGAGGGTTGAAGTCCTGACGGTGGGATTAAACGTCAAAATGGTTATCGGTCCTGGCGTAACAGGTTGTTCAAAGGAGGTTCGTCTGTCTCAGACACCACTTATCTACACAAGATTTGCGAAGAGGTTTCGTCAAATCCTATTGTTGCACCTAGCGTAACAGGTTATCCAAAGAAGACTGGTTTGTCTTGGACCATATATCTACGGAGGATATATGAAGAGGGTTCGTCTATCCTGATTATGCATGTCTATCCCACAGACTTAAGTGCATCACCGGTCCTGGCGTAACGGGTTATCCGAAGGAGGTTCGTCTGTCTCAGGTCATACATATTTGTAAAGTGTATGTATAGGGCTCGTATGTCCAGTTCCTGGCGTAACAGGTTTGCATGATGAGGGCTCGTATGTCCAGCACCTGGCGTAGCAGGTTTGTTCGAAGAAGACTCGTCTGTCTAAGTTTCCTTATCGGGTGTAACAGTTCCATATGGAAGGAGCTCGTCCGCTTTGTCTTCACTTCAGTCACCAAAGTGTCATTTGGTTGGGTTTATTGCTTGCATTCTCCAACAGAGTGCAAATTTCAGGTTTTCTTGGTATTCAACCACAGTTCATCTTGAACGGTCGATAGCCCGTGCTACCGTCCTTTTCAGATTAACAGTTGTTTGAATAGGGGAAGCTGTAGCACCCCAAATTTTCCCTCTTCTGTTAGCATCATCATCATATCATAATCATCATAAGCATGTCATATCCTTAGGGTAGAAAAATGATCCCTCTTCTGTTTGCATAGAAAAATGAAGCATAACACTCACATGTTCTAGCATAAGGCATATGATCAACCATCCGGGAAATTTGAAGCACTGCAAGTCAAAATCAAGAGCATGGTGACTTGGCAAGAATCTCACAGGATCATTTTGCACAAGCTCTGTATCATCTTCAAGACTCTAAAAAAGGATGAGGATCAAAATCAGCTTGAAACGGTTGGCGTCGGGTTATTCTTGAGGTTTCCTACCAAAAGGAGGGAAATTCAAATTTCCCTGCGTTAACCGGTTAACGCATTTGGTTAACCAGTTAACGGCTGCGAAATTTGAATTCCAGCAGCAAGTTCAACATGTGTGTTTTGGCTCCATTTTCCAATTTTCTGATTTTTATTCATTTGAATTAATTGGGAATTATGGAGAAGGATCTAGAGCATTTTGTCGCTCCCCGGATTTCCATCCTGGTACAAACGCGAAAGTGGCGCAGAAAGAGGTAGAGTCTCCAGCCAGACATTTTTATCCCGAAGGAACGGGAATGGTAATGCTGCACAAACCAGAAGAAAAGAAAAGGAAGAACACAGGTCTTGCGAACCAAAGAGACTGAGTTCGGGAGTCGGTTACGACCTGGGAAGGTATTAGCACCCCAGATCGTCCGCCGTACCCGACGGGATCCACACTTGCAAAGAAATCTGTTTCAAAGGGTGAAGAAATGAAAGTTGCTGCAAAGAAAATGAACTGAACTGGATAAAAGGAACTGAGAAAGAAAACAAAGAGGAAAAATTTACGGAAAATAAGGATTATGCTCGAATGGGCCCTACCCCGCTGCCTACGTACCTCACTGGACATGAGGATCAGAGTCGCCGTAGTTCCCCTAACTAGGGGTGGAAAATATTGCTTGTGCCTTAAGGCTTGAACTGCCTATGTCAATGCTCAGGTGTTGCAGGCTCGGACGACGAGTGCGTTACCGTCTTGCAAAATGACAAGTAGGAGCAAGTTCGCGTACAGAGCGAATGAGATGAGAAAAGAATTCCCGAAGGAGAGACGCTTATTGTTTGTTCAGTGTTTTTTATGATTTTTTTATGAGTGTGGCACAAGGAAGTGAACTCAAGCTCTTTTCAAAGGAATGTGTACTTGCTACCACATTCCAAGATGGAATAATAGAACAGGCACACTCAAGTAAGGAGAAGATCCCCAAAACTTGGTTCCAGAGATTAGGGCCTAAGTTTACTAACTCGTTGAATTTATTAAGTGTTTTTTGTAATTTTTGTGAAGAAGTCTTTTTTATGATTTTCTTTGTGAAAGTAGTCTCATGATTAGACTTGTGCATCTCAAGACAATCTTGTACTATCCCAAGATGGGAAAACTACAAGTGTTTCATGGAATAAGACTATTTCACAAGAGACCACTTCAATCTTTATTAAGATGCTTTTTAGGGTTTTGAGATGAGAAGAGAAGAGAAACAAAGGGATCTCAAAGGTAAAAGTCTAATGGGGGACTAATGAATCCTAATGTTATCATGCGAAGGAAAACCTAGGTTAGTGAGGCTTACTATCCTAAAGAAGGAGAAAATAAGAAGAAAAAGAGAAGAATGAAGAATAGAAGAGGGAGGAAGTAAGGCCTGAGCCCCAACAATCACAAGTAATATAATATCAATAAGGAAAAGAGAAGAGATACGATTTGGAGATGTGGGAATCACATCCACACCTCTCACTTACCAAAGCCCCTGAAATGGTTAATGACATAAGACTAAATGCAACACAAAATGAACATAATGTCAAACCAAAGCCACACAACCAGAAGTGAAGTATTAATCACAAATTCCAAATGCAAATACAAATCATAAGAATGAGAAAGAGACTATACCACTCAACATGAAGCAACATGGATTATCATGACAAACCAAAGTAAACATGAGATATCACAAAGCAAACTAGACAAAGCAAAACTACAAGCTCCAAGACCAGAACCCTAACATGTTAAGAAAGTGCCTAAGGATCATGTAAGATGGAGAGAAGAAGCATACAAGCTCAAGTATTAACATCATGAGAAGTAAAGAAGCAAAAGAAGTGAGGTGAACATGTATAAAAGTGAATGAATTTCAAAAGTAAACAAACACAAAATTTTTTCAAAGAGAAAACATCAACTCAAGATCATAGGGGTATCAACATCCTAAGAATGCTCTAAACAACCTAAAGAAGTTGGCACAAGTGCCCTTCTAACCTAAGGAGTGAACATATGACCAAAAAGAAACAAAAGAGGATAGGCAAAGAACAAAAATTCAAATAAATTCAAGTATACATCCAAAAATTCCACAAACTTGCACAAAGACTCCTCAAACATACAATAATGACATGCCAAAAGGAGAGAATCAAAATTAGAACCTAAGCAAGTCAAATAAAGGCTAAAACATGGATTAGGGTTAGGAGACTTCATGCACATGTTAGAGACCAAAACCAATTAAGCAAACTTCTAAAAATCAGAATAAAAATCATCAACAAACTACATATCATCATGAATCCATAGCAAAAAGAATCAATTCAGAATTCAAATTAATTATCTAGATAGAAATTATACAAGACAACATGCTTCAAAAATGAAATAAAAGCAATTAATTAAAGGAAACAATTAATTCCAGCATGGCAATTAAAAATAAATGAAAAATAAAAATGCCAAAAATTAAAGAAAACTCAAAGGATCAATCATGAAATTTTTTAGAATTTTATGAACTTATTTCTATTTTTAAAAATTAAAAACCAAACTGAAAACCAAAATAAAAATAAAAATAAATAAAAGAGGCTAGGGGTGAGAATAGCAGTCAATCCAGTTCATTTCACTTGGGCTTTTAACAAAGGGGGGTGGAGATAGCAAGGAGGCCCATTGGATTTCAACGCAGCACACAACAACACAGTGGAAATTCAATTAATCAGGAAAAAATGAAAAGCCAATGTATCAAATGGACACATGAGATCAAGTCAAACAATTAAACCAGTCAACCAATCCAATTCATCAGCGCATGAGTGCATGGTAAGTTCAGTGAGGCTTATCACACAGTGCATTATTCAGATTATATTTTAAAACATAAAACACGTGAGGGAGAGGGTGGAAATTTAATGCGCTGTCACACTGCCATCCGTCCAGATTACGCATCCAATGGCTCATGTTCATCTTCTCCAATCAACTAGTTCCAGAATCCGATGACCGGAGCCCTAGCTCCGGCACCGGAAAATTCAAAGCTATGAACGAACTTGCACATAAATACTTCAAACTATCCAGATCAACTAATTAAACCAAGCAGAATCCAAATATGACAACGAAATTCACAATGGATCAAGTATCAAGCCATATCGAACACAAACACTTTCATGTATCAAACTGCAATTCAGCATAACAAGCTCATTTCATACTCATTTTTCAATCTAAATAGATCAACAACACCAACAAAACATGAAGATCACAATGTGCACAATCAATTTCATTTCTGGATCTAAAAGTTTGATGCTAACCTGGGATCTATAAATCTGGAAATAGCTTGAGAGAAACCAAGAGGAGCTGCAGATCCACTCCAAATACACTCTAGTTGCAAAATAAATGCAACTAAAGCCTTGAAAACTGCTGGATCTAAGAACTCGAAGCTAACTGCACTGAAATGGCAAGGTGTGAAATCCTGAGAATTAGCTTGAATGAGTGGTTGATCTTGACTCCTTGAACTTCACTGATCATGAATATGCTATTGGTTCTTGCAAAAAGTGAGTGTGTGATGAAATTCGAAGAGAATTGCAAATGGAGCAAAAACTTGAGACTGAGCAAATGTTATGGATCTGAGGTGAAATGAAACCCTAATTAGCTTATAAAGGGTGCATGCTTTCAGTGTTTGGAAATGCAAAGAGAATGCACGTGAGAATCATGAGGGAGGATCAATTTGCAAAAAATGCAAGAGTGGTGAGATGGAGTCATTTACTCGTGCTATGTCTTCTCTCCTTGCACATGTTAAAGCCTCATCCAGCCCTTGATTCATAATTGGGAACATCCCGGCCCTTGGATGTGAGGGTCATGCTTTTTGAATGATTATGCAATTTTGCATCTTATGTAGTATACCTCACTCCATGCACGAATTGAATGATTTCTTTGGAGAAAACTAGCTTTTATGTAATGCCTTGCAATATTATGACCTCATATTGTCCATGAAATAACTTAGAAATGACTTACATGAGTTCTTGCATTTGAAGGAAACTTGGAATTCAAGGCAAACCCTAAAATTCAAGTAATTTTCGAAGGCCCTATATCATGATCCATGAGGGCTATGAAAATGTACTTATACTTTTTAAAAATTGGAGAACCTAACCTTCAACTTTCATGTTTATTGGCAACTCATTTGAAGCTTTTTTCACCATGTTATAAGCCTTTGAAAATTAGGGCAAATAGTTGCCAAAAATGGAAAATTTCATGACAAACCACATGCCAAAAATGGAAACCTCCTCAAAACCCCTTGATTCTTGATCTTTGACCTTGCCAAACCTCTTTTAAGGTTATAAGAACATCCCTTGACTTGAAAAATAGGGTTGGACCCTTTGAATTCTCACAGTTGACTTCTATAATGCACAGTTGACCAATTTCTTCTTTTGCAAGCAACTGTTGAAATAACTGACTTCCACAAGGAATTTTCTCACCAAATTTCATCCCTAGGATCCTCTTATCATATGAAAGGCTTTACCCAGATGAAATGGCCAAAGTCACCAAGGTTTCATGCTTGAAAGTGAAAACCTAAAATTGGGATCATCGTGTAGGAGCTTGCCCTAGCTTGAATTCCCTGAGGATTTCTCAACCTCTTGAGATTTTGTGACTTATCTTGAACTTGTGAATGCCATGTAGAATCCTCATGGGACTTGGACAAGTCCACTGGGCCTCTTGTTATAGCTTGTAATGCTTCAAATCTACCCACAGATTGATCATATGCCTAATGCTAGGTCATGAGAATGTTATGCTTCATTTTTTCATGCAAAGATGCCAAGGACATGATATGCTTATGATGATTATGGTATGATGATGATGCTTAAAAAGAAGAGGGAAAATTTGGGGTGTTACAGCTGCCCCTATTCAAGCAACTGTTAATCTGAAAAGGACGGTAGCACAGGCTATCGACCGTTCAAGATGAATTGTGGTTGAATACCAAGAAAAACCTGAAATTTGCACTCTGCTGGAGAATGCAAGCACTGGGAAATAAACCCAACCAAATGACGCTTTGGTGACTGAAGTGGAGAGAAAGCAGACGAGCTCGTTCCAAGTTGAACTATCACTTTAGATAGAAGAACTTAGACAGACGAGTCTTCTTCGAACAAACCTGTTACGCCAGGAACTGGACATACGAGCCCTCTTACACTTTGCAAAATATATGACTTGAGACAGACGAATCTCCTTCGGATAAACCTTTACGCTAGGACCGATGATGCACTTAAGTCTGTGGGAAAGACATGCATAATCAGGATAGACGAACCCTCCTCATATATCCTTCGTAGATATATGGTCTAAGACAAACGAGTCTTCTTCAGATAACCTATTATGCCAGGTGCAACAATAATAAGCGGTGCTTGAGACAGACGAATCTCCTTCGAATATACCTATACGCCAGGACCGGTAACCCTTTTGACATTTAATCCCACCGTCAGGACTTCAAACTTCTTCAACATAGACGAGTATTGGATGATCATCAAGAGAACACATACGAGTGCCATAAGTCAATGATACAGACGAATATCAGACGATGATCTAAGAAACACAGACGAGCGCTTCAGGCGATGATACAGACGAATATCAGCCACTGGTACAAATGAATACCAGAAATCCAACACAGACGAGCACTTGAAGTGATTATCAAATCAATACATATGGGTAAAATTCAACACAGACGAGTGGGAAGAATGATACAGACGAGTATCCAAACAATGCAAACGAGCTTCAAACAGATAACAAACACAGACGAGCGTTGAGTACCAAAAGGGAGTTAATTACACAGACGAGTGTTGGGAAGTGTAGACGAGCAACAACATCTACCATGGGCAACTGCTGGAGAAAGCAAACGGGCAATAGCAAAGTGAGAACACAGACGAGTGTTGGGAAATGCAGACGAGCAACAACAACTATCAAACACAGACGAGTGTTGGGGAATATTTCAATGATGGTTGTATCTCAATCATGAAACTCTGCGGGGGGAATGACGATCTTCCAACATGGCTGGGGAAATGCTACCTCAAATATCCTTTGCTAGGAAAAGTATTATGACAATTATAAGCTCTGTGGGGAATGGGCCTCCCACTACCTGCTGGGCATACTCCACTTGTGGGAAAATAAACTGCTTGGGGATTCCACCTGCTATGACTCAGTTGGGGGAAAACTCTGTTTGGGAGAATGTGACGCCATCCTGCAAAACCTGTAACAACAGAAAACACATATGTGCCCTGGGGACTTGCATGGTATGATCCGTTCATCCATCGTCACCCGAAACTCAAAGAGGATTTCAAATGTTTCCCTGCAGTGTCATTTTTTCAATTAATCACCATGTTTTAAATGCAATGCTTATTATTTTTGCCAAAAATTCAGGACATTTTTGCAAACAAAAGTAAACACAACACAGCCTTTTGACTGAATATTATTTTATTGAAAGGCCTCTGAATAGGCAAAGTTTTTACATTAGGAAGCAACCACCTGGAAAGAGGTAGCTACCATAAAATTGAGAAAATAAACTATCCTAATGGAAATGGGCACGACATCCCAATGAGTTTCCTTCTTGCTATGACCAGCATGTCTTCAAAACGCTCCATTCTTGCCTTTTCTTTCTGAAACGATGAGGGGACTGATTCCTATCCTTCTGATATTGTCAGGTTGTACGAAACGATGATTTGGTTCAGATTACTCGGATCACAGTTGTTCGCTTATTCCCTTATTTTGCGTGGATCGCCCTTCCGGGTTTTCAATCCACCGGGATACCCTTTTTTGCCTGAGCTGTCCAATGTGGCTTTTCAACTCAGCGGGTTTACATTTTTTTTCTTTGTTTTCCCTAACTTTTGCCCGAGCTTTTTATTCTGTTTTTAGCTCGCCGAGATGCCCTTTTCTTGCCTAGACTTTAATTCTGTTTTTGTGTCCAGCGGGTCTTTTTATGCGAAGTATTTTTTAACTGCGTCCGAGTTAACCAGGGATTGGAAATCTTCTCCATCCATAGTGGTGAGCATCAGCGCTCCCCCCGAGAAAACTTTCTTCACTATGAATGGTCCTTCGTAGTTTGGGGTCCACTTGCCCCTGTGATCTGAACCTAGAGGAATGATCCTCTTGATGACAAGCTCTCCTACTTGATACTCCCGAGTACGTACTCGTTGGTCGAATGCTCGCTTCATTCTCCTCTGATAAAGCTGACCATGACAGATAGCCGCTAATCTCTTTTCCTCAATTAGACATAACTGATTGTATCGAGCACGTACCCACTCAGCCTCATCAAGCTTCACATCCATCATCACACGCAATGAAGTAATTTCTACCTCAACAGGCAAAACTGCCTCCATACCATATACCAATGAGAAAGGAGTTGCCCCGGTTGACGTCCTGACTGACGTTCGGTACCTATGCAGCGCAAACGGTAACATCTCATGCCAATCTTTGTAAGTGATAACCATTTTTTGCACAATCTTCTTAATGTTCTTATTTGCTGCCTCTACTGCACCATTCATCTTTGGTCGGTAAGGAGAAGAATTGTGATGCTGAATCTGGAAGTCCCGACACAATTCTGCCATCATCTTGTTGTTAAAATTGGAACCATTGTCAATAATGATTCGCTCGGGCACTCCGTATCTGCAAATAATGTCTCTTTTCAAAAATCTGGCTACCACTTGACGAGTGACATTGGCATAAGATGCTGCTTCAACCCACTTAGTGAAGTAATCGATCGCAACCAAAATGAAACGATGACCATTTGAAGCAGTAGGCTCTATTTTCCCTATCATGTCAATGCCCCACATGGAAAAGGGCCAAGGAGATGACATGATGTTGAGCGGGCTGGGAGGAATATGCACCTTGTCTGCATGTATCTGGCACTTTGGGTACTTACGGGCATACGAACAACAATCTGCATCCATTGTCATCCAGTAGTACCTCGATCTCAACAACTTCTTAGCCATTGTATGTCCTCCTGCATGAGTACCGAAAGATCCCTCGTGGACTTCTTGCATTAACAGGCTTGCTTCATGTCTATCCACGCATCTGAGCAAGACCATGTCAAAATTCCTCTTGTACAAAACCCCATCTGTATTCAGGAAGAAACTAGCAGCAAGTCGCCTTAAGGTCTTCTTGTCGTTGGACGATGCCCCAGCTGGGTATTCTTGCTTTTCCAGGAAGAGCTTGATATCAAAGTACCAAGGTTTCTCATCAGACACTGCGTCTACAGAGAAAGCATAAGCTGGTGCGTCAAGCCTGGAAATGTCAATCCTGGGTACATAATTCCAACACAAGACTTTGATGGACGAAGACAGAGTAGCCAATGCATCAGCAAATTGATTCTCATCTCGCGGTATGTACTGAAGCTTAACCGGTTTGAAGAACGTCAACAGTTTTCTTGTATAATCCCTATAAGGAATTAAATGTTCTTGATGTGTATACCACTTGCCGGTAATCTGATTGATAACGAGGGCTAAATCTCCGAATACATCGAGGGTCTTAATCCGAAGATTAATAGCCTCCTCTATTCCCATTATGCACGCCTCGTATTCCGCTTCATTGTTGGTGCAGCCAAAAGTAATTCTGGCAGCGAAGGGAAAGTGAACACCTTCAGGAGTGATAAGAACAACACCAACTCCACGTCCATTGATATTGACTGCCCCATCAAACATCAACTTCCATTTGGATTCAGGGTCTGGCCCCTCCTCCGGAAGTGGTTCCTCGCAATCTTTTGCTTTGAGGTACATGATGTCCTCATCAGGGAAATCAAATTTCATTGGCTGATAGTCGTCTTCAAGAGGTTGATGTGCAAGATAATCTGACAATACACTTCCCTTGATTGCTTTCTGAGAAGTATATTGTATGTCATACTCTGTTAAGATCATTTTCCACCTTGCAACCCTTCGAGTTAACGCTGGTTTCTCGAAAATATACTTGACAGGATCCATTTTTGAGATTAGCAGTGTGGTATGGGTCAACATATATTATCTCAGTCGGCGAGCAGCCCATACCAAAGCGCAGTAAGTTTTCTCGAGCAGTGAGTAACGGGATTCACAGTCGGTAAACTTTTTGCTAAGGTAGTAAATAGCATACTCTTTTCGACCAGACTCGTCATGTTGGCCTAGGACACACCCATTCGACCCTTCTAGCACAGTCAAGTACATGATAAGTGGCCGTCCTAGAACTGGAGGCATTAGAATCAGAGGTGTCTGCAAATATTCTTTTATCTTTTCAAAGGCTCTTTGACAGTCCTCATTCCACCTGACCGTTTGCTCTTTTCTTAGCAATTTGAATATTGGCTCGCACGTGGCAGTTAGATGAGATATGAACCGTGAAATGTAGTTCAATCTCCCTAAAAACTCGTGCACTTCTTTTTCTGTTTTTGGTGCAGGCATATCTTGTATTGCTTTTACTTTTGCAGGATCCACCTCGATTCCTTTCTGGCTAACAATAAAACCCAGCAATTTTCCGGAACGCACTCCGAAAGTGCACTTGTTTGAATTCAACCTCAGCTTATTCTTTATCAGTCTATCAAACAGCTTTTTGAGATTGACCAGATGCTCTTCTTCGTCTCGGGACTTAGCAATCATGTCGTCCACATAGCATTCAATCTCTTTGTGTATCATGTCGTGGAACAATGTGACCATAGCCCGCTGATACGTTGCCCCTGCATTCTTCAAACCAAAGGGCATCACCTTGTTTTCTCCATGTCTTCCGGTGCCATTTTAATCTGATTATGCCCGGAGAAGCTATCCATGAAGGAAAATACCGAGAATTGAGCGGTGTTATCTACCAACACATCAATGTGTGGTAATGGAAAGTCATCCTTTGGACTTGCTCTATTTAGATCCCGATAATCAACGCACATCCGAACTTTGCCGTCTTTCTTTGGTACATGCACAATATTAGCTACCCAAGGTGGGTAACTAGTTACGGCAAGGAATCCGGCATCCCACTGCTTTTGGACTTCCTCCTTGATCTTCATCGCCATGTCAGGACGAGTTCTTCTCAGCTTTTGTTTCACAGGAGGATAGTCTTCTCTTAGTGGTAGCTTATGCACAACAATGTCAGTATCTAGCCCTGGCATATCTTGATACGACCAGGTGAAGATATCCACATATTCACGTAGCATAATAATCAACTCTTTCTTTACCTCGGCCTACAGACTGGCCCCAATCTTTAGTTCCTTCTTTACATATTCTGTCTCGATGTTGATGATCTCTATTTCTTCCTGATGAGGCTGAATGACCTTTTCCTCTTGTTTCAACAACCTGACCAATTCTTCGGGGAGTTCACAATCTTCCTCAACCCCTTCATCAGCTTGGTAGATAGGATGGTCGAAGTCATGCATGGTCATAGCAGGAACGTTATCACTAGAATCCGGATGATCAACACTGCACAGATGATATGCTTATTTCAGAACCTGTTTTTTCCTCTTTTTTTCAAAAGAGACGCAAACACACAACCAACAGGAAAAGGAAAACATTGCCATTTTATTTTTGTGAAAAATTTTAAAACGAAAGAAAGAGAACACAATTTGCTTGAAAAAATGTCCTTTATTTCATGGAAAAATATAAATGCATTAAAAGCATGGTGGCCCTATAAATGGGTCCGTGCACCTTGGGCAAAATGCAGGATTGACATGCAGCATGATAAAAAAGGAAACAAGTAAATTACTTTGATTGCCAGGTAACTTGAACGAAATCCTCGGTAGACCAGTTCTTGAGCTCCTCCCCCGGTGCACATGGGTGAATCCAGCTATCCCAGTCGCAGTCACTGTCCCGTTCTTCACTTGTTGCACAGATGTGGTTGCGATCGAGCATTCCAGCGCTTTTGAAAGTTATGGATTTACCACTCTGAGGCCAATTGGACCCACCAGGCTGGTAACCGAGACCAAACTTGTCATCTTTCTTTTCAAATTCCAGCAACTTGCCCCAGTCCTGGGCGCTTCCAGATTGAACCACTTCTTTGGCCTGTTTGTAGGAGTGAATGGAGGTCCCTTCTTTCTCGTTGTTCCTCTCTACCAGAGCCAAAATGCGGACATTAACCGCTTCAAAGGCCTGACACAACGTTTCATGAGTCTTTCCGTCCATCTCCACATACTTGAAAGTTGACAGGTGACTCACAAAGATGTCTTCTTCTCCACACACAGTGATCACTTGGCCATCAACCACGTACTTCAACTTCTGATGCAATGTTGATGTTACTGCACCTGCAGCATGGATCCAGGGACGTCCCAGCAAGCAACAATACGTAGGTTGAATTTCCATGACATAGAACGTGCCCTTGAACAATTGAGATCCTATCTTCACAGGTAACTCAACTTCCCCGAACACAGACCTTCGGGACCCATCAAAGGCTTTTACTATTAAATCACTGGGTCGTAAGACGATGCCATCAACATTCAACTTCATCAGGGCCTTCTTAGGGAGTACATTGAGAGAAGAGCTCGTATCCACCAGGACATGTGACAAAACAACACCCTTACACTCCATGGTAATATGCAGTGCTTTGTTGTGATTGCGGCCTTCTGAAGTAAGATCTCTATCCGTGAAGCCCAACCCATGGCTAGCATTCACACTACCCACTATAGCCTCCAGTTGATTAACAGTTATCTCCTATGGAACATATGCCATTTGCAACACTTTCAGCAAGGCTTCTCCTTGAGTTGGGGAACACATCAGCAAAGACAAAATTGATATTTTGGACGGAGTCTGATTCAACTGCTCAACCACTTTATAGTCACTCTTCTTTATTATCCTCATAAACTCCTCCACTTCTTTATCGAAAGTACCTTGTCCAGCAACAGGAGTTGTCATTTCTTCGGTCGCTGTTTGTTTACCTTTAGCCTTTGCAGCAGCTTCAGCTTCAGGATCTCCTCTGAGAGCTTGAGGAGAAAAAAGACGTCCGCTTCTTGTAAAACCACCAACTCCTCCGACGTTCACCACAGTCGGGTCAATTGTTACTGCCTTACTCTCCACCTTCGACCTTCCACATACACATCCGAGCCATAATGCCATGGAATGGCTTTATCATCAGCATAAGGAATAGGCCCTGGAACAGTGATGGTAACAGGACTAACCTCCGGAACATATATAGTCACAGGTTCTCTCCTGGCAGGTACTTCAGCTGAATCATAGTAAATTGTTATGGTCACCACACAATTACTTCTATCATCAACCTTATCAAACTTCAGCGACCCCTCGTCAATTAGATATTGCAGTCCCACCTTCAAGTCTTCAAAGCCATTCACTGAACTTAATCATTTTTCACAATCCTGACCACACCCCGAGAATACTTGTCCTTTCAACAACCTTTCTTTCACTACCAGCAATGGAGTCTTCACCTCTTCTACGTTCAGAATCAAGCTTAACTTCTCACCCCCGTCAACAGCATTTATCCTCGCCCCTCCATGGTTTGGAATAGGGTTTGATGTAACATTAGGCGGTGGTGCGAAGTTAATCGCCTTTGAATCGATCAAATCTTGAACTTTATGATGTAGTGCCCTGCACTTCTCAGTTGAGTGCCCGGGTGCCCCTGAATGGAACGCGCATCTAGCATTGGCATCTTACCCCACTGGAAGCTCTCCAGGTGGAGGTGGTGCTAATGTCCTCAGTTGTATCAAGTTCAAGTCTAACAATCTCTGCAACAGTGCGGTGTACATCATGGGAATGGCTTCAAGCACCCTATTATCTGGACGAGCTTGTCTCGGTTGATAAGGTATTTGCTGATAATTGTTACTTTATAGCTGTTGTTGTTGTTGTAGTTGAGGTTGAACCTGTTGCACATGACTTGAAGGAATAGTGACAGCTGCCACTTGCTCATATGATCTTCTATATCCTCGTCCCCGTCCTCGGCCATACACAACATTGGTTTCTCCTTCTCTCCTTCTCGGAGGTCCATTAAAATTTTTTCTTACACCGCTCGAGCTACCCGCACCGGTGTCCTGAATCTTCCCCATCTTCAACAGAGTTTCGACCCTCTCGCCTGCTATCACTATATCATTGAACTTTTTTGCCGAACAAGACGCCAACCTCTTGATAAACACCCCTTGCAATGTTCCCATGAACATATCAACCATCTCGTTTTCCAGTAAGGGTGGTTGTACCCTGGCAGCAAGCTGACGCCACCTTTGAGCGTACTCCTTGAATCCCTCCTTAGCATTTTGAGACATGGTCTGCAATTGAGTGCGATTTGGAGCCATGTCCAAATTGTACTGGTACTGCTTCACGAACTCCTCTGCTAAATCCTTCCAGCTCTTAATGTTAACCCTACTCAGCTTCATATACCACTCCAAGGAGGCCCCCACCAGGCTATCCTGGAAGTAATACATCCATAACTTCTCGTCATCAGTATGGGCAGCAATTCTTCCTACAAAGGACTGGAGATGAGTCTTTGGGCAAGTCGTGCCATTGTACTTCTCGAAAGTAGGAACCTTGAACTTGTAAGGGATTCTAACCCCTGGAACCAAGCCCAAGTCAGTAATATCAAACCCCAGGGAGCTCTGAGATTGAATGGCCCGGATCTGCTCAGCCATCTCTTCAAACTTTCTGTTCATTTCAGCCCCTTGGCCTTCTACTTCGTCCAACAAAGTAAATTGTTCATCTTGACCATCCATCTGTACATTGTTCAGTCCATCATTGATAATGGTGATCCCCAGCTGTGCAACAGGGATTTTAACTTGACGGGCGCTAGCACCGTTGCGATTACCTCCATCAGCAACCCCATTATTCCTGGCCTGACTATTTTCCACCATCTCGCGCAAGCGTTCCTGAGTCTGACCCATCCCTGCCATAAGGGTCATGAAATTATCCATTCTCAATCTCAAGTCAGCTAAATCCGCCTGCATTTGATCCATCACTCTTTCTCTGTTGACTCTTTGTGGGATATTTGTGTACAATTGGCTGTTCTCGAACCTTCCTGGGAGCTATAGTTCCTGAAAGGACATAAACGTTAGAAACTGATGAACTACCTGCAAAACCAACAAACACGTTATATGCATGCAATGTAACTATTCATGTTTCCAAGTTTAGGCATTTATATGCCCCAGTTCTGGTATTTACTCCAGATAGCCACTTTGAGCATTAATTTTCAAACTTTCCCTTTGAAGAGTGTTCAGATCTTAGCAGTATCAGACAAACAAGCTTTGCATACTCAGAAATGGTAATTGGAATTTATCATTGCATAACATGGATAGCCCACTACCGGCCACAAGTTAGAGCACAAACAAACTTCCCCGAAGGATTACAAGTCAATAAATGAACAAAAGACAAAAGATAAAGCAAGACTCCTACAACAAGCCTGTAGGTAGTCTGAACAACAATAAATAAAATCTAAACTAAAGACTCAGGTTCTTTTGCAGCTATCACCTCTGTCCTGTTCTTCTTAACACTTGCTTTTAGCTTGAGCTCTTCAATCTCCTTCAATGCCTCCTCCAAGGCCATCTGGCTCTATGCCAACTGTTGAGTCTTTTCCCTTCGTGTCTTGTGGACTTGTTCCACTTCTTCTTTCTTGGAGGCCATTTATACCTCGAAAAACTCTTCTTTTTCTTTATACTTCTTCTGCTCCTGTTCCCTTTGGCCTTACAACCAAACAATGGATTGACGAGCTTCTTTAAGAGTCTTCAAAGTCTTCTTACGCTCCGCTTCTCTTTTTGACTCCATTAGACCCAATCTCTGAAAGTGAGCTTCCCTTCCAGCAAACTCCTTTTCCTTTGCTCCTAATGAAGCTTGCATCTTCTGTAGCTTTTCCCCTGCTTCATTTTTGGCACAATTGGCAAGGTGGTACAAGTTAACCATTTCAGCATTATCTATCCGGACCTCGTGCAATTGAGCTTCCAGTTTCTTATACTCTTCAAGAGAGACAGTATTCTGACATGGAAATTCTTTGGGATATAATGGAGCTTCCACTGAAAATGGCATGAGCACTTCCTCTACACGCTTCTGCAACCATGTAGCTAAAGGAGGATATGTCTTGGGATCTACCCTTCCAAAATTCTTCTTTCCTTTCTTCACCCTGTAAGCCCAAGCCTGAGATGCTTGTATGACCAACTCCTTGTTTCCCTCCATAGAGAAGTACAAAGACTCAGCAAATTCCTCCATTCTGGGTGGATCCCTCAGAGGATAACCAAATTTCTTCCTGGCTAATGTTGGATGATAACTGATCACACCCTTTCTTCCTAGCAAAGGCACACCAGCAAATCTTCCACAACTGACCAGTAGCTCTTTACCTAACAAATCTCTGTCATATCCCCAAGCTATATCCTCAGAAGTTAGTCCCATTAGCCTCCTATACCACCTCCATTCATCTCTCATCTCTTTGAAAGGGCCTGACTTTGGTAATTGTCTTGCAAACCACTCAGCAAATAATGGAGCACAACAGCCCACTGGTCCACCTCTGCCTTTCTCATTCCGGTAATGAACATTGTAGTAAAAATCTCCCAACAGAGTTGGCACAGGATTGCCTTTAGCAAAAATGGAGATCACCTCCAAGCTCACAAACTCCTTTTCTCCCGGGAAAAGACTAGATCCATATACCATCAAAGCAACCACAACACCAAAATCTCCCCACTTACCCTCTCTGGCATACTCTTCAGCCTCTGGTATAAGCACATCCCAAGGAAGTCCTTTGCCCTCACTATCCTTCAGAGCTTTCTTGACCTTAGCAATTGGTATACGACAGACTCTGGCTATGTCTTCTTCCTTGAGAACCACCTCTGACCCATAGTAAGGTAAGGTGTCTCTAACAGGAACACCCAAAATGCTGGAAATCTCCTCCAAGGTAGGAGCCAAGATATAATCTGGAAATACAAAGCACCGCATCAAAGGATCATAGAACTGAAGCAAAGTGTGCAAGCTATCCTTCTGGTCTGCAGTAGCTTTATCCATGTACTTCAATATCTGACCATACCTCTTTCTAAAGTTCCCTAAAACTTGGTCATTCATCAGCC
Source organism: Lathyrus aphaca (assembly GCA_963966055.1). Taxonomy (NCBI): domain Eukaryota; kingdom Viridiplantae; phylum Streptophyta; class Magnoliopsida; order Fabales; family Fabaceae; genus Lathyrus; species Lathyrus aphaca. The sequence goes on along the minus strand of OZ014519.1, from coordinate 286,761,295 downwards.
CTGCTAATTTCTGAACACTCTTGATTTCTGGCTGGAGAAAAGTGTAATGAACATTCTTTTTCCTTGTGATTCTCTTAACTTCTGCCATTTGGAGAGCTTTCAATTACCAGAACTGGGTGCTAAACTATAAACAACAACCTGAAAAATGGAAACACAAATAGTTAATGCAAGAATGATGCAATGCAAATGCAATGTAGGCATATGATCAATCTGGGACCATCTGGATATTGTATGCTGAATATTAGGACCCTCTGAATAACTGAAAACCAAGATTCCTTGAGCTATAACCCTCTGATAGAAACTCTAAGAACCAAGAGACCAAGAAATCCAGAACCATAAGGACCAAATCATAACAAAGACCATACTGATAATGGGGGTATGTAGAGGTCAAGGGTTCCTGCAAACCTGTAAACCCCTCCCAATCTCACTGGTGTGCTCCGGGTCAGACATCACGGACTCTCAAATCCGAATAGCAATAATACTTTCACCATTTCCGAGAAATGACTCATGACCAAATCAGGAAATCGGTTTGGCATTATATACTACGCAGGGAGGCCTCAGTTGAGTCCGGGAAAACATGGTCATCCTATGTGAGTTCCAGGTAGGCCCTCGGGTGCGAATGGGCTTGCCACATAATGTGGTCTACCACTGTCACCACTGGAGAAGGATGTTTCCACAAAGTTCTCAATGATCGGTCCCCAGTTGCACATAACTATCAAGGTTATGAAATGAAAGAGGAAGATCCCCAAATCAAGACATTTCCAAGACGGTCGCAAATCTGGGCGTGGAACTCACTACTACCCCCATGACAAGATCTCATGAGGCCAAAGTGGAACCACTCTAAGTCCTAAGGTGCACTCGAGCCTTGATAATGAGCTCATCTCACAGAAACAGTATCACCCAAGTCCCATCAAACAGAAAAAATCCAGTCCAGACAGTCCAGTAATAATATGATGCAGGAAAATAAATACTGAAAACTGTAAATAAAGCTGTAAATAAAACTGTTAATAAACAATAGTAAAATAAACACGCAACATCAAACAATCAACACCCAAAGAAACAGAAACACGCAAGCGCTAGGAGAGACTCTCAGGGGAACCAGAGATTCTGGGTTCGGTCCCCAGCAGAGTCGCCGGCTGTCGCTCCCCGGATTTCCATCCTGGTACAAACGCGAAAGTGGCGCAGAAAGAGGTAGAGTCGCCAGCCAGACATTTTTATCCCGAAGGAACGGGAATGGTAATGCTGCACAAACCAGAAGAAAAGAAATGGAAGGACGCGGGTCCTACGAACCAAAGAGACTGAGTTCGGGAGTCGGTTAAGACCTGGGAAGGTATTAGCACCCCAGATCGTCCGCCGTACCCGAAGGGATCCACGCTTGCAAAGAAATTTGTTTCAAAGGGTGAAGAAATGAAAGCTGCTGCAAAGAAAATGAACTGAACTGGATAAAAGGAACTGAGAAAGAAAACAAAGAGGAAAAATGTAGGGAAAATAAGGATTGTGCTCGAACGGGCCCTACCCCGCTGCCTACGTACCTCACTGGACATGAGGATCAAAGTCGCCGTAGTTCCGCTAACTAGGGGTGGAAAAGATTGCTTGTGCCTTAAGGCTTGAACTACCTATGTCAATGCTCAGGTGTTGCAGGCTCGGACGACGAGTGCGTTACCGTCTTGCAAAATGACAAGTAGGAGCAAGTTCGCGTACAGAGCGAATGAGATGAGAAAAGGATTCCCGAAGGAGAGACGCTTATTGTTTGTTCCGTTTTTTTTATGATTTTTTTTATGAGTGTGGCACAAGGAAGTGAACTCAAGCTCTTTTCCAGGGAATGTGTACTTCCTACCACATTCCAAGATGGAATAATAGAACAGGCACACTCAAGTAAGGAGAAGATCCCCAAAACTTGGTTCCAGAGATTAGGGCCTAAGTTCACTAACTCGTTGAATCTATTAAGTGTTTTTTGTAATTTTTGTGAAGAAGTCTTTTTTATGATTTTCTTTGTGAAAGTAGTCTCATGATTAGACTTGTGCATCACAAGACAAGCTTGTACTATCCCAAGATGGGAAAACTACAAGTGTTTCATGGAATAAGGCTATTTCACAAGAGACCACTTCAATCTTTATTAAGATGCTTTTTAGGGTTTTGAGATGAGAAGAGAAGAGAAACAAAGGGATCTCAAAGGTAAAAGTCTAATGGGGGACTAATGAATCCTAATGTTATCATGCAAAGGAAAACCTAGGTTAGTGAGGCTTACTATCCTAAAGAAGGAGAAGATAAGAAGAAAAAGAGAAGAATGAAGAATAGAAGAGGGAGGAAGTAAAGCCTGAGCCCCAACAATCACAATTAATATAATATCAATAAGGAAAAGAGAAGAGATAAGATTTGGAGATGTGGGAATCACATCCACACCTCTCACTTACCAAAGCCCCTGAAATGGTTAATGACATAAGACTAAATGCAACACAAAATGAACATAATGTCAAACAAAAGCCACACAACCAGAAGTGAAGTCTTAATCACAAATGCCAAATGTAAATACAAATGATAAGAATGAGAAAGAGACGATACCACTCAACATGAAGCAACATGGATTATCATGACAAACCAAAGTAAACATGAGATATCACAAAGCAAACTAGACAAAGAAAAACCACAAGCTCCAAGACCAGAACCCTAACATGTTAAGAAAGTGCCTAAGGATCATGTAAGATGGAGAGAAGAAGCATACAAGCTCAAGTATTAACATCATGAGAAGTAAAGAAACAAAAGAAGTGAGGTGAACATGTATAAAAGTGAATGAATTTCAAAAGTAAACAAACACAAATTTTTTCAATTAACAAACATCAACTCAAGATCAGAGGGGTATCAACATCCTAAGAATGCTTAAACAACCTAAAGAAGTTGGCACAAGTGCCCTTCTAACCTAAGGAGTGAACATATGACCAAAAAGAAACAAAAGAGGATAGGCAAAGAACAAAAATTCAAATCAATTCAAGTATACATCCAAAAATTCCACAAACTTTCACAAAGACTCCTCAAACATACAATAATGACATGCCAAAAGGAGAGAATCAAAATCAGAACCTAAGCAAGTCAAATAAAGGCTAAAACATGGATTAGGGTTAGGAGACTTCATGCACAAGTTAGAGACCAAAACCAATTAAGCAAACTTCTAAAAATCAGAATAAAAATCATCAACAAACTACATATCATCCATAGCAAAAAGAATCAATTCAAAATTCAAATTAATTATCAAGATAGAAATTATACAAGACAGCATGCTTCAAAAATGAAATAAAAGAAATTAATTAAAGGAAACAATTAATTCCAGCGTGGCAATTAAAAATAAATGAAAAATAAAAATGCCAAAAATTAAAGAAAACTCAAATGATCATTCATGAAATGTTTTAGAATTTTTATGAACTTATTTCTATTTTTAAAAATTAAAAACCAAACTGAAAACCAAAATAAAAATAAGAAGAAATAAAAGAGGCCAGGGGTGAGAATAGCAGTCAATCCAGTTCATTTCACTTGGGCTTTTAACAAAGGGGGTGGGGATAGCAAGGAGGCTCATTGGATTTCAGCGCAGCACACAACAACACAGTGGAAATTCAATTAATCAGGAAAAAATGAAAATCCAATGGATCAAATGGACACATGAGATCAAGTCAAACAATTAAACCAGTCAACCAATCCAATTCATCAGCGCATGAGTGCATGGTAAGTTCAGTGAGGCTTATCAAACAATTCATTATTCAGATTATATTTTAAAACATAAAACATGTGAGGGAGAGGGTGGAAATTTAATGCGCTGTCACACTGCCATCCGTCCAGATTACGCATCCAATGGCTCATGTTCATCTTCTCCAATCAACTAGTTCCAGAATCCGATGACCGGAGCCCTAGCTCCGGCACCGGAAAATTCAAAGCTATGAACGAACTTGCACATAAATACTTCAAACTATCCAGATCAACTAATTAAACCAAGCAGAATCCAAATATGACAACGAAATTCACAATGGATCAAGTATCAAGCCAGATCGAACACAAACACTTTCATGTATCAAACTGCAATTCAGCATAACATGCTCATTTCATACTCATTTTGCAATCTAAATAGATCAACAACACCAACAAAACATGAAGATCACAATGTGCACAATCAATTTCATTTCTGGATCTAAACGTTTGATGCTAACCTGAGATCTACATATCTGGAAATAGCTTGAGAGAAACCAAGAGGAGCTGCAGATCCACTCCAAATACACTCTAGTTGCAAAATAAATGCAACTAAAGCCTTGAAAACTGTTGGATCTAAGAACTCGAAGCTAACTGCACTGAAATGGCAAGGTGTGAAATCCTGAGAATTAGCTTGAATGAGTGGTTGATCTTGACTCCTTGAACTTCACTGATCATGAATATGCTATTCGTTCTTGCAAAAAGTGAGTGTGTGATGAAATTCGAAGAGAATTGCAAATGGAGCAAAACCTTGAGACTGAGCAAATGTCATGGATCTGAGGTGAAATGAAACCCTAATTAGCTTTTAAAGGGTGCATGCTTTCAGTGTTTGGAAATGCAAAGAGAATGCACGAGAGAATCATGAGGGAGGATCAATTTGCCAAAAATGCAAGAGTGGTGAGATGGAGTCATTTACTCGTGCTATGCCTTCTCTCCTTGAACATGTTCAAGCCTCATCCAGCCCTTGATTCATAATTGGGAACATCCTGGCCCTTGGATGTGAGGGTCATGCTTTTTGAATGATTATGCAATTTTGCATCTTATGTAGTATACCTCACTCCATGCACGAATTGAATGATTTCTTTGGAGAAAAATAGCTTTTATGTAATGCCTTGCAATATTATTACCTCATATTGTCCATGAAATAACTTAGAAATGACTTACATGAGTTCTTGCATTTGAAGGAAACTTGGAATTCAAGGCAAACCCTAAAATTCAAGTAATTTTCGAAGGCCCTATCTCATGATCCATAAGGGCTATGAAAATTTACTTATACTTTTTAAAAATGGGAGAACCTAACCTTTAACTTTCATGTTTATTGGCAACTCATTTGAAGCTTTTTCACCATGTTATAAGCCTTTGAAAATTAGGGCAAAAAGTTGCCAAAAATGGAAAATTTCATGACAAACCACATGCCAAAAATGGAAACCTCCTCAAAACCCCTTGATTCTTGATCTTTGACCTTGCCAAACCTCTTTTAAGGTTATAAGAACATCCCTTGACTTGAAAAATAGGGTTGGACCCTTTGAATTCTCACAGTTGACTTCTATAATGCACAGTTGACCAATTTCTTCTTTTGTAAGCAACTGATGAAATAACTGACTTCCACAAGGAATTTTCTCACCAAATTTCATCCCTAGGATCCTCTTATCATATGAAAGGCTTTTCCCAGATGAAATGGCCAAAGTCACCAAGGTTTCATGCTTGAAAGTGAAAACCTAAAATTGGGATCATTGTGTAGGAGCTTGCCCTAGCTTGAATTCCCTGAGGATTTCTCAACCTCTTGAGCTTTTGTGACTGATCTTGAACTTGTGAATGCCATGTAGACTCCTGATGGGACTTGGACAAGTCCACTGGGCCTCTTGTTATAGCTTGTAATGCTTCAAATCTACCCACAGATTGATCATATGCCTAATGCTTGGTCATGAGAATGTTATGCTTCATTTTTTCATGCAAAGATGTCAAGGACATGATATGCTTATGATGATTATGGTATGATGATGATGCTTAAAAAGAAGAGGGAAAATTTGGGGTGTTACACATTTGTCCAAGCCTAATTCCAATGCTAAATCCTAATCACTTTCTAAGCCAATGCCAAGCCATATTTTTGGATCCCAAACCAAAAATTTGGGCCCCAAACCTAAACCATATTTATTCCATTTCCCTCCAAACCAAGAGGCTCTCTCACACAATTTTCACTTCTCATTTTCTGAATTTTGAGCTCTCTTACCATTCTCTCACTTTTTTCTCCCCATTTTCCAAATCACTCAAAGTTCCTCTTTGAAGATCACATAAGTTTGCATTAAAGTGTGAAGATCTTGGAACTAGACCTCCATCCGTAGCTTCTTTGCATCATTTTGCTGGTTTATTACTTGGTTCAGATCTAGTTTGGAGATTAGAAGTGCTTGTGGAGTCAAAATTCTGCATCAAGACCTTTTGCTTGCATTTATTTTGCATGGAGTGCGAAGATTAGCACTGGATCTTCTAAGTTTTCCGCGATATCTCTCATTTCCAGCTCAAACAACATTTACCAAAGCATATCTCATATTTGTAGGTTGTTTAATTTCAGATCTAGCTCTGTTTTTAGATTATTTGCATGCTTGTGCTTTAGATCCATCATGTGCTTGTGTATTTGCTTGTGTTGCATGAATTGATGGGTTGATTTGTAACCGAATCCGTGTGGTAATGTTCATGAACTTAATGATATGGATTAATGTGAATTGATCTATTTACTCCATGTATAATTGATTGCTGGTCTGGTGTAAGATTATTTGAATAAGCTGGTTTGAGCTGCTGTTTCTGCAGGATTTGCTGCTATTTTGACAGTGTTAACCGGTTAACGCTTTTGGTTAACCGGTTAATGCACCTGTTTTATGCGTATTTTGTGAAGGTTTGAACTGGTTAACCGGTTAACACATGTGGTTAACCGGTTAACACTGAGGCAGAATGACTTTTTGGGGTTGTTTTGAGCTTGTTTGATCCCCTTGCTTGTTTTAATTGCCATGGATCATTGTATGATCATTGAACAAGCTATTTTAGGGTGATTTGCTTGCTGGTTAATGTATGCTTTCATGTTTTCGATGCGTAAGTCGTGTATTTGCAATGCTTAGCATGTTGTTTGATCCTTTTTTGCTAGAACCTTTGAACACGCTAGTTCCATGATTGTGTTGATCAATTTTCTGGAATTTTGCTAACATTGCAGGGGCTTATGGTAAGAGAAGTGTGGATGTTTATCCACATTTCAACTCTTCATCTTTCCTCTTTTGCTTTGCTTTTGCTTTGTGATGTTTGATGTGCTTTATGCCATCATGTGGTTCTCTTTCCCCTCTCTAGATTTCTTCTTCTTTCTTTTTGCTTCTCTTTTGATCATCCTTTCTCTTAGGATAGTTGAAGCCTCACTAACCTTAGGAATCCTTTGCATGCTAACATTAGGATTCGTTAGTCCCCCCATTAGATTTTTTTACCTTTAAGATCTTTGGTTCTCCTCTCTTCTCATCTCAAAATAAAAAGCATAAAAACATTTAATAAGGACTAAAGTGGGCTCCTGTGCAATATTATTCCATGAAACACTTGTAGTTTTCCCATCTTGGGATAGTACAAGCTTGTTCATCATGATGCACAAGTCTGATCATGAGACCATCTTCATCAAAGAAAATCATAAAAAAGTCTTCTTCACAAAAAATACAAAAACACTTAATAAATTCAATAAGTTATTAGGCTTAGGCCCTAATCTCTAGAACCAAGTTTTGGGGATCTTCTCCTTACTTGAGTGTGCTTGTTCTATTATTTCATCTTGGAATGTAGTAGCAAGTACACATTCCATGGAAAAGAGCTTGAGTTCACTTCCTTGTGCCACACTCATAGAAAGCTTCTAAAAAACACAAACAAACAATAAACGTCTCTCCTTCGGGACTCATCTCCTTCGCTTCGTCCGTGAACTTGCTCCTACTTGTCATTTTGCAAGACGGTAACGCACTCGTCATCCGAGCCTGCAACACCTGAGCATTGACATAGGAAGTTCAAGCCTTAAGACACAAGCAATCTTTTCCACCCCTAGTTAGGGGAACTACGGCAACTCTGATCCTCATTGTCCAGATGAGGTACGTAGGCAGCGGGGTAGGGCCCGTTTGAGCACACTCTTTTATTTTCCCTACATTTTCCCCCTTTCTTTTCTTTTCTTATCCAGTTTCAGTTTCAGTTTTGCAGCAACTTTCTTTTCTCCCCCCTTTGAAACAGATTTCTTTGCAAGCGTGGATCCCGTCGGGTACGACGAATGATCTGGGGTGCTAATACCTTCCCAGGTCGTAACCAACTCTTGAACCCAGTCTCTTTGGTTCGCAGGACCCGTGTCCTTCCTCTTCTTTTCTTCTGGTTTGTGCAGCATTACCATTCCCGTTCCTTCAGGATAAAATGCCTGGCTGGCGACTCTACCTCTTTCCGCGCCACTTTCGCGTTTGTACCAGGATGGAAATACAGGGAGAGGCACTCTCATAGCTCAGTTAACAGTTAGAACCATGGTTCAAACCATGGTTAACTGAGTTGATTCAGTTGAGAGTGAGTCAAGTTAGTTAGATTGGTTATGCCAACTAGAATTCTGGAAGCTTCTTATGCTCGAGATGGATTCTATGTGAAGAAGAACATGCCAATTATGGTGAGGATAAGTGGAATGCAATGGAGCTAACCTGATCAAATTGTGCAACATGCTTGATCATGGTTGAAACTTGTTATTTAGCTTGACTTAGGAAAAGATATGCATTGAAATTATGATGATCATGCAGTCATGTGATAATGCACTCTTTAAGTGAACTTTGTGAATAATGACATGATGGAATGGTGCTTACAACATGACTAAATTGGAATGCACACTAATTTCACTGCCTTGCCACACAAGAAAACAGTTTGCATATATGGATATTCTATGGCATGTTTCTTCATGAGCAAGCTACTAATGAAGATGATTCTTGTGCCCAATTTGAAGAGAATGCTTCATGGAACATGTTTGATGTTCAATCCAAAATGAGATATGGTTTCTAGAAGACTAAAAAATTCCTTTGAAGATCATGACTTGATGCTGCATAGCTTACCTGTACACATTGCCTTGCCATGCACCATGAAGCCCTAGGCCTGACCAGTTGCAACCCTCTCCCTTTAGCCACCCATAACTCTTAATCCTTTGATCAGATGAAAAAATGTTGAACATAAAAGTTGTAGCAATCATATAGGGGAACAACTTTGTAGTTCACCAAAAATTAATTTGAAGCATTTTTTACCAAGAAAAATGGCTTGAGATATGACCTTCCACCTGTTTGATAATATGTCTTGCAGGGCGCGCACGCTGGCCTGCCACTTGCCTCGCCCATGGCCTAGTTTTGCCCTAATTTGCTTCCACTTTGCAAGATCATATCTCCATCATTTTTTATGCTATTAAGGAGTTCAACCCAGGGATTTGAAGCTCAAGATGCGCTCTTTAATTGGCTCTAAGTAGAATATTGATAACCCTCATATTTTGGGAGAAGGCCTCTCTCAAAGATGCTACAAAAATGGCCAAAACTTGCCATTTTTTGGAAACCCTAATTTTCCAAAAATGGTAAGTTTTGGTTTTCTTGATTTCTCTTGATTCCTCCATCATTTCTTGATCAAATTTGAACCATATGATCCTTGTAACCCTAATTTCATGATTTTGATCTCAAAAAGTCAGCAGTTGACTTTTTCTTCAGCATGGTTGACTTTTCCCCAAATCCCTGATTTTCAATCATCTGGCCAATTGAACCTCTTCCATAATGAATTTGTGAATGAAATTTGACCCCTAGGCACTTGTTATCATATATAAGACAATGAAATCCACTTTGAATAAAAAATTCTTGCAGAATCCCAGTAGAAATGAAACCCTAATTTGGCCATTTTCATCAGGAGGTGTTGCACTACTTACCTTCCTTGATCAAACCAAATCTTTCCATGACTTGTGGCTTCAAATGAGAACTTGTGGGATGTTGTGGACCCTTTGCACAATGTTGAGAAGCTTTGTGGCCCTTTGATTGTCTTTGTATAGCCCTCAGTTGCTCCCGCCATTGACCACATACCTATGCCTCAGCTATGCTACACATGATGCAATGTTTTCGGCTATTTGTGAACTTATATATGCTAAATGCTATGAAAATGTTGAGGATATGAGAGGGAAAATTTTGAGGTATTACATAGGGTTTTTTATGAAGATGTGAGAAATGGTAGATTAATCGGTTAAAAGTTGTTATAATCAAAGTATGTTGTTGAATATATGTCATTGATCATGATTTTGGAGGTTAATTTGAGTTTTGGAGGGTTTTGAGAGGACTGTTGTGCAGCTGAGATTTTTGAAATCGCAGTGTTCGCTCAGCGAGCAATAAATCGCTCAATGAGTTTTCCAGATATTTTCTCGCTCAGCGAGCCTGAAGGTTTTTGGGAGTTTTGTGTTTTAATTCATAACTTTAGTTTCAGTTATCCGTTTTAGGCGTTCTTTATATCAATTCGAACCTAAAAACGAGTAGAAACTAATGATGCTAAGAAATGTAATTTTTAGCCGACTTTTTCCCGACTTTTCTGATAAAACGTAAATGAGTTAATTATGGAAATGTGGGTTTGATGTGATGTTGTGGCCGTTTGGCAAATGAATACATTGCATGGATTGAATGCAAATGTATGCTAATTGAATAAGATGAGTGCATGATTATGTTGTGAATAATGTATGCATTTTCAAGAATGTTGTGTGTCATTTTGCATGTGAAGCATGATGTATGCATTCTTGTGTTGCAGGATTCTTTGTGAATCTGTTGTAGCATTGTGTGCTCATGTGGAGTGTGAGCGATGACTACAACACGATCGTGTGCCCATGTGGGGTGTGAGTGATCAGATTGTGTGCCCATGTGGGGTGTGAGCAATCCATAAACATTGTGTGCCCATGTGGGGTGTGAGCAATGGGTGATTTATTCACATTGATTGTGTGCCCGTGTGGGGTGTGAGCAATTGGGTTGTGTTTCCATGTGGGGTGTGAGCAATCCATAAACATTGTGTGCCCATGTGGGGTGTGAGAAATAGGTGAACATCGTATTCCCGACAGGGAGTTACTTTAGGTAACGAGCGATGGTTCCAATTAGTTCCTGAGTGAACTTGATGATGATTGAGTCGGTACCCTATTGCATTTGCATAGAGTCGTGAGTCGGTCTCTATGATTTGCATTTATCATCTGAATTGTGAATTGATGTAATAAACATAAATATATATATATATATATATATATATATATGTTTATATGGAGATGAAAGTGTGTATTGATGAAAACATACTTGAGTATATATGTAAGTATGGATATATATATATATATATATATATATATATATGTGTGTGTGTGTGTGTGTGTGTGTGTGTGTGTGTGTACATTGTAGTGTATATGTGTGAATAAACATGAATGATGTATGTTTATGTGATATGAACGAAGTGGTGAAAGTATGCATGATAAGTATGCTTGAGGTTATGTATGATAGAGATGATTTGTGGTGAGAACATGTTTTACGTGTATTTTATATGTTGAGATATATAATTATATACAATGTTATTATGATAATGTTTCTCACCCTTCTGTTGTTTTATGATGCTCTATGAGGCATTGCAGAGTAGGTTGCTGGAGGTCTTTTTGTGAAGCTTGTCTTTATTCTTTTGGTCGGTCGGCTCTGATATGTAGCACCGGGTAGCTATGGTCGGCTTGCTGCCTTTTTGTGATACCCTTTGTATATGTATTTTGGTGATGACTGTTTATGTAAACATGAAATATTTGGTGAATCAAACTTGTTAATATATTTATATAAGTATATAAGTTTGATGTTGTTAATGTTAGTTTCCGTTGTTATTTGAATCTTTTTAATACGGGTGTAAGGATGAAATCCTTCTATTGCAAGTTACCCCGTTTGTTGCATATCTTTAAATGAGCAGGTGTTGTATGTTTTAATTCCACGTATAATATGGCATGCTCCTTTTATACCATGATTTAATTATACTCTAATGACATTTTGATTTATGCCTAAATGATTTACTTGATTATTTTGGGGTATAAGATGGGGGGGTTACACTTCAGAACTTCTCTAAGTCACGGAACTGCGCATTCCCAACAACTTGAGTAGTGTTCTCCACTGCCTGTGCCATAGCTTGCATAGCAATAACAAGAGCGATATCATTTGTAACACCCCAATTCTACCCGATAATTATTAACGAAAATAGGGTATAAAAACTTCAACAATTTAAATCGAGATGATACATTTCGACTTTAAAAACATCATTGCAACACCTGATAAGTCTTTAAAATAACTACTTTATTACTACGCAATGGATTCATCAAAAGTAACTTAAATTGTATTCAACATCAAAGAAACTCAAGAAAACAACAATCCTTTAATTAAAGAACTTAAAATTTGGCAACTATAACAAAATTCAACATCAACATAAAACAAGCGTTATCCCCCCGAGTGCTACTTATCAGAGCGACAACACCGACTCGAATCTACTAAGGTACTATGTCCTACTCTGGATCACCAGCACGTTACCAACAGAGGGAAACACTCAAACAGAAGGGGTGATATATCTAATATTATAATCAAGAATATGATAAATAACATATTGAATTAGATTACACCAATCACCACTTCACAAACAACCAACAACTTAGAATCATCATAAGATACAACACCACAATGTAATATGCAACTTGATATGAAACTCAGACAAATGCGATGCATGTGGTACCAACGGAGCAAAACTCCCAACTTATAATCCTGCCAATTAATAGAGGCGTAAATACAAGGCATAAGCCTTCAACTTTATTTTTTCCAATCCAGGCCAACTTACCGAGCAACCAGCTCCGACTTGAATAATGATATGCTCTACAACTAAATATGAATACCGAATAATAACAACTTCAGCAACAAAGAAACACAACAACATTCAACTTTGGTATAAAGCCTGTAACTCATAATCTTTCCATTTATAGGGCACTACAACATACAACAACGGCCAGCAACTATACAACTTATATGAAGCAACACAACAAAACGACCAAACTTATTGCATTCCTATCCATACAAGTTTTGACTAAAACCAACTAATTAAACTATTTACTAAGCTCTATTATTACTACTTATTACTATTTTATTACTATGCTTCTGTTAAAACCATGATAGTAGCCAACATACCAAACCTGCTACTAATTCTACTCTTTTGTTACTTATTTTCCTTCTACTGATTCAATGCCTAATTACTTATCAACTCCCTTTCAATTGATTATTGTGACCTATTCTACTTCACTTAATATTCTTCAACTAAATTATGCTACTATAACCAATTTATGATATACTGATATTGCAGACACAGACATAACACGACAAAAACACGAAATAACAGTTTTCCCCCAGACCCGTGTGACCATCGTCACACTTGGTGACCCTCGTGATAACATGTGACGGTCATCCTAGGGATGTGACGGACGTCACACTTCCCTGACAGATGCTAGGCATATGGGATGGTCGTCGCATAGCCAAACCTGCAACTTCTTCTCTATTTCGCTCGTTCTCTCTTTGTCTCTGAAATTCCTTCTCAGATCAATTCCAAACAACACAGTACGACAAATCAACAACACAACATATTCATCCATAAACAACATTACATAATTAATTTATGATTAATTCTACAACTCAATGTAATTCTCCTATTTAACTAAAATAGCTTATCAAAACTAAAATAGCTTATTTCAACCAAATCAACACAACAATCTGACAGAACTAATCCATATACTCAATCCTATATGAATTCATCAAATAATCCCGATTATAAGGTTAGAACCCCACCCTTACCTTTAAATTGAAGGCGACTCTAACACTTTTCAATTGGAACCCTAGCTTTTGCCTCTCCAACTTCTTGTTCTTCTTACTGATAACCTATTTTCCACTAATTCCACTTAATTTATGGTTTTTCTTTTAATTAATCTTAATCATTCTAATGGGCCTCAACCACCCTCCCCCCACACACACACAATTACTACTTCTAATTATCAACAAGCCCATTTATTAAGCTACGACAATTCCACTAATAACCCACAACTTAATTAATTCAACTTAGTCCAAATAACAACAATGCAACTTAAATCAACTTAAATCGATTTATTCAACTTTATTCAAACCAACTTAGCAACTCAACGAAAACCAACACCAAACATACGACAATATTTAATTAAATAAATAATTAAATAATCGGGGCGTTACAACTCTCCCCACTTAGAACATTTTTGTCCTCGAAAATCTTACCTTGTTCAAACAACTCAGGATAAGATTCCCACATCTTGCTTTCCAACTCCCACGTCATACTTTCTCTGGCTGCTCCCAACCAGACTACTTTCACCAACATTATCTCTTTGCCTCTTAAAGTCTTCCTTTCACGATTCACGATTCGTATAGACATAGTATCAACAGTAAGGTTATCATGTACTTGCACATCATCCATACTAATCACATGAGATGAATCTGAAATGTACTTCCGAAGTTAGGACACGTGAAACACATCATGCAAATTTGACAGATTAGGCGGTAAATCCACTCTATAAGAAACCTTTCCAACTCTGTCCGAAATCTGATATGGACCAATAAAACGAGGAGTAAGCTTCTTAGATTTCAATGCACGACCAACACTGGTTACAGGTGTAACTGTCATAACACATGATCATCAACTTGGAATTCCAAATCCTTCCTTTGCTTGTCATGATAACTCTTTTTCTGACTTTGAGAAGTTTTCATCTTCTCTTAAATCAACTTCACTTTCTCAGTAGTATCTCGAACAATCTCGGGTCCAAGCACTCCACTTTCTCCAGATTCATGCCAACATAAAGGAGTTCTACATCTACGACCATACAACGCTTCAAAAGGTGTCATTCCAATACTAGAATGGTAACTATTATTATAAGTGAATTCTATCAATGGAAGATAAGTATCCCACGAACCTCCTTATTCAAGAACACACGCTCTTAGAAAATTCTCTAACGACTGAATAATTCTCTTCGTTTGACCATCTCTCTGAGGATGATACATTGAACTCAACCTCAACTTAGAACCCAACGCCTCTTGCAAACTCTTCAAAAACTCAGAAGTAAACCTCTGGTTTCTATCCGACATAATGCGCAAAGGCACACCATACAACTTAACAATCACGCGAGTATAAATCTCTGTCAACTTAGATATTGGAAATTAGTGTTAATAGGATTAAAATGAGCCGACTTAGTAAGCCTATCAACAATCACCGAAATCGAATCATGTCTTCTTGAAGTATTAGGCAATCCTATCACAAAGTCCATTGAAATGCTATCCCATTTCCATTATGGAACTTCTAACGATTGTATCAACCTTGCAGGCTTCTGATGTTCAACTTTCGACTTCTGACAAGTTAAACATGCATACACAAAACATGCTACATTGCTCTTCATCCCCAGCTACCAAAACATATTCTTCAAATCTTGATAAATCTTTGTAGCACCTGGATGAATACTCAAGTTACTTTTATTACTCTTTTCAAGAATCATTCTCTTCATCTCCGCATCATCAGGAATACAAACTCGATCAAGGAATCTCAACACTCCTTACGCATCCAACTTAAAATCACTATTCTCGGACCGATCGATTCCCACCATCAAATATACCAATTTCACGTCTAACTTCTGAGCCTCTCTGATACCGTCTAGAAAATCATTATTAATCTTCAACACTCCCAACATAACACTTTTAGGTGTTACTTCACAAACTAGACTCAGATCTCTGAACTATTCAATTATTTCCAACTCTTTAACCATCATCGTTGACATATGCAACGTTTTCCGACTTAAAGCATCAGCTACAACATTAACTTTACTTGGATGATAGTTCAAACCAAAATCATAATCCTTTAATAACTTCAACTACCTTCGCTGCCTCATATTCAACTCCTTCTGATCAAATGAATACTTTAAACTAGTATGGTCATTAAACACTTCAAATCTAGAACCATGGAGATAATGCCTCCAAATTTTCAACAAGAAAAGAACTGCAGAGAGTTCTAAATTATGCATATGATATTTCTTTTCATGAATTATCAACTGTCTCGACGCATAAGCAACCACCTTATTATTTTACATAAGCACACCTCATAAACCCATCATAGAAGCATCACAATAGACTACAAACAGTTCCCATGCATTCGGTAATGTCAAAACCGGATCCGACGTCAACTTGTTCTTCAATTCGATAAAAATTTGTTCAAATTGAATGTCCCACACAAAAGCATTATTTTTACAAGTTAACTTAGTCAACGGAAGTGCCAACCTAGAAAAACCTTCTATAAACCTCCTATAATAACCAATTAGACCCAAAAAGCTTCTAACCTCAGTAACTGACATTGGAGTTTCCCACTGCAACTCAACATCAACTTTAGATGGATCCACAACAATGCCACTTCCTGAAATGACATGCCCAAGGAAACTAACTTCCTTCAACTAAAACTCACACTTAGATAACTTCGCATACAACTTCTTCTCTTTCAAAACTTACAATACTAGCTTCAAGTGTTCTGCATGCTCTTCTTCCGACTTGGAATAAATCAAGATGTCATCAATGAATACCACCATGAAACGATCCAAATAGGTATAAAAGATACGGTTTATGTATTCCATAAATACTCCCGGTGCATTAGTAACACCAAAAGGCATCACTGAATACTCGTAATGTCCATAACATGTTTTGAACACCGTCTTCTGAATATCCCCATGTTTCACCTGAATCTGATGATATCCTGATCTCAAATCGATCTTGCTAAACATACAAGCACCTACCAACCGATCCATCAAATCATTTATTCCTGGAAGCGGATACTTGTTTTTAATCATCCCTTTATTCAACTACCTATAATCAACACAAAGTCTCATACTTCCATATTTCTTCTTCACTAACAACACTAGAGCTCCCTGTAATACTCCAAATTTGCCCTCTCCTATTTAGCATCATCATCATACCATAATCATCATCAGCATGTCATATCCTTAGCATATTGCATAGAAAAATGAAGTATAGCACTTGCATATTCCAGCATAAGGCATATGATCAATTATCAGGGAAATTCAAAGCTCACAAGGCAGGTTACAAGGTTGGCATCAGGGTTAAAGCCTAAAGAAAGGATTGAGGATCAAAATCAGATCAAAACGGTTGGCGCCGGGTGATTCCCGAGGTTTCCCACCAAAAGGAGGGAAAATTCAAAATTCACTGGCGTTAACCGGTTAACGGATTGGTTAACCGGTTAACGACTGCGAATTTTGAATTTCCAGCAGCAAATTCAGCATGTGTGATTTGGTTCCAATTTCCATTTTCTGATTTTTATTAATTTGAATTAAAAAGAAGGATCTAGAGCACTTGTCCAAGCCTAATCCCATTGCTACATCCTAATCTCTTTGCCAAACCATAATTTTGGATCCCAAGCCTAATTTTTGGGCCCCAAACCTAAACCATATTTAATCCATTTCTCTCCAAACCAAAGGGACTCTCCCTCATTTTTTCACTCCCATTCTGAATTTTCACTCTTCTCACTCACAATTCTCTCACTTTTCTCTCTCAATTTTCCAAATCACTCAAAGTTCCTCTTTGAAGATCACATAACCTTGCCTTAAGGTGTGTGGATCTTGGAAATAGACCTCCATCCATATCTTCTTTGCATCTTTTTGCTGGTTTAATTGGTGATTCAGATCTAGTTTGGGACCTAGAAGTGCTTTTGGATCCAAAGTTTTGCATCAAGATCTTGTTCTTGCATTTATTTTGCATGGAGTGTGAAGCTTAGCACCGGATCTTCAAAGTTTTCCGTGGGATCTATCGTTTTCAGCTCGATCAACAATTACCAAAGCATACCTCAGCTTTGTAGGTTGGTTAATTTCAGATCTAGCTCTGTTTTAGCTTATTTGCATGCTTGCGCTTTAAATCCGCCATGTGTTTGCGTATTTGCTTGTGTTTCTTGAATTGATTGATTGATTGGTAACCGGATCTATGTATTAATATTCATGAGCTTGATGATGCCATTTAATGTGAATTGATACACTATTTTCATGCTCAATTGCTTGCTGGTCTGGTGCGAGATTAATCGGAAAAGCTGGTTTGAACTGTTTTTTTCTGCAGGATTTGTTGATGTCTTAATAGTGTTAACCGGTTAACGGATTGGTTAACTGGTTAACGCACCTTTTCCTTTACTGTTTTCTGCAGGATTTGACTGGTTAACCGGTTAACGTTTTGGTTAGCCGGTTAACATTGATGCAGTGAGCCTTTTTTGGGCTATTTTAAGCATGTTTGATCCCCATACTTATTTTAAATGCCATGGATCATTGTATGATCATTGAATATGATTGTTTGGGTGATTTTCTTGCTGATTGATGCATGCTTCCGTATTCTCGACACGTAAATGCTTATGTGTGCTATGTTTGGCATGATTGTTTGATCTTGGTTGGTGTGAACTTTTAGCATGCTAATTCCATGATTTTGTAGATGAACATGTGCTGGATTTCGCTAACACTTGCAGGGGCTCATGGTAAGAGAAGTGTGGATGTTCATCCACATTTCAAATCTTCATCCTTCTCTCTTTTTAAGTGCTTTCTCCTTGTGTTTTTTTTATGTGCCTTATGCCATCATGTGTTGCAACTTTCTTCTTCCTCCTTTAGGAGCAACTTATCTCCTTTAGAGGAGTAAGTTGCTTGCAAGCTCTTGCTTCCTCTCTTTCTTGCTCCTCTTTGGTTTTTCTTTTCTATTAGGATAGTTGAAACCCCACTAACCTTAGGACCACTCTTTTGCATGATAACATTAGATTTAGTCTTCCCCATTAATAAATTCAACAAGTCAATGAAATTAGGCCCCTGCCTTTGGAAACAAGTCTTGGATAAGTTCTCCTTGCTTGGTGTGCTTGTTCTATTATTCCATCTTGGAATGTAGTAGCAAGTACACATTCCATAGAAAAGAGCTTGAGTTCATTCTCTTATGCCACACCAATAAAAAGCTCTAAAAAACTCAAACAAACAATAATCGTCTTTCCTTCGGGAATTCTTTTCTCATATCCTTCGCTCCGTCCGTGAACTTGCTTCTTCTTGTCATTTTTCAAGACGGTTACGCACTCGTCATCCGAGCCTGTAACACCTGAGCATTGACATAGGTAGTTCAAGCCTTAATTCACAAGCAATCTTTTCTACCCTTAGTTAGGGGAACTACGGCGTCTCTGATCCTCATTGTCCAGATGAGGTACGTAGGCAGCGGGGTAGGGCCCGTTCGAGCACACTCTTTTATTTTCCCTACATTTTTCCCCTTTATTTTCTTTTCTTATCCAATTTCAGTTTCAGTTTTGCAGCAACTTTCTTTCTTTCACCCTTTGAAATAGTTTTCTTTGCAAGCGTGGATCCCGTCGGGTACGGCGGACGATCTGGGGTGCTAATACCTTCCCAGGTCGTAATCGACTCCCGATCTCAGATTCTTTGGTTCGCAAGACCTTTGTCCTTCCTTTTCTTTTCTTTTGGTTTGTGCAGCATTACTATTCTCGTTCCTTCGGGATAAAAATGCCTGGCTGGCGACTCTACCTCTTTCCGTGCCACTTTCGCGTTTGTACCATGATGGAAATCCGGGGAGCGACAGTTGGCGACTCTGCTGGGGATGGTCCTAACCGGAGTATCTTTGGTTCCCTGAGAGTCAATCCTAGCGCTTGCGTGTTTCTGTGTCGTTGGGTGTTGTTTGTTTGTTGTTGCGTGTTTATTTTATTGTTGTCCATTTACAGTTTTATTTACGGCTTTATTTACAGTTTTCAGTATTTATATTCATGCATCTTTATACTGAACTGTCTGGCTACTAGTTTCCTTTTTTTCTGTGGGATTGGGGATTGTTACTGAGAGATGAGCTCGTAATCGGGGCTCAAGTGCACCATAGGACTTAGAGTGGACAATCACTTTGGCTTCATGGCATCTTGCTATGTTGGTAGTTGTGAGTTCCACACCCAGACTTGCGACCGTGTTGGAAATGTATTATGCCGGAATCTTTCTGGGGTAATACACAACCTTGATAGTTATGTGCATCTGAGGACCGATCATTGAGGACATTTGTGGAAACATCCCTCTCCAGTGGTGATAGTGGCAGACCACATTTTGTGGCAAACCCATTCGCACCCGAGGGCCCACTCTGGAACTCGCATAGGATGGCCTGGTTCTTTTATAGGAACTCAGTCAATGCATTTGGTCGTATGACGATAGTATTGTACCCTTTGGGATGAATGTTCTATTGTTTCTCGATTCCAGCGCTTGAAGCTGGGAACTTATAAAGGATGCTTGTTTTTCCCGGACTCACGCTGAGGCCTCCCTGGGTAGTACATAATGCCAAACTGATTCCCTGATTTGGTCATGAGCCATTTCTTGGAAATGGTGAACGTATTATTGCTATTCGGCTTTGAGAGTCCGTGATGTTTGACCCGGAGCACACCCGTGAGATTGGGAAGGGTTTACAAGTTTGCATGAACCCTCGACCTCATCATACCTCATTGCCAGTACAGTTCTATGATTTGATAAGGCTACATGGATTTGGATCCTTGGGTTTTAGGCTTATTTGAGACTGAATTCTTGTTCATGAGGCTTTATTCAGAGGATTTTGGTTCTTGATCACTTGGGTCCCGTGATCCGTATCCAGACAGTCCCGGTCGTTGATCATGTGCCTGCATTGCATTTGCATCGCATCATAATTGCATTAATTGTTTGTGTTTCCATTTCAGGTTATCCTTCATCTCCGTACCCAGTTCTGGTATTCATTGTTTTCTCCAGATGACAGAAATCCAAGAGATACCCATTAAAAGGAATGTTCATTATACTTTCCTGCAACCCGAAACCGATAGTATTCAGAAACTGGTAAACTTGATGAGTGAAAAGGTTTCAGATGATTTCAGAAGCCAGTATGGGAAGATCATGGGTTACATGAACAAGCCTACTGTCGATCAGAGAGATAGTCTTCATTCTTTGTTGCAGTTTTATAACCCTCAGTTGAGAATTTTCGTGTTTGCCGACTTCGTCTTGGCTCCCACAATGGAAGAGATTTATGACATCCTGAAGATTCCTATCAAGAATGGTGTTCCCTATTATGCTGCGGAGAGGTGTCCCCCGTACAAAGATATTGCAGGTGCTTGTCATTTGAGTATGCTTAGAGTGAAGTTGGAGTTAGAAGTCGGTAAAGGGAAGGGATTTAATCTGGATTTTCTTACCACAGAATCCCATGTGTTTTCTCTGGGAGGGAAATGGTTAGAGTTCAGTGTGCTGTTAGCATTAATGGTCTACGGGATAAGTCTTTTCCCATAAGAGAAAGGATGGGTAAGCTTGGAGGCTATCACCATTTTCATTAGAGGGAACCCGGTGCCTACTTTGTTGGGAGATTTTTACTATAATGTTCATCACATGAATGGGAAGAGAAAGGGGTACGTGAATTGTTGCACTCCCGTGTTTGCTAAGTGGTTTACTAAGAACCTTCCGAAGTCAGGATCGTTCAAAGATCTTAAGCAACATTGGAAGTGGGCTAGAAGATTGATGGGGTTAACATCTGACGACATAGCTTGGGGATGTAGCAGAAACTTATTGGGGAAGGAATTTATTACAAGGTGTGGTGAGTTTCCCTATGTGCCGCTGTTAGGAAGAAAAGGAGTGATAAGTCATAACCATGTGCTGTCCAGAAAGCAATTTGGTTATCCACTGAAGGATATTCCATCAGATGAAGAAATAGCTAAGACTTTGTATTTTCCAGCTGAAGATAATGAGTTGTTGGTCATTCAAGTATCCCAAGCTTGGGAAACAAAGGTTAGAGAAGGTAAGAAAGAATTCAGAAAGGTAGACCCTAAGACTTATCCCTCTTTTGCTGCTTGGATACGAGGGAGGGTTGATACCTTTTTCCTTCCGTTTTCGATTGAGGATCCTCTATATCCAAAGGAGGTACCGGTACAAACCACTATTTCTCCTGAAGATTGCAAAACGTTGGAAGCTTGGTTGCACGAGATTCGGGTAGAGAATTCTGAAATGGCTAGTTTGTATCACTGTGCCATTCATGCTAAGCAGGAAGCGGAAGAAAAGCTACAGATGATGCAGGCTACCTGTCGCTCCCAAAGATTTGGGACTGGCCCAAATAAAGGTACAGACGCGAACGGTCGGCGAAAGGAGGATGTGAGAACACACAGGAGTGAACTCACAGGAAAGAAAGAGTCGCCAGCTAGGCATTTTTATCCCGGAGGAAAGGTAATGCTGCATAAACCTAGAAAGATACGGATAAGACGGTCGCGAACCAGAGAGACTGAGAAAGGGGGTTGGTTACAACCTGGGAAGGTATTAGCACCCAGATTGTCCGTCGTACTCAACGGGATCCACGCTTAAAAGATTTGTGTTTTAAAGGGGTAGTGTCAGTGCAATTTGTGTATAAAAGAGCTGGAAAAGGATGTACAGGTGTCAGTGTAAAAGAAGTGAAGTATATAATGATGTGTCAGTGTAAGAATGAGAATAAATTGCTCATGATAATGAGGCTAAGAGAAAGATGCTGGAAAGAGGGGGGATATACAGAGACTTTTGTTCGATAACTGTTAAGTTATGCCTACGTATCCTCTCGTGCAATGAGGAAGTCAGAACACCGTAGTTCGACCCAAAGAGACTGAAAGGTGAAATGACTGGTGAACTGCCTGCTTGTCTATGCTCAAGTGTATGACCTGTCTGGCTCAGGTGCTAACTGTCTTGCATTAGACGGAAGAAGCAAGTTCTCGTTTGTGAGTGAATGAGGTGAGAAAAGAATCCCGGAGGAGACGATTATTGTTTGTTTTTGAGTTTTCAATCTTTTATTGCTTTTGAAAGTTTGTCATAAGCTAATGAGCTTAAACCTAAACTAATAGATTTAGTAAACTCATCACATCTTCCCTCTGATTAGGGGTAATGAGAGTACCTTAAGTGTGAAGTCAGCTTCTCACACTTAATCACCTTTGATGTAGGATCAAGATCATTAACCTACTTGTGATTATTTAGATGTTTTTGGTGTTTTTGTTTAGTGTTGAGTAATGAGATTAAGCCATAATCAAGGATTAAACAGACCCATTACACCATCCTAATAGAAGGATAATAGATGAGAATGTTTAAGCTGAGGAAAGCTCCTCAACTTAATCCATGATTAGGGATTAAACTCATGACAAAACAAGCCTTTGGTTAAGTGAATTTTATTTAATGATATGATGATGAAATGATTTTTATGGTTTGTAAGACAACTTGAGGGGGACTTGTCCATTAACACCAGGGTTAGTCCTTCTTAACCATTTAAGGAAGAATTAGAACCCTAATGCAAGGCCCAAGTTACAAGTATGATGTCTTGGTGATTATTAGATGAATTGATTAAGAGATGTAAACACATTAAGGGTTTGACACTTAGGATTAAAGTTATGCACTCCATCCTAATAGAAGGATGCAGGCATAAGCTTAATCACAAAGCCTTAAAGCCTTTAGGGTTTAGTCCCTGATTATGAGATAAGAAGAGATGACTCAAAAGAGACACAAAGGTAAAACTAAAAGGGGAGAGTAATCAAAACCCTAATCATTGTCATGCTTGGTTGTTCCTAAGGTTTGTGAGGTTTCACCAAGAAGATCTTCAAAGGAATCACCAGGAAGCAGATGAAAGGATCAAGAGAAGCAAAGTGACTTGCTTCATTCAAGAAGTCAAGTCACTTGAAGAAAGAAAGTAAGAAGAACAAGAATGAGCAAGCTCAAACTAAAACACATACAAAAATGCAGCATGGATGCAAGAGAGATGAAAAGAAAAGTTATGAGAAGTGAAGGCAAATTCACTTCTCAAAATCACTTACCACCTGAAAAGTTAGAAAAGAAAGTGCATTGCAATGCAAAATGAGGTGAAATGGTATGATGAGAAACAAAACCAGAGGCAAATTCATGATGTTAATGATGCTATAAGATGCTACAAACATGAGGCAGCACAAGGAAATGATCATACAAGCTCATGAATGCAAATGAAGCAAGCTAAGGACCCTGAACATACATGAAAAGTTATGAAGTGCACATGGCATAGAACATGGCAAATACATGATGCAATGATCAAACATGCTTTCAATATGTCTTATGATGTCAAATGAATCAAATTGATGCTTGAAATGCCATGGCAAGTCATGTTATGCAAGAGAATGCAAGATGGATGCATATGGAAGCCCAAATTAGGGTTTATGAACCATACATCAAACAAAAATCAAAATCAGAAGCAAACCCTAAGATAAAAAATTGAAAATGCCACTCAAAGGACCCCTAATCCTATACTAACTCACTTCCCAAAGGAGAAGCTTCAACTCCTAACCAAGCTCAAGTTATGGTTTTCTTAAGATTTCTAGGGTTTTAGGGTTTCTAAACAAGAAAATTATCAAACAAATGGAAAATGAAAGATCAAATCAAGGCCATTTAATCTCACAAACTACATGCTAAACACAATGCAATGCAAAAAGAATCAATGCCCAACTCCTCATGGATAGGCAGAAATGATTTTTGGAACTTTGGATCAAAATAATGCATAAAAATGATTTTTATTCAATGAAAAATTCTCAAAATGCATCAAGATCAAAAAAGAAATTTGGTTTGAAGGTTGAAAAATGTTTCTAAATGTCTTAAAACATTTCATGAATTTTTTGGTGATTTTTAAATACCTAAAAGTATTTTTAATAAATTAATTTTCATTAATCAATTAAAAATAAACTTTTAAATATTTAAAAATACTTTTTTAATGCTAAAAATAAAAATAAAAATATTTTTGTGTTTTAAAAATTAATGAAACTCTTGACAAAAAGTTTCATAATTTTTAAAACATTTTTGCTATTTTAAACAAATTGTATAAAACAAATATGAAATAAAACAAAATAAAGTGGAAAGTAATCTGATCTGATGGTGGAGATTTGAACTGGGTTTGAAATGGTTGACTAGCGCGTCATCCAAGGGCTAAGGTTGGTCCTGATTAAATTAATTTAATTATAATTAATTAAACTAACTAAAGGGGATTAGGGCTAACTGAGTGAATCTGGGCCACACATGCACGCGGGAAGTCAACGAAGTCAAGCAATCCAACGCCCAAGATTCAAATGGAGTTTAATGACTGGGATTAGGGCAAATGACATTCAGGTGACCGGAGGGGAGCTCCGGTCATCTTCTCCGGCAGCAACAAAACCCTAGATCCTGATTTAGGCTTCTAAACAACAAATTAAACACAGCCAAGTAATCCTCTAACATCCTAGGACACGAATCCACTCTCAAACATCATTTAAACACCAAGAAACAAGCAAATCGAAGGAAAGAAATTTCACGGGTGAAATTTCAGAGCAGCAATACAAACTCATTTCTCACTCATTTTCGATTCTAAGAGTATCCCCATGACCAGCAAGACATAAGCAATCAATTTATAACTTAAAATGTAAGCTCTGAGGAAAAAGAATCCATGGCCATACCTGAGCTGGAAGGCTTCAAAGCTGAGCTTTCAGAGCCTCCTTTGTATGCAAATGAACTTCTTTGACTCCCTTGAACTCAAAGAGAAGCTTCAAAGTTCTTGTGGATGGCTGGTTTGAAGAGGAGAGTTCTGGTGCAGCAGGTTTCACAGTCAGGAATTGTGAGGTTTCAGGCTACTCCAATGGTGGATTCTTGCTCCTTTGGGTGTGCTTGACTTGTTGGTGAAGAGAAATGGAGTGTTTGATGGCTGTAAAGTGAGATTCGAAAGTTCTGGCTTTGAGGATGAAAAATGGTGAAGCTCAGTTCTTGCTTAGTTCAGACCTGAGTCTTGATGGTTTTGGCTCAGTGAAGCAAGGTGAGTTGATCAGTGGAATTGGTTCTTGTGTTTGTGAGTTGTGGAGAGAGATTCGAAGAGTTTTGCTTGAGGGAGTGAGTTTGTGAATGTGATGATCTTGTGTGTTTCAGCCTTGCTTGATGTATGAAAT
This sequence comes from Lathyrus aphaca, assembly GCA_963966055.1. Lineage (NCBI taxonomy): Eukaryota > Viridiplantae > Streptophyta > Magnoliopsida > Fabales > Fabaceae > Lathyrus > Lathyrus aphaca. The sequence goes on along the minus strand of OZ014519.1, from coordinate 286,735,537 downwards.
GGCTAGCATTTGTTCCACATAAAAAACTCCCATTGGTCAGATGATGTGACCTGGCCTGCTGTGATAGGTAAGTTCACTTTTGCAAATTGTCAACCTTTGTGTAAGAGAGGCATGGGTTGTGTTCTAGGCTAGTACAAAGGTGTGGGCTGGTGCAGCATGGTGAGGGGAAAGGCTATGGTTGGTTCAGCAGCCAAGGCAACAAGTGGAGGGAAGTGTGATGATGATTTTGCAACTTGATCACTTTTGGTTCACATGAAACTTTCTTGCTATACAAACCATGAAACATGAGAAATTTTGGTTCAAATCTGATTTTTAGGTCACATGTGATGTTTGTGTAATGGTTAGACATGAATTAGAAGTTACAAATGCCTTGGTACAAAGTTTTTGCAAGTTTCTCATTTGAGGCATATCTTGAAAATTAGTGATTTTTGCCAACTTTGACACACCATAACTTTTGATCCAAAATGAATTAGGTCATGTTCTTGTACTTTTTGAAAAGGGAAAGATCTAATATACAACTTTCACGACCAAAGTTTTTCCATTTGAAGCATTTTTGGATCAAAAAGTAAGGTTTGAAAAGTGGCAAAAATGACATATTCTTTAAAAGTCAACCATGCCCTAAAAAGTCAACTTTGCAAAAACTTGTAATTCTTGAGTTTTGTGAACTTCAATCCTCTTCCATGATCAAATAAAGATCAAGTACACTCAAAATGATGAAGATCACCCCTTGGTTGGGTCATTGGGGGCCTCAGATGCCCTGATTTTGCACTGACTTGTCCAGAAAGTCAACTCTTGATCAGATGACTTCCCCATGGAATTTCTTCATGAAAATTGATATGCATACTCCCTATACCATATAGAAACCAATAGAAACAAGAATGACCAAAAAATTTGGAGTTATGGCCTATGAAACCAAAACCCTAATTTTAGGTCATCTGTGTAGTCTAGCCTGGCTCTGTTTCCATACCAATCCCAGTTCTTGTGATCCCTTGGCATTTTTGACTTTGAGAGGATGTAATATGATACAAGAACACACATGGATCCCTTTGAAGTGATTGGTGTCCTTTGGAGTGGCTCAAGAAGCTCTTGGATTGCTCAGATCACAAACCCTAGGTGCAGATGACTTAGAACCTATGCAGTGAATCAATAATGAGATATGAGATGATATGATTGTGTTTATGCATATGAAATGATCACAAGCCATGGTGTGAATGGGTGAGGGCAAATTTGGGGTGTTTACAGCTGCCCCTATTCAAACATGAGTTAGCTGTGCAGGATGTAAGCCAAGGCTTAACAGGCAAACAAGATAACTTGTGGTTGAATACCAAAGACAGTCCGAAATTTGCACTCACAGAATGAAGAAGAAAAGGGATATAGATTGTAAAGAAAAATAAAGTATATTGTAAAGTGTGGGCGACGGAGGACGACCGTCGAGCAGAGGACGACTGCTGGGTAAAGAGCAATGACGGGGACGACCGACATGCTGGGCATAAAAGGTAAAGCCAAGACGGGGACGACCGACTAGCTAGAAAAATAAGAGATTATGATGGGGACGGCCATCAAGATAAAGTTGCAAGACTCTCCGGGGATTGAATGAAACATGACGGGGACGGCCATCAAGTTCATAAAGTAATCGACGATGGGGACGGCCATCGGGCTAAAAAGAAAAGGGACCACGACGGGGACGACCATCGGGTTAAAGAATAAATGAAATAAACAGATGATGAGGTACGGTCATCAAAGGTGAAGGACGATCACCTAGCAGGGGACGGCTGCTCTGTTGGGGGTAAGATGAGGGACGGTCATCTTAGGTGGAGGACGACCACCTGGCAGGGTACGGCTGCCGAAAATATCGCGACATAGGACGAATGCCGGATAAAAGGTCAACGATGGGGACGGCCATCGGACGAGCATGATGGAGGACGACCATCAAGAGGTGGAGGACGACCACCTAGCAGGGGACGGCTGCTCTCAAGGCTTATCATGACATAGGACGAATGCCAGATAACCAAAATCAACAATGGGGACGGCCATTGGATAAAATGATGAAGGACGATCATCAAGAGGTGGAGGACGACCACCTAGCAGGGGACGGCTGCTAAAAATCAACGATGGGGACGGCCATCAGATGAGCATGATGGAGGACAACCATCAAGAGGTGGAGGACGACCACCTAGCAGGGTATGGCTGCTCTCAGGGTTTATCATGACACAGGACGAGTGTCAGATAAAAAGGAAAATTTGCTTACTTGGCGATCTACTGGGGATATAGTGAACACGGACGAGTGTTTACAACCAAGAAAAGAAAGTATAAGTGTTTAGATGTTGTGTATAGATTAAAGACACGGACGAGCATCCTTAAGACTATGATACGGACGAGTATCATGTAGAAACAAATACTGACACGTGTTCAGAGATGATGATACGGACGAGTATCAACGGGTTAACAAAGAACACGGACGAGTGTTGAATCTGAGGGGACTTTTCTGGGGAATAGTAGGCACAGACGAGTATCTATATTCAAGAAGACATAAGTGTTTGACACAGTGTATGGATTAAAGATGCGGACGAGCATCCTTAAGACTATGATACGGACGAGTATCAGGTAGAAACAAACGCTTCACGCATGTTCTGAGATGATGGTACGGACGAGTACCAACTGGTTAACAAAGAACATGGACCATTGTTGAATCTGTGGGGGTATAAATGGTATATACAAGATACGGACGATCATCTGTATAAGTGTAACACGAGTAGTATGAATGGTGTATAGATGAATGTTTATCTGCTGGGGAGAGTGACACGGACGAGTGTCAAAAGGGAAAAGTATAATAATATCAACAAGTATATGGGTTGTAAAAGTGTAAGCGACTGCGCTGGGGAAATGACACGGACGGGTGTCAAGAAAAATGTATATACAAGTATAGGTGAGTGCAAAGATGATGTCTTTGGCTTTCCGCTGGGGATATGACACGGACGGGTGTCAGGAAGTATCTGTAATACGGGTGGTCTTGTTTGTAAAGAGTGTTCAGGCGACTTGATTGGGGAGTGATGACACGGACGGGTGTCAAAGGGAGCATAAACTGGTGTTCATGAATTGTAAGGCAACTGCTTTTGCTGGGGACTCTGGTGGGGATTTTGGGGAAAGTATTCTGCATTCTGATGAATGGTTATTATTCACAAGTGTTCGATTCGCAACATGGCTTATGATTATGCTATGTGTTTGATTTTTGCCGTAATGCTCCGTATTAGACGGAATGCTACGCTTTGTGGGTGAATATGATGCAAATGTCATGATTATGCAAAGATACAGATCCGGGATTCGGATCCCGTTGCTGCGAAGATCTCTGGCCGATCTGCTTGAAATAGATATCCAGCTGGGGTTTGCAAGAGCCTTCATCACTCTGTTGTGACTCCTTCATGCGTTGCTCTTCTGAATAGTAGCTGAGGATTCTGTGGGGAGGTGGTTCCCTGACTTCTGCATTCTGCTGAGGAAGAATGATTGGCATTACGGATGGGGAAATTAACCAGTGGCAACTTAGCTGGGGGAAGTTATCGGTGGCAACTTGGCTGGGGAGGAAGCACCTCTGATGCCAAGAATGAGTGTTGATTTTCCAGCTTGCTGGGATGTAGCTTGCCTGCCCCAAGTTGCGTTCTGGATACCTGCAATCCTGCAAAGATAAGGAAACGCACAAATGGTCCCGAGGTATCCTTTACTGGATTCCGTCATAGGAGTTTAGACACTTTTGAGAGTAAGTATATTCCCTGCAAGCACGTGTTTTTATTTTTAGAGAAAAGCATTTGTACTTATGCAATCGGTTTTTTAGAGACATCAGACATTCTTTGCAAATAAAAATGTACAAGACGAAACATGACTGAAAAATCTGATTTTATTAATTCATGTGCCCTGAATTGGCAATATACAGACAAAGAAACATATCTCCTGAAATGAGGAGATTGTTACAAATTGAGAAACAAAATGCTGACGATGTTGACGACGCTTTCAAGGAGCTTCCTCTTTTGCTATGACCCGTATGACTTTTGACATTCTTCTCGTCTTGCGTTCTGGAGAAGGTTGATTTCGATTGAAGCTTGATCCTTTTGAAGCTTTCCAAGTTGTAAGTGATACAGACGAATTCAGCATGCAGTTGTTCGCTTATTCCCTTGTTTTGCATGGATCGCCCTTTCGGGTTTTCAATCCATCGGGATACCCTTTTTTGCCTGAGTTGTCCAATGCGGCTTTTCAACTCAGCGGGTGTACACATTTTTTGTTTATTTTCCCTTATTTTTGCCCGAGTCTTTTATTCTGTTTTTGACTCGCCGGGATGCCCTTTTTTGCCTGGACTTACATTCTGTTTTTATGTCCAGCGGGTCATTTTTATGCGAAGTATTTTTTAACTGCATCTGAATTTACAGGGGACGGGAAATCTTCACCATCCATGGTGCTGAGCATCAGTGCTCCACCAGAGAAAACTTTCTTTACTACGAATGGTCCTTCATAGTTTGGAGTCCATTTGCCCCTGTGGTCTGTATGAGGAGGGAGGATTCTTTTCAGCACAAGATCTCCCACTTGGTATTCTCGGTGCCTGACTTTCTGATCGAAGGCTCTCTTCATCCTTCTCTGATATAACTGCCCATGACAGATTGCAGCCAATCTTTTCTCTTCAATCAGACTCAGTTGTTCGTATCGGGACCGGACCCATTCTGCCTCGTTCAGCTTAACATCCATCAATACCCGGAGGGAGGGTAATTCAACTTCAACAGGTAGGACTGCCTCCATACCATACACAAGTTGATACGGTGTTGCCCTAGTGGATGTCCTGATTGACGTGCGGTACCCATGCAAGGCAAATGGTAGCATTTCATGCCAGTCTTTGTAGGTGACTACCATCTTCTGCACAATCTTTTTGATATTCTTATTAGCTGCCTCAACAGCGCCGTTCATCTTTGGCCTGTAAGGAGAAGAATTGTGGTGTTGGATCTTGAAGTCCCGGCATAGCTCAACCATCATTTTGTTGTTTAGATTGGAACCATTATCAGTAATGATTCTCTCGGGAACTCCATATCGACAGATGATATCTCTCTTCAGAAATCTGGCTACCACTTGCCTCGTGACATTTGCATATGAGGCTGCCTCGACCCACTTAGTGAAATAATCAATGGCAACCAAGATGAATCTGTGGCCATTTGAAGCAGTTGGCTCAATCTTTCCAATCATATCAATGCCCCACATAGCAAAGGGCCATGGTGAAGACATTATGTTCAAAGGATTGGGAGGCACATGCACCTTATCTGCATAAATCTGGCATTTATGGTATCTTCTGGCATAAGCACAACAGTCTGCATCCATTGTGATCCAGTAATAACCTGATCTTAACAATTTCTTAGCCATGGCATGTCCTCCAGCATGGGTACCAAAGGATCCTTCGTGCACTTCATGCATCAACAAGTCTGCTTCTGTCTTATCGACACATCTGAGGAGTACCATATCAAAGTTCCTTTTGTATAAAGATCCATCAGTGTTCAGAAAGAAACTACCAGCAAGCCTTCTCAAAGTCTTCTTATCATTGGAAGATGCCCCAGGTGGGTATGCTTGATCCTCCAAGAAGCATTTAATGTCATGGAACCAAGGCTTATCGTCTTTGACAACTTCTGCTGCGAACACATATGCTGGCCTATCAAGTCTGGACACTGAGATCTGAGGTACAAAGTTAGCAGCTTGAACTTTGATCATGGATGAAATGGTAGCAAGAGCATCTGCAAACTGATTCTCGTCCCGAGGGATATACTCAAGCTTGACTGTTGTGAAGAAAGTCAATAACCTCCTTGTATAATCCCTGTAAGGTATCAGATGATCCTGGTGGGTGTACCATTTTCCGTTGGTTTGATTAACTACCAGAGCTGAATCTCCGAATACAGTTAAAGTCTTGATCCTGAGGTCAATGGCTTCCTCAAGACCCATAATGCAAGCTTCGTATTCAGCTTCGTTGTTAGTGCAGTTGAAAGTGAGTTTTGCCAAGAAAGGCATGTGAACTCCTTTAGGTGTAATGAGTACTGCACCAACACCACGACCATTCATATTAACAGCCCCATCAAACATCATAGTCCACTCTTCTTCCGGGTCAGGCCCTTCAGTGTGAATAGGCTTTTCATGATCTTTTGTTTTAATGAACATGATGTCTTCATCAGGGAAGTCAAATCTCATAGGCTGGTAGTCATCAATGGGTTGCTCAGCAAGATATTCAGACAATATACTGCCCTTGATGGCTTTCTGAGAAGTGTACTGGATGTCATATTCTGTGAGAATCATTTGCCATCTTGCAACCCGTCCGGTAAGAGCTGGCTTCTCGAAAATGTACTTGACTGGGTTCATTTTTGATATCAACAAAGTAGTGTGGGTCAACATATACTGTCTCAGTCGGCGAGCAGCCCACGCTAAAGCACAGCAAGTTTTCTCTTGCAGTGAATAACGTTGTTCACAGTCGGTAAACTTTTTGCTCAGGTAGTATATTGCATACTCTTTTCGACCAGACTCGTCATGCTGGCCCAGCACACACCCCATTGACTCTTCTAATACTGTTAAGTGCATTATCAGAGGTCTTCCTTCAACTGGAGGCATAAGGATTGGAGGTTCTTGCAGGTATTCTTTGATCTTGTCAAAAGCCTTCTGGCAGTCTTCGTTCCACCTGACCGTCTGTTCTTTTCTTAACAGTTTGAACAAGGGCTCACAGGTTGCTGTAAGGTGAGATATGAACCGCGAAATGTAGTTCAATCGACCTAAGAACCCTCGAACTTCTTTCTCTGTTTTCGGTGCAGGCATCTCTTGAATAGCTTTGACTTTATCAGGGTCAACTTCAATCCCCTTCTCGCTTACAATAAAGCCCAGCAGCTTACCAGATCGCACCCCGAATGTGCATTTGTTGGGGTTCAGCTTCAGTTGGTACTTCCTCAGACGCTTGAATAGCTTTAGCAGATTCACCAGGTGATCTTCTTCAGTAAGGGACTTGGCGATCATGTCATCCACATAATATTCTATTTCTTTATGGATCATATCGTGGAATAATGTCACCATAGCCCGTTGATATGTTGCACCAGCATTCTTCAGTCCGAATGGCATCACTTTGTAACAGAACGTGCCCCAAGGTGTAATGAAGGTTGTCTTCTCCATGTCTTCAGGTGACATCTTGATCTGATTGTATCCTGAAAATCCGTCCATGAAGGAGAATACCGAGAACTGAGCCGTGTTATCCACCAATACATCAATGTGAGGTAAAGGGAAGTCATCTTTCGGGCTGGCTCTGTTCAGATCCCGGTAGTCAACACACATTCTTACTTTGCCGTCTTTCTTAAGCACAGGTACTATATTAGCAACCCACGGCGGATAGCTAGTCACAGCAAGGAACCCGGCGTCCCATTGCTTTTGTACCTCCTCCTTGATTTTCATAGCCATGTCTGGGCGAGTACGGCGCAGCTTCTGTTTGACCGGTGGGCACTCTTCTCTCAAAGGCAGCTTGTGCACAACAATGTCGGTGTCCAACCCTGGCATATCTTGATACGACCAAGCAAACACATCCACATATTCTTGAAGCAGATCAATCAGTTGTCTCTTCACTGAGTCTTGTAAGCAGGCCCCGATTTTAACCTCTTTCACGTCTTCATCTGTACCAAGATTAATCACTTCAACCTCCTCCTGGTGAGGAGTAATAACCTTTTCCTCTTGTCTCAACAACCTGGCTAGCTCTTCAGGAAGCTCGTACTCTTCTTCAACCCCTTCATCAACTTGATTGATTGGATTGTCAAAGTCATACGAAGTCATAGCCGTGCTGTTGTCGGTGCTGTCTGGAAGACACTCTCTGCAAGGGTTCAGTTTGTTCATTTTAGTGATTGATTTTAATCTTGTTTAAAAAGTGAAATAAAGTTGTCATTTTGAAAACATCGCCATTTATTTTTTTGTACAAAAAGAAAAATGGAAAAACAGTGAACGGAAAGGAAAAAGACTCATTTGCAAAAAGATGTCTGATATTTCATTGATTAATCTTGTTTGCACAAAAAGTACAGATGGCCCGATTACAAAATGAGTCTTGTCATCTTGGGCAAGATGCAAGACTTTGATGCATGCTATAAAAATACAGGAAATAATAATTACTCTGCATGAGTAACTCTTATAATTTCCTGGGAAGACCAGTTTGAGATACTGCTCCCCGGGATCTTCGGACGAATCCAATTCTCCAGATTGCGCTCCTCTTCCAGCTCGTCTTCCAAATTGTTGATAGCATCAGGGGTGAGCATCCCCCCACTGACAAAACCGGGCTTCTCAGCAGTCTCTGCTTGATTTTGTTGAGTTGGTTTGTAACCCAACCCAAATTTGTCCTTCTTCTCCTCCACAGATAAAACCTTGCCCCAGCCTTGGGCAGTTCCTTCTTCAACAACCTTTCGGGCTTGTTGGTAAGATGACATGGAGATTCCAGATACAGCAGATGCTTCATTAACATTCAAGGCCTCAAATCCTTGACTCATTGTTTCATGGATCTCCCCATCCATCTCAATATACTTATAAGTAGCCAGATGGCTAACAAATATATCCTCCTTCCCACAGATAGTAACGACTTGGCCTTCCCACTCAAATTTTAACTTCTGGTGAAGGGTAGACGTTACTGCGCCAGCGGCATGAATCCATGGTCTACCCAACAAACAGCTGTAGGCAGGCTGAATGTCCATCACATAGAAGATCGTTTTAAAGGTTTGTGGGCCAATCGTCACAGGCAGCTCAATTTCTCCCAGAACCGATCTCTTAGAACCATCAAAGGCTCTTACTACCAGGTTACTGGGACGCAATGCCAATCCTTCATACTCTAGCTTCACCAGGGCCTTTTTCGGTAAGACATTAAGGGATGACCCTGTATCTACCAGCACATGGGAAAGGACTGCACCTTTACATTCCATGGTGATGTGCAAGGCCTTGTTATGGTTGCGGCCTTCCGTTGTCAAGTCAGTATTGGTGAACCCTAGCCCATTGCTAGAAGTAACATTTCCAACCACGGTTTCCAACTGATTGACAGTGATCTCTTCAGGCACGTAAGCTGCGTGCAAGACTTTGAGTAGTGCATTCCGATGGGCTTCGGAGCACATAAGCAGTGATAGGATAGAGATCTTGGATGGCGTCTGGTGAAGCTGATCCACTATTTTGTAATCACTCTTTTTGATGATTCTCATGAACTCATCAACTTCTTGATCGAATGGTGTTTTCAAAACTTCCTTAACAGCTTGATCTTCCTGCACCGGGCTCTTTCCTTTTGCCTTGGCAGCAGCTTCTGCTTCGGCAGTGGGTCTTTGAGTTTGTGGGGCAAAGAGACGTCCGCTTCGAGTGAAGCCTCCGCCTCCTCCCACATTGTCTATTTGTGGTGCAGGTGTTGATGGTTCAAGGGTGATTTTCTTTCCTTCGCAGTATACGTCAGAGCCGTAGTGCCAAGGGATGGCCCTATTGCTTTCATAAGGTACCGGTCCAGGCATAGTGACAATGACTGGACTGATGACAGCTGCAGAAGGGACTGTGATAGTTTGTGGATCGTAATAAATTGTGACTGGTGCTCTGATGGGAGCAGCACTTTCTGAGTTGTAGGCAGAGTTGTCTTCAGGATCATAAAATATTGTGACAGTTGAGACATCTTCATGATTTGTTGCTGGTGTTGTAGGAGATATTGTTGGAAGGATGGACGTTGTTGTTGTAGGAGATTCAAACTGGAGTGGTGCTGAAGTTGTAGAAGGAAAATTTGTTGATAGCTGATCGGTTGAGATGATAGATGAAGTACTTGTTGATGAAGCCGAAGAATTGTCAGGAACAATGGTTGTTGCAGTTGTAGGAGATACCGGAACTGTTGCTGATGAGATTGCTGGATTTGTTGGAAATGATGTGGTGATTTGAAGTTGGCCACTCTGAATGAGACCATCTATGCCATTCCTCAGGTTATCGCACCCATTTACTGAAATATTGCAGTAAGCACACCCTAACTCACACCCTGGGAACATTTGACATTCGAGGAGCTGAGCCTTAATCTCCACCAACGGTGTCCGAATCTGACCCACACTGGTTATTAAATAAGACGGCTTGTCTTCTTCAATAGCGTTGATTCTGGGACCACCGTGGTTTGGCATGGGGTTCTTGTTGACATTGGGTGGTGGTGCGAAATTCAGGGCCTTAGAGTCTACCAGGTCTTGTACCTTCATGTGCAAGGCTCTGCACTTTTCTGTACTATGGCCAGGTGCATTTGAATGAAAAGCACATCTGGCGTTGGAATCATAATTCCTGGGTAGACTGTTGGGATCTGGAGGTGCCAATGTCCTTAGCTCGACTAGGTTGAGTTTCAGGAGTTGTGGCAGCAATGTAGCATATGGCATAGGGATCGGATCGATCACCCTGTTGGCTTGAGATGGCCTCTGCTGGAATGGCCTTTGCTGGTTATTGTTGTTGGTGTTGCTGTTGTTGTAATTTCTCGGAGGATACTGATTTTGTTGATGGTACTGAGGTTGTTGCTGATAGTTTTGCTGCGGTGGTTGATAAGCTGGTTGTGGATGAGCTGGAGCGGGAATGGTGACTGCTGCCACAGATCTATGAACATATTGGGGCCTGCCCCTGTTGGTGTGGATGGCATTGGTCTCACCAGTCCTTCTTGGGCCCGCGAAAGGTTTTCTTGTATTACTGGATGAGCTTGCACCGTTGTCTGAGATCTTCCCCATCTTCAATAGGCTTTCAATTCTCTCCCCGGCTATGACTACATCTGCAAAGCTGGTAGATGAGAAGGCCGCTAGCCTATCAATGTAAGTCCCCTGAAGGGTGTTCATGAACATATCAGCCATCTCCCTTTCTGACATAGGTGGATGGACAGCAGCAGCAAGCTGTCTCCATCTTTGAGCATACTCTCGGAAGCTCTCTCTAGATGACTGTGACATTCCCATTAGGAGGGTCCTGTTGGGTGCCATATCCAGATTATACTGATACTGTCTGATGAAGGCCTCTGCCAGGTCCTTCCAGCATCTAATAGTTGCTCTTGTCAGATGGGAATACCATTCCCTTGAAGCTCCAGTCAAGCTATCCTCAAAATAGAACATCCACAGCTTCTCGTCCATGGTATAGGCCTTTAGCCTTCCGAGAAAAGATTGTAGATGGGTCCGGGGACAGGAAGTCCCATTATACTTCTCAAAGCATGGCGGCTTAAACTTGTGGGGAATCCTGACCCCATCTACCAAGCCCATATCCATAACATCAAAACCCAAAGAGTTTTGAGACTCTAAGGATCTTAATTTCTCAGCTATCTCATCCAACCTTCTATCATAAGCTTCTTCCCCGGCTCCCATTACTGTGAACTGGTCTTCCTGGGGGTCTTCTTGCAGTACCCTCCCTACTGTGGCAGTCCCTTGTATATTGACAGGGATGTTGGCCTCTGGATGGAGGTGGGGTCCAAAGACTGGGGGATTGACATGAGGTTGGACTCTTTCATTGTTGCTAGTCCCAGCAGTCCCTGGCTGATGATCTTCCTGGTTTCTCCCTTCCACCAGTGCTCTGAGCCTCTCCTGGCTTTGAGCCATGTTGTTCATTACCTCCATAAATTGTGTCATTTGGTTCCTCATTTCCAACCTCTCGTTGGTCATTTGGTTCCTGACCTCTATAAGGTCCTGCTGCATCTGATCCATCTGTATGCCCGGAAGGTTACTGCGGGTGGGGTACCTGTGTGGACGGTTGAGTGGAAACCCTCGTCGTCGAGCAATAGTTCCTGAACATCACAACAGAGTTAGCAACAACAAAACAAAAACCTACAAAACAAACAAAGGGTTAGCATGCAATGCAGTATGCTTATTTGTTTTCAAGGTATCCGGCTTGGCATTCAGTTTTGACCCTTCCAGACCCTTGAAGATGCTGTTGATGTTGCTTTCGAAGTAAACTCGGATGGAACAAACTAAAACATATATTACAAAAGGCCAATGGTACATAGTTTGTTTACAAATACAAGCCCTCTGAGGGGTCAAAATACATTATAAGAAAAATAAAAATACATGGAATGAAAACAACAACAAGCAAATGGTCAAACACCAAGACCAAACTCATCCTCCCGAACTTCCTTGAGAAGTGCTTCGGTCACAGGATCAGCTGGACGTTCCGTAAGGTTCCTGATAAGGAGGTTCCGGGTAGCAACAGCTGTAGTTAGCTTCTTGTGTTGACTTTGGTCCTTTGACCTCTTCACTCCAGCTCTGATCTTTAGCTCTGATATCTCCCTCTGGGCTGCTGCCAGGACTTCCCGCTGCTCTTTTGCACTAGCTTCCAGTTGCTCTATCTTGTCTTGGACCCTCTTGTCCTCCAGAGTACGAGCCTCGGTGATCCTGACCCACCTAGCCTGACTCTCCTTCAGATACAAGTCTGTCCTGGCTTTCTGGAATTGGGCTTCCTTGCAAGCATTCTTCAGGATTTGTTCTCCAGCCCTAGACTTCTTAATGTAATCTTCAGACTTCTCAATTCTAGCCAAATGCTCCATCTTCAACTTTTCTAACCTCTCAATATCCAACCTACCATCACTCCTCTCCCAGAGGGTCTTCTGTAGAGCTTGAGTCAGCTTCTCATTCCTCTCTTTCAATTTCTCAAACTCCTCTAGACTGACAGTTGTTGGAGGTGGTGTTGTGGAAGGTCCAGGCATATCTTCTATAGTAAAGGGCATCCCAGAGAATTGAGCCCTGGCATGGGACCAATCATAGTATTGTGCTGATGCCACATTGTTACACTTCCCCAGGATGGTTACCCCCTTAGTCTGCACATTGTCCCAGGCCCAGGCTGCCTGCCTAACAATAGCCAGATTAAGCTTGTTCTCACAATAAAGAGTCTCGACCAAGTCTTGTGCCTTAGGAGTGTGGACCAGTGCATAGCCCAGTTGTCTTTTGAACAGCAGAGGGTTGTAATTAATACTACCTTTAACTCCTATCAGGGGCACATTGGGAAAATGCCCACAGCTGGTGATGATATCCCTGCCTTTTGTGCTTTGGGTGCACCACCTGATATCAGCTGAAGTAAGAGTAGTAAGTCTTCCAGCCCAGTTTCTCTGCTGATGAGGATTCAAAAATGCATTTGTCCTGGGTAGATGCCTGAGAAGCCAAGTATGGAACAAAGGGGCACAACACCTCACTAATCTTCCCCTCTGCTTTTCATTCCTCTGATGCACTGAATAGTAGAGATCCCCCAATAAAGTTGGCACTGGGTTCTTTAGAATGAATAGATGGATTGCATTCTTACTAATGAATCGAGGCTCATCTGCAAATAATACAATCCCATATATGCTCAAGGCCAATAAAGCACAGACTGCTTTCCACTCTCCTAAAGAAGCTTTCAGGGTAGCTTGAGAGATCAAGAAATCCAGATGCAGGCCAGGGATTCCAGCCTTAGAAGTCATATGCTGCCCAATCAGGACTGGTTCCAGATGCAATGCCTTTGCTACCTCTTCATTACCAGGAAAGACTATCTCAGGGTTGAAAGGGACTCCACCCCTGATAGGTATACCAACTAATGAGGAGTACTCTTCCAATAAAGGGCCCAACTGAAAGTCCTGAAAAGTGAAACATCTCAGTGGGGGATCATAAAACTGAAGGCAAGTGTGGATCAGGCTTCTCTGTGAGGGGTCCAGATCCATAACCATATCAAGTATATCTCCATGGTGTTCCCTGAACAGTGGTATATGGTCTGGAGTGATCAGGGTCTGAATCCTCCTGATGTCTGCTAGCTCTGGCTGGAAGAAGTGGTAGGTGATGTTGCTCTTTTTAGGTGCCATGATGTTGAGACTGAGTAGAGACAAGTGCTGATGATGATACTGAAGAATGGGCCACTGATTGGCTGGTGCTGGTGACTGAAGTAGATAGCTGATAGCTGAAGCAGGTGCTGATGAAGATAGGTCAATACTGAAGATGGGGTCAAAACCAAAACCAAATGAAGATGGATACCCTGAAACACAAATAAGCAAATGTCAATATGATGCAATGATTATGTATGCAAATGATATGCAAGGTTTTGTGACTGAGCTGGATCTGATCAAGTGCCCTGATATAAGTCCATGTGTGTAAGAAATCCAGATGGAGGTCTATAAGTCCAGTAACCAAGGTGGGGGGCTCAAATAAAGAGCCACATGTCCAGGGTTTGGAATCACAAGAACTGTTCCAACATGGAGTATTCTTAATCAAATCAAAGTAACGGGGTATTCTGAGGTCAAGGTACCTGCAAACCTGTAAACAGCCCAACCCCCTCACAGGTGCTGTTCTAAAACAAGGATCCTCAGACTTGGATCAGTTATGAGAAGTGTAAACACTTCTAACCCGGAGGTACAGTGTTTACAATAACCATAAAAGTTCCTCCTCTAATTCACCTCAGTTTCTGAAGGTCAATACTAAAAGGTCATCCAGACTTAGCAGGCTTCCCAGATAGCCCTAGCATTGCAGGAAATCTGCAACACAGAGTTCTCAAGAAGAAACCCATATCTGAACCGTGTTTCATATTCCCGCACCAGACCGAGATGGAATGGGAAAGAATATGATTCACTCTAGCCTAAGTGTCACTCAGGTCCCAGGTATAGGACCTTAACTCTCAATGGAACACCCACCCACCAAAGCAAACAACAGATCCAGCCAGCAGTACAGTATGACAATATGATAATATGTAAAGCTATAAAGAAAACAGTAAAGCAACTGTACATAAAGCAGTAAAAATAAAACAAGTATACAAACACAAGTAGCACATAACACCCCAGTAAACACAAATCAATCAAGCGCTAGGAGGAACCCACAAAAAGAACCAGAAGCCCTGGTTGCAGTATAAAAGTCCCCAGCAGAGTCGCCAAGCTGTCGCTCCCAAAGATTTGGGACTGGCCCAAATAAAGGTACAGACGCGAACGGTCGGCGAAAGGAGGATGTGAGAACACACAGGAGTGAACTCACAGGAAAGAAAGAGTCGCCAGCTAGGCATTTTTATCCCGGAGGAAAGGTAATGCTGCATAAACCTAGAAAGATACGGATAAGACGGTCGCGAACCAGAGAGACTGAGAAAGGGGGTTGGTTACAACTTGGGAAGGTATTAGCACCCAGATTGTCCGTCGTACTCAACGGGATCCACGCTTAAAAGATTTGTGTTTTAAAGGGGTAGTGTCAGTGCAATTTGTGTATAAAAGAGCTGGAAAAGGATGTACAGGTGTCAGTGTAAAAGAAGTGAAGTATATAATGATGTGTCAGTGTAAGAATGAGAATAAATTGCTCATGATAATGAGGCTAAGAGAAAGATGCTGGAAAGAGGGGGGATATACAGAGACTTTTGTTCGATAACTGTTAAGTTATGCCTATGTATCCTCTCGTGCAATGAGGAAGTCAGAACACCGTAGTTCGACCCAAAGAGACTGAAAGGTGAAATGACTGGTGAACTGCCTGCTTGTCTATGCTCAAGTGTATGACCTGTCTGGCTCAGGTGCTAACTGTCTTGCATTAGACGGAAGAAGCAAGTTCTCGTTTGTGAGTGAATGAGGTGAGAAAAGAATCCCGGAGGAGACGATTATTGTTTGTTTTTGAGTTTTCAATCTTTTATTGCTTTTGAAAGTTTGTCATAAGCTAATGAGCTTAAACCTAAACCAATAGATTTAGTAAACTCATCACATCTTCCCTCTGATTAGGGGTAATGAGAGTACCTTAAGTGTGAAGTCAGCTTCTCACACTTAATCACCTTTGATGTAGGATCAAGATCATTAACCTACTTGTGATTATTTAGATGTTTTTGGTGTTTTTGTTTAGTGTTGAGTAATGAGATTAAGCCATAATCAAGGATTAAACAGACCCATTACACCATCCTAATAGAAGGATAATAGATGAGAATGTTTAAGCTGAGGAAAGCTCCTCAACTTAATCCATGATTAGGGATTAAACTCATGACAAAACAAGCCTTTGGTTAAGTGAATTTTATTTAATGATATGATGATGAAATGATTTTTATGGTTTGTAAGACAACTTGAGGGGGACTTGTCCATTAACACCAGGGTTAGTCCTTCTTAACCATTTAAGGAAGAATTAGAACCCTAATGCAAGGCCCAAGTTACAAGTATGATGTCTTGGTGATTATTAGATGAATTGATTAAGAGATGTAAACACATTAAGGGTTTGACACTTAGGATTAAAGTTATGCACTCCATCCTAATAGAAGGATGCAGGCATAAGCTTAATCACAAAGCCTTAAAGCCTTTAGGGTTTAGTCCCTGATTATGAGATAAGAAGAGATGACTCAAAAGAGACACAAAGGTAAAACTAAAAGGGGAGAGTAATCAAAACCCTAATCATTGTCATGCTTGGTTGTTCCTAAGGTTTGTGAGGTTTCACCAAGAAGATCTTCAAAGGAATCACCAGGAAGCAGATGAAAGGATCAAGAGAAGCAAAGTGACTTGCTTCATTCAAGAAGTCAAGTCACTTGAAGAAAGAAAGTAAGAAGAACAAGAATGAGCAAGCTCAAACTCAAACACATACAAAAATGCAGCATGGATGCAAGAGAGATGAAAAGAAAAGTTATGAGAAGTGAAGGCAAATTCACTTCTCAAAATCACTTACCACCTGAAAAGTTAGAAAAGAAAGTGCATTGCAATGCAAAATGAGGTGAAATGGTATGATGAGAAACAAAACCAGAGGCAAATTCATGATGTTAATGATGCTATAAGATGCTACAAACATGAGGCAGCACAAGGAAATGATCATACAAGCTCATGAATGCAAATGAAGCAAGCTAAGGACCCTGAACATACATGAAAAGTTATGAAGTGCACATGGCATAGAACATGGCAAATACATGATGCAATGATCAAACATGCTTTCAATATGTCTTATGATGTCAAATGAATCAAATGGATGCTTGAAATGCCATGGCAAGTCATGTTATGCAAGAGAATGCAAGATGGATGCATATGGAAGCCCAAATTAGGGTTTATGAACCATACATCAAACAAAAATCAAAATCAGAAGCAAACCCTAAGATAAAAAATTGAAAATTCCACTCAAAGGACCCCTAATCCTATACTAACTCACTGCCCAAAGGAGAAGCTTCAACTCCTAACCAAGCTCAAGTTATGGTTTTCTTAAGATTTCTAGGGTTTTAGGGTTTCTAAACAAGAAAATTATCAAACAAATGGAAAATGAAAGATCAAATCAAGGCCATTTAATCTCACAAACTACATGCTAAACACAATGCAATGCAAAAAGAATCAATGTCCAACTCCTCATGGATAGGCAGAAATGATTTTTGGAACTTTGGATCAAAATAATGCATAAAAATGATTTTTATTCAATGAAAAATTCTCAAAATGCATCAAGATCAAAAAAGAAATTTGGTTTGAAGGTTGAACAATGTTTCTAAATGTCTTAAAACATTTCATGAATTTTTTGGTGATTTTTAAATACCTAAAAGTATTTTTAATAAATTAATTTTCATTAATCAATTAAAAATAAACTTTTAAATATTTAAAAATACTTTTTTAATGCTAAAAATAAAAATAAAAATATTTTTGTGTTTTAAAAATTAATGAAACTCTTGACAAAAAGTTTCATAATTTTTAAAACATTTTTGCTATTTTAAACAAATTGTATAAAACAAATATGAAATAAATGAAATAAAACAAAATAAAGTGGAAAGTAATCTGATCTGATGGTGGAGATTTGAACTGGGTTTGAAATGGTTGACTAGCGCGTCATCCAAGGGTTGAGGTTGGTCCTGATTAAATTAATTTAATTATAATTAATTAAACTAACTAAAGGGGATTAGGGCTAACTGAGTGAATCTGGGCCACACATGCACGCGGGAAGTCAACGAAGTCAAGCAATCCAACGCCCAAGATTCAAATGGAGTTTAATGACTGGGATTAGGGCAAATGACATTCAGGTGACCGGAGGGGAGCTCCGGTCATCTTCTCCGGCAGCAACAAAACCCTAGATCCTGATTTAGGCTTCTAAACAACAAATTAAACACAGCCAAGTAATCCTCTAACATCCTAGGACACGAATCCACTCTCAAACATCATTTAAACACCAAGAAACAAGCAAATCGAAGGAAAGAAATTTCACGGGTGAAATTTCAGAGCAGCAATACAAACTCATTTCTCACTCATTTTCGATTCTAAGAGTATCCCCATGACCAGCAAGACATAAGCAATCAATTTATAACTTAAAATGTAAGCTCTGAGGAAAAAGAATCCATGGCCATACCTGAGCTGGAAGGCTTCAAAGCTGAGCTTTCAGAGCCTCCTTTGTGTGCAAATGAACTTCTTTGACTCCCTTGAACTCAAAGAGAAGCTTCAAAGTTCTTGTGGATGGCTGGTTTGAAGAGGAGAGTTCTGGTGCAGCAGGTTTCACAGTCAGGAATTGTGAGGTTTCAGGCTACTCCAATGGTGGATTCTTGCTCCTTTGGGTGTGCTTGACTTGTTGGTGAAGAGAAATGGATTGTTTGATGGCTGGAAAGTGAGATTCGAAAGTTCTGGCTTTGAGGATGAAAAATGGTGAAGCTCAGTTCTTGCTTAGTTCAGACCTGAGTCTTGCTGGTTTTGGCTCAGTGAAGCAAGGTGAGTTGATCAGTGGAATTGGTTCTTGTGTTTGTGAGTTGTGGAGAGAGATTCGAAGAGTTTTGCTTGAGGGAGTGAGTTTGTGAATGTGAAGATCTTGTGTGTTTCAGCCTTGCTTGATGTATGAAATGGCTAGCATTTGTTCCACATAAAAAACTCCCATTGGTCAGATGATGTGACCTGGCCTGCTGTGATAGGTAAGTTCACTTTTGCAAATTGTCAACCTTTGTGTAAGAGAGGCATGGGTTGTGTTCTAGGCTAGTACAAAGGTGTCGGTTGGTGCAGCATGGTGAGGGGAAAGGCTATGGTTAGTTCAGCAGCCAAGGCAACAAGTGGAGGGAAGTGTGATGATGATTTTGCAACTTGATCACTTTTGGTTCACATGAAACTTTCTTGCTATACAAACCATGAAACATGAGAAATTTTGGTTCAAATCTGATTTTTAGGTCACATGTGATGTTTGTGTAATGGTTAGACATGAATTAGAAGTTACAAATGCCTTGGTACAAAGTTTTTGCAAGTTTCTCATTTGAGGCATATCTTGAAAATTAGTGATTTTTGCCAACTTTGACACACCATAACTTTTGATCCAAAATGAATTAGGTCATGTTCTTGTACTTTTTGAAAAGGGAAAGATCTAATCTACAACTTTCATGACCAAATTTTTTCCATTTGAAGCATTTTTGGATCAAAAAGTAAGGTTTGAAAAGTGGCAAAAATGACATATTCTTTAAAAGTCAACCATGCCCTAAAAAGTCAACTTTGCAAAAACTTGTAATTCTTGAGTTTTGTGAACTTCAATCCTCTTCCATGATCAAATAAAGATCAAGTACACTCAAAATGATGAAGATCACCCCTTGGTTGGGTCATTGGGGGCCTCAGATGCCCTGATTTTGCACTGACTTGTCCAGAAAGTCAACTCTTGATCAGATGACTTCCCCATGGAATTTCTTCATGAAAATTGATATGCATACTCCCTATACCATATAGAAACCAATAGAAACAAGAATGACCAAAAAATTTGGAGTTATGGCCTCTGAAACCAAAACCCTAATTTTAGGTCATCTGTGCAGTCTAGCCTGGCTCTGTTTCCATACCAATCCCAGTTCTTGTGATCCCTTGGCATTTTTGACTTTGAGAGGATGTAATATGATACAAGAACACACATGGATCCCTTTGAAGTGATTGGTGTCCTTTGGAGTGGCTCAAGAAGCTCTTGGATTGCTCAGATCACAAACCCTAGGTGCAGATGACTTAGAACCTATGCAGTGAATCAATAATGAGATATGAGATGATATGATTGTGTTTATGCATATGAAATGATCACAAGCCATGGTGTGAATGGGTGAGGGCAAATTTGGGGTGTTTACACTACCTTAGAAGCTAAAGAAAAGGAGTTTTATGGGAGAGAAGCTCATTTTTTGGGTTTAGCAGAGTCAAAAAGAGAAGCGGAGCACAAGAAGATTGTAAAGACTCTTAGAGAAGCTCGTCAATCCATTGTTTGGTTACAGGGCCAAAGAGAACAGGAACGGAAGAAGTACAAGGAAAAGGAAGAGTTCTTTGAAGCGCAGATGGCATTCAAGAAAGAAGAGGTCGAACAAACCCACAAGATACGAAGGGAAAAAACTCAGCAATTGGAACAGAGCCAGCTAGCCATGAAGGAAGCAATGAAGGAGATTGCCGATCTTAAGCTGAGAGCAAGCGTCAAGAAGAGTCGAACAGAGGTGGTGACTGCAGAAGAGGAGCCTGGATCTTCCTTTTAGTCTAGGGTTTTAGTTTATTGTTGATTGTATCTAGACTACCTACAGTCTTGTTGTAGGAGTTTTGCTTTATCTTTCTGTCTTTTGTGTTGAATTGTAACCCTTTGGGGAATGCTGTTTATGCCTATGACTCTGATTGTTGGTAGTTTGTTCATGCTATGCAATGATACTTTCCAGTTACCGTTTCTGAATGAGCAAAGTTGTTTGTCCTAAGACACCAGGATCTGAATACTCCTCAAAAGAGTTTGAAAAAAGTCAGTTTCCAAAAGGTCATCTAGAGTGTTTTTCTGTCAAAATACTAGAACTGGGGCACAGTAATGTCTGGACGCGGAAACATGAATAGTTACATTGCATGCATATAACGTGTTTGTTGTTTTGCAGGTATTTCTCCAGTGTTCTAACGTTCATGTCACTTTCAGGCACTATAGCTCCCAAGAAGGTTCAGAGACAGTCAACGGTGCACAGATACCCTACAAAGGTGAACAGAGAGAGCAATGGATCAGATGCAAGCAGATCTGGATGATTTAAGGACAAGAATGGACAACTTCATGACCCTCATGGCTGGGATGGGTCAAACTCAAGAGCGTCTGCACGAGATGTTGGAGAACAATCAAGTCAGGAACAACAGGACAGTAGATGGAGGCAATCGCAATGGGGCTGGTGCCCGTCATGTTGAAATCCCTGTGGTGCAACCATGGATTACTATTGTCAATGATGGAGTGAACAATCTGTAGATGGATGGACAGGACGAGCAGTTCACTTTGCTGGATGAGGCAGAAGGCCAAGGGGTTGACATGAATAGAAGGTTCGAAGAAATGGCTGAGCAGATTCGTGCTATTCAGTCTCAGAGTTCTCTAGGGTTTGACATCACTGATTTGGGCTTGGTGCCAGGGGTGAGAATTCCTTACAAGTTCAAGGTTCCTACTTTTGATAAGTACAACGGCACGGCGTGCCCGAAAACTCATCTCCAGTCTTTTGTGGGGAGAATTGTTGCGCATATAGATGATGAGAAGCTGTGGATGTATTACTTCTAAGATAGTCTTGTAGGAGCTTCCTTGGAATGGTACATGAAGTTGAGCAGAGTCAATATCTGAAGCTGGAAGGATTTGGCAGAGGCATTTGTGAAACAGTATCAGTATAATTTGGATATGGCTCCAAATCGTACCCAGTTGCAGACAATGTCTCAGAGTGCTAAAGAAGGGTTCAAAGAGTACGCTCAGAGGTGGCGTCAGCTTGCTTCTCAAGTGCAACCTCCCTTGTTGGAAATTGAAATGGAAGATATGTTTATTGGAATGCTGCAGGGGGTGTTTATTGAGAGACTAGCATCATGTTCAGCAACAAAGTTCAACGACATTGTGATAGCAGGAGAGAGAGTGGAAACTCTTCTGAAAATGGGGAAGATTCAAGACACTAGTGCAAGTAGATCAAGTGGTGTGAGAAAGACTTTCAGTGGACCTCCAAGAAGAAGGGAGGGAGAGACTAATGTTGTGTACGGTCGAGGTCGGGGTCGCGGATACAAAGGATCTTATGAGCAGGTGGCCGCTGTCACCATCCCCACGGGTCCTGTACCACAACAGCAACAACAACAACATCCGCAGCGCAATAACTAACAACAAAGGCCTTATCAACAAAGGCAAGCTCGTCCAGCTAATAGGGTGCTTAAAGCCATCCCAATGACGTACACGGCACTACTTCAGAGATTGTTGGAGTTGAATTTGGTTCAGTTGAGGACGTTAGCACCACCTCCACCTGGAGAGCTTCCAGTGGGGTATGATGCTAATGCAAGATGCGCCTTTCATTCAGGAGCTCCCGGGCACTCAACAAAGAAGTGCAGGGCATTGTAGCATAAGGTCCAGGAACTGATTGATTCGAAGGCGATCAACTTTGCACCGCTTCCAAATGTTACATCAAACCGCATTCCAAATCATGGAGGCGCCAGGATAAATGTTGTTGACAGTGGCGAGAGTTTGAATTTAATCTTGAATGTGGATGAAGTGAAGACCTCATTACTAGTCGTGAAAAGCAGATTGTTGAAAGGGCAGGTTTTCCCAGGGTGTGATTATGACTGCGAGGGTTGTTTGAGTTCCGTTAATGGGTGTGGGGATTTGAAAGCTGGGCTGCAGTGTTTGATTGACGAGGGGTCCCTATAGTTTGACAAAGTTGCTAACAGAAATGGTTGTGTGTCTACAGTGACGATTTATTTTGACCCTGCCGAAGTTCCTGTTCGGAGAGAGCCGATGACTATCTATGTTCCAGAGGTGAGTCCATTGACCATTACTGTTTCGGGACCAGTCCCTTATGCTGATGACAAGGCCATCCCGTGGCACTATGGCTCGGGTGTATACGTAGAAGGTAAGAAAGTGGAGAGTCAAGCGGTGACAATTGACCTGACTGTTGTGAATGTCGGAGGAGTTGGGGGATTTACAAGAAGTGGGCATCTCTTTGCTCCTTAAGCTCTTAGAGGTGATCCTGAAGCTGAAGTTGCTGCAAAGGCTAAGGGTAAGCAGATAGCAACTGAAGAGGTGATAACTCATGCTGCCGGTTAGGGCACTTTTGAAAAGGAAGTCGAGGAATTCATGAGAATAATTAAGAAAAACGACTATAAGGTGGTTGAATAACTGAATCAGACCCCGTCCAAGATATCCATTATGTCGTTGTTGATGTGTTCCCAAGCTCATCGAGAGGCTTTGCTGAAAGTTTTACAAATGGCGTATGTACACAAGAGATAACTGTCAACCAGTTGGAGGTTGTGGTAGGCAGCGTAAACGCCAACCATGGGTTGGGATTCACGGATAGAGATCTCACTCCAAAAGGACGCAATCACAACAAAGCCTTACATATCACCATGGAGTGAAAGGGTGCTGTTCTATCACACGTCCTGGTAGATACAGGCTCTTCTCTCAATGTGCTCCCTAAGAAGGCCCTCATGAAGCTGAACGTTGATGGCATCGTCTTGCGACCCAGTGATTTGATTGTGAAAGCCTTCGATGGGTCCCGAAGATCTGTGTTTAGGGAGGTAGAGCTACCAGTGAAGATTGGGTCTCAGATATTCAAGAGTACTTTCTATGTCATGGATATTCAACCCGCTTATAGCTGTTTACTGGGACGTCCTTAGATTCACGCTGTTGGCGCAGTGACATCCACGTTGCATCAGAAGTTGAAGTATGTGGTAGACGTCCAGGTTATCACTGTGTGCGGAGAAGAGGACATTTTCGTGAGCCATCTGTCGACCTTCAAGTACGTAGAAATGGACGGGGAAATCCATGAGGCACTTTGCCAAGCCTTTGAGACGGTCAATGTCAGTAATTTGTCTCCAGCAGTCCAGAACAGTGAGAAGGAAGGGACTTCTATCTACTCCTACAAGCAAGCTAAGGAGGTAGTTCAATCCGGAAACGCCCAGGGCTGGGGCAAGTTGCTGGAAGTGGAAAAGAAGGATGACAAGTTCGGTCTCAGATATCAACCTGGTCAGCCCAGCTGGTCTCATGGCGGTAAGCCCATAGCATTTACTAGCGCTGGAATGTTAGACTACAGCAATGTTTGTGCAACAGATGCCGATGGGGATAGTGACTGCAACTTGGATAACTGGATTCACTCATGCGTACCTGGGGAGGAGCTCCGGAACTGGTCTGCTGAAGATTTTGTTCAAGTTACTTGGCAAACAAAGTAATTTTCTTTGTTTCCATTTTTATCATACTGCATGTCAAATCCTGCACTCTACCCAAGGTGCATGGATCCATATGTAGGGCCACCATGTTTAATGCATTATACTTTTTCCATGAAATAAAGGACATTTTTTCAAGCAAATTGTGTTCTCTTTCTTTCGTTTTAAATTTTTTCACAAAGCAAATAAAATGGCAATGTTTTTTTCTTTCCAGTGTTTTTGTGTATTGGCGTCTTATTTGAAAAATTCTCGATTCTGAAATAAGCACATCTTGTGCAGTGTTGATCAGTCGGATTCCTGTGACAACGTTCCTGCTATGACTATGCATGACTTCGACAATCCTATCTACCAAGCTGATGAAGGGGTTGAGCAAGACTGTGAACTCCCAGAAGAATTGGTCAGGTTGTTGAAACAAGAGGAAAGGGTCATTCAACCTCATCAGGAGGAAATAGAGATCATCAACATTGGGTCCGAAGATGTAAAAAGAGAGATAAAGATTGGGGCCAGTCTGCAGGCCAAGGTAAAGAAGGAATTGATTGGTATGCTACGTGAATATGTGGATATTTTCGCCTGGTCGTATCAGGACATGCCAGGGTTGGATACTAACATCGTTGTGCACAAGCTGCCATTGAAGGAAGACTATCCTCCCTTGAAGCAAAAGCTGAGAAGAACTAGCCCTGATATGGATATGAAGATCAAAGAAGAAGTTCAGAAGCAGTGGGATGCCGAGTTCCTTGCTGTAACTAGTTACCCACCTTGGGTAGCTAACATTGTGCCAGTGCCGAAGAAAGATGGCAAGGTCCGGACGTGCATCAATTATCGGGATCTAAACAGAGAAAGTCCAAAGGATGACTTCCCATTACCTCACATTGATGTGCTGGTAGATAACACCGCTCATTTCTCGGTATTTTCTTTCATGGATGGCTTCTCCGGGTATAATCAGATCAAGATGGCCCCGGAAGACATGGAGAAAACGACGTTCATTACCCTGTGGGGTATATTCTGTTATAAGGTTATGCCCTTTGGATTGAAGAAAGTCAGGGAAACGTATCAACGGGCTATGGTAACATTGTTCCACGATATGATACACAAAGAAATTGAATGTTATGTGGACGACATGATTGCCAAGTCCCGGGACGAAGAAGAGCATTTGGTCAATCTCAAAAAGCTATTTGATAGGTTGATAAAGTACAGGTTGAGGTTGAATCCAAACAAGTGCACTTTTGGAGTGCGTTCCGGTAAATTGCTGGGTTTCATTGTTATTCAGAGAGGAATCGAGGTAGATCCTGCAAAAGTAAAAGCAATACAAGATATGCCTGCACCGAAAACAGAAAAAGAAGTGCGTGGGTTTTTAGGGAGATTGAACTACATTTCTCGGTTTATATCTCATCTAACTGCCACATGCGAGCCATTATTCAAATTGCTGAGAAAAGAGCAAATGGTCAGGTGGAATGAGGACTGTCAAAGAGCCTTTGAAAAGATAAAAGAATATTTGCAGGAGCCTCCGATTCTAATGCCTCCAGTTCCAGGACGGCCGCTTATCATGTACTTGACTGTATTAGAAGGGTCAATGGGGTGTGTTCTAGGCCAACATGACGAGTCTGGTCAAAAAGAGCATGCTATTTACTACCTTAGCAAAAAGTTTACCGACTGTGAATCCCGTTATTCGCTGCTCGAGAAAACTTGTTGCGCTTTGGTATGGGCTGCTCGCCGACTGAGGCAGTACATGTTGACCCATACCAAACTGCTAATCTCAAAAAAGGACCCTGTCAATTACATTTTCGAGAAACCAGCGTTAACCGGAAGGGTTGCAAGGTGGAAAATGATATTAACAGAGTATGATATACATTATACTTCCCAGAAAGCCATTAAAGGAAGCGTATTATCAGATTATCTTGCACAACAACCCCTTGAAGACGACTATCAGCCGATGAAGTTTGATTTCCCCGATGAGGACATCGTGTACCTCCGGGAGAGAGATTGTGAGGAACCACTTCCATAGGAGGGGCCAGACCCTGAATCCAAATGGAAGTTGATGTTTGATGGGGCGGTCAATATCAACGGATGTGGAGTTGGTGTTGTTCTTATCACTCCCGAAGGTGTTCACTTTCCCTTTGCTGCCATAATTCCTTTTGGTTGCACCAATAATGAAACGGAATACGAGGCGTGCATAATGGGAATAGAGGAGGCCATTAATCTTCGGATTAAGACCCTCGATATATTCGGAGATTCAGCCCTCGTTATCAATCAGATTACCGGCAAGTGGTATACACATCAAGAACACTTAATTCCTTATAGGGATTACGCCAGAAGATTGTTGACATTCTTCACAACGGTTAAGCTTTAGTACATACCACGAGATGAGAATCAATTTGCCGATGCATTGGCTACACTTTCTTTGTCCATCAAAGTCTTGTGTTGGAACTATGTGCCCAGGATCGAAGTTTCCAGGCTTGACACACCAGCTTATGCTTTCTCTGTAGACGCAGTGTCTGATGAGAAACCTTGGTATTTTGATATTAAGCTTTTCCTGGAAAAACAAGAATACCTAGCTGGGGCATCATCCAATGACAAGAAGACCTTGAGACGGCTTGCTGCTAGATTCTTCTTGAATACCTATGAGGTTTTGTATAAGAGGAACTTTGACATGGTTTTGCTCAGATGCGTGGATAGACACGAAGCAGACTTGTCAATGCAAGAAGTCCACGAGGGATTTTTCGGTACTCATGCAGGAGGACATACAATGGCTAAGAAGTTATTGAGATCAAGGTATTATTGGCTAACAATGGATGCAAACTGTTGTTCGTATGCCCGTAAGTGCCACAAGTGCCAGATATATGCAGACAAGGTGCATGTTCCTCCTAGCCCGCTCAACGTCATGTCATCTCCTTGGCCCTTTTCTATGTGGGGCATTGACATGATCGGGAAGATAGAGCCTACTGCTTCAAACGGTCATCATTTCATCTTGGTTGCGATTGATTATTTCACCAAGTGGGTTGAAGCAGCATCTTATGCCAATGTCACTTGTCAAGTGGTAGCCAGGTTTCTGAAGAGAGACATCATTTGCAGATACGGAGTTCCCGAGCAAATCATTACTGATAATGGTTCCAACTTAAACAACAAGATGATGGCAGAACTGTGTTGGGATTTCAAGATTCAACATCACAATTCTTCTCCTTACCGGCCAAAGATGAATGGCGCGGTAGAGGCAGCTAATAAGAATATTAAGAAGATTGTGCAGAAGATGGTTGTCACTTACAAAGATTGGCATGAGATGTTACCATTTGCGCTGCATGGGTACCGAACGTCAGTCAGGACGTCAACTGGGGCAACACCTTTCTCATTGGTGTATGGTATGGAGGCAGTATTGCCTGTTAAGGTAGAAATTCCTTCATTACGTGTGATGATGGACGTGAAGCTTGATGAGGCTGAATGGGTATGTGCTCGATACAATCAGTTTGTGCCTAATTGAGGAAAAGAGATTAGCGACTATCTGTCATGGTCAGCTTTATCAGAGGAGAATGAAGCGAGCATTCGACCAACGAGTACGTTCTCGGGAGTATCAAGTAGGCGGGCTTGTGCTCAAGAGGATCATTCCTCTAGGTTCAGATCACAGGGGCAAGTGGACCCCGAACTACGAAGGCCCGTTCATATTGAAGAAAGTTTTCTCAGGTGGGGCGCTGATGCTCACTACTATGGATGGAGAAGATTTCCAGTCTCCTGTTAACTCAGACGCAGTTAAAAAATACTTCGCATAAACAGACCCGCTGGACACAAAAACAAAATTAAAATCTAGGCAAGAAAAGGGCATCCCGATGAGCTAAAAACAGAATAAAAAGCTCGGGCAAAAATTAGGGAAAACAAATAAAAACATGTAACCCGCTGAGTTGAAAAGCAACATCGGACTGCTCAGGCAGAAAAGGGCATCCCGGCGAGCTAAAAATAGAATAAGAAGCTCGGGAAAAAATTAGGGAAAACAAATAAAACATGTACTCCCGCTGGGTTGAAAAGCCACATCGGACAGCTCAGGCAAAAAAGGGTATCCCGGTGGATTGAAAACCCGAAAGGCGGTCCATGCAAAAAAAGGGAATAAGCAAACAACTGCGATCCGGGTAATCTGAACCAAAATCACTGTTTTGTGCAGTCTGACAATATCAGAAGGATAGGAATCAGTCCCCTCATCCTCTTCAGAAAGCAAAGGCAAAAACAGAAAGTCTTGAGGACATGCTGGTCATAGCAGGAAGGAAACTCATTAGAATGTCGTGTACATTTCCATTAGGATAGTTTCTTTTCTCATTTTTTGGTAGCTACCTCTTTCCAGGTAGTTGCTTCCTGATGTAAAGCTTTGCTTATTCAGAGGCCTTTCAATAAATGAATATTCAGTCGTAAAGTCGTGTTGTGTTTACTTTGTTTGCAAAAATGTCCTTAATTTTTGGCAAAAAGAACATTGCGTATGAAACATGTTGAGTTTTCTGGAAAAAAATTGACATTGCAGGGAAACAATTAAAAATCTTTGAGTGTCGAGTGACAATGGATGAATAGATCATACCATGCGAATCCCCGGGGCACCTGTGTGTATACTGTTGTTGCAGGTTTTGCAGGGCAAGATTGCACTTCCTCAAGCAGAGAATGCTCCCCAAGTGAGCTATAGTAGTGAAATCCCTAGCAGAATTTCAAATCTAATCAAAGATGGTTCCCTCCCCAAGTGGTGGTTGTTCTTCACAAGAAAGATGTGGTTCCCCGAGTAGAGTTCAAATGGAATCTTCCCCAGCTGAGCTAGAGCAAGTGGGATGCCCAGCGGAGTTTCAAACCCAACCAAAGGGAGTTATGGCGGTTAGAAGATAATTTAACTGGATATTCCCCAGCCGGGTCGGGAAGTCGTCTCTTTCTTGGAGTTCATGATTGGTATGCAACCATCATTGAAATATCCTCAACGAGTCCTCCAATTTATTTTTGGCCAGTGTGACAGGGTATTGCAGACATTTGTTCATGTTCTATTCCTCAACCAAGTGTTGCCAGGAGACCTTGATCATTTCCCCAGTGGTATTCCAAGATTAATAGAATAGTTTTTCTCCTCAGGCGGAGTCATCAATAAAGTTTTCCCAGCAAGCAACCAAATGCCTGATTTCCCCACAGAGTTAGAATTTTCAGAATCCTCTCCCCAGCCGGAGTCGTGACCAATTCTATTCCTCAAACGAGTCTGAAGAAGGTTAATCCCCGCAAAGTTCATGTTTGGGTTTTGTAAACACCCCAAATTTGCCCTCACCCATTCACACCATGGCTTGTTACTCTTTTCATTTGCATAAGTTCAACCATATCATCTCATATTGCATTTTTCTTCACTACATTGGTTCAAAGCCATCTGCATCTAGGGTTTGTGATCTGAGCAATCCCTGAGCCATCTGAGCCACTTCCAAAGGTCTTCAATCATCTCAAGAGGGTCCATGTATGTTTAAGCATCATATTATATCCTCACAAGGTCAAGAAAGTCAAAGAATCACAAGAACTGAGAAAGGCATGGAAGCAGAGCCAGGTTTAACTGCACAAATGACCTAAAATTAGGGTTTTGGTTTTAGAGGCCATAACTCCAAATTTTTTGGTCATTCTTGTTTCTATTGGTCTCTATATGTTATGAGGATCATGCATATCAATTTTCATGAAGAAATTCAATGGGGAAGGCATCTGATCAAGAGGTGACTTCTTGAGCAAATCAGTGCAAAATCAGGGCATCTGAGGCCCCCAATGACCCAACCAAAGGGGTTTCTCCATCATTTTGAATGTGTATGATCTTTATTTAAACATATAAGATGTTAGAAGTTCACAAAATTGAATAATTTCAAGCCATTTGCAAAGTTGCCTTTTTGGGAAAGTGACTTATAATGTAAACTTGCCATTTTGGGAAAGTTTTTCAACCTCCTCTTTTTGATTCAAAAATGCTTCAAATGAAAAAACTTTGGTCATGAAAGTTGTAGATTGGATCATTCCCTTTTCAAAAATTACAAGAACTCATTCTAATTCATTTTAGATCAAAAGTTATGGCTTGTCAAAATTGGGAAAAATCACTTATTTTTCACTTTGGCACCAAAGAGGGAAACTTGCAAATTCACATGCCAAGCATTTCCATGGCTTCAAAGTGACTTCTAATCATCATACAAACATAACACATGACCTAAAATTCAGAATGCATCAAAGGATCACTCATTTTCATGCCTTGATCATTAAGAAACTTCAAAAGGGCCAAAAGTTCACAAATTTGCAAAACCACACATAAGCTTCAATCCACTTGCCAATTGGCCCCAATCTGAATTCCATGGTTGCCCTTGATCCTTGCTGCGCAGGACACCCCATTGTCCTTAGCCTGCCATGACCCATACCTCAAAGGACACCTAACATTGACTTTTGGCAAAATGGACCATACCAATCAGCATAGCCCACACCAACTCCACAGACCTATCACAGCTTGATAAGTGGACAAAATGAAACTCAAAACACACAAGAGGCAAGCCTGAAAACACAGCATCACCATAGCTCACAAAAATCCCTCCTTTTGCATTTTCTATCGAATCTCTCAACTCAGCAACTCAAACTTAAAACTTCTTCCACCATTCATCTTAGAATGCATCACTGATCACAAACCACCCTTTACTTTGCCTTAAAAGCCATCACACACCAAATACGATTTTTCTCCCCTTTGGACTGAACTGAATCAATCTCACAAACTAGCCACACAAAAATTCAATCAAGCATCAAAGCTTCTTCAGGGATATCATTGGAGGGGTTTTGAAGCAAGGAAGCAGTCTGAAAGCTCCAAGTTGAAAGCTTCACTTCAGGTAGCCTCGCAAAATTATTTTTTCCAGAAACCTTTTTTTAAGTTATTGAAATGTTCTACATGCTCCCCTGATTGCTCTGCACTTTTTATTTTTGAAAATGATTGATTATTGAGCATGTACTGTATCTCTGAAAGTTTGTCCGTTTTTAGGTTTTGATTCGTATCTGGAGTTTGAGTGAAAAGAAATTGATTTTGAGAGTGAATTCATGTTTAGGAAGGTTGAGAGGTTTGATCTGGAGCTTTACAGCTCTTAAAATGGTCCAGGGAGGTTTTTGTTCTTGAGAGGTCGCCGGAGAAGACGACCGGAACCACTGTTCCGGTCGTCTGAACTTGTTTAGCCCTAATTAGGGTTTAGTCACGTAATTAAGTTAGTTTGAACTTGGAGCGTTGGATGAAGCTTAACGCGCGTGAACCTAGGGCCAGGATCTCTCAATTAGTTTTTAATTCTGATTAATTAGATTAATTAATTAGGGTTAAGTTAAATAAACCAGTTTAAATACAGACCGTCCAGATGCGCGCGGGTCAACTCCCTCCAATTCTATTTGAATCTCAGCCTCAAGATCTGCATACTTCTCCATTTAATTAATTTAATTTTCATTTTTATTGTATTTATTTCCACGAATTTTTAAAAATAGCAAAACATATTAAAAAATTCTGAAATTTTTTGTCAAACCTTTTATTAATTTTCAGAACCCAAAAATATTTTTATTTTTATTTTTTGCATCAAAAAACTATTTTTAAATCATTTAAATGTTTATTTTTAATTAGTTAATGGAAATTAATTAATTAAAAATGCATTTAGGTATTTAAAAATCACAAAAAAATTCACATTGCATTTTAAAACATTTAGAAACATCATCAAACTCTCAAAGCAAATTTCTTTTTGGTCCTTGATGTATTTTGACATTTTTCATTGGAATAAAAGTTATATTTTGGTCCTAACTTGAAAAAATTCATTCTTCCTAATCTTGAAGAGTTTGATGATGGTTCTTCTTGCATTGCATCCTTCATATCATTTAGTTTTTAGGGTAAAATTGGTTTGAATTTATCTTCCATTTTCAATTTAATGAGCATTTTTCCTTTTGAGGTGCCTTGAAACTCTAGTTGACTTAGAAAAATCATAACTTCCATTAGGTTAAGAGTTAGGTCCCCTCCTTTGGGCAGTGAACTTGTGTAGGGTTAGGGTTCCTTTGATCACATTTTCAATTTTTTGTCATGTCATTTGCTTCTGGTTTTGAATTTTGTGTGGCATGTTATGCATAAACCCTAATTCTTGCCTTCCTTTGCATCCATCTCTCATTTGCTTGAATTCATGAACATTCCATGCCATTTTATGCATCAATATGACATATAAGACATCTTAGGACATATTAGAATCATGTTTGATCATTGCATCTTTCATTTTCCATGTTATGTATCCATTGCATTTCATAAACTTTCATGAACTTCCATGGTTCAAAGCATGCTTCATTTGCATCCTCATCCTTGTATGATCATCCACAACTCTTGACATGTGTTTGCATCATCTCTTAGTATTATTAACATCATGTTTATGCTTCTGATTTTGGTTTGCATCATTGCATCTCATCTCATTGTCATGTCATTTCATTTTCTTGTTGCTAACTTTTCAGGTGGTAAGTGTCTGAGAAGTGAATTTGCCTTCACTTCTCACAATCTCTTCTCATCTCTCTTATGCATTCATTGCTGCATTTTATCTTTGTATTAGAGTGAGCTTACTCATTCATGTTCATCTCTTACTTTCTTTCTTCAGACAACTTATCTTCTTAAGTGAAGTAAGTTGTCTTGTTTCTTTCTGCTCCTCCTCCTTTCATTTGTTTCTTTCCTGGTGGCTTTTCTCCTGAAGATCTTTTGCAAGCCTCATAAACCCTAGGAACAACCAAGCATGATCATGATTAGGGTTTGATTAGTCCCCCATTTAGTTTTGCCTTTGTGCCATCTTTGAGTCTTCTCTTCTCATCTCATAATCAAGGACTAAACCCTAAAGATCTTAAGGCTTTGTGATTAAACTTATGCCTGCATCCTTCTATTAGGATGTAGTGTATAACTTTAATCCTAAGTGTTAAACCCTTAATGTGTTTAAATCCTTTAATAAATCCATCTAATAATCACTAAGACATCAAGCTTGTAACTTGGGTCTTGCATTAGGGTTCTAATTCTTCCTTAATTGGTTAAGAAGGACTAACCCTAGTGTTAATGGACAAGTCCCCCTCAAGTTGTCTTAAAAACCATAAAAATCACTTCTTCATCTTATCATTAACTAAAATCCACTCTAATAAAGGCCTTGTTTTGTCATGAGGTTAATCCCTAATCATGGATTAAGTTGAGAAGCCTTTCTCAGCTTAAATGTTCTCATATATCATCCTTCTATTAGGATGGTGTAATGAGTCCATTAAATCCTTGATTATGACTTAAACTCATTACTTAACACTAAACAAAAAACTCCAAAAACATCTAAATAATTACAAGTAGGTTAATGATCTTAATCCTACATCATGGTGATTAAGTGTGAGGTGCTTACTTCATACTTAAGGTATTCTCATTACCCCTGATCAGAGGGAGGATGTGATGAGTCTACTAACCCTTGGTTTAGGCTTAAGCTCATTTTCTTATGACAAACTCAAAAAAGGCAATAAAAGACTGAAAGCACAAAAACAAACAATAATCGTCTCCTCCGGGATTCTTTTCTCATCTCATTCACTCATAAGCGAGAACTTGCTTCTTCCGTCTAATGCAAGACAGTTTGCACCTGAGCCAAACAGGTCATACACTTGAGCATAGACAAGCAAGCAGTTCACAAGTCAATTTATCCTTCAGTCTCTTTGAGTCGAACTACGGTGTTCTGACTTCCTCATTGCACGAGAGGATACGTAGGCATAACTTAACAGTTATCGAACAAAAGTCTCTGTATATTCCCCCTCCTTCCAGCATCATTCTTTAAGCCTCGTAGTCTTGAGCTTTACACTCTTGTTCTTACACTGACACTTCTCTTATCCACTTCACATTTCCTTTTGCACTGACACTTGCATTCTTTCCAGCTTTGATACACAGATTACACTGGCACTACCCCTTTAAAACACAAATCTTTTAAGTGTGGATCCCGTCGAGTACCACGGACAATCTGTGTGCTAATACCTTCCCAGGTTGTAACCAACCCCCTTTCTCAGTATCTCTGGTTCGCAATCGTCTTATCCATCCTTTTCCTAGGTTTATGCAGCATTACCTTTCCTTAGGGATAAAAATGCCTAGCTGGCGACTCTATTCATTCCCTCTCCTTTCGCCGACCGTTCGCGTCTGTACCCCATCTGACCTTAGCCTCATTTGGCGGGAGCGACAGCTTGGCGACTCTGTTGGGGACCCTTATACTGTAACCAGGGCTTCTGGTTCTTTTTGTGGGTTCCTCCTAGCGCTTGTTTGATCTGTGTTTACTGGGGTGTTATGTGCCAATTGTGTTTGTTTATATGCTTTATTTATTGCTTTATGTACAGCTTTATTTATTGCTTTCCTTTACAGTTTTTCATACTTCATACTGTCATTATCTTTGCTGGATCTGGTTCCTGTTTTGGTGGGTGGGGTTTCTATTGAGAGTTTAAAGGTCCTATACCTGGGACCTGAGTGACACCTAGGCTAGAGTGGTTCATGTTCTTTCCCATTCCATTTCGGTCTGGTGCGGGAATATGAAACACAGTTCAGATGTGGGTTTCTTCTTGAGAACTCTGTGCTACAGATTTCCTGTAGTGCTAGGGCTATCTGGGTAGCCTGCCAAGTCTGGATGACCTTTATTATGACCTTCAGAAACTGAGGTGAATTAGAGGAGGATTTTTTATGGTTATTGTAAACACTGTACCTCCGGGTTAGAAGTGTTTACACTTCTCATAACTGATCCAAGTCTGAGGATCTTTGTTTTAGAACACTACCTGTGAGGGGGTTGGCCTGTTTGCAGGTTTGCAGGTACCCTTGGCCACATCATACCCTGTTACTTGTTTTGATTAAGAGTACCTCATTTTGGGCAGTTCTTGTGATTAACCCTGGACATATGACTCTTTATTTGAGTCCTCCCACCTTGGTTACTGGATTTCTGAACCTCCATCTGGATTTCTTGAACATACATGGGCTTTATATCAGGACAGATAATCAGATCCAGCTTGATCACAAACCCTTGCATTTCATTTGCATACTCATCATTTGCATCATTTAACATTTATTTATTTGTTTTTCAGGGTATCCACATTATATCTGGCTTGGTTTTGACCCCTTCTTCTGCATAGACCTCTGCTTCAGTTGTCTTCATCAGTTGTCTACCTCAGTTATTCTCATCATCACCAGCATCAGCCTATCAGTGGTTCATCTCCAGTGACAATCTTGATCTTCATCAGCACCTATCTTCATCACCTTCAGCAGCATTCATGGATACTCCCAGGAAAAGCAACATATCCTACCATTTCTTTGAGCCTGTGTTGATTGGTATCAGGCAGGTCCAGTCACTTATCACACCTGACCACATCCCTTTGTTTAGAGAGAATTATGGGGGTATCTTGGATATGGTTATGGACCTTGACCCTTCTCATAGGAGCATGATCTACACCTGCCTACAGTTTTATGACCCTCCTTTGAGATGCTTCACATTTCCAGACTTTCAGCTAGGACCTCTGCTGGAGGAGTTTTCATCATTGATTGGAGTACCTGTCAGGGGTGGAGTCCCCTTCAACCCAGAGATGCCAGCTCCTAGCAATGGAGATGTAGCAAAAGCACTGTACTTGGAGCCTGCTTTGATTGAGCAAAGCATGACAACAAAAGCTGGGATCCCTGGTTTGCACTTGGATTTCTTGATTTCTCAGGCCATCCTGAAGGCCTCCTTGGGAGAGTGGAGGGCAGTATGTGCACTGTTAGCCCTCAACATATATGGGGTTATACTGTTTGCAGATGAGCCCAAATTTGTCAGCAAGAATGCCATTCATTTGTTTCTTCCGAAGAACCCAGTACCCACATTGCTGGGAGATTTTTATTACTCCATTCATCAGAGGAATGAGAAACAAAGGGGGAAGTTGGTAAGATGTTGTGCTCCTTTGTTTCACACCTGGCTGCTCAGACACCTACCTAAATCAGATACCTTCTTGAACCCTCATCAACAGAAGAATTGGGCCAAAAGGCTCATTGCTTTGACTTCAGATGATATCAGATGGTGCACCCAGAGCACCAAAGGCAAAGACATTATCACCAGCTGTGGACAATACCCAAATGTACCTCTGATAGGAGTGAAGGGTTGCATCAATTACAATCCTTTGTTGTTTAAGAGACAACTAGGCTATGCTTTGGTTCACCCTCTTAGAGTGCAAGATTTAGCTGAGACCCTGTATTGTGACTAGTGGATGGGGTGAGAATTCCCCACAAATTCAAACCCCCGTGCTTTAAGAAATACAATGGAACCTCTTGTCCACGAACTCACCTTCATTCTTTCCTGGGAAGACTTAAAGCTTATACCATGGATGAAAAGCTGTGGATGTTCTACTTTGAAGACAGTCTGACAGGGGCTTCAAGAGAGTGGTATTCACACTTGACCAGGGCTACCATTAGATGCTGGAAGGACTTAGCTGAAGCCTTCATCAGGCAATATCAATACAATCTGGACATGGCTCCTAACAGGACCCTCCTGATGGGAATGTCTCAGTCTTCCAGAGAAAGCTTCAGAGAATATGCCCAAAGGTGGAGACAGCTTGCTGCAGCTGTCCAACCACCCATGTCAGAAAGGGAGATGGCCGACATGTTCATGAATACTCTGCAAGGAACATATATTGATAGACTGGCTGCCTTTTCTTCTACCAGTTTTGCTGACGTAGTTATAGCTGGGGAAAGGATTGAAAGCCTTTTGAAAATGGGCAAAATTTCTGATAGTGGTGCAAGTTCATCCAGTAATCCCAGGAAGCCTTTTGTGGGACCCCGAAGAGCCGGTGAGACCAATTCCATTCATGCAAGCAGGGGTAGACCTCAGTATGTTCACCGGTCAGTAGCAGCAGTCACCATTCCAGCTCCGATTCCTCAGCAATCAGCATATCCTCAACAACAACAACCACATTATCAACAGCAAGTTCAGTACCCGCAACAGAGAACCTACAACAACAACAATAGTAATCAACAACAGCGACCCTTCCAACAAAGACCATCACAGGCAAACAGGGTGATTGACCCTATCCCTATGCCTTATGCTGCCTTATTGCCACAACTCCTGAAGCTTAACTTGGTTGAGTTAAGGATGCTGGCACCACCAGATCCCCTCAATCTCCTAAAGAATTATAATGTCAACGCCAGGTGTGCTTTCCACTCCAATGCACCTGGTCACAATACTGAAAAATGCAGGGCCTTACAAATGAAAGTCCAAGATCTGGTGGATTCTAAAACCCTCAACTTTGCACCTCCTCCGAATGTCAACAGAAATCCTATGCCTAATCATGGTGGGCCGAGGATTAATGCTATTGAGGAAGACAAACCATCCACCTTGATCACCAGTGTTGCACAAATTCGAACACCTTTGGTCGAAATTAAAGCTCAGCTTCTAGAGTGCCAAGTGTTCCCCGGGTGTGAGCTCGGCTGTGGGTATTGCAACATTGCAGTCAACGGGTGTGAAAAGTTGAGAAGCGGCATAGATGGTCTTATTAAGGATGGTATCCTTCAGATTTCGACAACGGCGCCTACAAATCCAGCAATTCCTTTAACAACAATTCCCGATTCTTCTACAATAGCAGCAACAATCATTCCTACTGATTCATCAATATCATCAGCAATTGCTTCGTCCATCACTTCAACAAGTCAGATTTCAACAACCCTTTCTTCTACAACGTCAGCATCCATGTTATTAGCAGAATCTTCTACAACGCCAACAAAAATTAACGAAGATGTTTCAACAGTTACAATCTACTATGACCCATCAGAGGTTCCTCCCAGCAGCAATTTCCAGCAACAAACAGTGGCACCTCCTGCCAGGTCACCAGTCACAATTTACTACGATCCGCACACCATTTCAGTACCCTCCTCTGCAGCAATCAGTCCGATCACCATTACGGTGCCTGGACCAGTTCCTTATGAAAGCAGTAATGCCATACCCTGGCATTATGGCTCTGATCTCTACTGCAACGGGGAGAAAATCACTCTGGATTCATCAACCTCTTCTCCACAAGTTGATAATGTTGTGGGAGGCGGAGGCTTCACCAGAAGCGGACGCCTTTTTGCCTCACAAACACAAAGACCTAATGTTGAAGCAGAAGCTGCTGCCAAAGCAAAAGGAAAGAGTGTGGTATCTGAAGAGCCAACTACTAAGTAAACTCAGAAGACATCTTTTGAACAAGATGTAGACGAGTTCATGAGAATCATAAAAAGAAGTGATTACAAGGTGGTGGATCAGCTTCACCAAACTCCCTAAAAAATCTCCATATTATCCCTGTTGATGTGTTCTGAAGCTCACAGGAACGCATTGTTGAAAGTCCTGCACGCAGCATACGTGCCAGAGGAGATTACTGTTAATCAGCTAGAAACTATGGTGACAAATGTCAACACCAGTCATGGACTGGGCTTTACCAATGCTGACTTAACAACAGAGGGACGCAACCATAACAAGGCTTTGCATATCACCTTGGAATGCAAGGGTGTTGTTCTGTCTCATGTACTGGTAGACACTGGGTCATCACTCAATGTTCTACCAAAGAAAGCCTTAGTGAAGCTGGAGTATGATGCTTGGCACTGCGTCCGAGTAATTTGGTGGTGAGAGCATTTGATGGCTCTAAAAGATCAGTGCTTGGGGAGATTGATCTGCCTGTAATGATTGGCCCACAGACCTTCAAAACTACCTTCTTTGTGATGGACATTCAGCCGGCCTACAGCTGTCTGTTGGGTAGACCCTGGATCCACGCCACTGACGCTGTTACGTCTACCCTTCACCAAAAGTTGAAATTCGAGTGGGAAGGCCAGATCATCACCATCTGTGGGGAGGAAGACATCTTTGTTAGCCATCTGGCTATGTATAAGTACATAGAAATGGATGGGGAGATCCATGAAACTATGAGCCAAGGGTTTAAAGCCTTGAACATTAATGAAGCATCTGTTGTGCTGGGGACTTCCATCACGTCATATCAGCAAGCCCGGAAGGTTGTTGAGGAAGGTACCGCCCAAGGCTGGGGCAAGCTGTTGCCCGTGGAAAAGAAAGAAGACCGATTTGGGTTGGGTTACAGACCAACTCAACAAGATCAATCAGAGGCTGCAAAAGAGCCCAAGTTCGTCAGCGGGGGAATGCTCACCCCGGATGCTGTGAACAATGTGGAAGATGAGTCAGAAGACGAACGCAACCTGGAAAGCTAGATACGTCCAAGGATCCCGGGGAGCCATGTATCAAACTGGTCTTCCCAGGAAATTATAAGGGTTACTCCTGCAGAGTAATTATTATTTCCTGTATTTTTAAAGCATGCATCAAGTCTTGCATCTTGCCCAAGATGTCAAGACTCATTTTGTAATCGGGCCATCTTGTATTTTGTGCAAAGATCAATTAATGAATATCAGGACATCTTTTGCAAATGAGTCTTTTCTTTTCCGCTCACTGTTTTTCATTTTTCTTTTTGTACAAAAATAAAATGGCAATGTTTTTCAAAAATAAAATAACTTCATTTTCGCTTTTTCTAAATAAGATAAAAAACTGATCACTAAAATGAACCAATCTAAACCCTTGCAGAAAGTGCCCCCCAGACTGCACCGACAACAACACTGCTATGACTTTGTATGACTTTGACAATCCAATCAATCAAGCTGATGAAGGGGTTGAAGAAGACTATGAGCTACCTGAAGAGCTAGCCAGGTTGTTAAGGCAAGAGGAGAAGGTTATCACTCCTCATCAGGAGGAGATTGAAACGGTTAATCTTGGTACGGAGGAAGACATGAAGGAAGTTAAGATCGGGGCCTGTCTACAAGATTCAGTGAAAGAGCAACTGATTGATATGCTTCGGGAGTATGTGGATGTTTTCGCTTGGTCTTATCAGGATATGCCAGGGTTGGACACCGATATTGTCATGCACAAGCTGCCTTTGAAAGAAGATTGTCCGCCAGTAAAACAGAAATTGAGCCGTACTCGCCCAGATATGGCAATGAAGATAAAGGAAGAGGTACAAAAACAGTGGGATGCCGGTTTCCTTGTTGTGACCAGCTATCCGCCGTGGGTTGCTAATATTGTACCTGTGCCTAAAAAAGATGGCAAGGTGAGGATGTGTATGGATTACCGGGATCTAAACAGAGCCAGCCCGAAAGATGACTTCCCTTTACCTCACATTGATGTATTGGTTGATAATACGGCTCAGTTCTCGGTGTTCTCCTTCATGGATGGATTTTCAG
The DNA here is from genome assembly GCA_963966055.1 of Lathyrus aphaca. NCBI lineage: Eukaryota > Viridiplantae > Streptophyta > Magnoliopsida > Fabales > Fabaceae > Lathyrus > Lathyrus aphaca. The sequence continues at coordinate 286,695,302 of OZ014519.1, read as the reverse complement.
GATATAATCAGATCAAGATGTCACCTGAAGACATGGAGAAGACAACTTTCATCACACCCTGGGGCATATTCTGTTATAAGGTGATGCCATTCGGACTGAAGAATGCTGGTGCAACTTATCAACGGGCTATGGTAACGTTATTCCATGACATGATCCACAAAGAAATTGAGTGTTATGTGGATGACATGATTGCCAAGTCCCTCACAGAAGAAGACCACCTGGTGAATCTGTTAAAGCTATTTGAGCATTTGAGGAAGTACCAACTGAAGTTAAACCCCAACAAGTGCACATTCGGGGTGCGATCCGGTAAACTGCTGGGATTTATTGTGAGTGAGAAAGGGATTGAAGTTGACCCTGACAAAGTTAAAGCCATTCAAGAAATGCCTGCACCGAAGTCAGAAAAAGAAGTTCGGGGGTTTCTAGGAAGATTGAACTATATTTCAAGGTTCATATCTCACCTTACAGCAACCTGTGAGCCTTTGTTCAAGCTGTTAAGAAAAGAACAAACGGTCAGGTGGAATGAAGACTGCCAAAAGGCTTTTGACAAAATCAAGGAATACTTACAAGAGCCTCTAATCCTTATGCCTCCAGTTGAAGGAAGACCTCTAATCATGTACTTGACAGTATTAGAAGAGTCAATGGGGTGTGTGTTGGGCCAGCATGACGAGTCTGGTCGAAAAGAGTATGCAATATACTACCTAAGCAAAAAGTTTACCGACTGTGAACAACGTTATTCATTGCTCGATAAAACTTGTTGTGCTTTAGCGTGGGCTGCTCGCCGACTGAGACAGTATATGTTGACCCACACTACTTTATTGATCTCAAAGATGGATCCAGTTAAGTACATTTTTGAGAAGCCAGCACTTACCGGACGGGTTTCAAGATGGCAAATGATCCTCACAGAATATGACATTCAGTACACATCCCAAAAGGCCATCAAAGGCAGTGTATTGTCTGATTACCTTGCTGAGCAACCCATTGATGATTACCAGCCTATGAGATTTGACTTCCCTGATGAAGACATCATGTTCATAAAAGCAAAAGATCATGAAGAGCCTGTTCACACTGAAGGGCCTGACCCAGAAGAAGAATGGACTATGATGTTTGATGGGGCTGTTAATATGAATGGTCGTGGTGTTGGTGCAGTACTCATTACACCTAAGGGAGTTCACATGCCTTTCTCGGCAAAACTCACCTTTAACTGAACTAACAACGAAGCTGAATACGAAGCTTGTATTATGGGTCTTGAGGAAGCCATTGACCTCAGGATCAAGACTTTGACGGTATTCGGAGATTCAGCTCTGGTAATCAATCAAACTAACGGCAAATGGTACACGCACCAGGATCATCTGATACCTTACCGGGATTATACAAGAAGGTTATTGACTTTCTTCACAACGGTCAAGCTTGAGTATATCCCTCGAGACGAAAATCAGTTTGCAGATGCTCTGGCTACCATTTCATCCATGATCAAAGTTCAAGCTGCCAACTTTGTACCCCGAATTTCAGTATCCAGACTTGACAGACCAGCATACGTGTTCTCAGCAGATCTTGCCAAAGATGATAAGCCTTGGTTCCACGACATTAAATGCTTCTTGGAGGATCAAACATACCCACCTAGGGCATCTTCCAATGATAAGAAGACATTAAGAAGGCTAGCTGGTAGTTTCTTTCTGAATACTGACGGTTCCTTGTACAAGAGAAACTTTGATATGGTACTCCTCAGATGCGTTGATAGGACAGAAGCAGACTTGTTGATGCACGAGGTGCATGAAGGATCCTTTGGTACCCATGCAGGAGGGCATGCTATGGCTAAAAAGCTGTTAAGATCAGGCTATTACTGGATCACAATGGATGCCAACTGTTGTGCCTATGCCAGAAAATGTCATAAATGCCAGATTTATGCAGATAAAGTGCATGTGCCTCCAAATCCTCTGAATGTGATGTCTTCACCCTGGCCCTTTGCCATGTGGGGCATTGATATGATTGGCAAAATTGAACCGACTGCTTCAAATGGCCACATATTCATCCTGGTAGCCATTGACTATTTTACCAAGTGGGTTGAAGCAGCTTCATATGCAAATGTTACAAGGCAAGTGGTAGCCCGATTTCTAAAGAGAGATATCATTTGTCGGTATGGAGTTCCCGAGCGAATAATTACTGATAATGGTTCCAACTTGAACAATAAAATGATGGCAGAACTATGTCGGGACTTCAAGATCCAACACCACAATTCTTCTCCTTACAGGCCAAAGATGAATGGCGCTGTTGAGGCAGCTAACAAGAATATCAAGAAGATTGTGCAGAAGATGGTGGTTACCTATAAAGATTGACATGAAATGCTACCGTTTGCCTTACATGGGTACCGTACGTCAATCAGAACATCCACTGGGGCAACACCGTATCAGCTTGTGTATGGTATGGAGGCAGTCCTACCTGTTGAAGTTGAATTACCCTGCTTGCGGGTACTAATGGATGTTAAGCTAAATGAAGCAGAGTGGGTCCGATCCCGATACAAACAACTGAATCTGATTGAAGAGAAGAGATTGGCTGCAATTTGTCATGGACAGCTGTATCAGAAAAGAATGAAGAAAGCCTTCGATCAGAAAGTCAGGCTCCGAGAGTACCAAGTAGGAGATCTTCTGCTGAAAAGACTCCTTCCTCCTCATACAGACCACAGGGGCAAGTGGACTCCGAATTATGATGGTCCGTTCGTAGTAAAGAAAGTTTTCTCCGGTGGAGCACTGATGCTCAGTACTATGGATGGTGAAGACTTCCTGTCCCCTGTGAATTCAGATGCAGTTAAAAAATACTTCGCATAAAGCGACCCGCTGGACATAAAAACAGAATGTAAGTCCAGGAAAAAATGGGGCATCCCGGCGAGTCAAAAACAGAATAAGAGACTCGGGCAAAAATAAGGGAAAATAAAATGAAAAATGTACACCCGCTGAATTGAAAAGCCGCATTGGACGACTCAGGCAAGAATGGGTATCCCGGTGGATTGAAAACCCGAAAGGGCGACCCACGCAAAATAAGGGAATAAGCGAACAACTGCATTCTGGATTCGTTTGTATCACTTACAACATGGTAAGCTTCGAAAGGTTCGAGCATCGGTCAAAATCAGCCTTCTTCAAAAAGCAAGATGAGAAGAACGACAAAAGTCATACGAGTCATAGCAAAAGGGAAGCTCATCGAAGCGTCATCAACATTGCCAGTATCTTGTTGTTTCTCAATTTATAACAATCTCCTCATTTTAGGGGATTTGTTTCTATGGCTGTATCTTGCCAATTCAGGGCATACAAATTCATAAAATCAGATTTTCGGTCACACACTGTCTCGTACTCTTTTATTTGCAAAATGTCCGATGTCATTAATATGTTGATCGCATAAATACAGATGCGTCTTTCCTAAACTACATGCTTGCAGGAAATATATTGACTCCTGGGGGTGTCTAAACTCCTATGATGGAATCCAGTAAGGGATACCTCGGGGTACTTGTGCGTTTCTTTGTCTTTACAGGATTGCAGGAGTTCAAAGCGCAATATGGGGCATGAAAGCTTCTCACCAGCAAGCTGTCAAGTCACCATTTCCTCAGCACATCTTCCAAATAGCACCAGAGCTGCTTTCTCCCCAGCCGAGTTGCCAGTCATCGTTCCTCCTCAGCCAAATGTCAGACAGGGAACCATCTCCCCGCAGAGTTTCAGCCTCTATCCAGAAGAGCAACGCCTGAAGATCTCACAACAGAGTGACGAAAGCTACCACAAACCCCAGCTGGGTCCCTCATTACCGAGATAGGTCTATCCGTGATCTATTTCCCCAAGCAAAGTCATATATATCGGACCCACCAATGATCTCATCCCCAGCTGGGATATCCACTTCAAGTAGATCAGCCAGAGATCTCCTCAGCAACGGGATCCGAATCCAGGATCGGTATCTTTGCATAATCATAGCATTCGCATCATATTTTCCCCACAAAGCGTAGCATTCCGTCTAATACGGAGCATTACGGCAAAAATCAAACATTTGCATAATCATAAGCCATGTGTCGAGCTGAACACTTGTAAATACCAAAATACCTCTCAAACTCCCCGGCATAATATTAAAGCATTTCCTTTACACTCACAAATACAGAAACACACTCCTTTTGGCACTCGTCCGTGTCATCATTCCCCAGTAAAGTCGCCTGAGCGTTCTCTACAAACAGAGACTTATAATACAGATGCTTCTTGACACTCGTCTGTGTCATACCCCCAGCAGAAAGCCAAAGCATCCCATTTGCACTCGCAACACAGATACATATATACACACTTCCCTGACGCCCGTCCGTGTCACCTCCCCCAGCATAGTTGCCTAAACACTTTGGGAACCATATACTTGTTTATAATACATTCTCATTGACACCCGTCCGTGTCATCCTATCCCCACAGATTACACTCCAGTTCATAATTTATACACTGTCCTTTTTGACACTCGTCCGTGTCACCCTCCCCAGCAAGTTGGACACTCGTCCGTGTCACCCTCCCCAGCAAGTTGGACACTCGCCCATGTCTCACTTATCACTTTCTGCTCATACAGATACTCGTCCGTATCTTGTATATGCCATTTAAATCCCCTCAAATTCGACACTCGTCTGTGTTCTTTGTTAACTAGTTGATACTCGTCCGTATCATCATCTCTGAACATGCGTCAGGCGTTTGTTTCTACTGATAACCATCCGTATCATAGTCTTAAGGATGTTCGTCCGCATCTTTAATCTATACACCGTGTCAAACACTTATGTCTACATGAGATTAGACACACGTCTGTGTCTACCGTTCCCCAGAAGAATTCCCGGCAAACCTTGATAAATTATTTCCTTTCTATCTGACATTCGTCCTATGTCATGATACCTTTCGGCAGCCGTACCCTGCCAGGTGATCTTCCTTCACCTTTTTGATGATCGTCCTTCATCATTCCCAGAGGAGTCTCTATTCATTAGAACCCCTTCCTATCCGACATTCGTCCTATGTCGTGATATTTTTAGCAGCCGTCCCCTGCTAGGTGATCGTCCTTCACCTCTTGATGATCGTCCTTCATCATTTTATCCGATGGTCGTCCCCATCGTTGATTCTGTTATCTGACATTCGTCTTATGTCATGATAAACCCTGAGAGCAGCCGTACCCTGCTAGGTGATCGTCCTTCACCTCCTGATGATCGTCCTTCATCATGCTCATCCGATGGCCGTCCCTATCGTCGACCTTTTCATCCGACATTCGTCTTATGTCGTGATACTTTCGGCAGTCGTACCCTGCCAGGTGATCGTCCTTCACCTTGGATGATCGTCCCTCATCCTTATCCCCAACAGAGCAGCCGTCCCCTGCTAGGTGATCGTCCTTCACCTTTGATAACCGTTCCTCATCATTTATTTCTTCAACCCGGTGGCCGTTCCCATCATTCACCTTTAATCCCCAGAAAGTCTTATTTCTTTACTTGATGGCCGTCCCCATCATGATCCCTCTATTTCCCTAGCATGTCGGTCGTCCCCGTCATTGCATTATCCCCAGCAGTCGTCCTCTGCTTGACGGTCGTCCTCCGTCGCCCGCACTTTATAAAACATACTTTATTTTCTTTCACAATCTATATCCCTTTTCTTCTTCATTCAATGAGTGCAAATTTTGGACTGTCTTTGATATTCAACCACAAGTTATCTTGTTTGCCTGTTAAGCCGTTGCTTACATCCTGCACAGCTAACTCATGTTTGAATAGGGGCAGCTGTAAACACCCCAAATTTTCCCTCACCCATTCACACCATGGCTTGTGACTCTTTTCATTTGCATAAGTTCAACCATATCATCTCATATTGCATTTTTCATCACTGCATTGGTTCAAAGCCATCTGCATCTAGGGTTTGTGATCTGAGCAATCCCTGAGCCATCTGAGCCACTTCCAAAGGTATTCAATCATCTCAAGAGGGTCCATGTATGTTCAAGCATCATATTATATCCTCACAAGGTCAAGAAAGTCAAAGAATCACAAGAACTGAGAAAGGCATGGAAGCAGAGCCAGGTTTAACTGCACAGATGACCTAAAATTAGGGTTTTGGTTTTAGAGGCCATAACTCCAAATTTTTTGGTCATTCTTGTTTCTATTGGTCTCTATATGTTATGAGGATCATGCATATCAATTTTCATGTAGAAATTCAATGGGGAAGGCATCTGATCAAGAGGTGACTTCTTGAGCAAGTCAGTGCAAAATCAGGGCATCTGAGGCCCCCAATGACCCAACCAAAGGGGTTTCTCCATCATTTTGAATGTGTATGATCTTTATTTAAACATAGAAGATGTTAGAAGTTCACAAAATTGAAGAATTTCAAGCCATTTGCAAAGTTGCCTTTTTGGGAAAGTGACTTATAATGTAAACTTGCCATTTTGGGAAAGTTTTTCAACCTCCTCTTTTTGATTCAAAAATGCTTCAAATGAAAAAACTTTGGTCATGAAAGTTGTAGATTGGATCATTCCCTTTTCAAAAAGTACAAGAACTCATTCTAATTCATTTTAGATCAAAAGTTATGGCTTGTCAAAATTGGGAAAAATCACTTATTTTTCACTTTGGCACCCAAGAGGGAAACTTGCAAATTCACATGCCAAGCATTTCCATGGCTTCAAAGTGACTTCTAATCATCATACAAACATAACACATGACCTAAAATTCAGAATGCATCAAAGGATCACTCATTTTCATGCCTTGATCATTAAGAAACTTCAAAAGGGCCAAAAGTTCACAAATTTGCAAAACCACACATAAGCTTCAATCCACTTGCCAATTGGCCCCAATCTGAATTCCATGGTTGCCCTTGATCCTTGCTGCGCAGGACACCCCATTGTCCTTAGCCTGCCATGACCCATACCTCAAAGGACACCTAACATTGACTTTTGGCAAAATGGACCATACCAATCAGCATAGCCCACACCAACTCCACAGACCTATCACAGCTTGATAAGTGGACAAAATGAAACTCAAAACACACAAGAGGCAAGCCTGAAAACACAGCATCACCATAGCTCACAAAAATCCCTCCTTTTTCATTTTCTATCGAATCTCTCAACTCAGCAACTCAAACTTAAAACTTCTTCCACCATTCATCTTAGAATGCATCACTGATCACAAACCACCCTTTACTTTGCCTTAAAAGCCATCACACACCAAATACGATTTTTCTCCCCTTTGGACTGAACTGAATCAATCTCACAAACTAGCCACAAAAAACTTCAATCAAGCATCAAAGCTTCTTCAGGGATATCATTGGAGGGGTTTTGAAGCAAGGAAGCAGTCTGAAAGCTCCAAGTTGAAAGCTTCACTTCAGGTAGCCTCGCAAAATTATTTTTTCCAGAAACCTTTTTTTAAGTTATTGAAATGATCTACATGCTCCCCTGATTGCTCTGCACTTTTTATTTTTGAAAATGATTGATTATTGAGCATGTACTGTATCTCTGAAAGTTTGGCCGTTTTTAGGTTTTGATTCGTATCTGGAGTTTGAGTGAAAAGAAATTGATTTTGAGAGTGAATTCATGTTTAGGAAGGTTGAGAGGTTTGATCTGGAGCTTTACAGCTCTTAAAATGGTCCAGGGAGGTTTTTGTTCTTGAGAGGTCGCCGGAGAAGACGACCGGAACCACTGTTCCGGTCGTCTGAACTTGTTTAGCCCTAATTAGAGTTTATTCACGTAATTAAGTTAGTTTGAACTTGGAGCGTTGGATGAAGCTTAGCGCGCGTGAACCTAGGGCCAGGATCTCTCAATTAGTTTTTAATTCTGATTAATTAGATTAATTAATTAGGGTTAAGTTAAATAAACCAGTTTAAATACAGACCGTCCAGATGCGCGCGGGTCAACTCCCTCCAATTCTATTTGAATCTCAGCCTCAAGATCTGCATACTTCTCCATTTAATTAATTTAATTTTCATTTTTATTGTATTTATTTCCACGAATTTTTAAAAATAGCAAAACATATTAAAATATTCTGAAATTTTTTGTCAAACCTTTTATTAATTTTCAGAACCCAAAAATATTTTAATTTTTATTTTTTGAATCAAAAAACTATTTTTAAATCATTTAAATGTTTATTTTTAATTAGTTAATGGAAATTAATTAATTAAAAATGCATTTAGGTATTTAAAAATCACAAAAAAATTCACATTGCATTTTAAAACATTTAGAAACATCATCAAACTCTCAAAGCAAATTTCTTTTTGGTCCTTGATGTATTTTGACATTTTTCATTGGAATAAAAGTTATTTAAAGGCAATATTTTGGTCCTAACTTGAAAAAATTCATTCTGCCTAATCATGAAGAGTTTGATGATGGTTCTTCTTGCATTGCATCCTTCATATCATTTAGTTTTTAGGGTAAAATTGGTTTGAGTTTATCTTCCATTTTCAATTTAATGAGCATTTTTCCTTTTGAGGTGCCTTGAAACTCTAGTTGACTTAGAAAAATCATAACTTCCATTAGGTTAAGAGTTAGGTCCCCTCCTTTGGGCAGTGAACTTGTGTAGGGTTAGGGTTCCTTTGATCCCATTTTCAATTTTTTGTCATGTCATTTGCTTCTGGTTTTGAATTTTGTGTGGCATGTTATGCATAAACCCTAACTCTTGCCTTCCTTTGCATCCATCTCTCATTTGCTTGCATTCATGAACATTCCATGCCATTTTATGCATCAATATGACATATAAGACATCTTAGGACATATTAGAATCATGTTTGATCATTGCATCTTTCATTTGCCATGTTATGTATCCATTGCATTTCATAAACTTTCATGAACTTCCATGGTTCAAAGCATGCTTCATTTGCATCCTCATCCTTGTATGATCATCCACAACTCTTGACATGTGTTTGAATCATCTCTTAGTATTATTAACATCATGTTTATGCTTCTGATTTTGGTTTGCATCATTGCATCTCATCTCATTGTCATGTCATTTCATTTTCTTGTTGCTAACTTTTCAGGTGGTAAGTGTCTGAGAAGTGAATTTGCCTTCACTTATCACAATCTCTTCTCATCTCTCTTATGCATTCATTGCTGCATTTTATCTTTGTATTAGAGTGAGCTTTCTCATTCATGTTCATCTCTTACTTTCTTTCTTCAGACAACTTATCTTTTTAAGTGAAGTAAGTTGTCTTGTTTCTTTCTGCTCCTCCTCCTTTCATTTGTTTCTTTCCTGGTGGCTTTTCTCCTGAAGATCTTTTGCAAGCCTCATAAACCCTAGGAACAACCAAGCATGATCATGATTAGGGTTTGATTAGTCCCCCATTTAGTTTTGCCTTTTTGTCATCTTTGAGTCTTCTCTTCTCATCTCATAATCAAGGACTAAACCCTAAAGGTCTTAAGGCTTTGTGATTAAACTTATGCCTGCATCCTTCTATTAGGATGGAGTGTATAACTTTAATCCTAAGTGTTAAACCCTTAATGTGTTTAAATCCTTTAATCAATCCATCTAATAATCACTAAGACATCAAGCTTGTAACTTGGGCCTTGCATTAGGGTTCTAATTCTTCCTTAATTGGTTAAGAAGGACTAACCCTAGTGTTAATGGACAAGTCCCCCTCAAGTTGTCTTACAAACCATAAAAATCACTTCTTCATCTTATCATTAACTAAAATCCACTCTAATAAAGGCCTTGTTTTGTCATGAGGTTAATCCCTAATCATGGATTAAGTTGAGAAGCCTTTCTCAGCTCAAATGTTCTCATTTATCATCCTTCTATTTGGATGGTGTAATGAGTCCATTAAATCCTTGATTATGGCTTAAACTCATTACTTAACACTAAACAAAAAACTCCAAAAACATCTAAGTAATTACAAGTAGGTTAATGATCTTAATCCTACATCATGGTGATTAAGTGTGAGGTGCTTACTTCATACTTAAGGTATTCTCATTACCCCTGATCAGAGGGAGGATGTGATGAGTCTACTAACCCTTGGTTTAGGCTTAAGCTCATTTTCTTATGACAAACTCAAAAAAGGCAATAAAAGACTAAAAGCACAAAAACAAACAATAATCGTCTCCTCCGGGATTCTTTTCTCATCTCATTCACTCACAAGCGAGAACTTGCTTCTTCCGTCTAATGCAAGACAGTTTGCACCTGAGCCAGACAGGTCATACACTTGAGCATAGACAAGCAAGCAGTTCACAAGTCAATTTATCCTTCAGTCTCTTTGAGTCGAACTACGGTGTTCTGACTTCCTCATTGCACGAGAGGATACGTAGGCATTACTTAACAGTTATCGAACAAAAGTCTCTGTATATTCCCCCTCCTTCCAGCATCATTCTTTAAGCCTCATAGTCTTGAGCTTTACACTCTTGTTCTTACACTGACACTTCTCTTATCCACTTCAAATTTCCTTTTGCACTGACACTTGCATTCTTTCCAGCTTTGATACACAGATTACACTGACACTACCCCTTTAAAACACAAATCTTTTAAGCGTGGATCCCATCGAGTACGACGGACAATCTGGGTGCTAATACCTTCCCAGGTTGTAACCAACCCCCTTTCTCAGTATCTCTGGTTTGCAACCGTCTTATCCATCCTTTTCCTAGGTTTATGCAGCATTACCTTTCCTTAGGGATAAAAATGCCTAGCTGGCGACTCTATTCATTCCCTCTCCTTTCACCGACCGTTCGCGTCTGTACCCCATCTGACCTTAGCCTCATTTGGCGGGAGCGACAGGTTTCACCCCCATCATCAAAATATTCCCTAGAGAAGCTGCCAGTCCATTTTGGCCATGTGATGATACAAACTGTCATTCATCCCCCTAGTCAGAGTTAGGCATCATCGAAGCCTCTTGACCAGGTTCCCCTGTAGAGTCAGGATTACTGTTGCCAACCAGGGTATCCATTTTGTGCTCGTCCGCATCTCCTGGCACTCGTCTGTGTTGGGTATCCATTTTGTGCTCGTCTGCATCTCCTGGCACTCGTCTGTGTTGGGTATCCGTTTTGTGCTCGTCTGCATCTCCTCAGCACTCGTTTGTGTTTTGATATCTGATAGTTGCTCGTCTGCATCTCCTTAGCACTCGTTTGTGTCTTGATATCTACTGGTTGCTCGTCTGCATTCCCAGCACTCGCTCGTTTGTGAAATATTCCCCGGTAGATTTGTGTTTCTTACCAGGCATTTGGTGCTCGTCCGCAATGTACAACACTCGTCTGTGTTCACGCCTTGTCGTTGCTCGACCGCACTTCCCAACACTCGTTGTGTTAATTTCATTGCTCGTTTGCCTTCCCCAGCAGTCGCCCATGGTTGGTAGATGCTAATGCTCGTCCGCACTTCTCAGCCCTCGTCTGTGTGTAACATTCGTTTGATACTCAGCACTTGTTTGTGTTTGATGTTTGCTTGTTGCTCGACTGCGTTCTCCGTCACTCGTCTGTGTTTGAACTTATGTAATGCTCGTATGTTCCGTTTGATGCTCAACACTCGTCTGTGTTTGATGTTTGCTTGTTGCTCGTCTGCGTTCTCCGGCACTTGTCTGTGTTTAAACTTATGTGATGCTCGTCCGCACTTATCAGCACTCGCCTGTGTTTGTTAGTTGCTTGAAGCTTGTTTGAGTTGTTGGATACTCGTCTGTATCATCCTTCCCACTCGTATGTGTTGACTTATATCCGTATGAATGCCGATTTGGATCTCTGGTACTCGTCTGTATCGCTATCCAAATGCTCGTCTGTATTGGATCTCTGGTACTCGTCTGTATCGCTACTCCAAATGCTCGTCTGTATCAGTGGCTGATATTTGTTTGTATTATCACCTGAAGCGCTCGCTTGTGTTTCTTAGATCATAGTCTGATATTCGTCTGTATCATTGACTTCTGGCACTCGTCTGTGTTCTCTTGATGATCATCCGATACTCGCCTGTATTGAAGGGGTTTGAAGTCCTGGAGGTGGGATTAAACGTCAAAATGGTTACCGGTCCTAGCGTAACAGGTTTATCTGAAGGAGGTTCATCTGTCTCAAGCACCACTTATCTACGCAAGATTTGTGAAGAGGGTTCGTCCAATCCTAGTGTTGCACCTGGCGTAACAGGTTTGCTCAAAGAGGCTCGTCTGTCTTAAACCATATATCCACGGATAATATATGAAAAGGGTTCGTCTATCCTGATTATGCATGTCTATCCCACAGACTTAAGTGCATCACCGGTCCTGGCGTAACAGGTTTATCCGAAGGAGGTTCGTCTGTCTCAGGTCATATATTGCAAAATGTATGAGGGCTCGTATGTCCAGATCCTGGCGTAACAGGATTGTTTGAAGAGGGCTCGTATATCCAACACCTGGCGTAACAGGTTTGTTCGAGGAAGACTCGTCTGTCTAGGTTTTTCTATCCGAAGTAACAATTCAACTTGGAAGGAGCTCGTCTGATTTCTCCCCACTTCAGTCGCCAAAGCGTCATTTGGTTGGGTTTATTTCCCATTTCTCGCATTCTCCAGCAGAGTGCAAATTTCAGGTCTTCTTGGTATTCAACCACAGTTCATCTCGAACGGTCGATAGCCGTGCTACCGTCCTTTTCGGATTAACAGTTGCTTGAATAGGGGCAGTTGTAATACCCCAAATTTGCCCTCTCCTATTTAGCATCATCATCATACCATAATCATCATCAGCATGTCATATCCTTAGCATATTGCATAGAAAAATGAAGCATAGCACTTGCATGTTCCAACATAAGGCATATGATCAATTATTAGGGAAATTCAAAGCTCACAAGGCAGGTTACAAGGTTGACATCAGGGTCAAAGCCTAAAGAAAGGATTGAGGATCAAAATCAGATCAAAATGGTTGGCGCCGGGTGATTCCTGAGGTTTCCCACCAAAAGGAGGGAAAATTCAAAATTCACTGGCGTTAACCGGTTAACGGCTGCGAATTTTGAATTTCCAGCAGCAAATTCAGCATGTGTGATTTGGTTCCAATTTCCATTTTCTGATTTTTATTAATTTGAATTAAAAAGAAGGATCTAGAGCACTTGTCCAAGCCTAATCTCATTGCTACATCCAAATCTCTTTGCCAAACCATAAATTTGGATCCCAAGCCTAATTTTTGGGCCCCAAACCTAAACCATATTTAATCCATTTCTCTCCAAACCAAAGGGACTCTCCCACATTTTTTCACTCCCATTCTGAATTTTTACTCTTCTCACTCACAATTCTCTCACTTTTCTCTCCCAATTTTCCAAATCACTCAAAGTTCCTCTTTGAAGATCACATAACCTTGCCTTAAGGTGTGTGGATCTTGGAAATAGACCTCCATTCATAGCTTCTTTGCATCTTTTTGCTGGTTTAATTGGTGATTCAGATCTGGTTTGGGACCTAGAAGTGCTTTTGGATCCAAAATTTTGCATCAAGATCTTGTTCTTGCATTTATTTTGCATGGAGTGTGAAGCTTAGCACCAGATCTTCAAAGTTTTTCACAGGATCTATCGTTTTCAGCTTGATCAACAATTACCAAAGCATACATCAACTTTGTAGGTTGGTTAATTTCAGATCTAGCTCTGTTTTAGCTTATTTGCATGCTTGCGCTTTAGATCTGCCATGTGCTTGCGTATTTTCTTGTGTTGCTTGAATTGATTGATTGATTGGTAAACGGATCTATGTATTAATATTCATGAGCTTGATGATGCCATTTAATGTGAATTGATACACTATTTTCATGCTCAATTGCTTGCTGGTCTGGTGCGAGATTAATCGGAAAAGCTGGTTTGAACTGTTTTTTTCTGCAAGATTTGTTGTTGTCTTAACAGTGTTAACCGGTTAACGGGTTGGTTAACCGGTTAACGCACCTTTTCCTTTGTTGTTTTCTGCAGGATTTGACGGGTTAATCGGTTAACTCTTTGGTTAACCGGTTAACACTGATGCAGTGAGCCTTTTTTGGGCTATTTTAAGCATGTTTGATCCCCTTACTTATTTTAAATGCCATGGATCATTGTATGATCATTGAATATGATTGTTTGGGTGATTTTCTTGCTGATTGATGCATGCTTCCGTGTTCTCGACACGTAAATGCTTATGTGTGCTATGTTTGGCATGATTGTTTGATCTTGGTTGGTGTGAACTTTGAGCATGCTAATTCCATGATTGTGTTGATGAACATGTGCTGGATTTTGCTAACACTTGCAGGGGCTCATGGTAAGAGAAGTATGGATATTCATCCATATTTCAACTCTTCATCCTTCTCTCTTTTTAAGTGCTTTCTCCTTGTGTTTTTTTTATGTGTCTTATACCATCATGTGTTGCAACTTTCTTCTTCCCCCTTTAGGAGCAACTTATCTCCTTTAAAGGAGTAAGTTGCTTGCTAGCTCTTGCTTCCTCTCCTTCTTGCTCCTCTTTGGTTCTTCTTTTCTCTTAGGATATTTGAAACCCCACTAACCTTAGGACCACTCTTTTGCATGATAACATTAGGTTTAATCTTCCCCATTTTAGACTTTTACCTTTTTGCTCCTTTGGTTTCCTTCTCTTCTCATCTCAAAACAAAAACCTAAAAAACATTAATAAAGAAAGAAGTGACTTCTTGTGTTATAGTCTTATTCCATGGGGCATATGTATTCATTCCATCTTGGAATAGTGCATTTGTCTAGCATGATGCACAAGTCGGATCATGAAGTCATCTTCATCAAGAAAAAACCCTAAAAAACACTTCTTCATTTTAATCACTAAAACACTTAATAAATTCAACAAGTCAATGAAATTAGGCCCCTGCCTTTGGAAACAAGTCTTGGATAAGTTTTCCTTGCTTGGTGTGCTTGTTCTATTATTCCATCTTGGAATGTAGTAGCAAGTACACATTCCATAGAAAAGAGCTTGAGTTCATTCTCTTATGCCACACCAATAAAAAGATCTAAAAAACTCAAACAAACAATAATCGTTTTTCCTTCGGGAATTCTTTTCTCATCTCCTTCGCTCCGTCCGCGAACTTGCTTCTTCTTGTCATTTTGCAAGACGGTTACGCACTCGTCGTCCGAGCCTGCAACACCTGAGCATTGACATAGGCAGTTCAAGCCTTAATTCACAAGCAATATTTTCTACCCCTAGTTAGGGGAACTACGGTGTCTCTGATCCTCATTGTCCAGATGAGGTACGTAGGCAGCGGGGTAGGGCCCATTCGAGCACACTCTTTTATTTTCCCTACATTTTTCCCCTTTCTTTTCTTTTCTTATCCAATTTCAGTTTCAGTTTTGCAGCAGCTTTCTTTCTTTCACCCTTTGAAATAGTTTTCTTTGCAAGCGTGGATCCCGTCGGGTACGGCGGACGATCTTGGGTGCTAATACCTTCCCAGGTCGTAATCGACTCCCGATCTCAGATTCTTTGGTTTGCAGGACCTTTGTCCTTCCTTTTCTTTTCTTCTGTTTTGTGCAGCATTACCATTCTCGTTCCTTCGGGATAAAAATGCCTGGCTGGAGACTCTACCTCTTTCCGCGCCACTTTCGCGTTTGTACCATGATGGAAATCCAGGGAGTGACACTCCCCACGGTGATACACTGGGTCTCACAAACTTCTTTTCAAGTAGATCCTCTAACTACTTCTTTAATTCCGACAATTCAGATACAGACATCTTATGCGATGCCATAGACACTGGTATAGTAATAGGTACAAGATCAATCGCAAATTCAACTTCTCTCTCTGGTGGTACATCAGGAATTTCATCAGGGAAAACTTCAAAAAATTCTCGCACCACCTACAACTCTTCAATCTTAGCTTTGGTCTCAATGGACAACGTCAACGAAAACATATGAGCTTCTTCTTTCATCAACTGCTGCAATTCTCTAAAAGACAACAAACCAACTCCTTCCTCTCCAGGAGTAGAAAACCTCACCGACTTACTATAACAATTGATATGAACATAGTTCATCCCCAAAATCACGTCCATTATGATTAACAGAAAACACACCAAATCAACAACAAAGTCTCTATCAAAGATAGACAATGGACACCGTATACACACAAGAGAATTAGTCACTGATCCCTTAGCCGAAATCTTGACGACTAGTTCTCCATTCATAGAAGACAACTTAAAACCCAGTCTTTCAACACAATCAGTGGCAATAAAACAATGTATCGCACTATTATCAATAATAGTAATTAAATAAGTACTATTAATGAAACATGTACCTCAGATGAGTCTGTCCTTGTTAGTTGTCTGAATTCCGGCCAACGCGAACACCTTTCCCGTATACGCCTTCTTTGGCTTCTCACACTGACTACAATGTGTCCTTCTTCACCATAATGGAAGCAGACCATCTCCTTACGCTTGCATTCAGATATTGCATGCCCAGTCTTAACACAATGAAAACACCTCTTAGCCTCAGCAGTACACACATTACTCTTGTGACCAGGTTTCCTACATTTGAAACAAACAATCCCAGCAGGAGCATCTCCCCCACTAGTTTTCTTACCATCAGCCACTTTCTGTTTACCTTTCCCAGCTGGAGCATCATAAGGCTTGCCAGGACTCTGGTGGTGCTTGCATTTCCTCTCATTAATGATCTTATAATGAGCATTGTTATCCTCTGCATAGATCCTGCAACTATCAACCAAATCGGCGAAGATACGAATCTTCTGATATCCAACAACCTTCTTAATCTCAGGACGCAACCCATTCTCAAACTTGATACACTTCGGAAATTAAGCATTTGACTCATTGTAGTGCAGATAAAACTTGGCCAACTCAACAAACTTCGCAACATAGTCAGTAATCAACATGTTTCCTTGCTCCGGCTCAAGGAATTCAATCTCCTTCTTTCTACAAACATCCTCCGGGTAATACTTCTTCAGAAATTCCTTACGGAACGCAACCCAAGTGATCTCTTCAATCTCTTTCAACCAAGCCAATATTGCATCAGGATCATACTTACCCTTGAAGGTAGGCGGATTATCTCTCTGAAAAGTCGCCAAACTACGAGATCCAGTATCCTCACCAACGTTCGGCAAATTCTACACAGCTTGAGCCATTGCTTGCATAGCGACAACCATCGCAACATCGTTCCTTCCAGCCATCTCAACTTAATTACTACAACACAAAAAAAGTTAGAACTATCTAACAATACTCGATTGTTAAAACACTACAACTCAACAACTTGGCCGGACGGACCGACCTGCTCTGATACCACTAATGTAACACCCTGATTCTACCAGATAATTATTAACGAAAACAAGGTATAAAAACTTCAACAACTTAAATCGAGATGATACATTTTGACTTTAAAAACATCATTGAAACACCTGATAAGTCTTTAAAATAACTACTTTATTACTACGCAGCTGATTCATCAAAAACAACTTAAATTGTATTCAACATCAAAGCAACTTAAGAAAACAACAATCCTTTAATTAAAGAACTTAAAATTCGGCAACTATAACAAAAGTCAACATCTACATAAAACAAGTGTTATCCATAACATATCTGGAGTTTTGTTTCAGATTACTGATTGAAGCACGCAAAGTAAGAATTTGAATATGATCAGCTTTGGAAAATCCTTAATGCATATCGTTCCAGACATCAATGTCATTTTCATAAAAAATGATAGTTGAAACAATTTGTTCATTAACCGGATTGATGATCCAAGAAAGAATGACATGGTTGTAGCATTTCCATTGATCAAAGTTGAGACGATCTTCATCAAGAATTTCAGTGGATCCATCAATGAACTTCAATTTGTTCTTGGCACCCAATGCATGTTTCATGGATTTGTTCCATGTAAGGTAGTTAGAGCCATCAAACTTTGGATTAATGGTGACCGAATTGGGGCCTTCACTCGGGTGAATGTAGTAGATTGAATCAAGATCATTTGAGAATTAGATGCTAAACGTGGAGGCATGTTGGATTGATGAGGAAGATGATGAAAAGGGAAAAACTAGAAGCAAGAAAATCAATAAAACATCAACAATAGAGGTGTAGATGCAATGTAATGAGAAGAATCAATGAGAAAAATGAGAAGAACTATTAATTGCAAAATGAAGAGTGAATGAGAAAATAAAGTTTTTTCATTGATCAGGGCTTGACACCATATTAAGAAATCAAAATGAACATTGTAAAAGGGAATTCTCATTGAAGAAGAAAGAGTTACAAGCTATCGTATATATACATGTATGGTGACTTACACCATAAGAAACCTATATCCTAGCACACTATAATGGATCTCTAAGTAACTAACTTCTAACTACCAACTAACATGTAACTAACTCATTTCAAGTTAGTTGGTGACGTGTAATTGCATTATTGTCATTGTTCATGTATGCATGTTTTGCATGGTTCAATAAAAATTTCACAAAGGTTCTTGTTGGATAATTTGTCATGTTTCAAAGATGACATGTCATTTAAAAATAGATAAATCATTAATTTTAAGTGAAAAAAGTGATTAGAAGATCAAAATTATTTAAATTTAAAATATAAGAATATGTGATTGAGGTAAAATAGAAGAATCAAAACTATAATTTAACTTTATTATTAATATATGTTATCATAATAAAAAATACAAAGTAAATAATAATAAATTAAAGACTTAATATCTTTTGTATGTCTCGTATGTTAATTTTGGAGTTCGGTTTGATCTTTTAACTTTAAACAAAATTTATATTGAAGATGTAAAAATTTAAAAATTGATCACTAAATTTATCGCTAATTAGATAAAAAGATTAACATGATACTTTTTAAAGAATTAAAAAATTAATATGAACCTTTTAAATTAAGGGACAAAATTGAAGGAAAAAAATATGTAAATTACTTTGGGATCAACATGATATCGGTGTTGATCTGGGTGGGTCTATCTAAGTATACATCTCAGGACACTATTTAAATTGAAAATAATTACAATCAGGAAATTCTGCGGATGTACATCTTTGGACACACATTTATTTTGTAAAAAAAATAAGGTGTGTCCGGATATTCATATCCAAAAAATATTTTGATGAGAGAATTTGGTTTCTAAAATCCAAATTGATCTATAAATTGTATAAATTTCATTACATTTTCCTAACAAAAATAAAAAATTCAGAAATTGATTGCTAAATTTATCGTTAATTAGACAAAAAGACTAATATTATATTTTTTGAAGAATTAAGAGATCATTATGAATCTTTTATATTAAGGGACAAAAATTGAAGAAAAAAAATGTAATTACTTTGAGATGAACATGATACTAGTTCTGATCTAGGTGGGTCAGAGTATGCATCTCAAGACACACTATTTAAATTGAGAAAAGAAATTACAATTAGAGAATTTTGCAGATGTACGACTTTAGACACACATTTATTTTATTAAAAAAAATAAGGCGTGTCCGGATGCATATCCGAAAAATGTCCTGATGAAAGAATATGGTTTCGAAAGTTTAAATTGATCTACAACTTGTATAAATAAAGATGTATCATTCTTTTACCAATACTCAACAAAGGATCTAATTAAAATGGATGTGACGATTGCAAGATCACCCAATATTATAAAGATGTTGCAACATCTTGAACTATCCATTTGTAATGAAATATTATATTTTTGTTAACATTAACAATATGTAATGTTTATTTTGATATTAATTTTTATCATTTTTTCATTGTCATTATATAAGTAATGTTTATTTTGATATTAATTTATATCATTTTTCCATTACTCTGTCTTTCTACTTTAAAGTATAAAAAAAAAAAAAAACATATTCTTGAAATGGATCTGGATTAACCATTTTTGTACGAATTAGCCTTTTATGCATACAAATATGCATATCCAAACTATAGTTTTAACAAAATAAAAATGTTTTTGATAGTAGAAAAAAATTCGTCTAAAAATACATCGACGTCTCCGGTTGCTATAGACGGTCATTACTTAACTTTTTACGGGGTGGGGAGCACCTGTAAGTGTGGAAAAAACAATTCCCATATTTTGATGAGAATCAACGTGAAATAGCCCAGATCCATCCATCGGTACTAACTTGGTTTGGATTTGGAAGAATTGAAACTAATAAATAGCTTTGTTCTTCAACTCAAAAACTAATGAATAGCTAGGAGAGAAAAAGAGAATAACAAAATAGAAGCTTTCGATCGAAGAATAAACAAGAGGGGCAATCACAAACACAAACTACAATACTCTTTTGTTGTCTACTACTACAAATCCTTGTCATAACCAGGCGTCCTAAAAATTAAGATTTTTTACGAAACAAAACACTGCAGTCACAAAACTCATAACAAGTTTGCTTTCCTACTTTACTGAGTTCAGGAATTTCCCAGCTCAGATTCTTCCATCGCAGCACACAAACACACAGGGATGTAAAATCGTATGATCCTACAGAGCAACTCACGAAATACTGAACAAAATACTGCAAATAAATATATACAGTCCATTCATTAAGTACATCATAGAGTATCCAACACAGTTTCTTGAAGGAAAATCCTATCCTGTAATAAATTAGTATCAAAATTTAAAAATACAGACATTCAATCAAGTGACTGATATGTAAGCAAATGCAGAGATGGCTTGCTTCAAGTGAAGCCCTTGATTTCTCAAAAGCATAAAGCTTCAAGATTATTGCAATTATTCGTTTACACTATTTTCTTCAATAAAAATGGTTCCTGTATGTCCAAAAAGCGATGGAGGCAAAAAGGCGTCCATGACTGGGTTGACACCTTTACTTCCAAGTTACTTACTTTGGAAATAATAAAGTAACAAAAAGTTTCTCTTGGTTGAAAATCTGAGTTTACATCATCTATCATCCTCAATATCATGAAGCCTCCACATTTTCATGGTTAACCATGAAATGTACTTATCCCCAAATTAACATAGTGGCCAATCAATCACATAAAAAATCTCATTTTAGTTATGAGATACCAACGGAGTCTGATGCAAGCGGTTGGTGTGCAGGACGTATGAGCATTCTAAAACCCGGATACTAAGTTTGATTTCTAATCATATAAAAAGTTCAGATGCGGTAGAAACAAGAAACTTAACTCCGTATTGCTGCTTCTAAAGTTTCAAAACTACACAAGAGACGGAAATGGATTCTCTCAAATGATATTTTGGATGAGACAGTGATCCTTTAAAATGTTGGGGAAAAATGGGGAGTGAGGTTTAATAGTGAAGATTTTCAGTTCCCTGTTAGTTAAAATTGCCATGGGAGAGTCCATTCCCTTCAATGAAACTTCTCAACAGCATAATTGGAAGATTGAAAAGATTCTCCTAATACTCTCACTCAAGTGATTTCCTTTGCATTGATACACTACCATCAAAATCATCATCTTCATCTCCGGAATCAACATCAGAACCAATATCTGATGACAAATCATCTTCCGCATCCTCACCTTGTCCTACACCATTTCCACCCTTAAAGTCTTCACAAGCATCCTCAACATATGCTCTTGTTACTTGCCCCATTTCATCATCTAACTTGCTCCTCCTATATCCAACCAATTCCCTATCAACCCTAGCTTTCCGGGGGCTCAAAATTACAAGCTCGGCAAGCTTCCGCCGCGCCAAATACAAATCATTAGGCTCAACCAACTCAC
This sequence comes from Lathyrus aphaca, assembly GCA_963966055.1. Lineage (NCBI taxonomy): Eukaryota > Viridiplantae > Streptophyta > Magnoliopsida > Fabales > Fabaceae > Lathyrus > Lathyrus aphaca. The sequence continues at coordinate 286,673,809 of OZ014519.1, read as the reverse complement.
CTTTCCTATAAGCCTCCCTAAGAAAAACAGTGTGAAGCTTCCCGTGATTCCCTCTGGTGGAGATGTAGAAAATCCCCTGATGCTGAAGCAAAAATTCCTTCAACTTTTTTGGCAAGTGCATTGCCATCCGAAAATGCGCAATCCTCTCCAGAGTAATCTTCTTCTCCACAGTCAAGGATAACAATTCATGAATGGTAGCAACAGCCCTTTTCTCCATTCTCTTCTGTGCCTCAATTGACCTTAAATCATAACCAGAAACATCCTCATAAGGTGACCAATAAGGTAACCTTTGCCACTTCCACATTGCAATCCTAAAATACTTGCTTATCTTAAAACCAGGTGGAAAATCAATCAAAAAAGAAAACCTAACATCTTCAGCATCACTACCTCTCTCTCTATAAACTTTCTCCCTAGCATCTTCAATTGCACATATTCCTAGCTTAGGGTCAAATTCAACAAGCTCAATGTACTTATTCCTAGTTTCTTTAGCATCAATTAACCGGAAAAATTCAGGGTACCTCAAAACAACCGAGTATTCAAAATCATCCGGAAGCCCAAGGGCTGACCTCGCAATCCTCACATGCTCGAGGCGTAATCGGAAACCATTTGACATCATGAGGAGCTTGCGGAGGCGCGTGCCAGCTAGCGAGACTTGATCTGCAAGTGCGAGACACTCCTGTTCAATCTGAAGAATGGCCCTACGGGTTAACCTACAGAAGAGGATGCGCTGAACGGGGTGCTCATAGATTTCGAACACATGCGGGAATTTAAGAAGAAACGCACTGGATTCATGGCGCGTGAAGCCTATGCGATGAGCTAGGGTTTCGAGACGAGGGATTGGGATTGATTGATTGGGTTCAGAGAGGATAAGGTTCTGAAATTTGAGGACTTTGCGAGTTTTCTTCTCGATTTCCATGTAATTGTCGTAGCCATGATCGCGAATTCTTAGTTGTTTTTTGGGGATTGAGGTGGATTGAGACATTTCTCTGATGGGATTGAAATTGGGGTTGTGTTGGTGGTGATGAATCCATTGTGAATTTTCGAGATTTCGGTTTACGAAATTGAGGATGCGGAAAATGAAGATTCGCATTTTAGGGTTTTGAAGATTCAGGGTTTATGCTGATTGAGTGTTAAGTGTGAACTATGAAGTGATGGTGGAGAAATGGGGTTAGAGCGGGAAGGGGCATTTTCCAAATAATTAGAGTGTAAAGGGGGTTTAATGAAATTATTTTCAATTTTAGGTCGGATTGTAAGTGGTAAACAAATATTTTGATTATTTATATATTTAAAGAGAAAATTATTTAATATTTGTATAACAACACGTAGTGAATTTTGTAAAGAAATACATAGTTAACGGTACATGGACAAAGAAATTAGAAATTAGAAATACATTTTATAAGAGACTTGTAAAAAATCAAAGGAAAAACCTTTCTATATTTTTTTACAAGAAAAACCTTTCCATCCTCAACAACCTATTGGATTCATCAATCCCTACATTAGTTCTTATAAACCAATCTCATGCTAAATCTTTGTCCTGACTCAATATATTGTCCAATTATCTAGGGTTATCTTTGAATAGAATTTTGTTTATACTTAACAATAAAGTCCATGCAATTGTATCAATAAGAGAAGGAAAGTCAGCGAAATCTTGGTGCTGGAAATAAATGGAAAAATATCAAAGGAAGCAACCAAAATTAAAGAAGAAATTCGTGATTATTTTCGAAACATTTTTTAGGGAAAAGGAGGTAGGCCTATTCCGGTCAACATTGAATTCAAAACTTTGGTAGATTCGGATAGAAATTCTTTGGTGGGTGAATTTACAGAAGAGAAAATGCGTAGAGCAGTGTGGGAATGTGAAAGCGCAAAAAGCCCTGGACCTGACGGAGTTAACTTTGGATTTGTTAAAGAATTCTCGGACAACATCAAAAGTGACTTTTTGAGGGTAATGGAAGAATTTCACAAGTTACGACATATAGTTGTTATCCCTAAATTTCGACGCCAGCAATTAATGAGGTTATCTTGGCTTAGTAAGAGACTTTTCTTGTGATGAGGCAAAAGTAAGGTTTTCGACTTAACCAATTAAAAAATGAGAGTCGAAACGAACTACCTACAAGTTTCATACTTAGTGAAATTTTAAGTTTTGAACATTTTCTAAGTGTTGAGGGGGTTCGACCAAGCATATGATTCGACGAAGGTGGCAGTTACCAAAGGTCTTACACGTTCATTCTTGGAGGGAAAATGTGGAGTTTTCAATTCAAAGACAGGGACAAGTGGCACAAGATGAAGCTTCTTTCAGCATGTGATGAGACAAGTGTCACCATCTTAGGATAGTTGTAGGAGAAACCGTCGAAAACGGTTACTTTGTAATGTATATAAATAGCTTAGTCCAGTGTTACAATAAGTGTGTGGAAATCGTATGTACTAGTAACTCCGTAGACTCAAAGTATCCACGTGTAGAGAAACAAGTGTAGTGAGAATCTACGTGATTGAAACACCACCACCAATTTATCTTTAATGTCAAATTTATCTTCAAGTTATTTACTTTTGAAGTCATTTATCTTTACAAAGCCTTTATTTTAAAGCAATTTACATTTCAAAGTCATTTATCTTTTCATCAATTTACTGCGTTTTCTTTTACAATTTCAGCCTCTTTACATTTCCAGTAATTTAACATTCCTCGCCTTGCCTTTAAATTTCATTTAAGTTTCAAGCATTGCCTTTATTTTCCTTTAAAATTCCAAGCTTTGTCTTTACTTTGATTTATTTTAAAAGCTTTTGTCTTTTACTTTGTTTTTCTTTTAAAACCAAATCTGAGTCTCGTTGAGAGATTCAAGACCTTTTCTTTTTCCCAAAAAACGTGATATATCAAAATCACAATCCTTTTCAAACTAAGCACATGTTCTAGGATTAATCTGGTCGATTCTGCGAGTAACTGAGGGTATTTTTGGTATCTTCAGAGGACCAGCGGTTGTTTACCAATTTTAGGGGTAAACAAATTGGCACGCCCAGTGGGACAGTGCTAAAGTTGAAAACGTTTTTAGTGTTAATAACTTCTCCTCTTTTCGTAACGTTTTTTTGTTGTTGTAAACTTCCGTGTTTTATAACTTCTTTTATGTGGATGGTCTAGTAAAAGGAATAGTTACCTTTGTTGTATGCATTTGAGAAGTGGCAAAGTAGCCAGTACAAACCATTATATCCCTAAAAGAAGAAACACAAGAAGGATGGCTTCTGGCCAAGGAAACTTAAGCGATTCAATACTCGCAACGAGTGGGTCGAATCCTCAAGTGAGTAGTTCGAATGTTCGTACGACGAACACACAAGGTGGACCAAGGAATGAGGCCATCCCAACCTCCAATCCTTCGACAGGAGTCGCGACCACACCAATTGTGACGTCAGAGCAAGCCCATTCGACGGGGTTAGGAGACATAATTAACATATATTATACACAGCCAGTGTTGGAGTATATTGGGCCAAATACTCAAACTACGCCACCAAGTACGGTTGCATTTCGACCCCAAATATCTACATCCTTTATCAGGCATATCCTAGACTCTTTGGTACCTCAACTACCATGGAAGGATTGAGAAATGATCCCCCAATTTATTCAGACAATGGTATTTCTTCACCATTGCAGGAATCTGAATCTGCAATAAATATGAGAAGAAATAACCAGACTGGTGGCGTGGGGCATTCGACTTAGAGTCATGCTTTAATAAATGAGTTTCTGACCCATATAAGGCAACAGATGGATGAAAGTAACATGCAAATGGTGCATACTTTGTCCTAAACCATGGGAGAGATTTTTCAACCTTTGATCCAGAATACGACTCAGACAAATCAACGAATGGTGTCTCAAATTGCGTGCATAGCAGAGTTCATGGGGGTACCAGCACCAGTTCGACATCCCCATCACTTACCAGAAGTAAGAGAAGTTATGCAGCCATTGGATCAAGAAAATCCACCTGTGGTCGAACAAGTAGATGTCGAACCCATTAGAGGTCTGAGACAGATACCAATAGAATAGGAACCAAGAGTGAGATTGGTAAATAGACATCAAGATGCAGATCATGTAGTCCAACAAGTTCGACATAATAATCTAGCAACGGAGAATAACTTGGTGGCTCTTGTCGAACGAATAATGGCTCGAAGTGGAATAATATTCGTTTTGCTAGGCCAAACTTCACTTCACCAATAGTGGACTATATACTTCAGTCAGAGTTGCCCCCTAGGACGAAGGTTCCCAAATTTACCAAGTTCCCAGGGGATACAACCAAATCTACAGTCGAACATGTGGCACGATACATGATAGAGGCTGGGGAGATTGCTAATGATGAAAGTCTAAGAATTAATTACTTCCCTAGCTCCCTTACCAATAATGCCTTCACTTGGTTCACCACTCCGCCACCTGGTTCGATATGTAATTGGACTCAATTAGAGTGATTGTTCCATGAGCAATTCTACATGGGTAAGACTAAGATTAGTTTGAAAGAATTAGCCAATGTGAAACAAAATTTCAATGAGTCCATTGACGATTACTTGAACAGATTTCTACTGCTTAAAGCAAGATGTTTTACTCAACTGCCTGAGCATGAATTGGTCGAAATGGCTGCTGGCAGCCTAGACTATTTAATCAGTAAGAAGCTGGATACCCAGTACTTGAGAGACACGGCCCAATTAACAGATCGAGTTCGACAACTTGAACGTCTCAAGGACGAGAAAACTAGGGTGAACAAACATAAAATGATAGCCATGTCGAATATCAAGATGAGGTCGATAACATCAACGACGAGACTCTGCCTCTAGATGATAATGAGATGGACTTACCTGAGCTTAATCAGGGTCCTCCTTATTCCTGCAAATCATTAGTTCCTTAAAATGGAAAGAATCCTGTTGAAGTAAAAAAAAACGATAGATTTCCAAAGAAAACATATACTTTTGACGTCACGTGTGATGAGATTTTTGATTTATTAGTTAAGGATGGACAAATATTAGTCCCTCTTGGTGCTAAAACGCTACCTTTAGATCAAAGAAAGAAAAGAGGTTTTTGTAAATACCACAATTATTTGGGTCATAAAACTTCTCAATGTTTTCTTTTCAGGGATTTGGTGCAAAATGCAATCCAGGAATGAAGGCTCAAGTTCGGCGACAAGCCAAAAGCACAGATGAAGATCGATATTGATCCTCTTCCGACGGATGAGGTGAATTACTCTGAACCTTCTGTTGTAAACTGGGTGGATGTCGTTGAACAAACTACTGATGATAGTGTAAGTCTTGATTCAGTCAAAGTTGTCGATAACTCTGTGGTGGTTGAGGTCACTGAGAACCCCAGCATTGAAGCCACAGTGTTCAAGGCCAGTAAGGAGTTGACCGATGAGCAATGGGAAAAACTGATATGCAAGGCTGCAGAAGGATTCTTTAAGACATCATCAGAGATTGAAAGGTTCAATGTGGGGGTTACCATTTACCCCCATGAGGAGGTTGAAGAGTTAAGCCTCTCACTCATTACCAAAGAAACTGCTGAAAGTTTCACAAAGAATGATGGGGCCGCTGATGCCCAGACCAATGGCCAGGTCGAAGCAGCAAATAAAATAATCATTGGTTTGATAAAAAATAATGTGGGTAAGAAGCCAGGGAATTGGCACAAAACATTAGACCAAATCCTTTGGGCATGTCGAAATTCACCTAAAGAAGCAACCAATACAACTCCGTTTTGACTGACTTATGGGCATGACGCAGTTCTGCCTCTTGAAATTTATCTTCAGTCCATAATAATTCAAAGGCACCATGAGATATCATCTGAAACTTATTGGGTCATGATGCTAGATGAATTACTCGACTTAGACAAAGAAAGACTTCATGCCTTAGAGTTATTAGAAAGGCGGAAGAAGATGATAGAGAAATCTTACAACAAAATGGTTGAATTGAAAACCTTTTCAGTTGGTGAATTAGTGTGGAAAGTCATATTACCTATGGACCGAAAGACTAGATCCTTAGGAAAATGGTCACCAAAATGGGAAGGCCCTTTCCAAGTTACAAATTTTTTTAGTAACAATGCGTATGAGATTCATCAGATCGAAGCTTATTTGAGAGTCTTTAAAGTAAATGGGAAATATTCAAAGAGATATAGACCTATGCTTCAAGAGATTCATATCAGAAAATAACAATTTCATTAATAAAAAGGGGGCCATGAAAGGCCTTCAATTACAAGAGTCTTGGAACACGGTTGAATAACCAGAAAACAAGAAAACCTAGTCTTGAAGATCCTCCCAAGTGAGGCAGTTAAGATAATCCATCCAATCTTCATCAACCTTATGTTTAGGTGGTTGCTCATTATTGGGAGGCTCCTTGGCTGGAGATGCCACCTTATTCCCCTTTGATTGGGAACGAGTAACGACCCTTGCACAAAGAGATGGTTTCTCATCCTTTTTCATTTTTTTCCTTTGTTTGCAGGAAATGGCGCCATCCACTTTCTTTGTAGAATTCACCATGTTGTTGTGATAGAGAGATGGACTAAATTGGGGTTATTTATTGATGAAGGGCCTACGCGCTGACTGTCCAGATGAAAGGCAACCAGAAAGCATGTAAAGTCTTTCTTGGGAAACAACATTATAAAAAGGCGTCCAGGCTTCAATTCGAAGTTGGGAACTTGTGCCACATAAGTATGAGGCATTGAAATCTGAAACGCCGCCATCATAATTAAGGCTGAAGCAGTAATGCTTTGACCCAAGGTTAAGTTAGAGTTTCTCTGACTGACTTAAAAGTTATGTTAAACAACCAAATAAAATACGAACACATTATATATGTGGAGAAAAGAGATATGAGTTGAAAGTGAAAAAGAAATGCATAAATAAATCGGGGCAACAAGGCCCTAAAATTGTCATTACATAAGGGCCACGCCATGGCCAAAAAATAGGATTACATAAGCGAGAGAAAAAACACAAAGTCCTGGGGCATTACAAATGCCGTCGAAGATTAAAAGGGTAGCTTTGATTGGAACTGAAGAAAATTGTGTTGATTGGTTAAAAGGCAGTTCTCACAGAAAGCCTTGTCATGTTTTGCAGTAGCAAGCTCTTTGTCAAGCACCTCAGCATTATCAATAAGGTCGATGGTGCACTTTAACTTAGCATTCAGTGCAACCTCATCGAATTTACTAAGCTCCAAGTTGCTCTGCTTAGCCGCATCAATCTTCTTCTGAAGTTCTTCAAGCTCTTATTCCCAGACCTCAAGGGATAAGTTGTTGGCAACTATTTATCTGTCCCTCTTAGCCTTGATATGCTTTAGCCTTTCGACCTTATTCTCAGCCTCCCTAAATAGATCCCACGCATTACCACTCCTAACCCCTGTTTTCTGAATGATGTCTTCGACCTTTGGAATCAACTTAAGATCATCATACATTTGGTTCACCAAAGTGCTTAGTTCCATGAGGGCCTGAGTGATCTTGGGGTCAAGCGTCAAAAGGTCCAGCTGTTGTAGGGCATCTTTCAGGAAAAGGTGAGCAGTAGGATCTGCGCCCAGAGTAGTACGGAAGTCCCTCTTGAAAATTTTATCTTTTATCTTCTTGAGGATTGGACCAGAAAAATCACCAGGAGTTGTCGAGGAGCTGCTTTCAGAAAAGCCAAGACTTTTCCTAAGCTTTAGCCTAGCGTATTCCCTAGGGTTCGACTGTTTCAATGCTGACATTGGATCCCCAGCTGTAGGAATTGGAAGTTGGATGACAGGAGTATGCTGAGAATCTCCTTCAGGCAAGGTGGATTGGGTCTTTGCAGGCGTTGTTTTTGGTCCAGCTTCATCCTTGCCTTGATCATCATCATCTTCCTCCTCCTTTTCATCTTCTTGCTCAAGATCATTCAGGACATAACCTTGAGCAGCAGCTTGGGGATCATCCACAATCTCTGGCACTTTTAGTTTAGGGCTGGAAGGGGCAGGCTCTTCAGTTTCTTTGTCTTGTTCTTCTTCATCAACAATAAAGGATGCATCCATCTCCTTAGAAAGTCTGTTGGTTTACCCAGCAAAGTCCTTGTCAGACAAATTCTCGTACTCAGGCTCTGAATCATCAGTATGAGACTGCTGAGTAGTTGTCTTAGCAGGAGAATGTGGTGAAGTTTCAACAGTTAGGAGAGGAACAACTACGATGTTTATGGGTTGGTTAATTTCATCCAAAAAGCTATGATCAGAGCCAAAATCAGAAGTTGGATGATAAGGGCTCACCTTGGCTGTTTAGAAGAACTGTAGGCGAAAGAGGAGCAATCGAAGGTTGCAATTCAACACCTGCACCAGCCTGTCAACAAAAGAAAAAGCTAAGTCGAGGCTATAATAAGAAATCAAGAAGGGTCAAATATTAAGTTAAATACCTGATTTTCTTCGCCCCCGAGACTTGATTTGGCACTCTCAGGAGCACTAGCAACAGGCTTCACCACAGGTGTGGGGAATCTAGCCTCGAGAACACCCTCAGTGGGTGCCTTCTTCAAAATTTTGGCCACCTTAGATGAAGGTTGGCCAGCCACACTAGGAGACTGTGCAATCTTCCTCTTCCTTTTGAGGGGCACATCCTCAGGAGATTCGACATCATCTGTAGAGATGACAACGTTGGAAGTCTTTTTCCCCTTTCTTGGAGACCCAAAAGGCTTTTTGGTTGTCTAGTAGAAAGACCAGACATTAGAATCACATCAGGAGTTATATAAAGTAAGGATTATAAGATACCTTGGTGCCTTCTTTGTTCTCCGTTTATATTACCACGCCTTTATTGGTAGTGGTTCTTCTGGTGATTGCTGGAAGTGCCAATAACAATTGTCATGAGCCAATAATTGATTATTCAGTAAAGGGAAATAAAAGACCTCAAACCTTCATATATTTCAGATTCGACGCTAACGTCTTCAAGCTCCATATGAAGATTCCCATTGAAACTATCCAACGTGTGCTTAGTTGCAACCACCCTTTGAGCTTTCGATTGAGATTGATGTCGAAAGATCTTAATTGAATCCCCACATATGAACCAGTCTGGAAATGGAGGAGTCAATGCTACTCCAAAATCAACAGTAGGAAGTCGAGGGAATTTCGGAGGAAAAAGTCTAAAAGCCTCCTCATACCGCCTCTCACGAGGAATGTTCGAGGGGATTTTCAACTTGTCCATTTTTTGTAAAAATTTCTCCTTTAAAGTGACAGCAGCCTCACGAACGGTTCGGGTAAGATCATTTGGTCGATAAATAGTTTTAAACTATTTTTGGAAAGCTTGTATCTCTTGGATGTGAACACACTTACTTTTTTTGACCTTCTTCTGCACATCAACAAAGCAAGGTCAAGTTGAGTAGAAAATTCAGCAGCAGTGAGAAAGTTCTCACTGTAATGCTTACGCCACCAATCCTTGAAAGGATGGGTGCGCTGGGTTAAAGGTCGAAAGAAGAAGGGAGACAAAACCGCCTTCTGGGATTCCCATATGGCGAAGATGTCAGCAACATCATCCTCGTCGAAAACGTTATTGTAAAAAATAACTTGGCTTTTTCGTTCATAAATACATTTGAGAAAACTATGACTTAACCCAAATTGCCTAGAAACTAAATTGGGTTGGTAAGAAATAAGGCTTGTATCAGGCCTCCCGCCATTCAGCCTATAAACAAAGAATTTGGGAATCAAAAAGCTTCCTAAATTCCAACTGAATCCAAATGAAGCTTCCTTGTAGGAGAGTTAGGGAAGGCCCTAGTGAACAACCTGGGACCTCACTTCCTACCAACAAAGGGAGCCATATATGGTGCAAAATCATACTGATGTGCAAACATCAACATAAAACTAGAGAAGGCCCCTTTCAGGGTTACGCCTTCGTCATCGGAGGTAAGTTGGGCTAGTCAAATACCCTCAGTACTCCTTAACCTGATCTCCTCTGACTCTTAAACAACTTTCCCTTTCCTAGGAAGTACATGCTCAAAAGTGGCATTCAACCAAAGCTAAAGGAGCCAGAGAGGACCACTGAGACTCAAAGAACCAGAGTTGTGGTTTGGGTCCCTTAGTCGAGTCACTCCCTCACTGAGAGACTCATAAAGACTGGCTAGGATGAGCTCACTTAAGAAAACCTTCATGTTGTTGTGAAGCTGGTTTGCTAGGAGTAGATACTTCTTCGCCATCTGAAGAGACTTGGTGCATACGACATACCTAGACTTGGTTTGCTAGGAGCAATATGTTCCTCATTAGAAACTACTTCTTCCTTTTGTTTGGAATGATTCTTGAGGAAGAGAGTGTATGTTAGCTTGGATGTGTTGAAGTCGATAGTATCTTCGGCATCAACAGTGGGGTCGTAAGCAGGACCATCAGGTCGAAGCCCTGTGATATCGACTTTGTCAAAAAGTGTGGGGGTAATCATCCCATAGGGAAGATGAAAGGTATAATAGGTACACTCCCAGAAATATAAGGAGGCAGCCATGAGGTTTAAGCAGTAGGGTATATGTGTCATTGTCAGCATTAAAAGATCATATATCCCAATTCTTTTCCAATGGTCAGCCTTAGTCCTCTCTAATCTCTCTAATCATAGATCAAACTCAGCAAACTGGCTGACAGCTCTGACTAGCCTAGTACCATCATAGAGGTACTTCACATCTAGTTCATCAAGAGAAAGGGGGGCATAAGAAGAATCGATAGATTTAGGAAGGAGTTTGTGCCCTAAAGGTTGAATTTTTCGGTAGGAGGGGAAGAACTCTTTCAGTCTTTCACTTGTACCATGTACAATCGCCAATGGACCAGAAATATTACAAGGACAATCATTTACAAGGAATGGAATCATTACCTGAGATTGGTATACGCTCCTTGTCTCGTTCGTCAAAGGTTCAGAAGTGAAATGAGGATTTTTTATGCTTTTCGGTTCAGAGATGTTGTTGAATGGTGGAAGAGTTTGTTCAAAATGAAAAGTCTTTGATTTTTGACCCTTCTTTTGAGAAATGTTGGTCTTGGAGGACACCATTGTTGATAAGAAAAATGGAAGTTTTCTGGGGTGCTTGAAAGAAAGGAGGAAACTTTAGCAAGTAAGGGATGAATTCGCAAAGAGTTTGGAAAGTTTTATTTGTTTGCTGAAAAGGGTATTTATAGGCGTAGGAAATGAAGAGTTGCAAAGTCTAGCCACTTAATGAATACATAAAGTGGTGGGGCACGTGACACTTGGTATCTGACGCGTTGAGGAAGCAGTTAATGGAAAGGACTGTAATGCATTGTTTCAAGAAAAAAAATCATGATCAAAAAGCCGTAGAAACAAGTGATGGGACTTATGGGATTTTTTTCATTATTACATGAAGTCATGCGCGTGGGCGAATAGTTTTAGAATATGGGGTAGGTATTTTCAACCATGCTTTGTCTGACCTAAGTTGGTGTCGAAAAGATGAATATAAAAAAAATGATATTTTCATCAAGATGGTCGAAAAGAACATTTTTGGGGGCTAATTTGTTATCCCTAAATTTCGACGCCAGCAATTAATGAGGTTATCATGGCTTAGTAAGATACTTTTCTTGTGATGAGCCAAAAGTAAGGTTTTCGACTTAACCAATTAAAAAATGAGAGTCGAAGCGAACTACCTACAAGTTTCATACTTAGTGAAATTTTAAGTTTGGAACATTTCCTAAGTGTTGAGGGGGTTCGACCACTTTTTCGCAATGCACAAAAAAAACTGTAAGAAACACACGCAGAGGCACAACGAAAATTATAAAAAATCTCACTCTTCTCCATTCACAAACAAAAACTAAAACACTCATCAACCTCAAAACAAACCCTCTCAACAATCTTCTACCTACCTCCTTTTTTTCACAACAACAACACACCAATAACCCAATTAAAATAGAACAGAACACAGAAGAAGTGAGGTGAAGAGATTTTTGAATCATGAATCAGAGATGATGATGGCATTAGTTTGAAAGGGAGACGAGGTTCGATTGAAAGGAGAGGACAACAAACCATGAGTCGCGAGATCTGAGAAGGAGATTTCGATCGAGCAAATTCGAAGAAAGATTTACCGCGAGCGAAGAACGGAAAAGTAGAAAGAACCATAGGGGATTTGTGACGGAGTCGTCATGGTGCCGATGATTGTTTTGTGCTCTTTGTTTTCTGATGCAGTTTGTTGTCACTCTCGTTCGTTGAATCGGATTTGAGAGAAGGAGAAGAGGCAATCGCGAGTAGGAGAAACTGAGACCAAGAATGCTGAAACCAAAGCGTGAACAGATTGACGATGAAGGGTCTTGAAAGAGAAACGTCGCGACTAGAAACGAAGAGGAGCAAGGGTGGCTAGTGTTGATGTCCTGGTCGGATTCACAAATGGAGAGACGCCGCTGTTGAAGAAGAGGAACCCGCGTTGTTGAACAATGTTGTTTCGATGAAGAGGATTTGTTTTCCCTTGTTTCAGTTTTCTCTGAATCTTCTTTGCTTTTTATTTTTATTAACTTTTACTTTTTACTTTTTATCAGATTTATATTTTGTTTATGTATTTGTTTGTTGATAATTGAGCTTTTATTTTAATTTAATTTTTAATAGACTGAAGCCCACCTGAGTTGATGTTTACACCACCCTCATTTCCAGCGGTCTCCCCCCTTTCTCATTGTTATGTTTTATTTGATTTGGGCTTGGTTTCAGATTTTGCCCATGGATTTTGCTGACACAACCCTAGCCTATGCTGATTCCACCCCCTGATTTATTGTTTTATTTTCCTTTTAATTTCATATTAATCTTTGTCATTATTTTGTTTATTAATAAATTAATCTCTAGCCCTTGAATAATATTGTTTAGATTTAATTTTAGGTTTAGTTTAGCATATAGTTTTGTTAACTTTAATTATTAATCTTTAATTTTGGTTAATTTTGATTTTGTATTTAATTTTGGTTCTAGTTTGTGCTCGATGTTTTGTAGGCTTATTGTTTGACTTCGGCGATAGCCTTGTGTTGGATTATTCCTTGGACTTGAAGACTCATCCTGATAATTGACAATTGCATTTGACTTTTGAATATGTTCTGGACTTGATATTATTTCCTGAGTTTCCCTTGCGCGCATTAAAGAGGCAACGGACCTTCTCCGTTAGGTACCACTGAGGCCCGATTTTACTTATTGCATGCTGTTCTATCTGGAAGTCCTACTGGTGTAGGCTCTGTTTGTGCATTGTTCGGATACTTCATTCCGCATCCTCATCTCCTTATCTTATTTCTTCTTCATCTTATCTTCTTCCTCAACTTGAGGTGTGCTTAGGCCACCGTGGTTCTTCTCCTTTCATCTTCTTCTCTTCTCCTCCTTTAGGATAGTAAACCTCACTAACCTTAGGACCATCTTTGCATGATAACATTAGGAGTAGTCTTCTCCATTATATTTTACCTTTGAGATCCTTTTGGTGTTCTCTCTTCTCATCTTCAAACTTAACTTTAATTCACTTTAATAAAGGTTGAGTCTTCTCATGTGACACGAGACTTTGTTATGAGATACTTGCATGTGTTCCGTTTCGGGGCGAGGTGTAGGATATCCCTCGTGGTGGATAGGTCTTAGCATGAGATTACTTCACAAAGACAATATAAAAACAGTTCTTAACCAAAAATCACAAAAAAACACTTAATAAATGCCAGTAGGTCAGTGTGTCTGAGCCTTCACTTTTGGGACTAGATTTGGGGATTTCCTCCGTAGCTAGGTGTGCCTCTTGCGCATTCCATTTCGGGATGATGTAAGAAGTACACATCCCATTGAGTAAGACTTAGGTACACTTACCTATGCAAACTTCAAAGCAGAAAACTCATAAAAAACACTGAACCAACAATAAGCGTCTTTCCTTCGGGAATTCTTTTCTCATCTCCTTCGCTCCGTCCGCGAACTTGCTCCTACTTGTCACTTTGCAAGACGGTTACGCACTCGTCGTCCGAGCCTGCAACACCTGAGCATTGACATAGGCAGTTCAAGCCTTAAGACACAAGCAATCCTTTCCACCCCTAGTTAGGGGAACTACGACGACTCTGATCCTCATTGTCCAGATGAGGTACGTAGGCAGCGGGGTAGGGCCCGTTCGAGCGCAAATCTTTATTTTCCCTACATGTTTTTTCCTTTTCATTTCTTTTTCAGTTCCCTTTTCTTTTCTTTTATCCAGTTCAGTTCCTTTTCTTTGCAGCAGCTTTCATTCTTTCACCCTTTGAACAATTTCTTTGCAAGCGTGGATCCCGTCGGGTACGGCGAACAATCTGGGGTGCTAATACATTCCCAGGTCATAACCGACTCCCGAAATCAGTCTCTTTGGTTCGCAGGACCCGTGTCCTTCCTTTCTTTTCCTCTGGTTCGTGCAACATTACCATTCCCGTTCCTTTGGGATAAAAATGCCTGGTTGGCGACTCTATTCTTTTCCACGCCACTTTCGCGTTTGTACCAGGATGGAAATCCGGGGAGCGACACCATGCCATTCCATTCTTTTGTATGCCATCTTAGACATCTTAGGACATGTTTGAGACATTCCTTTTATCATTGTTGCATCATTTTGGCATGCTTTTCATTCATTTTATTTCATGAACATTCATGTGTTTTCAAGCTTCATTCATGTTTCATTTGCACTCATTTTCTTGTATGATCATTCATATGCATCTTGTATGACTTTGCATCATCTCATAACACATTTGCATTGCATAATCACTTCTGACTTTGGTCTTTGCATCCTTATTAATCTCATTTCTTTGTGCTTTATGTCTTATGCATTCATACTAACATTTCAGGAAATTTTGGTGGGTTATCTGGGAGGTGGATTTTCCTTCACCTCCCACCTCTTCTTTCCTTTGCATTTGCATCCTTTATTTGTCTTTAAAGTGAACTTTCTTCACTTGTGCTTCTCTTGCTCCTTTCTTTTCTCCTAAGTTACTTATCTTCTTCAGGAAGTAAGCAACTTATTCTTCTTTCTTCTTCTTTTTTCATCTGCTTCTTCCATGGTGACCTTCTTGAAGATCTTTTCTCTCAAGCCTCACAAACCATAGGATATCCAAGAATGATAACTTTTAGGGTTGTATAGTCCCCCCTATCTTTTTACCTTTGAGTCTCCTTGAGTCTCTCTTCTCATCTATTAATCAGAGGCTAAACTCTTAAAGCTTTTGGACTTTGAATTAGGGTTATGCCTGCATCCTTATCTTAGGATGGAGTGTATAACTTTAATCCTTAGTGTTAAACCTTTAATTTGTTTACACCTCTTAATCAAAACACATTAATAATCACTAAGACTTTATCTTGTAACTTGGGTCTTACATTAGGGTTCTATTTATTCCTTATGGTTAAGAGGGACTAACCCTAGTGTTTAATGGACAAGTCCCCCTCAAGTTGTCTTACAAACTTTAAATCCAATTTCTTAATCTCATCCTTTAATTAAAATCCACTTAATAAAGGCTTGTTATATAATGAATTTAATCCCTAACCATGGATTAAGTTGAGGTATCTTCCTCAGCTTAAGTGTTCTCATCTATCATCCTTCTATTAGGATGGTGTAATGAGTTCACTAATCTGTGATTAGAGATTAAACTCATTACTTAACACTAAACAAAAACCCAAAAAAACATCTTAATAATCACAAGTAGGTTAATGATCTTAATCCTACATCATCATGGTAATTAAGTTGAGATGCTTATCTCATACTTAAGTATGCTCATTATCCCTAATCAGAGAGGATATAATGAGTTTACAAGCCCTTGACTTAGGCGTAAGCTCATTAACTTATGCAAAACACCAAAAACAATAAAAAAATGAAAACACAAAAACAAACAATAATCGTCTCCTTCGAGATTCTTTTCTCATCACACTCATTCACAAATGAGAACTCGCTTCTTCCGTCTAATGCAAGACAGTTAGCACTCGAGCCAGACGAGTCTACACTTGAGCATAGACAAGTAAGCAGTTCACAGTCAATTTATTTTCAGTCTCTTTGAGTCGAACTACGGTGTTCTGACTTCCTCATTGCACGAGAGGATACGTAGGCATAACTTAACGGTTATCGAACAAAAGTCTCTTTATCATCCCTCTCTTTCAGCCTTCTTTCTAAAGCCTAAGTTCCTGAGTAATTCACAACTTTTGCACTAACATCTATACTTTCTTTCCCTAGCTTTTGCACACAGATAGCACATACACCTACCCCTTTTAAACACAATCTTGTAAGCGTGGATCCCGTCGAGTACGACGGACAATCTGGGTGCTAATACCTTCCCAGGTCGTAACCAACCCCCTTTCTCAGTTTCTCTGGTTCGCATCCGTCTTATCCATCTCTTTCCAGGTTTATGCAGTATTACCTTTCCTTCGGGATAAAAATGCCTAGCTGGCGACTCTATTCAACCCTTTCTTTTTCACCGACCGTTCGCGTTTGCACCGGGACGTAAGTCCGGGGAGCGGCAGCTTGGCGACTCTGCTGGGGATTTATTCTTTGCAACCAGGGCTTCTGGTTCTTTTTGTGGGTTTCTCCTAGCGCTTGTTTATTTTGTGTTTATGGGGGTGTTATGTGCTCATTTTTTTATTGCTTTATTTATTGCTTTCTGTACAGCTTTATTTATCGCTTTCATTTACTGTTTATACATTTCATATTACTATCATCATATCATATGCTGGATTTGTTGGTCTGTTTTGGTGGGAGGGGTATTTCAGTGAGCAAGGCTCCACACCAGGAGCCTGAATGACACATAGGATTATAGTGGATTCATATTCTTTCCCATTCCATTTCGGTCTGGTGCGGGAATATGAAAACACGGTTCAGACGTGGGTTTCTTCTTGAGAACTCTATGCTACGGATTTCCTGTAGTGCTAGGGCTATCTGGGAAGCCTGCTAAGTCTGGATGACCTTTTAGATGACCTTCAGCATCTCAGGTGAATTAGAGGAGGATTCTTTATGATTAGGGTAAACATTGTGCCTCTGGGTTAGAAGTGTTTACACTTCTCATAATAGATTCAAATCTGAGGATCCTTGTTCTAGAACAATACCTGTGAGTGGGTAGGGATGTTTACAGGTTTGCAGGAACCCTTGGCTTCAACATACCATGTTACTGGTATTGTTTTAAGGTTACACTACTTTGGATTGATCTTATGAAACCCTGGACTTGTGACTCTTTATTTGAGTCCCCCACATGGTTACTAGTTCTCTAGCCTTCATCTGGATTTCTGAACACTCATGGACCCTATCAAAGCAAATGACAAATCCAGCACCTAATCACAAACCCTTGCAT
Source organism: Lathyrus aphaca (assembly GCA_963966055.1). Lineage (NCBI taxonomy): Eukaryota > Viridiplantae > Streptophyta > Magnoliopsida > Fabales > Fabaceae > Lathyrus > Lathyrus aphaca. Next base: position 286,656,637 of record OZ014519.1, on the reverse strand, counting down.
ATCATTCTGCATACATCATTTTGCATCATTTTAAAATTTGTCTATTTGTTTTACAGGGTATCCACATCATCTTTGGTTTGGTTTTGACTGTTCTTCTTCATCAGTTATCTTCATCAGAGATCTTCTTCAGCTGATATCTTCTCCAGTTTGCCTTCATCAGTATTTCTCCTCAGTTATCTTCATCAACATCCATTGTCAGTATGGACTCATCCAGGAAGAGCAATATTACATACCATTTCTTTGAGCCCTCTCTAGCAGGCATCAAGAAGATTCAGACACTTATCACTCCTGATCATGTTCCTTTATTCAGGGAACATTATGGTAGTATTATGGACATGATAATGGACTTGGATGCATCACAGAGGAGCATGATTCACACTTGCCTTCAGTTCTATGACCCTCCTCTCAGATGTTTCACTTTCCCAGACTTTCAGATGGGTCCTTTATTGGAGGAGTTTTCCATGTTGTTGGGTGTCCCCATTAGAAGAGGAATTCCTTTCAACCCTGAAATGACTGCTCCTAGGAATGAAGACATAGCTAAGGCTCTGTTTTGGAAACCACCATCATTGATCAGCATATGACTACCAAGGCTAAAATTCCATGCCTCCATTTGGATTTCTTAATCACTCAGGCCACCAGTCATGCTGCAGCAGGGAAGTGGGAAACTGTTTGTGCTCTCCCGGCTCTTAGTATATATGGAATCATCTTGTTTGCATACGAGCCTAAGTTTGTAAGAAAGAATGTTATTCATATCTTCCTGCTGAAGAACCCAGTTCCTACCTTGCTAGGGGATTTTTACTACTCAGTGCATCAGAGAAATGAGAAGCAAAGGGGAAGACTGGTCAGATGTTGTGCACCTCTCTTCTATTGTTGGTTATTGAGACACCTTCCAAAGACAGAAGCTTTCCTGAATCCTCATCAGTCAAGAAATTGGGCTAAGAGAATGATTTCTCTTACTTCATAAGACATCAGGTGGTGTACTCAGAGCACCAAGGGCAGGGACATGGTTACAAGCTGTGGGCAGTATCCAAATGTACCTCTTATTGGAGTGAAGGGTTGCATCAACTACAATCCTTTGCTTTTCAAAAGGCAGCTAGGGTATGCCTTAGTACATCCACCAAGAGAGCAGGATTTACCAAAGACCCTTTACTGTGATGTTCAGAACAATTATGCCATTGTCCGACAAACAGCCTGGGTTTGGGACAATATACAGACAAAACAGACTGCTATTCTTGGCAAGTGCAATAACATAGCTTCAGCTCAGTACATTGATTGGTCTCGCATCAGAGGACAGATCACCCGCATGCCATTCACCCTAGAAGATGTGCCAGGGCCATCAGTAGTAGAGCCTGTAGCTACAGTCGGTTTAGAGGGGTTTGAGAAGCTGAAAGAGAGGAATGCTCAGCTTTCGGAAGCTCTAAAGAAGACCCTCTGGGAGAGGAATGATAGTCGTCTGGACAATGAGAGGTTAGAGAAGCTTTGTATCGAGCATGTGACTAAGATTGAGAAGACTGACGATTACATCAGAAAAGCCCGAGAAGGGGAGATGGTATTGAAGAATTCTTGCAAAGAAGCTAAGATTCAAAAAGCCAGAGCTGAGCACTACTTGGAAGAGAGTCAGGCTAGGTGGATCAGGATCACTGAGGCTCGTCTGCAAGAAGATCAGAAAACACAGGCTAGGATAAAGCAGTTGGAAGCCAATGAGAAGAAGAGTCAGGAAGCCTTGTTAGCAGCATAGAAGGAAATCTCCGAGTTGAAACTCCAGGGAACTTGTTGTAATCACAAACTATGTATCTTTTGACCCACCATGGGAACTTGTTGTAATCACAAACTATGTATCTTTTGCATTTGTAAAATATGGTTTATGTATTACTTGGATTTTCTCTCGGGCTTCATTTCTCTTCAACATCTTCATTCTTAGAGGTCTGGAAGGTCAAAACCAAAGAACCAAACCAGATACACTTGGAAGACAAATACACATACTGCATTGCATACTAACCTCATTCTTTGTTTTGTAGGTGTTTTTTTTGTTGTTTTCTCACTTTGTTGTTGTTTCAGGAAACATTGCTCATAGGAGGGTTTTCCCCATCAACAGTGTTCACCGGTATCCTACAAGAAACAACCTTCCGAGCTTACAGATGGACCAAGTTCAACAGGATCTTACTGACGTGAGAACTCAGATGGCTAATGAGAGAACTGAGATGAGGGCTCAAATGAACCAGTTCATGGCAGTGATGACTGGGTTGGCCCAAAGCCAAGAAAGATTAAGAGAGTTAGTCGAGCGGCAAACTCCAGAAGAGAATCATCCAGGTACAGAAGTTACTAGTAACAATGATCACGGGCAGACACGAAAAAATCCGCCAGAGTTCAGGCCTCATCTCAATCCTAAAGTCAATGTTATCAGAAATACCCAAGGAAACACTAGAGGTCGTGCCTTGCAAGAGGACCCTCAAGAAGTACAGTTTACAGTAATTGGTGTTGGGGATGAAGCCTACAATCGTCGTCTGGATGAAATAGCGGAAAAGCTGAGATCCTTGGAGTCCCAAAACTCTTTAAGATTTGATGTAATGGATATGGTTTTAGTTGAGGGAGTCAGGATTCCTCACAAATTCAAGCCTCCTTGCTTTGAGAAATATAATGGTACCTCTTGTCCACGTACTCACCTGCAGTCCTTTCTGGGGAGACTGAAAGCTTATACCATGGACGAAAAGTTGTGGATGTTCTACTTCGAAGACAGTCTGACCACGACATCCCGTGAATGTTATTCTCACCTGTCCAGAGCAACAGTCAGAAACTGGAAGGATTTGGCCGAAGCTTTCATATGCCAATATCAATATAACTTGGACATGGCTCCCAATAGAACCCTCATGATGGGTATGTCATAATCTTCAAGAGAAAGCTTCAGGGAATATGCCCAAAGATGGAGACAGCTTGCTGCTGCTGTCCAGCCTCCGATGTCTGAGATAGAAATGGCCGACATGTTTATGAACACGTTGCAAGGAACTTACATTGACAGACTTGTTGCTTTCTCGTCCACCAGCTTTGCGGATGTAGTTATAGCTGGTGAGGGAATTGAGAGTCTTTTGAAGATGGGCAAAATTTCAGACAACGGTGCTAGTTCCAGCAATGCCAGGAAACATTTCTCAGGACCTCACAGGACAGATGAGACCAACTCAGTGCATATGGGCAGAAGTAGGCCTCAATACATGCCAAGATCAGTGGCAGCTGTCACCATTCTAGCTCCAGCACCTCAACAACAGTATCCTCCACAACCACAACTCTTCCCACATCAACAACAATTTCCTCAATAGAGATCTTACAACAATAAAAATCAGGAACAACGTCTGTTTCAACAAAGGACTTCACAAATCAATAGGGTTATCGATCCTATTCCGATGCCCTATGCTGCCTTACTTCCACAGTTATTAAAGCTTGATCTGATTTAATTGAGGACTCTGGATCCACCAGATCCTCAGAATCTCCCAAGAAACTATGATGTTAATGCCAGATGTGCCTTCCACTCCAATGCACCTGGCCATACAATAGAAAAGTGCAGAGCCTTACACATGAAGGTTCAACATTTGATTGATTCTAAGGCAGTCAACTTTGCACCCCCTCCAAGTGTTACCAAGAATCCTATGCCTAGCCATGGTGGGCCTAGGATAAATACCATTGAGGAGGATCAACCAATGAACCTAGTTGACAGTGTTGCAAGTATTCAGACACCTCTGGCCGAGGTTAAAGCCCAGCTTTTGAAATGCCAAGTGTTCCCGGGTTGTGAGGCCTATTGCGAAGCTTGCAAGATTTCTATCAACGGTTGTGCAAATTTGAAGACCGGTATCAACAATCTTATCAAAGAAGGCACTTTACAGATCATTTCAACAGTTCTAGCTCCTACAACATCAACAACCATTCCTCCTACAACTCCAGCACATGTCATTCCATCAGATGTAACAGATATCACTCCTACAACTTCAACAACAATCATTCCAACAGATTCTTCTACAACATCAACAACCATCCCTTTTTCAACTTCAGCGGACATCGGTTCAACACATCCTTCTACAACAACAACAACCATCAATGAAGACGTTTCCACAATTACCATTTACTATGATCCGGCAACAATCCATGTTCCAGATTATTTCAACAACTCACATCAACATCAACAACTTTCATCACCAGCACCATCTCTGGTCAGACCTCCTGTCACAATTTATTATGATCCTCAGAGTGTCTCAACTCCTTCTTCCGCAACAATCAGTCCGGTTACTATCACGGTACCAGGACCAGTTCCATATGACAGCAGTAGTGTCGTGCCTTGGCACTATGGCTCAGACTTATATTGCGACAGAAAGAAAGTCACTTTTGATACTTCTACACCACAGATTGATAACGTAGGGGGAGGCGGAGGCTTCACTCTAAGCGGACGTCTCTTTGCCTCACAATTCCCAAGAACTAATGCCGAAGCAGAAGCTGCTGCCAAGGCTAAGGGCAAGAGTGTGATACCTGAAGAGCCTATTGCCAAGGAAGCTCAGAAGACATCCTTTGACCAGGATGTAGACGAGTTCATGAGAATAATCAAGAAGAGTGACTATAAGGTTGTGGACCAGCTCCATCAGACACCCTCCAAAATCTCTATCATATCACTGCTAATGTGTTCTGAAGCTCACAGGAACACACTTCTCAAAGTCCTGCACGCAGCTTACGTGCCAGAAGAGATTACAATTAATCAACTAGAAACATTGGTTTCTAATGTCAATACTAGTCATAGACTAGGGTTCACCGATGTTGATCTAACTACGAAGGGCCATAACCATAATAAGGCTTTACATATCACCTTGGAGTGTAAATGTGTTGTTCTTTCTCACGTCTTGGTTGACACTGGATCCTCACTCAATGTTCTTCCGAAGAAAGCCTTGGTCAAGATGGAATATGATGGTCTTGCACTACATCCAAGTAACCTGGTGGTGAGAGCCTTTGACGGTTCTAAAATATCGGTTCTTGGGGAAATTGAGATGTTTGTGGTGATTGGCCCACAAATCTTCAAAACTATCTTCTACGTGATGGACATTCAACCTGCCTATAGCTGTCCGTTGGGTCGGCCATGGATTCATGCCGCTGGAGCTAAAACCTCGACCCTTCACCAGAATTTAAAATACGAATGGGAGGGCCAAGTCATCACAATCTGTGGGGAGGAGGATATCTTCGTCATTCATCTAGCTACTTACAAGTATATTGAGATGGACGGAGAGATCCATGAGACAATGAGCCAAGGGTTTGAGGCCCTCAATGTCAATGAAGCAACAACTGAAGTGTCTGGTACTTCAATCTCTTCTTACAAGCAAGCTCGGAAGTTTGTTGAAGACGGGAATCCCCAGGGCTGGGGCAAGCTGCTGCAAGTTCAAATCAAAGAAGATAAGTTCGGGTTGGGTTACAAACCATCCCGACAGGTCCAAGAGGAGGCTACTAAAGCATCCATGTTTATCAGTGGGGGAATGCTAACCCCGGATGCAATCAACAATGTGGAAGATGAGGCTGAAAGTGACTTCAACCTGGAAAGGTGGATTTGTCCAAGGGTCCCAGGCCAGCAAGTCCTCAACTGGTCTTCCCAGGAAATTATAAGGATTACTTCTGCAGAGTAATTATTATTTCTTGTTTAAGCATGCATCAAGTCCTGCATCTTGCCCAAGGTGTCAGGACTCATTTTGTAATAGGGCCATATTTGTATTTTGTGCAAATGAATAATTAATGAACAAATGGACATATTTTGCAAACGATCTTCTTTTTTCGCTCAATGTCTTGTCATTTTTGTTATTTTCGCACAAAACAATAAATGGCAATGTTTTTTAGTAAACTTCATTCACTCTTTCCTAAACAAGATAAAATCAATCACTAAAATGAACAAGTCTCAACACTTTCAGAGATAATCCTCCAGATTGCACCGACAATAACACTATTATGACCTTGTATGACTTCGACAATCCAATTAATCAAGCAGATGAAGGGGTTGATAAAGACTATGATTTGCCTGAAGAGTTGGCTAAGTTGTTGAGACAAGAGGAAAAAGCGATTTCTCCTCATTAGGAGGAGGTTGAGACCATCAATATTGGTACTGAGGAAGATGCAAAAGAGGTGAAGATCGGGGCCAGTCTACAAGCTCCAGTGAAAGAACAACTCATCCTTATGCTTGGGAATATGTCGACGTGTTCACTTGGTCCTATCAAGATATGCCAGGTCTAGATACAGACATCCTCATGCACAGGTTGCCATTGAAAGAAAATTGTCCGCCCATTAAACAGAAATTACGCCGCACTCGCCCAGACATGGCCATGAAAATCAAAGAAGAAGTACAAAAGTAGTGGGATGCCAGTTTTCTTGCTGTAACTAGTTACCCGCCGTGGGTTGCTAACGTTGTACCCGTACCTAAGAAGGATGGCAAGGTACATATGTGTGTGGATTACCGGGATTTGAATAGAGCAATCCTGAAAGATGATTTCCCATTACCTCACATTAATGTAATGGTGGATAACACAACTCAGTTCTCGGTATTTTCTTTCATGGATGGATTTTCTGGATACAACCAGATTAAGATGTCACCTTAAGACATGGGGAAGACAACCTTCATCACACCTTGGGGCACGTTTTTCTATAAGGTAATGTCGTTTGGTCTGAAGAACGCCGGTGCAACATATCAACGGGCTATGGTAACATTATTCCACGATATGATCCATAAAGAAATCGAGTGCTATATGGATGATATGATTGCCAAGTCCCAAACAGAGGAAGAGTATTTGGTAAACCTATTGAAACTTTTCAAGCGTCTGAGAAAGTATCAGTTAAGGTAGAACCCCAACAAATGCACATTCAGGGTACGTTCCGGTAAGCTACTAGGTTTTATTGTAAGTGAAAAAGGAATTGAGGTTGATCCCGACAAAGTGAAAGCCATTCAGGAGATGCCTGCACCTAAGACTGAGAAAGAAGTTCGAGGGTTCCTAGGTAGATTGAACTACATCTCAAGGTTCATATCTCATCTCACTGCAACCTGCGAACCTTTGTTCAAGCTGTTAAGAAAGGAACAAACAGTTAGGTGGAACGATGACTCTCAGAGAGCTTTTGACAGGATCAAAGAATATCTGCAAGAACCTCCAATTCTCATGCCTCCAATCGAGGGAAGACCTCTAATCATGTATCTGACAGTATTAGAATAGTAGATGGGGTGTGTGTTGGGCCAGCATGACGAGTCTGGTTGAAAAGAGTATGCAATATACTACCTAAGAAAAAAGTTTACCGACTGTGAACAACGTTATTCACTGCTTGAGAAAACTTGTTGTGCTTTAGCGTGTGCTACTCGGCGACTAAGGCAGTATATGTTGACCCATACTACCTTATTGATCTCAAAAATGGATCCAGTCAAGTACATATTTGAGAAGCCAGCACTTACCGGAAGGGTTGCAAGATGGCAAATGACTCTAACAGAATATGACATTCAGTACACCTCTCAGAAAGCCATCAAGGGCAGTGTATTGTCTGACTATCTGGCTGAGCAACCCATTGATGATTACCAGCCTATGAGATTTGACTTCCCTGATGAAGACATCATGTTCTTAAAGTCAAAAGATTATGAAGAGCCTATTCACACTAAAGGACCTGACCCAGAAGAAGCATGGACTATTATGTTTGACGGGGAAGTTAATTGCAACGGTCGTGGGGTTGGCACAATGCTTATTACACCTAAAGGGGTTCATATGCCTTTCTCAGCAAGGCTCACCTTTGCCTGCACTAACAACGAAGCAGAATACAAAGCTTGTATCATGGGTCTTGAGGAAGCCATTGATCTCAGGATCAAAACCTTGAATGTATTCAGAGATTCAGCTTTGGTAATCAACCAGAGCAACGACAAGTGGTACACTCATCAAGAGCATCTGATTCCCTACTGTTGCACCCCAAAATTTGCCCTCACAATACAAGACTTTGTGTTCTATGAAGGTTCACAAGGTTCACAAGTTTCCCAACACTTACAAGACCTTTCATGAGGTTCATGAAGTCTACAAGTTACTTTATGAAGGTTCACAAGGTTCACAAGTTCCACAATGCTTTCAATACCTTTCTTGAGGTTCATGAAGTCTACAAGTTACTTTATGAAGGTTCACAAGGTTCACAAGCTTCTCAACATTTACAAGACCTTTCATGAGGTTCATGAAGTCTACAAGTTACTTCCTGAAGGTTCACAAGGTTCACAAGTTTCTCAATGTTTATATAACCTTTCATGAGGTTCATGAAGTCTACAAGTTACTTCTTGAAGGTTCACAAGGTTCACAAGATTCACAATGTTTACATAACCTTTCATGAGGTTCATGAGGTCTACAAATTCACTTTATGAGGTTCACAAGGTTCACAAGGTTCACAATACCTCCCATGAGATTCACAAGACATTTTATGATGGTTCACAAGGTTCACAAAGTTCACAATTGGTCAGAAGAGTTGACAATTCCCTCAGACAATGCACCTCCTAAGCAGTGCATCAAAAACTAGGGTTTTGACTTTAATCAGGCTAAATGGACTTCCAAGACTTCAAGTGAGCTTCATAACATCTTATATGTGTGTAAGAACCCCCATGTCAAGTTTCAAGATTTTTCTCAAAAGTTTGCTCAGTCAGATGATCAGATAAGTCAAAATCAGTCAAAGCAGTTAAAAAGTCAAACTGAGGTCAACTGTGGTCAAACCAAAGTCAAACTTCATGATTTTTTGCCAACATCAAGTATATGAAGTAAAATTCATCATTTGATCAAGGGTTGATCATGATTCATCAAGGAGATTCCAGATCATCAAGAATCAGGAGTTTCTAAATTAGGGTTTCCTTAGTAAAAGTCAACTGAACTTTGACCAGCCATAACTTTCACATACTTCATCCCCAAGTCTCCATCCAAATCTCATTTTGAAGGGAATTGAATTCTCTACAACTTTGATATTGCAAGTTAAGCCCAAAAATGCTTCATTTGGAAGATATGAGCTAAGACATTATAGGTCATTTCAAAAGTCAACAAAAAGTCAACAACTTCAAAAGGGCATAACTTGAGATTGGTAAATGATATGGACCTGAAACCAATGGGGTTGTTTAGAGGACTCTTCAAGCTTTCCAAAATGTCCAAGAACACCCTCATACCTTTAAAATTGAGGGAGATATGCCCTTGCAAAGTTGGGAAATTTTGTGATGGTTTATAATGAAAATGGAGGTCCAAAAGCAATTCTTTCCAAATGGGCTGGCCAAATTATGACCCAACCCATATCACAACATCATGCACGAAATTTCCATATTATTTTCATAATTTTTATTTTATTTAATTAATTTATTATGATTTTTTATACTTAAAATCATTTTAAATTTAAATAAAATATTAAATATGAAGATTTAATTTTGTTATTGATTCTAGAAGGTTATAAAATCAGCATGGAACAAATTGATACAAGAATTATATGGAATGGCTTGAAATAGAAAGCATTGGTACAAAAATATTGAAATTTTAAAGCTTATCATGATGAATCTTTTTAAATCAAATCTTGCACATAATCAATCAAGTTTTTGACCTAGAATCATTCACATATAAGTACTGATCACAACCCTAGCATTCATTCACGATTTCCAGCAGCTTCAAAGGTAGGTTTCACTTCAAAAAAATTCAAGCAAAAGTCACATTCGGATTTTGAAATTCAGAGCACTAGAAGGTAAAAGAAGGACATGGCAAGCTTCATTAGACATCATTGATCATGAACCATCACTAATATGCATCCAGATCATGCCCTAATGTCTAACCCGTGGCTTTGTTCATGCTTGAAAATATTTTTTCGATTCTAATGATTCACTGCATATTATTGAATTTTGTTTACATAACCTTGTTTGTTGATGACTATAGATGGAATCTGGATAATTTGGTGAAGTTCCATAGCCTGAAACATGATCTGCCATTTTTAGGGTTTATGGCTCCAATTAGGGTTTTGTAATCCAGCCCATATAAATGGATTCTGAGAACGTGGGATGATTAGAAAACTTGTTAGGAACTTAATGGAATGATCAATTTCATGAAACCATACTGTTTTGTCATTGTTTGAATTTTGTAGGTTTTGCTACCATTCTATTTTCGCAGGTAATTCCCTAGCTATTTTCGCAGCTAAATTCGCAGTACTGGAGGTAGAAGAAGACCTCTTCCCGCGCGTGTTTAATTCAAATTATTTATATTATATTTTATTGATTGTTTGCTGTTTAAAGTCACACAACTTGTGTTGTCCCAGTGGATGGAGGAAGCGTATGCAGTGGTTTGGTCTGGGGTTCGATTCCCCGTTTGTGGCATTTTGCTTGTTTATTTTGTTTATTTCACAGGTTTAACATATAATCAATTATAGTCATCATATAATCAGATGGGCTCTTCCAGCCGGGTGGTGATGTGTGCGTGTGAATGTTCAAAGGTCCTGGGTTCAATCCTCCCCCAGGCCTTTTTGCTGTTTGATTTTTCTTGATTTTTTCCAGACAATGCATAAAAACAATTTCTCTTCCTTTCCTCTCATCTGCGCATGGGCTGGCCTGGTGGTATGTTTTGATGGTTGCAGCCTGAGTGTCCTGGGTTCAAACCCAGCCAATGTAAGTTCTTATTTTTTACACCTTTTTCTATTTTAATTCTTTTACTTAATTAATTTAGTTATTTCTTATTATTAATAAAAAATAAAATTATGTACTATACATATATGTTCAAATATCTAAAAAAAAACATCTTATTTTTTCCAAAATTTCTAAACTTCATTGTTTTCTAAAATTCAAAAATTATTTTCTTTATCATATGTAAATATAATATATGCATGTAAATTAAATAATTTTATATAATTAAATTAAAAAAAAAACTTTAAAAATATTTTCCTAAACAAAAAACCCTAATTTTGTGAAAACCTAATTTTATTTTCTAATTCTTTACACAATTATAATATATATTTATTTAGTATATTTTTTTGTAAATATAATAATTAGTAGAAATTAAATTTGGTAAATATGATTAATTTTTGTGAATATGATATTTAAAATTTATTTTCTTCATATAATGTGTAAATATTTTTTTAAATAGTTGTTGATATATATTTAGAAATAATTAAATTTTGTAATGATTAAAATTTATAATTATATTATGTTTAAAAATTTTTATATTATAGTAATTATTTAATTATTCATGTTTCTAATAAATGCTTATATATTTTGTGTCATTATAATATTTTTTATTTAATTCTATTTACTTTAATTATTGTTACTAACCATATTATTATTTATTATTATCTTATATTTTTATTATTTCTCTAACCTTGTTTATTTTTCTAATTATTATTATTTCACTAAATTTAGTTATTTTATTTTTACTAACCTTATTTTTTAATTATATTTATCACTAACCCCTATTTATTTATTTATTGTTTATTTATTACCTTTGCTTATTTATTTATATTTTGCTAATTATTTATTTTTGCCATTTATTTTTATTTGCTTATTATTATAATTATGTAATTGCTCCTTGGTGTAAATTTTGTAATATTTAATTTTATTTAATTTTTGCTATGGTTAGTAATTTAGGGAGTGCAAAACATGTATTCTATTTTAAAATAAATTTAGATCATTTTAATCATAAGATAAATAATATTGAACACTCACACACGTAAGTCGATTTTTAATCGCCATCTCACATTTCTAAGGTTATCCCTCAAGTTGCCTAAATAATAAGGTCAAGTGGGGTGTATAAAGCAAGTCCCTTAAAAGAAAAAATCATCAAGTCCCTAATGGTTGCCTTTAAAGATCAAGTCCCTTCGAATAATGATGATAGTCCCTCCAGAATGCTTAATACACCCCACAGTTGCCTTCATAAAAACAGATGTCCCTCACATGTCCCTAACATCCAAGGTAATGACTACCTACTCCTTAATAGTAGGGATAGTCTTACCAATTAAAGGATAAAGAACAAGAAAGACTTAAAACTTTAGGGTAGGTACCTCCTAGTTGCTTGCTCACTCCATTTTTCAAACACTTAACAAATTTCAAACAAATTTTCAAAAACAAGTTTTTACGCATCCGTACATGGATCATTATTAACTATTATGAAAATTTTTCTATTCACACACTACACTTTCAAAAACAATCCAAAAGTGAGCTAAGTAACTAAGAGCCCATGGATAACCATGGATGTAAAGGGTGCTAACACCTTCCCTTTACATAACCTACCCCCCGGACCCAAAAATATCTCTTAAGGTCTTTCCTGTTCTTTTATACCCTTTCCTTTTGGATAAAATAAAAGTCGGTGGCGACTCTTGCTATCCGCAACATAACTAAAGTCAGTTCTCCCACCGTGTTACAGAACTGGCGACTCTGCTGGGGATTTAATTAAAGAGGGGTACCCTTAGGAATTAGATCACTTTAAATTGTTTGCCTTGTTTGCTTTATATTATCTTGTTGGGGTGCTCTTATGTGTGAAAGGTCCTAACCCGGATCTAGTGTACCTTAGGTAAATGGCAATAGACCAAGGAAACTGTACGACATATATCGATACGGTTGATCTGGTGGCCATAGTTAGTGCGACTTCTTGGTTGGTGCTTATGTTCCTTAAGTCAAGTTGAGGATAATATGAGGCTGCCATATGTTGTCAATGCACTAACTAACTTTTAGAACCCTAGTTAACTCATCTTGGCCTTTAGAAAAGTAGTGAGGTAACCGGCTTTGGTGCAGACTGAAGTTGGTTGACACTCGATACTACGCTCATTGAGATCTTAAACTTGGAGGGTTTTGGTTGGCAAGTAAGTTGCCTTCTGATCAACCACCCTTGTGAAGGATCAATGATATTGAGATCCCTTAGAACCTGGTTACTTTTGTAGGACAGGATGAACCATCTAACTTCAGGGGAGGGTACTTACCTTTGAACCTCATGCAAGCCTTTAAACCTAGGGCTATTGTGTGACTTGTTTGTGTGTGCCACATGTTTGTGATTGAGCATAACATCATGACATCATCATGCATCATAAGCATATCATTTTCCCTAACCATTTCAAGGACCAAGGGATTTATCTTTGTTCTTTGTTGCAGGTCATGGCTTCTGCTCGTAGAAACACCATCAGGATCAACTTTGTGGGCATACCTCCTAAGCTTAAAGAGTTGGTTTCTCAAGTGTCTGAACACTCCCAGTTCATCAAGAGACATGGTCACCTACTGGATCTAGTCACTTCAGGATTCAATGAAGACATGATGAGTGTCCTGTTTCAGTTCTTTGATCCTAAGCACCATTGCTTCACATTCCCCGACTATCAGCTGGTTCCAACCATGGAAGAGTTCTCTAAACTTCTGGGCATACCTGTTCTTGATCAGAAACCATTCACAGGCTTGGAAAAAGAGCTTAAACCTGAGGTTATTGCTGCAGCTCTACATCTGAAGAAGTCTGATATTGTTCTAGAAACGAGAAGTGGTGTCAAGGGTGTTCTAGCCAAGGTGTTGATAGAGAAGGCTCAAATGTTCTTGAAGGTCATGAGTCATGACGCTTTTGAGGATATCTTAGCCTTGCTGATTTATGGCTTAGTGTTGTTCCCCAATCCAGACCAGTTCATAGATGTTCATGCCATCAACATTTTCCTGAGTCACAATCCAGTGCCTACATTGCTTGGAGACATCTTACATTCTCTTCACACCCGTACTACAAGGGCAAGAGGAACTTTGATGTGCTGCATACCTTTGCTTTCTAGGTGGTTTATTTCTCACCTTCCTCGCTCAGTAATGAAGAATGAGCAAGGGTTCAGATGGTCCAAGAGGATCATGTCACTTTCTCACTCAGATATCCATTGGTGCTCCAGATCTATGGAGAATGTCACCATCATTGACCGTTGTGGGGAGTTTCCTAATGTGCCACTTCTAGGCATAAGAGGAGGCATCACCTACAACCCCTCTCTAGCTTTACGACAATTTGGTTACGCTCGGAGTGATGGTCCACATGACATGTTGATTCAGGGCATTGTGTTTGATTACGACAACGATCTTCAGGGTTACCGTCAGAGATTCATACGAGCCTGGGGAAAAGTAAACAGGGTTGACAGCAAGACACTGGAGCCTAAGTACACTATTCCTATGGAAGCTTATCTCAGATGGGTGCGATCTCGTGCTCAGACTCTCATGATGCCATATCCTGCCATCCTACCAGTTACCATGGAACCTGTTGCTGAAGGAGACACAGCTTATACCATCCTTCACCCAGACATGCCTACTGATAGGGAAGACTTGCAAAGATCATGGATCCAACTGAAGGAGCAAAGGGATACTTTCGAGGCTCATTACAAAGCAAGCCAAGCAAGAATCCTAGAACTAACAAAGCAACTTCACGAGGAACGAAACCTCAACTCATACCTCAATACAAAGAGGAAACGTCCATGGGAGACTTAAAACCCCACCTTTTGTACTTATTTCATTTCATTTTTGTAAGCCTAAAAGGCAAAACAAATTTATTACTAATAAAAAGTTACTTTCTTGTTTGTTTAAGCAAATTTAAATCCTGCGGTCCTTGAAAACATTGCATATGCATTCACATTCCATTTCATTGCATCACAGGTTTATAATTGTGCACAGGTTTCTCATCTTCTCGCTGTTTATTTCAGCAATGGCTCTTGAACAATCAGTTAAGGATCTTCAGGCACAGAATGCACAGTTCCAAGAGCTGATCCTGAACCTATCCAAGGGGCAGGATGAATTGAAGACACTGCTGGCCAAGAAGACTAAGAAGGCTAGAAGGTCTGCTGGCCTGCTCAACATGGGAAGAAGGTTCAAGGGTCCTGTCAAGACCAAGGAACAGGTTGAAGACTATGAATCTGAAGAATCTGAGAAAGAGGGAGGCAGTCTCCACAACACTATGGGGGACTCTGATTCTGAGGCTAATTACTATCATGAGCCTAATGAAGACAAATTCAAGATGCTGGTGGATAGAATGGATGCCATGGAGTTGCAGAAATCATCTGGGCTGGATTTTGAGGATTTGAGTCTGATATCTGGGGTTGTTATACCCATTGGTTTCAAGGTTCCTACCTTTGTTGTTTATGATGGGGTCTCCTGTCCCAAGCTGCATTTGAGGTCTTTTGTCAGAAGGATTCAACCTCACACTGCTGACAAGAAGTTGTGGATCCACTTTTTTCAAGAGAGCTTATCTGGAGCTCAGTTGGAGTGGTATTATCAGTTGGAGAATGTCAACATCAGAGACTGGAATGATCTTGCTGAGGCTTTCTATAAGCAGTATCAATACAATGCTGACTTAGCCCCCACTCGCATGCAGCTTCAGAGCATGTCTATGGGTGCCAAAGAAAGTTTTAAAGAGTATGCTCAGAAGTGGAGAGACTTAGCTGGAAGAGTTCAACCCCCTTTGTCTGACAGGGAATTGGTTGATATGTTCATGTGCACGTTGAATGGTCCATTTTACAGTCATCTCATTGGAAGCTCATCATCTGGCTTCACTGAGTTGATCATGACATGAGAGCGAGTAGAGAATGGTATAAAGAATGGCAAGATCCATGTGGGTGCTTCCTCATCAGGTGCTGCAAAGAAGCCTCCCACTGGGAAGAAAGAATCCAATGCTGTTTATGGTCAGCCTGATCGTAATAGAAGGCATCAGTCTGTTAGTGCAGTTCATATTTCAAATCCAACTCCTGCAACAACAGAGCAGCCTCAGGGCAACCAACAGAGGGCTAGAAGACAGTTCACGAAAATCAACATGTCACTGGCCCAGGCACTGCAACATTTGTTGAAAGCTGAACTCATTACTTTGAAGGAGGCTCCTCAGAATCCTAATGTTACCTCACCCAGGTACAATCCCAATGCACGATGTGCATATCATTCAAACTGTCAGGGTCATGATACTAATAACTGCTGGATCTTGAAGAACAAAATTCAAGATATGATTGATGCTGGAGAAATTGAGTTTGATCCTCCAGGTACTCCAAATGTGATTACTGCTCCAATGCCAAATCACGATAAGACTGTCAATGCCATTGATGAAGATCTCCATGTCTATTCAGTAATGGAGTTGAACACACCATTGTCTGTTATCAAAAAGAGGTTAGTACAAGCTGGGATCTTTCCAGGTTGTCGTGAAGATTGTTTGTATTGTACCTATAAGCCGGATAGTTGCTTCATATTGAGAGATGGAATTCAACGTCTCATGGATAAGTATACCATAGTGTTTGAAAGAAGGCCGTCGTCTGTAGAAAGTATGGTGGATCATCTGACTCAAGGTAAGAAGATTGAAGAGGTTGATATGGTTGACAAAGTACCGGTAAGAATCACTTCAAAGAGACCTGTTAAAATCACTCATCAGGGCCCAATCAAGATTACTGCTGAAGGTCCTGTGAAAGTTGTTGCTGAAGCCAGAGTGGCTCCTCTGATCATTACTACTCCTGGTCCTATTCCCTATACATCTGATAAAGCTGTGCCTTGGCACTATGGGTCTGATGTTTACATCCATGGTGTCAAGCAGGAGCCTCTACCTGATGTGCCTGTTGACATTGATAATATTGCTGGATCTAGCAAGATCACTCGTAGTGGAAGGGTTTTCTCTCCTCCAGTTGCTTCTAAGAATGCAGTTACTCCTGCTGCTACTTCCACCACTGATGCTCGGGGCAAAGGTCCTGTTATTGAGCCTGTATCTACTGATGTGCCAGCTGCTGATGATCTCTCTAAGCAGATGGAAGAAGTATTGAAAATCATTCGCAAGAGTGATTATGACATTGTTGATCAATTGGGGCATACTCCCTCAAAGATTTCTATGCTGTCCTTGTTGCTGTGTTCTGAGGCTCATGCCAAGTCCTTGATCAAGTTTCTGAAGTCTGCTCATGTGCCCAATGCCATTTCTGTTGACCAGTTTGAGAATTGTGTTGCCCACCTGACCTATGATAATGGGTTAGGATTTTCTGATGCTGATTTGACCCCTGCCAAGAGGGATCATAACAGGGCCTTGCATATTTCAATTGAATGCAGGGGCACTACCCTGTCACATGTACTGATAGACAATGGTTCCTCTCTGAATGTGTTGCCCAAGGAGGTCCTGAATAAGCTGAGTCCTGAAGATGCTGTGTTGAAGCCCAGTAATATTGTGGTAAAGGCTTTTGATGGTTCTAGAAGAGTAGTGCATGGGGAAATTGATCTTCCAATCAAAGTTGGCTCTCAGGTGTTTACTGCTACATTTTATGTGATGGATATTCGTCCTTCGTACTCTTGTCTGCTTGGTCGTCCCTGGATCCATGGGGCAGGTGCTGTGACCTCTACATTGCACCAAAAGTTGAAATATCCGGTGAATGGAAAGGTTGTTACTGTCTATGGAGAAGAAGAATACTTTGTCAGCCATGTAAATACTTTTAAGTATCTGGAGATGGAAGGCGAATACATTGAAACTCCGTGCCAGACATTTGAAGTGGTTCCCTGGGTTGTTAATGATTATGTAGCTCCTCCTGCTGTGAAGAAAGTTCCTGTGGTCACCAGAAAACCTCCAACAATGGCAATGGCCTCCCTCAATGATGCTAGAGCTGTGGTGGATGAAGGTGGTTGTACTATTTGGGGTCAGCTTCCTGATATCCCATACAAATCTGACAAGTTTGGTTTGGGTTTCACTACAGAGTCCCAGAAGGCTGTTCGTCGTGCTCGTGCTGCTCGTATCACCAATCAAGGGGTTATCAACGCTGTGGGAGACTTTGATGAAGACTACAACTTGGATGCTTGGATTTTTCCTACTGTGGGTGCTGGGCTCAATAATTGGAAAGCTGAAGATGTTATCCCTATCTCCTTTAGTCAGGAGTAAATACTATTACTGTGTTGTTGCTTTTAAGTTTGTAATTTCTTGAACAATAAAACTCTTTAAGCCTTGTGCCTTACCCGGGGCACAATGGTGTGCTTGTTACGGGCTGTCATTTCATTTGCATACTTCATTCAATAAAATCAGTGGACGTTTTGTTTTCGTAAATATTGTGTTCCTTGTCTTTCTGTTCTTTTATTTTTACTTTATCAGCTATGTATTCTTACACACACCCACATCACTAAATGCAGATCCTCATCCACTCTGGATCCTGTTGATAACAGTTCTACTATTGCCAATTATAATTTCGAGAATCCGATCTATCAAACTGAAGACGGAAATGAGGACGATTGTGAAATACCTGTAGAGCTTGCTAGGTTGTTACAACAAGAAGAGAAAGCTATACAGCCACATGAAGAGCCAGTCGAAGTTGTGAATCTGGGAACTGAAGAAAACAGAAAAGAGGTCAAGATAGGGGCTGATTTAGAGGACAGTGTCAAGAGCAGATTGATTCAGATGTTACGCGACTATGTGGAGATCTTTGCTTGGTCCTATGAAGATATGCCAGGGTTGGATACAGACATTGTGGTTCACCGTTTGCCAGTGAAAGAAGATTGTCGTCCAAAGAAGCAGAAGGTTCGTCGTATGCGTCCTGAAATGTCAGAAAAGATCAAGGCAGAGGTAATGAAACAGTTCAATTCAGGGTTCTTAGCAGTGACTTCTTATCCTCAGTGGGTTGCAAATGTGGTACCAGTTCCTAAGAAAGATGGTAAGGTACGTATGTGTGTGGACTACAGAGATTTGAACAAAGCTAGCCCCAAAGATGACTTTCCACTTCCTCATATTGATATTCTGGTAGACAACACTGCTCAGCATAAGGTATTCTCTTTTATGGATGGTTTCTCTGGTTACAATCAAATCAAGATGGCACCTGAAGACATGGAGAAGACAACATTTGTGACACAGTGGGGCACCTTTTGCTATAAGGTGATGCCATTTGGTTTGAAGAATGCAGGGGCAACATATCAGCGTGCTATGGTGGCTTTGTTTCATGATATGATTCATCATGAGATAGAGGTATATGTAGATGATATGATAGCCAGATCTCAGAATGAAGAGCAACATCTTGATCATCTGCACAAGTTGTTTGAGAGGTTGAAGAAATACAAGTTGAGGTTGAACCCAAACAAATGTACTTTTGGAGTTAGATCTGGTAAGCTCCTGGGTTTCATTGTCAGTGGAAAAGGTATTGAAGTGGATCCTGCAAAAGTGAAAGCTATACGAGAGATGCCAGCTCCCCGTACTGAGAAGGAGGTTAGAGGTTTCTTGGGACGATTGAACTACATTGCAAGATTTATTTCCCAATTAACTACCATCTGTGAGCCAATCTTCAAGTTGTTGAAAAAAGATCAGGTGATGGAATGGAATGATGAGTGCCAGACTGCCTTTGATGAAATCAAGAGATATTTGCTGGAACCACCAATTTTGATGCCACCAGTTGATGGAAGACCCTTGATTATGTACTTAACAGTGTTAGACAACTCAATGGGGTGCGTGTTGGGGCAACATGACGAGTCTGGTCGAAAAGAGCAGGCAATATACTACCTTAGCAAAAAGTTTACCGACTGTGAAACAAGATACTCACTGCTCGAGAAAACTTGCTGCGCTTTGGCATGGGCTGCTCGCCGACTAAGACAATATATGTTGACCCATACTACCTTGTTGATTTCAAAGATGGATCCAATCAAGTACATATTTGAGAAACCTGCTCTCTCCGGAAGAATTGCAAGATGGCAAATGATATTGACAGAATATGACATACAGTATACTACTCAGAAGGCCATCAAGGGAAGTATTGTTGCTGATCATTTGGCTCATCAAGCTGTGGATGATTATCAGTCAATGAGTTTTGAGTTCCCTGATGAAGACATTATGACTGTTACCAAAGAACCTGGACAATATGACGAACCTGAACAAGGATCCCGATGGACTATGGTTTTTGATGGTGCCTCTAATGCACTTGGTAATGGTGTTGGTGTTGTAATTAGTTCCCCTGAAGGTTGTCATACCCCGATTACTGCCAGACTTTGTTTCTATTGTACCAATAACATGGCTGAGTATGAGGCATGTATCCTGGGTATTAAAGTTGCTATTGATATGAAGATTCAGTTCCTTGATGTGTATGGAGATTCAGCTCTGGTAGTAAGTCAGATTAAAGGAGATTGGGATACCAAGCATGATAATCTCATTCCTTACAGAGAGCATGTGTTGTCTTTGATCCCACATTTCAAAGAGATTACCTTTGGACATATTCCACGAAGAGAGAATCAGTTGGCAGATGCATTGGCCACCATGGCATCTATGTTTGAGATCAGCTGGGATGATGAAGCTCCCAAGATTACTATTGATAGATTTGAAAAGCCTGCATACTGCAATGAGATTGACACTGAAGGGGCAGAGGAGAAGCCTTGGTTCTATGAAGTGAAAAGATATCTTGAAGCTCAGGAATTCCCTGAAGGGGCATCTGTCAAAGATAGGAAATTTCTGAGGAGGTTTTCTGCCAAGTTCTTTTTGAGTAATGGCATTCTGTATAAGCGCAATCATGATTCAACTATGCTCCGTTGTGTGGATAAGAAGGAAGCAACTGAAATTATGGAAGAGATGCATGATGGGACCTTTGGCACTCATTCTAGTGGACATACCATGGCAAAGAAGATTTTGAGAGCAGGTTACTATTGGTCTACCATGGAAGCTGATTGCTATCAACACTCCAGAACGTGTCACAAGTGTCAAATTTATGCTGATAAAGTACATGTACCTCCATCACCCTTGAATGTGTTGACTGCTCCTTGGCCCTTTGCCATGTGGGGCATTGATATGATTGGTGAGATCAAGCCTACTGCTTCTAATGGGCATCGTTTCATCCTGGTTGCTATTGATTACTTCACGAAATGGGTGGAGGCAGCTTCATTTGCATCTGTTACCAAGAATGTTGTGGCTCGGTTCATTAAGAATAATCTCATATGTAGGTATGGCATCCCTGAAAGGATTATCACTGACAATGGCTCTAATCTGAACAACACTATGATTACTGATCTCTGCACGCAGTTCAAGATTAAGCATCATAACTCTTCTCCGTATCGTCCAAAGATGAATGGGGCAGTTGAAGCTGCTAATAAGAACATTAAGAAGATTGTACAGAAGATGACTGTTACTTACAAGGATTGGCATGAGATGTTACCATTTGCTCTTCATGGTTATCGTACTACAATACGTACTTCAACAGGGGCAACCCCATTCTCTTTAGTCTATGGTATGGAAGCAGTTCTGCCCATTGAAGTTCAGATTCCCTCCTTGAGAATTATGAAGGATGCAGGCTTGGATGAAGATGAGTGGATTCAGACTCGACTGGACCAGATAAATTTGATTGATGAGAAGAGATTAGCAGCAGTTTGTCATGGCCAGATGTACCAAAAACGAATGATCAAAGCTTTTAACAAGAAGGTTAAGCCAAAGGTATATCAGGTTGGTGATTTGGTAATCAAGCATATTATATTACCACAGGGTGATCCTAGGGGCAAGTGGACTCCAACATATGAAGGACCATTTGTAGTCAAGACAGTGTTCTCAGGAGGTGCCATGATACTTACTACAATGGATGGTGAGGACTTCCCACAGCCTGTAAACGCAGACATAGTTAAAAAATACTACGCATAAAAAGAGACCCGCTAGGTTGACAGGCCTAGGCAAAAATAAGGGCATCCCGGCAAACCAAAAGGGTTTGGGCAAAAATTAGGGATATATATATAAAAGATGTACACCCGGCAAGTCGAAAACCTGAAAAGGCGGCTTGGGCAAAAAAGGGTATCCCGGTGGATTGAAAACCTGACAGGGCAATCCAGGCAAAAATTAGGGATAAAAGCGTATGACTATGTCTCGTTTGGATCACCCCTGAAACTGCAACCAGTTGTGTTACTTACTCAAGCTCGAACAGATAAAGCTCAATCCAATTGTTTTCGTCTCAACAGCAGAAGATGAGATACTTGAAGATAATGGCAATAGTAGAATTGAAACTCAATAGGATTATTTCCCACATAGCTGATTCTCTTTTGTAAAACTTTATGACAAAATCCTCTTACTAGGGTTTATGTTTCCTTGTACAAATTTACCCGTGTATGGGTCACTTTTTGATATAAATAAATTCCATCTTTTGAATCCAGATTTACTTTTACCCTATTTACATAAGCGAAACGTCCATTGGTTGTGTTTGAATGTATGTATGCTTTTGAATATGATTAATGTTTACCAGAAATGCATGTATGCTTTTAATATGATTAATGTTTACCAGAAATGCATGAAAATGCAGTAATAGTATTTACTAAGGACGAACGGGGAAAGGATTTCAACGAAGCTTCGCCGGTTCATCTCTACAAGACAATCCCAAAACCCTCAGTAGGGCAAGTTCATCTTCATAAAGTCTCATCTCCCTTGGAATTTATATCCATCTCTTTTATCCTCATACGGATATTCGGGAAATCACTTTCCCATAAGGGTACGACGAACGAAGACGGGATGTTATATCTACCCTACTATCAAACGAAGACGAAGGTTATGTATACCTTGCTATCCCCAGCAGGCGGGAGGTTATATATACCTTGTTATCCCCAGCAGCCGGAAGATTATGTATAATACATTCTCCAGCAGCGAATCGGGATTTATTTGCCCTGGCCAGCAGTTGTTATACGAAGATATCCAGACGCTTCAGGCAGTATCATATCATACATACATCATTTACATCATACCATAACATACATATCCATAAATACATAATACATCACTTAAGTGCATCATATTATACATGCATACATAATGCATAAACTAATATTATTATACAAATGCTACCTTGTTTGAAGGTTATTTATCCATCAAACAAACTTATGATTATCAGGACTGCTTTATCCTCCTGAAAATTTATCATCTCTCAAGACTGCTTCAGCCTCTTAGGAATATATCATTACCTCAGGATTGCTCCATCCTCCTGACAGCTATTATCATTACTTCGGGACTGCTTTATCCTCCTGAAAACTCCTAGTACATCAGGATTGCTTCATCCTCCTGGAATCATATCAACACATCAGGACTGCTTCAGCCTCCTGACAGCTATCATCAGGACTGCTTCAGCCTCTTGACAGCTATCATCAGGATTGCTTCATCCTCCTGAAAGCATATTATTAAATACCTCAGGGTTGCTCTATGCCCCTGACAGCTTATTACCTCAAGACTGCTCCATCCTCCTGACAGCTATTATCATTACTTCAGGACTGCTTTATCCTCCTGAAAACTCCTATTACATCCGGAATGCTTCATCCTCCTGACAGCTTCTCATACATCAGGATTGCTTCATCCTCCTGAAATCATAATATCAATACCTCAGGATTGCTTTATCCTCCTGACAGCTTCTCGTACCTCAGGATTGCTCCATCCTCCTGACAGCTATCATTATACCTCCATATTTTGGATTGCTTCATCCTCCAAGACATGTATCTGAATAACTTTCCTCCAAGTGGCATCTTTAAGCCCACTCAATCATATTCAACTAGCCATTTGCATCACTTCATGCACTGGTGAGTGCAAATTTTTGGGCTTTTGTGTTCAATCCCCTTCAACCTTCCAGGTCACGACTGGCAAATATACCAATCTAACCCCTCAGGTTTCAGAAAATTGAACAGGGGCAGCTGTTGCACCCCAAAATTTGCCCTCACAATACAAGACTTTGTGTTCTATGAAGGTTCACAAGGTTCACAAGTTTCCCAACACTTACAAGACCTTTCATGAGGTTCATGAAGTCTACAAGTTACTTTATGAAGGTTCACAAGGTTCACAAGTTCCACAATGCTTTCAATACCTTTCTTGAGGTTCATGAAGTCTACAAGTTACTTTATGAAGGTTCACAAGGTTCACAAGCTTCTCAACATTTACAAGACCTTTCATGAGGTTCATGAAGTCTACAAGTTACTTCTTGAAGGTTCACAAGGTTCACAAGTTTCTCAATGTTTATATAACCTTTCATGAGGTTCATGAAGTCTACAAGTTACTTCTTGAAGGTTCACAAGGTTCACAAGATTCACAATGTTTACATAACCTTTCATGAGGTTCATGAGGTCTACAAATTCACTTTATGAGGTTCACAAGGTTCACAATACCTCCCATGAGATTCACAAGACATTTTATGATGGTTCACAAGGTTCACAAAGTTCACAATTGGTCAGAAGAGTTGACAATTCCCTCAGACAATGCACCTCCTAAGCAGTGCATCCAAAACTAGGGTTTTGACTTTAATCAGGCTAAATGGACTTCCAAGACTTCAAGTGAGCTTAATAACATCTTATATGTGTGTAATAACCCCCATGTCAAGTTTCAAGATTTTTCTCAAAAGTTTGCTCAGTCAGATGATCAGATAAGTCAAAATCAGTCAAAGCAGTTAAAAAGTCAAACTGAGGTCAACTGTGGTCAAACCAAAGTCAAACTTCATGATTTTTTGCCAACATCAAGTATATGAAGTAAAATTCATCATTTGATCAAGGGTTGATCATGATTCATCAAGGAGATTCCAGATCATCAAGAATCAGGAGTTTCTAAATTAGGGTTTCCTCAGTAAAAGTCAACTGAACTTTGACCAGACATAACTTTCACATACTTCATCCCCAAGTCTCCATCCAAATCTCATTTTGAAGGGAATTGAATTCTCTACAACTTTGATATTGCAAGTTAAGCCCAAAAATGCTTCATTTGGAAGATATGAGCTAAGACATTATAGGTCATTTCAAAAGTCAACAAAAAGTCAACAACTTCAAAAGGGCATAACTTGAGATTGGTAAATGATATGGACCTGAAACCAATGGGGTTGTTTAGAGGACTCTTCAAGCTTTCCAAAATGTCCAAGAACACCCTCATACCTTTAAAATTGAGGGAGATATGCCCTTGCAAAGTTGGGAAATTTTGTGATGGTTTATAATGAAAATGGAGGTCCAAAAGCAATTCTTTCCAAATGGGCTGGCCAAATTATGACCCAACCCATATCACAACATCATGCACGAAATTTCCATATTATTTTCATAATTTTTATTTTATTTAATTAATTTATTATGATTTTTTATACTTAAAATCATTTTAAATTTAAATAAAATATTAAATATGAAGATTTAATTTTGTTATTGATTCTAGAAGGTTATAAAATCAGCATGGAACAAATTGATACAAGAATTATATGGAATGGCTTGAAATAGAAAGCATTGGTACAAAAATATTGAAATTTTAAAGCTTATCATGATGAATCTTTTTAAATCAAATCTTGCACATAATCAATCAAGTTTTTGACCTAGAATCATTCACATATAAGTACTGATCACAACCCTAGCATTCATTCACGATTTCCAGCAGCTTCAAAGGTAGGTTTCACTTCAAAAAAATTCAAGCAAAAGTCACATTCGGATTTTGAAATTCAGAGCACTAGAAGGTAAAAGAAGGACATGGCAAGCTTCATTAGACATCATTGATCATGAACCATCACTAATATGCATCCAGATCATGCCCTAATGTCTAACCCGTGGCTTTGTTCATGCTTGAAAATATTTTTTCGATTCTAATGATTCACTGCATATTATTGAATTTTGTTTACATAACCTTGTTTGTTGATGACTATAGATGGAATCTGGATAATTTGGTGAAGTTCCATAGCCTGAAACATGATCTGCCATTTTTAGGGTTTATGGCTCCAATTAGGGTTTTGTAATCCAGCCCATATAAATGGATTCTGAGAACGTGGGATGATTAGAAAACTTGTTAGGAACTTAATGGAATGATCAATTTCATGAAACCATACTGTTTTGTCATTGTTTGAATTTTGTAGGTTTTGCTACCATTCTATTTTCGCAGGTAATTCCCTAGCTATTTTCGCAGCTAAATTCGCAGTACTGGAGGTAGAAGAAGACCTCTTCCCGCGCGTGTTTAATTCAAATTATTTATATTATATTTTATTGATTGTTTGCTGTTTAAAGTCACACAACTTGTGTTGTCCCAGTGGATGGAGGAAGCGTATGCAGTGGTTTGGTCTGGGGTTCGATTCCCCGTTTGTGGCATTTTGCTTGTTTATTTTGTTTATTTCACAGGTTTAACATATAATCAATTATAGTCATCATATAATCAGATGGGCTCTTCCAGCCGGGTGGTGATGTGTGCGTGTGAATGTTCAAAGGTCCTGGGTTCAATCCTCCCCCAGGCCTTTTTGCTGTTTGATTTTTCTTGATTTTTTCCAGACAATGCATAAAAACAATTTCTCTTCCTTTCCTCTCATCTGCGCATGGGCTGGCCTGGTGGTATGTTTTGATGGTTGCAGCCTGAGTGTCCTGGGTTCAAACCCAGCCAATGTAAGTTCTTATTTTTTACACCTTTTTCTATTTTAATTCTTTTACTTAATTAATTTAGTTATTTCTTATTATTAATAAAAAATAAAATTATGTACTATACATATATGTTCAAATATCTAAAAAAAAACATCTTATTTTTTCCAAAATTTCTAAACTTCATTGTTTTCTAAAATTCAAAAATTATTTTCTTTATCATATGTAAATATAATATATGCATGTAAATTAAATAATTTTATATAATTAAATTAAAAAAAAAACTTTAAAAATATTTTCCTAAACAAAAAACCCTAATTTTGTGAAAACCTAATTTTATTTTCTAATTCTTTACACAATTATAATATATATTTATTTAGTATATTTTTTTGTAAATATAATAATTAGTAGAAATTAAATTTGGTAAATATGATTAATTTTTGTGAATATGATATTTAAAATTTATTTTCTTCATATAATGTGTAAATATTTTTTTAAATAGTTGTTGATATATATTTAGAAATAATTAAATTTTGTAATGATTAAAATTTATAATTATATTATGTTTAAAAATTTTTATATTATAGTAATTATTTAATTATTCATGTTTCTAATAAATGCTTATATATTTTGTGTCATTATAATATTTTTTATTTAATTCTATTTACTTTAATTATTGTTACTAACCATATTATTATTTATTATTATCTTATATTTTTATTATTTCTCTAACCTTGTTTATTTTTCTAATTATTATTATTTCACTAAATTTAGTTATTTTATTTTTACTAACCTTATTTTTTAATTATATTTATCACTAATCCCTATTTATTTATTTATTGTTTATTTATTACCTTTGCTTATTTATTTATATTTTGCTAATTATTTATTTTTGCCATTTATTTTTATTTGCTTATTATTATAATTATGTAATTGCTCCTTGGTGTAAATTTTGTAATATTTAATTTTATTTAATTTTTGCTATGGTTAGTAATTTAGGGAGTGCAAAACATGTATTCTATTTTAAAATAAATTTAGATCATTTTAATCATAAGATAAATAATATTGAACACTCACACACGTAAGTCGATTTTTAATCGCCATCTCACATTTCTAAGGTTATCCCTCAAGTTGCCTAAATAATAAGGTCAAGTGGGGTGTATAAAGCAAGTCCCTTAAAAGAAAAAATCATCAAGTCCCTAATGGTTTCCTTTAAAGATCAAGTCCCTTCGAATAATGATGATAGTCCCTCCAGAATGCTTAATACACCCCACAGTTGCCTTCATAAAAACAGATGTCCCTCACATGTCCCTAACATCCAAGGTAATGACTACCTACTCCTTAATAGTAGGGATAGTCTTACCAATTAAAGGATAAAGAACAAGAAAGACTTAAAACTTTAGGGTAGGTACCTCCTAGTTGCTTGCTCACTCCATTTTTCAAACACTTAACAAATTTCAAACAAATTTTCAAAAACAAGTTTTTACGCATCCGTACATGGATCATTATTAACTATTATGAAAAAATTTCTATTCACACACTACACTTTCAAAAACAATCCAAAAGTGAGCTAAGTAACTAAGAGCCCATGGATAACCATGGATGTAAAGGGTGCTAACACCTTCCCTTTACATAACCTACCCCCCGGACCCAAAAATATCTCTTAAGGTCTTTCCTGTTCTTTTATACCCTTTCCTTTTGGATAAAATAAAAGTCGGTGGCGACTCTTGCTATCCGCAACATAACTAAAGTCAATTCTCCCACCGTGTTACACCTACCGTGACTATACGAGAAGATTGTTGACCTTTTTCACAACAATTAAGCTTGAATACATCTCTCGAGATGAGAATCAGTTTGCAGACGCTTTGGCTACCATTTCATCCATGATCAAAGTACAAGCTGCCAGTTATGTACCTCGGATTCTGGTATCTAGATTGGATAGACCGACATATGTATTCTCTGTGGACACTGTCACTGATAACAAGCCTTGGTACCATGACATCAAATGCTTTTTGGAAACTTAGACATACCCACCTGGGGAATCGTCAAATGATAATAAGACATTAAGAAGGCTAGCCGGAAGTTTCTTCCTCAATACTGATGGTTCTTTGTACAAGCGAAACTTCGACATGGTCTTGCTCAGATGTGTTGACCAGAAGGAAGCAGACCTCCTGATGCACGAAGTACATGAAGGTTCTTTCGGTACCCATGTCAGAGGACATGCAATGGCAAAGAAGTTATTAAGATCAGGTTACTACTGGATCACAATGGATGCAGACTGTTGTGCCTATGCTAGTAAATGCTACAAATGTCGGATCTACGCAGATAAAGTGCATGTGCCTCCGAATCCTTTGAATGTAATGTCTTCACCTTAGCCCTTCGCCATGTGGGGCATTGATATGATTGGAAAGATTGAACCAACTTCTTCAAATGGTCACAAATTCATCTTGGTAGCCATTGATTACTTCACCAAATGGGTTGAAGCAGCTTCATATGCAAATGTCACCAGACAAGTGGTAGCTATATTTCTAAAAAGAGATATCATCTATCGATATGGAGTTCCCGAGCGAATCATTACTGATAATGGTTCCAATCTGAACAACAAGATGATGGCAGAGCTTTGCCGGGACTTCAAAATTCAACATCACAACTCTTCTCCTTACAAACCAAAGATGAATGACGCTGTTGAGGCCGCTAACAAGAACATCAAGAAGATTCTGCAGAAGATGGTAGTCACCTACAAAGATTGGCACAAAATGCTACCATTTTCCTTGCATGGGTACCGAACCTCTATCAGAACATCTACTGGGGAAACACCTTATCAGCTTGTGTATGGTATGGAAGTTGTCCTACCTGTTGAAGTTGAACTACCCTCCTTACGGGTAATGATGGATGTGAAACTGGATGAAGCAGAATGGGTCCAGTCTCGATACAATCAACTGAATCTGATTGAAGAGACGTGATTAGAAGCCATCTGTCATGGGCAGTTATATTAGAAGCGAATAAAGAAAGCCTTCGATCAGAAAGTCAGACCTCAGGAATACCAAGTGGGAGAGCTTGTTCTGAAAAGACTTCTTCCTCCTCATACAAACCACAGGGGTAAATGGACGCCAAACTACGATGGATGGCGAGGATTTCTTATCTCCTGTGAATTCAGATGCAGTTAAAAAATACTTCACATAAAATGACCTGCTGGACATAAAAACATAATGTAAGTCCAGGCGAAAATAGGGCATCCCGGCGAGTCAAAAACAGAATAAAATACTCAAGAAAAAATAAGGGAAATTTTTTTAAAAAAATGTACACCCGCTGAGTTGAAAAGCCACATCGGACAGCTCAGGCAAAAATGGGTATCCCGATGGATTGAAAACCCGAAAGGGCGATCCACGCAAAATCAGGGAATAAGCGAACAACGACATTCTGAATCCATCTGCATCACTCACAAGTTGGTAAGCTTCGAAAGGATAAAGCATTGGTCAAAATCAACCTTCTTTGGAAAGCAAGATAAGAAGAACGTCAAGGTCATACAGGTCATAGCAAAGGAAACTCACTGAAGAGTCAACTTCAAGCATTGCCAACACTTTTATTTTCTCAATTTACAACAATCTCCTCCTTTCAGGGTATTTTCTTCTTTGACTGTACTTGCCTATTCAGGGCACACACATCAATAAAATCAGAATATTCAGTCACACTTTGTATTTTACCTCTTGTTTTTGTTTGCAAAATGTCCAGAATTCGTGATACAATATTTGCATGAAATATGAATTCTTAAGCAAATATGACTCCTATGACGGAATCCGGTTGAGGATACCGCGGGAAACTTGTGCGTTTCCTTTGTCTTAACAGGTTGCAGATACTCAAGGCAGACAATCTTTCACAGCACGGGGCATATCAAGTATTGTTCCCTAGCCAAGCCAGCAATCACATCATCAGCAGGACTCTTTGACAATAAGTATTTCCTCACAAAGTATTTTATCCCCCCAGGGGATCCCTTGAGGAATTCATCAATCCACAACGTATTAATTCCCAGAAGTTATCTCCTCCCCAAGAGAGATCTCCCGAGCAATGCCTGACGGCTTTTTCCCCAGCAAAGTGGTCAGGAACTTTCTATTCCCCATTAGAGTTGCCAGGATTTTCTCATCCTCAGTAGAGTCGGTGGATTTGCTTCCTCACAGAGTTTCCATTCTCTCCCCAGTAGAGCAATACATGAAATACTTCCCCAGCGGAGTTGCTGAAACTTCCTCATCCCCAGCGGAGTTCTCCCTCCGGACAGATAAACCAGAGATCTTTATCCCCACAGGCTCCGAATTTTTGATCAGGTTTCTCATTTGCATAATCATAGCATTCGCATCATTTCCCCCCAAAATAAGCGTAGCATTCCGTCTAAAATGGAGCATTACGACAAAAATCAAACATTTGCATGATCATAAGCAAGGTACGAGCCAGTCAACTGCAAATACCATCGTCACTTCACCAGCCATATATAAAACTTATCCCCGGCAGACAAATCCAGAATACCTTTTGCATTCTCAATACAGATATTTGTTCATTCTTGTACATATTCTTTTTTTTGACACTCTCCCGTGACATGCTTCCCCAGCAAGCCAAACACTCGTCCGTGCCCCTTGCTCAATCCCTTTTCGACACTCGTCCGTGTCTTGCACATACTTCACCAAATCGTACTTGTACTTACTTATCCAGAAGTCCTCGATACTCGTCCGTATCTTGTATATATAAACTCCTCAGCAGATTCAACACTCGTCCGTGTTCCTTGCTTAGCTAATTGATACTCGTATGCATCATCACCCTTAAACACGTGTCAGCATTTGTTTCTACCGATACTCGTTCGTATCATTGTTCTACGGATGCTCATCTGCGTCTTTGGTCTATA
This sequence comes from Lathyrus aphaca, assembly GCA_963966055.1. Classification (NCBI taxonomy): domain Eukaryota; kingdom Viridiplantae; phylum Streptophyta; class Magnoliopsida; order Fabales; family Fabaceae; genus Lathyrus; species Lathyrus aphaca. The sequence continues at coordinate 286,625,513 of OZ014519.1, read as the reverse complement.
AACACTGTCAAACACTTATACCTTTTTTTTAAAGCGTAAGCACTCATCCGGGTTTACATCCCCACAGAAACAAGACAATTTTCTCTTATCCGACATTCGTCCTATGTCGCGATACTTTCGGCAGCCGTCCCCTGCTAGGTGACCGTCCTTCACCTTTGGATGATCGTCCCTCATCCTTTCCCCAGTGGAATCCCCATTGTTGGAACTTTCTATCCGGCATTCGTCCTATGTCATGATATTTTTAGCAGCCGTCCCCTGCTAGGTGATCGTCCTTCACCTTGTGATGACCGTCCCTCATCATTTTATCTGATGGCCATCCCCATCGTTGATCTTTGTTATCCGACATTCGTCCTATGTCGAGATAATCCTCCAAGAGCAGTCGTCTCCTGCTAGGTGATCGTCCTTCACCTCTTGATGATCGTCCTTCATCATGCTTGTCTGATGGCCGTCCCCATCGTTGACCTTTTCTATTTGTCGCTCCCACCTGATGACACAGGGTCAAGAGGGGTACATACGCGAATGGTCGGCGAAAGAGGAAATGAAGATGAAGTGAAAAGAGTCGCCAGCTAGGCATTTTTATCCTGAAGGAAAGGTAATGCTGCATAAACCTAAGAAAAAGATGGATAAGACGGTCGTGAACCAGAGAAACTGAGAAGGGGGGATGGTTACAACCTGGGAAGGTATTAGCACCCAGATTGTCTGCCGTACTCGACGGGATCCACGCTTGAAAGTTTGTGTTTAAAGGGGTGGTGTCAGTGCTATTCTGTGTGCAAAAACTGGAAAAGAAAGCAAGTGTCAGTGCAAAAAGAAGTGTGAAGTGAAATAAAGAGTGTTAGTGTAAGGAAAGAGTGCAAAGCTCAAGACAATGAGGCTTAAAGAATAAATCTGGAAGAGAAGGGAATAGACAGAGACTTTTGTTCGATAATTATTAAGTTATGCCTACGTATGCTCTCGTGCAATGAGGAAGTCAGAACACCGTAGTTTGACTCAAAGAGACTAAAAGATAAATTGACTTTTGAACTGCTTGCTTGCCTATGCTCAAGTGTATGACCTGTCTGGCTCAGGTGCAAACTGTCTTGCATTAGACAGAAGAAGCAAGTTCTTGTTTGTGAATGAAAGAGGTGAGAAAAGAATCCCGGAGGAGACGATTATTGTTTGTTTTTGGTGTTTTCAATCTTTTATTGCTTTTGGAGTTTGTCATAAGAAATTGAGCATAAGCCTAAACCAAGGGTTAGCAAACTCATCACATCCTCCCTCTAATTAGGGGTAATGAGAATACCTTAAGTATGAAGTAAGCACCTCACACTTAATCACCATGATGTAGGATTAAGATCATTAACCTACTTGCAATTATTTAGATGTGTTTTTTGGAGTTTTTGTTTAGTGTTAAGTAATGAGTTTAAGCCATAATCAAGGATTTAATGGACTCATTACACCATCCTAATAGAAGGATAATAGATGAGAACATTTAAGCTGAGGAAGGCTCCTCAACTTAATCCATGGTTAGGGATTAACCTCATGACAAAATAAAGCCCTTACTTAAGTGGATTTTAGTTAATGATAAGATTAAGAAGTGGATTTTATGGTTTGCAAGACAACTTGAGGGGGACTTGTCCATTAACACTAGGGTTAGTCCTTCTTAACCAATTAAGGAAGAATTAGAACCCTAATGCAAGGCCCAAGTTACAAGTTTGATGTCTTAGTGATTATTAAGATGGATTGATTAAAGGATTTAAACACATTAAGGGTTTAACACTTAGGATTAAAGTTATACACTCCATCCTAATAGAAGGATACATGCATAACCCTAATCACAAAGTCTTAAAACCTTAAGGGTTTAATCCTTGATTAAGAGGTGAGAAGAGGAGACACAAAGATAACACAAAGGTAAAACTAATGGGAGACTAATCAAACCCTAATTGTTATCATGCTTGGGTATTCCTAGAGTTTATGAGGCTTGCAAGAGGTCTTCAGGAAGAGCCACCAAAGAAGAAGAGAGATGGAAGGAGGAGAAGCAGAAAGAAGCAAGACAACTTACTTCACTTAAGAAGATAAGTTGCTTGAAGAGAGAAAGTGAGGAAGGAGCATGAATGAGTAAGCTCACTCTAAAGCAAAGATAAAATGCAGCAAGGATGCATAAGAGGGATGAGAAGTGATTGTGAGAAGTGAAGGCAAATTCACTTCTCAAACACTTACCACCTGAAAAGTTAGCAAAAGGAAGTGAAATGAAATGAAAAGCAAAGATGAAAACCAAAACCAGAAGCATGTTCATGATGCTAATGATGCAAAGAGATGATATAAATGTATGTCATGAGATGAAAATGATCATACAAAGGATGGGAATGCAAATGAAGCATAAAGGAAGCATGAAAGTTCATGGATGCACATGAAATGAAAACAAAACATGGCAAATGGATGATGCAATGATCAAACATGATTCTAATGTGTCCTAAGATGTCTTATATGTCATGTGGATGCACAAAATGTCATGGAAAGTTCATGCATGCAAGCTTATACAAGATGGATGCAAATGAGATACAAAATTAGGGTTATATGAACATGTGAGATGCAAAACTCAAAGACAGAAGCAAATGATAAGATAAAAAATTGAAAATGAAACCAAAGGAATCCTAAACCTATACTAGTTCACCATCCAAAGAGGGTGGTCAGAAGCTAAACCTAAAGGAAGTTACGAATTTCCTAAGTTTCTAGGGTTTAAAGGGTGATCTTAAGGATAAAATGCCAAACAAATTGAAAATGCATTATAAAAATGAAACAAAAATGTTCTTAGATGCTTGGAACCATGCATAGCACAATGCAAAAAGAATCATTCACAAACTCACTTTGGTTCAAAAGTTATGAATTTTTGAAGTTAGGGTTAAAAATATTCAAGTTTAAGAACCCTAATTCATTTGAAAAATGTCAAAGCATGATCAAAACCAAAAAGAAATTTGTGAGGTGAGTTTTTAAATGTTTGTAAATGTTTGAAAGTGTTCTCTGAATATTTTTGTGATTTTTAAATACCTAAATGTATTTTTAATTAATTAATTCTCATTAACTAATTAAAAATAACATTTAAATGATTTTAAAAATATTTTTTAATGCAAAAATTAAAAAATAAAAATATTTTTGGGTTCTGAAAATTAATAAAAGGTTTGATAAAAAAATTCAGAATTTTTTGACTATTTTTACTATTTTTTAAAATTCGTGCAAGTTTAAATACAGAAAATGAAATAAATATTAATAAAAGGAAAAGTATGCTGATCTAAGGGCTGAAATTCAAATCTGGAAAGGGAGGGAAAGACCACGCGCGCATCTGGACGGCTGAAATTCAAACTTGCCCTAATTATGTAATTAAACCCTAATCTGAACCCTAATGACTTTCAGATGACCGGAACAGTGTTCCAGTCATCTTCTCCGACAGCTCTCTCACTCAATCTCTCTCAAAACACCACTATAAAGCTCTCTAAACTCTCCAGAATCAATCCTTGAACATCACTAAACACAAACCACACAACAAAACTCATTTATTTTTCGTGAATCATGAGTATCGAATCAAAACATGTTTTACGGGCAAAGTTTCAGAGCAACATAAAATCCTTAAAACTCAACCATTTTCAAAAAGAAAAGCATCAGCATGACCAGCACAACATGAGGAACAATTCTATAACCTAAAATCAAGTTTCTGGAAAATTTGTTCTTGAGGTTACCTGAACTGAAGCTTTCAAAAATGGCACTGTCTGAGCTTTTCTTTGGTGCTTTTCCACTCCTCTTGATCCCCTTATGCTTTTGGAATGCTTGGCTGAAGTGTTTGTGGCCTCCTTTTAAGATTCAGTGAAGTTCAGTTCAAAGGGGGAGAAAACCGTGTTTTGTGTATGAGGGCTTTTAGGGCAAAATGAAGGGTGGGAAATGATCAGTGATTGATGCTGAGATGAATGGTGGTGTTGGTTTGAAGAATGAATGGCTGAGTTGTGAGATTTGATAGAAAATGCAAAGAGGGAGGTTTTGGTGAATGCTGAGTTATGGGAGAGTTCAGGCTTGCTTCTTGTTATGTTTGGCTTGCTTTTGATTAGTATAAGGTAATGTGATTGGTCAGAAAGTTGGTAATGGCATGGTGTGATTGGTATGACTTGTTTTGCAAAAAGTCGAGGTTATGTGTCCTTTGAGGTATGGGCTGTTTCAGGCCAAGGACAAGGGGGTGTCTGGTGCAGCTTGATTCAAGGAGGACCATGGAAATGAGATTGAGGCAAATCAGCAAGTTTGTGAGGAGTTGTGGGGGATTTTGCAAGTTTGTGAACTTTTGGCCCCTTTGGAATTTCTTCATGTGCAAGTCATGAAAATGTGAAATTCTTTGGGAAATTTGCAGCAAAATGAACCATGTGATGTTGTTATGATGTTTTGAGGCCAATTAGAAACCAAACCAAACATTAGAAGTCCTTCTTGCAAAAATCCCTCTTTTGAGGATTTATGAAAAAAAGGACTTATGGAAGCTTGTGATCCAAGGCATGAAACTTTGTGAATTTGTGCAATTCTGATTTTGGCAAGTTGTAATGATGCATAGAAGTCATTTAGAAGTCACAAAATGGGTTGGCATGAGGTTTTGCAAAAAATCCCTTTTGGCATGAAACATGAAATTATGTGATTTTTGCCAACTTTGGAAAGCCATAACTTGAGTTCCAAAACGAATTAGATCTTGTTCTTGTACTTTTTGAAAAGGGAATGATCCAATATATAACTTTCATGACCAAGAATTTTTCATTTGAAGCATTTTTGGTTGAGAAAGAGGAGGTTGAAAAACTTTCCCAAAATGGAAAGTTTACATTACAAGTCATTTCCATTTTTGGCAACTTTTGGTTTTGCTCACTTTTCTTCAAATTTGTGAACTTCTAAGCACTTCAATGATCAAATAAAGACCATATAACTTAAATTTGATGAAAAATCCACTTTGGGTCCATTGATGGGGGCCTCAGATGCCCTGATTTTGCTCTAACTTGCTCAAGAAGTTACCCATTGATCAGATGACTTCCACAATGAATTTTTCCATCAAACTTGGTATGCATGATCCTTATATCATATTGAGACCAATAGAAACAAGAATGACCAAAAAAAATTGGACTTATCGCCTCTGAAACCAAAACCCTAATTTTAGGTCATTTGTGTAGTTAAACCTGGCTCTGCTTCCATGCTTTGCAAGTTCTTGTGATTTTTGGCTTCCTTGATCTTTGAGGGATAAAATATGATAATAGAACATACATGGACCCTCTTGAGATGATTGAAGACCTTTGGAGTGGCTCAGATGGCTCATGGATTACTCAGATCACAAACCCTAGATGCAGATGACTTTGAACCAATGCAGTGAAGCAAAAATGCAATATGAGATGATATGATTGAAATAATGCAAATGAAAAGATCACAAGCCATGGTGAACTTAGTGAGGGAAAATTTGGGGTGTTTACAGCTGTCCCTATTCAAACATGAGTTAGTTGTGCAGGATGTAAGCATCGGCTTAACAGGCAAACAAGATAACTTGTGGTTGAATACCAAAGACAATCCAAAATTTGCACTCACTGGGTGAAGAAGAAAAGGGATATAGATTGTAAAAGGAAGTATAGTATGATTATATAAAAAAACGGGCGATGGAGGACGACCATCGAGCAGAGGACGACTGCTGGGGATAAGGCAATAACGGGGACGGCCGACATGCTGGGGGAATAAAGAATTTATGATGGGGACGGCCATCAAATACAGTAACAAAATTCTCTGGGGATTAAAAGTTAAGTCGATGACGGGGAGGACCATCAGGTTGAAGGTATAAATGATGAAGGTCGGTCATTGAAAGGTGAAAGACGATCACCTAGCAGAGGACGACTACTCTGTTGGGGAGAAAGATGAGGGACAGTCATCTAAGGTGAAGGACGATCACCTAGTAGGGGACGGATGCTCTGTTGGGGAGAAAGATGAGGGAAGGTCATCTAAGGTGAAGGACGATCACCTGGAAGGGTACAGCTGCCGAAAATATCACGACATAAGACAAATGCCGGATAGAAAAGGTCGACGATGGGGACGGCCATTGAATAAGCCTGATGAAGGACGATCATCAAGAGGTGAAGGACGATCACCTAGCAGGGTACGGCTGCTCTCGGGGTCTATCATGACATAGGACGAATGTCAGATAACAAGATCAACGATGGGGGCGGCCATCGGATAAAGGTGATGAAGGACGATCATCAAGAGGTGAAGGATGATCACCTAGCAGGGGATGGCTGCTAAAATATCACGACATAAGACGAATGTCAGATAGAAAAGGGTTCCAATAATGGAGATTTCGCTGGGGGAATGATGAGGGACGATCATCAAAAAAGGGTGAAGGACGATCACCTGGCGGGGGACGGCTGCCGAAAGTATCATGACATAGGACGAATGTCAGATAGAAAAGGAGTTTTGCTTTTTACTAGGGATTTGCTGGGGACTCTTCTGGGGAATGGTAGACACGGACGAGTGTCTATATTCAAGAACTGAAGGGTATAAGTGTTTGACACCGTGTATAGATTAAAGATGCGGACGAGCATCCTTAAGACTGCGATACAGACGAGTATCGGTAGAAACAACGTTGACGCATGTTCAGAGATGATGATACGAACGAGTACCAACTGGTTAACAAAGAACACAGGTGAGTATTGAATCTGAGGGGAAATAGGTGTGTATACAAGATACGGACGAGTATTTGTATGAGTAAAAATAAGAATTGGTGAGACACAGACGATTTTTCAACTTGCTGGGGAGAGTATGACACGGACGGGTGTCATGAGAGAAAGTGTATAAGTTATGAACTTATAAGGGTAAAAGATATCTGGTGATCTGTGGGTATTGGATGACACGGACGGGTGTCGACAAGAGTGTACTATAAATAAGTGTTTGGCAACCATGTTGGGGATTGGTGACACGGACGGGTGTCAAAAAAGAGTATGGAAGTTTCTGTATTCAAAAGGATATTTGTGGCTTATATCTGCAGGGGGATGATATGACATGGACGAGTGTCGAAAGAGTATATATTAATATGTGTTAGTGAGTGCAAAGGGAACACTTTGGCTTTCTGCTGGGACTGTGAGTCCTTGCATACATTGCTGACGGAATGTTGGTATATAATGGTGTTTGATTCAAAACATGACTTGTGATTATGCAATATGTTTGATTTTTTCCGTAATGCTCCGTATTAGACGGAATGCTACGCTCTGAGGGGAAATATGATGTAAATGCTATGATTATGCAAAAGGTACCGATCCGGGATTTGGATCCCGCTGTTGTGGAAATCTCTGACTGATCTGCCTGAAAGGATATTCCAGCTGGGGATGAGATCATTGGTAGATCTGATACAAATGATTCTGCTTGGGAAAATAGGCCACTGATAGACCTATCTTAATAATGAGGAGCCCAGCTGGGAGTTGTGGATGCTTTCGTCACTTTGTTGTGAGATTTTCAGACATTGCTCTTCTAGATAGAGGCTGAAACTCTGTGGGGAGATGGTTCCCTGTCTAACACTCGGCTGGGGAGTAGAAAGATCACTGAACGATCTTCCTATAGATTTCTGTAGGGATCCTGCTGAAGAGGATAATATCTGACAACTCAGCTGGGGAAATGAACACCTTCTGATGCTGCTCTGAAGAAAGTGCTGGAGAAGTGATGCCTGACAGCTCTGATGGGGAGATAGACCTTCTCTGGTGCTGTTTGGAAGATGTGCTGAGGAAATAACGATTTGGCAGCTTGCTGGGGAAAAACTTTCATGCCCCATGTCGTGTGTTGAATACCTGCAATCTTGTCAAGACAAAGAAACGCATAAGTACTCCGAGGTATCCCTTACTGGATTCCGTCATAGGAGTTTAGACACTCCCAGGAGTGAGTAATATATCTCCTGTAAGCATGTGATTAGAAAAAGCGCATCTGCATCTATGCAACCATTATATCAAGGATATCGGACATTTTTGCAAATGAAATAAAAATGAACAAGGCGAAGTGTGACTGAGAATCTGATTTTATTAATTTGAATGCCCTGAATTGGCAAATACAGTCAAAGAAACAGATCCCCTGAAATGAGGAGATCGTTACAAATTGAGAAACCAAAAAGGTGCTGGCAATGTTGATGACGCTTTAGTGAGCTCCCCTTTTGCTATGACTCGTATGACATTGATGTTCTTCTCATCTTGCTATCTGAAGAAGGTTGATTCTGACCGATGCTTGAAGCTTGTTGTGTTGTGAATGATACAGATGAATTCAGAATACAGTTGTTCGCTTATTCCCTTATTTTGTGTGGATCGCCCTTTCGGGTTTTCAATCCACCGGGATACCCATTTTTGCCTGAGCTGTCCAATTCGGCTTTTCAACTCAGCGGGTGTACACATTTTTTTTATTTTCCCTTATTTTGCCCGAGTCTTTTATTCTATTTTTGACTCGCCGGGATGCCCTATTTTTTCCTGGACTTACATTCTATTTTTATGTCCAGCGGGTCATTTTATGCGAAGTATTTTTTAACTACATCTGAATTCACAGGGGATAAGAAATCTTCACCATCCATAGTAGTGAGCATCAGTGCCCCACCTGAGAAAACTTTCTTTACTACGAATGGACCATCGTAATTCGGAGTCCACTTGCCCCTGTGGTCTGTATGAAGAGGAAGAAGTCTTTTCAGCACAAGATCTCCTACTTGGTATTCCCGAAGCCTGACTTTCTGATCGAAGGCTTTCTTCATTCTCTTTTGATATAACTGCCCATGACAGATTGCAGCTAATCTCTTTTCTTCGATCAGATTCAGTTGATTGTACCGAGAACGGACCCACTCTGCTTCACTCAACTTGACATCCATCAGTACCCGTAACGAGGGTAATTCAACTTCAACAGGTAGGACTGCCTCCATACCATACACAAGCTGATACGGTGTTGCCCCAGTGGACGTTTTGATTGAGGTACGGTACCCATGCAAGGCAAATGGTAGCATTTCATGCCAGTCTTTGTATGTGACCACCATCTTCTGCATAATCTTCTTGATATTTTTGTTAGCTGCCTCAACAACGCCATTCATCTTTGGCCTGTAAGGAGAAGAGTTGTGATGTTGGATTTTGAAGTCCCGACACAGTTCTGCCATCATTTTGTTGTTCAAGTTGGAACCATTATCAGTAATGATTCGCTCGGGCACTCCATACCGACAAATGATGTCTCTCTTCAGGAATCTGGCTACCACTTGCTTGGTGACATTTGCATATGAAGCTGCTTCAACCCACTTGGTAAAATAGTCAATGGCTACCAGGATGAATCTGTGGCCATTTGAAGCATTCAGTTCAATCTTTCCAATCATATCAATGCCCCACATGGCAAAGGGCCAAGGTGAAGACATCACATTCAAAGGATTCGGAGGCACATGCACTTTGTCCGCATAAATCTGGCATTTATGGCACTTTCTGGCGTAGGCACAACAGTCTGCATCCATTGTGATCCAGTAGTAACCCGATCTTAACAATTTCTTGGCCATTGCATGCCCTCCAGCATGGGTACCGAAAGATCCTTCATGCACCTCGTGCATCAGCAAGTCTGCCTCTGTCTTATCAACACATATGAGAAGTATCATATCAAAATTTCTCTTATACAAGGAACCATCAACATTCAGGAAGAAACTACCAGCTAGCCTTCTTAACGTCTTCTTGTCGTTCGATGATGCCCCAGGTGGGTATGTTTGATCCTCCAAGTAGCATTTGATGTCACAGAACCAAGGCTTTTCATCTTTAGCAAGGTCTAATGAAAATACGTATGCTGGTCTGTCAAGTCTGGATACTGAAATCCGAGGCACAAAGTTGGCAACTTGAACTTTGATCATGGATGAAATGGTAGCCAGAGCATCTGCAAGGTCTAATGAAAATACGTATGCTGGTCAGCCATCTCCCGTTCTGACATAGGTGGCTGGACAGCAGCAGCAAGCTGTCTCCATCTTTGAGCATATTCTCTAAAGCTCTCCCTAGATGACTGTGACATTCCCATTAGGAGGGTCCTGTTGGGTGCCATATCCAGATTATACTGATACTGTCTGATGAAGGCCTCTGCCAGGTCCTTCCAGCATCTAATAGTTGCTCTTGTCAGATGGGAATACCATTCCCTCGAAGCTCCAGTCAAGCTATCCTCAAAGTAGAACATCCACAGCTTCTCGTCCATGGTATAGGCCTTTAGCCTTCCAAGAAAAGATTGTAGATGGGTTCGGGGACAGGAAGTCCCATTATACTTTTCAAAGCATGGTGGCTTAAACTTGTGGGGAATCCTGACCCCGTCTACCAAGCCCATATCCATAACATCGAAACCCAAAGAGTTTTGAGACTCCAAGGATCTTAACTTCTCAGCAATCTCATCCAACCTTCTATCATAAGCTTCTTCCCCGGCTCCCATTACTGTGAACTGGTCTTCTTGGGGGTCTTCCTGCAGTACCCTCCCTGCTGTGGCAGTTCCTTGTATATTGACAGGAATGTTGGCCTCTGGATGGAGGTGGGGACCAAAGACTGGGGGATTGACATGAGGTTGGACCCTTTCATTGTTGCTAGTCCCAGCAGTCCCTGGCTGATGATCTTCCTGATTTCTCCCTTCCACCAGTGCTCTGAGCCTCTCCTGGCTTTGAGCCATGTTGTTCATTACCTCCATAAATTGTGTCATTTGGTTCCTCATTTCCAACCTCTCGTTGGTCATTTGGTTCCTGACCTCTGTAAGGTCCTGCTGCATCTGATCCATCTGTATGCCCGGAAGATTGTTACGGGTGGGGTATCTGTGTGGCCTGTTGAGTGGGAACCCTCGTCGTCGAGCAATAATTCCTGAACATCACAACAGAGTTAGCAACAACAAAACAAAAGCCTACAAAACAAACAAAGGGTTAGCATGCAATGCAGTATGCTTATTTGTTCCCAAGGTATCCTGGCTTGGCATTCAGTTTTGACCCTTCCAGACCCTTGAAAATGCTGTTGATGTTGCTTTGAAGAAAACTTGGATGAAGCAAACCAACACAAATATATGTTTCAGAAAGTAAAACAATACAACTTGTTCTTTTTACAACACAAGCCCTCTAAGGGGTCAAAATTACATCCTAAGAAAATAAAAGTACATGGAAAGAAAGCAACAACAAACAAAAGGTCAAACACCAAGACCAAACTCATCCTCCCGAACTTCCTTGAGAAGTGCTTCGGTCACAGGATCAGCCGGACGCTCCGTGAGGTTCCTGATAAGGAGGTTCCGGGTAGTAACAACTGCAGTTAACTTCTTGTGTTGACTTTGGTCCTTTGACCTCTTCACTCCAGCTCTGATCTTCAGTTCTGATATCTCCCTCTGGGCTGCTGCCAGGGCTTCTTGCTGCTCTTTTGCACTAGCTTCCATCTGCTCTATCTTGTCTTGGACCCTCTTGTCCTCCAGAGTACGAGCCTCGGTGATCCTGACCCACCTAGCCTGACTCTCTTTCAGATACAAATCTGTCCTGGCTTTCTGGAACTGAGCTTCCTTGCAAGCATTCTTCAAAATCTGTTCTCCAGCCCTAGACTTCTTAATGTAATCTTCAGACTTCTCAATTTTAGCCAAATGCTCCACCTTCAACTTCTCTAATCTCTCAATATCCAGTCTGCCATCACTCCTCTCCCAGAGGGTCTTCTGTAGGGCTTGAGTCAGCTTCTCATTTCTCTCTTTCAACTTCTCAAATTCCTCTAGGCTGACAGTTGCTGGAGGTGGTGTTGTGGAAGGCCCAGGCATATCTTCAATAGTAAAGGGCATCCCAGAGAATTGAGCCCTGGCATGGGACCAATCATAGTATTGTGCTGATGCCACATTGTTACACTTTCCCAGGATGGTTATCCCCTTAGTCTGCACATTGTCCCAGGCCCAGGCTGCCTGCTTAACAATGGCCAGATTAATCTTGTTCTCAACATAAAGAGTCTCCACCAAGTCTTGTGCCTTAGGAATGTGGACCAGTGCATAGCCCAGTTGTCTTTTGAACAGCAGAGGGTTGTAATTAATACTACCCTTAACTCCTATTAGGGGCACATTGGGAAAATGCCCACAGCTGGTGATGATATCCCTGCCTTTTGTGCTTTGAGTGCACCACCTGATATCAGTTGAAGTTAGAGTAGTAAGTCTTCCAGCCCAGTTTCTCTGCTGATGAGGGTTCAAAAATGCATCTGTCCTGGGTAAATGCCTGAGAAGCCAAGTATGGAACAAAGGAGCACAGCACCTCACTAATCTTCCCCTCTGCTTTTCATTCCTCTGATGCACTGAATAGTAGAGATCACCCAATAAAGTTGGCACTGGGTTCCTCAGGATGAAGAGATGGATTGCATTCTTACTAATGAATCGAGGCTCATCTGCAAACAATACAATCCCATATATGCTCAAAGCCAATAAAGCACAGAATGCTTTGCACTCTCCTAAAGAAGCTTTCAGGGTGGCTTGAGAGATCAAGAAATCCAGATGCAGGCCAGGGATCCCAGCCTTAGAAGTCATATGCTGCCCAATCAAGACTGGTTCCAGATGCAATGCCTTTGCTATCTCCTCATTACTTGGGAAAGCCATCTCAGGGTTGAAAGGGACTTCTCTCCTGATAGGTATACCAACTAATGATGAGTATTCTTCCAATAAGGGGCCCAGCTGAAAGTCCTGAAAAGTGAAACATCTCAGTGGGGGATCATAAAACTGAAGGCAAGTGTGGATCAGGCTTCTCTGTGAAGGGTCCAGATCCATAACCATATCAAGTATATCTCCATGGTGTTCCCTGAACGGTGGTATATGGTCTGGAGTGATCAGGGTCTGAATCCTCCTGATGTCAGCTAACTCTGGCTGGAAGAAGTGGTAGGTGATGTTGCTCTTTTTAGGTGCCATGATGTTGAGACTGAATAGAGACAAGTGCTGATGATGATACTGAAGAATGGGTCACTGACTGGCTGGTGCAAGTGACTGAAGTAGACAGCTGATAACTGAAGCAGGTGCTGATGAAGACAGGTCAATACTGAAGATGGGGTCAAAACCAAAACCAAATGAAGATGGATACCCTGAAACACAAATAAGCAAATGTCAATATGATGCAATGGTTATGTATGCAAATGATATGCAAGGGTTTATGACTGAGCTGGATCTGATCAAGTGCTCTGATATAAGTCCATGTGTGTAAGAAATCCAGTTGGAGGTCTATAAGTCCAGTAACCAGGGTGGAGGACTCAAATAAAGAGTCACATGTCCAGGGTTTAGAATCACAAGAACTGTTCCAACATGGAGTATTCTTAAACAAATCAAAGTGACAGGGTATTCTGAGGTCAAGGTACCTGCAAACCTGTAAATAGCCCAACCCCCTCACAGGTGGTGTTCTAAAACAAGGATCCTCAGACTTGGATCAGTTATGAGAAGTGTAAACACTTCTAACCCGGAGGTACAGTGTTTACAATAACCATAAAAGTTCCTCCTCTAATTCACCTCAGTTTCTGAAGGTCAATACTAAAAGGTCATCCAGACTTAGCAGGCTTCCCAGATAGCCCTAGTACTGCAGGAAATCTGCAACACAGAGTTCTCAAGAAGAAACCCATATCTGAACCGTGTTTCATATTCCCGCACCAGACCGAGATGGAATGGGAAAGAATATGATTCACTCTAGCCTAGGTGTCACTCAGGTCCCAGGTATAGGACCTTAACTCTCAATGAAACACCCACCCACCAAAGGAAAAACCAGATCCAGCCAGCAGTATGACAGTATGATATATATACAAAAGCAATAAAGAAAGCAGTAAAGCAACTGTACATAAGCAAAAATAGATACAAATATACAAGCACAAATAAGCACATAGCACCCCAGTAAACACAAATCAAACAAGCGCTAGGAGGAACCCACAAAAAGAACCAGAAGCCCTGGTTGCAGTATAAGGGTCCCCAGCAGAGTCGCCAAGTTGTCGCTCCCGATAAGTGGGACCGGCCCAGATAAAGGTACAGACGCGAACGGTCGGCGAGAGGGACAATGAGAACACACAGCCGTGAACTCACTGGAGATGAATAGAGTCGCCAGCTAGGCATTTTTATCCCGGAGGAAAGGCAATGCTGCATAGACCTAGAAAAAAGATGGATAAGACGGTTGCGAACCAGAGAGACTGAGAAAGGGGGTTGGTTACAACCTGGGAAGGTATTAGCACCCAGATTGTCCGCCGTACTCGACGGGATCCACGCTTAAAAGATTTGTGTTTAGGGGGGGTAGTGTCAGTGCAATCTGTGTATAAAGTGGCTGGAGAAGAATGTACAGGTGTCAGTGTAAAAGAAGTGAAGTGTATAAATGACGTGTCAGTGTAAGAACAAAGATGAAATGCTCATGATAATGAGGCTAAGAGAAAGATGCTGGAAAGAGGGGGAATGTACAGAGACTTTTGTTCGATAACCGTTAAGTTATGCCTACGTATCCTCTCGTGCAATGAGGAAGTCAGAACACCGTAGTTCGACCCAAAGAGACTGAAAGATGAATTGACTTGTGAACTGCTTACTTGTCAATGCTCAAGTGTATGATCTGTCTGGCACAGATGCTAACTGTCTTGCATTAGACGGAAGAAGCAAGTTCTCGGTTGTGAGTGAATGAGATGAGAAAAGAATCCCGGAGGAGACGATTATTGTTTGTTTTTGTGTTTTCAGTCTTTTATTGCTTTTGAAAGTTTGTCATAAGTTAATGAGCTTAAGCCTGAACCAATGGATTTAGTAAACTCATCACATCTTCCCTCTGATTAGGGGTAATGAGAATACCTTAAGTGTGAAGTCAGATTCTCACACTTAATTACCTTTGATGTAGGATCAAGATCATTAACCTACTTGTGATTATTTAGATGTTTTTGGTGTTTTTGTTTAGTGTTGAGTAATGAGGTTAAGCCATAATCAGGGATTAAACAGACTCATTACACCATCCTAATAGAAGGATAATAGATGAGAATGTTTAAGCTGAGGAAAGCTCCTCAACTTAATCCATGATTAGGGATTAAACTCATGACATAACAAGCCTTTGATTAAGTGGATTTTAATTAATGATATGATGATGAAGTGATTTTTAGGGTTTGTAAGACAACTTGAGGGGGACTTGTCCATTAACACTAGGGTTAGTCCTTCTTAACCAATTAAGGAAGAATTAGAACCCTAATGCAAGGCCCAAGTTACAAGTGTGATGTCTTGATGATTATTAAGTTAAGTAATTAAGAGATTTAAACACATTAAGGGTTTAACACTTAGGATTAAAGTTATACACTCCATCCTAATAGAAGGATGCAGGCATAAGCTTAATCACAAAGCCTTAAAGCCTTTAGGGTTTAGTCCCTGATTATGAGGTGAGAAGAGAAGACTCAAAAGAGACACAAAGGTGAAACTAAGAGGGGAGACTAATCAAAACCCTAATCATTGTCATGCTTGGTTGTTCCTAAGGTTTGTGAGGTTTGCAAGAACAATCTTCAAAGGAGCCACCAGGAAACAGATGAAAGGATCAAGAGAAGCAAAGCAACTTGCTTCATTCAAGAAGTCAAGTCACTTGAAGAAAGAAAGTGGGAAGAAGAAGAATGAGCAAGCTCAAACTCAAACACATATAAAAATGCAGCATGGATGCAAGAGAGATGAAAAGAAAAGTTATGAGAAGTGAAGGCAAATTCACTTCTCAAAGCCACTTACCACCTGAAAGGTTAGAAAAGAAATGCAATGCAATGCCAAATATGATGAAATGACATGATGAGAAACAAAACCAGAAGCATGTATGAGAGGTTAATGATGCTATGAGATGCTACAAACATGAGACAGCACATGGAAATGATCATACAAGTTCATGAATGCAAATGAGGCAAGTTAGGAAGCATGGACATACATGAAAAGTTATGAAGTGCACATGGCATACAACATGGCAAATGCAAGATGTGATGATCAAACATGCTTTCAATATGTCTTGTGATGTCAAATGAATCAAATGGATGCTTGAAATGTCATGGCAAGTCATGTTATGCAAGAGAATGCAAGATGTATGCAAATGGAAGCCCAAATTAGGGTTCATGAACCAAACATCAAACAAAAATCAAAATCAGAAGCAAACCCTAAGATAAAAAATTGAAAATACCACACAAAGGACCCCTAACCCTATACTAATTCACTTCCCAAAGGAGAGGTCTCAACTCCTAACCAAATTCAAGTTGTGGTTTTCTTAAGATTCTAGGGTTTTTAGGGTTCCTAAACAAGAAAATTGTCAAACAAAATGAAAACGAAAGATCAAATCATGGCCATTTAATCTCATAAACTACATGCTAAACACAATGCAATGCAAAAAGAATCAATGTCCAACTCTTCATGGATAGGCAGAGATGATTTTTTGAACTTAGGATCAAAATAATGCACAGAAATGATTTTAATTCAATGAAAAATTCTCAAAATGCATCAAGATCAAAAAAGAAATTTGGTTTGAAGGTTGGACAATGCTTCTAAATGTCTTAGAACATTTCATGAATTTTTTGGTGATTTTTAAATACCTAAAAGTATTTTTAATAAATTAATTCTCATTAATCAATTAAAAATAATCTTTTAAATATTTAAAAATACTTTTTAAATGCTAAAAATGAAAATAAAAATATTTTTGTGTTTTAAAAATTAATGAAACTCTTGAGAAAAAGTTTCATAATTTTTAAAACAATTTTGCTATTTTAAATTAATTATGCAAATAAAATGAAAAGAAATGAATTACAATAAAGAAAAAAGGAAAAGTCAACAGAATGGAAGGCATGGATTGAGTCTGGGTTTGAATATGTTGACTGGCGCCAGATCTAGTGGCCAGGATTGCATCTGAGTTAATTAATTTAATTAAGATTTATTAAACTAATTAAAATGGATTAGGGCAAAACAAAAGGATCTGGGCCATTCAAGCTAGCGGGAAGTCAACTGGTCAAGGCAATCCTACGCTCAATATTCAAATGGCACTAATGACCTGAGATTAGGGCAAAGCACTTTCAGGTGACCGGAGGGAAGCTCCGGTCATCTTCTCCGGCGGTATCAAAACCCTAAAACATGATTCAGGCAACCATTCCACAAATTAAACACATCTAAGTGATCCTCTAACATCCTAAGACACGAATCCAACCTCAAACATCATTTAAACACCATGAATCAAACGAATCGAAAGAAACAAAATCCACGGGTGAAATTTCAGAGGGATCATACAAACTCATTTCTCATCTATTTTCAAAACTAAAACCATCCCCATGACCAGCAAGACATAAGCAACCAGATTATAACTTAAAATGCAAGCTTTGGGAGAAAATGTTCATGTTCATACCTGAGCTGGAAAGCTTCAATACTGAGCTTCCAGAGCTTCCTTCGCGTGCAAATGAACTCCTTTGACTCCCTTGATGCTAATGGAAGGCTTGAAATGAGCTTAGACAAGCTGCTTTGAGAAATCCAGTTCTGGTGTAGCAGAAAATGGGGTTTGTGTACAGGTTGTTTCAGATCAATGTGAAGGGTGTTTTTGGTTCCTTTTGAGGTGTCTGATTTGTTGGTGAAAAGAGTTTGAATGTTTTGTGGTTGTGGAAGGTGATTCGAATGAAAATGCAGATTGGGGTGAAAAATGGTAGAGCTATGTTCTTGCTCAGTTCAAGCCTGAATCTTGTTTGTTTCTGCTCAATGAGGCAAGGTGAGTTGATATGTGGAATTGGTTTTGATGTTTGTGAGCTGGGCAGAGAGATTCGAAGAGAAATGCAAATGGGGTGAGTTTTGTGTATGTCTTGCTATGGTGTGTTTCAGCTTGGCTTCTTCTTATGTTTAGCTTGCAAATGGATAGTATAAAATAATCTCATAGGTCAGATGATGTGACCTGGCCTTTATTGATTGGTAAGTTCACTTTTGCAAAATGTCAACTTTGTTGTAAGAGAGGCATGGGCTAAGTTCTAGCTTGGTACATGAGCATGGGCTGGCGCAGCATGGTATGTGAGTGAAGCTAGAGTGGTTCAATGGCCAATGCAGCAAGTGGTAGGAAGCATCATGATGGTTTTGCAACTTGGTTATCTCTTGGTTCATATGGAAAAATCTTGTTACATAAGCCATGAATCATGAGAAACTTTGGTTCAAATCTGACTTTTAGAAGTTGTGTGATCATGTTGAGTGCATTAGAAGCCCATATGATGACTGAATTGGCCTTGAAAGGAGAATTTGCAATTTTGCCTTTTGGTGCATATCTTGAATTTTAGTGATTTTTGCCAACTTTGTCACACCATAACTTTTGATCCAAAATGAATTAGGTCATGTTCTTGTACTTTTTGAAAAGGGAAAAATGTATTCTACAACTTTCATGACCAAAGTTTTTCCATTTGAAGCATTTTTGGATCAAAAAGCAAGGCTTGAAAAATGACCTAAATTGACAAATTCCTTAAAAGTCAACTATACCCTAAAAAGTCAACTTTGCAAAAACTTCAAATTCTTGAATTTTGTGAACTTCAACCTTCTTCCATGATCAAATAAAGATCATATACACTCAAAATGATGAAGATCACCCCTTGGTTGGGTCATTGGGGGCCTCAGATGCCCTGATTTTGCACTGACTTGTCTGAAAAGTCAACTCTTGATCAGATGACTTCCCCATGGAATTTCTTCATGAAAATTGATATGCATACTCCCTATACCATATAGAGACCAATGGAAACAAGAATGACCAAAAAATTTGGAGTTATGGCCTCTGAAACCAAAACCCTAATTTTAGGTCAACTGTGCAGTCAAACTTGGCTCTGCATCCATACCAAACCCAGTTCTTGTGATTCTTTGGCATTATTGACTTTGAGAGGATGCAATATGATATAAGAACACACATGGATCCCTTTGAAGTGATTGGTAGCCTTTGGAGTGGCTCAAGAAGCTTTTGGATTGCTCAGATCACAAACCCTAGGTGCAGATGACTTAGAAACTATGCAGTGAATCAAAAATGTAATGTGAGATGATATGATTGTGTTTATGTCTATGAAAATGATCACAAGCCATGGTGTGAATGGGTGAGGGCAAATTTGGGGTGTTTACAGCTGCCCCTATTCAAACATGAGTTAGCTGTGCAGGATGTAAGCAACGGCTTAACAGGCAAACAAGATAACTTGTGGTTGAATATCAAAGACAGTCCGAAATTTGCGCTCACAGAATGAAGAAGAAAAGGGATATAGATTGCAAAGGAAAATACAATATATTGTAAAGTGTGGGCGACGGAGGACGACCGTCAAGCAGAGGACGACTGCTGGGTAAAGAGCAATGACGGGGACGGCCGACATGCTGGGGATAAAGGTAAAGCCAAGACGGGGACGGCCGACTAGCTGGAAAAAAAAGATATTATGATGGGGACGGCCATCAAGATAAAGCTGTAAAAAATTCTAGGGATCAAATGAAACATGACGGGGACGGCCATCAAGTTCACAAAGTAAAGGTAACCGACGATGGGGACGGCCATCGGGTTAAGAAGAAAAGGAAAAGGGGCCACGACGGGGACGGCCATCGGGTTAAAGAATAAATGAAATAAACAGATGATGAGGTACGGTCATCAAAGGTGAAGGACGATCACCTGGCAGGGGACGGCTGCTCTGTTGGGTTGAGATGAGGGACGGTCATCTTAGGTGGAGGACGACCACCTGGCAGGGTACGGCTGCCGAAAATATCACGACATAGGACGAATGCCGGATAGAAAAGGTCAACGATGGGGACGGCCATCGGACGAGCATGATGGAGGACGACCATCAAGAGGTGGAGGACGACCACCTAGCAGGGGACGGCTGCTCTCAGGGTTTGTCATGACATAGGACGAATGCCAGATAACCAGAAAATCAACAATGGGGACGGCCATTGGATAAAATGATGAAGGACGATCATCAAGAGGTGGAGGACGACCACCTAGCAGGGTACGGCTGCTCTAAAATCAACGATGGGGACGGCCATCGGATGAGCATGATGGAGGACGACCATCAAGAAGTGGAGGACGACCACCTAGCAGGGTACGGCTGCTCTAAAATCAACGATGGGGACGACCATCGGATGAGCATGATGGAGGACGACCATCAAGAAGTGGAGGACGACCACTTAGCAGGGTACGGCTGCTCTCAGGGTTTATCATGACACAGGACGAGTGTCAGATAAAAAGGAAAATTTGCTTTGTTGGCGATCTACTGGGGATATAGTAAACACGGACGAGTATTTACAACCAAGAAAGTATAAGTGTTTAGATGTTGTGTATAGATTAAAGATGCGGACGAGCATCCTTAAGACTATGATACGGACGAGTATCATGTAGAAACAAAAACTGACACGTGTTCCGAGATGATGATACGGACGAGTATCAACTAGTTAACAAAGAACACGGACGAGTGTTGAATCTGAAAGGACTCTTCCGGGGAATAGTAGACACAGACGAGTATCTATATTCAAGAGGACATAAGTGTTTGACACGGTGTATGGATTAAAGATGCGGACGAGCATCCTTAAGACTATGATACGGACGAGTATCATGTAGAAACAAACACTAGACGCAATGTTCTGAGATGATGGTACGGACGAGTACCAACTGGTTAACAAAGAACAAGGACTATTGTTGAATCTGTGGGGATATGAATGGCATATACAAGATACGGACGAGCATCTGTATAAGTAACATGTATAGATGAGTGTTTTAACTGCTGGGGAGAGTGACACGGACGAGTGTCAAGAGAGAAAAGTATAATATTAACAAGTATATGGGTTGTAAAAGTGTAAGCGACTGCGCTGGGGATACGACACGGACGGGTGTCAAGAAAGTGTATATATAGGTATATGTGAGTGCGAAGATGATGCCTTTGGCTTTCTGCTGGTGATTTGACACGGACGGGTGTCGGGAAGTATCTGTAATACGGGGGTTTTGTTTGTAAAGAGTGTTCAGGCGACTTTACTGGGGGGTGATGACACGGACGGGTGTCCAAAGGAGTATATACTGGTGTTTGTGATTTGTGAGGCAACTGCTTCTGCTGGGAACTCTGGTGGGGATTTTTGTGTATTGTATCCTGCATTCTGATGAATGGTTCATTATTCACAAGTGTTTGATTCACAACATGACTTATGATTATGCTATGTATTTGATTTTTACCGTAATGCTCCGTATTAAACGGAATGCTACGCTTTGTGGGTGAATATGATGCAAATGCCATGATTATGCAAAAAGGTACAGATCCGGGATTCGGATCCCGTTGCTATGAAGATCTCTGGTCGATCTGTTTGAAATGGACCCCCCAGCTGGGGATGAGATCATTGATAGATCTGGTGAGATGTATCTGCTTGGGGAATAAGTCACTGATTGACACATCCTTGTAATGAGGGACCCAGCTGGGGTTTGTAGAAGCCTTCTGTACTCTGTTGTGACTCCTTCATGCGTTGCTCTTCTGATAGAGGCTGAAGCTTCTGTGGGGAGATGATTCCCTGACTTTTCATATTCTACTGAGGAAGAATGATTGGCACTACGGCTGGGGAAAGTTGTTGGCAACTCAGCTGGGGAGGAAGTTGTTGGCAACTCAGCTGGGGAGAAACATCTCTGGAGCCAAAAGCGAGTGTTGATCTGCCAGCTTGCTGGGATGTAACTTGCATGCCCCAAGTTGCGTTCTGGATACCTGCAATCCTGCAAAGATAAGGAAACGCACAAATGGTCCCGAGGTATCCTTTACTGGATTCCGTCATAGGAGTCAAGCACTTTTGAGAGTAAGTATATTCCCTGTAAGCACGTGTTTTTATTATTTAGAGAAAAAGCATCTGTACTTATGCAATCAGTTTTTTTAGAGACATCAGACATTCTTTGCAAATAAAAATGTACAAGACGAAACATGACTGAGAAATCTGATTTTATTAATTCATGTGCCCTAAATTGGCAAGATACAGTCAAGGAAACAAATCTCCTAAAATGAAGAGATTGTTACAAATTGAGAAACAAAGTGCTGGCGATGTTGACGACGCTTTGAGGAGCTTCCTCTCTCGCTATGACTCGTATGACTTTTGACGTTCTTCTCGTCTTGCTTTCTGAAAAAGGTTGATTCTGATTGAAGCTTGATCCTTTAGAGGCTTACCAAGTTGTAGGTGATACAGGCGAATTCAGAATGCAGTTGTTCGCTTATTCCCTTATTTTGCATGGATCGCCCTTTCGGGTTTTCAATTCATCGGGATACCCATTTTTGCCTGAGCTGTCCAATGCGGCTTTTCAACTCAGCGGGTGTACATTTTTTGTTCATTTTCCCTTACTTTTGCCCGAGTCTTTTATTCTGTTTTTGACTCGCCGGGATGCCCTATTTTTGCCTGGACTTACATTCTGTTTTTATGTCCAGCGGGTCATTTTTATGCGAAGTATTTTTTAACTGCATCTGAATTCACAGGGGACGGGAAGTCTTCACCATCCATGGTGCTGAGCATCAGTGCTCCACCAAAAAAAACTTTCTTTACCACGAATGGTCCTTCATAATTCGGAGTCCATTTGCCCCTGTGGTCTGTATGAGGAGGGAGGATTCTCTTCAGCACAAGATCTCCTACTTGGTACCCTCGGTGCCTGACTTTCTGATCGAAGGCTCTCTTCATTCTTTTCTGATATAGCTGCCCATGGCAGATTGCAGCCAATCTTTTCTCTTTGATCAGACTCAGTTGTTCGTATCGGGCCCGAACCCATTCTGCTTCGTTCAGCTTAACATCCATTAGCACCCGCAGAGAGGGTAACTCAACTTCAACAGGTAGGACTGCTTCCATACCATATACAAGCTGATACGGTGTTGCCCCAGTGGATGTCCTGATTGACGTGCGGTACCCATGCAAGGCAAACGGTAGCATTTCATGCCAGTCTTTGTAAGTGACTACCATCTTCTGCACAATCTTCTTGATATTCTTGTTAGCCGCCTCAACAGCGCCGTTCATCTTTGGCCTGTAAGGAGAAGAATTATGGTGTTGGATCTTGAAGTCCCGGCACAGCTCTGCCATCATTTTGTTGTTCAAGTTGGAACCATTATCAGTAATGATTCGCTCGGGAACTCCATATCGACAGATGATATCTCTCTTCAGAAATCTGGCTACCACTTATCTTGTAACATTTGCATATGAGGCTGCTTCAACCCACTTGGTGAAATAGTCAATGGCAACCAGGATGAATCTGTGGCCGTTCGAAGCAGTTGGCTCAATCTTGCCAATCATATCAACGCCCCACATAGCAAAGGGCCAGGGTGAAGACATTATATTCAAAGGATTGGGAGGCACATGCACCTTGTCTGCGTAGATCTGGCATTTATGGCATTTTCTGGCGTAGGCACAACAATCTGCATCCATTGTAATCCAGTAATAGCCTGATCTTAACAATTTCTTAGCCATGGCATGCCCTCCAGCATGGGTACCAAAAGATCCTTCGTGCACTTCATGCATCAACAAATCTGCTTCCGTCTTATCGACACATCTGAGGAGTACCATATCAAAGTTCCTTTTGTATAAAGACCCATCAGTGTTCAGAAAGAAACTACCAGCAAGCCTTCTCAAAGTCTTCTTATCATTGGAAGATGCCCCAGGTGGGTATGTTTGATCCTCCAAGAAGCATTTAATGTCATGGAACCAAGGCTTATCATCTTTGACAACATCTGCTGCAAATACATATGCTGGTCTATCAAGTCTGGATACTGAAATTTGAGGTACAAAGCTAGCAACTTGAACTTTGATCATGGATGAAATGGTAGCCAGAGCATCTGCAAATTGATTCTCGTCCCGAGGGATATACTCAAGCTTGACCGTTGTGAAGAAAGTCAATAACCTCCTTGTATAATCCCTGTAAGGTATCAGATGATCCTGGTGGGTATACCATTTTCCGTTGGTTTGATTAACTACCAGAGCTGAATCTCCGAATACAGTCAATGTCTTGATCCTGAGGTCAATGGCTTCCTCAAGACCCATAATGCAAGCTTCGTATTCAGCTTCGTTGTTAGTGCAGTTGAAAGTGAGTTTTGCCGAGAAAGGCATGTGAACTCCTTTTGGTGTTATGAGTACTGCACCAACACCACGTCCATTCGTGTTAACAGCCCCGTCAAACATCATAGTCCATTCTTCTTCCGGGTCAGGCCCTTCAGTGTGAATAGGCTCTTCATGATCTTTTGATTTTATGAACATGATGTCTTCATCAGGGAAGTCAAATCTCATAGGCTGGTAGTCATCAATAGGTTGCTCAGCAAGATATTCAGATAGTACACTGCCCTTGATGGCTTTCTGAGATGTGTACTGTATGTCGTATTCCGTGAGAATCATTTGCCATCTTGCAACCCGTCCGGTAAGAGCTGGCTTCTCGAAAATGTACTTAACTGGGTCCATTTTGGATATCAATAAAGTAGTGTGGGTCAACATATACTGTCTCAGTCGGCGAGCAGCCCACGCTAAAGCACAGCAAGTTTTCTCGAGCAGTGAATAACGTTGTTCACAGTCGGTAAACTTTTTGCTTAGGTAGTATATTGCATACTCTTTTCGACCAGACTCGTCATGTTGGCCCAGCACACACCCCATTGACTCTTCTAATACTGTCAAGTACATTATCAGAGGTCTTCCTTCAACTGGAGGCATAAGGATTGGAGGTTCTTGTAAGTATTCTTTGATCTTGTCAAAAGCCTTCTGGCAGTCTTCGTTCCACCTGACCGTCTGTTCTTTTCTTAACAGCTTGAACAAGGGTTCACAGGTTGCTGTAAGGTGAGATATGAACCGTGAAATGTAGTTCAATCGACCTAAGAACCCCCGAACTTCTTTCTCAGTTTTCGGTGCAGGCATCTCTTGAATGGCTTTGACTTTATCAGGGTCCACTTCAATCCCTTTCTCACTTACAATAAAGCCCAGCAGCTTACCAGATCGCACCCCGAATGTGCATTTGTTGGGGTTCAGCTTCAGTTGGTACTTCCTCAGACGCTTGAATAGCTTGAGCAGATTTACCAGGTGATCTTCCTCTGTAAGGGACTTGGCGATCATGTCATCCACATAACATTCTATTTCTTTATGGATCATCTCGTGGAATAATGTCACCATAGCCCGTTGATATGTTGCGCCCGCATTCTTCAGTCCGAATGGCATCACCTTGTAACAGAACGTGCCCCAAGGTGTAATGAATGTTGTCTTCTCCATGTCTTCAGGTGACATCTTGATCTGATTGTATCCTGAAAATCCGTCCATGAAGGAGAATACCGAGAACTGAGCCGTGTTATCGACCAATATATCAATGTGAGGTAATGGGAAGTCATCTTTCGGGCTAGCTCTGTTCAGGTCCCGGTAATCAACACACATCCTTACTTTGCCGTCTTTCTTAGGCACAGGTACTATATTAGCAACCCACGGTGGATAGCTAGTTACAGCAAGGAACCCGGCGTCCCACTGCTTTTGTACCTCCTCCTTGATTTTCATAGCCATGTCTGGGCGAGTACGGCGCAGTTTCTGTTTGACCGGTGGGCACTCTTCTCTCAAAGGCAGCTTGTGCACCACAATGTCGGTGTCCAACCCTGGCATATCTTGATAAGACCAAGCAAACACATCCACATATTCTTGAAGCAGATCAATCAGTTGTCTTTTCACTGAGTCTTGTAGGCAGGCCCCGATTTTAACTTCTTTCACGTCTTCATCTGTACCAAGATTAATCACTTCAACCTCCTCCTGGTGAGGAGTGATAACTTTTTCCTCTTGTCTCAACAACCTGGCTAGCTCTTCAGGAAGCTCATATTCTTCTTCAACCCCTTCATCAGCTTGATTGATCGGATTGTCAAAGTCATACGAAGTCATAGCTGTGCTGTTGTCGGTGCTTTCTGGAAGGCACTCTCTGCAAGGGTTCAGTTTGTTCATTTTAGTGATTGATTTTAATCTTGTTTAGAAAAGTGAAATAAAGTTATCATTTTGAAAACATCGCCATTTATTTTTTGTACAAAAAGAAAAATGGAAAAACAGTGAGCAGAAAAGGAAAAGACTCATTTGCAAAAAGATGTCTGATATTTCATTGATTAATCTTGTTTGCACAAAAAGTACAGATGGCCCGATTACAAAATGAGTCTTGTCATCTTGGGCAAGATGCAAGACTTTGATGCATGCTATAAAAATACAGGAAATAATAATTACTCTGCATGAGTAACTCTTATAATTTCCTGGGAATACCAGTTTGAGACACTGCTCCCCGGGATCTTTGGACGAATCTGTAATACCTCAAAATTTGCCCTCTCATTTCCTCAACATTTTGCATAGCATTTTGCATATATGGATTCATAAAATAACCAAAAACATTGCATCATATATAGCATAGCCGAGGCGTGGGTATGTGATCAATGATCGGAGCAACCGAAAGTTATGAAGAGGCTACCGAAGGGCCACAAAGCTTCTCAACCTTGTGCAAAGGGTTCACAATATCCCACAAGTCTTCACTTGAAGCCACAAGTCATGGAAAGTTTTGGTTTGATTGAAGGAGGCAAGCAGTGCAATACTTCTTGAGGGAAAAGAGCCGAATTAGGGTTTCATTTCTACAGGGCTTCTACATAAATTTTTGAGTCGAAGTGGATTTCTTTGACTTATATATGATGTCAAGTGCCTAGGGTTCAAATCTCGTCCACAAATTCATTTTGGAAGGGGTTCGACTGGCCGGACGACGGAAAATCGAGGAATTGGAGAAAAGGCAATCGGGCTAGGTAAAAAGGGTCGACTCCGGACTTTTAAGATCGAGATCGTGAAATTAGGGTTACAATGATCCTATGGTTCAAACTTGATCAAGAAATGATGGAGGAATCATAGAAAAACCAAAGAAAAATCATTTGAAAGGTAGTTAGTTTCACCATTTCCCTCCACCTTTCCTTCCACTTTCTTTCCACACTTCCTTTCATTCTTTCCGTCTCATTTTTCCACTTCAATTCCACTCCATTTCCCTTGGAAACTTCCACCACCTTCCACCATTTTCTAGAGTGTTCCAAGGAATATTCCCTTTTCCAACCCTAACCCTAACTAACTTCCAAACCTAATTTTGGATCCCAAACCTAATATTTGGGCCCCAAACCCAAACCTAGCTCCTAGCCTAGTCTCTATTTAAGCCATTTTCATCCAAACAAAAAGGGTTGAACACCATTTTCCAATCTCACTCTTTGATAAGCACTTTTTTCTCTCACTTTTCCTCTCCCTCTCACCAAAGCTTTTTCAAATAAGCTCTTCAAGTTTCACATTGAAACTTGAAGATCTTGAAGCTTAAGCCTCCAACCTCCATATTTTGTGGATTGAAGAAGGATAAGCTACTGAATTTTGTGAGGATTATCGACTTATCAGAAGCACACGAAGATTCAAGCTCAAGAACGCATTTATTTTGCGATTTCTTGGTTTTCGGTTTTCTCTTCGATTCAAGCTCCGATTCTTGCAACAATCACCGAAGCACTCCTCCGCTTCGTAGGTTGGTGATCTTAATCATTTCTTCTTTAAGTTATTCTCTCCATCTCGCCATTTTTGGCATTCTTTAAGTGCTTTTCGCTTTGTTTAAAATCAATTCCGTTTCGATTATGTTTGCTTGTGATTTGTGATTTTGGTTGAATTTGGATTTAAGGTGTTAATAGATATAGGTTCTACCATGTGTAAATAAGCTCCAATTGAGTAGAAATTTGTGTTAGCATGATTAAGTGGGGGTTAGGATTGTTTAGAAGGAAGATTGTGGCCAAAAGCACTTTTTTCAAAAGCATTTTTCACTTTTTGTTCAGTGTTAACCGGTTAACGCATTTGGTTAACCGGTTAACGCATGCGTTTTTGGCCAGAATGCTGTATTTTTCTGCCCGTTAACGGGTTAACCTATATGGTTAACCGGTTAACGCTGTTCATTTTTGGATTTTTAGCCTATTTTCTTGCTCAATCTTGCTTCCTAGTGCCTCTAATGTTCATGTATGTTTAGGTAGTGATTTTAGGGAATTTTTGGGTCCATTTCCAGTAGCCAATTTATTTTTTTCGAGTCGTTTCGACATGATTCCATTTACTTTTCTATGTTTTGTGTTAAAGGTGCAAATGTGATATAAGTGATTCTTGATGTTGTTTGCTACACTTTAATCATTTGTTTCACATGTTAATTGCTTGCTTAAATCCAACATATGCTTCATGATTATTGTCATTGCTTGCTTGATTGATAAAGTGATTAAATACCATGTTGATTTTTTGCCAAAAGTGATTAAATGCTTCACATGTTCATGCAAGTTTCTTGTGCTTAATTGACCATATCTTAACATGAGTTCAATTCTGATTTTATGCCATGCATGTGTAACAATTGATGCTTGTAGTGATACTTGTTCAATCTCATGATAAAATGCTCATGTGTGCAACATGAAAAAAGTATGTTTGTTCTTGATTGATCATTGTCATTTTTAATCAAATAAATGATGTAAATAAATTCACATGTTTGAGTTCATTTTGTGATGCATGTAGATTCATGTCAAGTGACATTAATGTGTTGTTTATCATTCACTTTGTGCACATAAATAAAAATAATCAAATTTGGATTTTGCATTTCATAGCTGTTTTTGTATATAGCTGCTGTAAAATACATGTTGTTTGTTATATTAGTATGATGTGTGTGACTTTCTACACCTACTTTTTCATGTTGCATGCTGGCTGTAAAAAGCTGGTGGGTGTTAGGCTTAGTTTCATAGCTGTTTGTGTATTAAGGGGCTGTAATAGGTGTTGTATTTTGGTTTTAGCATTTTTCTAGTTCCTTTAGGATTAAAATAGAGTCTAGTTTAGGTCTAAGGTGCCTTAGAATTTAATTAGGATTTAATTAATGTGTGTTTGCCTTATTCTTTTTAATAAAAATGTGCGTTAACACTTGTTTTGTAGTGGGGAAGATTGAGGTAAGTTTACTCCACTTTATCCTTTATTTTTTATGCATTTCTTTTAGGCTTTTTAATTCATTTTTCCTTCCATGTTTGTGATTGGTAGGATTCCCCATTGTTAGGACCAACTTATCTTCCTTAGGAAGTAAGTTGCATCCTTTTTCCTTTTTTTCTTTTCCTTTTTCCATTAGGAATAGAAAACCTCACTAACCACTAGGATCACTTTGTAAATACATAATACATTAGGATTGAGTCTTAGTCCCTTAGATTTTTCCTTTTATCAACTTGAGTCATTCTCTTTCTCATCTCAAAAGAAAAGCAATAAAACACTTAATAAAAACCGAACAATCTTGTACGACACGAGACTTTGTTGCGGAGTGTTTATACGCGTCCTGTTTCGGGGCGAGGTGTAAGTACTTCCCGCGATTGATAGGTCTTAGTATGAGAACGTTCACAAACAAATTCAAAACACTTCTTTTAAAAAGACAAAAACAAACAATAACCGACTATCCTGCGGGAACTTCTTCTCTCATCTCATTCACTCACATCGCGAACTCGCGGCGACTTGTCACACATGCAAGACGGTAAACGCACTCGTACCAGACGAGCCTGCAACACCTGAGCATAGACACACGCAGTTCCAGCTGTAAAAAACACAAACAAATAGTTCCCGCCTAGGTTAGGCGAACTACGTCGACTCTGATCCTCATTATCCCGATGAGGTACGTAGGCAGCGGGGTAGGGCCCGTTCGAGCACATTCTGTATTTTCCCTACATTTCCCCTTTTCTTTCCATTCTCTCTTCTTATTCCTTTCTCATTTTCCATTCCCTTTATTCCAGTAGCGGTTTTATTCAGCAGCATCTTATTTTCTCACCCTTTGAAACAAACAAGCAAGCGTGGATCCCGTCGGGTACGACGGACGATCTGGGGTGCTAATACCTTCCCAGTTCGTAACCGACTCCCGAACTCAGATCTTTGGTTCGCAAGGCCTTGTCCTTTCCTTCTTCCTCAGGTTTGTGCAACATTACCTTTCCCATTCTTCGGGATAAAAATGTCTGGCTGGCGACTCTAACCTTTCCGCGCCACTTTCGCGTTTGTACTAGGATGAAAATCCCGGGAGCGACAGCTGGCGACTCTGCTGGGGATCGAACCCAGAATCTCTGGTTTCCCTTGTAGAGTCAATCCTAGCGCCTGTTTGGTTTTGTTCTTTGGGTGTATATGTGTTTGTTGCTGAGTGCTTTAGTTTAGCTTTACTGTTTTATTTACAGTTTTATTTACAGCTTTACTTTATCGCATTTATTTACCGCTTTCAGTATTTTATTTTCCATGCATCATATTATACTGGACTGTCTGGCTGTGCTGGTTTTCATTTTTTCTGTGGGTTGGGAGTTACTGTGAGATAAGCCAAATACCCGGCTTGAGTGCACCATAGGATTAGCGTGGACATGTTGTGCTCGCATGGTTACATGATGAGTGGTGATGTGTTCCACACCCAGGTTGCGACTGTCTTGGGACTATTCTGTGTGGGGGTTCTTCCCCACTTCAGGGTACAACCTTGATAGTTATGTGCAGCTGGGGACCGATCATTGAGAACCTTAATGGAAACAACCCTCTCCAGTGATGACAGTGGCAGACCACATTTGTTGGCAAACCCACTCGCATCCGAGGGTCCATTGGGAACTCGCATAGGATGGCCTGGTTCTCTCATAGGAATTCAGTTAAAGCAAACTGTTCGTATGACGATAGTATTGTACCCTTCGGGATGAATGTACTATTGTTTCTCGATTCAGTGCTTGAAGCTGGAAACTTGTGAGGGATGCTTGTTTTTCCGGACTCAACTGAGACCTCCCTGAGTAGTACATGATGCCAAACCGATTCCCTGATTTGGTCATGAGCCATTTCTCGGAAATGGTAAACGTATTATTGCTATTCGGCTTTGAGAGTCCGTGATGTTGACCCGAGTAGCACACCCGTGAGATTGGGAGGGGTTTACAGGTTTGCAGGAACCCTGGTACCTTCAGCATACCCACTTTGCCTTTGATTCAGTTTTGTGATCTGGATTTCTGTTCTTAAGTTATGGACCCCGGATCAGAGGGATGATTATTGTGATATCCGGATTTTGAGACCGTGCACCGACACCTGATTATATGATTGGCACATCACAGACACTTCACTGATCACATGCCTTGTCTTGCATAAGCATCATATCATCATTAATCATTTGTGTTTCTTTTATTCTCAGGGTCTACATTTATTCCCGGTTCCTGGCCATATTATTGTTTCAGAATGGAAGACGTCAAAAAGAGAACTGTGCACTACAAATTCTTCGATACTAAGATGGATCTGATCAACCAATTGGTGTCTCTGATTACCCCGGGTCATTTGGGCTACTTCAAGGAAACGTATGGAGATATTTTGGATCTGGTATTCAACTTGGATAGTTCTCAGAGGAGTGCCATTCACACTTTATTGCAGTATTATGATCCACGGCTTAGGTGCTTCACATTTCATGACTTTCAGTTGGGTCCTTTGCTGGAAGAATATGCTGAGATTATGGGAGTTTCAATCAAGGATCAGCTTCCTTTTAACTCGGAGATGACAAGACCAACTCACGATGATATTGCTAAGGCTCTTTATTTGAGCCCGTCAGAGGTGTCTTCTAATATGGTTTCCACCAAAGCAGGAGTACTTGGTTTTTCCTTAGAGTTTCTGGTCAAGAGAGCTGAAGAACGTGCCGTGGAGAAGAAGTGGGATTCAGTTTGTGCTATCTTGGCGTTATCTGTGTATGGGATAGTTTTATTGGCTGACATGGACAAGTTTGTGGACATGAATGCCATTCATTTGTTTGTGTTGAAGAATCCGGTGCCCACTCTCTTTGGTGATCTGTATTATTCTGTGCATTACAAAAATGAGAAGAGGCGAGGAGGTCTTGTTAAATGTTGTGCTCCTTTATTCTACAAATGGGTCATGAGACACTTGCCTACTACTGAGAGTTTTGCGGATCCTAATTCTACTTGGGCTCAGAAGCTAAGTACTTTGTCTGCTGGAAATATCAGGTGGTTTACTTTGAAGTTGAAGGGAAAGAATTTCATTACTAGTTGTGGTAATTACCCTAATGTGCCTTTGTTAGGAGTATCAGGATGTATTAATTACAATCCCATCCTCTTAAGAAGACAGTTAGGGTATGCGCTCAAGGAGGTTCCTGATGAGTCTGAATTATTCCAAACCTTCTATTTTCCGGTGAAAGACAATCTTCCTTTGGTTCAAAAAGCTGCAGGGTCCTGGAAGATGATTAAGAGGAAGGGTATAGCATGTCTGGGCAAAAGCAACAATCGAATGTTTCCTGAATTTGAAGCCTGGATAAAGAATGAGGTTCAAGCGGCTCTAGTTCCTTTTTTCTGTGCCAACTCCACCACCTGCTACGGTACCTTTGGAGGAATATCAGAAGTTAGAGGCTTTGGTTAAGCAACTGAGGGTTGAAAATCAAGAGGCTCTTAATTCTTGTCAAGCGCTGATGATCCAGAACCGTCAATTGAAAGATAGAGCTGAGCAAGCCGAGGAAATAGTCCGTCTTAAGCAGAAAGATTTTGAAGATAGAGAGCTCTACTTCCGAAAGAAAGGTTTAGCCGAGACTCACAAGACGGCCCAGCGCCGAAGAGAGAAGAAGGATCTTAGCGAAGCCAATGAAGCTGTTACTTTATGGCAGGAGAAATGGGACGAGAATCTGAAGAAACAAAAGGAGTTAGACGCCAAGCACAAACAGGAAGTCAAAAGCCTTCGGGATTCTTTAGATGGGCAGAAAGAACTTCTCAGGAAAGCTTATTATCAAGAGGAGGATCGTATCCGGCGAGTAACAGAAAGCCAGCAGGCACTGAAGGAAGCTCGAAAGGAGATTGAAGACTTGAAGTTGAAAGCTGAGGTGAAAAGGTCGAAGGCCGAGTCGAGTCAAAGCAAGGAGAATGAAGCAGCATTTCTACAGCAGATCGAGGAGTTACACGCTTCTTCTGATACGAGGGACCTCCTCATTCAGAAGCTCATCCAGGAGCCCGGTCATCCAGATGTGGTTCAACTGTTCCAGAGCGTCAAATGCCTTAGCTGGAGATTGAAAGATATAGAGTTCCCTAGTGTGTAATTTCACATTGTTGTACTTGGATTACCCACAGGCTTGTTGTGGGATTCCTTATATGTGATGTACTTTTGTTATTGTGATTGGCACCCTTCGGGGACTTTGTATTTTTCAAATTCCAGTTTATATGATTGATTTGTTCCGGATTTCTTGTTTGCTATTTGCACCGACACGGGGTAATGAGCACCAATTCTTCACAGCCGTCATTATGTCTGAATATCATTTGGGTCTTCTTCCCAATTCTTATCTTCTTAATGCCAGGACCGGACACAGTAAAATACTCGGGAATAAAAGGAACACATTGCATTGCATACACATCATTTGCATTTTGTCTTTGTCTTTGCAGGTTTTTCTCCAAGATGTCTAATTTATCTGTGTTCATCAGGCAAAGATTGCGAGGGCCGCCAAGACCCGATACCTTCGACAAAATATTCCTCATCGGTACGCGACCCGCAGTAATCAAAGAACAGCAATGGACGCCATGCAGACAGAACTCAACGATGTCCGTACCAAGATGGCAGAATTTGTGACTCTGATGCAGGGGATGGCCCAGGGGCAGCAGGAGCTGAGAAATGCAATTCAAGGGTTAACTCCTCCTAACACTAATGCTCAGGCGACTACTTCCGGCGGACTAGGGGCTCCTCCCAACACTAACAACGGTACAGGTGGACCTCATGTTCCAGATCCAGCTATGGCTACGTATGTTCCTGTGCAGGACAGGCAGGAAGACCAATTCCAGTACTTCAACAATGACATGGGTTTCGGCGGTGACGGAAATCTCAACGACTTCTTGGTGCTTGCAGAGAAGGTCAAGGCCTTAGAGTGCAAAGATACTTTGGGGATTGACGTGTCAGATATGGGTTTAGTACCTGGGGTGGTCATTCCGCACAAGTTCAGGCCACCAGCATTCAATAAATACAACGGCAGCTCTTGCCCGAAAACTCACCTACAGGCCTTCTACAGGAAGATTGCGGCTCACACGCGAGATGAGAAACTATGGATGTACTATTTCCAGGATAGCCTTTCTGGAGGATCCTTGGAGTGGTACATGAAGTTGGAAAGAAGTTCTATCAGAAGCTGGAAGGATTTGGGAGAGGCCTTCCTCAGACAATATCAATACAATATTGACATGGCACCTAGCCGTACTCAGCTTCAAAGCTTGACACAGAGGAGCTCGGAGAGCTTCAAGGACTATGCACAGAGGTGGCGTGAGGTGGCCGCCCGAGTGCAACCACCTTTATTGGAAAGAAAGATGGTCGATCTTTTCCTGAATACCCTCCCAGGGCATTTCATGGAAAGGTTGGCTGGTTGTTCCTCAAGTGGTTTTTCAGACATTATCCTGACTGGAGAAAGAATCGAAAGCTGGCTCAAACAGGGGAAGATTCAAAATGGAAGCGCTTCAGTATCTGGCATCAAGAAACCCTTTGTGAAAAGGAGGGAAGGAGAAACAGGAGCAGTATACGCGCAGAGAGGAATGATGCACCAAGGATATTATCAGCAAGTGGCCCCCGTCACTATTTCAACTCAGGCAGTTCAACAACGGATTCAGCCTCCACAGCCGCAACGCTCACAGGGGTATCAGCCAAGACCCCCTCGTCCGTACTACTCCCAGAGGGTGAAGGATAGACATATTGAAGCTCCACCAATGTCTTACTCACAACTGTTGAAGAATCTCCTGCAGCTTCAAATGATTCAGCTCCGTACCTTGCAACCTCCGAGGCCAGGCCAAATTCCTGAAGGTTATGATTCGAATGCTAGATGCGAGTTTCATTCTGGAGCTCCCGGCCATAGTACTGAGAATTGTAAAGCATTGAAGCATGTGGTTCAGGACTTGTTGGATTCTAAAGCGATCAATTTCGCTCCCTCTCCTAATGTGCTAGAAAATCCCATGCCTCCTCACAGGGGCACGGTTGGTGCAATTGGTGAAGGGGAGAAATTGAATCTGGTGGATGATGTAGATGACTTGAAGACTTCATTGGTTGCTATCAAGGCTTGTTTGTTGAAGAAAGGCATTTTCCCCGGATGCGAGGATGATTGTTCAGAATGTACAGAAGCTACCAACGGTTGTAAACGATTGAAGGCCGGAATTCAAGGTATGATTGATGAAGGAGTGCTGCAATTTGACAAGATTGTGAAAGAAAGTGAAGTATCTACAGTAACTATCTTTTATGATCCATCCCAAGTTCCTTCGCGTGCTAGAGTGGCACCAATAACTATTACCACTGCTGGACCCATAATGTACCAAAGTGACAGAGCAGTTCCTTGGCATTACGGTGGTGAAGTGTATTACAATGGCCAGAGGCAAGAATTGGCCACGACTAGTATGACCCCAGCTCAAGTAGAGAATGTTGGAGTAGGGGGTTTTACTCGAAGTGGAAGATTGTTTGCACCTGAAGCATTGAGAAGCAATGTGATACCACCCAGGGATACTGTCGAAGCCCAAGCTAGAGCCAGGGGAAAGCAACCTGTAGTTGCCAATGATCCAACTCCATCAGTTGATCCAGATCTCACCTTTGATAAAGAAGCCGAAGAATTCCTGAGGATCATCAAGAAGAGTGACTATAAGATTGTAGACCATTTGCAGCAGACGCCGTCAAAGATCTCCATCTTATCATTACTCATGTGTTCGGACTCTCACAGGAAGGCCCTTTTAAATATTCTGAACAAGGCATACGTGCCTCAGGATATTTCCGTAAACCAGCTAGAAACGGTGGTGTCCAGTGTTAATGCCAGTCATGGATTGGGTTTCACGGACTTGGACTTAACTTCTGATGGGCGTGCTCACAATCGGGCATTGCATATTTCTCTGGAATGCAGGGGTGCAGTGCTCTCCCATGTGCTGGTGGATACTGGTTCATCTTTGAATGTCTTGCCTAAGAAGGCATTGATGAAGCTGGACTATGATGGGGTGGTGCTGAAGCCCAGTGATCTAGTAGTACGGGCATTTGATGGATCAAGAAGATCGGTATTTGGAGAGGTGGAGTTACCTATTAAGGTAGGTCCACAAGTCTTCAGTACCACGTTTTACGTGATGGATATCCAGCCGGCATATAGTTGTTTACTTGGAAGGCCCTGGATACACTCAGCAGGAGCGGTTTCTTCTACACTTCATCAGAAATTAAAGTTCGTCTGGGAAGGTCAAGTTGTGACAGTCAGCGGGGAGGAAGATATTTTTGTTAGTCATCTCGCCTCATTCAAATATGTGGAGATGGATGGCGAAATAGTCGAGACCCCTTGTCAAGCTTTTGAGCCTTTGAAGTCCGAGCAAGCATCTGCAGTAGCAAATTCTCCTGAAGAACCGAAGAAGGTGGTTTCCATAGCTTCCTATAAACAAGCGCGTGAATTGGTAGAATCCGGGATCCGAGAAGGCTGGGGCAGCCCGGTAGAAGTGCCAGAGAAGAAAGACATGTTCGGGATTGGCTATCACCCTGGAAGATCTTCGTCTGAATCAAGTGCTAAAGATTGTCAGAGCCCGGTTACTTTCACAAGTGCCGGAATGGTAAACTACGAGAACATCAGTGCTGTACAGGATGACATCGTCGATAGTGATTGTGATTTAGATGAATGGATCAGGCCTGCCGCTCCAGGAACTCAACTTAGCAACTGGACATCGGAAAGGCTTATTTCGGTCACTTCCTTCGAAGAGTAATAATGTTTTGTTTCTATTTTTCCTGTACTAAAGCACTATGTCTTACCCGGGGCATAGTGGCTCTTTGTAAGGGTTCATTTGTTCATTAACACAATCATAAATAAAATTGACGTTTCACATTCATTTCATGTTGTTCTCTGTCTTTCGTTTTTACTTTTGTTTTTCAAAAGGAAAGAAAAGTTTTAAAATGGCAATGTTTCTCATTTTCTCAAGTTGTTGCTAAAGCCTTGCATGAATCATCATTCATGCAGGTGCTCGTCACCGGATCTTATCAATGACGACCCTGTTATGGCTAAGTATGACTTTGACAATCCAATTTATCAAGCCGATGAGGAAGGTGAAGAGGATTGTGATTTACCCGAAGAATTGGCCAGACTACTCAAACAGGAGGAGAAGATGATTCAGCCGCACGAGGAAGATGTTGAAGTGATAAACCTGGGTACTGAAGAAGACAAGAAAGAAGTTAAGATCGGAGCTGCATTAGAAGAATCTGTCAAGACTCGTTTGATGGCTATGCTTCGAGAATACGTTGACGTCTTCGCATGGTCCTACCAAGATATGCCGGGTTTAGACACTGACATCGTGGTACACAAGCTACCTCTCAGAGAAGGTTGTCCTCCGGTGAAGCAGAAGTTGAGGCGCACACGTCCAGACATGGCAATCAAAATAAAAGAAGAAGTGCAAAAACAGTTTGATGCTGGCTTCTTGGCCGTGACTAGTTATCCTCCATGGGTTGCTAACATCGTGCCGGTTCCTAAAAAAGATGGCAAAGTCAGAATGTGTGTGGATTACAGGGATTTGAATAGGGCTAGCCCCAAAGATGATTTCCCTCTACCTCACATAGATGTACTTGTCGATAATACTGCTCAGTTTTCCGTGTTCTCTTTCATGGACGGATTCTCAGGCTATAATCAAATCAAGATGGCTCCCGAGGATATGGAAAAGACAACTTTCATCACTCCTTGGGGCACCTTTTGTTACAAAGTCATGCCGTTTGGTTTAAAGAATGCAGGAGCTACCTACCAACGGGCAATGGTGACGTTGTTTCACGACATGATCCATCATGAAATTGAGGTCTATGTTGATGACATGATAGCAAAGTCCCAGACGGAAGAAGAACACTTGGTCAACCTAGCAAAATTGTTTGACAGGCTTCGAAAGTTCAGACTGAGGTTAAATCCGAATAAATGCACCTTCGGGGTTCGTTCTGGCAAGTTGCTCGGCTTCATTGTTAGTGAACGAGGAATTGAGGTCGATCCGGCCAAAGTGAAAGCAATCCAGGAAATGCCTGAGCCAAAGAATGAAAAGCAAGTGCGTGGTTTCTTGGGGAGATTAAACTACATTGCACGGTTTATTTCTCACCTGACGGCCACGTGCGAGCCCATCTTCAAGCTTCTGAGGAAGAATCAGGCCATTAAATGGAATGAAGACTGTCAGCGAGCCTTTGACCGAATCAAAGAGTACCTGTTGGAACCACCAATTCTTATGCCTCCAGTGCCAGGGAGACCTCTGATTATGTATCTCACTGTGCTGGAAGGATCAATGGGATGTGTACTGGGTCAGCAGGACGAGTCTGGTCGAAAAGAGCATGCCATTTATTACCTTAGCAAAAAGTTTACCGATTGTGAGACACGATACTCACTACTCGAGAAAACTTGCTGCGCTTTGGCATGGGCTGCTCGCCGACTAAGACAGTACATGCTGACTCACACTACTCTCCTAATTTCCAAGATGGATCCTGTAAAATACATCTTTGAGAAGCCGGCTTTGACAGGAAGAGTGGCCCGTTGGCAGATGATACTCACGGAGTATGACATACAATACACTTCACAAAAAGCAATAAAGGGGAGTGTGTTGTCAGAATACTTGGCCCAGCAGCCGATTGATGATTATCAACCCATGAGGTTTGAGTTTCCGGATGAGGACATCATGTTCCTCAAGTCGAAAGACCATGAAGAACCACTTCCGGAGGAGGGGCCTGACCCTGAATCCAGATGGAAGTTGATGTTTGACGGAGCTGTAAACATGAATGGGAGTGGAGTAGGTGCTGTTATTATCTCACCAGAAGGAGTCCACACACCTCTCGCCGCTCGGTTGACCTTTGAGTGTACTAACAACGAGGCCGAGTATGAAGCTTGCATCATGGGGATCGAAGAGGCAATAGACTTGCGAGTCAAGAACCTTGAGATCTTCGGAGATTCTGCTTTGGTGGTGAATCAGGTCAATGGCAAATGGCTAGTTCATCAAGCTCGTTTGATTCCTTACCGAGATTACGTCAGGAGGCTGTTAACCTTCTTTACCAAAGTAAAGCTGAGCTATGTTCCTAGAGACGAAAACCAGTTCGCCGATGCTCTCGCAACTTTATCGTCCATGATCAAAGTTTGTCGAGAAAATTTCGTGCCTCGAATTTCGGTCTCCAGGCTTGAAAGACCGGCTTATGTCTTTGCAGTTGGTGATAGTGAAGATGATAAGCCTTGGTACCACGACATCAAACAATTCCTGAAGGCTCAAGAATACCCGGCCGGGGCATCCAGTAAAGATAAGAAAACTCTTAGAAGACTGGCGGGAGGTTTCTTCTTGAATCAGGATGGTGTGTTGTACAAACGGAACTTTGACATGGTGCTGCTCAGGTGTGTGGACAGACGCGAGGCAGACATGTTAATGCAGGAGGTTCACGAAGGCTCCTTCGGTACCCATGCTGGAGGACATGCCATGGCCAAGAAATTATTGAGATCGGGATACTATTGGATTACCATGGAATCTGATTGTTGCAAATACTCCCGTAAATGCCATAAGTGTCAAATTTATGCCGACAAGGTCCATGTGCCTCCGAATCCGTTGAGTGTCATGTCTTCACCGTGGCCATTCGCTATGTGGGGCATCGATATGATTGGAAAGATTGAGCCAACAGCTTCTAATGGGCATCGCTTCATCCTAGTTGCTATTGATTATTTCACGAAGTGGGTTGAAGCAGCTTCCTACACCAATGTCACCAAACAAGTGGTTGCTCGGTTTATTAAGCGGGACATCATCTGCCGGTATGGAGTCCCTGAAAGGATCATTACTGATAATGGTTCTAACCTCAACAACAAGATGATGGCTGACTTGTGTCGAGACTTCAAAATAGAACACCACAACTCTTCTCCATATCGTCCGAAGATGAATGGCGCCGTCGAGGCGGCTAATAAAAACATCAAGAAGATTGTTCAGAAGATGGTGGTGACATACAAAGACTGGAACGAGATGTTACCATTCGCGTTGCATGGGTATAGAACGTCAGTACGCACTTCAACTGGGGCAACTCCATTCTCATTGGTGTATGGTATGGAGGCAGTCTTACCAGTCGAAGTGGAAATCCCTTCCTTGAGGCTGATGATGGACATCAAGCTAGATGAAGCTGAGTGGCTCCGATCCAGATATAATCAATTGAGTCTCATTGAAGAGAAGCGTCTAGCAGCGGTATGCCATGGACAGTTGTATCAACGACGAATGAAGCAAGCTTTTGACAAGAAGGTGCGACCACAGAGGTACATGCCAGGAGACTTAGTGCTGAAAAGGATTCTTCCTCCTCTCAACGATCACAGGGGCAAGTGGACACCCAACTATGAAGGACCGTTCGTGGTTAAAAAGGTTTTCTCAGGCGGAGCCTTAATGCTGACAACCATGGACGGAGAAGACTTTCCATCCCCTGTCAACGCAGACGCAGTAAGAAAATACTTCGTGTAAAAAAGGACCCGCTGGATAAAAACAGAATAAAGATCCAGGCAAAAATGGGCATCCCGGCGAGCCAAAACAGAATAAAAGGCTCGGGCAAAAGTTAGGGAAATTTTGAAAAAAATGTACACCCGCTGAGTTGAAAAGCCACATCGGACAACTCAGGCAAAAAAGGGTATCCCGGTGGATTGAAAACCTGAAAGGGCGATCCACGCAAAAGAGGGATTAACACGAACGACTGCGATCTGCGAGATCCATGACCTACCTACAGTTGAGGCTATCCTAAGGGTTGAAGATCAGTTCACTTACTTTTTCTCAAGAGGCAAAAGAGCGGAGCGTCTTGAAGATATACAAGTCATAACCGGGTTGAAACTTGATGAGATTCATTTTTTCACATTGCCAATAGGGTAGTTTGTTTTTCTTTTGGTTGTTCCCTCATTCCAGGGAACTGCTTCCTTTGTATTGCCTATTCAGGGCCACCTTTCCAAATCAATAAAAATTCAACTTCAGTCAATTGACCATTTTAGCTTTT
Organism: Lathyrus aphaca; assembly: GCA_963966055.1. Taxonomy (NCBI): domain Eukaryota; kingdom Viridiplantae; phylum Streptophyta; class Magnoliopsida; order Fabales; family Fabaceae; genus Lathyrus; species Lathyrus aphaca. The sequence goes on along the minus strand of OZ014519.1, from coordinate 286,584,644 downwards.
TGTTTTTACTTTTTCATCTGGCATTGATTGTTTGTGAAAACGTCTAGCAAATGGTAACTTGCATTGTGTTATGAACATTTGAATGCTTTTCTAACTCATGCAGGAGAATAGAAACATTTAATGCAACTCTGAAAGGGTGCTGAGATACCTAGACAATGATTCATGCTATGAGCCTGGGGCAAGCAGGTCCCAAACTAATTCTCTATGTTGCAGGTGCTATCGATTGTGTTCTTGCAGGTACAGGTACTGGTGTTGCTAACAGAGCTAAAAGATCACTATCCAGGATGGGCATTCCCATTTGTTTGAGCAGAAACAAATGTCTCCCGGGGTGTTTCCAATTATCCCCAGCCATGTGCAAGTTGAAATTTATCCCAGCTAGACAGCAGAGAGTGGGTGCAATCCCCAAGCAGAAGTCTCCGTGCAGACAGGGGCAATTCTTAACAGCGTAAAGAGTATTTTGCCTCCCCAGCAGTTGCTTCCTCAGCAGTGTCACGTCTTTGGTTCCCAGGAAGTCCTCACTTCCCCATTAGAGTTCAAAAAGGGTCCACCTCCAGCAGGGTCTTGGCGCTCCCATCTCAAAGTCCAATTTATTTTTGGCAGTGGCGGCTATTCTGAGCCAGCGAATTATTAGTAGCTCTCCCCGCAGAGTTATTTTCTCCTCACAAAGATTAGTCAGATCAATGCAGTGATCATCAGTTCCTCCTCAGTCAAGCCATATGGGATACTTGCGGTCTTCTTGTCAGAAGATCTCTTTGCATTTGCATATGCATAATCATCATCGCATTTGCATCCTCCAAAGCGTAGCATTTCCACCGTCGTGGAGCATTACGCCATAAATTCAAATATATGCATACCAGCATGGGCCAGTTTTGAGGTATATTACATGAGACCTGTTATATCTCCTATCAGATTGATATATTCCCCATAGAATGCAACTTCATTTCCCAGGATGGATGCTTCTACCAAGTTTTGTTGTTATCCCCAATTGAGTCTTGTTTCAGTACAACAGTCTCACATTTTTTCGCGTCTCCGTTTCAGTACAACGGTCGCGTCTCGGGCTCTCGTTTAAGTACAACGACCCCATTTCTTTTCGAGTCTCCATTTAAGTACAATGGTCTCGTCTTTGAGTCTTGTTTCAGTACAACAGTCTCATTTCCTTTCGCGTCTCCGTTTCAGTACAACGGTCGCGTCTCAGGTTATCATTTAAGTACAATGATCCTGTTTGCTCGGGCTCTCGTTTAAGTACAACGACCCCATTTCTTTTCGAGTCTCCATTTAAGTACAATGGTCTCGTCTTTGAGTCTTGTTTCAGTACAACAGTCTCATTTCCTTTCGCGTCTCCGTTTCAGTACAACGGTCGCGTCTCAGGTTATCATTTAAGTACAATGATCCTGTTTGCTCGGGCTCTCGTTTAAGTACAACGACCCCATTTCATTCGAGTCTCCATTTAAGTACAATGGTCTCGTATTTGAGTCTTGTTTCAGTACAACAGTCTCATTTCTCTTCGCGTCTCCGTTTCAGTACAACGGTCGCGTCTCAGGTTATCATTTAAGTACAATGATCCTGTTTGTTCGGGCTCTCGTTTAAGTACAACGATCCCATTTCATTCGGGTTATCATTTAAGTACAATGATCCCGTTTCATCCCGTCTTATCTTCTTTTGAGTTGTCATTCGAGGATGGCATGCTTCCCAGTAAATTTCCACCTGTTTCTATTTTTCCGCTACCTATTCGGAGGTCAAAATCAGAAAATACATAAATAAATAAATGGGCAGATGGCATTTCCATTACCTTCGGTGTGCAAATTTTCAGGTTTTATTCGAGTATTCAATCACTCCATACCTTGAACGCCTAAAAGTTGTTGCAATCATCCGTTCAGGTCTGCAGTTGATTGAATAGGGGCAGCTGTAATACCTCAAAATTTGCCCTCTCATTTCCTCAACATTTTGCATAGCATTTTGCATATATGGATTCATAAAATAACCAAAAACATTGCATCATATATAGCATAGCCGAGGCGTGGGTATGTGATCAATGATCGGAGCAACCGAAAGTTATGAAGAGGCTACCGAAGGGCCACAAAGCTTCTCAACCTTGTGCAAAGGGTTCACAATATCCCACAATTCTTCACTTGAAGCCACAAGTCATGGAAAGTTTTGGTTTGATTGAAGGAGGCAAGCAGTGCAATACTTCTTGAGGGAAAAGAGCCGAATTAGGGTTTCATTTCTACAGGGCTTCTACATAAATTTTTGAGTCGAAGTGGATTTCTTTGACTTATATATGATGTCAAGTGCCTAGGGTTCAAATCTCGTCCACAAATTCATTTTGGAAGGGGTTCGACTGGCCGGACGACGGAAAATCGAGGAATTGGAGAAAAGGCAATCGGGCTAGGTAAAAAGGGTCGACTCCGGACTTTTAAGATCGAGATCGTGAAATTAGGGTTACAATGATCCTATGGTTCAAACTTGATCAAGAAATGATGGAGGAATCATAGAAAAACCAAAGAAAAATCATTTGAAAGGTAGTTAGTTTCACCATTTCCCTCCACCTTTCCTTCCACTTTCTTTCCACACTTCCTTTCATTCTTTCCGTCTCATTTTTCCACTTCAATTCCACTCCATTTCCCTTGGAAACTTCCACCACCTTCCACCATTTTCTAGAGTGTTCCAAGGAATATTCCCTTTTCCAACCCTAACCCTAACTAACTTCCAAACCTAATTTTGGATCCCAAACCTAATATTTGGGCCCCAAACCCAAACCTAGCTCCTAGCCTAGTCTCTATTTAAGCCATTTTCATCCAAACAAAAAGGGTTGAACACCATTTTCCAATCTCACTCTTTGATAAGCACTTTTTTCTCTCACTTTTCCTCTCCCTCTCACCAAAGCTTTTTCAAATAAGCTCTTCAAGTTTCACATTGAAACTTGAAGATCTTGAAGCTTAAGCCTCCAACCTCCATATTTTGTGGATTGAAGAAGGATAAGCTACTGAATTTTGTGAGGATTATCGACTTATCAGAAGCACACGAAGATTCAAGCTCAAGAACGCATTTATTTTGCGATTTCTTGGTTTTCGGTTTTCTCTTCGATTCAAGCTCCGATTCTTGCAACAATCACCGAAGCACTCCTCCGCTTCGTAGGTTGGTGATCTTAATCATTTCTTCTTTAAGTTATTCTCTCCATCTCGCCATTTTTGGCATTCTTTAAGTGCTTTTCGCTTTGTTTAAAATCAATTCCGTTTCGATTATGTTTGCTTGTGATTTGTGATTTTGGTTGAATTTGGATTTAAGGTGTTAATAGATATAGGTTCTACCATGTGTAAATAAGCTCCAATTGAGTAGAAATTTGTGTTAGCATGATTAAGTGGGGGTTAGGATTGTTTAGAAGGAAGATTGTGGCCAAAAGCACTTTTTTCAAAAGCATTTTTCACTTTTTGTTCAGTGTTAACCGGTTAACGCATTTGGTTAACCGGTTAACGCATGCGTTTTTGGCCAGAATGCTGTATTTTTCTGCCCGTTAACGGGTTAACCTATATGGTTAACCGGTTAACGCTGTTCATTTTTGGATTTTTAGCCTATTTTCTTGCTCAATCTTGCTTCCTAGTGCCTCTAATGTTCATGTATGTTTAGGTAGTGATTTTAGGGAATTTTTGGGTCCATTTCCAGTAGCCAATTTATTTTTTTCGAGTCGTTTCGACATGATTCCATTTACTTTTCTATGTTTTGTGTTAAAGGTGCAAATGTGATATAAGTGATTCTTGATGTTGTTTGCTACACTTTAATCATTTGTTTCACATGTTAATTGCTTGCTTAAATCCAACATATGCTTCATGATTATTGTCATTGCTTGCTTGATTGATAAAGTGATTAAATACCATGTTGATTTTTTGCCAAAAGTGATTAAATGCTTCACATGTTCATGCAAGTTTCTTGTGCTTAATTGACCATATCTTAACATGAGTTCAATTCTGATTTTATGCCATGCATGTGTAACAATTGATGCTTGTAGTGATACTTGTTCAATCTCATGATAAAATGCTCATGTGTGCAACATGAAAAAAGTATGTTTGTTCTTGATTGATCATTGTCATTTTTAATCAAATAAATGATGTAAATAAATTCACATGTTTGAGTTCATTTTGTGATGCATGTAGATTCATGTCAAGTGACATTAATGTGTTGTTTATCATTCACTTTGTGCACATAAATAAAAATAATCAAATTTGGATTTTGCATTTCATAGCTGTTTTTGTATATAGCTGCTGTAAAATACATGTTGTTTGTTATATTAGTATGATGTGTGTGACTTTCTACACCTACTTTTTCATGTTGCATGCTGGCTGTAAAAAGCTGGTGGGTGTTAGGCTTAGTTTCATAGCTGTTTGTGTATTAAGGGGCTGTAATAGGTGTTGTATTTTGGTTTTAGCATTTTTCTAGTTCCTTTAGGATTAAAATAGAGTCTAGTTTAGGTCTAAGGTGCCTTAGAATTTAATTAGGATTTAATTAATGTGTGTTTGCCTTATTCTTTTTAATAAAAATGTGCGTTAACACTTGTTTTGTAGTGGGGAAGATTGAGGTAAGTTTACTCCACTTTATCCTTTATTTTTTATGCATTTCTTTTAGGCTTTTTAATTCATTTTTCCTTCCATGTTTGTGATTGGTAGGATTCCCCATTGTTAGGACCAACTTATCTTCCTTAGGAAGTAAGTTGCATCCTTTTTCCTTTTTTTCTTTTCCTTTTTCCATTAGGAATAGAAAACCTCACTAACCACTAGGATCACTTTGTAAATACATAATACATTAGGATTGAGTCTTAGTCCCTTAGATTTTTCCTTTTATCAACTTGAGTCATTCTCTTTCTCATCTCAAAAGAAAAGCAATAAAACACTTAATAAAAACCGAACAATCTTGTACGACACGAGACTTTGTTGCGGAGTGTTTATACGCGTCCTGTTTCGGGGCGAGGTGTAAGTACTTCCCGCGATTGATAGGTCTTAGTATGAGAACGTTCACAAACAAATTCAAAACACTTCTTTTAAAAAGACAAAAACAAACAATAACCGACTATCCTGCGGGAACTTCTTCTCTCATCTCATTCACTCACATCGCGAACTCGCGGCGACTTGTCACACATGCAAGACGGTAAACGCACTCGTACCAGACGAGCCTGCAACACCTGAGCATAGACACACGCAGTTCCAGCTGTAAAAAACACAAACAAATAGTTCCCGCCTAGGTTAGGCGAACTACGTCGACTCTGATCCTCATTATCCCGATGAGGTACGTAGGCAGCGGGGTAGGGCCCGTTCGAGCACATTCTGTATTTTCCCTACATTTCCCCTTTTCTTTCCATTCTCTCTTCTTATTCCTTTCTCATTTTCCATTCCCTTTATTCCAGTAGCGGTTTTATTCAGCAGCATCTTATTTTCTCACCCTTTGAAACAAACAAGCAAGCGTGGATCCCGTCGGGTACGACGGACGATCTGGGGTGCTAATACCTTCCCAGTTCGTAACCGACTCCCGAACTCAGATCTTTGGTTCGCAAGGCCTTGTCCTTTCCTTCTTCCTCAGGTTTGTGCAACATTACCTTTCCCATTCTTCGGGATAAAAATGTCTGGCTGGCGACTCTAACCTTTCCGCGCCACTTTCGCGTTTGTACTAGGATGAAAATCCCGGGAGCGACAGAATCCAATTCTCCAGATTGCGCTCCTCTTCCAGCTCGTCTTCCAAATTGTTGATAGCATCAGGGGTGAGCATCCCCCCACTGACAAAACCAGGCTTCTCAGCAGCCTCTGCTTGATGTTGTTGAGTTGGTCTGTAACCCAACCCAAATTTGTCTTTCTTCTCTTCCACAGATAAAACCTTGCCCCAGCCTTGGGCAGTTCCTTCTTCAACAACCTTCCGGGCTTGTTGATAAGATGACATGGAGATTCCAGATACAGCAGATGCTTCATTGACATTCAAGGCTTCAAATCCTTGGCTCATTGTTTCATGGATCTCCCCATCCATCTCAATATACTTATAAGTAGCCAGATGGCTAACAAATATATCCTCCTCTCCACAGATTGTAACAACTTGGCCTTCCCACTCAAATTTTAACTTCTGGTGAAGGGTAGACGTTACTGCGCCAGCGGCGTGAATCCAAGGTCTACCCAACAAACAGCTGTAGGCAGGCTGAATGTCCATCACATAGAAGATCGTTGTAAAGGTTTGTGGGCCAATTGTCACAGGCAGCTCAATTTCCCCCAGAACCGATCTCTTAGAACCATCAAAGGCTCTTACTACCAGGTTACTGGGTCGCAATGCCAATCCTTCATACTCTAGCTTCACCAGGGCCTTCTTTGGTAAGACATTAAGGGATGACCCTGTGTCTACCAGCACATGGGAAAGGACTGCTCCTTTACATTCCATGGTGATGTGCAAGGCTTTGTTGTGGTTGCGGCCCTCCGTTGTCAAGTCAGTATTGGTGAACCCTAGCCCATTGCTAGCAGTAACATTTCCAACCACGGTTTCCAACTGATTGACAGTGATCTCTTCAGGCACGTAAGCTGCGTGCAAGACTTTGAGTAGTGCATTCCGATGGGCTTCGGAGCACATAAGCAATGATAGGATAGAGATCTTGGATGGCGTCTAGTGAAGCTGATCCACAATTTTGTAATCACTCTTTTTGATGATTCTCATAAACTCATCAACTTCCTGATCGAATGGTGTTTTTAAAGCTTCCTTAACAGCTTGATCTTCCTGCACCGGGCTCTTTCCTTTTGCCTTGGCAGCAGCTTCTGCTTCGGCTGTGGGTCTTTGAATTTGTGGAGCAAAGAGACGTCCGCTTCGAGTGAAGCCTCCGCCTCCTCCCACATTGTCTATTTGTGGTGCAGGTGTTGATGTATCAAGAGTGATTCTTTGTCCCTCGCAGTATACGTCAGAGCCGTAGTGCCAAGGGATGGCCCTACTGCTTTCATAAGGTACTGGTCCAGGCACTGTGACAGTGACTGGACTGATGGCTGCTGCTGAAGGGACTGTGATTGTTTGTGGATCGTAATAAATTGTGACTGGTGCTCTGATGGGAGCAGCACCTTCTGAATTGTAGGCAGAGTTGTTTTCAGGATCATAAAATATTGTGACAGTAGAGACATCTTCATGAGTTGTTGCTGGAGTTGTAGGAGGCATTGTCGGAAGGATGGATGTTGTTGTTGTAGGAGATTCAAAATGGAGTGATGCTGAAGTTGTAGCAGGAAAATTTGTTGATAACTGATCAGTTGAGAAGACAGATGAAGTACTTGTTGATGAAGCCGAAGAATTGTCAGGAACAATGGTTGCTGCAGTTGTAGGAGATACATGAACTGTTGCTGATGAGATTGCTGGATTTGTTGGAAATGATGTGGTGATCTGGAGCTGGCCACTCTGAATAAGGCCATCTATGCCATTCCTCAGGTTATCGCACCCATTTACTGAAATATTGCAGTAAGCACACCCCAACTCGCATCCTGGGAACATCTGACATTCCAAGAGATGAGCCTTGATTTCTACCAACGGTGTCCGGATCTGACCCACACTGGTTATCAAAAATGACGGCTTGTCTTCTTCAATAGCGTTGATTCTGGGACCACCGTGGTTTGGCATGGGGTTCTTATTGACATTGGGTGGTGGTGCGAAATTCAGAGCTTTAGAGTCTACCAGGTCTTGTACCTTCATGTGCAAGGCTCTGCACTTTTCTGTACTATGGCCAGGTGCGTTTGAATGGAAAGCACACCTAGCATTGGAGTCATAATTCCTGGGTAGACTGTTGGGATCTGGAGGTGCCAACGTCCTTAGCTCAACTAGGTTGAGTTTCAGGAGTTGTGGCAGCAATGTAGCATATGGCATAGGGATCGGATCGATTACCCTGTTGGCTTGAGATGGCCTCTGCTGGAATGGCCTTTGCTGATTATTGTTGTTGGTGTTGCTGTTGTTGTAATTTCTCGGAGGATACTAATTTTGTTGATGGTACTGGGGTTGTTGCTGATAGTTTTGCTGAGGAGGTTGATAAACTGGTTGTGGATGAGCTGGAGCAGGGATGGTGACTGCAACCACAGATCTATGAACATATTGGGGCCTGCCCCTGTTGGTGTGGATGGCATTGGTCTCACCAGTCCTTCTTGGGCCTGCAAAAGGCTTTCTTGCATTACTGGATGAGCTTGCACCATTGTCTGAGATCTTACCCATCTTCAATAGGCTTTCAATTCTCTCCCCGGCTATGACAACATCTGCAAAGCTGGTAGATGAGAAAGCAGCTAGCCTATCAATGTAAGTCCCCTGAAGGGTGTTCATGAACATATCAGCCATCTCCCGTTCTGACATAGGTGGCTGGACAGCAGCAGCAAGCTGTCTCCATCTTTGAGCATATTCTCTAAAGCTCTCCCTAGATGACTGTGACATTCCCATTAGGAGGGTCCTGTTGGATGCCATATCCAGATTATACTGATACTGTCTGATGAAGGCCTCTGCCAGGTCCTTCCAGCATCTAATAGTTGCTCTTGTCAGATGGGAATACCATTCCCTCGAAGCTCCAGTCAAGCTATCCTCAAAGTAGAACATCCACAGCTTCTCGTCCATGGTATAGGCCTTTAGCCTTCCAAGAAAAGATTGTAGATGGGTTCGGGGACAGGAAGTCCCATTATACTTTTCAAAGCATGGTGGCTTAAACTTGTGGGGAATCCTGACCCCGTCTACCAAGCCCATATCCATAACATCGAAACCCAAAGAGTTTTGAGACTCCAAGGATCTTAACTTCTCAGCTATCTCATCCAACCTTCTATCATAAGCTTCTTCCCCGGCTCCCATTACTGTGAACTGGTCTTCTTGGGGGTCTTCCTGCAGTACCCTCCCTGCTGTGGCAGTTCCTTGTATATTGACAGGAATGTTGGCCTCTGGATGGAGGTGGGGACCAAAGACTGGGGGATTGACATGAGGTTGGACCCTTTCATTGTTGCTAGTCCCAGCAGTCCCTGGCTGATGATCTTCCTGATTTCTCCCTTCCACCAGTGCTCTGAGCCTCTCCTGGCTTTGAGCCATGTTGTTCATTACCTCCATAAATTGTGTCATTTGGTTCCTCATTTCCAACCTCTCGTTGGTCATTTGGTTCCTGACCTCTGTAAGGTCCTGCTGCATCTGATCCATCTGTATGCCCGGAAGATTGTTACGGGTGGGGTATCTGTGTGGCCTGTTGAGTGGGAACCCTCGTCGTCGAGCAATAATTCCTGAACATCACAACAGAGTTAGCAACAACAAAACAAAAGCCTACAAAACAAACAAAGGGTTAGCATGCAATGCAGTATGCTTATTTGTTCCCAAGGTATCCTGGCTTGGCATTCAGTTTTGACCCTTCCAGACCCTTGAAAATGCTGTTGATGTTGCTTTGAAGAAAACTTGGATGAAGCAAACCAACACAAATATATGTTTCAGAAAGTAAAACAATACAACTTGTTCTTTTTACAACACAAGCCCTCTAAGGGGTCAAAATTACATCCTAAGAAAATAAAAGTACATGGAAAGAAAGCAACAACAAACAAAAGGTCAAACACCAAGACCAAACTCATCCTCCCGAACTTCCTTGAGAAGTGCTTCGGTCACAGGATCAGCCGGACGCTCCGTGAGGTTCCTAATAAGGAGGTTCCGGGTAGTAACAACTGCAGTTAACTTCTTGTGTTGACTTTGGTCCTTTGACCTCTTCACTCCAGCTCTGATCTTCAGTTCTGATATCTCCCTCTGGGCTGCTGCCAGGGCTTCTTGCTGCTCTTTTGCACTAGCTTCCATCTGCTCTATCTTGTCTTGGACCCTCTTGTCCTCCAGAGTACGAGCCTCGGTGATCCTGACCCACCTAGCCTGACTCTCTTTCAGATACAAATCTGTCCTGGCTTTCTGGAACTGAGCTTCCTTGCAAGCATTCTTCAAAATCTGTTCTCCAGCCCTAGACTTCTTAATGTAATCTTCAGACTTCTCAATTTTAGCCAAATGCTCCACCTTCAACTTCTCTAATCTCTCAATATCCAGTCTGCCATCACTCCTCTCCCAGAGGGTCTTCTGTAGGGCTTGAGTCAGCTTCTCATTTCTCTCTTTCAACTTCTCAAATTCCTCTAGGCTGACAGTTGCTGGAGGTGGTGTTGTGGAAGGCCCAGGCATATCTTCAATAGTAAAGGGCATCCCAGAGAATTGAGCCCTGGCATGGGACCAATCATAGTATTGTGCTGATGCCACATTGTTACACTTTCCCAGGATGGTTATCCCCTTAGTCTGCACATTGTCCCAGGCCCAGGATGCCTGCTTAACAATGGCCAGATTAATCTTGTTCTCAACATAAAGAGTCTCCACCAAGTCTTGTGCCTTAGGAATGTGGACCAGTGCATAGCCCAGTTGTCTTTTGAACAGCAGAGGGTTGTAATTAATACTACCCTTAACTCCTATTAGGGGCACATTGGGAAAATGCCCACAGCTGGTGATGATATCCCTGCCTTTTGTGCTTTGAGTGCACCACCTGATATCAGTTGAAGTTAGAGTAGTAAGTCTTCCAGCCCAGTTTCTCTGCTGATGAGGGTTCAAAAATGCATCTGTCCTGGGTAAATGCCTGAGAAGCCAAGTATGGAACAAAGGAGCACAACACCTCACTAATCTTCCCCTCTGCTTTTCATTCCTCTGATGCACTGAATAGTAGAGATCACCCAATAAAGTTGGCATTGGGTTCCTCAGGATGAAGAGATGGATTGCATTCTTACTAATGAATCGAGGCTCATCTGCAAACAATACAATCCCATATATGCTCAAAGCCAATAAAGCACAGACTGCTTTCCACTCTCCTAAAGAAGCTTTCAGGGTGGCTTGAGAGATCAAGAAATCCAGATGCAGGCCAGGGATCCCAGCCTTAGAAGTCATATGCTGCCCAATCAAGACTGGTTCCAGATGCAATGCCTTTGCTATCTCCTCATTACTTGGGAAAGCCATCTCAGGGTTGAAAGGGACTTCTCTCCTGATAGGTATACCAACTAATGATGAGTATTCTTCCAATAAGGGGCCCAGCTGAAAGTCCTGAAAAGTGAAACATCTCAGTGGGGGATCATAAAACTGAAGGCAAGTGTGGATCAGGCTTCTCTGTGAAGGGTCCAGATCCATAACCATATCAAGTATATCTCCATGGTGTTCCCTGAACGGTGGTATATGGTCTGGAGTGATCAGGGTCTGAATCCTCCTGATGTCAGCTAACTCTGGCTGGAAGAAGTGGTAGGTGATGTTGCTCTTTTTAGGTGCCATGATGTTGAGACTGAATAGAGACAAGTGCTGATGATGATACTGAAGAATGGGTCACTGACTGGCTGGTGCAAGTGACTGAAGTAGACAGCTGATAACTGAAGCAGGTGCTGATGAAGACAGGTCAATACTGAAGATGGGGTCAAAACCAAAACCAAATGAAGATGGATACCCTGAAACACAAATAAGCAAATGTCAATATGATGCAATGGTTATGTATGCAAATGATATGCAAGGGTTTATGACTGAGCTGGATCTGATCAAGTGCTCTGATATAAGTCCATGTGTGTAAGAAATCCAGTTGGAGGTCTATAAGTCCAGTAACCAGGGTGGAGGACTCAAATAAAGAGTCACATGTCCAGGGTTTAGAATCACAAGAACTGTTCCAACATGGAGTATTCTTAAACAAATCAAAGTGACAGGGTATTCTGAGGTCAAGGTACCTGCAAACCTGTAAACAGCCCAACCCCCTCACAGGTGGTGTTCTAAAACAAGGATCCTCAGACTTGGATCAGTTATGAGAAGTGTAAACACTTCTAACCCGGAGGTACAGTGTTTACAATAACCATAAAAGTTCCTCCTCTAATTCACCTCAGTTTCTGAAGGTCAATACTAAAAGGTCATCCAGACTTAGCAGGCTTCCCAGATAGCCCTAGTACTGCAGGAAATCTGCAACACAGAGTTCTCAAGAAGAAACCCATATCTGAACCGTGTTTCATATTCCCGCACCAGACCGAGATGGAATGGGAAAGAATATGATTCACTCTAGCCTAGGTGTCACTCAGGTCCCAGGTATAGGACCTTAACTCTCAATGAAACACCCACCCACCAAAGGAAAAACCAGATCCAGCCAGCAGTATGACAGTATGATATATATACAAAAGCAATAAAGAAAGCAGTAAAGCAACTGTACATAAGCAAAAATAGATACAAATATACAAGCACAAATAAGCACATAGCACCCCAGTAAACACAAATCAAACAAGCGCTAGGAGGAACCCACAAAAAGAACCAGAAGCCCTGGTTGCAGTATAAGGGTCCCCAGCAGAGTCGCCAAGCTGTCGCTCCCGATAAGTGGGACCGGCCCAGATAAAGGTACAGACGCGAACGGTCGGCGAGAGGGACAATGAGAACACACAGCCGTGAACTCACTGGAGATGAATAGAGTCGCCAGCTAGGCATTTTTATCCCGGAGGAAAGGCAATGCTGCATAGACCTAGAAAAAAGATGGATAAGACGGTTGCGAACCAGAGAGACTGAGAAAGGGGGTTGGTTACAACCTGGGAAGGTATTAGCACCCAGATTGTCCGCCGTACTCGACGGGATCCACGCTTAAAAGATTTGTGTTTAGGGGGGGTAGTGTCAGTGCAATCTGTGTATAAAGTGGCTGGAGAAGAATGTACAGGTGTCAGTGTAAAAGAAGTGAAGTGTATAAATGACGTGTCAGTGTAAGAACAAAGATGAAATGCTCATGATAATGAGGCTAAGAGAAAGATGCTGGAAAGAGGGGGAATGTACAGAGACTTTTGTTCGATAACCGTTAAGTTATGCCTACGTATCCTCTCGTACAATGAGGAAGTCAGAACACCATAGTTCGACCCAAAGAGACTGAAAGATGAATTGACTTGTGAACTGCTTACTTGTCAATGCTCAAGTGTATGATCTGTCTGGCACAGATGCTAACTGTCTTGCATTAGACGGAAGAAGCAAGTTCTCGGTTGTGAGTGAATGAGATGAGAAAAGAATCCCGGAGGAGACAATTATTGTTTGTTTTTGTGTTTTCAGTCTTTTATTGCTTTTGAAAGTTTGTCATAAGTTAATGAGCTTAAGCCTGAACCAATGGATTTAGTAAACTCATCACATCTTCCCTCTGATTAGGGGTAATGAGAATACCTTAAGTGTGAAGTCAGATTCTCACACTTAATTACCTTTGATGTAGGATCAAGATCATTAACCTACTTGTGATTATTTAGATGTTTTTGGTGTTTTTGTTTAGTGTTGAGTAATGAGGTTAAGCCATAATCAGGGATTAAACAGACTCATTACACCATCCTAATAGAAGGATAATAGATGAGAATGTTTAAGCTGAGGAAAGCTCCTCAACTTAATCCATGATTAGGGATTAAACTCATGACATAACAAGCCTTTGATTAAGTGGATTTTAATTAATGATATGATGATGAAGTGATTTTTAGGGTTTGTAAGACAACTTGAGGGGGACTTGTCCATTAACACTAGGGTTAGTCCTTCTTAACCAATTAAGGAAGAATTAGAACCCTAATGCAAGGCCCAAGTTACAAGTGTGATGTCTTGATGATTATTAAGTGAAGTAATTAAGAGATTTAAACACATTAAGGGTTTAACACTTAGGATTAAAGTTATACACTCCATCCTAATAGAAGGATGCAGGCATAAGCTTAATCACAAAGCCTTAAAGCCTTTAGGGTTTAGTCCCTGATTATGAGGTGAGAAGAGAAGACTCAAAAGAGACACAAAGGTGAAACTAAGAGGGGAGACTAATCAAAACCCTAATCATTGTCATGCTTGGTTGTTCCTAAGGTTTGTGATGTTTGCAAGAACAATCTTCAAAGGAGCCACCAGGAAACAGATGAAAGGATCAAGAGAAGCAAAGCAACTTGCTTCATTCAAGAAGTCAAGTCACTTGAAGAAAGAAAGTGGGAAGAAGAAGAATGAGCAAGCTCAAACTCAAACACATATAAAAATGCAGCATGGATGCAAGAGAGATGAAAAGAAAAGTTATGAGAAGTGAAGGCAAATTCACTTCTCAAAGCCACTTACCACCTGAAAGGTTAGAAAAGAAATGCAATGCAATGCCAAATATGATGAAATGACATGATGAGAAACAAAACCAGAAGCATGTATGAGAGGTTAATGATGCTATGAGATGCTACAAACATGAGACAGCACATGGAAATGATCATACAAGTTCATGAATGCAAATGAGGCAAGTTAGGAAGCATGGACATACATGAAAAGTTATGAAGTGCACATGGCATACAACATGGCAAATGCAAGATGTGATGATCAAACATGCTTTCAATATGTCTTGTGATGTCAAATGAATCAAATGGATGCTTGAAATGTCATGGCAAGTCATGTTATGCAAGAGAATGCAAGATGTATGCAAATGGAAGCCCAAATTAGGGTTCATGAACCAAACATCAAACAAAAATCAAAATCAGAAGCAAACCCTAAGATAAAAAATTGAAAATACCACACAAAGGACCCCTAACCCTATACTAATTCACTTCCCAAAGGAGAGGTCTCAACTCCTAACCAAATTCAAGTTGTGGTTTTCTTAAGATTCTAGGGTTTTTAGGGTTCCTAAACAAGAAAATTGTCAAACAAAATGAAAACGAAAGATCAAATCATGGCCATTTAATCTCATAAACTACATGCTAAACACAATGCAATGCAAAAAGAATCAATGTCCAACTCTTCATGGATAGGCAGAGATGATTTTTTGAACTTAGGATCAAAATAATGCACAGAAATGATTTTAATTCAATGAAAAATTCTCAAAATGCATCAAGATCAAAAAAGAAATTTGGTTTGAAGGTTGGACAATGCTTCTAAATGTCTTAGAACATTTCATGAATTTTTTGGTGATTTTTAAATACCTAAAAGTATTTTTAATAAATTAATTCTCATTAATCAATTAAAAATAATCTTTTAAATATTTAAAAATACTTTTTAAATGCTAAAAATGAAAATAAAAATATTTTTGTGTTTTAAAAATTAATGAAACTCTTGAGAAAAAGTTTCATAATTTTTAAAACAATTTTGCTATTTTAAATTAATTATGCAAATAAAATGAAAAGAAATGAATTAAAATAAAGAAAAAAGGAAAAGTCAACAGAATGGAAGGCAGGGATTGAGTCTGGGTTTGAATATGTTGACTGGCGCCAGATCTAGTGGCCAGGATTGCATCTGAGTTAATTAATTTAATTAATATTTATTAAACTAATTAAAATGGATTAGGGCAAAACAAAAGGATCTGGGCCATTCAAGCTAGCGGGAAGTCAACTGGTCAAGGCAATCCTACGCTCAATATTCAAATGGCACTAATGACCTGAGATTAGGGCAAAGCACTTTCAGGTGACCGGAGGGAAGCTCCGGTCATCTTCTCCGGCGGTATCAAAACCCTAAAACATGATTCAGGCAACCATTCCACAAATTAAACACATCTAAGTGATCCTCTAACATCCTAAGACACGAATCCAACCTCAAACATCATTTAAACACCATGAATCAAACGAATCGAAAGAAACAAAATCCACGGGTGAAATTTCAGAGGGATCATACAAACTCATTTCTCATCTATTTTCAAAACTAAAACCATCCCCATGACCAGCAAGACATAAGCAACCAGATTATAACTTAAAATGCAAGCTTTGGGAGAAAATGTTCATGTTCATACCTGAGCTGGAAAGCTTCAATACTGAGCTTCCAGAGCTTCCTTCGCGTGCAAATGAACTCCTTTGACTCCCCTGATGCTAATGGAAGGCTTGAAATGAGCTTAGACAAGCTGCTTTGAGAAATCCAGTTCTGGTGTAGCAGAAAATGGGGTTTGTGTACAGGCTGTTTCAGATCAATGTGAAGGGTGTTTTTGGTTCCTTTTGAGGTGTCTGATTTGTTGGTGAAAAGAGTTTGAATGTTTTGTGGTTGTGGAAGGTGATTCGAATGAAAATGCAGATTGGGGTGAAAAATGGTAGAGCTATGTTCTTGCTCAGTTCAAGCCTGAATCTTGTTTGTTTCTGCTCAATGAGGCAAGGTGAGTTGATATGTGGAATTGGTTTTGATGTTTGTGAGCTGGGCAGAGAGATTCGAAGAGAAATGCAAATGAGGTGAGTTTTGTGTATGTCTTGCTATGGTGTGTTTCAGCTTGGCTTCTTCTTATGTTTAGCTTGCAAATGGATAGTATAAAATAATCTCATAGGTCAGATGATGTGACCTGGCCTTTATTGATTGGTAAGTTCACTTTTGCAAAATGTCAACTTTGTTGTAAGAGAGGCATGGGCTAAGTTCTAGCTTGGTACATGAGCATGGGCTGGCGCAACATGGTATGTGAGTGAAGCTAGGGTGGTTCAATGGCCAATGCAGCAAGTGGTAGGAAGCATCATGATGGTTTTGCAACTTGGTTATCTCTTGGTTCATATGGAAAAATCTTGTTACACAAGCCATGAATCATGAGAAACTTTGGTTCAAATCTGACTTTTAGAAGTTGTGTGATCATGTTGAGTGCATTAGAAGCCCATATGATGACTGAATTGGCCTTGAAAGGAGAATTTGCAATTTTGCCTTTTGGTGCATATCTTGAATTTTAGTGATTTTTGCCAACTTTGTCACACCATAACTTTTGATCCAAAATGAATTAGGTCATGTTCTTGTACTTTTTGAAAAGGGAAAAATGTATTCTACAACTTTCATGACCAAAGTTTTTCCATTTGAAGCATTTTTTGATCAAAAAGCAAGGCTTGAAAAATGACCTAAATTGACAAATTCCTTAAAAGTCAACTATACCCTAAAAAGTCAACTTTGCAAAAACTTCAAATTCTTGAATTTTGTGAACTTCAACCTTCTTCCATGATCAAATAAAGATCATATACACTCAAAATGATGAAGATCACCCCTTGGTTGGGTCATTGGGGGCCTCAGATGCCCTGATTTTGCACTGACTTGTCTGAAAAGTCAACTCTTGATCAGATGACTTCCCCATGGAATTTCTTCATGAAAATTGATATGCATACTCCCTATACCATATAGAGACCAATGGAAACAAGAATGACCAAAAAATTTGGAGTTATGGCCTCTGAAACCAAAACCCTAATTTTAGGTCAACTGTGCAGTCAAACTTGGCTCTGCATCCATACCAAACCCAGTTCTTGTGATTCTTTGGCATCCTTGACTTTGAGAGGATGCAATATGATATAAGAACACACATGGATCCCTTTGAAGTGATTGGTAGCCTTTGGAGTGGCTCAAGAAGCTTTTGGATTGCTCAGATCACAAACCCTAGGTGCAGATGACTTAGAAACTATGCAGTGAATCAAAAATGTAATGTGAGATGATATGATTGTGTTTATGTCTATGAAAATGATCACAAGCCATGGTGTGAATGGGTGAGGGCAAATTTGGGGTGTTTACAACAGGTTGCTGTAAGGTGAGATATGAACCTTGAAATGTAGTTCAATCTACCTAGAAACCCCCGAACTTCTTTTTCAGTCTTCGGTGCAGGCATCTCTTGGATGGCTTTGACTTTATCAGGGTCAACTTCAATCCCTTTCTCACTTACAATAAATCCCAGCAGCTTACCGGATCGCACCCCGAATGTGCATTTGTTGGGGTTTAACTTCAATTGGCATTTCCTCAGACGCTTGAATAGCTTCAACAGATTCACCAGGTGGTATACTTCTGTGAGGGACTTGGCAATAATGTCATCCACATAACATTCAATTTCTTTGTGGATCATGTCATGGAATAATGTTACCATAGCCCGTTGCTAGGTGGCACCAGCATTCTTCAGTCCGAACGACATTACCTTATAACAAAATGTGCCCCAGGGTGTGATGAAAGTTGTCTTCTCCATGTCTTCAGGTGACATCTTGATCTGATTATATCCTGAAAATCCATCCATGAAGGAGAATACCGAGAACTGAGTCGTATTGTCGACCAATACATCAATGTGAGGTAATGGGAAGTCGTCTTTTGGGCTAGCTCTATTCAGATCCCGGTAATCCACACACATTCGTACTTTGCCATCCTTCTTAGGCACAGGTACAATGTTAGCAACCCACGGCGGGTAACTAGTTACAGCAAGGAAACCGGCGTCCACTGTTTTTGTACCTGTTCTTTTATCTTCATGGCCATATCCGGACGAGTACGGCGAAGTTTCTGTTTTACTGGAGGACAATCTTCTTTTAGAGGCAGCATGTGCATAACAATGTCGGTATCCAGACCTGGCATATCCTGATAAGACCAAGCAAAAACATCCACATACTCCCGAAGCATGTCAATAAGTCGTTCTTTCACTGAATCTTGCAGACGGGCCCCGATCTTCACTTCTTTCAAGTCTTCTT
Source organism: Lathyrus aphaca (assembly GCA_963966055.1). NCBI lineage: Eukaryota > Viridiplantae > Streptophyta > Magnoliopsida > Fabales > Fabaceae > Lathyrus > Lathyrus aphaca. Next base: position 286,566,273 of record OZ014519.1, on the reverse strand, counting down.
CAGTACCAAGATTAACTATCTCAACTTCCTCCTGATGAGGAGTGATTACCTTCTCCTCTTGTCTTAACAACCTGGCTAGCTCTTCAGGTAGCTCATAATCTTCTTCAACCCCTTCATCGACTTGATTAATCGGATCGTCAAAGTCATACGAAGTCATAGCAGTGTTGTTGTCGGTGCAGTCTGGAGGGCACTCTCTGCAAGGGTTTAGATTGGTTCATTTTAGTGATAAGTTTTATCTTGTTTAGAAAAAGTGAAAATGAAGTTATTATTTTGAAAACATTTCCATTTTATTTTTGTACAAAAAATGAAAAATGAAAAACAGTGAGCGAGAAAAAGGAGACTCATTTGCAAAAGATGTCCTGATATTCATTAATTGATCGTTTGCACAAAATACAAGATGACCCGATTACAAAATGAGCCTTGACATCTTGGGCAAGATGCAGGACTTGATGCATGCTTAAAGACAGGAAATAATAATTACTCTGCCGGAGTAACTCTTATAATTTCCTCGGAAGACCAGTTTGAGACTTGGTTCCCCGGGATCCTTGGACGTATCTAATTTTCCAGGTTTCTTTTTTCTTCTTCCTCGTCTTCCAAACTACTCACAGCATCCGGGGTTAGCATCCCCCCGCTGACAAATTTGGGCCCCATTGCAGCCTCTGGTTGATCTTGTCGAGTTGGTCTGTAACACAATCCGAATCTGTCTTCTTTCTTTTCAACTGGCAGCAGCTTGCCCCAGCCTTGAGCGGTACCCTCCTCAACAACCTTTCGGGCCTGTTGATACGAAGTGATGGAAGTCCCAGACACAGCAGATGGCTCATTGATGTTAAGGGCCTCAAACCCCGGACTCATGGTCTCATGGATCTCCCCATCCATTTCTATGTACTTGTACGTAGCCAACTGGCTAACAAAGATATCTTCTTCCCCACAGACGGTGATGATTTGGCCTTCCCACTCGAATTTTAACTTCTGGTGAAGGGTAGACGTAACAGCGCCAACGGCGTGGATCCAGGGTCTACCCAACAGACAGCTATAGGCCGACTGTATGTCCATCACAAAGAAGGTAGTTTTAAAGGTCTGTGGGCCAATCAACATAGGTAAATCGATCTCTCCAAGCACCGATCTCTTAGAGCCATCAAATGCTCTCACCACCAAATTACTCGGGCGCAATTCCAAACCATCATACTCCAACTTCACTAGGGCTTTCTTTGGGAGGACATTGAGTGAAGACCCAGTGTCTACCAGTACGTGAGAAAGGACAGCACCCTTGCATTCCAAGGTGATGTGCAAAGCCTTGTTATGGTTGCGCCCCTCCGTTGTTAAATCAGCATTTGTAAAGCACAATCCATGACTGGTGTTGACATTTGCAACCACAGTTTCTAACTGATTAACAGTAATCTCCTCCGGCACGTATGCTGCGTGTAGGACTTTCAATAATGCGTTCCTGTGAGCTTCGAAACACATTAACAGTGATAATATGGAGATTTTGGAGGGTGTTTGGTGAAGCTGGTCCACCACCTTGTAATCACTCCTTTTTATTATTTTCATGAACTCGTCTACATCTTGTTCAAAAGATGTCTTCTGAGTTTCTTTGGCAGTTGGTTCTTCGGATACCACATTCTTTCCCTTTTCCTTAGCAGCAGCTTCTGCTTCAGCATTAGGTCTTTGTGTCTATGAGGCAAAAAGGCGTCCGCTTCTGGTGAAGCCTCCGCCTCCCCCAACATTGTCAACTTGTGGTGAAGAGGTTGATGAATCCAGAGTGATTTTCTCCCCATTGCAGTAGAGATCAGAGCCGTAGTGCCAAGGTATGGCATTACTGCTTTCATAAGGAACAGGCCCAGGTACCGTAATGGTAACTGGACTAATCGCTGCAGCGGAAGGAACTGTGATGGTGTGCGGATCGTAGTAGATCGTAACGGGAGATCTGAAAGGAGGTGTTGTAGTTTGTTGTTGGAAATTGTTGTTGGGGTGAACATTTGCTGGGTCATAATAGATTGTGACCGTTGAGACATCTTCATTAATGTTTGTTGGCGTTGTAGAAGATTCCGTTGATAAAATGGGTGCTGATGTTGTAGAAGAAAAAGTTGTTGAACTAAGATCTATTGAAATAATGGATGGAAGAACTTCTGGAGTTGTTGAAGAATCAGTAGGAATGATAGTTGTTGCGGTTGTAGGAGAAACTGTTGAAGGAAGAATTGTTGGTGTTGTAGGAGAATCCATTGTTGTTGAAACAAGAGTTGCCGAAGGAGCTGTTGAAGCAATTTGCAAGATTCCATCTTTGATGAGGCCATCTATGCCAAACTTTAGCTTCTCACAACCATTACTAGCTGTCTTGCATAATTCACAGCAGGCCCCACAGCCCGGGAACACTTGGCATCTTAAAAGTTGAACTTTGACTTCAGCCAATGGTGTTTGAATCTGTGCAACATTATCAATTAGTGTAGATGGTTGGTCCTCTTCAATGGCATTAATCTTAGGCCCACCATGATTAGGCATAGGATTTCTGTTAACGTTCAGAGGAGGTGCGAAATTGAGAGCTTTGGAATCGACCAAATCCTGAACCTTCATCTGTAAGGCTCTGCATTTCTCAGTATTGTGACCAGGTGCGTTGGAGTGAAAGGCACACCTGGAATTAGCATCGTAATTCTTTTGGAGATTAAGAGGATCCGGTGGTGCCAACGTCCTTAACTCAACCAGGTTAAGCTTCAGGAGTTGTGGCAATAAAGCAACATAAGGCATAGGGATAGGGTGAATCACCCTGTTTGCCTTAGATGGCCTTGGTTGAAAGGGACGCTACTGTTGGTTGCTATTGTTGTTATTGTAGGTTCTTTGTTGCGGAAAATGAGATGGTTGCTGATAGTGATGTTGTTGTTGTTGTTGAGGATATGATGGTTGTTGTGGAACTGGAGCCGGGATGGTAACAGCTGCTACTGATCTGTGAGAATATTGGGGCATACCCCTGATTGCATGGATAACATTCGTTTCACCCGCCCTTCGGGGTCCTGCAAAAGGTTTTCTGGGGTTGCTGGAGGAACTTGCACCATTGTTAGAGATTTTGCCCATCTTCAAAAGACTTTCAATTCTCTCACCAGCTATAACTACATCGGCAAAACTGGTAGAGGAGAAAGCAGCAAACCTATCAATATAAGTTCCCTGCAAGGTGTTTATGAACATGTCAGCCATTTCTCTTTCTGACATGGGTGGCTGGACAGCAGCAAGCTGTCTCCACCTCTGAGCATAATCCCGGAAGCTCTCCCTTGAAGACTGAGACATGCCCATTAGAAGAGTTCTATTGGGGGCCATATCTAGGTTGTACTGGTATTGCCGGATGAAAGCCTCGGCCAAGTCTTTCCAACACCTTATGGTGGCCCTTTTCAGATGCGAATACCATTCTCTTGAAGCTCCAGTCAGACTGTCCTCAAAGTAGAACATCTATAACTTCTCATCCATGGTATAAACTTTGAGTCTCACCCCATCCACCAGCCCCATATCCATCACGTCGAAGCCCAAAGAATTCTAAGATTCCAAAGATCTTAACTTTTCAGCAATCTCATCCAATCTTCTATCATATACCTCATCTCCATCCCCTATAACAGTAAATTTTTCTTCTTGGGGATCCTCTTGCAGGATTCTGCCCCCAACAGTATTACCTTGAACGTTTCTTGGGATATTAACATCTGGATTCAAATGAGGCCCATACTCTGGAGGGTCAATACGAGGCTGCCCCTGTTCATTATTGCTGGTTCCTCCTGTCCCAAGGTGAGGCTCTTCAGGTGTCTGTCTTTTTACCATCTCTCTCAACCTTTCTTGGCTCTGGGCTAAGCCAGTCATTACAGCCATAAACTGAGACATTTGGTTTCTCATCTCGACCCTTTCGTTTGCCATCTGATTTCTGACCTCGTTCAGGTCCTGCTGTACCTGCTCCATCTGAATGCCTGGAAGGTTGTTACGTGTAGGGTACCGGTGTGTGCGGTTGACAGGGAACACTCGGCGATGAGCAATGTTTCCTGAGATCATAACAAAGTTAGAAACAAAAATAATAAAAAAAACCTACAAAAAAAAGGCAAAGTTAGTATGCAATGCAGTATGCTTATTTGTTTTCCAAGGTATCCGGTTTGGTTCTTGGTTTTGACCTTTCCAGACCTCAAGGAAGATGTTTGATGTTGTTGAGAAAAGAAACCCAAAGGAAACAAACTAAATATATTACAAATGATGAAAAATACATAGTCTGTTTACAATACATGCCCATGGTGGGTCAAAAATACAACAAAAAGGAAAAGCTCATCAAAAGAAAAGAAATACAAGCAGACGGAATCAGACATCCAGTCCATAGTCATCTTCCCTAACTTCCTTTAAGAGTGCCTCAGTCATCGGACCAGCTGGGTGCTCTGTAATGGTCCTAATGAGGAGGTTCCTAGTAGAAATGGCAGTAGTCAGCTTCTTATGCCTGTCCTGATCTTTGGATCTCTTTAACCCTGCTCTAAGTTTCAATTTTGATATCTCCTTCTGAGCTGCCAACAAAGCTTCCTGCTGCTTCTTCTCATTGGCCTCCAACTAATCAATCTTGGCCTGAGTCCTCTGGTCTTCTTGTGCACGGGCTTCGGTGATTCTGATCCACCTAGCCTGGCTTTCTTGCAGATAGTGCTCAGCCCTAGCTTTCTGAATCTTGGCCTCTTTACAGGCATTCTTCAATATCTGTTCCCCAGCCCTTGCTTTCCTTATGTAGTCCTCTGTTCTTTCAATTTTGGTCAGATGCTCAATTTTGAGCTTTTCCAATCTCTCAATGTCCAGACGACCGTCACTTCTTTCCCAAAGAGTCTTTTTCAAGGCCTGAGATAGCTGCTCATTCCTTTCCTTCAACTTCTCAAATTCCTCGAGGCTAACAGTTGCTGCAGGCTGTACTGTGGATGGTTCTGGTATGTCTTCCAAGGTGAAAGGCATCCTGGTGATCTGAGCTCTAGTACGGGACCAGTCTGAGTACTGAGCTGAAGCAACATTGTTACATCTTCCAAGAATAGCTATCCCTTTTGTCTGGATGTTGTCCCAATCCCAGGCAGCTTGCCTGACAACAGCTAAATTAGGTTGCACTTCACAATATAGGGTCTCAGTTAAATCCTGTCCTCTGGGAGGGTGAACTAAGGCATATCCCAATTGTCTCTTAAACAACAAAGGGTTGTAATTAATGCAACCTTTTACTCCTATCAGAGGCACATTAGGGTATTGCCCACAACTGGTGATAATGTCCTTGCCCTTGGTGCTCTGGGTGGACCATCTGATATCATCTGAAGTTAAGGCAATGAACCTCTTGGCCCAATTCTTCTGCTGGTGTGGGTTCAAGAAAGCATCTGATTTAGGCAGGTGTCTGAGTAACCAAGAGTAGAACAAAGGAGCACAACATCTGACCAACTTCCCCCTTTGTTTTTCATTTCTTTGATGGATGGAGTAGTAAAAATCCCCTAGCAATGTAGGCACTGGGTTCCTCAGCAGAAACAAGTGGATGGCATTCTTACTAACAAATTTGGACTCATCTGCAAACAATATAGCCCCATATATGCCGAGGGCTAAAAGTGCACAGACTGCCCTCCATTCTCCCAAGGTAGCCTTCAGGATGGCCTGAGAAATCAAGAAGTCCAGATGTAAATCAGGAATCCCAACTTTTGTTGTCATGCTTTGCTCAATAAGGGCAGGCTCCAAGTACAATGCCCTTGCTATCTCCTCACTTCTGGGAGTAGTCATCTCTGGGTTATAGGGGATCCCTCCTCTGATAGGAACTCCAATCAACAAAGAAAACTCCTCTAATAGAGGCCCCATCTGAAAGTCTGGAAAGGTGAAGCATCTAAGTGGAGGGTCATAGAACTGCAAGCATGTGTGGATCATGCTTCACTGAGAAGAATCAAGGTCCATAACCATGTCTAAAATACCCTCATGGTGCTCTCTGAATAGTGGGATGTGGTCAGGTATGATAAGGGACTGAACCTGCCTGATACCAGTCAATATAGGCTCAAAGAAATGATAAGATATGTTGCTCTTTCTTGGAGTAGCCATGAGTGCTGATGAAGAATCTGAAGACAAATGCTGATGAAGATCACAGACTAAGAAGCTGAAGATAAATCCCTGGCAGACTGATGAAGGTGATGATGGAGATATCTGAAGCAGATACTGAAGAAGATAGCTGAAACAGGGGTCTAAGCAACAGAAGGGGTCAAAACCAAAACCAAGATGTAATGAGGTGGATACCCTGAAAAACAAATAAACAAATGTTAAATGATGCAATGATGATGTATGCAAATGATATGCAAGGGTTTGTGATCAAGAGCTGGATCTGATTATCTGTCTTGGTATAAGTCCATGTATGTTCAAAGGTTCAGATGAAGGCTCAGAAATCCAGTAACCAGGGTGGGGGACTCAAATAAAGAGTCACATATCCAGGGTTAATCACAAGAACTGTCCAAAGTGAAGCATTCTTAAAAAAAAACAGTAACAGGGTATGATGTGGCCAAGGGTTCCTGCAAACCTGTAAACAACCCAACCCCTCACATGTAATGTTCTAGAACAAGGATCCTCGGACTTGGATCAGTTATGAGAAGTGTAAACACTTCTAACCCGGAGGCACAGTGTTTACAATAACCATAAAATATCCTCCTCTAATTCACCCCAGATTCTGAAGGTCAAAACTAAAGGTCATCCAGACTTAGCAGGCTTCCCAGATAGCCCTAGCACTACAAGATATCTGTAGCACAAAGTTCTCAAGAAGAAACCCACATCTGAACTGTGTTTCATATTCCCGCACCAGACCGAAATGGAATGGGAAAGAATATGAACCACTCTAGCTTAGGTGTCACTCAGGTCCCAGGTATAGGACCTTAATCTCTTAATGGAAACCCACCCACCAGAACAGAAAACCAGATCCAGCAATGATAGTATGAAATATGCATAAGACTGTAAAGAAAGCAATAAATAAAGCTGTACATAAAGCAATAAATAAAGCAAAATAAATAAACATACATAGAACATAGCACCCCAGTAAACACAAAACAAACAAACTATAGGAGGAAACCACAAAAAGAACCAGAAGCCCTGGTTGCAATATAAGGGTCCCCAGCAGAGTTGCCAAGCTGTCGCTCCCACCTGATGACACAGGGTCAAGAGGGGTACAGACGCGAACGGTCGGCGAAAGAGGAAATGAATATGAGGTGAAAAGAGTCGCCAGCTAGGCATTTTTATCCCGAAGGAAAGGTAATGCTGCATAAACCTAAGAAAAAGATGGATAATACGGTCGCGAACCAGAGAAACTAAGAAAGGGGGTTGGTTACAACCTGGGAAGGTATTAGCACCCAGATTGTCCGCCGTACTCGACGGGATCCACGCTTGAAAGTTTGTGTTTAAAGGAGTGGTGTCAGTGCTATTCTGTGTGTAAAAACTGGAAAAGAAAGCAAGTGTCAGTGCAAAATGAAGTGTGAAGTGAAATAAAGAGTGTCAGTGTAAGGAAAGAGTGCAAAGCTCAAGACAATGAGGCTTAAAGAATAAAGCTGGAAGAGTGGGGAATAGACAGAGACTTTTGTTCGATAACTGTTAAGTTATGCCTACGTATCCTCTCGTGCAATGAGGAAGTCAGAACACCGTAGTTCGACTCAAAGAGACTGAAAGATAAATTGACTTGTGAACTGCTTGCTTGCCTATGCTCAAGTGTATGACCTGTCTGGCTCAGGTGCAAACTGTCTTGCATTAGACGGAAGAAGCAAGTTCTCGTTTGTGAATGAAATAGGGGAGAAAAGAATCCCGGAGGAGACGATTATTGTTTGTTTTTGGTGTTTTCAATCTTTTATTGCTTTTGGATTTTGTCATAAAAAAATGAGCATAAGCCTAAACCAAGGGTTAGCAAACTCATCACATCCTCCCTCTGATTAGGGGTAATGAGAATACCTTAAGTATAAAGTAAGCACGTCACACTTAATCACCATGATGTAGGATTAAGATCATTAACCTACTTGCAATTATTTAGATGTTTTTTTTGGAGTTTTTGTTTAGTGTTAAGTAATGAGTTTAAGCCATAATCAAGGATTTAATGGACTCATTACACCATCTTAATAGAAGGATAATAGATGAGAACATTTAAGCTGAGGAAGGCTCCTTAACTTAATCCATGGTTAGGGATTAACCTCATGACAAAACAAAGCCCTTACTTAAGTGGATTTTAGTTAATGATAAGATTAAGAAGTGGATTTTATGGTTTGCAAGACAACTTGAGGGGGACTTGTCCATTAACACTAGGGTTAGTCCTTCTTAACCAATTAAGGAAGAATTAGAACCCTAATGCAAGGCCCAAGTTACAAGTTTGATGTCTTAGTGATTATTAAGATGGATTGATTAAAGGATTTAAACACATTAAGGGTTTAACACTTAGGATTAAAGTTATACACTCCATCCTAATAGAAGGATACAGGCATAACCCTAATCACAAAGTCTTAAAACCTTAAGGGTTTAGTCCTTGATTAAGAGGTGAGAAGAGGAGACACAAAGATGACACAAAGGTAAAGCTAATGGGAGTCTAATCAAACCCTAATTGTTATCATGCTTGGGTATTCCTAGGGTTTATGAGGCTTGCAAGAGGTCTTCAGGAAGAGCCACCAAAGAAGAAGAGAGATGGAAGGAGGAAAAGCAGAAAGAAGCAAGACAACTTACTTCATTTAGGAAGATAAGTTGCTTGAAGAGAGAAAGTGAGGAAGGAGCATGAATGAGCAAGCTCAATCTAAAGCAAAGATAAAATGCAGCAAGGATGCATAAGAGGGATGAGAAAAGATTGTGAGAAGTTAGCAAAAGGAAGTGAAATGAAATGAAAAGCAAAGATGAAAACCAAAACCAGAAGCATATTCATGATGCTAATGATGCAAAGAGATGATATAAATGTATGTCATGAGATGAAAATGATCATACAAAGGATGGGAATGCAAATGAAGCATAAAGGAAGCATGAAAGTTCATGGATGCACATGAAATGAAATGAAAACAAAACATGGCAAATGGATGATGCAATGATCAAACATGATTATAATGTGTCCTAATATGTCTTATATGTCATGTGGATGCACAAAATGTCATGGCAAGTTCATGTATGCAAGCTTATACAAGATGGATGCAAATGAGATACAAAATTAGGGTTATATGAACATGTGAGATGCAAAACTCAAAGACAGAAGCAAATGAAAAGATAAAAAATTGAAAATGAAACCAAAGGAACCCTAAACCTATACTAGTTTGATAGCGAGAAATCGTATCACATTATTACTATGTTTTTAGTCCGTTTTATCGCACATTGATCTTTTTAACTCCCGATTGTTCGAGTTTTTTATGTCACATTGCAGGTATAACATGTTTAGAGCCAAATTATGAGAAAAAGATCAAATGAACCAAATCTAGCATGAAAAGAAGATCAAGAGATCAATTCTGCTAAAGTCTGCATTTTTTGTTGCTCTCACGGTCATCACAACTGACTCACGACTGTGACGCGCTATTTAGAGGTATCACGATCGTCATAACACTATCACGATCGTGACATGCTTATTTGAAGAAACATGACCGTTACGTCATGTCACGAACGTGACAAGGAAAGTTTATTTAATTTATTTGAAGATATTTATGAAGACGTGCAACGAGTCTTCAAAGACTCCTACTTTCCCTCAACTGAAGCAATACCCAGTACGCACTTCTCCTGGATTTTCTCATAAGCAGAACGAAGCCCACGCTCCAACTCATTCAAACTGCCAAAATCCTCTTCTATAAATACCCAAGGAACAAATGAAAAAGTACAGAGTTTAGTTTTGAATTTTTACGCGGAAGCTCTGCCGTTTTTGCTTTGAACCCATTTATTTTCCAGCTTTTGTTCTTGCTGTGTTTACTTTTTATTTCCAACCCACTTAATAACAATTTCCAACATTAGGAAATTGTTATTTCAATTAAATTTCTTTTTTAGCCTCAGAACTTGTTATTTTATTTCGATTTCGATTCCGACACTCCGAGCTTGCCAATTTGTGGAAGAAGGAGTCTAAGAATTATATTGTTCAGGTTTTTGTTTTACAATTTATATTGAATTTATTTATTTATTTATGTTAAGTTTCTATTATTATTATATAATGTATGCTTTAATATTTATTTATTTTATTTTGTATCTGTCTGTTGGTATAATAAAAATGAGTAGCTAAATTAATTAGTCGGTATGTAATAAACCAAACCAAAACAGTTAAATCGAATCTAAGCTAAGAATAATTAAGAACTTAAATTCTGGCTGTGGCTTTTTATAATTAAAATTAAGCTTTTTGTTACGAGAGTAAGAAAAGTGAAATAGGTTAGGTCGAGACCACGAGAGTGTGGGATTTTAACCGGATAACTAAAGTTAGGCATTCGATTTAAATACAGCGAGAGCGCTTTAAAATGAATTAGACTTATTAAGTTTTCAAAAATTATTTTCTAAACACTTATGGGCTAGCGAGAGCAGGCATAGGGCTTTAGGGGTAAGATCTAAGATAAGACCACGAGAGTGTGAGTCGAGGGTTTTTAAACTGGTAATCTCTACAGAATAATTTAAGTGAACCATCTTTATAAGCTTAGGTTAGATTGACCCGCATAGGTTAATATAATTACATACCGACCGCCTTCTCATTATTTCCTTAAACTAAGTTTAATTCCCGTTTTTAATCCTTAAAACCATAATCGTGACAAATTTCTGCCTTAGCTAAACTAGCAGACCTTCTAGCACTAGAGTGATTACAAAGTCTTTGTGGGTTCGACAATCTTTTATATTACTTCGATAGGCTGTGCGCTTGCAGTTCAGATACCGCTAGACACATCACGTCTTCGCCCCATCAAGTTTTTGGCGCCGTTGCCGGGGAGTTGATTTAGTCATTAGTGCACTATTAGAGTAGCACTGTCTAGACTAAGGTAACAATTTATTTTCCCTAATCTAGTTTACCGAGTGTATGCCAAGTACTCGCTCTCAAGGCGAAGACTTGCAACCTCCAGTCCTAGAATTAGAACGCTTCTTACATTTAAGAAGACGAATATTCGAATACCAACGAAAATACAACATTCCAGATCTTCAAGTTGATCCACCTAAACCAGTTGGAACATCGAAGGATGCAGAGATGGCTGAAAAACCAAATCATCCACTAAAGTATTACGCTAGTCCTTCACAAGCTGAGCCGCATTCCAGCATTGTTGCACCGACTATCAACCGAAACGATTTCGAATTGAAACCTTCGCTGATATCAGCCGTGCAACAAAACCAATTCGCCGGAAATCCTACTGAGGATCCAAACCTTCATCTTTCGATATTTGTGCAGTACGCAGATACTGTAAAAGCTAATGGAGTTACCCAAGAAGCAATTAGATTACGCCTTTTTCCTTTCTCACTTCGAGACAGAGCGAGAGCCTGGCTTCAATCTCTACCCTCGAATTCAGTAACTACGTGGGAGGAACTAAAGAGAGTCTTCTTGACAAGATATTTCCCACCTAGTAAGACAGCTATGCTAAGAGCTCAAATCAACGGATTTAAGCAAAAGGAAAATGAGTCACTCTTCGAAGCTTGGGAACGCTACAAAGATATGCTGAGACTTTGTCCACATCACGGATTAGTAGAATGGATGGTCATCCATACTTTCTACAATGGACTCTTGTACAACACAAGAATGACGATTGACGCTGCCGTAGGCGGCGCACTAATGGACAAAGAATATAATGATGCTTATGAACTTATCGAGAGTATGGCTCAAAATCATTACCAATGGGGAAGCGAGAGAGTCGCAACTGAGAAACCAACAAAAGGAGGTATGTACGAAGTGAGTAGTATGGACCAAGTCAATGCAAAGTTTGAACAACTTAATCAAAAGATCGACAACTTGGCCATAACACCAACAACCACCGTGGTTGCGGTAACACCTAACTGTGAGTTATGTGGAGTTCCAGGACATGCTGTCCCTGATTGTCAACTATTAGCAGGAATTCCCACAGATCAAGTGAATTATGCTCAAGGAAACCCGTACTCAAACACATACAACCCAGGTTGGAAGAATCATCCGAACTTCTCGTATAAGAATAACAATGTTTTATACGCACCAGGTCAAGCACCAGCTACACCACCAGGATATCAAAAGACTGCTCCTAATGTTCCTAGAAAATCAAACCTTGAGTTAATGATGGAGAACTTCATAGCTACCCAATCTCAAACAAACAAGGAATTCTTAAACCAAAACATACACACTAGCGAGCAGATTAGGCAATTAGTGAGCAAGGTAGATGCGTTAGCTACACATAACAAAATGCTTGAAACTCAGATTTCACAAGTAGCTCAACAACAAGCACCTACCGCTGCCCCAGCTGGAGTATTTCCTGGACAATCCCAACCAAACCCAAGAGGACAGGCCAATGTTGTGATACTAAGAAGTGGCAAGGAACTTGACGGACATGTCGATCCAAGACTTGACAATCCAGCCATGTGCCAAAAGCAAGATAAGCCGACTGAAAAGGAGAATGAACCAGAAGAAAAGGAAGATAATAATCAAGAGGCAGTGGAGAAAGAAAAGCCTTATGTGCCTCCACCACCTTATAAACCACCAATTCCGTACCCTCAGAGATTAACCAATTCCAAGACGATGGGCCAGTTTAAGAAATTTGTTGAACTTCTGAAATAGTTGAATATTACTATTCCATTTACAGAAGCTATCACTCAAATGCCCTCATATGCTAAATTTCTAAAGGAAATCTTATCCAATAAGAAGAAGATAGAGGATAACGGAACCGTTACACTTACTGCTGAGTGTAGCGCAATAATTCAAAACAATATGCCTCTTAAGTTAAAAGATCCAGGTAGTTTCTCTATACCCTGTGTAATTGGAAAATTCGTCATTGACAAAGCTCTATGCGATTTAGGAGCCAATATCAGTGTTATGCCCTTAACAATTTGCAAAAGGCTAGACATGGGAGACCTAAGCCCAACTAAAATGTATGTTCAACTAGCCGATCGCTCTATTAAATATCCTGTAGGCATACTAGAAAATGTCCCAGTACGTATAGGTCAATTATACATTCCCACTGATTTTATAATCATGGACATCACTGAAGACTCCACTACACCTATCATACTAGGAAGACCATTCTTAGCTACCGCCAGAGCTATTATAGACGTAAAGAAAGGAAAGCTAACCTTTGAAGTAGGTGAGGAGAAAGTTGAATTTATTTTAACACAATTCTTACAATCACCGGCTATAGAGGACACATGCTATTTATTGGATGTCATTGACGAGTGTGTAAGAGAGATGGAAATGAAAGAAACTACTTATTCTGAAATTATGAAAATTCAAATCCCTCCGATTTTCGAAGATGACAATTGGTGTGAACCGTATCAGGATGATAGTCTAAGCGAAAGTTTAGCACTTACACCGGATCCCATGCCAAGTAAGAAGAAACCTACATTAGAATTAAAAACCTTACCTAAGAACCTAAGATACAAATTCCTAGACACTGAATGTACGCGACCAATTATAATTAATTCCAGTTTAGGAACGATTGAAACGAAGAAACTTTTAGATGTCTTAAAGAAATACCCAACTGCATTAGGATATAACATATCTGATCTTAAAGGAATATGTCCTTCAATCTGTATGCATCGTATTATGCTAGAAGAAGATTGCAAAACCTCTAGAGAATCTCAAAGAAGAATTAACCCAATCCTTAGCACTGTAGTAAAAGAAGAAGTTAAGAAACTACTAGACGCTGGAATAATATATCCAATCTCTGATAGTCAATGGGTTAGTCCAGTACATGTAGTACCAAAGAAAGGAGGTATCACTATTGTGAAAAACGCTAAAGGCGAATCGATATCACAAAGAGTAGTGACCGGACATAGAGTGTGCATCGATTATCAAAAACTAAACAAAGACACTCGAAAATATCATTTCCCACTACCTTTTATAGATCAAATGTTAGAACGATTAGCCAAACACTCGTACTTCTGTTATCTTGATGGTTACTCAGGATTTTTCCAAATCCCGATCCACCCAGATGATCAAGAGAAGACTACATTCACATGCCCTTATGGAACGTTCGCTTATAGACGAATGCCCTTTGGATTATGTAACGCTCCTGCAACCTTTCAAAGATGTATGATGTCAATCTTCGCAGAGTTCATAGATAACATCATGGAAGTGTTCATGGACGACTTCTCTGTATGCGGGCAAAGTTTTGAAGGATGTCTATCAAATTTAGAAATGGTGTTAGAAAGATGTGTAAAAGTAAACCTCGTGCTTAACTGGGAAAAATGCCATTTTATGGTCAGAGAAGGAATCGTACTAGGACACGTTATATCTGATAAGGGAATTGAAGTTGATAAAGCTAAGATAGAATTCATAAAAGATCTTCAATCCCCTAAGACCATTCGAGAAATACGAAGCTTTTTAGGACACGCCGGTTTCTACCGACGATTCATCAAAGATTTCTCAAAAATCACTAAACCTCTTACCGGTTTATTAATGAAAGACGCTGAGTTCATATTCGATAAAGATTGTCTTAAAGCATTCGAAACTCTAAAAACAACCCTCATCACCGCACCAATCATGCAACCACCTGACTGGAGGTTACCTTTCGAAATCATGTGCGATGCGAGTGACTATGCTGTAGGCGCAGTTCTTGGACAAAGGAAGGACAAGAAACTTCACGCAATTTACTATGCCAGTAGAACTTTAGATTCTGCTTAGATGAACTACGCCACTACTGAAAAAGAATTTTTAGTAGTTGTCTTTGCGCTTGATAAATTCCGTTCCTACCTAGTAGGAGCAAAAATAATCATCTACACAGACCACGTTGCTATCAGATACTTATTAACCAAGAAAGATGCTAAACCATGACTCTTGAGATGGATCTTACTCTTACAAGAGTTTGATCTCAAAATCAAAGATAAGAAAGGTACTGAAAACGTTGTAGCGGACCATTTATCCAGAATAGAAGGTATTAAACCCGAACAAGTGCCGATTAACGACGACTTTCCGTATGAACAGCTGATAGCACAAATAAGAAGCGACCCAGCTCAGTTAGACATAGATGAACCAAAAGCCGTGGAAACAATCCAAACAACCGTAGGACTGCCATGGTACGCCAACATTGTCAACTACTTAGCTGCAGGAGCACTTCCACCGGACTTAACCAATCAGTAGAAAAAGAAATTTTTCCACAATCTCAAGTATTACTATTGGGACGAACCATTATTGTTTAAAAGAGGACCTGACGGAATCTTTCGTCGGTGCATTCCCGAAGAAGAAATAGAAGATGTCATTCCTCATTGTCATTCATCTCCTTATGGTGGACATGCAAGCACTTCCAAGACTTGTGCAAAAATCTTACAAGCCGGCCTATTTTGGCCTAACCTATGGAAAGATGTCCACATTGCTGTTATAAATTGCGATCGGTGTCAACGCACCGGTAACATTTCAAGAAGAGATGAAATGCCTCAAAGAGGAATATTAGAAGTAGAAGTCTTTGACGTCTGGGGAATTGATTTTATGGGACCATTCCCATCATCTTTCGGTAATAAGTACATACTCGTAGCTGTCGATTATGTTTCAAAATGGATCGAGGCTATAGCTTCTCCTACAAATGACACACGAGTAGTAATTAAGCTTTTCAAGAATATAATCTTTCCAAGATTTGGTGTGCCTAGACTTGTCATTAGTGACGGTGGCTCGCATTTCATTTCGAAAATATTCGACAAATTACTATCTAAGTATGGAGTCAGACATTGTGTAGCAACACCGTATCATCCGCAAACAAGCGGACAGGTCGAAGTCTCGAACAGAGAAATAAAACAAATTCTAGAAAAGACAGTCGCCATATCTAGGAAAGATTGGTCATCTAAACTTAATGAAGCTTTATGGGCTTATAGGAAAGCCTACAAGACACCCATAGGAACTACACCCTTCAAACTAGTGTATGGGAAGGCTTGTCATCTCTCGGTAGAACTAGAACACAAAGCATATTGGGCAATTAAAACACTCAATATAAACTACAATGCCGCTGGAGAAAAGAGAATCCTCGACATTAATGAATTAGAAGAATTAAGGTTAGACGCATATGAGAATGCTAAGATATATAAAGAAAGAACCAAGCGATGGCACGATAAGCGCCTATCTAGGAAAGAATTTAGTGTGGGAGACGTTGTGCTCCTCTTCAATTCAAGACTTAGGCTCTTTCCTGGAAAACTAAAATCTAGATGGCCAGGACCCTTTGAAATAACTAGAGTGTTCCCGAGCGGAGCAATAGAAATTAAGGGTAGGAATAGTGAACCGTTCACAGTAAACGGACAACGATTAAAACATTACCATAATATTGAAAATAGAGATTATGCGAATAGTTTAAAACTTTTAGAGTTGTCCACTAACTTCCCTGATTAATCTACCCCTAAGCACTACGTCAGGCTTACGACGATAAAAATAGCGCTTAGTGGGAGGCAACCCATTTTACTATTTTATTTCATCTTTTATTATTATGTACTTTATTTATGTATTTATTTCCTTATTTTCTCTATTTTAATTTTAATTTTCTAAATCACTTTTAAATTTACTTTGCTACAGATTTTCTAAAGTCTTTTCTACCTTCCTTTTCTCCCCTGATTTGTTTCCTCCACTTTAACACTAACTATGGCTAACCAACCAAGAAACTTTATGGAAACCATATTTAGAGGTAGAAACCAAAGAAGGAAATTTGAGGAATTATCACAGAGACAAGTGGATTTGACTCTGTACTATGATGAACAAACTATGGAAACTTTAGGTATAAATGATAGCATCCTATACCTGTTTAACCAACTTGGATGGGAGAACGCTCTCATAAAACATAAGTTTGTAACTTACCGCGAGCTCACCCTTGAGTTTTTAAGCTCCTTAGTTTACTTACCTGAGCGCGAATTTGGATTAAGAAAAGGATTTATTAGTTTCCGACTATTCGGTATCGAATATGTCTATAACCATAAGGAACTAGCTGACCTACTAGGATTTCCTAGCGGACCTTTTGCCTTTACTACCACCCATGTAGAATTAATGGATATTGAGCTAGATTTCTTTTGGGGAACTTTAACCGGAAACTACCACCCTGAGTCGGATAACATGAACAATGATGAAATACACAACCCAGCTATCTGCTATTTTCATAAAATCCTTACCCACGCCTTCTTTGGAAAGGAGGAGAACCTCACTGGAGTATCTAAAGATGAGATATTCATAATGTCCTGTTTGACCGATGGAAAACCCGTAAATGCCGTACCCTTCATGATGCAAACCTTTACCCGCATCCAAGAGGAACCTGATCTGCCAATATTGGTAGGAGGCCTGGTCACCATGATCGCTAATGCCCTCAGACTTAGATACCAGTTACATAAGTGCAACCGTTTAGGTACCATCCGCCCTATGAATTTGAACTTCTGCTTTAACCGCCAAATTATAAGAAACATAGGACAACCACCATACGAGTACCTAATTAGAAATGAAATCGTAACCCTGTTCACATTACCGAACCATGCTAAAGTCAGTGTTCATAATAGAGATAATTGGCTTTATGAGATTACCCCTCCTGACTATCCAACAACACCTAAAACACCACAATCCTACCAAATTAAGGATGACATGATGACTGATGTAGAAAGTGACCCTGATACCCCTCCTGGTTACCATGACATCGACCACACTGATGAAGTTATTGAGACCTCTGAAATCAACCAAGTAGGATATGCTGACAGCTTAAAGAAAATTTTGACAACTCTTGAAGTATACCAAGCTGACATAAATGTTGTTAAGGATGAAGTTAAAAGCATGAGATTGGACATTATAGGCTTAACTGACATAACATGTGAACAGTTCTATCATATAAACTCCGCACTTGAAGACTTGAAGAAGCAACTTTGATAATGCTGTAGTAATTTGATTTATCTTACTTTTTGCTTTTTGTTTCTAGTTAGTTTTGATGTTTTGCAACATTTCATAGTTTATTTTTATCACTGTAATTTCTTTCTGTTATGTCAAAAACAAAGTATTTCCATTTATGCAAATTTTCCATTCAATTTATTTACATGTTTTTCATTATTTACTGATACTTTTAATTGCTGGATATTTTGTGAATGTTCATGTGATAAAATCCAATGCTATTTTATATTGATCCATTGCTATGTGTTATGTTGGAATTAAATATTGAAAGTGATAAGAATTGAATTGAATTGAGCTGAGGTAACCATTCTGTGAATTTCCAAATTTTGTGAACATCACGGTCGTCACCATCCCGTCACGACCGTAACACCCCCCCTCACGACCGTGACAATCCTAATTCACGACCTCTGAGTTACAGAGGCCGTTCTTCTTCGCAACCTCCACTCCTATTTTCACAAAATCTTCTAACCTCCCATTACCTCTTCTTCTCCCGTAACCACCCATTAATCCCCAATCAATCCCATTACTCCGTTCCACCTTCTCATTTAACCCCAACTCCACATATTCCCTTAATTCCATTATAAACCAATCAATTTCTTCACATTTTCATCACCAAACCTCAAACACCTATCTCACGATAAACCTCATTTGCATGCAATGGCAAACATTCAGTTTAGAGAGGGAGAACAAGGAGAAGCACAGAGAGAGAAGTTTGAAAGGTTTCAAACCCGAGGCATCCAACCTACTCGGTACGTCGACCTCGACTTCCTGAGGGAGTTAGGATTGTTCGACGGAGTGAAGCTACTGCTTGAACAAGTTGGCTTGTGATACTTATGCAGTCAACCGCAACCGATATTTGCAAACCTCACTTTGGAGTTTCTAAGTTCTTTTCTATACATCACACCATCCGGATCAACGAGCCAACTCACCGGCATCGCAAAATTCCGAATGCTTGGAAGAGAGTTCGAACTAACTCAGACCAGAGTCGCTGAACTTTTAGGCTTCAGTCACGGCGACGATGCTCACCTTCGCGTGCCCGACAACTTTAATGAAGCAGCTTTCACTTTGTGGCACAACATCACAAACAGCCGTGCTTCTGCCTACCAAAGTCTCATCGCCACTCATATCCATAATCCAGCAATATGGTATTTTCATCGCATCATATACAACACAATGTTTGCAAGAGAGAGCAACCACAAGCTAAATTCCAAAGAGCTCTTATTCTTGCATTGTTCCTTGAATGAAGAACGCATCAACGCCGCTCCGTTCCTTCTGGCCCACATTCAGTCTGTAGCACAAAGAGGCCCCACTCCCTTCTACATTGGCGGGATTGTCACTTCACTTGCTATACAGCTGGAGCTTGGTGACCACCTCTCTCATTTGCCTCATAGAGCACCGGAGCTGCTTACCTTGAACTACTGCAAGTCCGCTCACATGATCTCACAGCGTGAGGATGGCAGCTTCAACCCTGTGATACAAGGCACCATCTATCATCATATCGTTTTGCCTTGCAGGAACCGCATTGATCCATCAAACAGAGCCAATTGGCTATTTGGTTTGCCGGATGCCACATGCCATGTTCCGATTATTGACGAGCAGCCTGATGCACCTGTGGACGAGATGCAGGATGCGATGGATGCTGCTGAGCCAGTTCAGGACATCCCTGAGTCTTCCACCAGGCAGCCACCTTCAGCTGACATCACCCTTGAAGAAATCCTCCGTGCCATTCATCAGCAAAATCAGATGAATGCCGCACTTGAGCATAGGCAGAAAGAGCAATACGATGCACTCCTTGCAACTGTTGTCAGTAACCAGAAAGCAACAGATGAAAAGCTAGGAGAGATCTTCAGCGAGTTGGAAGCTTTGCGGATAGACGTCACCGCTCTCACCGTCACTGGTTCTGATGAGGAAGCCACTCCTACCAGACGCTCCCGCACCAGAAGTCGAGGCCGTGGTCGTCAGCAGCATTAGATTATCTTTTTGTTTTTGCATTTCTGTTCTTGTAATGTATTTCCCCGCTATTATATCACAACATTGAGGACAATGTCTGATATAGTGTGGGAGAGGTACCTTTCCCTTTCCCGTTTTCCATTTCATTGTATTTCCCTTTCCGCATTTTCAATTAAACAAGTAATATTTATGCTATTTCTTAAATTTCAATTCTTCCCCGCTTTATTTAGCCATACCGCCATACCGAAATGTTTTTACTTTATCTCCGCATTACTCGACATTCCTATGAAATCATAGTTAGGAAGCTGAGAAATATCCAACAAGATCAATACAGTCTTGACACCTTAGACTTCCTACTTAAGCATTCCATTTCGATAATTGTTACGACTACACCTTAATTCTTAGTTCTAAAGTAACCCCTAATAGTTTATACTAGCAATCAGCACCGTCTGAACACAAACCACGTGGGGAGCCGATGAACATAAGTGTTTGATGCCTAATCTATAAACGATCCTTCATATCTCGATGCCATAAAAAAAAAGAAATTGCACCAAAGTACACGGTCGCATATAAGAGATGAGTAATATAAGAAGGAGTCTATTGCTGGTTGGTTCAGAGGTACCTGGTTCTGAACTTGGTAGGGCGTGCTACGGCTCGATCCCCCACAACCTCCAATTTGGATAACATGTAAAGGGTTGCCACGTTCGTGTACCAGACCCCGTGCTTATAAAGGATCAAAGTCACTAACCGGCTACTCCACTACGTGCGTGCTAAGACAAAGGGCTTAATATGATTGCGCTAGAATGAAACCGGGTGAAATAAGAACGAAGGACTCTAGGTAGAATCATAACGCAATTACTGAATGTTTCGTTTAAAGGGAAGTCGACGACTTAGCTTGTTGCTTGTGTCATTAGTGTATCGTTAGTGTTCTACTCTAGTATCGGTTTATCTAACTAAATGTCTTCTCGTATGGTATGTTATGTGTATGCGTCTGATGAAAATTGTCCGATCATTTTTCAATTGACTATTTGCTTGAGGACAAGCAAAGGTTTAAGTATGGTGGAGTTTGATAACGAGAAATCGTATCACATTATTACTATGTTTTTAGTCCGTTTTATCGCACATTGATCTTTTTAACTCCCGATTGTTCGAGTTTTTTATGTCACATTGCAGGTATAACATGTCTAGAGCCAAATTATGAGAAAAAGATCAAATGAACCAAATCTAGCATGAAAATAAGATCAAGAGATCAATTCTGCTAAAGTCTGCATTTTTTGTTGCTCTCACGGTCGTCACAACTGACTCACGACCATGACGCCCTATTTAGAGGTATCACGATCGTCACAACACTATCACGACCGTGACACGCTTATTTGAAGAAACATGACCGTTACGTCATGTCACGAACGTGACAAGGAAAGTTTATTTAATTTATTTGAAGATATTTATGAAGACGTGCAACGAGTCTTCAAAGACTCCTACTTTCCCTCAACTAAAGCAATACCCAGTACGCACTTCTCCTGGATTTTCTCATAAGCAGAACGAAGCCCACGCTCTAACTCATTCAAACTTCCAAAATCCTCTTCTATAAATACCCAAGGAACAAATGAAAAAGTACAGAGTTTAGTTTTGAATTTTTACACGGAAGCTCTGCCGTTAGTGCTTTGAACCCATTTATTTTCCAATCTCTCAATGTCCAGACGACCGTCACTTCTTTCCCAAAGAGTCTTTTTCAAGGCCTGAGATAGCTGCTCATTCCTTTCCTTCAACTTCTCAAATTCCTCGAGGCTAACAGTTGCTGCAGGCTGTACTGTGGATGGTTCTGGTATGTCTTCCAAGGTGAAAGGCATCCTGGTGATCTGAGCTCTAGTACGGGACCAGTCTGAGTACTGAGCTGAAGCAACATTGTTACATCTTCCAAGAATAGCTATCCCTTTTGTCTGGATGTTGTCCCAATCCCAGGCAGCTTGCCTGACAACAGCTAAATTAGGTTGCACTTCACAATATAGGGTCTCAGTTAAATCCTGTCCTCTGGGAGGGTGAACTAAGGCATATCCCAATTGTCTCTTAAACAACAAAGGGTTGTAATTAATGCAACCTTTTACTCCTATCAGAGGCACATTAGGGTATTGCCCACAACTGGTGATAATGTCCTTGCCCTTGGTGCTCTGGGTGGACCATCTGATATCATCTGAAGTTAAGGCAATGAACCTCTTGGCCCAATTCTTCTGCTGGTGTGGGTTCAAGAAAGCATCTGATTTAGGCAGGTGTCTGAGTAACCAAGAGTAGAACAAAGGAGCACAACATCTGACCAACTTCCCCCTTTGTTTTTCATTTCTCTGATGGATGGAGTAGTAAAAATCCCCTAGCAATGTAGGCACTGGGTTCCTCAGCAGAAACAAGTGGATGGCATTCTTACTAACAAATTTGGACTCATCTGCAAACAATATAGCCCCATATATGCCGAGGGCTAAAAGTGCACAGACTGCCCTCCATTCTCCCAAGGTAGCCTTCAGGATGGCCTGAGAAATCAAGAAGTCCAGATGTAAATCAGGAATCCCAACTTTTGTTGTCATGCTTTGCTCAATAAGGGCAGGCTCCAAGTACAATGCCCTTGCTATCTCCTCACTTCTGGGAGTAGTCATCTCTGAGTTATAGGGGATCCCTCCTCTGATAGGAACTCCAATCAACAAAGAAAACTCCTCTAATAGAGGCCCCATCTGAAAGTCTGGAAAGGTGAAGCATCTAAGTGGAGGGTCATAGAACTGCAAGCATGTGTGGATCATGCTTCACTGAGAAGAATCAAGGTCCATAACCATGTCTAAAATACCCTCATGGTGCTCTCTGAATAGTGGGATGTGGTCAGGTATGATAAGGGACTGAACCTGCCTGATACCAGTCAATATAGGCTCAAAGAAATGATAAGATATGTTGCTCTTTCTTGGAGTAGCCATGAGTGCTGATGAAGAATCTGAAGACAAATGCTGATGAAGATCACAGACTAAGAAGCTGAAGATAAATCCCTGGCAGACTGATGAAGGTGATGATGGAGATATCTGAAGCAGATACTGAAGAAGATAGCTGAAACAGGGGTCTAAGCAACAGAAGGGGTCAAAACCAAAACCAAGATGTAATGAGGTGGATACCCTGAAAAACAAATAAACAAATGTTAAATGATGCAATGATGATGTATGCAAATGATATGCAAGGGTTTGTGATCAAGAGCTGGATCTGATTATCTGTCTTGGTATAAGTCCATGTATGTTCAAAGGTTCAGATGAAGGCTCAGAAATCCAGTAACCAGGGTGGGGGACTCAAATAAAGAGTCACATATCCAGGGTTAATCACAAGAACTGTCCAAAGTGAAGCATTCTTAAAAAAAAACAGTAACAGGGTATGATGTGGCCAAGGGATCCTGCAAACCTGTAAACAACCCAACCCCTCACATGTAATGTTCTAGAACAAGGATCCTCGGACTTGGATCAGTTATGAGAAGTGTAAACACTTCTAACCCGGAGGCACAGTGTTTACAATAACCATAAAATATCCTCCTCTAATTCACCCCAGATTCTGAAGGTCAAAACTAAAGGTCATCCAGACTTAGCAGGCTTCCCAGATAGCCCTAGCACTACAAGATATCTGTAGCACAAAGTTCTCAAGAAGAAACCCACATCTGAACTGTGTTTCATATTCCCGCACCAGACCGAAATGGAATGGGAAAGAATATGAACCACTCTAGCTTAGGTGTCACTCAGGTCCCAGGTATAGGACCTTAATCTCTTAATGGAAACCCACCCACCAGAACAGAAAACCAGATCCAGCAATGATAGTATGAAATATGCATAAGACTGTAAAGAAAGCAATAAATAAAGCTGTACATAAAGCAATAAATAAAGCAAAATAAATAAACATACATAGAACATAGCACCCCAGTAAACACAAAACAAACAAACTATAGGAGGAAACCACAAAAAGAACCAGAAGCCCTGGTTGCAATATAAGGGTCCCCAGCAGAGTCGCCAAGCTGTCGCTCCCACCTGATGACACAGGGTCAAGAGGGGTACAGACGCGAACGGTCGGCGAAAGAGGAAATGAATATGAGGTGAAAAGAGTCGCCAGCTAGGCATTTTTATCCCGAAGGAAAGGTAATGCTGCATAAACCTAAGAAAAAGATGGATAATACGGTCGCGAACCAGAGAAACTAAGAAAGGGGGTTGGTTACAACCTGGGAAGGTATTAGCACCCAGATTGTCCGCCGTACTCGACGGGATCCACGCTTGAAAGTTTGTGTTTAAAGGAGTGGTGTCAGTGCTATTCTGTGTGTAAAAACTGGAAAAGAAAGCAAGTGTCAGTGCAAAATGAAGTGTGAAGTGAAATAAAGAGTGTCAGTGTAAGGAAAGAGTGCAAAGCTCAAAACAATGAGGCTTAAAGAATAAAGCTGGAAGAGTGGGGAATAGACAGAGACTTTTGTTCGATAACTGTTAAGTTATGCCTACGTATCCTCTCGTGCAATGAGGAAGTCAGAACACCGTAGTTCGACTCAAAGAGACTGAAAGATAAATTGACTTGTGAACTGCTTGCTTGCCTATGCTCAAGTGTATGACCTGTCTGGCTCAGGTGCAAACTGTCTTGCATTAGACGGAAGAAGCAAGTTCTCGTTTGTGAATGAAATAGGGGAGAAAAGAATCCCGGAGGAGACGATTATTGTTTGTTTTTGGTGTTTTCAATCTTTTATTGCTTTTGGATTTTGTCATAAAAAAATGAGCATAAGCCTAAACCAAGGGTTAGCAAACTCATCACATCCTCCCTCTGATTAGGGGTAATGAGAATACCTTAAGTATAAAGTAAGCACGTCACACTTAATCACCATGATGTAGGATTAAGATCATTAACCTACTTGCAATTATTTAGATGTTTTTTTTGGAGTTTTTGTTTAGTGTTAAGTAATGAGTTTAAGCCATAATCAAGGATTTAATGGACTCATTACACCATCTTAATAGAAGGATAATAGATGAGAACATTTAAGCTGAGGAAGGCTCCTCAACTTAATCCATGGTTAGGGATTAACCTCATGACAAAACAAAGCCCTTACTTAAGTGGATTTTAGTTAATGATAAGATTAAGAAGTGGATTTTATGGTTTGCAAGACAACTTGAGGGGGACTTGTCCATTAACACTAGGGTTAGTCCTTCTTAACCAATTAAGGAAGAATTAGAACCCTAATGCAAGGCCCAAGTTACAAGTTTGATGTCTTAGTGATTATTAAGATGGATTGATTAAAGGATTTAAACACATTAAGGGTTTAACACTTAGGATTAAAGTTATACACTTCATCCTAATAGAAGGATACAGGCATAACCCTAATCACAAAGTCTTAAAACCTTAAGGGTTTAGTCCTTGATTAAGAGGTGAGAAGAGGAGACACAAAGATGACACAAAGGTAAAACTAATGGGAGTCTAATCAAACCCTAATTGTTATCATGCTTGGGTATTCCTAGGGTTTATGAGGCTTGCAAGAGGTCTTCAGGAAGAGCCACCAAAGAAGAAGAGAGATGGAAGGAGGAAAAGCAGAAAGAAGCAAGACAACTTACTTCATTTAGGAAGATAAGTTGCTTGAAGAGAGAAAGTGAGGAAGGAGCATGAATGAGCAAGCTCAATCTAAAGCAAAGATAAAATGCAGCAAGGATGCATAAGAGGGATGAGAAAAGATTGTGAGAAGTTAGCAAAAGGAAGTGAAATGAAATGAAAATGAAATGAAAAGCAAAGATGAAAACCAAAACCAGAAGCATATTCATGATGCTAATGATGCAAAGAGATGATATAAATGTATGTCATGAGATGAAAATGATCATACAAAGGATGGGAATGCAAATGAAGCATAAAGGAAGCATGAAAGTTCATGGATGCACATGAAATGAAATGAAAACAAAACATGGCAAATGGATGATGCAATGATCAAACATGATTATAATGTGTCCTAATATGTCTTATATGTCATGTAGATGCACAAAATGTCATGGCAAGTTCATGTATGCAAGCTTATACAAGATGGATGCAAATGAGATACAAAATTAGGGTTATATGAACATGTGAGATGCAAAACTCAAAGACAGAAGCAAATGAAAAGATAAAAAATTGAAAATGAAACCAAAGGAACCCTAAACCTATACTAGTTTGATAGCGAGAAATCGTATCACATTATTACTATGTTTTTAGTCCGTTTTATCGCACATTGATCTTTTTAACTCCCGATTGTTCGAGTTTTTTATGTCACATTGCAGGTATAACATGTTTAGAGCCAAATTATGAGAAAAAGATCAAATGAACCAAATCTAGCATGAAAAGAAGATCAAGAGATCAATTCTGCTATAGTCTGCATTTTTTGTTGCTCTCACGGTCATCACAACTGACTCACGACCGTGACGCGCTATTTAGAGGTATCACGATCGTCATAACACTATCACGATCGTGACATGCTTATTTGAAGAAACATGACCGTTACGTCATGTCACGAACGTGACAAGGAAAGTTTATTTAATTTATTTGAAGATATTTATGAAGACGTGCAACGAGTCTTCAAAGACTCCTACTTTCCCTCAACTGAAGCAATACCCAGTACGCACTTCTCCTGGATTTTCTCATAAGCAGAACGAAGCCCACGCTCCAACTCATTCAAACTGCCAAAATCCTCTTCTATAAATACCCAAGGAACAAATGAAAAAGTACAGAGTTTAGTTTTGAATTTTTACGCGGAAGCTCTGCCGTTTTTGCTTTGAACCCATTTATTTTCCAGCTTTTGTTCTTGTTGTGTTTACTTTTTATTTCCAACCCACTTAATAACAATTTCCAACATTAGGAAATTGTTATTTCAATTAAATTTCTTTTTTAGCCTCAGAACTTGTTATTTTATTTCGATTTCGATTCCGACACTCCGAGCTTGCCAATTTGTGGAAGAAGGAGTCTAAGAATTATATTGTTCAGGTTTTTGTTTTACAATTTATATTGAATTTATTTATTTATTTATGTTAAGTTTCTATTATTATTATATAATGTATGCTTTAATATTTATTTATTTTATTTTGTATCTGTCTGTTGGTATAATAAAAATGAGTAGCTAAATTAATTAGTCGGTATGTAATAAACCAAACCAAAACGGTTAAATCGAATCTAAGCTAAGAATAATTAAGAACTTAAATTCTGGCTGTGGCTTCTTATAATTAAAATTAAGCTTTTTGTTACGAGAGTATGAAAAGTGAAATAGGTTAGGTCGAGACCACGAGAGTGTGAGATTTTAACCGGATAGCTAAAGTTAGGCATTCGATTTAAATACAGCGAGAGCGCTTTAAAACGAATTAGACTTATTAAGTTTTTAAAAATTATTTTCTAAACACTTATGGGCTAGCGAGAGAAGGCATAGAGCTTTAGGGGTAAGATCGGAGATAAGACCACGAGAGTGTGAGTCGAGGGTTTTTAAACTGGTAATCTCTACAGAATAATTTAAGTGAACCATCTTTATAAGCTTAGGTTAGATTGACCCGCATAGGTTAATATAATTACATACCGACCACCTTCTCATTATTTCCTTAAACTAAGTTTAATTCCCGTTTTTAATCCTTAAAACCATAATCGTGACAAATTTCCGCTTTAGCTAAACTAGCAGACCTTCTAGCACTAGAGTGATTACAAAGTCCTTGTGGGTTCGACAATCTTTTATATTACTTCGATAGGTTGTGCGCTTGCAGTTCAGATACCGCTAGACACATCACGTCTTCGCCCCATCATAGTTCACCATCCAAAGGGGGAGGTCAGAAGCTAAACCTAAAGGAAGTTATGAATTTTCTAAGTTTCTAGGGTTTAAAGGGTGATCTTAAGGATAAAATGCCAAACAAATTGAAAATGCATTATAAAAATGAAACAAAAATGTTCTTAGATGCTTTGAACCATGCATGGCACAATGCAAAAAGAATCATTCACAAACTCACTGTGGTTCAAAAGTTATGAATTTTTGAAGTTAGGGTTAAAAATATTCAAGTTTAAGAACCCTAATTCATTTGAAAAATGTCAAAGCATGATCAAAACCAAAAAGAAATTTGTGAGGTGAGTTTGTAAATGTTTGTAAATGTTTGAAAGTGTTCTCTGAATATTTTTGTGATTTTTAAATACCTAAATGTATTTTTAATTAATTAATTCTCATTAACTAATTAAAAATAACATTTAAATGATTTTAAAAATATTTTTTAATGCAAAAATTAAAAAATAAAAATAATTTTGGGTTCTGAAAATTAATAAAAGGTTTGATAAAAAAATTCAGAATTTTTTGACTATTTTGACTATTTTTTAAAATTCGTGCAAGATTAAATACAGAAAATGAAATAAATATTAATAAAAGGAAAAGTATGCTGATCTAAGGGCTGAAATTCAAATCTGGAAAGGGAGGGAAAGACCATGCGCGCATCTGGACGGCTGAAATTCAAACTTGCCATAATTATGTAATTAAACCCTAATCTGAACCCTAATGACTTTCAGATGACCGGAACAGTGTTCCGGTCATCTTCTCCGGCAGCTCTCTCACTCAATCTCTCTCAAAACACCACTATAGAGCTCTCTAAACTCTCCAGAATCAATCCTTGAACATCACTAAACACAAACCACACAACAAAACTCATTTATTTTTCGTGAATCATGAGAATCGAATTTACGGGCAAAGTTTCAGAGCAACAAAATCCTTAAAACTCAACCATTTTCAAAAAGAAAAGCATCAACATGACCAACACAACATGAGGAACAATTCTATAACCTAAAATCAAGTTTTTGGAAAATTTGTTCTTGAGGTTACCTGAACTGAAGCTTTCGAAAATGGCACTGTCTGAGCTTTTCTTTGGTGCTTTTCCACTCCTCTTGATCCCCTTATGCTTCTGGTATGCTTGGCTGAAGTGTTTGTGACCTCCTTTTAAGATTCAGTGAAGTTCAGTTCAAAGGGGGAGAAAATCGTGTTTTGTGTATGATGGCTTTTAGGGCAAAATGAAGGGTGGGAAATGATCAGTGATTGATGCTGAGATGAATGGTGGTGTTGGTCTGAAGAATGAATGGCTGAGTTGTGAGATTCGATAGAAAATGCAAAGAGGGAGGTTTTGGTGAATGCTGATTTATGGGAGAGTTCAGGCTTGCTTCTTGTTATGTTTGGCTTGCTTTTGATTAGTATAAGGTAATGTGATTGGTCAGAAAGTTGGTAATGGCATAGTGTGATTGGTATGGCTTGTTTTGAAAAAAGTCAAGGTTATGTGTCCTTTGAGGTATGGGTTGTTTCAGACCAAGGATAAGGGGGTGTCTGGCGCAGCTTGATTCAAGGAGGACCATGGAAATGAGATTGAGGCAAATCAGCAAGTTTGTGAGGAGTTGTGGGGGATTTTGCAAGTTTGTGAACTTTTGGCCCCTTTGGAATTTCTTCATGTGCAAGTCATGAAAATGTGAAATTCTTTGGGCAATTTGTAGCAAAATGAACCATGTGATGTTGTTATGATGTTTTGAGGCCAATTAGAAACCAAACCAAACATTAGAAGTCCTTCTTGCAAAAATCCCTCTTTTGAGGATTTATGAAAAAAATGACTATTGGAAGCTTGTGATCCAAGGCATGAAACTTTGTGAATTTGTGCAATTCTGATTTTTGCAAGTTCTAATGATGCATAGAAGTCATTTAGAAGTCACAAAATGGTTTGGCATGAGGTTTTGCAAAAAAAAACCTTTTGGCATGAAACATGAAAAGGGAATGATCCAATATACAACTTTCATGACCAAGAATTTTTCATTTGAATCATTTTTGGTTGAAAAAGAGGAGGTTGAAAAACTTTCCCAAAATGGAAAGTTTACACTACAAGTCATTTCCATTTTTGGCAACTTTTGGTTTTGCTCACTTTTCTTCAAATTTGTGAACTTCTAAGCACTTCAATGATCAAATAAATACCATATAACTTCAATTTGATGAAAAATCCACTTTGGGTCCATTGATGGGGGCCTCAGATGCCCTGATTTGCTCTGACTTGCTCAAGAAGTTACCCATTGATCAGATGACTTCCACAATGAATATTTCCATCAAACTTGGTATGCATGATCCTTATATCATATTGAGACCAATAGAAACAAGAATGACAAAAAAAATTGGAGTTATGGCCTCTGAAACCAAAACCCTAATTTTAGGTCATTTGTGTAGTTAAACCTGGCTCTGCTTCCATGCTTTGCAAGTTCTTGTGATTTTTGGCTTCCTTGATCTTTGAGGGTTAAAATATGATGATAGAACATACATGGACCCTTTTGAGATGATTGAAGACCTTTGGAGTGGCTCAGATGGCTCATGGATTACTCAGATCACAAACCCTAGATGCAGATGACTTTGAACCAATGCAGTGAAGCAAAAATGCAATATGAGATTATATGATTGAACTAATGCAAATGAAAAGATCACAAGCCATGGTGAACTTAGTGAGGGAAAATTTGGGGTGTTTACACTATCCGACATTCGTCCTATGTCGTGATAAAGAGCATGCCGTCCCCTACTAGGTGATCGTCCTTCACCTTTGATGACCGCCCCTCGTCAAATATTTAATTTATTCTTTTACCCGATGGCCGTCCCCGTCGTAGTTAATTTTACCCTTTAACCTGATGGTCGTCCCCATCAGTGTTTCCCTCATTCCTTTGATTTCCTAGAGAATTTTATTACCCGATGGTCGTCCCCGTCGCAATTTCTTTATTTCCCAGCATGATGGTCGTCCCCGTCATTGCTCTGCTTACCGTCTACCCCCAGCAGCCGTCCTCTGCTCGATGGTCATCCTCCATCGCTTTCATTTGATACTCATACTATACTATCTTTTACAATTTATATCCCTTTTCTTCTTCTCCCCAACGAGTGCAAATTTCGGACTGTATTTGGTATTCAACCACAAGTTATCTTGTTTGTCTGTTAAGCCAGGCGCTTACATCCCGCACAGCTATCTTGTTTGTCTGTAAACACTCCAAATTTGTGTGTAACCACAAGTTATCTTGTTTGTCTGTAAACACTCCAAATTTTCCCTCACATTTTCTCACACCATGGCTTGTGATCTTTCATTTTTTCCTTAGCATAAGCATATCATATCCCACTGCATAGTTCATTTCATCTGCATCTAGGGTTTGTGATCTGAGCAATCCAAGAAGTGATCTGAGCCATCCCAATGGTCTTGAAGCTTTCCAAAAGGGTCCATGTGTGTTTCCATGATCATAATATGCTCCCCCAAAGTTCATAAAAGTCAAGGGATCACAAAGCATGGCAAAGGCATAGAGGCAAACTGAAGATTTCCTACACAGATGACCTAAAATTAGGGTTTTGGTTTCAGAGGCCTTAACCTCAAATTTTTTGGTCATTCTTGATTCTAATGGTCTTAATATGTTATAAGGATCATGTGTACCAAGTTTGATGAAAAAATTCACTGTGGAAGTCATCTGACCATTGGGTAACTTCTTGAGCAAGTAAAGTCAAAATCAGGGCATCTGAGGCCTCCATCAAGGGCACCAAAGGGTCATCATCATCATTTTGAGTCTCTATGATCTTTATTTGATCATTTAAGTGGTTGGAAGTTCACAAAGTTGAAGAATTTTGAGCCAAATGCAAACTTGCTATTTTTGGAAATGACTTGTAATGGAAACTTTCCATTTTGGGAAAGATATTCAACCTATTCTTTCATGACCAAAAATGCTTCAGATGAAAAATCCATGGACATGAAATTTGTAGATTATGTATTCCCATTTTCAAAAAGTACAAGAACATGTATTGATTCATCTTAGAACTCAAGATATGACCTTTCAAAGTTGGCAAAAATCCTATAATTTTCAAGTATGCACCAAAGAGGGATTTTTGCAATTTCACTTGCCAAGCAATTTCATGACCTCTAATCAACTTCCAAACATCATACCAACATAATGTAACACATTTTGATCAAGATTGCACCAAAAATCACAAGTTTTTATGCCTTGCACTTCAAGAAACTCCAAAGAGGGAAAAATGCATAAACCATGAGAACACTTGATCAAGGCCATCCAACTGCATTCTATTGATCCAAAGGCCATCCTTGATGCAAGCTGAGGCCAAACAGCCCTTCAAACAAGCTTTGACCCATGCCATGCCTCAAGTACACATCCATTGACTTTTTTGCAATTTGGGCCACCACCCAAAATTTTCCATAACACTTCCCTTCTTCGATTCTCTCAAACCAGCCATCAAACTTCAAAAATTTCTTCACCATTAAGTCACACATCATCCATAGAACAAGAACCAACCATTAAAATGGCCTGAAACATCACATACACAAACCTCCATTTCTGCTACATCAGAACTGGACTTCACAAAATAGCCACTCTCAAAGCCTTTCAAGCATTCCATTAGCATCAGGGGGATCTAAGGAAGCTTTTTGCACGAGGGAGAGGCTCTGAAAGCTCACATTTGCAGTTCACCAGCTCAGGTAACCTCAAGAACACAATCTTGCAAAACTTCAATATCTTGTTATAATGTGAAAGTACATGTTGTGGGGTTCATCATGATCTTTTTAAAACTGAAAATGGTGGAGAAATGAGGATTTCATAAGTTTCTGAAAGTTTGTCCAATTTTTATTTTTTCTCCGATTCAGCTTTTTGATGAATGATAAATGTTGTTTGATGTTTGATTTGAGTTGCTAGAAGTATGAGGATCATTTCTGGACAGGTTAGAGGTTTTGATTCTGCCTAGGGAAGATTTTAGGGTTTTGGTCAACCAGAGAAGATGACCGGAGCAATTTTACGGTCATCTGAAAGTGATTAGGTTAATTTAGGGTTTAGTTGCCCAGATTCATTTGTGGCCTTAGGATCTTGATTAGGGTTAGCAGCGGATGGTCCAGATTGCTTCATTAATCTTAATTCATAATTAATTAGATTAATTAGGTTTAATTAATTAAATTTTGCCATATTGGATTCTGACCCTTAAAACACGCACGCAGTCAACCCATCCCCCCATGTTTGAATCCTGGCCATCAGATTGACATACTTCATTTTTATTTCATTTTGTTTTCATTTTATTGCATTTCTTTTGTCATAATTTTTAAAAATAGCAAAAACCATTAAAAAATCACATTTTCTGCATTTTTGTTTTAAATATTTTTCTCAACCTAAAAACATTTTTTAGTTTTATTTTTGCATTAAAAAAGTATTTTTAAAATATTTAAATGTTTTATTTAATTAATTAATTGATTTTAATTAGTTAAATATGCATTTAGGTTTCTAAAAATCACCAAAAAATTCATGAAACATTCTTAAACATTTAGAAACATTGTCAAACTCAACATACAAATTTCTTTTTAGGTTTGATCACATTTTCACAATTTTCTTTAAATTAGGGTTCATAAAATTCACATTTTTTAACCCTAACTTGAAAAATTCATTTCTTCCTAACCATGATGAGTTTGAACTTGGTTCTTCTTGCATTGTTTCACATATTGCATCTAGTTTCTAGGTTATTTATCTCACATTTTTTCATTGCATTTTCAATTTGATTTGCATTTTTCCTTAAGAAATACCCAAAAACCCTAGTTAACTTAAGAAATCCATAACTTTGCATAGGGTTAGCTTCCGACTTTCTCCTTTGGGGTGTGATCTTATATGTGATTTGGGTTTGTTTGAGTTCAATTTCAATTTTTTTTATCATGATGAATGCTTTTGTTTTGGTCATATGCATCTCATGGTGCCTTAAAACCCTAATTTTGCATCTTCATTTGCATTCTTCTTTGCATATCATGAACTTGTGAACTTGTCATGCCATTCCATTATTTTGTATGTCATATTATACATCTTAGGACATGTTTGAAACATTTCTTGATCATTGTTGCATCATTTTGGTATTCTTTGCATCCATTACATTTCATGAACATCCATGTGTTTTCATGCTGCTAAACATGCTTCCATTGCATCTCATCCTTGTATGATCATTCATATGCATCTTGTATGACTTTTCATCATCTCATAACACATTTGCATTTCATAATCACTTATGGTTTTCGACTTTGCATCCTTATTCATCTCATTTCTTTTTTATTTATGTCTTATGCATCCATGCTAACATTTCAGGAACTTTTGGTAAGTTAATTGGGATGTGGATTTGCCTTCACATCCCACCTCTTCTCATCTTCTCATTTTCATATTTATTTGTCTTTGAAGTGAACTTGTTTCACTTGTTCTCTCTCATTATTACTTTCTTTCTTTTAAGTTACTTATCTTCTTCAGGAAGTAAGTAACTTATTATTTCTCTCCTTCTCTTTTCATATGCTTCTTCTTCCTTGGTGGCCTTCAAGATATTTTCTCTTAAGCCTCACAAACCATAGGATATCCAAGCATGATAACTTTTAGGGTTGTATATAGTCCCCCTAGCTTTTTACCTTTGAGTCTCCTTGAGTCTCTCTTCTCATCTCTTAATCAGAGGCTAAACTCTTAAGGCTTTAGGACTTTGGAATTAGGGTTATGCCTGTATCCTTATCTTAGGATGGAGTGTATAACTTTAATCCTTAGTGTTAAACCTTTAATTTGTTTACACCTCTTAATCAAAACACCTAATAATGATCAATACTTAAGCTTGTAACTTGGGCCTTACATTAGGGTTCCATCTCTTCCTTTTTGGTTAAGAGGGACTAACCCTAGTGTTTAATGGACAAGTCCCCCTCAAATTGTCTTACAAACTTAAAATCCATTTCTTAATCTCATACTTTAATTAAAATCCACTTAATAAAGGCTTGTTATATAATGAATTTAGTCCCTAACCCTGGATTAAGTTGAGGAGTCTTTCTCAGCTTAAGTGTTCTCATCTATCATCTTTCTCTTAGGATGGTGTAATGAGTTTACTAATCCCTGATTAGAGATTAAACGCATTACTTAACACTAAACAAAAACCCAAAAACATCTTAATAATCACAAGTAGGTTAATGATGTTAATCCTTCATCATTAAGGTAATTAGATTGAGATGTTTATCTCATACTTAAGTAGGCTCATTATCCCTAATCAGGGAGAATATAATGAGTTTACAAACCCTTGATTTAGGCTTAAGCTCATTAACTTATGCAAAACACCAAAAACAATAAAAAACTAAAAACACAAAAACAAACAATAAACGTCTCCTCCGGGATTCTTTTCTCATCACACTCACTATGAAAATGAGAACCCGCTTCTTCCGTCTAATGCAAGACAATTAGCACTCGAGCCAGAAGAGTCATACATTTGAGCATAGACAAGCAAGCAGTTCACAGTCAATTTATTTCCAGTCTCTTTGAGTCGAACTACGGTGTTCTGACTTCCTCATTGCACGCGAGGATACGTAGGCATAACTTAACAGTTATCGAACAAAAGTCTATGTATCTTCCCCCTCTTTCAGCTTTCTTTTTAAGCCTCAGTTCCTGAGCAATTCACACCTTTTGCACAAACACCTGTACTTTCTTTCCCTAGATCTTGCACACAGATAGCACATACACTTACCCCTTTAAACACAATCTTGTAAGCATGGATCCCGTCGAGTACGACGGACGATCTGGGTACTAATATCTTCCCAGGTCGTAACCAACCCCCTTTCTCAGTTTCTTTGGTTCGCAACCGTCTTATCCATATCTTTATAGGTTTATGCAGAATTACCTTTCCTTCGGGATAAAAATGCCTAGCTGGAGACTCTATTCAACCTCAACCTCCAACATTGCCGACGGTTCGCGTCTACACCGGGACGAAAGTCTGGGGAGCGATAGTTGCCGTAACTCCAAATTGCAAGATTTGTGGAATCACAATACACACATCACTTAAATGTCATCTTCTTGCTGGATTAGCCACAAATCAGGTAAACTATGCTCAAGGAAACCCGTATTCTAACACATACAACCAAGGATGGAAGAATCACCCGAATTTTTCTTACAAGAATAACAACGCCATCTATGCGCAAAATCAAGCACCAAATGCACCACCAGGATATCAGAAAGTTGTTGCACCCAATCCTAATTTTCCTAGAAAGTCAAACCATGAACTGATGATGGAAAATTTCATAGCTACCCAAGCTCAAACGAATAAGGATGTCCTAAATCAGAACATCCATACTATGAACAAATAAAGCAATTGGTAACCAAGATAGATGCTTTATCTACTCATAATAAGATGCTCGAAACCCAAATTTCTCAAGTAGCCCAACAACAAGCATCAACTGTTGCTCCAACTGGAACTTTTCCTGGACAACCGCAACCAAATCCCAAGGGTCATGCAAATGCAATTATACTAAGAAGTGGAAAAGAATTGGACGGACCTTCCGACCCTAGAATCGAAAACCCAGCCATGTATTAACAACCTCAACTTAAAAAAATCAACTGAGAAAATCGATAAACCACAACCACAGGAAAAGGAAACCAACGAACAAGAGGTTGAGGAGAAAGAAAAACCTTATGTGCCTTCACTACCATAAAACCACAAATTTCGTACCCCCAACGGTTAACAAATTCTAAAACCATGGTCCAATTTAAGAAATTTGTATAGGTTCTAAAATCATTAAACATTACTATACCCTTTACAAAAGCTATAACTCATATGCCTTCATATGCTAAATTTCTAAACAAGATCCTATCTAACAAGAAGAAAATTGAAGAAAACGAAATAGTTACACTCACTACTGAGTGTAGTGCTATTATACAAAATAATATGCCACCTAAACTGAAGGATCCAGGAAGTTTCTCTATTCCTTGTATAATAGGAAAGTTCGTCATAGACAAAGCTCTATGCGACCTAGGAGCCAGTATAAGCGTTATGTCGTTATCTATTTGTAAGAAAATCGATATGGGACAACTTAGACCGACCAAGATGTTAGTTCAGCTAGCGGATCACTCAATCAAATTTCTGATTGGAATTTTAGAAAACATTATTGTACGAATAGGCCAGTTCTACATCCCGACTGATTTCATAATCATGGACATCAAAGAAGATGTTATGATCCCTATCATATTAAGAAGACCATTCTTAGCCACGGCCGGAGCAATTATAGATGTAAAGAAAGGCAGACTGACATTCGAAGTAGGAGAAGAAAAAGTCGAATTCATTCTAACCGAATTTTTCCAAGATCCGGCCATAGACGACAACTGTTATTTCATAGACGTCATTGACGAATGCAGACGAGAAATGGAGAAAGAAGAGATTACCTATTCTAACATAATGAAGATCCCATTTCCTTTAATATTCGAAGATGATAATTAGAAAGAACCTTATAAAGACGAAATCATAAATGAAAGATTAGCTCTTACACGTGACCATATGCCATGCCCAAAGAAAACCGATATTGAACTCAAGACATTGCCTAACAATCTTAGATACGAATTTCTTGATTCGGAACTTAAAAGACCTGTTATAGTAAACGCATACTTAGGACAACTCGAAATAGAAAAACTTATAGGCGTCCTGAGAAATTACCCAACCGAGTTAGGTTATAACATATATGATCTGAAAGGAATAAGCCCTTCGATATGCATGCACCGCATTATGCTGGAGGAAGATTGTAAAACCTCTAGAGAGCCTCAGAGAAGGATTAACCCGATACTAAGTACTATAGTCAAGGATGAAGTAAAGAAGTTGTTAGACGCAAGGATTATATATCCAATATTTGATAGTCAGTGGGTTAGCCCGGTGCACGTCGTACCAAAGAAGGGAAGCATTACAGTCACTAAAAATGCCAGAGGCGAGCCTATAACACCGAGAGTAGCGACCAAGTACAGAATATGTATCGATTACTGAAAACTGAATAAAGCTACCTAGAAAGATCATTTTCCCTTACCCTTCATTGATCAAATGTTGGAAAGATTGGCCCATCATTCTTATCTTTTCTACTTGGATGGTTACTCGGAATTTTTCCAAATACCTATTCACCCTGATGACCAAGAAAAGACAACATTCAAATGCCCCTACGGAACATTTGCTTATCGATGTATGTCATTTGGTTTATGTAACGCCCCAGCAACATTTAAAATATGCATGATGGCGATTTTTGCAGATTTCATAGATGAAATCATGGAAGTGTTTATGGATGATTTCTCTGTATGCAGACAAAGTTTTGAAGGATGTTTATCTAACTTGGAAATGGTACTAGAGAGATGCACAAAAGTGAATCTTGTACTAAATTGGGAAAAGTGCCACTTTATGGTCATACAAGGAATTGTTTTAGGACATGTGATATCCAACAGAGGCATCGACGTAGATAAAGCAAAGATAGAAGTGATAAAAGACCTTCAACTGCCTAAAACCGTGAAAGATATAAGAAGTTTCCTAGGATACGCTAGTTTCTACCGATGATTCATTAAGGACTTCTCTAAAATCACTAAGTCGTTGACAAATTTATTAATGAAAGACGCTGAATTTACCTTTGACGAAGACTATTTAAAAGCTTTTAAAACACTCAAAACAGCTCTTGTTATTGCATCCATCATGAAACCACCTGATTAGATGCTACCGTTCGAGATTATGTGTGAAGCAAGTGAATACGCTGTAGACGCAGTCTTAGGTCAAAGAAAAGATAAGAAACTTCATGCAATATATTATGCAAGTAGAACATTAGACCCCGTTCAGATGAATTACGCCACAACAGAAAAAGAACTCTTAGCCGTAGTATTCGTGCTTGATAAATTTCGTTCTTACCTAGTAGGAACCAAAATCATAATTTATACTGATCACACAGTGATCAGATACCTTCTAAGTAAAAAGGATTCAAAACCCAGATTACTAAGATGGATCCTATTACTACAAGAGTTTGATTAAGAAATCAAGGATAAGAAAGGAACTGACAATGTAGTAGCATACCATATATCACGTATGGAAGGAATTAAACCTGTCCCAATACCAATAAACAATGATTTCCTTGGTGAATCTATTATAGCCAAACTAGAAAAAGAGATACGTTCTCTAGACGAACAAAACAAAGAAGAAACAATGGAAGAAGTCTATGCGCAAAACACCTTGCCATGGTATGCTGACATAGTCAACTATTTAGCTGCCAGAGTACTTCCGCCAGATCTTACTTATCAGCAAAAGAATAAATTCTTCCATGATTTAAAATAGTATTATTGGGACGAACCACTACTTTTAAAGCGAGGATCCGATAGTATTTACCGTCGATGCATCCCTAATGATGAAATAGAGAACATAATTTCCCATTGTCATTCTGCTCCTTACGGTGGACATGCAAGTATTTCTAAGACCTGTGCGAAGATCCTTCAATCAGGCCAATTTTGGCCCACTCTTTGGAAATATGTTCACCTCGCCATTCTAATTACGACCGATGCCAATGCACTGGTAACATCTCGAGGCGCAATGAGATGCCCCAAAAAGGCATTCTTGAAATAGAAATTTTCGATGTTTGGGGAATTGATTTTATGGGACCATTCCCATCTTCTTTTGGAAATAAATTCATACTCGTAGTTGTCGATTATGTTTCAAAATGGATAGAAGCTATAACTTCCCCAATAAATGACACTCGAGTAGTCATAAAACCTTTTAAGAACATTATCTTCCCAAGATTCGGTGTACCAAGACTTGTAATAAGTGACAGAGGATCTCATTTCATATCTAGAATATTTGATAACCTCTTATTAAAATATGGAGTAAGAAACTGAATAGCTACGCCTTACCACCCACAAACTAGTGGACAAGTAGAAGCCTCAAATAGAGAAATAATTTTTTTTATAGAAAAGACTATAGCTACATCGAGGAAATATTGGTCTGTTAAATTACCATAAGCTTTATGGGCCTATAGAACAGCTTTTAAGACACCCATCGGAACCACACCATTCAAATTAGTCTACGGAAAATCTTGTCATTGTCCGGTAGAATTAGAGCTTAAAGCCTATTGGGAGATTAAAACCATTAACTTTAACTACATTAATGCAGGTGAGAAATGTATTCTAGACTTACATGAATTGGAGGAACTATGACTAGACGCTTACGAGAACGCCTGCATTTATAAGGAGAGAATCATGAAATGGCATGACAAGCGAATTTCTAGGAAAGAATTCAGTGTGGGAGATGTCGTTTTGTTATTCAATTCTAGACTTAGGTTGTTCCCAGGATAATTACGATCTAGATGGTCCGGACCTTTCGAAATAACTAAAGTTTTAAGTATTGGTGCTAGTGAAATTAAGGGTAGGTCTAGTGCACCGTTTATAGTAAATGGGCAACGCCTTAAACATTACAATTGTGTAGAAGACAAAGAATATTCAATGGGTCTGAAATTGGCAGAATTGCCATCGGAAACCTTAGACTAGTTTCCCTTAAACTGTGTCGAGCCCTGACATTAAATGAAGCGCTTAGTGGGAGGCAATCCGCGCTATTAGTTTTTAAATTTCTTACTTTAAAATTTGCATTTTATTTAGTTTTTCAAAATTTTGATTTTTCGACGTTTTTAAATTCACTGATTTTTGTGTGATTCCAGGATTTTAAAGTTTTCTACCTTCTACTCATCTTTCTCTGTTTTTCACTGACCCTGATCATGACTTCCAAGTTGATTGTGGATTTTAGAGATGGCGTCCAGAGGCGTCGTTATGAAGCTTTAGCCATACGACCTATGCCCTTAACCAAATTTACCCATGGGCCTACCATGAAAGCCTTAGGCATAGGTGCTATCATTGATTACCTTTTTAGCCAGCTAGGTTGGCACAGATTTGCACTTAGGAAACATACAACCTACTATGAGCTAGCTTTAGAATTCCTGAGTTCATTGATTTACCATCCTAACTGTGGAAAAGGATTGACCAGAGGAAAGATAACATTTAGACTATTTGGATACCCCTGTGAGTTTAACATCCACGAGATGGCTGACCTTTTAGACTTTCCAGATGGACCTACTGTTTTCTCAGAAGCGCAGGAGAATTTGTTTGCATATGGTGAGTTAGATAATTTTTGGAGTAGTATCTCAGGAAAACCTGATCATGACCAATACCTTAGGTTGTCCACTGAATTACATAACCCAGCTATTAGGTATTTTCATATGATCCTAGCTTACACACTGTTCGGAAAAGATGAAAGTGATAACACCGTTTCAAGATATGAATTGTTTATCATGTATTATGATTTCCCTTCCAGCGAGGTTAATGCAGTCACCTTTATGTTTGCCAACTTTTGTAAAATTATTCAGAGTGATCACCGTCAAATTATGATAGGATAATTGGTTACTAAGATTGCTGAAGCAATGGGATTTAGACCTCATCTTGCTAACATTACCCCACTTGGAGATTTTAGGCCTATGAATATCACCTTTTGTTTTGAGAGAGCAATGTTGTATGACCGCGGACCTGACCATTTCACGCTCCTAATCAATGGCGAAGTTGTGCCACATTTAGTATTACCTGATCATGAGCGCACTAGTGTGCATAAGAGGGAAAACTGGCTATTTGATTTGGATGAACCAATTTATGAACTAGGTGATGCTTAGTCTGAAGCTGATATAGATCCTAAGACTCCATCGAATTATTATAATGCAGATGATATGATTGAAGATGTAGCGAAACCGAAATTAGAAGAAGGACTTAAACTTAAGATACCTACACCAATTCCAACAAAACCTGAGCTCACTTTAGAAAGTCTATAAACTGAAATTCAACCCATGAAATTCGACATCCCCGACTTGCACGTGAATATTATTACTCTAAGAGATATGGAAATGGATCTGTTTGAGTATTTGAGGGATGTAGTTGATTCAATCTGCAAAAGTTGTGGCTGAATTTCTTCGACAATTTAATCATAATTATCTCACATTTTTATTGAATTTTAGCATTTTAAGTTTAGCAAAATATTGTTTTTAAGTCGATTTTAAATTTCCATCTTATTTTGAATCATCACTCTTGCATTTTGCTAAGTCTTAATAAAGTACTTTGGTTTAATTTTTATCTGCTATGCTTTGAATTTTGCTTGATATTGAAGTTGAGAAATATTATAAACTTAGTATTAAAAAGGATAATGTGTTATGTGTGTTAAAATATATCAGTTGATACATTTATTTTTGAACTGCTAGTTGATATAATGCTGCATAATTTTACCTACCACTAGACAAAGTTTCATTTTCAGTACTGGTATATAAAGCATGACTTCCAGTTTCCTTATTTTTTTTACCTGCTATATATCCTATATGCATGCAATAAGTTACATGTACAATACGTATGAATTAGTACATACAACCATAACATTTCCTTAGGAAAGTTTCTCAATTCCAACAATAATCATAACATTTCCTTAGCAAAGTTTCTCAATTTTTCCACCTTCCGTTTTTAATTCCAATTGCTGCATAATTTCTTTTTCAATACCAGCCACCACCCTTTCTCACAAATTCATCAAACTAGCCACATTTCATCCTAAATTCTTCTTACCTTTATAAAAATGGTCGAGCATAGACCAACACCAATTGTTTCAAGAGAAGGAGACGTCAGATTTTTCCAACGGGTTCGCTTTCAAGAGTTCCGTGAGAGGCGAGTCAACATCACCTATTACGCCGA
This sequence comes from Lathyrus aphaca, assembly GCA_963966055.1. Taxonomy (NCBI): domain Eukaryota; kingdom Viridiplantae; phylum Streptophyta; class Magnoliopsida; order Fabales; family Fabaceae; genus Lathyrus; species Lathyrus aphaca. The sequence continues at coordinate 286,523,831 of OZ014519.1, read as the reverse complement.
CGAGGACTGCCTAAATCAATTGGGACTCCTCGATAGTGTTAATTGGATGATGGATAAGACTCATCTCACGGCGCTCTGCCGAAGCAACCGTCAACCTATGCCCGCTTGTGTTAGAGCTCCTTAGCTCATTCGAGTACAACACACCTATGGGAGATACGAAATTCCTTACGGGGAACATCACCTTCCGTATGTTCGCAAGGGAATTCTCTGTAACTCGAGCAATTCAGTGACTAGTTTGATTTCCCATAGGGTGAAGGTGTTCACCTAACCATTCCTAAGGGTGGAGACTGCAGATCAAAGCTTTTGATCTGTGGGAAGAATTATCCGGAGAAAGAGAGGATGGATGGGAGGAGCTGTACGCAATGCATATTCAGAACCCTGTCATCCGATATTTTTAGAGGATTGTGTCAAGTGTTATCTTCGGTAGAGCCAACAACCACAAGGTAAATCAAAAGGATTTATTTTTATTTATTGTGCTTACTTCGATATGCAAGTAAATCTCGTCGCCTTCATCTTTGAAAACATCAAATATATCTATAACAGAGGGAAATCTCCCTTCTGCTTTGGCGGTATGATCACAGATATTGTGCTTAAGCTAGGTTTAGAGGAAAACCTGAACCAGCTGCAAGGAGTACCTGCCTTATTCCTCGACATGGAGTTCTGCAAATCACGCCATCTGATTAGAGCAAGGAAAGATGGCAGGCACAACCTCGTCGTCAATGGGAAAGTTATCAGAAGAATCATCCTGCCCTGTCACACCAAGACGCATGTAAGAGTCAGAACCAACTGACACTTCGACCTCCGAGCTCCTTCACTAGGTGCAGCTTTACATGATGCTCAATAAGGTGTCGGAGTAGATGAAGTCCATCAGGTTTTGGATGATGAGGAGAGGGCACAATAGAGAGCCACTGAGTTTGCAAGCACCAACACATCCACTAGGCGCCGGACTAGGAATTAACAACCCGCATCAATGGATGACATTATGGCGGCTATAATGCAGAACCAAGAGGTGCAACAGAATCAGTATGAAGATTTAGCACAAAGGATGACGAGGATGGAGTTGACGCAGACAAAGCATGGAAGGCTGGTAGCTTCCAACATATAGGCTTTGGGAGGACTGACAAGCAGAGTCCAGGAGCTGCATGAGTAAATCCACGAAGAGGGTATACCAGATTATGTAGCAATCTATGGACAGAGAGCTATGAGAGGCAGAGGTAGAGCAAGAGGAAGAGGCCAAAGACAACCACCACAACAAGAGTAGTTACTTTTTAGTTATTTCTTTTATTAGTTTTTAGTTTTTTTATGTTTCTTTTGTAATTCTTAAAAGTGTACCTATATCTCACAACATTGAGGACAATGTTTGAGATAATGTGGGAGAAGGTATTAGATTTCCCTATTTAGTTGTAAGAAATAAAACTAAATTAATCAAAGTATTCAGTTTCAAAATTCTCTCCAGTATTTTTAACATTATCAAAACTTATACAGTCTTGACACCTTGAACCCTTAGAACGATATCGATTTGGATACCTATTATACCAAAGTCTAAGCTTTAAGTCTAAATTAGCCCCAGAGTAGTTTATTTTAGCAGCCAGCACCGCCTGAAGTACAAGCTATGTGGAAATCTGATGCAAATAAGTGATTGATCACAAAAATGCCAAAAAAGGAAGAAAAAGAAAAACATCAAGATCATGCAAGCCATTGGTAAAATAATCAAGTTGCACAAAAGGAAAAGCAAAAAGACTGATGTCAGTCGGTTCAGAGGAATCTGGTTCTGAACTCAGTAGGGCGAATTACTATTCGACCCCCCACGACTTACATTCGGTTTGATAAAGGGTTATCGCACTCGTGTACCAGACCCCGTTTGAAAAGAAGGATCAAATTCACTAACAGGCTATTTCACTATGTGCATGCAAAGGTAAAGGGCTTAATGTGATTGCGTCAGAATGAAATCGAGTGAAATAGATATAAGAGCATCAGGCTGAATTATAACAGCATGATTCAGATTGGTTTGTAGGGGGTTTAAGAACGTTATTTGTTTTTAGTGTCATTAGTGTATTTTTAGTGTTCGAGTTAATTTCGGTTATTTTAACATAAAGTCGCACGACCACGTACGTATAGGTGTTATGTTTCATGTCTATATGTATAGGTATTCCTTTAAAAAACATGATTGATTATTTGCTTGAGGACAAGCAAAGATTCATGTCTGGGGGAATTTGATAACTCGAATTCATATCAATTATTTAATACGATTTCCGATTATTTAACATATTTATTTATTTCTTTTGGACAATTTTACGTGCAACTTGTGTTTGTTTTGCAGAGATTCGATCGAACACGTCGTTTGGAGGCAAGAATGCGAAAAGGAAACTTTTAAGCCAAGAAATCGAGGAAAACACAAGGAAAATGATAGAAAAATACAATTCTGCATTTTTGCTGTGAAACGGTCGTCTCACCATCTAGACGGTCGTCACACTTGATGAGACTCCCAACTTGGAAATGAGTTGGTCGTTGTACACCTTAGTTGGTCGTTTCACTTATAAGACACTCGCTTCATATTAATGACTCAGTAATGCAAAATTCTATAACAGAAGCGACACAAAGTCAAACCAATAGAGATTTTCATTCAAAGCCTAAAGTTTTCTCAACCCTAGTCCACACATTCCAACAAACTCAATCAAAAGCCCATCAAAGTCCAAGTCGTAATTTTCTCAACAAACTATATCACAACATCTATAAATAGAGCTCTCTGCCACTGCACCGAGAGAGCTTCTATTTATGTCCAATTGATGCCCTTTTTATTTCAAAGTTCGCCTTTTACTTTTATTATTCATTTTCCTTTTTTATTTCTTTACCGAACCTTAGTGATAGTTTCCGTCATTAGGGAACTATCACCATTTTTATTGTTTCTAGCCACTACAAATTTTGTTTACCGTTCAAGTTTTGATGTTTGGTTGATCAAGATATTACAGCCAGATTTCTTATTTTAATGTTATTTTAATTAATTATTATCGCATTTATTTATATTATACAGTTTCTCTCCTTCTGTCTTTCTTGATTTAGTATGTTAGCTTAAACCGTTAATCGGTATGTAATTGTGTAAACCGGAATGAATTCGATAGAATTAGGCTAAAACCTTAAATTAAGTTATAATTTGGTTTCAATTTCTTGTTTTAATTAACTTTCATTATGAGAGTAAGAGAGTCTAAAATATTAGGATTAAGACCATGAGTGTGTGAGATTCTAGTTAGATAGTTGAAATCGGGCATTAGTTTTAAATACAGCGAGAGCGCTTTAAAACTGATATAAACCTTTAGGTTTCCAAAACATATTTCTAACTTGAATTGACAAAGTGAGAGCGCTCAATTGAAGTTGGAATTATAATATTAGGCAAGACCACGAGAGTGTGAGTTGAGGACTTTTAAACTGAGAGTTTCTACGGAGAGATAACTTAATAAATCTTAACAAGCCGACCCTCTATTGAATTCGTGAAGGTGAAATCAATTATTTACTGATAATTTATATCATTAATTTAATTTAGTTAATTCTTAACCCTTTAAAACCTAAAACATTGCTTGCCTTAGCTAAACATAGCAACACCCGACTACACTAGGTTGATTATCGAGTCTATGTGGGATCAATATCTTTTATTTCCATGCAATATATTGCTCACTTGTAGTTAGTAACCGTTAGAATCACCGGGTATGTAGCATCAAGGCTGCACCTTCTGGTCGAACGTCTGTTTCATTCTCCGATGATACAACTGTCCATGGCATACAGCTGCTAAACGCTTCTCTTCGATGAGTCTCAACTGATTGAATTTGGACTGGAGCCACTCAGCTTCATCAAGCTTGACATCTATCATTATCCTCAAAGAGGTAATCTCGACTCCACTGGTAGGACTTCCTCCATATCGTACACTAGCGAGAACGGGGTTGCCCCTATTGAGGTGTGCTCCGGTGTTCAGTACCCATGCCATGCGAATGGCAACATCTCATGCCAATCTTTATATGTCACAACCATCTTTTGTACTATCTTCTTGATGTTCTTGTTGGCTGCCTCGACGGCGCCATTCATCTTAGGGCGATACAGAGGAAAGTTGTGATGCTCGATTTTGAAACCCCGACACAGATCTGCCATCATCCTGTTATTGAGATTAAAATCATTATCAGTAATGATTCTTTCGGGTATTTCGTATCGACAAATAATATCCCTCTTTATGAATCGGGGCACGACCTGTTTGGTCACATTAGCGTACGACGCTGCTTCTACCCACTTGGTGAAGTAGTCAATGGCAACCAAGATGAAGCAATGGCCATTGGAGGCAGTAGGCTCGATCTTTCCAATCATATTGATGCCCCACATGGCGAATGGCCAAGGTGATGACATGAAACTTAACGAATTACGAGACACATGCACCTTTTCAGCATAAATTTGAAACTTATGGCATTAGCGGGAGTACTTGCAACAATCGGATTCCATGGTTATCCAATAATACCCCGATCTCAAAAGTTTCTTCGTCATGGTGTGTCCTCCAACATGAGTACCGAAGGATCTCTTGTGAACTTCCTGCATTAACATGTCCACTTCGTATCTATCCACATATCTGAGCAAGACCATGTCGAAGTTCCTTTTGTAAAGCACATCATCCTGGTTTAAGAAGAACCCGCTTGCCAACCTTCTTATGGTCTTCTTGTCTTTGTTGGATGCCCCTGTAGGGTATTCCTGAGATTTTAGGAAACGCTTGATATCATGGTACCAAGGCTTATCATTGTCAACAACATCATCTAAAAACACATAAGCATGCCTTTTGAGGCGAGACGCCACGATTATAGGCACATAGTTCCATTGTTGAACTTTAATCATGGATGATAGAGTTGCCAGAGTATTAGCGAATTGATTTTTGTCTCGAGGCACATAATGAAGCTTTACCATCGCGAAGAAGGCCAACAACCTTCGGGTGTAATCCCTGTAGGGAATCAAATATGGTTGATGAACAAACCACCTTTCGTTAACTTGATTTATAACTAAATCTAAATCACCGAAGATATCAAGAGTCTTAATTCGTAAATTAATCGCCTCCTCGATCCCTATTATACATGCTTCGTATTCTGCCTCATTGTTGGTGCACTCAAACGTCAATTCGGAAGTGAAGGGCATGTGAACTCCTTCCGGTGTAATAATGACGACACCAACTCCGCAGCCATTCATGTTAATGGCCCCATCGAAAATCAGACTCCATTTGGACTCAGGGTCTGGCCACTCCTCTGGGAGTGGTTCTTCACAATCTTTCGATTTGAGAAACATGATGTCTTCATTAAGGAATTCAAACCTCATTGGCTGATAGTCGTCAATCGATTGTTGGACCAGATAATCTAATAATACGCTTCCCTTGATAGCTTTCTGAGAAGTATACTGGATGTCATATTCAGTCAAGATCATCTGCCAACGAGTTACCCTTCCGGTCAAAGTTGGCTTCTCAAAGATGTACTTGATGGGATCAATCTTGGATATCAATAGGGACGTATGAGTCAACATATATTGTCTTAGTCAGCGAGCAACCCATGCCAAAACACAACAATTTTTCTCGAGCAGTGAGTATCATTTCTCTCAGTCGGTAAATTTTTTTCTAAGGTAGTATATTGCATGCTCTTTTCGACCAGACTCGTCATGTTGATGAAGAATTCCACTCATTGATCCTTCAAGTACTGTAAGGTACATGATCAACGACATCCCCGGTACCGGAGGTATGAGGATTGGTGGTTCTTGTAGATATTCTTTCATTCGGTCGAAAGCCAATTGATAGTCATAATTCCACTTGACGACCTGATTCTTTCTCAAGTGCTTGGATATTGGTTTGCACGTAGTGGTTAGGTGAGATATGAATCGTGCAATCTAGTTAAATCTTTCTAAGAAGCCACATACTTCTTTCTCAGTTTTAGGCTCATGCATCTCTTGAATTTCTTTCACCTTCGCGGGGTCGGCCTCAATCCCCTTTTCACTTACAATGAAGCTTAGCAGCTTACCGGAGCACACTCTGAATGAACATTTGTTCAGGTTTAACCTCAGTTTGAACTTCCGCATCCTGTCAAAGAGCTTGGCCAAGTCCACTAAGTGCTCATCCACATAGACCTTAATCTCGTGATGAATCATGTCATGGAAGAGAGTCACCATTGTCTGTTGGTAAGTTTCCCCAGCATTCTTCAAACAAAACGGCATCACTTTCTAACATAAAGTTCCCCAATGGGTGATGAATTTAGTTTTCTCCATATCATCTAGCGACATCTTGATTTGGTTGTAGCCGAAAAATCTATCCATGAAGGAAAACACCGAAAATTGAGTTGTATTGTCAACCAGCACATTGATGTGTGGCAACGGGAAATCATCCTTGGGACTAGATCTATTCAAGTCTTGGTAGTCAACACACATCCGAACGTTTCCATCTTTCTTTGGCACTAACACGATGTTGGCAACCCATGGTGGATAACTCGTGACAACCAAGAATTCAGTGTCGAACTGTTTTTGGACCTCTTCCTTTATCTTTATTTCCATGTTAGGTCGAGTTCTTCGCAATTTTTGTTTTACTGGCGGGCAGTCTTCACGGAGCGGAAACCTGTGCACTACGATACTGGTATCAAGCTCTGGCATATCCTGGTAAGACCAGGCGAAGACATCAACATATTCATGGATCATGTCAATCAATCGGACCTTCACGGATTCCTCTAAAGCAGCCCAATTTTGACTTCTTTCTTCACTTCTTCGGTGCCCAGGTTTACGGTCTAAATAACCTCCTCATGTGGCTGAATCTCCCTCTCCTCTTGTTTCAACAATCTGGATAACTCTTCGGGTAATTTGAAATCTTCCTCACCTTCCTCGTTGGCTTGGTAAATAGGACTGTCAAAGTCACAACGAGCTATAGCACGATCGTTATTGATGATACCCATTGGGGTGCATCTGCATGAATGATAATTCATGCTAGAGTTTAGAGAGCAGGAAAAACATGAAAGATGAAAATGCACATTACCATTTATTGTGTGAAAAATAAAATGAAAGACAAGGAACACTATGAATGAATACAAAAACGTCCATTTTATGGATGATTAGTATTGCAAATTGAAACAATGGAGCCCTTATAATGAGTTATTATGCCTTGGGCAAGACATAGAACTTTTATACAAGAATAAAACACACAAAAATTACTCTTTGTGCTAAGTAATAGTGATGATTTCTTCTGATGACCAATTATTGAGTTCCACTCCTGGGACACTTGGCTTGATCCACTCGTCAATTTCGCAGTCACTATCAATTATATCTTCATGAATAGCACATATATTGTTGTGGTCCACCCATCCAACGCTAGAAAAAGTGATTGGGCCTTTACGACCTCTAGCACGTTGAGCTGATGTTAATTGAGCGGGATTGTAACCGATTTCGAACATATCCTCTTTCTTGGGGACCTCTATCATCTTGCCCCAGCCTTTGTAGACCCCTGATTCTACCACCTTAAAAGCTTGCTTATAGGATGCAATAGATACACCCTTCTTCTTCTCTTTCGAAATGGATGTTGCTGAGGATGACATGACTTCAATCTTTACTGGCTCAAAAGCCTGGTAAGGGGTCTCATATATCTTGTCGTCCATCTCCACGTATTTGAAGGACGATATACGACAAATGAAGATGTCTTCCTCTCCACACATTGTGACGATTTGTCCTTCCCATACAAACTTTAACTTATGATGGAGAGTTAAGGATACTGCCCCAGCTGTGTGAATCCAGGGAAGTCCGAGTAAACAACTATATGCTGGATGGATATCCATGACGTAGAAGGTTGTATTGAACACCTGTGGACCTACCTTGATTGGTAATTCCACTTCTCCAAAAAATGACCTTTTGGATTCATCAAACGCTCTGACTACCAAGTCACTTGGCCTAAGCACTACACGTTCGTAGTCCAGATTGATTAACGCCTTCTTTGGAATCACAATCAGGGAAGACCTTGTATCAACCAACATGTGGGATAGCATAGCCCCTTTGCATTCCATCAAAATGTGCAGAGCTCTATTGTGATTGTGCCCCTCAGGTGTTATATCAAGATCTGTGAATCCTAACCCGTGATTGGCATTCACACTAGCGACAACCTTCTCAAGTTGGTTCACCATTATCTCTTGTGGCATATAAGCATCATTCAAAATTCTTAGCAATGCCTTTCTGTGGGATTCATAACACATCAATAGAGATAAGATTGAGATCTTGGAGGGAGCCTGTTGCAGATGGTCGACTATCTTGTAGTCGCTCTTGTTTATGATCACAAGAATTTCTCAGCTTCCTTTGCAAAGGTAGTGTCAGGATCCGAAATAGGAACATCATTTGTCACAACTTGCTTGCCCTTGGCCTTAGCCTGGGCATCTTCATTATCACTCGATGGCACTACGCCGTTCCTCAGGGTTTGACGCGCGAACAATGTTCCAATCCTCATGAATCCTCCAACTCCCACATTCTTGACTTGATGTTGAGCTGTGTTGGAGGTGGTTACGTCTTGTTTTCGTCCATTGTAATAAACTTCTTCTCTATAATTCCATGGGACGACTTTTTCAATTTGATACGACATAGGCCCTAGAGTGGTGAATGTGACAGGTGCTACTCTCGCTAGCACCACAATTTCGACTGGGGTATAGTAGATAGTAATTGTAGAAACTTCTTCTTCTTTAACAACCCTGTCAAATTGAATGCTTCTGTCATCAATCATCTTCTGAATCCCTAATCTCAACCTGTCACATCCATTGGTAGATTCTTTGCATTCTGGGCAAACCTCCCAATAACCTGGGAATAAACCTTTCTTTGCCAAACATCCCTTTACTGCTAGTAGCGGAGTCTTCAAGGAATTAATATCATAAACCAGATTCAAACTATCACCTTCATCAATGGCTCCCATAGTTCTTCCATGCGGAGGCATGGGATTTTGCAGGACATTCGGTGTAGGAGCAAAGTTGATCGCCTTGGAGTCCAACATATCCTGGACCAGGTGCTTGAAAGCTTTGCAATTCTCTACGGTATGTACCGGAGCTCCGGAATGAAACTCACAGTGGGTATTGGCGTCATACCCTTCAGGGATTTGGCCAGGCTTTGGTGGCTGCAAAGTCCTCAGCTGAATCATTTTGAGTTGCAAAAGATCCCGAAACAGTTGTGAATATGACATCGGCAACGTTTCGAACTGTCTATCTCTCGGCCTTGGCGGGTAGTATGATCTGGGAGATCTTTGTTGTTGATAATTTTGCTGACGATGCTGTGGTGGTTGTTGTTGTTGATTGGCGACAGCAGGGATAGTGACAGATGCAACTTGATAATAAGCACTCTGGTTTCCTCTCTTTCTCTGTGAGTACACTGCCCTAGTTTCCCCCTCTCTTCTTTTTTCAAATGGCTTCTTGGTCCCCAAAGTAGAAGCTCTGCCATTTTGGATCTTACCCTATTTCATCCAATTTTCAACCCTCTCACCGGTCAGTATAATATCATAAAAACCACTTGAAGAGCACCCTGCTAGTTGTTCCTAGAAATGCCCTGGAAGGGTATCCATGAATAGATCCACCATTTCTCTTTCGAGCAGGGGTGGTTGTACTGTTGCTGCCAATTCGCTCCATCTTTGCGCGTACTCTTTGAAACTCTCCTAATTTTTCTTGGACAAGCTCTGCAACTGAGTTCTTCTCGGAGCCATGTAGATATTGTACTGGTATTGCTTGAGGGACGCCTCTCCTAGTTCCTTCCAGTTGCGCACAATAGTCCGGTCTAACTTCATGTACCACTCGAGAGACCCTCCGGACAAGATGTCCTGGAAGAAGTGCATCCAGAGCTTTTCTTCTTTGGTATAGGCAGTTATCTTGTGATAGTACACCTGCAGACGAGTCTTGGGACACGAACTCCCATTGTATTTTTCAAATCCAGGGGCCTTGAACTTCGGTGGGATGATTAAACCTTGCACCAATCCCATGTCAGAAACATTAATTCCCATGGTATCTCTACACTCAAGAGCTCTGACCTTCTCCGCTAGCATCTAAAAGTCCTGATGATTTCCCCCATACCAAGTCTCAAGTCCTCATTCGGCAAAGAGAACTGGTCGGCCTAATTATCTTCCACATTATGAACCGAAATATGATTACCTTCTGGGGTAGACCCATTAGTTCCTATTGGCCCAACAACAGCGTTAACTGGGTTAACTTGTGCATCCAAATTAACTTTGATGACTTGCGGTTGGTCCATCCTCTGGATATCAGCCCTCAACTCTTGTTGACCTAAGGCAATCCCCTGCATCATATTCATTAATTCACTCATGTGCGCACGGAGTTCAATCAGCTCAGCTTTAATAGTGTCCATAAAGTTTCTTTGATTGAGACGAGTGGCGTACCGGTGAAGATGACGATTTGCAATCCTTCCTGAATAAATATATAAGTTAGGAAAACCTGAATAACCTACAAAGATGATATGAATGCATGAAAATGTTATGTTCTTTCATTCTCAAGGTTGTTTACGTCCCCATTCCAATATTCAAGAATAAGAAAATCCAGATGGCCTGTGAGAATTTGGACTCTCGTGAAGAGAATATCGTATGCAACTCAAATTAGCTAACTGCGGGGAAACAATGTTTGTAACATTTGTCAGTGAAACTATTAGCAATTTGAATCATATCAGATAAACGGAGACATGAGATTAATAAGAAATTCCCCAAAGGACCCAAGTTTTTACAATAAGCATAACCACGAAAGTATAAAAGATTCCCACAACAGACCTGTTGGTAATCCAGTACAAGCAAAAGAATCTAAGCCCTATGCAACTCAACATCCTTTAGCCTCAAGCTAAGGCGTTTGACTCTCTCGAAAAACTAAGCGATATCCAGATGGTTCGGATCTTCAAGGAGTTTTTGTATGAGCAAATCCCTTTGATCGAAGGAAGCTTGGATTTCACTGATTTGTTATAGGAAGATTTCTTCATTTCCCTTGCTAGGACTAGGCTCAGACTTGGCCTTCTTGACCTCTGCACAAACTTTGAGTTCTTCTACCTCCTTCTGAACATCCTCAATTGCTTGTTACCCTTGATTTATCTTCTGAATGTAGTCTCTATGATGCTCGTGGGCTAGCTGGAGCTGCTCTTTCTGGTACCCAATTGTTGAAGATTTTTGATCTTCTTCTTGTACTCAGCTTCCACTTTCTTCTGCTTCTTCAAATTGGTCTCCAATTTTTCTTTCCAGGGAGTTATCATTTCGTTGGCTTCAATCACAAAATTCTTATCTTCCCGACGCTCATTCGTTTTACGAATCTTAGCCAAACCCCTTTTCTTGAAATAACACTCTCTTTCTTCAAAGTCTATCTGCTTGACCTTCACCATTTCTTCAGCCTTTTGAACCCTTTTTTCTAACTTCTGATTAAGGGTTACCATCTTCTGATAGGAACTGTGAGCTTCCTAATTCTCTGCCCTGAGTTGCTGAACTAAAGCTTCCATTTTCTAAAAATCTTCTAGGGGGACTGTAGCCTTATGTTCCACTACTGCAATTGGGGCTGGTGCTGAGAAGGGTAACAGGACTGTCTGGGATTTCTCCTTTAACCATGCATCATACTCGGGAAACGTCTGGTTATTGCTTCTGCCCAAGCATGTTATTGCTCTCCTTCGGATGAGTTTCTTAGAGCCTGCGGCCTTCCTAACCAATGGAAGATTGTCTTTTACTGGGAAGTAAAAGGTCTGAGCTAACTCTGGCTCCTCAGGAATATATTTAAGCGCATATCCTAATTGCCTTCTCAAAGAATCAGGTTGTAATTGATGCCCCCAGTTACTCCTAAAAGTGGTACATTAGGATAACTCCCACAGCTAGTGATGAAGTTCCTTCCCTTTATCCTCATGGTAAACCAGTTGATGTCCTTGGTAGCCATCTCTAAATTGAAAGGAAGCTAATCCTGAATCAGAACCCCTAGGATCAAAGCATACTCCTCCAACAGAGGACCCAACTAGAAATCATGAAATGTAAAGCATCTAATTCGAGGATCATAGTACTACTGCAGTGTATGAATAACGTTTCTCTCATAACTGTCCAGATCTACCACCATATCAAGAATACCCCCGTAAGCCTTCCGAAAATCTTCAATATGATATGGGGTGATTAGAGACACCATCTGGTTTATCATCTCTATCTTAGTGTCAAAGAACTTATAATGGATATTCTTCTTTTTGAAGTCTTCCATCTCTGAGCAAGAAGTCTGACTAGAATTGGGAACAATATGCAAACCCTGAGAATGAAAAAGAACACAAATGAGTAATGATATCATGATGTTATGTAATGCAAGGCATGTGATCAGTGACGTGTCTATGTTGGTGTTGATCAGATAACCAAGTGTCTGTGAAGAGTCATAATAACATTATCTCTGTGCAGAAATTCCAGAATTCAAAACCAAAGGATCATATAGAACTAGATCATATCACAAAGTAACACTGGAAAAGCGGGTATGTTGAAAGTTCAGGGTTTCTGCAAACCTGTAAACCCATCCCAATCTCACAGGTGTGCTACCTCAGGTCAATATCACAGAATCTTAAAGACGAATAGTAATAATACATTAACCATCTCTGAGAAACGGTGTATTAACCATATCAGGGAATCGGTTTAGTATTATGTACTACTCAGGGAGGTCTCAGCTGAGTCCGGGAAAAACAAGCATCCCTCATAAGTTCCCAGCTTCAAGCACTGAATCGAGATACAATAATACATTCATCCCTTAGGATACAGTCCTATCGTCATAAGAATAGTTTTCTTTAACTGAGTTCCTTTGAGAGAACCAGGACATCCTATGCGAGTTCCCAGTGGACCCTCGGATGCGAGTGGGTTTGCCAACAAATATGGTTTGCCACTGTCATCACTGGAGAGGGTTGTTTCCACTAAGGTACTCAATAATCGGTCCCCAGATTCACATAACTATCAAGGTCGTATCCTGAAGTGGAGGAAATCCCCACACCGTCACTCATCATGGTGAGACACCATGGAAGTACAATGTATGTCCATGCTAAAGTCTAGGGTGCACTCGAGCCTTTGTATTGGGCTCCTCACTCAGTAACCCCATCCCACCAAGGAAAACCAGTACAATCCAGACAGTCGAATGTAAATGATGCATGGAAAATAAAATACTAAAAGCGATAAATAAATTTGTAAATAAAAGTTGTAAATAAAAGCAATAAAGCTAAACTAAAGCACACAACAGAAACATCTAAACACCCAAAGAAACAAAAATAGATAAGCGCTAGGATTGACTCTCAAAGGGGAAACCATAGATTCTGGGTTCGTTCCCCAGTAGAGTTTCCAGCTGTCACTCCCAGGATTTTTCATCCTAGTACAACTGCGAAAGTGACATGGAAAAGGTATAGTCTCCAGCCAGGTACTTTTATCCCAAATGAACAGGAAAGGTAATTTTGCACAAACCTAAGAGAAAAGGAAAGGACAAGGTCCTGCGAACCAAAGAACTGGGTTTGGGAGTCGGTTACGAACTGGGAAGGTATTAGCACCCTAGATCGTCTGTCGTACCCGATGGGATCCACGTTTGTTTGTCTATTTCAAAGGGTAAGGAATAAAACTGTTGCTGATTAAAAAAATCGCTACTGGAACTGGAATGAGAGAGAGAGGGAACTGGAAAAGAAGAACGAAAAGGTACGGGAAAAATGTAGGGAAAATAAAGAATGTGCTCAAATGGGCCCTACCCCACTTCCTACGTATCTCATGGGAAATGAGAATCAGAGTCGATGTAGTTCGCCTAACTAAGGAGGAAACTTGTTTGTGTTTTTTATTAAATGAACTGCTTCTGCCTATACTCAGGTGTTACAGGCTCATCTGGTACGAGTGCGTCACCATCTTGAAAAGAGACAAGTCGAAACGAGTTCGCGTTCAGAGTGAATAAGATGAGAAGAGAATTCTCGTAGGAAAGACGTGTGTTGTTTGTTTACTGTCTTTTTTAAAAGTGTTTTTGTTTTTGTTGTTTGTGAAACATTCTCATGCTAAGACTTGTTCATCATGATAAATATCCTACACCTCATCCTGAGATAGAATACGTGCAAATACCCATGGTAAAGTCTCTTGGCACACGAGAAAGCTCGACCTTTATTAGGTATTTTGATTTTTTCTTTGAGATTGAGGAAGAAGACTCAAATTGAAAAAGGAAAAAAACTAGGGGGAACTAAGACTCACCCTAAGTTGTTTATTCAAGGGATCCTATGGTTAGTGTAGTTTTCTAATCCTTGAAAGAAAAAGAAAGCAAGTTCTACCTCACTTCAAAGATAGAATATGAGATTAAAACTCAAAGGGAATGAATGAAGTGAAATGCCGAAGAAGAAAAAATGCTTATCGCAAACACAAGTTGAATTTTAAAAGGATAAGGAAGAAGGTGTATGTGGGATATCCTCCCACACACATGGCTTACCATAACCCCCTACAAAACAAAGGTTAGTGAAATAAAAGAAAAAATGGATAAAAGGAATGAGGAAATTAAGTACCAAACATGTCCTAACGTAAAATGACCTAAACTAGACTCAATCCTAAGCCTTAGGATGCCTAAAAGCAAAGCAAAGCCCAAAGTCAGCAGCTACTATAACTCTCTAACACAAAATCAGCTACTTAATGCAACTCACAATGCAAACAGCTTATGACAGCTACCAAACAACATGAAAGCAGGTGTAAGAAGTGCCAAAACAGAACAATGCAACATATCTCTTACAACTTCTATTCTAAAACACAATAGTGAAAACATGGCAAATTTTAATCATTTTTCTCAAATGCAAAAATGGAATTTTAACGCAAACAATGAAATGGAATGATCTTACATTTTAATGCATCATAAACAAAAGAATGCAAAAAAAAAAATCAACAATGAATGCAAATATGTGAATTGTGCAATTTCAAAAAAACATGCAACATTCTGATTATGCGTACAAACGACCAAAACATGCATGGATCGCAAATACAATTCAAAACATAATTATAAACACTTATTATCATGCTATTGATGATGCTAAATCATGCGAACAACACTCACAACATCTTATGAACACACATTTGACACTTATGTCAAAAATCAGAACCAAACTAAACGCGTGTCCAAAGTTATCAAAACTACATACACCTACACCTAAACAGTTCCTAAAAAACTCCCTAAAATCATATCCTAAAGATCCATGATGATTGGAGGGGGAATGAATATCAAAATTGCAAGAAAAAGCAAGAATTTTTCATTCTGGTTCAGTGGTAATCGGTTACTACCTATGCAGTAACCGGTTACCAGTTCAAAAACTGGGATTTCTGCAAATTTAACACAAGTAATCGGTTACTACCTATGTGGTAACCGGTTACTCTAAGACCAGAATACAAAAATTATGCATTTTCATGCCAAAACCAGTAGAAACTTATTCAAATAAGCTCTATTCTAATGCCTTCCAATCAAACACGAAAATTACACCTAAATACAACAATCTAACATCAACTAAAACCACAAACACATCATCATTCTAACTTCTACGATCACATCAATTAACGTATCAAAAAGTGAGAAAACGCGAAGAATGCGTGAAGCGAGATGAAGAAAAATAAGTTAAAATATGAAGTGATTAAGTATTCACCTACCTACAAGCGGAGGCTTGCTTTGGAAATTGTTGCAATGTCGATCGATGCGCAAAAGAAAAGAAAATCGGAGATCCAAAGCTTCTATCCACGAATGTGCAAAATAAATGAGGTTGATCGCGATCGTCGAAAAGCACTTCTGAATGGTTAAATAAACACCAAGATCGTAGCAACTTCTTCGATAATCTGCTGAATTGATGCGAATAGTGGAGGCTTAGCTTCCGATTCTTCAAGTTTAAATTTAAAACTTGAAGAATCTTGATGACGATGAAGCTTTAGTGTGAGTTTGGGAATAAATAAGAATGAGAAAATTGAGAGAAGAAATGGTGAAAATGATGAAGTGTGTGTAATGTACAATCCTTTTAGGCTTGGAATGAACAAGGCTTATATAGATGTTAGGTTTGGAGCTAGGTGTGGGTTAGATGTTAGGCTTGGGTCTTAGGCTTGGAACCTAAGCTAAGAGTTAGTTAAAGTTAGTTGGGAATATTCCTAGAATATTCCATTGGCATATTCTTAGAATATTCCTTTGGCATATTCTTTGAATATTCCTTTGGAAGGTGGTGGAATATTCTAGAATTTGGTGGAAATGCAAGGCAATGTGAAATGGAAAAGGATGGAGCAAACAAACTAACTGATTTTTGAATTTTTGAAAGAAGTAATCGGTTACTACCTATGAGGTAACCGGTTACTTCAACCAAAATTTAAATTTTTTTATTCTTTTTGGTGGGAAGTCTTGAATATCCGGTCTTGGTCATATTTTCTGATATTATTTTTCTTCCAAGACCTAATAAATGTCAAATGACCCTTGATCACATGCCCCACGCCTCAACCAATGATGCATGCATTATTATTTTTTATTTTTTATATTTTTTATTCAGTATATGGACGAATATGCAAGATGACACAGGAACGAAGCATAAGATAGTCAGAACTAGTGATAAATAAGAGGGCAAATTATGGGGTATAACAATTGCGATCTGAGTTATTTGTACTACGTCGCCATCTCACTCAACTTGGAAATCTCCAAAAGATAGATATCAATCTAACCTTCCTCTTCAGAAAGCAAGTTCAAATTGGAGTAATCTTGAAGACATACCAGTCATAGCAGAATCGAAACACATTGGAATGCTATTTCACATTGTTAATAGTATAGTTTCTTTTCTCAATTTACAGTGATCACCTCTTTCTAGGTGGTTGCTTCCTGATGTATCTTTTCCTATTCACATGCCCATCAATAAAAGAATTATTCAGTCAAAATGTTTTGTCCTTGTTTTTATTTTTACATGTTTTGTTTGCAAAAGTGTCTTGAATTGTTTATAAAAGAACATTGCATTTAAACGAGGTGGCTTTACGAATAACATGCGAAAGGGGAAAACATTTAAAATCACTTTCAATGTTGAACAACATCGGATGGTTGACTCATACCATACAATTCCCAGGGGTGACATTCCCTAAGCAGATTCTTCTCCCCGGTGAGAGATGTCTTACAACTCTTATCTCGGGTAGAAGGGTGATCCCTACACCATCCCCAGTAGATTTCAGACGGAATCTTCCCTAGCTGAGTCAGAGTAGGATGATTTTTCCCAACACAACTTCAAGGTTAGTTGAACAGTTCTCATCCCCAAACAGAGTCATCATTTCACAGTGAAGCATTCCCAGCAAGCAGATGAATGCTCTTTTCCCCACAGGGTTAGAAAGGTTAGAATTATCTCCCCAACAAGAGTATATGACCAAGTATCTCCCCATCCGGGTCGGAAGATTGTCATTTCCCCGTAGAGTTTCAGGATTGGGATTAACTCCCGTCATTGAAATATTCCTCAGTGAAGTCACCAATTTATTTTTGGCCAGTGCAACAAGTGATGTAGACAGTTGTTCACACTTTTCCCCATAGCCAAAGTCAGATATTTATCAGAGTATCTTTGTCTCTTTCTTACAGCAGAATGTCGGTCAGGACATTCTTTTATTCAGTAGAGTTCTGCAACAAAGTGTTTCCCTGGTGTAAACACCCCAAATTTTCCATCTCTCTTTTATCATCTTGACTTATGATTATCATCATTGCATAGCCTATCAACACATTCCACAATGCATAATCACCCTTTAAACATTTCATCTGCATAGCTGCATCTAGGGTTTGTGATTAGATGAATCCTGGAAGTGGTGTGAGCTATCTCAGAGGCCATGAATCATGCTAAGAGGATCCATGGGTGTTCTATGATCATCTTATGCCCCCATGGGTCCATTGAAGTCAAGAAATGTCCAAACACTGCAGAGGTATGGAAGCTAAGCTAAGGCTCCTACATAGATGACCTGAAATTAGGGTTTTGGTTTTGAAGGCCTTACACCCAAATGTTTTGGTCATTCTTGTTGCTATTGGTCCATATATGTTATTAGGAGCATGTGTATCAAATTTCATGGGAAAATTCAATGTGGAAGTCATCTGATTAAATGGTAACTTCTTGAGCAAGAAAAGTTAGATTCTGGGCATCTGAGGCCCCCAACAAGGGTACCAAAGGGTCATCATCATCATTTTGAAGTCATACGGTCTTTATTTGATCATTGGAATGTTTGGAAGTTCACAAAGTTGAAGAAAAATGAACAAAGCCAAAACTTGCCAAAAATGGAAATGACTTGTAATATAAACTTTATATTTAGGGAAAGATCTTCAACCTCCTCTTTCTTGATCAAAAAGGTTTCAAATGAAATTTCTTCAAACATGAAAGTTGTAGATTGGATCCTCCCATTTTCAAAATGTACAATAACTCATTCTAATTCATCCTAGAACTCAAGAAATGATGGATCAATGTTGGGAAAAATCTTATAATTTTCAAGTTCATGTCAAAGAGGGATTTTGCATATTGGCATTTTTAAGCTTCTAAATGACCTCTAATATGCACAATTACTTCACAACATGTCAATACAACTTCCAAAGATCAGAATTGGCCTTTGTACCAAGCATTTCCATGACTTATTTCTCAAGAAACTTCAAAGTTGCCAAATTGCATAAACTATGAGAACTTTTGATCAAGGCCATCCAATTCATTTCCATTGATCCAAAGGCTCTCCATGAACCATGTTGAAGCAATCTAGCCACAAAAATCACCTCTGCACAAGCCCATACTTCAAGTACACAATTCTTGACTGTTTTGCATTTTCTCCCATACCAATCACATAGTGCCACACCAACTATCCTGACCAATGGTATGGCTCATACACACCCTCAAGACTATAAATATGCAAGCTTCATGGCCTGAAACTACACATAACTTCAGATTGAGAAAAATTCCTCAAAACCTTCATGCTATCGAATTTCACAATCCAGCCAACAAAAACCAAAATTTCTTTTACCATTCAACTCCTCATAGCCTAAGGATCATTTCCCACCCATCACTGTCATACCCCAAATTTGTCCTACCCACATTATTTTATTTTACTGTCTAACCATTATTTCAAAAATCCAAAAATAGGTACCATTTTATTTTTTGTTTAACCATATATTATAAAAAAAATCCAAAAATATGTCTTTTTTTTTGTTTGTGCGAAAAAACCGAGTCAGTTTGAGTTTGTCATTGTTTGTGTGTGCGGTGTTGTGTGTTGTGTGGAGGAGTTTGTCTGATTATCAACTTCATTTTCCATAACCATTTTCTTTACCAAAAATTTCATTACAAAGAAAATACCCATTTTAGCCCAATAGTCCATTGTATTTTATTTATTTATTTATCTCATTATAAAATTACAAACAAAATCAAATCTTTTTTCTCTTTAAATTTTATTTTTTTTCTAAAATATCCATTTTCTACTCTCTTTTTTCCGTTATTTATTTTTTATTTCCATTATTATTTTTGTTATTATTAGTGTTATTAGTTTTATTACTATTATTAATATTCTCATTGTTATTACTATTCCTCTCTTTTTTAGTTATTATTATTACTATTATTATTGGTATCATTATCAAAGATTTAAATTGCTCCATTCTTTAATGACAAAATTAGCCCCACTCACTTAAGGAAAATCTCTGCACATGCCGTAACAGAATTCACAGCAACACACAAAGTTTGCAACAATACCTCACGCACATGAAGGATTCACACAACAATATACCATCTCATTCCTCCAGCATATTCCAACAACAAAATATCTTAATATTTTTCTCCAAGTTGTTGTTTCTGCCGTCACTCTCTTCTCTCCATAAATAGACCCTCCCAATTCACTCTTAAGGAGGCTTGGAAACCATAACAAAAATTGCAAAAAAGAAACAAATTCCAAGCTTCAATCACCAAATAGCAATTTAAAAATTCTGCCAAAAATTCCTTTCCACGATAAACCCTAACCTACTCAGAACCTATCTTCATCACTCACCTCAAATAAATCCTTACAAACAAACACGCCTCTTCATTCACATCATCATCGTAACCCACTCAACGAACCCCTAGTCGTTCGATCTCATGAGCAGCCATAAAAACTTCTCTTCAACAAGCCCGGAAACAAATGATGAGATGAGAGAGTGAGTAACACGCATAAACCTTGAAACTATCACCACCGTTCTGTTAAATCAACACCACCACCACCATGAAACAAACCATACAAAACACCCCTCCACCAAACACAAACTAAACCGAGAAACGCTCACCGCGAAAACCTAAAACCAACAAACTGAAAAACTCAGATCCGCGATTCAAACCGAATCTGAGAGAACACCGAACACCGAAAACACAAACTTTGAACCGAATCCGATTTGCGAGATCGGCGTGAGAGACTGAGAATGAGAGAGATATCCGCCGCGATTTGAGATGAAAATTCGTAATGGAAGTTCTTATCTTCGTTGTTTTCTTTGGTTTACAGTGGAAGACATTTCTCTCTCTCACTAAACTTTGATTGAACCGTGTTTTATGATGTGAGAACCCTCATCCTTTTTTTTATAGCAACCTTATGTTTTTTTCTTCAACGTTTTAACAAAAGCCCATTTCAGATTTTCTAACATCACCCCAGTAGCCTACACAGGACACCTTCATTCAATATTTATTTTTTTATTTTTCTATGTCCTTTTTTTTATAAAAAATGTTAAGTTGTTGGTATTGGACTGGACCATTAAGTCCACAAATCTTGCTATGCACACACTACTTTTACACGGTCCACACCCTTCCCTTTTAATTTCTTTTACTTTCTTTTTAAGATAATATAAAAAATAATTATTTCTAAGGTTTTATTGTTCTATCTTTTATTTAGTTGATTATATGGGCCAATGATATATTAAAAAATTAAGTTGGTTTCGATTTCTTTAAATCGGAAAACTTGATTAATATGAGGCCACTTAGTTTAGTCTTTTTATTTTATTATCTTATTTCAATTATTTTTTTCTTTGGCAATTTATCTAGTTTATATTATTTTATCATTTATTTTAATTTTTGCAGTCGATGAACATCTAACTAGTTTTGAGATTTGTCGCAAGCCGACTCGACATCTCGACTAATGGTGAGACCACTTTATTTAATTTATTTACTTTATTTCATTTTTCGCATTTCATTTCAATATCGACGCTCGACTCCCTATAGAACGATTCTAAACTTTGAATCCGTTCTAAGGAAGCTAACGAGCTACATTTCGCCGCATCCGATCAATAAAAGGTTCAACGCCCCCGGATAGTTTAGTACACTGCACACACGCTTCCTCTTGGGCAAACTACAATGATACCCTTTATTTCTCGCAATCCCATGTAACTTACATGTATCCATCTCCCATTATTTTGTACGCATTTTATTTTCCGCATTTTATTGATTTTATTTCATTCGCGAACCCATGATCCAACACCAAGCGGTTTAACTCACACACTCACCCAATTCATTCGGTTATGCTTTCGCATTACTAGGAGCACCCCTAGGGACTAGGAATCGGATCCACCTAACCAACTCGAACAATAAACCTCTATCTGGATTTACCTGTAAGTCGATTGCTTCGCGCATCGCCATCAAACCAAAATAACCAAAATGTTACTTTTAGAATCAAACCCTTGATCCAATATCAAGCGGTCTTAGATTAATAAAATATTTAACAATTATCGAAACAAGGTGAAAAAGACAAGTGTTGGATCTTCAATGCTTTTCTTCAATTGTTTAGACACGAGATATCTGTTTCGGGTGTGAGCAACTAACACCTAATAAAATCAACAAACTAACCAACCTTAGATCCACAAACTACGAGGCTCTGACTTTGCCATTGCACAAGGGAATACGTAGGCACACATATCTTACTCCTTGCCGAGCACCCTAGGAAGCTAACTACCATTTTCCTTTCCAATTACTAACCCTAATGTAGAATCGTATCGCATTTTATTTCCACTTTTATTCGAAGAAGATAAATGACATTCGTTAAGACATTCAATCACAAATCAAACTAAGAGATTCCCGTTGAGTACAATGGACGTAAGGGGTGCTAATACCTTCCCCTTACGAAATCGACTCACGAACTCAAAATCTGGTTTCAAAGACTAAGCCCTATCTGTTTTCAAAAAAGGTTTCTCGATATTTTCCTTTTCCATAAACTTTTGGAATAAAATAAGTTCGGTGGTGACTCTGTTGATCATTTTAAATTTTTCCCGCGGCACATTCCCGTCGCGAGTTCGTATTTTTTGGGGTACGACAGATGGCGACTCTGTTGGGGAATGAGTCAAGCCTAACTTAGTTCGATTTGTGATAGAATGTCAACCTTGATTATTTATCTTCTTCCGCTTATTTATTTACTTACTTGTTCTATTGTTACTTGGTTCCTTTGATCTTTTGGTACTGAGTGAGATAGGCTCACTGCCAACGCCTGAGAAAAACCCATAGGACTAGAAGATGGTTGTGTAGTGGAGGACCACGGGGAATCTTCTCCGGGGGACAAAGCAAAAACCATCGTCTGGAATAGATTCTCTTAGAAATATTGTGATGCGATGTTCCTTCGTCGTGTTGTCAATGTTTCTAAGTTTAATTGTCGACTCCAGGAACCTTCATACCAATTCATAGTGGTTAGTAGTGTTAAACCTACGAGATCTATGTGACTCAACAGGTTAATACGAAAACCACAATCAGACTAGATCCTTTGAACGTATTACTATCTGACGGTGATATTTTCAATCTCGATCAACGATGTCTGAGAATACCCTAAACCAAAATTTATGGTTGTATAGTAAACGCATACGAGGAATCTTCTTCGTAAGCCGATACGAAGACCTCACCTAGAGTTAATCATTTCAAAGATATTATCGTCTGATGGATCTCCGTCATGTCTATAATGTTTTTGACAATGCTCTATAACTCTGGGCACCTACCCAAAACCTACCCGTGGGGTTTCCTTATCTGAGATACCAGTTACTTTATTCTGTTACTGTGTTTGATTTCAGAGCGCGTTGAACCTTTGATCCTGGATCTTGCATTGCATATGCATATCATTTTACATCTCATTTATTATGCATCTTGCATTCCATTTCAAAGCCGAAAACTCATTTCTTGTTCCTTCATTCTTCAGTAAATCAAGCTGGTTTTCCGACGCACGTATCTTTCTCGACGCCCGTACCTAACTCGAGCCAACACTAGAAGACTGATGGATGTGATTCAAGATGAACAAGCTGTTATGAGGGAAGATATTGACTCGGTCAAGAGCAAGATCGATCAGATTTTTGAGACTTTACAAGCTTTGGCCAGAATGGAGGAACGTCGTGAAGTTGCTACTGCAATGAACAATGTTCTTGTGCAAGGATCTACCTCGCACACAATGCCTTCAGTTCCAGTTCCAAATCCTTTGGTCTATGGTTTGCCTCCAGGCTTCACTCCTACTGTTGAAGAAGTCACTTCTCAACCAATACCTACCTCTGGTGTCACTGTTGGTGCTACTCCTCAAGCTTAACCTGCCGTTACTCAGGTTCATATGCCTCATGTTGAAGAGGATCATCAAGTTGAGTATGAGATGCATACTGCTTTTCCAATTATCAACCCTCATGCTGTTCAAGAATCTGAAGCTATGAAGATGTGTCGCAAGTTAGCTAAAAAACTCCGAATCATGGAAGGACACAATTCAACCTCTCTGAGTGCCTCAGACATGTGCCTAGTTCCGGATGTTGTGATCCCTGCTAAGTTCAGATTACCTAAATTCGAGAAATATAAAGTCCTTAGCTGTCCTGAGCTCCATTTGAGGATGTATTGCAGAAAAATGGCTGCTCATGCCAAAGACGACAGACTCATGATCCATTGCTTCCAAGAAAGCCTGTTTGGAGCATCTCTTGAATAGTACATGCAACTTGAGCTCAATAATGTGCACATTTGGCTTGATCTATCTGATGCATTCAAAAAGCAGTACAAGTATAACACTGACTTAGCTCCTAATCGTACTCAACTTCAGAGTATGACACAAAAGGAGAACGAATCCTTCAAAGAGTACGCACAACGCTGGAGGGAGTTATCTGGCAAAGTTCATCCGCCATTGGTTGACCGTGAACTAATTGACATTTTCATGGGTACCTTACAAGGGCAATACTACGAAAAGCTCATCAGTAGTGTGTCTTCCGGTTTCTCAGACATGGAGATCGTTGGAGAAAGAATCGAGGAAGTTTTGAAGAATGGAAAGATCCAAGGAGGTTCTAACAGCCAATCTGGATCCAAGAAGCCTTTCAATGGGTACAAGAAGGGCAAAACTAATTCCATTTCTGGTTTCAAAGACATTCAATCACAAATCAAACTAAGAGGTTCCCGTTGAGTACAATGGACGTAAGGGGTGCTAATACCTTCCCCTTACGGAATCGACCTACGAACTCAAAATCTGGTTTCAAAGACTAGGCCCTATCTGTTTTCAAAAAAGGTTTCTCGATATTTTCCTTTTCCATAAACTTTTGGAATAAAATAAGTTCGGTGGCGACTCTGTTGATCATTTTAAATTTTTACCGCGGCACATTCCCGTCGCGAGGTCGTATTTTTCGGGGTACGACAATCACCACAACCTGAAACACCCTCAAGCCAAAACACGATTTATGCAAACTCAAAATTGAAACACACAAACCAACCACTCTAAGCTTCATTCAAGCTTGCCAATAGCCTCAGGAGGTCAAAGGGGATTGGATTTCACAAAGGAGAGGCCCAAAAAGCTCCATTTCAAAGAACTCCATCTCAGGTAACCTTTATGAACTTTTTTTCCAGAAGCATGATTTTAAGTTCTAGAATGAATTACATGCTTCCCTGATCACACATATATGATTAGAATTGAAAATAGGTTAGAAATGAGGATTTCATGATGTTCTGAAATTTTTGACCTAGAACTTGTTTGATTCGATTCAGCCTGAATATGCATGATAAATGATTTTTGTTTGTGGATTCATGTTCTATGATGTTAGAGGAGTAATTCTGGGCAAGAAATTTGAAGTTTAGATGCTAAATAGGAAGTTGGCATTTTGGTTCGCCGGAGAAGATGACCGGAGCTTCCCTCCGGTCACCTGAAAGTGATTAGCCTTAATTAGGGTTTAGCTGCCCAGATTGAATCCTGTCCCTTAGATCTTGATTAGGGTTAGCGCGTGGATGGCTCATATTAATTCATTAACTTTAATTTTGGATTATTTTAAATAATTATAATTAATTAGTCAGTTTAAATATGGGCAATTGGATCACGCGCGAATTTCAGGTTTAAACCTAGGCCTTACGATCCTCATACCCCAAGTCAATGTGACTTTGAATCTGCCACGTTGATCCCTCCCCCCTTTGATCTCAGCCTTCCATTTTGCATACTTTTCATTTTCTTTTTATTTTATTTCATTTCTTTTGTTTTAAATATTAAAAATACCAAAAATCATTTAAAAATTCTGAAATTTTTTATCATCACTTTAATTAATTTTTAGAACCCAAAAATATTTTTATTTTTATTTTTCCATTAAAAGATGCATTTTTAAATAATTTAATTGTATATTTTAATTAATTAAGTCCATTTAATTAATTAAAAATACTTTAAAGTATCTAAAAATCACAATACAATTCAGAGAGGTTCTTTTAACATTTAGAAACATTTACAAACTCATCCCACAAATTTCTTTTTGGTTTTGATCAAACTTTGCCATTTTCCTTTGACTTAGGGTTCCTAAATTTCATATTTTCAACCTTAACTTCAAAAATTCATTTCTCTCAAACCAAGATGAGTTTGCATTTGATTCTTTTGGCAATCTTTCACACTTGACCTCTAGTTTCTAAATATATTTTTGTCACACATTTATATTGCATTTTCAAATTAATGTGCATTTTCCCTTTGAGAAGTATCCAAAACCCTAGCCAATTTTAGGATGTCCATAAATTGAAGTTGTTAAACCTTTATACCCCCCCCCCCTCTGGATGGTGACTTCATGAGTGCTTAGGGTCCCCTTGGATGCATTTTCAATTTTTTATCTCTTGATTTGCTAATGCTTTTGAATTTGTACATATCTTGCTTTCAAACTAACCATTTCAGGTGCATTTGAAGTGAATCTCATTCACTTATGTTATCTCTTGTTCCTAGGTTACTTAACTTCTTCATGAAGTAAGTAACCTAATCCTTCTCTCTCTCTCTTTTCATCTGCTTCTCCTCCTTTGGTGGCCAACTTGAAGACTTCTCTTGATGCCTCACAAACCTTAGGAATATCCAAGCATGATAATTTTAGGGTTGTACATAGCCCCCCCTAGTTTTTACCTTTTGAGTCTCCTTGAGTCTCTCTCTCTCATCTCACAATCAAGGCTAAACAGTTAAAGTTTTTGGGGCTCTAAATTAGGGTTATGCTTGTATCCTTATCTTAGGATGGAGTGTATAACTTTGATCCTTAGTGAAAAACCTTTAAGTTGTTTTCACCTTTAATCAAAAACACCTAATAATCATTAAAGACTTAAGCTTGTAACTTGGGCCTTATATTAGGGTTACATCTCTGTCTGGTGGTTCAGAGGGACTGACCCTAGTGTTCAATGGACAAGTCCCCCTCATGCTAAAGTCTTGCAAACATAAAAAACACTTCTTCATCTCATCTTTAATTAAAATCAACTTAATAAAGGCTTTTTATATAATGAATTTAATCCCTAACCATGGATTAAGTTGAGGTATCTTCCTCAGCTTAAGTGTTCTCATCTATGATCCTTCTCTTAGGATGGTGTAATGAGCTCACTAATCTTTGATTGGAGATTAAAATCATTACTTAACACTAAACAAAAACCCAAAAACACCCAATAATTACCAAAGTAGGTTAATGATCTTAATCCTATATCATCATGGTAATTATGTTGGGATCTTCATCTCATGCTTAAGTAGGCTCATTATACCTAATCAGGGAGGATATAATGAGTTTACTAACCTTTGATTTAGGGTTAAGCTCATTTCCCTATGAAAAACACCAAAAACAATAAAAAACTGAAAGCACAAGAACAAACAATAAACGTCTCCTCTGGGATTCTTCTCTCATCACATTCACTCTGAAAATGAGAACTCGCTTCTTCCGTCTAATGCAAGACAGTTAGCACTCGAGCCAGACGAGTCATACACTTGAGCATAGACAAGAAAGCAGTTCACAACAAAATCATCCAGGTCTCTTTGATTTGA
The DNA here is from genome assembly GCA_963966055.1 of Lathyrus aphaca. Classification (NCBI taxonomy): domain Eukaryota; kingdom Viridiplantae; phylum Streptophyta; class Magnoliopsida; order Fabales; family Fabaceae; genus Lathyrus; species Lathyrus aphaca. The sequence goes on along the minus strand of OZ014519.1, from coordinate 286,496,638 downwards.
ACTACGGTGTTCTGACTTCCTCATTGCACGAGAGGATACGTAGACATAACTTAACAGTTATCGAACAAAAGTCCCCAGGTCTCCCCCTTCTCTCTCCTTCCAGCTTTTCTTCTCTAAACCCTATTTGAATTCAAGTTTCTTTCTGCACTGACACTCTGTACATCCATTCATTCATCTCTTTTATACACAGTTTAGCACATGCATTTTCCCCCTTTTAAAACACAATCAATTAAGCGTGGATCCCATCGAGTACGACAAACAATCTGGGTGCTAATACCTTCCCAAGTTGTAACCAACCCCCTTTCTTAGACTCTCTGGTTCGCAACCGTCTTATCCTTATCTTCCAGGTTTATGCAGCATTACCTTTCCTTCAGGATAAAAATTCCTAGCTGGAGACTCTATTCAACCTCAACCTCCAACATCACCGACGGTTCGCGTTTGCACCGGGATGAAAATCCGGGGAGCAACACCTGGCAGAAGTATTTTCCTATGGGACTTTACCTTCTCAGCATTCTAAGGCCCACATCCTTGTGGCAGGCCAATACTCTCTTGGTTCTTTATAAAATACATTTCTTTGAGTCGTAAATCCTATGATCTTACGTTCTCATCCTTCTGGTTATGGATCCTATGATATCATACCCGGATTACTTTATGTGTGGGTTGTAAATTCTATGATGTTATAACACCATTTACGACCCACAACCCTATGGCAGGCCAGTATTCTACTGGTTATTTATTTAAAGATAGCATTATTAAGGTCTGCATCCCTGTGGCAGGCATGTAGTCTCCTGGTTATTTATTAAAAGATAACATTGTTAAGGCCTACATCCCTGTGGCAGACCAGTAATCATCTGGTTCATTACAAAAGAAATTTCAAGGCCCACATCCCTGTGGCAAGCCAGTAGTCGTCTGGTTCATTACAAAAGACATTTCAAGGCCCACATCCCTATGGCAGGCCAGTAGTCCCCAGGTTCATTATAAAGGACATAATCCAGTTTTGGTGGATTAGACCTTGAGAGGCATATCTGTTTGTTAAATGGAATGCACATTTCAAGAAGAGGATTTCACAATGCATCCTGATTAACACTTGTTTGTTTTACAGACTTTGTTTCTAAGGCCCACATCTCTATGGCAGTCCAATAGTCTCCTAGTTCATTATAGAAGACACTTATTTGAGCCGTAAATCTATGATATTACGTTCTCACATTTGGGTTGTAAATACTATGATATTACAACACCTTTCTAAGGCCCACATCTCTGTGGCAAGCCAATAGTCTCCTGGTTCATTATAAAGACACTTCTTTGAGTCATAAATCCTATGATGTTACGTTCTCATGTTTGAGTTGTAAGTCCTATGATGTTACAACACTATCAAAATCCCACATCCCTGTGGTAGGCTAGTAGTCTGCTGGTTCATTATAAAAGAGACTTCTTTGAGTTATAAATCCTATGATGTTACGTGCTCATGCCCTGGATTTTGGATCCTTTGATACCATTTCCTGGTGATTTTGGTTGTTTGTAAATCATATGATATTACAAAACCATTCTAAGGCCCACATCTCTGTGGCAGGCCAATAGTCTTTTGGTTTATTATAAAAGACAAATTCTTTATGGTTACAAGTTTTTATCAAATCTTTCCCCTGGCAGAGTTTCCCTTGGTCGAGTTTATATCCCTTTTATTCTTCAGCAGAGTGCAAATTTTCTGGTTTGTTTTTGGTATTCAATCATAGGTTATCTTGAACATCTTGTATATGATGCTTTTATCCTTTTCAGATTAACAGATGATTGAATAGGGGAAGCTATAACACCCCCAAAATTTCCCCTCTCATTTCATGTCATATAGCATAGCATATAACATACATATCCTTACATCTTTGCATAGAAAAATGAAGCATAACATCCATGGTTAGAGGCATAGGGCATGTGATTAGTAATCTATCAATTTGTGATTCTTTAAACCCAAGATTAGAGCCAAGTTTTCTTGCAAAAAGCCCACAAGGGATCCTTATATCTTGTATAAGCTCAAACTTTCCTCAAGGCCCTTGAAGAGGGTTGGTTCATCAGGAATTTCATCAGTGCATATTCTCCTACACAAGAAACACTAATTAGGGTTTTGTCTTAAGGCAAGATATACTCATGGCTTTGATCAATTCTTGTAATCAAAGGCTTACATATGTCATACAAGGCCTACAGATGCAATGTGGCACAAAGAATCATTGAGAAAGTCAGGTAGTGGCTCAAATGCTTGTGAAACAAGAAAAAGTCAACAGTGTAAAACCAAAGTCAACTTAGGGTTTTCAAGGGTTCCAAACAGGATTTTCAAGCCTATGGACCTTTATTTCGTCACGGTATAGCATGAATGATCTCAAAAGTCAAGAATCAAGAGTTTGGGGAAAAGTTACTAAAAATGGAAAATGACCTATAATGAAAACTTTCTATTTTTGGCAATTTCTACCTTAACTTCAGCCAATTCTTTCATGCCCAAAGAAGCTCCAAATGAATTTTCCATAAGCATCAAAGTTTTAGGGCTAGCTATCCCATTTTAAAAAAGTATAATAACTCTTCCATAGCATGTGTGAATCAAAAGTTATGATCAAAGGAAGGCTAGAGCATTTTTAAGGTTTTTCATTGATTCAAGTTTTCCACATTTTGCATAAAGCCTCAAATTGACTTGTAATGACTTCTAATGGACCAATTCACATTACCATATCCAAGTACACTTCATAACAAGCATTTTTAGTCTTTGAATGAAAGAAACACGTGCCATATTCATCATGTATTCTTCATTATACAAATTTGCAAGGTCATTCGAAATTCATTAATCCAATCAGTGGATCAAATAGAGAGTGATCATGCCTTTCATGCTGGGTTTTCATGTGGGAATCACTACATGACCATAATTATGCATTTTTTCATTTTGATCCACATCTCTTAATTCGAAGTCCCTCCACTCGTAAAACCCTAATTAGGTTCATAATCACACTATATAAGAGCCACTCACACAAATTTCTCAGCCTCATGCACTCTCTATTATCATATTCAAATTTTTTGCCTCATTTGAATTTTCATTTGAATCTCATTCTCCTTCAAACATTGCTTCATCTCTTTTTATATCCACGCTCAATGAGGTATAAGGAACAAGAATCGTCCATTGTTTGAAGCATTTGCACTTGATTTCACCTTAACTGAATTTGGAAGGAGCTTCATAAAAATTCTAGATCCAGCTTGATTCAAGCCTCTATTTGCATTTATTTTGCAAATAGAACTCAAAAGAGGAAGATCGGCAGCTTTAGGAGGGAATTCTAAAGGTTTTGTGCTCAAGAACAATTTTCAGGTGAGTTTGAATTCGCATATGTTTTCTCTGATTTCTTGTGTGCATAATGATCTCTGAGCTTCACTGATTGCAATGCCATGTTTAATTTGAAATTTGAACGTGTATTATGCATGTAAGATGAGATTTCAGTTTTTTAGATCTAGTTTGTATCTCTTCGATTCTCACTATGTGTTTAATGTATGTGGATTTTGATGTTGGATTCATGATCAGAATGTTGTTTAGAGTAGATCTGGGTGGATTGTTGTTGTTTTTGGACATTTTTTGGTTTGAGTATGAAGTTTCTAATGACTGGAGCTAGGGCTCCATCATTGGATGTGTGTGCAGGTGGCCTGAGTGTTCCAAGGTTGAAGATGAAGGAGGACCAGCGAATCTTTTGATCTGATGGCTGTTATGATGACACCACAAAAAAAATCACATGACACGCGCGTGCAAGCTGTTTCTATTTTAATTATTTTTTTTGCCATGTCTTGATAATGGCGTGTGTCCTCTAATCTTGTGCGTCCATTTTGCATACTTTTTTGGTTGACTTTCTTTGTGGTGCGTTAGATGTGTAGACTTGTGGTTGACTTGTTAATGAACTTTGGATTTGCTTACCTTTTTGTTTGACTTAATCATGTGCGTAGATCTTTCTTACCTTTCACTCTTGTTAACTGATCCCTGAGCCTTGTGATTGATCTAATGGATGTCACTGAGTCAATTTTGTTGACTTTTTATTTCACAAAATGCGTTGATGGGCTCTTATGATTTTTTCACCCCAGTTTTTGTGCCTGCCTCTCAAATGAACTGAATTAGGCTACTTCCTGCACCCCTTTGCATTTTAATTCCATTTTATTTTCCTTATTTTTTTCAGTTCTATTTTTTATTTTTAAAAATATTTTTAGGCTTTTAAAAATTCCCAAAAAAATCATAAAAGATCTTTAGGATTTTATAAAAATTTTTCAAATTTTATTTTATTTTATATTTTATTTTGACTTTCTGAATTAATTTCCCCTTTAATTTCCTTTGAATTTCTTTCTTCCATGAGTGTCTTGACTTGTTGATTTTATTCCTTAATATCCATGAGTTCTATGAATCTGATTCTTTTTTCATTGTTTTAGGGACATGTTAAGGTACTTCAAAACTTTTATTGTATTAATTTTTGGGTCATGTTTGCTTGAGTGTTGAGACTTTTCTTTGAGCCTAAGTTTGTGAAACCCTAGCTTTCTTTGCTTAATTGTTTGAATGCCATATGTTTTGAATCTTTGCTTGAGATTTTTGCATGATGTTTACCCTGTTTGAGATCCTTTGGGATTTAAGTTCATAATTTTTTATGCATGTTTGACTTTTCTTTGATGCTTGAACTTTACTTGCCCATTTTGTGAAAGTTTTGATCATGATTTACTTATTTGCATTATGAGGCCTTTGTGCCATCATGTTAGGATATAATTGTGCATCTTGTCATCATCTTATGCATCCTTAGGGGTTATATGAAGCATGTGTTCACTTGTTGACTTGCATTGATGTATGTTTTCCAAGTATGAATCATATGAACCCTAAATGACCTAATTTCATCTCATCTCTTCTTCTAACTTCATTATGTGCCATCCATTTTCAAATGTGACTACTTGTGCATCGTATGTGCATATAAACATGTTGATACACATATTACTTGGTTCATATTCATCTCATGACATGTTTGTATGCTTGACTCATCTCATTAAGTGACATTGTTTCATGAACACATACTTGCATCTTCATTACATTTCATCCTCATTCCATCTCCTATGCTCACATACCATGACACATGACTTGTATGACATTATATTGACATTATGTGACACTCTTAAAGGTGTTTAGCTTCTTACTTTGATCTTAGATGTTGCATTTTGACTTGTTTTCCTTGCTTGATCATTTCTTTTCATCTCCTTCTTTCTTTGGTGCCTTGTTGGATGTTTATGGAACTTGTCCCTTTTATTTTTGCTTGAGTTTGCATAACTAATATTAGGGGTCATATAGGAATTATAGGTTCTGAATTGTGTGAGTTTTAGGACTTAGAGCTTTATTCTTTCATGTCTTGTGCTTGTTTGAGTTTCATTTGCATTTATGTGAATATTTCTAACTTTGCAGGGGCGATGGTAAGTTCAAGTAGCTGTGGGTGATATTATCACATATCAACTTATTTTTTCATATCTTTTAAGTTTTCATACTTTTGTTTGTGACGTGCTTATTCCATCTTTGTTTAATTCTTCATCATCCCCTTTAGGATAAACTTATCTTCTCCTAAGAAGTAAGTTGAATCCTATTCTCTTTTCTTCTTCTTCTTCTTTCTTTTATTTCCTTCTTCTTCATTAAGATAGAACTCAAACCAAATGAACTTAGGTATCCTGTGCATGATAACTCTTAGGATTATTAGTACCCCATTAGACTTTTTCCTTTGGTTCTCTTTGGTGCCTCTCTCTTCTCATCTCAAAACCACATCAAGTCACCTAATAAATGACAAATCTTCTCATGTGCCAATGGACTTTCCCATGGGATACTTTCACACATCCCATATCAGGGTACAGTGTAGGGTAGCTATCATGATGAATAGGTCTTAGCATGAGATCACCTCACAAACGAAAAGCTAAAAAAACACTTCTTAATCAAAAAACCACAAAAACACTTAATAAAGTTCAATAGGCTAGTGTGTCTGAGCCTTAATATGTGGAACTAGATTAGGGGATCTCACCCATATTTAGGTGTGCCTCTTATCCATTCCATTTAGGGATGATGTAAAAAAGTACACATCCCATTAAGTAAGACTTAGGTACACTCACCTATGCAAATCTCAGAGAAAAAACTCTTAAAAAACACTGAACAGAGAATAATCGTCTTTCCTTCTGGAATTCTTTTCTCATCTCCTTCACTCATAACGTAAGAACTTTCTCATACTTGTCTTTTTGCAAGACGGTAACGCACTCGTGTCAGACAATCCTGCAACACTTGAGTATAGGCATAAGCAGTTCAAGCTTTAAAAAACACAAAAAGTTTCCTCCCTTGTTAGGGGAACTACGTCGTCTCTGATCCTCATTTCTCAATGAGGTACGTAGGTAGTGGGGTAGGGCCCATTCGAGCACTCTTTTATTTCCCCTAATTTTCCCCCTTTCTTTTTTTTATTCTTCCCAGTTCCAGTCTTAGTTTTTGCAGCAACTTCATTCTTACCCTTTGAAACATTCTCTTTGCAAGCGTGGATCCTGTCGGGTACGGCGGACGATCTGGGGTGCTAATATCTTCCCAGGTCGTAACCGACTCCCGAACCCAGTCTCTTTGGTTCGCAGGACCTTTGTCCTTTCCTTTTCTTTTCCTTCGGTTTGTGCAGCATTACCATTCCTTCGGGATAAAAATGTCTGGCTGGCGACTATTCCTTCTCCCTAAAACTTTCGTGTTTGTACCAGGATGGAAATCCAGTGAGCGACACTTGTATCCCATTTTCTATTTATATAAATGATCTTCTTTGGGCCTCTTTTTTGTTGAATGGCTTATCTTTGATCAATAGTCACAATTTCCAACGCTTGAAATGGTATTTCAATAATCTTCCCATCCACTTCTATATATCTGAAAGAGGATAGATGTATGTCATACGAATCTTCCTCCCATCCATGATTATTAGTTCATCCCCAAATATAAACTTCAATGTTTGATGAAGTGTAGAAGTTACCTCACACGTAACATGAATTCAAGGTCATCCTAGAAGACAATTATAGGAAGGATTAATTTCCATGACTTATAAGGCCATCATAAAGGTATGTGGTCCTGCCATGATAGGTATATCAACTTCTCCAATTACCATCCTTTTAGAGTTGTTGAAAGCCTTAACTTCTAAGGTGCTAGCTTTCATAAAAGTCCTCACAGATGCTAATTTCATGAGGGTGTCTTTAGGCATGATGTTTAGTGTTGAATATGTGTCTACTAATATCCTTGAGAGTATAGTGTCTTGACATTTGATAGATATGTGCAAGGCTTTGTTGTGTTCTTGTCCTTTAGGAGGTAGTTCGTCACTACTAAAATCAAAACAAGTACTAGTGACGATATTAACAACAACCCTGTCTAATTGATCTACAGTTATATCCTTAGTAACATGATCTTTGTTCAAGACTTTGAGTAGAGCCTCTAGGTGAGCATCTGAACATAGCAACAAAGAAATCATAGAGATCTTCGAGGGTGTTTGAATGAGCTTATCTACCACCCTATAGTCACTTTTTCTTATAAGTCTTTGAAATTTCTCAGCATTTTCTTGAGACACATTCTTCTTTGAAGATTGCTCGCCTACTTCTGTAGTTTCCTTTCCTTTTGATCCCACGGGTACATTCTTCTCTGATGGCTCAAGTGCGTATATTCTTCCACTACGAGTCATAACTCTAATGTAACGCCCCAGTTTGATATTTCCCAATTTTGGGTGATTTTTTAATGACTATTTCGCAACTGAGATGCTGTAGAATCGCACTCGTCGCTTAGCGAGAAATCCATCGCTCAGCGAGTTTTCCCAGGATTTACTCGCTCAGCGAGCGAGGAGGTCGCTCAGCGAGCCTGGAGGGTTTTTGGAAGTTTTGTGTTTTAATTCGTAACTTTAGTTTCGATTATCCGTTTTAGGCGTTCCTGTTGCTCCCCGGACTTTCGTCCCGGTGCAAACGCGAATCGTCGGTGATGTTGGAGGTTGAGGTTGAATAGAGTCGCCAGCTAGGCATTTTTATCCCGAAGGAAAGGTAATGCTGCATAAACCTGGAAGGATATGGATATGACGGTTGCGAACCAAAGAAACTAAGAAAGGGGGTTGGTTACGACTTGGGAAGGTATTAGCACCTAGATCGTCTATCTTACTCGACGGGATCCACGCTAACTTGATTGTGTTTAAAGGGGGTAGTGTATGTGATAAACTGTGTATAAAAAGCTAGGGAAAAAGATGTACAAAGTTTCAGTTCCAAAAGAAAGTAAGTGCTCAAGCTGAGGCTAAGGAAAGAGAAATAGAAAGAGGAGGGGGAGACAAAGGGGCTTTTGTTCGATAACTGTTAAGTTATGCCTACGTATCCTCTCGTGCAATGAGGAAGTCAGAACACCGTAGTTCGACTCAAATAGATTGGAATGATTTTGTTGTGAACTGCTTGCTTGTCTATGCTCAAGTGTATGACTCGTCTGGCTCGAGTGCTAACTGTCTTGCATTAGACGGAAGAAGCAAGTTCTCGTTTTCAGAGTGAGTGTGATGAGAAAAGAATCCCGGAGGAGACGTTTATTGTTTGTTTTTGTTTTCAGTTTTTTATTTGTTTTTGGTGTTTTGCATAGGGAAATGAGCTTAAGCCTAAATGAAAGGTTTAGTAAACTCATTATATCCTCCCTGATTAGGGATAATGAGCCTACTTAAGCATGAGATGAAGATCCCAACTTAATTACCATAATGATATAGGATTAAGATTATTAACCTACTTTGGTAATTATTAAGTGTTTTTGGGTTTTTTATTTAGTGTTTAGTAATGAGTTTAATCTCCAATCAAAGATTAGTGAACTCATTACACCATCCTAAGAGAAGAATGATAGATGAGGACACTTAAGCTGAGGAAGATACCTCAACTTAATCCATGGTTAGGGATTAAATTCATTGTATAACAAGCCTTTATTAAGTGGATTTTAATTAAAGATGAGATGAAGAAGTGTTTTTTTATGTTTGTTATACTTTAGCATGAGGGGGACTTGTCCATTGAACACTAGGGTTAATCCCTCTGAACCACCAGACATAGATGTAACCCTAATATAAGGCCCAAGTTACAAGCTTAAGTCTTTGAGGATTATTAGATGTTTTTGATTGAAGGTGAAAACAACTTAAAGGTTTAGCACTAAGGATCAAAGGTATACATTCCATCCTAAGATAAAGATACAACCATAACCCTAATTCAGAGCCCCAAAACTTTAACTGTTTAGCCTTGATTATGAGATAAGAGAGAGAGAGAGAGAGAGACTCAAGGAGACTCAAAAGGTAAAAACTAGGGGGGACTATGTACAACCCTAAAGTTATCATGCTTGGATGTTCCTATGGTTTGTGAGGCATCAACAGAAGTCTTCAAGTTGGCCACCTGTAAACACCCCAAATTTGACCTCACCTATTCACACCATGGCTTGTGATCATTTCATATGCATAAATACAATCATATCATCTCACATCTCATTTTTGATTCACTGCATAGTTTCTAGGTCATCTGCACCTAGGGTTTGTGATCTAAGCAATCCAAAAGCTTTTGAGTCATTCCAAAGGCTACCAATCACTTCAAAGGGATCCATGTGTGTTCAATCATCATAATACATCCTCTCAAGGTCAAAAATGCAAAGGAATCACAAGAACTAGGGTTGGGTGGATGCAGAGCCAGGTTGAACTGCACAGTTGACTGAAAATTAGGGTTTTGGTTTCAGAGGCCATAACCCCAAATTTTTTGGTCATTCTTGTTTCCATTGGTCTCTATATGGTATAAGGAGTATGCATATCAATTTTCATGAAGAAATTCCATGGGGAAGTCATTTGATCAAGAGTTGACTTTTCAGACAAGTCAGTGTAAAATCAGGGCATCTGAGGCCCCCAATGACCCAACCAATGGGTGATCTTCATCATTTTGAGTGTATATGATCTTTATTTGATCATGGAAGAAGGTTGAAGTTCATAGAAATCAAGAATTTAGGGTTTTTGCAAATGTTGACTTTTTGGGCATAGTTGACTTTTCAAGAATGCTTCATTTTAGGTCATTTTTCAAGCTTTGGTTCTTGATCCAAGAAGGCTTCAAATGGAAAAACTTTGGTCATGAAAGTTGTAGATCTCATCTTTCCCTTTTCAAAAAGTACAAGAGCATGACCAAACTCTTCTTGGATCAAAAGTTATGGTGTGACAAAGTTGGCTAAAATCATTGATTTTCAAGGCATGCTTCAAATGGAAATTTTGCAAAGTCATGAGCCAAAGCCAATTGTGACCTCTAATTCATTTCAAACCATGACATAAACATTCTACATGTCTTAAAAAGTCAGAATTGGACCAAAGATCACATGTGTTTAGTTCATGTAACAAGGCATTTTTTCATGAAATTCCATAAAGCAACAACTTGCAAAAGCACTCATAACATTTCACCAACTTGCTGCCTTGAATGCTGGACCAAGCCTAGCCTTTCCCTTCACTTTGCTGCGCAGACCATGCCCTTGTACCAAGCTAGCACCTCACCATACTTCTCTTACACAAAAGGTGGACTTTGAGCAAAAGGTGACTTACCTATCATAGCAGGCCATGTCACATCATCCAGCCAATCAGATTTGTTTATACTTTCCATTTGCAAGCTAGACACAACACCAAGCAAGGCTGAAACCATTCATACACACACATTCACAAAAGCATACCAATTTGCAAGTTGCTTCGAATCTGCCTACACAGCCTGCAAACACTCCAACCATTTCCACCATTCAACTCATCACACTTCATAGACCTCAAACCACCAAGAACCTGGCCTGAAACAAGCAAGAACATCTCACTGCCATTCTTCACCTCATTTTGCAGTTCCTTTCGAATCTCCCTCCTTAGCTCACAAACAGCCAAACAAACCTTGCAAAGCTTCTCCATACATCATCTGGGCCACAAACCATCATTCACAATGGCTTGAAACTACCAGAATCACCATAGCCATTTCTGACTGAGCTTGAAGCAAGAGCTTTCGAAACTCATTATCCAGCCAACATAAACTCTTCTTGAGCATTCAAACATCTTCTGGGGATCAAGTGGAGTGGTTTGCACTGAAAGAAGAGGCCAAAAAGTCATCAAGGTGAAAGCTCCAAATCTCAGGTAGCTTGAAATTTATTTTTCCAGAAATCACTTTGCATGTTATAAACTTGTTCTATGTGCTTCACTGATCATCCTGATGTCATTGGTTTCGAAAATGGCTTTGAGATGAGCATTTAATTTCTCTCTGAAACTTGCGTGCCCTAGTTCTCATTTCCTTCGATTCAGCTTGTTTAGGAAGAAGAAATTTGTTTTGGGAGAGGGGTTTGATTCGTGAGGGTGTGAGAAACATTTCCCAGTTCTTAGTTTTCATTTTTGATACGATTTGAGTGGTTTGGGAAGTTTTCAGGTGAGCTGCTCGCCGGAGAAGACAACCGGAAGTCTTCTCCAGCAGCCTGAATGTGATTAGGGCTAATTGTCATTAATTAGTGAACTTTAAACTTGGGCCTTTGGATGCTGTTTCCCGCGCGCTAGTGAATGGTCCAGATCATGTCATTTTGCCCTAATCCACTTAATTAGTATTAATTAATTCATAATTAAATTAATTTGGTCAGATTGCATCCACACCCTCCATTCACGCGCCAGTCAACCAATTTAAACCCAGATTGCATCTCAGCCATCCTTTCCTTTGACTTTCATTTTTATTTAATTTTTATTCATTTTCTTTTCAATTAATTTGCAAAATACTTTTAAAATAGTTAAAAATTCTTAAAAATTATGAAACTTTTTCCTAAAAGTTTTATTAATTTTTAAGACCCAAAAATATTTTTATTTTATTTTTTATCATTAAAAAAGTATTTTTAAATATTTAAAAGATTATTTTTAATTGATTAATGGAAATTAATTAATTAAAAATACTTTTAGGTATTTAAAAATTACAAAAAAATTCATGAAATGTTCTAAGACATTTAGAAACATTGTCCAACCTTCAAACCAAATTTCTTTTTTGATCTTGATGCATTTTAAGAATTTTCCATTGAATTAAAACATTTTTGGTGCATTATTTTGATCATAAGTTCAAAAATTCATTTCTGCCTATCTAGGAAGAGTTGGACATTGATTCTTCTTGCATTGTGTTATGTTTAGCATGTAGTTTCTAGGATTAAATGGCCTTGATTTGTTTCCTCAATTTCAATTTGTTTGGCATTTCTTTTGTTAGGAACCCTAAAAAACACTAATAACTTAGAAAATTCATATCTTGAGATTGGTTAAGAGTTGAGACCTCCCCTTTGGACCTTGGTTTAGTATAGGTTTAGGGTTTCTTTGGTTAGCATTTTCCATTTTTTATCTTAGGGTTTGCTTCTGTTTTTGGTTTTTGTTTGATGTTTGATTCATAAACCCTAATTTGGGCTTTCATTTGCATCCTTCTTGCATTCTCTTGCATAACATGACTTGTCTTTGCATTTTATGCATTCTTGTGATTCATTTGGCATCATAAGACATATAGGAAGCATGTTTGATCATTGCATCACATATTTGCCATGTCATTTGCTTTGTATGCTTCATAACTTTCCATGCTTGTTCATGCTCCTTAGCTTGCATCATTTGCATCCATGATCTTGTATGAACATCTCCATGTCTTGCCTCATGTTTGCAGCACCTCATAGCATCATAATCATCATCAACATGCTTCTGGTTTTGCTTAGCATCATACCATTTCATCTCATCTTGCATTGCATTGCATTTCTTTCTAACATTTCAGGTGGTAAGTAAACTTGAGAAGTGAATTTGCCTTCACTTCTCATACCTTTTCTTTTCATCTCCCTTGCATCCATTGCTGCATTTTTGTTTGTGTATGAGTTTGAGCTTGCTCATTCTTGTTCCTCCCACTTTCTTTCTTCAAGTGACTTGACTTCTTGAATGAAGCAAGTCACTTTGCTTCTCTTGACCTTGTTCATCTGCTTCCTGGTGGCTCCTTTGAAGACTTCTCTTGCAAACCTCACAAACCTTAGGAACAACCAAGCATGATAATGAATTAGGGTTTTGATTAGTCTCCCCTCATAGTTTTTACCTTTGTGTCTCTCTTTGAGTCTTCTCTTCTCATCTCATAATCAGGGACTAAACCCTAAAGGCTTTGAGACTTTGTGATTAAGCTTATGCCTGCATCCTTCTTTTAGGATGGAGTGTATAACTTTAATCCTAAGTGTCAAACCCTTAATGTGTTTAAATCTCTTAATTAATCCACCTAATAATCATCAAGACATCACACTTGTAACTTGGGCCTTGCATTAGGGTTCTAATTCTTCCTTAAGTGGTTAAGAAGGACTAACCCTAGTGTTAATGGACAAGTCCCCCTCAAGTTGTCTTACAAATCATAAAAATCACTTCATCATCATACCATTAAATAAAATTCACTTAATCAAAGGCTTGTTTTGTCATGAGTTTAATCCCTAACCATGGATTAAGTTGAGGAGCTTTCCTCAGCTTAAACACCCTCATCTATTATCCTTCTATTAGGATGGTGTAATGAGTCTGTTTAATCCTTGATTATGGCTTAACCTCATTACTTAACACTAAACAAAAAACACCAAAAACATCTAAATAATCACAAGTAGGTTAATGATCTTAATCCTACACCAAAGGTGATTAAGTGTGAGAATCTGACTTCACACTTAAGGTACTCTCATTACCCCTAATCAGAGGGAAGATGTGATGAGTTTACTAAATCCATTGGTTTAGGCTTAAGCTCATTAACTTATGACAAACTTTCAAAAGCAATAAAAGACTGAAAATACAAAAACAAACAATAATCGTCTCCTCCGGGATTCTTTTCTCATCTCATTCACTCACAACCGAGAACTTGCTTCTTCCGTCTAATGCAAGACAGTTAGCACCTGAGCCAGACAGGTCATACACTTGAGCATAGGCAAGTAAGCAGTTCACAAGTCAATTCACCTTTCAGTTTCTTTGGGTCGAACTACGGTGTTCTGACTTCCTCATTGCACGAGAGGATACGTAGGCATAACTTAACAGTTATCGAACAAAAGTCTCTGTACATTCCCCCTCCTTCCAGCTTCATTCTTTAGCCTCATTATCATGAGCATTTCATCTTTGTCCTTACACTGACACTAACATATTTCACCTCACACTTCTTTTACACTGACACCTGTACATTCTTTTCCAGCTTTATCCACAAATTGCACTGACACTACCCCTTTAAAACACAAATCTTTTAAGCGTGGATCCCGTCGAGTACGACGGACAATCTGGGTGCTAATACCTTCCCAGGTTGTAACCAACCCCCTTTCTCAGTCTCTCTGGTTCGCAACCGTCTTATCCATCCTTTTCCAGGTCTATGCAGCATTACCTTTCCTCCGGGATAAAAATGCCCAGCTGGCGACTCTATTCATCTCCAGTGAGTTCACGGCTGTGTGTTCTCATTGTCCCTTTCGCCGACCGTTCGCGTCTGTACCTTCATCTAATCAGTTTTCATTTGTTGGGAGCGACAGCTTGGCGACTCTGCTGGGGACACCTTATATTGCAACCAGGGCTTCTGGTTCTTTTTGTGGGTTCCTCCTAACGCTTGATTGATTTGTGTTTACTGGGGTGTTATGTGCTCATTTGTGCTTGTATATTTATTTTTGTTTACTGCTTTATGTACATTTGCTTTACTGTTTTCTTTATTGCTTTTGTATATATCATACTGTCATGCTGCTGGCTGGATCTGGTTTCTTGTTTTGGTGGGTGGGTGATTCATTGAGAGTTAAGGCCCTATACCTGGGACCTGAGTGACACCTAGGCTAGAGTGAATCATATTCTTTCCCATTCCATTTCGGTCTGGTGCGGGAATATGAAAAACGGTTCAGATGTGGGTTTCTTCTTGAGAACTCTGTGTTGCAGATTTCCTGCAATGCTAGGGCTATCTGGGAAGCCTGCTAAGTCTGGATGACCTTTTAGTACTGACCTTCAGAAACTGAGGTGAATTAGAGGAGGAATTGTTATGGTTATTGTAAGCACTGTACCTCCGGGTTAGAAGTGTTTACACTTCGCATAACTGATCCAAGTCTGAGGATCCTTGTTCTAGATCACCACCTGTGAGGGGGGTTGGGCTGTTTACAGGTTTGCAGGTACCTTGACCTCAGAATACCCTGTTACTTTGATTTTGTTAAGAATACTCCATGTTGGACAGTTCTTGTGATTCTAAAAAACCCTGGACTTGTGGCTCTTTATTTGAGTCCCCCACCTTGGTTACTGGACTTATAGACCTTCATCTAGAATTCTTGAACACACATGGACTTATATCAGGGCATTTTAATCAGATCCAGCTCAGTCACAAACCCTTTGCATATCATTTGCATACATAACCATTGCATCATATTAACATTTGCTTATTTGTGTTTCAGGGTATCCATTTTCATCTGGTTTTGGTTTTGACCCCATCTGCAGTATTGACCTATCTCCACCAGCACTTGCTTCAGCCTGTCAGCCGTATACTTCAGTTACTTACCAGCCAGTGGCCCACTCCTCGGCATCTTCATCAGCCCTTATTCTACTCAGTCTCAGCACTTATGGCTCCAAAGAAAAGCAACATCACCTATCATTTCTTCCAACCAGACTTATCAGACATCAGGAGGATCCAAACCCTGATCACTCCAGATCACATACCTTTGTTCAGGGAGCATTATGGGGATATACTTGACTTGGTCATGGATCTGGACCCTTCCCAGAGAAGCCTAATCCATACCTGTATTCAGTTTTATGACCCCCCATTGAGATGTTTCACCTTTCAAGACTTTCAGTTGGGCCCACTATTAGAAGAATACTCATCTTTGGTTGGTATACCTATCAGGAGAGAAATCCCTTTCAATCCTGAGATGGCTTTCCCAAGCAATGGAGAGGTAGCAAAGGCTTTGCATCTGGAGCCTGTCTTGATTGAGCAACATATGACCTCTAAAGCTATGATCCTTGGTTTTCATCTGGACTTCTTAATTTCTCAAGCTGGTCTGAAAGCTTCTCTAGGAGAATGGAAAGCTGTTTGTGCTTTGTTGGCCTTAAGTGTATATGGAATTGTGTTGTTTGCAGATGAGCCTCGATTCATTAGCAAGAATGCAATCCATTTGTTCATCCTGAAGAACCCAGTGCCAACTTTGTTAGGAGATCTCTATTACTCAGTACATCAGAAGAATGAGAAGCAGAGGGGGAGGTTAGTAAGGTGTTGTGCTCCATTATTCCATGCTTGGCTTCTCAGGCATCTACCCAGGACAGATGCATTTCTAAATCCTCATCAGCAAAGCAACTGGGCTAAGAGACTCACTGTCCTAACTTCAGCAGATATCAGATGGTGCACCCAAAGCTCCAAGGGCAGAGATATAATCACCAGCTGTGGGCACTTCCCCAATGTGCCTTTAATAGGAGTTAAGGGAAGTATCAATTACAACCCTCTGCTGTTTAAGAGACAACTGGGCTATGCACTGGTCCACACTCCTAAGGCACAAGACTTGGTAGAGACTCTTTACTGTGAGAACAAGATTAGTTTGGCAACTGTTAGGCAGGCTGCCTGGGCCTGGGATCATGTTCAAACTAAGGGAATCACCATTCTGGGGAAGTGCAATAATGTGGCATCAGCCCAATATCATGAGTGGTCCCATGCCAGGGCCCAATTCTCTGGATTGCCCTTCACCATAGAAGATATGCCTGAGTCATCTTCAGCACCACCCCCTGCCACTATCAGTTTGGAGGAGTTTGAAAGCTTGAAGGAAAGAAATGAGAAGCTAACCCAGGCTTTGCAGAAGACCCTCCGGGAGAGGAGTGAAGGTATGAGGGAGGTTGAGAGATTGGAGAAGTTGAGGGTGGAACACTTGACTAAGATTGAAAAGTCCGGGGATTATATTAAGAAGTCTAAGGCTGGTGAACAAATCCTGAAGAATGCTTGCAAAGAAGTGTAAACACCCCAAATTTTCCCTCACCCATTCGCACCATGGCTTGTGATCATTTCATATGCATAAACACAATCATATCACCTCACATCTCATTTTTGATTCACTGCATAGCTTTCAAGGCATCTGCACATAGGGTTTGTGATCTGAGCAATCCCAAAGCCTCTTGAGGCATTCCAAAGGCCACCAATCAGCTCAAGGGGGTCCATGTGTGTTCTTATATCATATTCCATCTCCTCAAAGTCAAAATGCAGAGGAATCACAGGAACTAGGGTTTGAGGTGATGCAGAGCCAGGTTTGACTGCACAGTTGACTGAAAATTAGGGTTTTGGTTTCAGAGGCCATAACTCCAAATTTTTTGGTCATTTTTGTTTCCATTGATCTCTATATGGTATAGGGAGTATACATACCAATTTTCATGAAGAAATTCCATGGGGAAGTCATCTGATCAAGAGTTGACTTTCTAGACAAGTCAGTGCAAAATCAGGGCATCTGAGGCCCCCAATGACCCAACCAATGGGTGATCTTCATCATTTTGAGTGTATATGATCTTTATTTGGTCATGGAAGAAGATTGAAGTTCATAGAAATCAAGAATTTAGGGTTTTTGCAAATGTTGACTTTTTGGGCATAGTTGACTTTTCAAGGATGCATCATTTTAGGTCATTTTTCAAGCCTTGATTCATGATCCAAAAATGCTTCAAATGAAAAAACTTTGGTCATGAAAGTTGTAGATCTCATCTTTCCCTTTTCAAAAAGTACAAGAACATGATCAAACTCTTCTTGGATCAAAAGTTATAGCAATGCAAAGTTGGCAAAAATCATTAAGTTCTAAGGCATGCTTCAAATGGAAATTTTGCAAAACCTTGAACCAATGCATCATGTGACCTCTAATTCATTTCAAACCATTACACAAACATTCTCTAAGTCCTAAAAATCAGAATTGGATCAAGTTTGCCTATGGTTTGGTTCATGTAACAAGGCATTTTTCATGAAAATCCATAAAGTAACCAAGTTGCAAAACTCATGATCAAGCCTTCACCACTTGCTGCCTTGAATGCTGGACCAAGCTGACATTTCCCCCTCATCTTGCTGCGCATAGCCCATGCCTTGTACCAAGCTAGCACCTCACCATACTTTCTCTTACACAAGAGTTGACAAATTGCAAAAGTTGCCTCACCTATCCATAAAGCACATGTCAAATCAACTGACCAATGAGAGAGAGTCATGTGGACAATTTGCAAGCAAAACATAAGAAGAAACAAGGCTGAAACCAACACATTCACCACATACACAAAAACCTTCCATTTTGCATAAGCTTTCGAATTCCTCTCCACAGCCACAAAACACTCAAACTTTTTTCTCCATTCAACTCACCATGTATCACTGAGTAGAAACCACCCAAAGCACAAGCCTGAAACAACCAGATTACTCCATAGCCATTTCTCACTCCATTTTGCAGTTTCATTCGAAACTCTCATCCTAGCTCACAAACACACAAACAAACACCACAAACCTTCTCCATTCATCATCAGGACCTCAAACCTTCATTCACCATGACCTGAAAGTGCCAGAATCTCCATTGCCATTTTTGACTGAACTGAAGCAGGAGCTTTCGAAACTCATCATCAAGCCAACTTAAACTCCATTTGAGCATTCAAACATCTTCTGGGGACCAAGTGGAGCAGCTTGCACAAAGAAAGGTGGCCAGAAAGTTCCTAAACTGAAAGCTTCGAATCTCAGGTAACCTGAAATTTATTTTTCCAGAAGTTGTTTTTCTTGTTACAAACTTGTTCTTCATGTCTTGCTGATCATCCTGGTACCATTGGTTTTGAAAATGGTTGTGATTTGAGCATTTAATTTGACTTTGAAACTGGTTTGCCCTAAAAATGTTTGCTTTCGATTCATGTGATTGATGAAGAATAAATTTGTTTGGGGTTAGGGTTTTGATTCAGGAGATCATGGGGTCCATTTCTATGTGTTTAGTTTTCATTTTAGTTACGATTTGAGTGATTTGGAGGTTTCTCAGGTGAGATGCTGGCCGGAGAAGACGACCGGAGGTCCTCTCCGGCCACCTGAAAGTCATTAGGGAAAATCCCTGTAATTAATGAGCGTTTGAATGGTGAGCGTTGGATGGGTTGACTTGGTCCATTCCCGCGCGTGATCAAGGGCCCAGATTCGTTCATTAAATCCTAATCAGCTTTATTTATTTAGTTAATTAAAATTAAGCCTGTTTGAATTGAGACCCTTGGATGAAGCGCGCAGTCAACCTTTTCAAACTCTGGATCAATCTCAGCCTTCCATTGTGCATACTTTCATATTTATTTGATTTTTATTTCATTTTATTTCATTAACTTGCATAATTAATTTAAAATAGCAAAAAATTCATAAAAATTATGAAACTTTTTCCTTAAGGTTTTATTAATTTTTAAGACCCAAAAATATTTTTATTTTATTTTTTATCATTAAAAAAGTATTTTTAAATATTTAAGAGATTATTTTTGATTGATTAATGAGAATTAATTGATAAAAAATACTTTTAAGTATCTAAAAATCACCAAAAATTCATGAAATGTTCTAAGACATTTAGAAACATTGTCCAACCTTCAAACCAAATTTCCTTTTTGATCTTGATGCATTTTAAGAATTTTTCATTGAATTAAATCATTTTTTATGCATTATTTTGATCATGGATTCAAAAATTCATTTCTTCCAATTGGTGAAGGTTGAGACATTGATTCTTCTTGCATTGTCTTTTGTTTAGCATGTAGTTTCTAGGGTTAAAAGGCCATGAATTGTTCTTGCATTTTCAAATTGTTTGGCATTTGTTTTGTTAAGAACCCTAAAAAACCCTAATAACTTAGAAAATTCATATCTTGAGTTTGGTTGAGAGTTGAGAGCTCCCCTTTGGGCAGTGGTTTATCATAGGTCTAGGGTTTCTTTGAGTGCCATTTTCCATTTTTTACTTTAGGGTTTTGCTTCTGTTTTTGGTTTGTGTTTGATGTTTGATCCATAAACCCTAATTTGGGCTCTCTCTTGCATCCTCCTTGCATTCCCTTGCATAACATGACTTGTCTTTGCATTTTGTGCATTCTTGTGATTCATTTGGCATCTTAAGACATGTATAAAGCATCTTTGATCATTGCATTACATATTTGCCATGTCATTTGTCTTGTATGATTCATAACTTTTCATACTTGTTCATGCTCCTTAGCTTGCATCATTTGCATTCATGATCTTATATGAACATCCCCATTGTCTTGCCTCATGTTTGCAGCACCTCATAACATCATAATCATCATCAACATGCTTCTGGTCTTGCTTTGCATCATATCATTTCATCTCATCTTGCATTGCATTGCATTTCTTTCTAACATTTCAGGTGGTAAGTAAACTTGAGAAGTGGATTTGCCTTCACTTCTCATAACTTTTCTTTTCATCTCTCTTGCATCCATTGCTGCATTTTTATATGTGTTTGAGTTTGAGCTTGCTCATTCTTCTTCCTCCCACTTTCTTTCTTCGAGTGACTTGACTTCTTGAAAGAAGCAAGTCACTTTGCTTCTCTTGATCTTATTCATCTGCTTCCTGGTGGTTCCTCTGAAGATTGTTCTTGCAAACCTCACAAACCTTAGGATCATCCAAGCATGACAATGAATTAGGGTTTTGATTAGTCCCCCTCATAGTTTTACCTTTGTGTCTCCTTGAGTCCTCTCTTCTCACCTCATAATCAGGGACTAAACCCTAAAGGCTTTAAGACTTTGTGATTAAGCTTATGCCTGCATCCTTCTCTTAGGATGGAGTGTATAACTTTAGTCCTAAGTCTTAAACCCTTAAGGTGTTTAAATCTCTTAATCAATTCACTTAATAAATATCAAGACATCACTTGTAACTTGGGCCTTGCATTAGGGTTCTAATTCTTCCTTAATTGGTTAAGAAGGACTAACCCTAGTGTTAATGGACAAGTCCCCCTCAAGTTGTCTTACAAATCATAAAAAACACTTCATCATCATACCATTAATCTAAATAAAATCCACTTAATAAAGGCTTGTTTTGTCATGGGTTTAATCCCTAATCATGGATTAAGTTGAGGAGTCTTCCTCAGCTTAAACATTCTCATCTATTATCCTTCTTTTAGGATGGTGTAATGGGCCTGTTTAATCCTTGATTATGGCTTAACCTCATTACTCAACACTAAACAAAAACCACAAAAACATCTAAATAATCACAAGTAGGTTAATGATCTTAATCCTACATCAAAGGTGATTAAGTGTGAGAATCTGACTTCACACTTAAGGTACTCTCATTACCCCTAATCAGAGGGAAGATGTGGTGAGTTTGCTAACCCATTGGTTTAGGCTTAAGCTCATTACCTTATGACAAACTCCAAAAAGAAATAAAAGACTGAAAACATCAAAAACAAACAATAATCGTCTCCTCCGGGATTCTTTTCTCATCATCTTCACTCATACACGAGAACTTGCTTCTTCCGTCTAATGCAAGACAGTAAGCACCTGAGCCAGACAGGTCATACACTTGAGCATAGACAAGCAAGCAGTTCACAAGTCAATTCATCTTTCAGTCTCTTTGGGTCGAACTACGGTGTTCTGACTTCCTCATTGCACGAGAGGATACGTAGGCATAACTTAATAGTTATCGAACAAAAGTCTCTGTATATTCCCCCTCTTTCCAACCTTATTCTTTAAGCCTCATTATCATGAGCAATTCATTCTCATTCTCACACTGACACATCATTATACACTTCACTTCACTTTACACTGACACCTGTACATCTTTTCCAGCTATTTTTATACACAGATTGCACTGACACTACCCCTTTAAAACACAAATCTTGCAAGCGTGGATCCCGTCGAGTACGACGGACAATCTGGGTGCTAATACCTTCCCAGGTTGTAACCAACCCCCTTTCTCAGTCTCTCTGGTTCGCAACCGTCTTATCCATGTCTTTCTAGGTCTATGCAGCATTGCCTTTCCTCCGGGATAAAAATGCCTAGCTGGCGACTCTATTCATTCTCCAGTGAGTTCACGGCTGTGTGTTCTCATTGTCCCTCTCGCCGACCGTTCGCGTCTGTACCTTCATCTGATCCGTTTTCATTTGTTGGGAGCGACAGCTTGGCGACTCTGCTGGGGACCCTTATACTGCAACCAGGGCTTCTGGTTCTTTTTGTGGGTTCCTCCTAGCGCTTGATTGATTTGTGTTTACTGGGTTGTTATGTGCTTATTTGTGTTTGTATATGTTTTATTTTTGCTTTATGTACAGTTGCTTTACTGCTTTCTTTACTGCTTTACATATATCATACTGTCATGCTGCTGGCTGGATCTGGTTTTGCTTTGGTGGGTGGGTGTTTCATTGAGAGTTAAGGTCCTATACCTGGGACCTGAGTGACACCTAGGCTAGAGTGAATCATATTCTTTCCCATTCCATTTCGGTCTGGTGCGGGAATATGAAACACGGTTCAGATATGGGTTTCTTCTCGAGAACTCTGTGTTGCAGATTTCCTGCAATACTAGGGCTATCTGGGAAGCCTGCTAAGTCTGGATGACCTTTTAGTATTGACCTTCAGAAACTGAGGTGAATTAGAGGAGGAATTATTATGGTTATTGTAAACACTGTACCTCCGGGTTAGAAGTGTTTACACTTCTCATAACTGATCCAAGTCTGAGGATCCTTGTTCTAGATCACCACCTGTGAGGGGGTTGGGCTGTTTACAGGTTTGCAGGTACCTTGACCTCAGAATACCCTGTTACTTTGACTTTGTTAAGAATACTCCATGTTGGATAGTTCTTGTGATTCTGAAACCCTGGACATGTGGCTCTTTATTTGAGTCCCCCACCCTGGTTACTGTATTTATAGACCTCCATCTGGAAATTCTTGAACATACATGGATCTATACCAAGGCAGTTAATCAGATCCAGCTCAGTCACAGACCCTTGCATATCATTTGCATACATACTCATTGCATCATATTAACATTTGCTTATTTGTGTTTCAGGGTATCCACCTCCATCTGGTTTTGGTTTTGACCCCCATCTACATCATTGACCTATCTCCACCAGCACTTGCTTCAGTTTGTCAGCCATATACTTCAGTTACTAGCACTAGCCAGCCAGTGGCCCACTCCTCAGCATCTTCATCAGCACTCATCCTACTCAGTCTCAACATCATGGCTCCAAAGAAAAGCAACATCACTTATCATTTCTTCCAACCAGACTTATCAGACATCAGGAGGATCCAAACCCTGATCACTCCAGATCACATACCCTTGTTCAGGGAGAGTTATGGAGATATACTGGACATGGTTATGGATCTGGACCCATCTCAGAGGAGCCTCATCCACACCTGCATTCAGTTCTATGAACCCCCATTGAGATGTTTCACCTTTCAAGACTTTCAGTTGGGGCCCCTATTAGAAGAATACTCATCTTTGATTGGTTTACCTATCAAGAGGGAAATCCCTTTCAACCCTGAAATGGTCTTTCCCAGCAATGGAGAGGTGGCAAAAGCTTTGCACCTGGAACCTGTTTTGATTGAGCAGCACATGACCTCTAAAGCTGGGATCCCTGGATTTCATCTGGACTTCCTGATTTCTCAAGCTACCTTGAAGGCTTCTCTAGGAGAATGGAAAGCTGTTTGTGCTCTGTTGGCCTTAAGTGTATATGGAATTGTGTTGTTTGCAGATGAGCCCCGATTCATTAGCAAGAATGCAATCCATTTGTTCATCCTGAGGAACCCAGTGCCAACTTTGCTAGGAGATCTCTATTACTCAGTGCATCAGAGGAATGAGAAGCAGAGGGGAAGATTAGTGAGGATTTGTGCTCCATTATTTCATGCTTGGCTTCTTAAGCATCTACCCAGGACAGATGCATTCCTAAATCCTCATCAGCAAAGCAACTGGGCTAAGAGGCTCACTACTCTCACTTCAGCAGACATCAGATGGTGTACTCAAAGCACCAAGGGCAGAGATATAATCACCAGCTGTGGGCACTTTCCCAATGTGCCCTTAATAGGAGTTAAGGGAAGTATCAATTACAACCCTCTGCTGTTCAGAAGGCAATTAGGCTATGCACTGGTTCATACTCCTAGGGAACAAGACTTGGTTGAGACCCTCTACTGTGAGAACAAGATTAGTCTGGCAACTGTTAGGCAGGCTGCCTGGGCCTGGGATCATGTTCAAACTAAGGGAATCACCATTCTGGGGAAGTGCAATAATGTGGCATCAGTCCAATATTATGAGTGGTCCCATGCCAGGGCTCAATTCTCAGGAATGCCCTTTACCATAGAAGATATGCCTGAGTCATCTTCAGCACCACCCCCTGCCACTATCAGTTTGGAAGAGTTTGAGAGCTTGAAGGAAAGAAATGAGAAGTTAACCCAGGCTTTGCAGAAGACCCTCCGGGAGAGGAGTGAAGGTGTGAGGGAGATTGAGAGATTGGAGAAATTGAGAGTGGAACACTTGACTAAAATTGAGAAGTCTGGAGATTATATCAACAAGTCTAAGGCTGGTGAACAGATTCTGAAGAATGCTTGTAAAGAAGCCCAGTTTCAGAGAGCAAGGACAGACTTGTACTTGAAGGAGAGTCAGGCCAGGTGGGTCCGGATCACTGAGGCCCGTACTCTAGAAGACAAGAGAGTTCAGGACAAGATGGAGCAGATGGAAAAAGCCCTGGCAGCAGCCCAGGAGGAAATATCAGAGCTGAAAATCAAAGCAGGAGTGAAGAGGTCTAAGGACCAAAGTCAGAACAGGAAGTTGACTGCAGCTGTTGCAACAAGAAACCTTCTCATCAGAAGTCTCACGGAGCATCCGGCTGATCCTGTGACCGAAGCACTTCTCAAGGAAGTTCGTGAGGATGAGTTTGGCCTTGGAGTTTGATCATTTGCTTGTTGTTGTTCCTTTTCCATGTACTTTTGCTTTTTGTGATGTATTTTGGCCCCTTTAAGGGTTTGTGTTGTAAAATGAACAAGTTGTATTATTTCATCTTATGTAATATATTTGTGTTGGTTTCTATCTGGGTTCACTTCAAAAACAACTTCAACAACATCATCTTCAAGGGTCTGGAAGGGTCAAAACTGAAGGCCGAACCGGATACCTTGAGAACAAATAAGCATAACTGCATTGCATGCTAACCCTTTTGTTTGTTTTGTAGGTTTTTGTTTTGTTGTTGCTAACCTCTGTTGTGATATTCAGGAATTATTGCTCGCCGCCGGGTATTTCCCCTCAACAGGCCACACAGGTACCCAACTAGAAACAACCTTCCGGGAATCCAGATGGACCAGATGCAGCAGGACCTTACGGAGGTCAGAAACCAGATGGCCAACGAAAGGTTGGAGATGAGAACTCAGATAACACAATTCATGGAAGTGATGAACAATTTAGCTCAAAGCCAGGAGAGGCTCAGAGTTTTGGTAGAAGGAAGGAATCAAGAGGAGCCCCATGTGGGAACTGCTGGCACAAGTAACAACGAGAGGGTCCAACCTCATGTCAATCCCCCAGTTTTTGGACCCCATCTCCATCCAGAGGCCAACATCCCAGTCAACATTCAAGGGACAGCCACAGCAGCCAGAGTACTTCAAGAAGATCCTCAGGAGGACCAGTATACAGTAATGGGTGCCGGAGAGGAAACATATGATAGACGATTGGAAGAGATAGCTGAGAAGTTGAGGTCCTTAGAATCTCAAAATTCTTTGGGTTTCGACGTCATGGACATGGGATTGGTAGACGGGGTCAGGATCCCCCACAAGTTCAAGCCTCCATGTTTCGAAAAGTATAATGGGACTTCATGCCCCCGGACTCATTTGCAATCATTTCTGGGAAGGCTGAAGGCCTATACAATGGATGAGAAACTCTGGATGTTCTACTTCGAAGATAGCTTGACTGGAGCATCAAGGGAATGGTATTCCCATCTGACAAGAGCAACTATAAGATGCTGGAAGGACCTGGCAGAAGCCTTCATCAGACAGTATCAGTATAATCTAGATATGGCACCCAACAGGACCCTCCTAATGGGAATGTCACAGTCTTCGAGGGAGAGCTTCAGAGAATATGCCCAAAGGTGGAGGCAACTGGCTGCTGCTGTTCAACCACCAATGTCTGAGAGAGAAATGGCAAACATGTTTATGAATACTCTTCAGGGAACGTATATTGACAGGTTAGCTGCTTTCTCTTCCACCAGCTTCGCAGATGTTGTCATAGCTGGGGAGAGAATTGAAAGCCTGTTAAAAATGGGTAAGATCTCAGACAACGGTGCAAGCTCGTCCAGTAGTACAAGAAAGCCTTTTGCAGGCCCGAGAAGATCTGGCGAGACCAATGCCATCCACACCAACAGGGGTAGGCCCCAATATGCTCAGAGGTCAATAGCAGCAGTCACCATCCCTGCTCCAGCTCATCCTCAGCCAGTCTATCAACCTCCTCAACCAAACTTCCAACAACAACCTCAGTATCAGCAGAATCAGTATCCTCCAAGGAACTTCAACAACAACTCCAACAACAACAATCAACAGAGGCCATTCCAACAGAGGCCATCCCAAGCTAACCGAGTGATCGACCCGATCCCAATGCCGTATGCTGCCTTGCTGCCACAACTTCTGAAACTCAACCTGGTTGAACTAAGAACGTTGGCACCCCCGGATCCCAACAGTCTACCAAGGAACTATGACTCCAATGCTAGGTGTGCTTTTCATTCAAACGCACCTGGTCACAGTACAGAAAAATGCAGGGCTCTGCATATGAAGGTACAAGACTTGGTAGACTCCAAGGCTCTGAATTTTGCACCTCCGCCCAATGTCAATAAAAACCCTATGCCAAACCATGGTGGTCCCCGAATTAATGCTATTGAAGAAGACCAACCGTCTTATTTAATAACTAGTGTGGATCAGATCAGGACACCATTGGTGGAAATCAAAGCTCAGCTCCGTGAAAACCAAATATTTCCGGGGTGTGAACTAGGGTGCCCATACTGCAATATTTCATGGAATGGGTGTGAAGATTTAAGGAATGGCATTAACAGCCTTATTCAGAGTGGCCTACTCCAGATCACTACATCATTTCCGACAAATCCAGCAACTTCATCAACAACGGTTTCAGAACCTCCTGCAACTGCAGCAACTATTGTTCCCAACAATTCATCAGCACCATCAACAAGTACTTCACCTGTCCTTCCAAATGATCAGTTTACAACAGTTCCTCCTGCTACAACTTCAGCTTCATTCCATTTCGACTCTCCAACAACAACAGTCCTTCCAACAGTACCTCCTACAACACCAGCAATCAATCATGAAGATGTCTCTACCGTCACCATATTCTATGATCCTGAAAATAATTCCGCCTACCATTCAGAAGGTGCTGCTCCCGCCAGAGCGCCAGTTACAATCTTTTACGATCCACAAACAATTACAGTCCCTTCAGCAGCAGCAATCAGTCCAGTCACTGTCACGGTGCCTGGACCAGTACCATATGAAAGCAATAGGGCCATCCCTTGGCACTATGGCTCTGACGTATACTGCGAAGGAAAAAGAATCACTCTTGAAACATCAACACCTGCACCACAAGTAGATAATGTGGGGGGAGGCGGAGGCTTCACTCGAAGCGGACGTCTCTTTGCTTCACAAGTTCAAAGACCTACTGCCGAGGCAGAAGCTGCTGCCAAGGCAAAAGGAAAAGGCCCGGTGCAGGAAGATTCAGCTGCCAAAGAAACCCTGAAGACTCCATTCGATCAGGAAGTTGATGAGTTTATGCGAATCATCAAAAAGAGTGATTATAAAATTGTGGATCAACTTCACCAGACGCCATCCAAAATCTCCATCCTCTCACTGCTTATGTGCTCCGAAGCCCATCGGAATGCACTACTTAAAGTCCTGCACGCAGCTTACGTGCCTGAGGAGATTACTGTCAACCAATTGGAAACCGTGGTTGGAAATGTTACTGCTAGCAATGGGCTAGGGTTTACCAATTCTGACTTGACAGCGGATGGCCGCAACCACAACAAAGCCTTGCACATAACCCTGGAATGCAAAGGAGCTGTCCTTTCTCATGTGCTGGTGGACACAGGTTCTTCCCTGAATGTCTTGCCAAAGAAGGCTCTGGTGAAGCTTGAATATGATGGATTGGCATTGAGACCCAGCAACCTGGTAGTAAGAGCCTTTGATGGTTCTAAGAGATCGGTTCTGGGAGAGATTGAGCTGCCTGTGACAATTGGCCCACAGACTTTTAAAACTATCTTTTATGTGATGGACATTCAGCCCGCCTACAGCTGTTTGTTGGGTAGACCCTGGATTCACGCCGCCGGCGCAATAACGTCTACCCTTCACCAAAAGTTAAAATTTGAGTGGGAAGGCCAAGTTGTCACAATCTGTGGAGAGGAGGACATTTTTGTTAGCCATCTGGCTACTTATAAATACATTGAGATGGATGGAGAGATCCATGAAACAATGAGCCAAGGTTTTGAAGCCTTGAACGTCAATGAAGCATCTGCTGTATCTGGTACTCCAATGTCGTCTTACCAACAAGCCCGGAAGGTTGTTGAAGAAGGAACTGCCCTAGGCTGGGGCAAGGTTTTAGCTGTGGAGGAGAAGAAGGACAAGTTTGGGTTGGGTTACAGACCAACTCAACATCAAGCAAAGGCTGCTGGAGAGCCTGGTTTTGTCAGTGGGGGAATGCTTACCCCCGATGCTATCAACTGTTTGGAAGACGAGCTGGAAGAGGAGCGCAATCTGGAGAATTGGATTCGTCCGAAGATCCCGGGGAGCAGTGTCTCGAACTGGTCTTCCCAGGAAATTATAAGAGTTACTCATGCAGAGTAATTATTATTTCCTGTATTTTTTATAGCATGCATCCAAGTCTTGCATCTTGCCCAAGATGACAAGACTCATTTTGTAACCAGGGCCATCTGTACTTTTGTGCAAACAAGATTAAATTAATGAAATATCAGACGTCTTTTTGCAAACGAGTCTTTTTCTTTTATGCTCACTGTTTTTCCATCTTTCTTTTTGTACAAAAATAAATGGCGGTGTTTTCAAAATGATAACTTCATTTCACCTTTTTCTAAAGCAAGATTAAAATCAATCACTAAAATGAACCAACTTAACCCTTGCAGAGAGTGCCTTCCAGACTGCACCGACAACAGCACGGCTATGACATCGTATGACTTTGACAATCCAATCAATCAAGCTGATGAAGGGGTTGATGAAGAATATGAGCTTCCTGAAGAGCTGGCCAGGTTGTTGAGACAAGAGGAAAAGGCCATTACCCCTCACCAGGAGGAGGTTGAAGTGATTAATCTTGGTACTGATGAAAACGTGAAAGAAGTCAAAATCGGGGCCTGTCTGCAAGACTCAGTGAAGAGACAACTGATAGATCTGCTTCAAGAGTATGTTGATGTGTTTGCTTGGTCGTATCAAGACATGCCAGGGTTGGATACCGACATTGTTGTGCACAAGTTGCCTTTGAGGGAAGAATGCCCACCAGTTAAACAGAAACTGCGCCGAACTCGCCCAGACATGGCTATGAAAATCAAAGAAGAGGTACAAAAGCAATGGGACGCCGGGTTCCTTGCTGTGACTAGCTATCCGCCGTGGGTTGCTAATATAGTACCTGTGCCTAAGAAAGATGGCAAAGTAAGAATGTGTGTGGACTACCGGGATCTGAACAGAGCCAGCCCGAAAGATGACTTCCCATTACCTCACATTGATGTATTGGTGGATAACACGGCTCAGTTCTCGGTATTCTCCTTCATGGATGGATTTTCAGGATATAATCAGATCAAGATGTCACCTGAAGACATGGAGAAGACAACATTCATCACACCCTGGGGCACGTTCTGTTACAAAGTGATGCCATTCGGACTGAAGAATGCTGGTGCCACATATCAACGGGCTATGGTGACATTATTCCACGATATGATCCACAAGGAAATAGAATGTTATATGGATGATATGATCGCCAAGTCCCTTACAGAGGAAGATCACCTGGTGAATCTGCTGAAGTTGTTCAAGCGTCTGAGGAAGTACCAACTAAAGTTGAACCCCAACAAATGCACATTCGGGGTGCGATCCGGTAAGCTGCTGGGATTTATTGTGAGCGAGAAAGGGATTGAGGTTGACCCTGATAAAGTCAAGGCTATCCAAGAAATGCCTGCACCGAAGACTGAGAAAGAAGTTCGAGGGTTCTTAGGTCGATTGAACTACATTTCAAGGTTCATATCTCACCTTACAGCAACCTGTGAACCCTTGTTCAAGCTGTTAAGAAAAGAACAAACGGTCAGGTGGAACGAAGATTGCCAGAAGGCTTTTGACAAGATCAAGGAATATCTGCAAGAACCTCCAATCCTTATGCCGCCAGTTGAAGGAAGACCTCTGATTATGTACTTGACAGTATTAGAAGAGTCAATGGGGTGTGTGCTGGGCCAGCATGACGAGTCTGGTCGAAAAGAGTATGCAATATACTACCTAAGCAAAAAGTTTACCGACTGTGAACAGCGTTATTCACTGCTCGAGAAAACTTGCTGTGCTTTAGCGTGGGCTGCTCGCCGACTGAGACAGTATATGTTGACCCACACTACCTTATTAATCTCAAAGATGGATCCAGTTAAGTACATATTTGAGAAGCCAGCACTTACCGGACGGGTTGCAAGATGGCAGATGATTCTCACAGAATACGACATACAGTACACATCTCAGAAAGCCATCAAGGGCAGTGTACTATCTGAATATCTTGCTGAGCAACCCATTGATGACTACCAGCCTATGAGGTTTGACTTCCCTGATGAAGACATCATGTTCATTAAAGCAAAAGATCACGAAGAGCCTATTCACACTGAAGGGCCTGACCCGGAGGAGGAATGGATTATGATGTTTGATGGGGCTGTTAACATGAATGGCCGTGGTGTTGGTGCAGTACTCATTACACCTAAAGGAGTTCACATGCTTTTCTCGGCAAAACTCACTTTCAACTGCACTAACAACGAAGCTGAATACGAAGCTTGCATTATGGGTCTTGAGGAAGCCATTGACCTCAGGATCAAAACATTGACCGTATTCGGAGATTCAGCTTTGGTAGTCAATCAAACCAACGGGAAATGGTACACCCACCAAGATCATCTGATACCTTACAGGGATTATACAAGGAGGTTATTGACTTTCTTCACAACAGTCAAGCTTGAGTATATCCCTCGGGACGAGAATCAATTTGCAGATGCTCTTGCTACCATTTCATCCATGATCAAAGTTCAAACGGCTAACTTTGTACCCCAGATTTCAGTGTCTAGACTTGATAGACCAGCATATGTATTTGCAGCGGATGTTGTAAAAGATGATAAGCCTTGGTTCCACGACATTAAGTGCTTCTTGGAGGATCAGACATACCCACCTGGGGCATCTTCCAATGATAAGAAGACCTTGAGAAGGCTTGCTGGAAGTTTCTTTCTGAACACTGATGGGTCTTTATACAAAAGGAACTTTGACATGGTACTCCTCAGATGTGTTGACAAGACGGAAGCAGATTTGTTGATGCGTGAGGTGCACGAAGGATCTTTCGGTACCCACGCAGGAGGGCATGCCATGGCTAAAAAGTTGTTAAGATCAGGCTATTACTGGATCACAATAGATGCAGACTGTTGTGCTTACGCCAGGAAATGCCACAAATGCCAGATCTACGCAGATAAGGTGCATGTGCCTCCCAATCCTTTGAACATCATGTCTTCACCATGGCCCTTTGCTATGTGGGGTATTGACATGATTGGCAAGATTGAGCCGACTGCTTCAAACGGCCACAGATTCATCCTGGTTGCCATTGATTATTTCACCAAGTGGGTTGAAGCAGCCTCATATGCAAATGTTACTAGGCAAGTGGTAGCCCGATTCCTGAAGAGAGACATCATCTGTCGGTATGGAGTGCCCGAGCGAATCATTACTGATAATGGTTCCAATTTAAACAACAAAATGATGGCAGAGCTGTGCCGGGACTTCAAGATCCAACATCACAATTCTTCTCCTTACAGGCCAAAGATGAATGGCGATGTTGAGGCAGCTAACAAGAATATCAAGAAGATTGTGCAGAAGATGGTAATCACCTACAAAGACTGGCATGAAATGCTACCGTTTGCCTTGCATGGGTACCGCACATCAATCAGAACATCCACTGGGGCAACACCGTATCAACTTGTATATGGTATGGAAGCAGTCCTACCTGTTGAAGTTGAATTACCCTCTCTACGAGTTTTGATGGATGTTAAACTGAGAGAAGCAGAATGGGTTCGGTCCCGATACGAACAACTGAGTCTGATCGAAGAGAAGAGATTGGCTGCAATCTGCGATGGACAGTTATATCAGAAGAGAATGAAGAAAGCCTTCGATCAGAAAGTCAGGCACCGAGAGTACCAAGTGGGAGATCTTGTGCTGAAAAGAATCCTCCCTCCTCATACAGACCACAGGGGCAAATGGACTCCAAATTATGAAGGACCATTTGTGGTAAAGAAAGTTTTCTCTGGTGGAGCACTGATGCTCAGCACCATGGATGGTGAAGACTTCCCGTCCCCTGTGAATTCAGATGCAGTTAAAAAATACTTCGCATAAAATGACCCGCTGGACATAAAAACAGAATGTAAGTCCAGGCAAAAATAGGGCATCCCGGCGAGTCAAAAACTGAATAAAAGACTCGGGCAAAAGTAAGGGAAAATAAACAAAAAAATGTACACCCGCTGAGTTGAAAAGCCGCATTGGACAGCTCAGGCAAAAATGGGTATCCCGATGGATTGAAAACCCGAAAGGGCGATCCATGCAAAATAAGGGAATAAGCGAACAACTGCATTCTGAATTCGTCTGTATCACCCACGACTTGGTAAGCTCCAAAGGATCAAGCTTCAATCAGAATCAACTCTCTCCAGAAAGCAAGACGAGAAGAACGTCATTGTCATACGAGTCATAGCAGGAGAGGAAGCTCCTCAAAGCGTCGTCAACATCGCCAGCATTTTGTTTCTCAATTTGTAACAATCTCTTCATTCCAGGAGATATGTTCTTTGACTGTATCTTGCCAATTCAGGGCACATGAATTAATAAAATCAGATTTTCAGTCATGTTTCGTCTTTTACATTTACGTTTTGCAAGGAGTTGTCTGATATCTCTAAAAATACAATTGCATAAGTACGGATGCCTTTCTCTAAAATAAAAACACATGCTTACAGGGAATCTAATTATTCTCGAAAGTACTTAACTCCTATGACGGAATCCGGTAAGGGATACCTCGGGACCTTTTGTACGTTTCCTTACCTCTGCAGGTTTGCAGGTATCCAGAACGCAACTTGGGGCATGCAAGGTACATCCCAGCAAGCTGGCAAATCAACAAAAGATATCAGCATCCAAGATGCTCTATCCTCAGCTGAGTTGCTCCCCATTGCTTTCCCCAGCAAAGTTGCCAAATCGACATGCACTCAATCTCAGCATCGGAAATGCTATATCCCCAGCTGAGTTGCCTCACAATTCCCCAGCCGAGTTGCCATTCTTCCTCAGCAGAATGCAGAATCTAGGAATCATCTCCCCACAGAATCTTCAGCCTCTATTCAGAAGAGCAACGCACGAAGAAGTCACAACAGAGTGAAGAAAGCTTCTACAAACCCCAGCTGGGTCTCTCATTTATAAGGATATGTCAATCAGTGACCTATATCCCCGAGCAGATACATCACTAGATCTACCAATGATCTCATCCCCAGCTGGGATGTTCACTTCAAGCAGATCATCCAGAGATCTTCGCAGCAATGGGATCCGAATCCCGGATCTGTGCCCCCTTGCATGATCATGGCATCCGCATCATATTCACCCCCAGAGCGTAGCATTCCGTCTAATACGGAGCATTACGGCAAAAATCAAATGCATAGCATAATCATAAGTCATGTTGTGAATCAAACACTTGTGAATAATAAACCGTTCATCATCATGATATACAAAAATCCCCACCAGAGTCCCCGGCAAAAGCAGCTGCCTCACAAGTCACAAACACTACCATATACACCCCTTGATACCCGTCCGTATCATCTTTCCCCAGTAAAGTCGCCTGAACACCC
Organism: Lathyrus aphaca; assembly: GCA_963966055.1. Taxonomy (NCBI): domain Eukaryota; kingdom Viridiplantae; phylum Streptophyta; class Magnoliopsida; order Fabales; family Fabaceae; genus Lathyrus; species Lathyrus aphaca. The sequence goes on along the minus strand of OZ014519.1, from coordinate 286,462,606 downwards.
TTTACAAACAAATCACCCTCATTACAGATACTTCCTGACACCCGTCCGTGTCACATCACCAGCAGAAAGCCAAAGACACCCTCTTTGCACTCACATATACATATACACACCCTTTTTGACACCCGTCCGTGTCATATCCCCAGCGCAGTCGCCTAGACTTTGTATAGCAGATACGTGTTCATATTATACTTTTCTCTCTTGACACTCGTCCGTGTCACTCTCCCCAGCAGTTGAAACACTCATCTATACAATACAATACTCACTACTCATGGTACGCTCATACAGATACTCGTCCGTATCTTGTATACATCATCACTCATATCCCCACAGATTCGACAGTAGTCCTTGTTCTTCGTTAACCAGTTGGTACTCGTCCGTACCATCATCTCAGAACATTGCGTCTAATGTTTGTTTCTACATGATACTCGTCCGTATCATAGTCTTAAGGATGCTCGTCCGCATCTTTAATCCATACACTGTGTCAAACACTTATGTCTTCTTGAATACAGATACTCGTCTGTGTCTACTATTCCCCAGAAGAGTCCTTTCAGATGCAACACTCGTCCGTGTTCTTTGTTAACCAGTTGATACTCGTCCGTATCATCATCTCTGAACATGTGTCAGTTTGTTTCTACATGATACTCGTCCGTATCATAGTCTTAGGGATGCTCGTCCGCATCTTTAATCTATACACAATACCCAAACACTTATACCTTTTGTTTCTTGGGTGTAAACGCTCGTCCGTGTTTACATTATTCCCAGTAGATCACCAACAAATTTTCTTTTTTATCTAACACTCGTCCTGTGTTATGATACCTTTGAGAGCAGCCGTACCCTGCTGAGTGGTCGTCCTCCACTTCTTGATGGTCGTCCTCCATCATGCTCATCCGATGGCCGTCCCCATCGTTGATTTTTAGCAGCCGTCCCCTGCTAGGTGGTCGTCCTCCACCTCTTGATGATCGTCCTTCATCATTTTATCCAATGGCCGTCCCCATTGTTGATTTTGGTTATCTGACATTCGTCCTATGTCATGACAAACCTCGAGAGCAGCCGTACCCTGCTGAGTGGTCGTCCTCCACTTCTTGATGGTCGTCCTCCATCATGCTCGTCCGATGGTCGTCCCCATCGTTGACCTTTTCTATCCGATGGCCGTCCCCATCGTTGATATTTTCGGCAGCCGTACCCTGCCAGGTGGTCGTCCTCCACCTTTGATGGCCGTCCCCATCATTTTTCTTTTATCCCCAACAGAGCAGCCGTCCCCTGCTAGGTGATCGTCCTTCACCTTTGATGGCCGTACCCCATCATCTGTTTATTTCATTTATTCTTTAACCCGATGGCCGTCCCCGTCGTGGTCCCTTTTCCTTTTTAGCCCGATGGCCGTCCCCATCGTTGGTTACTTTCCTTTATGAACTTGATGGCCGTCCCCGTCATGTTTCATTAATCCTCAGAATTTTTTTTACAGTTTTATCGTAATGGCCGTCCCCATCATGATTTTATTTTCCCCAGCTATTCGGCCGTCCCCGTCTTAGCTTTACCTTTTTATCCCCAGCATGTCGGCCGTCCCCGTCATCGCTTTATTTCCTGCACTTTACCAGCATGTCGGCCGTCCCCGTCATCGCTTTGCTTCACATACCACTTTACCCAGCAGTCTTCCTCTGCTCGACGGTCGTCCTCCGTCGCCCATACTTTACAATACGTTTTATTTTGCTTTCACAATCTATATCCCTTTTCTTCTTCATTTCCGTGAGTGCAAATTTTGGACTGTCTTTGGTATTCAACCACAAGTTATCTTGTTCGCCTGTTAAGCCGTCGCTTACACCCTGCACAGCTAACTCATGTTTGAATAGGGGCAGCTGTAAACACCCCAAATTTGCCCTCACCCATTCGCACCATGGCTTGTGATCATTTCATATGCATAAACACAATCATATCACCTCACATCTCATTTTTGATTCACTGCATAGCTTTCAAGGCATCTGCACATAGGGTTTGTGATCTGAGCAATCCCAAAGCCTCTTGAGGCATTCCAAAGGCCACCAATCAGCTCAAGGGGGTCCATGTGTGTTCTTATATCATATTCCATCTCCTCAAAGTCAAAATGCAGAGGAATCACAGGAACTAGGGTTTGAGGTGATGCAGAGCCAGGTTTGACTGCACAGTTGACTGAAAATTAGGGTTTTGGTTTCAGAGGCCATAACTCCAAATTTTTTGGTCATTTTTGTTTCCATTGATCTCTATATGGTATAGGGAGTATACATACCAATTTTCATGAAGAAATTCCATGGGGAAGTCATCTGATCAAGAGTTGACTTTCTAGACAAGTCAGTGCAAAATCAGGGCATCTGAGGCCCCCAATGACCCAACCAATGGGTGATCTTCATCATTTTGAGTGTATATGATCTTTATTTGGTCATGGAAGAAGATTGAAGTTCATAGAAATCAAGAATTTAGGGTTTTTGCAAATGTTGACTTTTTGGGCATAGTTGACTTTTCAAGGATGCATCATTTTAGGTCATTTTTCAAGCCTTGATTCATGATCCAAAAATGCTTCAAATGAAAAAACTTTGGTCATGAAAGTTGTAGATCTCATCTTTCCCTTTTCAAAAAGTACAAGAACATGATCAAACTCTTCTTGGATCAAAAGTTATAGCAATGCAAAGTTGGCAAAAATCATTAAGTTCTAAGGCATGCTTCAAATGGAAATTTTGCAAAACCTTGAACCAATGCATCATGTGACCTCTAATTCATTTCAAACCATTACACAAACATTCTCTAAGTCCTAAAAATCAGAATTGGATCAAGTTTGCCTATGGTTTGGTTCATGTAACAAGGCATTTTTCATGAAAATCCATAAAGTAACCAAGTTGCAAAACTCATGATCAAGCCTTCACCACTTGCTGCCTTGAATGCTGGACCAAGCTGACATTTCCCCCTCATCTTGCTGCGCATAGCCCATGCCTTGTACCAAGCTAGCACCTCACCATACTTTCTCTTACACAAGAGTTGACAAATTGCAAAAGTTGCCTCACCTATCCATAAAGCACATGTCAAATCAACTGACCAATGAGAGAGAGTCATGTGGACAATTTGCAAGCAAAACATAAGAAGAAACAAGGCTGAAACCAACACATTCACCACATACACAAAAACCTTCCATTTTGCATAAGCTTTCGAATTCCTCTCCACAGCCACAAAACACTCAAACTTTTTTCTCCATTCAACTCACCATGTATCACTGAGTAGAAACCACCCAAAGCACAAGCCTGAAACAACCAGATTACTCCATAGCCATTTCTCACTCCATTTTGCAGTTTCATTCGAAACTCTCATCCTAGCTCACAAACACACAAACAAACACCACAAACCTTCTCCATTCATCATCAGGACCTCAAACCTTCATTCACCATGACCTGAAAGTGCCAGAATCTCCATTGCCATTTTTGACTGAACTGAAGCAGGAGCTTTCGAAACTCATCATCAAGCCAACTTAAACTCCATTTGAGCATTCAAACATCTTCTGGGGACCAAGTGGAGCAGCTTGCACAAAGAAAGGTGGCCAGAAAGTTCCTAAACTGAAAGCTTCGAATCTCAGGTAACCTGAAATTTATTTTTCCAGAAGTTGTTTTTCTTGTTACAAACTTGTTCTTCATGTCTTGCTGATCATCCTGGTACCATTGGTTTTGAAAATGGTTGTGATTTGAGCATTTAATTTGACTCTGAAACTGGTTTTCCCTAAAAATGTTTGCTTTCGATTCATGTGATTGATGAAGAATAAATTTGTTTGGGGTTAGGGTTTTGATTCAGGAGATCATGGGGTCCATTTCTATGTGTTTAGTTTTCATTTTAGTTACGATTTGAGTGATTTGGAGGTTTCTCAGGTGAGATGCTGGCCGGAGAAGACGACCGGAGGTCCTCTCCGGCCACCTGAAAGTCATTAGGGCAAATCCCTGTAATTAATGAGCGTTTGAATGGTGAGCGTTGGATGGGTTGACTTGGTCCATTCCCGCGCGTGATCAAGGGCCCAGATTCGTTCATTAAATCCTAATCAGCTTTATTTATTTAGTTAATTAAAATTAAGCCTGTTTGAATTGAGACCCTTGGATGAAGCGCGCAGTCAACCTTTTCAAACTCTGGATCAATCTCAGCCTTCCATTGTGCATACTTTCATATTTATTTGATTTTTATTTCATTTTATTTCATTAACTTGCATAATTAATTTAAAATAGCAAAAAATTCATAAAAATTATGAAACTTTTTCCTTAAGGTCTTATTAATTTTTAAGACCCAAAAATATTTTTATTTTATTTTTTATCATTAAAAAAGTATTTTTAAATATTTAAGAGATTATTTTTGATTGATTAATGAGAATTAATTGATAAAAAATACTTTTAAGTATCTAAAAATCACCAAAAATTCATGAAATGTTCTAAGACATTTAGAAACATTGTCCAACCTTCAAACCAAATTTCCTTTTTGATCTTGATGCATTTTAAGAATTTTTCATTGAATTAAATCATTTTTTATGCATTATTTTGATCATGGATTCAAAAATTCATTTCTGCCAATTGGTGAAGGTTGAGACATTGATTCTTCTTGCATTGTCTTTTGTTTAGCATGTAGTTTCTAGGGTTAAAAGGCCATGAATTGTTCTTGAATTTTCAAATTGTTTGGCATTTGTTTTGTTAAGAACCCTAAAAAACCCTAATAACTTAGAAAATTCATATCTTGAGTTTGGTTGAGAGTTGAGAGCTCCCCTTTGGGCAGTGGTTTATCATAGGTCTAGGGTTTCTTTGAGTGCCATTTTCCATTTTTTACTTTAGGGTTTTGCTTCTGTTTTTGGTTTGTGTTTGATGTTTGATCCATAAACCCTAATTTGGGCTCTCTCTTGCATCCTCCTTGCATTCCCTTGCATAACATGACTTGTCTTTGCATTTTGTGCATTCTTGTGATTCATTTGGCATCTTAAGACATGTATAAAGCATCTTTGATCATTGCATTACATATTTGCCATGTCATTTGTCTTGTATGATTCATAACTTTTCATACTTGTTCATGCTCCTTAGCTTGCATCATTTGCATTCATGATCTTATATGAACATCCCCATTGTCTTGCCTCATGTTTGCAGCACCTCATAACATCATAATCATCATCAACATGCTTCTGGTCTTGCTTTGCATCATATCATTTCATCTCATCTTGCATTGCATTGCATTTCTTTCTAACATTTCAGGTGGTAAGTAAACTTGAGAAGTGGATTTGCCTTCACTTCTCATAACTTTTCTTTTCATCTCTCTTGCATCCATTGCTGCATTTTTATATGTGTTTGAGTTTGAGCTTGCTCATTCTTCTTCCTCCCACTTTCTTTCTTCGAGTGACTTGACTTCTTGAAAGAAGCAAGTCACTTTGCTTCTCTTGATCTTATTCATCTGCTTCCTGGTGGTTCCTCTGAAGATTGTTCTTGCAAACCTCACAAACCTTAGGATCATCCAAGCATGACAATGAATTAGGGTTTTGATTAGTCCCCCTCATAGTTTTACCTTTGTGTCTCCTTGAGTCCTCTCTTCTCACCTCATAATCAGGGACTAAACCCTAAAGGCTTTAAGACTTTGTGATTAAGCTTATGCCTGCATCCTTCTCTTAGGATGGAGTGTATAACTTTAGTCCTAAGTCTTAAACCCTTAAGGTGTTTAAATCTCTTAATCAATTCACTTAATAAATATCAAGACATCACTTGTAACTTGGGCCTTGCATTAGGGTTCTAATTCTTCCTTAATTGGTTAAGAAGGACTAACCCTAGTGTTAATGGACAAGTCCCCCTCAAGTTGTCTTACAAATCATAAAAAACACTTCATCATCATACCATTAATCTAAATAAAATCCACTTAATAAAGGCTTGTTTTGTCATGGGTTTAATCCCTAATCATGGATTAAGTTGAGGAGTCTTCCTCAGCTTAAACATTCTCATCTATTATCCTTCTTTTAGGATGGTGTAATGGGCCTGTTTAATCCTTGATTATGGCTTAACCTCATTACTCAACACTAAACAAAAACCACAAAAACATCTAAATAATCACAAGTAGGTTAATGATCTTAATCCTACATCAAAGGTGATTAAGTGTGAGAATCTGACTTCACACTTAAGGTACTCTCATTACCCCTAATCAGAGGGAAGATGTGGTGAGTTTGCTAACCCATTGGTTTAGGCTTAAGCTCATTACCTTATGACAAACTCCAAAAAGAAATAAAAGACTGAAAACATCAAAAACAAACAATAATCGTCTCCTCCGGGATTCTTTTCTCATCATCTTCACTCATACACGAGAACTTGCTTCTTCCGTCTAATGCAAGACAGTAAGCACCTGAGCCAGACAGGTCATACACTTGAGCATAGACAAGCAAGCAGTTCACAAGTCAATTCATCTTTCAGTCTCTTTGGGTCGAACTACGGTGTTCTGACTTCCTCATTGCACGAGAGGATACGTAGGCATAACTTAATAGTTATCGAACAAAAGTCTCTGTATATTCCCCCTCTTTCCAACCTTATTCTTTAAGCCTCATTATCATGAGCAATTCATTCTCATTCTCACACTGACACATCATTATACACTTCACTTCACTTTACACTGACACCTGTACATCTTTTCCAGCTATTTTTATACACAGATTGCACTGACACTACCCCTTTAAAACACAAATCTTGCAAGCGTGGATCCCGTCGAGTACGACGGACAATCTGGGTGCTAATACCTTCCCAGGTTGTAACCAACCCCCTTTCTCAGTCTCTCTGGTTCGCAACCGTCTTATCCATGTCTTTCTAGGTCTATGCAGCATTGCCTTTCCTCCGGGATAAAAATGCCTAGCTGGCGACTCTATTCATTCTCCAGTGAGTTCACGGCTGTGTGTTCTCATTGTCCCTCTCGCCGACCGTTCGCGTCTGTACCTTCATCTGATCCGTTTTCATTTGTTGGGAGCGACAAGAAGCCCAGTTCCAGAGAGCAAGGACAGACTTGTATCTAAAAGAGAGTCAAGCCCGGTGGGTCAGGATCACCGAGGCTCGTACTCTGGAGGACAAGAGAGTTCAAGACAAGATGGAACAGATGGAAGAAGCCCTGGCAGCAGCCCAAAGGGAAATATCAGAGCTAAAAATCAAAGCTGGAGTGAAGAGGTCCAAAGACCAAAGTCAGAACAAGAAGTTGACTGCAGCTGTTGCAACAAGAAACCTTCTCATCAGGAATCTCACGGAGCGTCCGGCTGATCCTGTGACCGAAGCACTTCTCAAGGAAGTTCGTGAGGATGAGTTTGGCCTTGGAGTTTGATCATTTGCTTGTTGTTTTTCCTATTCCATGTACTTTTGTTTTTGTGATGTATTTTGACCCCTTAGGGGGCTGGTGTTGTAAAATGAACAAGTTGTATTATTTCATTTTATGTATTATATTTGTGTCCATCTGGGTTTACTTCGAAAGAAACTTCAACAACAGCATCTTCGAGGGTCTGGAAGGGTCAAAACTGAAGGCCAAACCGGATACCTTGAGGGCAAATAAGCATAACTGCATTGCATGCTAACCCTTTATTTGTTTTGTAGGGTTTTGTTTTGTTGTTGCTAACCTCTGTTGTGATACTCAGGAATTATTGCTCGCCGCCGGGTATTTCCCCTCAACAGGCCACACAGGTACCCAACTAGAAACAACCTTCCGGGAATTCAAATGGATCAGATGCAGCAAGACCTCACGGAGGTCAGAAACCAGATGGCAAACGAAAGATTGGAGATGAGAACCCAGATAACACAATTCATGGAAGTGATGAACAACTTAGCTCAAAGCCAGGAGAGGCTCAGGGCTTTGGTAGAAGGGAGGAATCAAGATGACCCCCATGTGGGGACTGCTGGCACAAGTAACAATGAAAGGGTGCAACCACATGTTAACCCCCCTGTGTTTGGCCCACATCTCCATCCTGAAGTTAATATTCCTGCAAACATTCAAGGAACAGCCACTGCAGCCAGGGTACTTCAAGAAGATCCTCAGGAGGACCAATTTACAGTAATGGGTGCTGGAGAGGAAGCCTATGATAGGCGATTGGATGAAATAGCTGAGAAGTTGAGATCACTGGAGTCTCAAAATTCTTTGGGCTTCGACGTCATGGACATGGGTTTGGTAGATGGGGTCAGGATCCCCCATAAGTTCAAGCCTCCTTGTTTCGAAAAGTATAATGGGACTTCATGCCCCCGGACTCATTTGCAATCATTTCTGGGAAGGCTGAAGGCCTATACAATGGATGAGAAGCTCTGGATGTTCTACTTCGAAGACAGCTTGACTGGAGCATCAAGGGAATGGTATTCCCATTTGACAAGGGAAACTGTGAGATGCTGGAAGGACCTGGCAGAGGCCTTCATCAGACAGTATCAATACAACTTAGACATGGCACCCAACAGGACTCTCCTAATGGGTATGTCACAGTCGTCAAGGGAAAGTTTCCGAGAATATGCCCAGAGATGGAGGCAATTGGCTGCTGCCGTTCAACCACCCATGTCTGAGAGAGAAATGGCAGACATGTTTATGAACACTCTTCAGGGAACGTATATTGACAGGTTGGCTGCTTTTTCTTCCACTAGCTTCGCAGATGTTGTCATAGCTGGGGAGAGAATTGAAAGCCTGTTAAAAATGGGAAAGATCTCTGATAATGGTGCCAGCTCGTCCAGTGGTACAAGAAAGCCTTTTGCAGGCCCGAGAAGAACTGGCGAGACCAATTCCATTCACACCAACAGGGGTAGGCCCCAGTACGTTCAAAGGTCAATAGCAGCAGTCACCATTCCTGCTCCGGCTCATCCTCAGCCAGTCTATCAACCTCCGCAACAAAACTTCCAACAACAACCTCAGTATCAGCAGAATCAATACCCTCCAAGGAACTACAACAGCAACAGCACCAACAACAATCAACAAAGGCCGTTCCAACAAAGGCCCTCTCAAGCTAACAGAGTGATCGACCCGATCCCAATGCCGTATGCTGCCTTGCTGCCACAACTTTTGAAACTCAACCTGGTTGAGCTAAGAACGTTGGCACCTCCGGATCCCAACAGTCTACCAAGGAACTATGACTCCAATGCTAGGTGTGCTTTTCACTCAAACGCACCTGGTCACAGTACAGAAAAATGCAGGGCTCTGCATATGAAGGTACAAGACTTGGTAGACTCCAAGGCTCTGAATTTTGCACCGCCGCCCAATGTCAATAAAAACCCTATGCCAAACCATGGTGGTCCCCGAATTAACGCTATTGAAGAAGACCAACCGTCTTATTTAATAACCAGTGTGGATCAGATCCGGACGCCATTGGTGGAAATCAAAGCTCAACTCCGTGAAAGCCAAATATTTCCGGGGTGTGAACCAGGGTGTCCCTACTGCAATATTTCATGGAATGGGTGTGAGGACCTAAGGAATGGCATTGACAGCCTTATTCAGAGTGGCCTGCTACAGATCACTACATCATTCCCGACAAATCCGGCAACTTCATCAACAACGGTTTCAGACCCTCCTACAACTGCAGCAACTATTGTTCCCGACAATTCTACGACAACATCAGCAAGTACTTCATCAATTCTCTCAAATGATCAGTTTCCAACAGTTTCTCCTGCTACAACTTCAGCTTCATTCCATTTCGAATCTCCAGCAACAGCAACATCAGTTCTTCCAACAATACCTCCTACAACACCAGCAATCAATCATGAAGATGTCTCTACTGTTACCATATTCTACGATCCTGAAAATAACTCCGCCTACCATTCAGAAGGTGCTGCTCCCACCAGGGCACCAGTTACAATCTTTTATGATCCACAGACAATTACAGTCCCTTCAGCAGCAGCAATCAGTCCAGTCACTGTCACGGTGCCTGGACCAGTACCATATGAAAGCAGCAGGGCCATCCCTTGGCACTATGGCTCTGACGTGTACTGTGAAGGAAAAAGAATCACTCTTGAGACATCAACACCTGCACCACAAGTAGATAATGTGGGGGGAGGCGGAGGCTTCACCCGAAGCGGACGTCTCTTTGCTCCACCAATTCAAAGACCTACTGCCGAAGCAGAAGCTGCTGCCAAAGCAAAAGGAAAGAGTCCGGTGCAGGAAGACCAAGCTGCAAAAGAAACCCTGAAGACTCCGTTCGATCAGGAAGTTGATGAGTTTATGCGAATCATCAAAAAGAGTGATTATAAAATTGTGGATCAGCTTCACCAGACGCCATCCAAAATCTCTATCCTCTCACTGCTTATGTGCTCCGAGGCCCATCGGAATGCACTACTTAAAGTCTTGCACGCAGCTTACGTGCCTGAGGAGATTACTGTCAACCAATTGGAAACCGTGGTTGGAAATGTTACTGCTAGCAATGGGCTAGGGTTTACCAATGCTGACCTGACAGTGGATGGCCGCAACCACAACAAATCCCTGCACATAACCATGGAATGCAAAGGAGCTGTCCTTTCTCATGTGCTGGTGGACACAGGTTCATCCCTGAATGTCTTACCAAAGAAGGCTCTGGTGAAGTTAGAATATGATGGATTGGCATTAAGACCCAGCAACCTGGTGGTAAGAGCCTTTGATGGTTCGAAGAGATCGGTTTTGGGAGAGATGGAGCTGCCCGTGACAATTGGCCCACAGACTTTTAAAACTATCTTTTATGTGATGGACATTCAGCCCGCCTACAGCTGTTTGTTGGGTAGACCTTGGATTCACGCCGCCGGCGCAATAACGTCTACCCTTCACCAAAAGTTAAAATTTGAGTGGGAAGGTCAAGTTGTCACAATCTGTGGGGAAGAGGATATATTCGTTAGCCATCTGGCTACTTATAAATACATTGAGATGGATGGAGAGATCCATGAAACAATGAGCCAAGGTTTTGAAGCCTTGAATGTCAATGAAGCATCTGCTGTATCGGGGATCTCCATGTCGTCTTATCAACAAGCCCGGAAGGTTGTTGAGGAAGGAACTGCCCTAGGCTGGGGCAAGGTCTTAGTTGTGGAGGAGAAGAAGGACAAGTTTGGGTTGGGTTACAGACCAACTCAACATCAAGCAAAGGCTGCTGAGAAGCCTGGTTTCGTCAGTGGGGGGATGCTTACCCCCGATGCTATCAACTGTCTGGAAGACGAGCTGGAAGAGGAGCGCAATCTGGAGACTTGGATTCGTCCAAAGATCCCGGGGAGCAGTATCTCGAACTGGTCTTCCCAGGAAATTATAAGGGTTACTCATGCAGAGTAATTATTATTTCCTGTATTTTTATAGCATGCATCAAAGTCTTGCATCTTGCCCAAGATGACAAGACTCATTTTGTAATCAGGGCCATCTGTACTTTTGTGCAAACAAGATTAAATTAATGAAATATCAGACATCTTTTTGCAAACGAGTCTTTTTCTTTTCTGCTCACTGTTTTTCCATTCTTCTTTTTTGTACAAAAATAAATGGCGGTGTTTTCAAAATGATAACTTCATTTCACTTTTTTCCTAAGGCAAGATTAAAATCAATCACTAAAATGAACGAACTTAACCCTTGCAGAGAGTGCCTTCCTGACAGCACCGACAACAGCACGGCTATGACATCGTATGACTTTGACAATCCGATCAATCAAGCTGATGAAGGGGTTGAAGAAGAATATGGGCTTCCTGAAGAGCTAGCCAGGTTGCTGAGACAAGAGGAAAGGGTTATTACTCCTCACCAGGAGGAGATCGAAGTGATTAATCTTGGTACAGACGAAGACGTGAAAGAAGTTAAAATCGGGGCCTGCCTGCAAGACTCAGTGAAGAGACAACTGATAGATCTGCTTCAAGAGTATGTTGATGTGTTTGCTTGGTCGTATCAAGACATGCCAGGGTTGGACACCGATATAGTTGTGCACAAGCTGCCTTTGAGGGAAGAATGCCCACCAGTTAAACAGAAACTGCGCCGAACTCGCCCAGACATGGCTATGAAAATCAAGGAAGAGGTACAAAAGCAATGGGACGCCGGGTTCCTTGCCGTAACTAGCTATCCGCCGTGGGTTGCTAACATAGTACCTGTGCCTAAGAAGGACGGAAAAGTAAGAATGTGTGTTGACTACCGGGATCTGAATAGAGCCAGCCCGAAAGATGACTTCCCATTACCTCACATTGACGTATTGGTGGATAATACGGCTCAGTTCTCGGTATTCTCCTTCATGGATGGATTTTCAGGATATAATCAGATCAAGATGTCACCTGAAGACATGGAGAAGACAACATTCATCACACCTTGGGGCACGTTCTGTTACAAAGTGATGCCATTCGGACTGAAGAATGCTGGTGCAACATATCAACGGGCTATGGTGACATTATTCCACGATATGATCCATAAAGAAATCGAGTGTTACGTGGATGATATGATCGCCAAGTCCCTTACAGAGGAAGAACACCTGGTAAATCTGCTGAAGTTATTCAAGCGCCTGAGGAAATACCAACTAAAGCTGAACCCCAACAAATGCACATTCGGGGTGCGATCCGGTAAGCTGCTGGGCTTTATTGTGAGCGAGAAAGGGATTAAAGTTGACCCTGATAAAGTCAAAGCTATTCAAGAAATGCCTGCACCGAAGACTGAGAAGGAAGTTCGAGGTTTCTTAGGTCGATTGAACTACATTTCAAGGTTCATATCTCACCTTACAGCAACCTGTGAACCTTTGTTCAAGCTGTTAAGAAAGGAACAAACGGTCAGGTGGAACGAAGACTGCCAGAAGGCTTTTGACAAGATCAAGGAGTACTTACAAGAACCTCCAATCCTTATGCCTCCAGTTGAAGGAAGACCTCTGATAATGTACCTGACCGTATTAGAAGAGTCAATGGGGTGTGTGCTGGGCCAACATGACGAGTCTGGTCGAAAAGAGTATGCAATATACTACCTAAGCAAAAAGTTTACCGACTGTGAACAGCGTTATTCACTGCTCGAGAAAACTTGCTGTGCTTTAGCGTGGGCTGCTCGCCGACTGAGACAGTATATGTTGACCCACACTACCTTGTTAATCTCAAAGATGGACCCAGTCAAGTATATTTTCGAGAAGCCAGCCCTTACCGGACGGGTTGCAAGATGGCAAATGATCCTTACAGAATACGACATACAGTACACATCTCAGAAAGCCATCAAGGGCAGTGTACTATCTGAATATCTTGCTGAGCAACCCATTGATGACTACCAGCCTATGAGATTTGACTTCCCTGATGAAGACATCATGTTCATTAAATCAAAAGATCATGAAGAGCCTGTTCACACTGAAGGGCCTGACCCGGAGGAAGAATGGACTATGATGTTTGATGGGGCTGTTAACATGAATGGTCGTGGTGTTGGTGCAGTACTCATTACACCTAAAGGAGTTCACATGCCTTTCTCGGCAAAACTCACTTTCAACTGCACTAACAACGAAGCTGAATACGAAGCTTGCATTATGGGTCTTGAGGAAGCCATTGACCTCAGGATCAAGACATTGACCGTATTCGGAGATTCAGCTTTGGTAGTCAATCAAACCAACGGGAAATGGTACACCCACCAAGATCATCTGATACCTTACAGGGATTATACAAGGAGGTTACTGACTTTCTTCACAACAGTCAAGCTTGAGTATATCCCTCGGGACGAGAATCAGTTTGCAGATGCTCTTGCTACCATTTCGTCCATGATCAAAGTTCAAGCTGCTAACTTTGTACCTCAGATTTCAGTGTCAAGACTTGATAGACCAGCATATGTATTTGCAGCAGACGTTGTAAAAGATGATAAGCCTTGGTTCCATGACATTAAATGCTTCTTGGAGGATCAAACATACCCACCTGGGGCATCTTCCAATGATAAGAGGACTTTGAGAAGGCTCGCTGGTAGTTTCTTTCTGAACACTGATGGATCGTTATACAAGAGGAACTTTGATATGGTACTCCTCAGATGTGTTGCTAAAACAGAAGCAGACCTGTTGATGCACGAAGTACACGAGGGATCTTTTGGTACCCATGCAGGAGGACATGCTATGGCAAAGAAGTTGCTAAGATCAGGCTATTACTGGATCACAATGGATGCAGACTGTTGTGCTTATGCCAGGAAATGCCACAAATGCCAGATCTACGCGGATAAGGTGCATGTGCCTCCCAATCCTTTGAACATCATGTCTTCACCATGGCCCTTTGCCATGTGTGGCATTGATATGATTGGCAAGATTGAGCCAACTGCTTCAAACGGCCACAGATTCATCCTGGTCGCCATTGACTATTTCACCAAGTGGGTGGAAGCAGCCTCATATGCAAACGTCACAAGGCAAGTGGTAGCCAGATTTCTGAAGAGAGATATCATCTGTCGATATGGAGTTCCCGAGCGAATCATTACTGATAATGGTTCCAACTTGAACAACAAAATGATGGCAGAACTATGCCGGGACTTCAAGATCCAACACCATAATTCTTCTCCTTACAGGCCAAAGATGAATGGCGCTGTTGAGGCAGCTAATAAGAATATCAAGAAGATTGTGCAAAAGATGGTAGTCACCTACAAAGACTGGCATGAAATGCTACCGTTTGCCTTGCATGGGTACCGCACGTCAATCAGAACATCCACTGGGGCAACACCGTATCAGCTTGTGTATGGTATGGAAGCAGTCCTACCTGTTGAAGTTGAATTACCCTCCTTACGGGTACTGATGGATGTTAAACTGAGTGAAGCAGAATGGGTTCGGGCCCGATACGAACAACTGAGTCTGATCGAAGAGAAAAGATTGGCTGCAATCTGTCATGGGCAGTTATATCAGAAGAGAATGAAGAAAGCCTTCGATCAGAAAGTCAGACACCGAGAGTACCAAGTAGGGGATCTTGTGCTGAAGAGAATCCTCCCTCCTCATACAGACCACAGGGGCAAATGGACTCCAAATTATGAAGGACCATTCGTAGTCAAGAAAGTTTTCTCTGGTGGAGCACTGATGCTCAGCACCATGGATGGTGAAGATTTCCCATCCCCTGTGAATTCAGATGCAGTTAAAAAATACTTCGCATAAAAATGACCCGCTGGACACAAAAACAGAATGTAAGTCCAGGCAAGAATAGGGCATCCCGGCGAGTCAAAAACAGAATAAAGACTCGGGCAAAAATAAGGGAAATAAATAAAAAATGTACACCCGCTGAGTTGAAAAGCCGCATTGGACAACTCAGGCAAAAATGGGTATCCCGATGGATTGAAAACCCGAAAGGGCGATCCATGCAAAATAAGGGAATAAGCGAACAACTGCATTCTGAATTCGTCTGTATTAACTACAACTTGGTAAGCTCCAAAGGATCAAGCTTCAATCAGAATCAACTCTCTCCAGAAAGCAAGACAGGAAGAACGTCATTGTCATACGAGTCGTAGCAGAAGAGGAAGCTCCTTGAAAGCGTCGTCAACATCGCCAGCATTTTGTTTCTCAATTTGTAACAGTCTCTTCATTTCAGGAGATATGTTTCTTTGACTGTATCTTGCCAATTCAGGGCACACGAATTAATAAAATCAAATTCTCAGTCATGTCCCGTTTTTACATTTATGTTTTGCAAAGAATTGTCTGATATCTCTAAAAATACAATTGCATAAGTACAAATGCCTTTCTCTAAAAATAAAAACACATGCTTACAGGGAATATACTTACTCTCGAAAGTACTTAAACTCCTATGACGGAATCCAGTAAGGGATACCTCGGGACCATTTATGCGTTTTCCTTATCTTTGTAGGATTGCAGGCATCCAGAACGCAACTTGGGGCATGCAAGTTACATCCCAGCAGGCTGGCAAATCAACAAATGATCTCAGCATCCGCAGAATACTCTCCCCTGCTGAGTTGCCTCTCATCACTCTCCCCAGCTGAGTTACCAACAGCATTCCCCAGCTGTAGTACCAACCATTCTTCCTCAGCGGAATGCAGAAATCAGGGAATCATCTCCCCACGGAATCCGCAGCCTCTATTCAGAAGAGCAACGCACGAAGAAGTCACAACAGAGTACAGAAGCTCCTACAAACCCCAGCTGGGTCCCATATTAAGGATATGTCAATCAGTGACCTATATCCCCGAGCAGATACTTCATTAGATCTACCAATGATCTCATCCCCAGCTGGGATGTCCACTCCAGTAGATCAGCCAGGGATCTTCGCAACGACGGGATCCGAATCCCGGATCTGTGCCTCTTTGCATAATCATAGCAGTCGCATCATATTATCCCCTCAGAGCGTAGCATTCCGTCTAATACGGAGCATTACGGCAAAAATCAAATGCATAGCATACTCATAAGTCATGTTGTGAATTGAACACTTGTGAATAATAATGACAACCTGTTGGCATACAGAATACATACAGAAAAATCCCCACCAGGGTTCCCAGCAAAAGCAGTTGCCTCTCCAATCACAAACACCAGTATGTACACCTTTGGGCACCCGTCCGTGTCACATCACCAGCAGAAAGCCAAAGACTTCCTCTTTACACTCACATATACTTATATACACTTTCTTGACACCCGTCCGTGTCATATCCCCGGCGCAGTCGCTTATACCTTTATCACTCATACACTTGTTAATATTATACTTTTCTCTCTGGACACTCGTCCGTGTCACCCTCCCCAGCGGATAAACACTTATGTATATACTTACTACTCATTGGTACACTTATACAGATACTCGTCCGTATCTTGTATGCATCATTTATATCCACACAGATTCAACATTGGTTCATGTTCTTTGTTAACCAGTTGGTACTCGTCCGTACCATCATCTCAGAACATTGCGTCTAGTGTTTGTTTCTACATGATACTCGTCCGTATCATAGTCTTAAGGATGCTCGTCCGCATCTTTAATCCATACACCGTGTCAAACACTTGTGTCTTCTTGAATATAGATACTCGTCTGTGTCTATTATTCCCCAGAAGAATTCTTTCGGATTCAACACTCGTCCGTGTTCTTTGTTAACCAGTTGATACTCGTCCGTATCATCATCTCTGAACATGTGTCAGTTTGTTTCTACATGATACTCGTCCGTATCATAGTCTTAAGGATGCTCGTCCGCATCTTTAATCTATACACAATACCAAACACTAATACCTTTTGTTTCTTGGATGTAAACGCTCGTCCGTGTTTACTATATCCCCAGTAGATCGCCAACAAATTTTCCTTTTTATCTAACACTCGTCCTGTGTTATGATAACCTTGAGAGCAGCCGTCCCCTGCTGAGTGGTCGTCCTCCACTTCTTGATGGTCGCCCTCCATCATGCTCGTCCGATGGCCGTCCCCATCGTTGATTTTTTTTAGCAGCCGTCCCCTGCTAGGTGGTCGTCCTCCACCTTTTGATGATCGTCCTTCATCACTTTATCCAATGGCCGTCCCCATTGTTGATTTTGGTTATCTGACATTCGTCCTATGTCATGACAAACCTTGAGAGCAGTCGTCCCCTGCTGAGTGGTCGTCCTCCACTTCTTGATGGTCGTCCTCCATCATGCTCGTTCGATGGTCGTCCCCATCGTTGACCTTTTCTATCCGGCATTCGTCCTATGTCGCGATATTTTCGGCAGCCGTCCCCTGCCAGGTGGTCGTTCTCCACCTTTGATGGTCGTCCCCATCATATTTCCTTTAACCCCAACAGAGCAGCCGTACCCTGCTAGGTGATCGTCCTTCACCTTTGATGACCGTACCTCATCATCTGTTTATTTCATTTATTCTTTAACCCGATGGCCGTCCCCGTCGTGGTCCCTTTTCTTTTTAGCCCGATGGCCGTCCCCGTCGTTGGTTACCTTACCTTTTTTGAACTTGATGGCCGTCCCCGTCATATTTCATTAAATCCCAGAGAATTTTACAGCTTTATTTTGATGGCCGTCCCCATCATATTTTATATACTTTTCCCAGCTAGTCGGCCGTCCCCGTCTTAGCTTTACCTTTTATCCCCAGCATGTCGGCCGTCCCCGTCATTGCTCTTTACCCAGCAGTCGTCCTCTGCTCGACGGTCGTCCTCCGTCGCCCACACTTTACAATACTTTATTTTCCTTTACAATCTATATCCCTTTTCTTCTTCATTTTGTGAGTGAAAATTTTGGACTGTCTTTGGTATTCAACCACAAGTTATCTTGTTTGCCTGATAAGCCGTCGCTTACATCCTGCACAACTAACTCATGTTTGAATAGGGGCAGCTGTAAACACCCCAAATTTGCCCTCACCTATTCACACCATGGCTTGTGATCATTTCATATGCATAAATACAATCATATCATCTCACATCTCATTTTTGATTCACTGCATAGTTTCTAGGTCATCTGCACCTAGGGTTTGTGATCTAAGCAATCCAAAAGCTTTTGAGTCATTCCAAAGGCTACCAATCACTTCAAAGGGATCCATGTGTGTTCAATCATCATAATACATCCTCTCAAGGTCAAAAATGCAAAGGAATCACAAGAACTAGGGTTGGGTGGATGCAGAGCCAGGTTGAACTGCACAGTTGACTGAAAATTAGGGTTTTGGTTTCAGAGGCCATAACCCCAAATTTTTTGGTCATTCTTGTTTCCATTGGTCTCTATATGGTATAAGGAGTATGCATATCAATTTTCATGAAGAAATTCCATGGGGAAGTCATTTGATCAAGAGTTGACTTTTCAGACAAGTCAGTGTAAAATCAGGGCATCTGAGGCCCCCAATGACCCAACCAATGGGTGATCTTCATCATTTTGAGTGTATATGATCTTTATTTGATCATGGAAGAAGGTTGAAGTTCATAGAAATCAAGAATTTAGGGTTTTTGCAAATGTTGACTTTTTGGGCATAGTTGACTTTTCAAGAATGCTTCATTTTAGGTCATTTTTCAAGCTTTGGTTCTTGATCCAAGAAGGCTTCAAATGGAAAAACTTTGGTCATGAAAGTTGTAGATCTCATCTTTCCCTTTTCAAAAAGTACAAGAGCATGACCAAACTCTTCTTGGATCAAAAGTTATGGTGTGACAAAGTTGGCTAAAATCATTGATTTTCAAGGCATGCTTCAAATGGAAATTTTGCAAAGTCATGAGCCAAAGCCAATTGTGACCTCTAATTCATTTCAAACCATGACATAAACATTCTACATGTCTTAAAAAGTCAGAATTGGACCAAAGATCACATGTGTTTAGTTCATGTAACAAGGCATTTTTTCATGAAATTCCATAAAGCAACAACTTGCAAAAGCACTCATAACATTTCACCAACTTGCTGCCTTGAATGCTGGACCAAGCCTAGCCTTTCCCTTCACTTTGCTGCGCAGACCATGCCCTTGTACCAAGCTAGCACCTCACCATACTTCTCTTACACAAAAGGTGGACTTTGAGCAAAAGGTGACTTACCTATCATAGCAGGCCATGTCACATCATCCAGCCAATCAGATTTGTTTATACTTTCCATTTGCAAGCTAGACACAACACCAAGCAAGGCTGAAACCATTCATACACACACATTCACAAAAGCATACCAATTTGCAAGTTGCTTCGAATCTGCCTACACAGCCTGCAAACACTCCAACCATTTCCACCATTCAACTCATCACACTTCATAGACCTCAAACCACCAAGAACCTGGCCTGAAACAAGCAAGAACATCTCACTGCCATTCTTCACCTCATTTTGCAGTTCCTTTCGAATCTCCCTCCTTAGCTCACAAACAGCCAAACAAACCTTGCAAAGCTTCTCCATACATCATCTGGGCCACAAACCATCATTCACAATGGCTTGAAACTACCAGAATCACCATAGCCATTTCTGACTGAGCTTGAAGCAGGAGCTTTCGAAACTCATTATCCAGCCAACATAAACTCTTCTTGAGCATTCAAACATCTTCTGGGGATCAAGTGGAGTGGTTTGCACTGAAAGAAGAGGCCAAAAAGTCATCAAGGTGAAAGCTCCAAATCTCAAGTAGCTTGAAATTTATTTTTCCAGAAATCACTTTGCATGTTATAAACTTGTTCTATGTGCTTCACTGATCATCCTGATGTCATTGGTTTCGAAAATGGCTTTGAGATGAGCATTTAATTTCTCTCTGAAACTTGCGTGCCCTAGTTCTCATTTCCTTCGATTCAGCTTGTTTA
This sequence comes from Lathyrus aphaca, assembly GCA_963966055.1. NCBI lineage: Eukaryota > Viridiplantae > Streptophyta > Magnoliopsida > Fabales > Fabaceae > Lathyrus > Lathyrus aphaca. Next base: position 286,442,546 of record OZ014519.1, on the reverse strand, counting down.
GGAAGAAGAAATTTGTTTTGGGAGAGGGGTTTGATTCGTGAGGGTGTGAGAAACATTTCCCAGTTCTTAGTTTTCATTTTTGATACGATTTGAGTGGTTTGGGAAGTTTTCAGGTGAGCTGCTCGCCAGAGAAGACAACCGGAAGTCTTCTCCGGCAGCCTGAATGTGATTAGGGCTAATTGTCATTAATTAGTGAACTTTAAACTTGGGCCCTTGGATGCTGTTTCCCGCGCGCTAGTGAATGGTCCAGATCATGTCATTTTGCCCTAATCCACTTAATTAGTATTAATTAATTCATAATTAAATTAATTTGGTCAGATTGCATCCACACCCTCCATTCACGCGTCAGTCAACCAATTTAAACCCAGATTGCATCTCAGCCATCCTTTCCTTTGACTTTCATTTTTATTTAATTTTTATTCATTTTCTTTTCAATTAATTTGCAAAATACTTTTAAAATAGTTAAAAATTCTTAAAAATTATGAAACTTTTTCCTAAAAGTTTTATTAATTTTTAAGACCCAAAAATATTTTTATTTTATTTTTTATCATTAAAAAAGTATTTTTAAATATTTAAAAGATTATTTTTAATTGATTAATGGAAATTAATTAATTAAAAATACTTTTAGGTATTTAAAAATTACAAAAAAATTCATGAAATGTTCTAAGACATTTAGAAACATTGTCCAACCTTCAAACCAAATTTCTTTTTTGATCTTGATGCATTTTAAGAATTTTCCATTGAATTAAAACATTTTTGGTGCATTATTTTGATCATAAGTTCAAAAATTCATTTCTGCCTATCTAGGAAGAGTTGGACATTGATTCTTCTTGCATTGTGTTATGTTTAGCATGTAGTTTCTAGGATTAAATGGCCTTGATTTGTTTCCTCAATTTCAATTTGTTTGGCATTTCTTTTGTTAGGAACCCTAAAAAACCCTAATAACTTAGAAAATTCATATCTTGAGATTGGTTAAGAGTTGAGACCTCCCCTTTGGACCTTGGTTTAGTATAGGTTTAGGGTTTCTTTGGTTAGCATTTTCCATTTTTTATCTTAGGGTTTGCTTCTGTTTTTGGTTTTTGTTTGATGTTTGATTCATAAACCCTAATTTGGGCTTTCATTTGCATCCTTCTTGCATTCTCTTGCATAACATGACTTGTCTTTGCATTTTATGCATTCTTGTGATTCATTTGGCATCATAAGACATATAGGAAGCATGTTTGATCATTGCATCACATATTTGCCATGTCATTTGCTTTGTATGCTTCATAACTTTCCATGCTTGTTCATGCTCCTTAGCTTGCATCATTTGCATCCATGATCTTGTATGAACATCTCCATGTCTTGCCTCATGTTTGCAGCACCTCATAGCATCATAATCATCATCAACATGCTTCTGGTTTTGCTTAGCATCATACCATTTCATCTCATCTTGCATTGCATTGCATTTCTTTCTAACATTTCAGGTGGTAAGTAAACTTGAGAAGTGAATTTGCCTTCACTTCTCATACCTTTTCTTTTCATCTCCCTTGCATCCATTGCTGCATTTTTGTTTGTGTATGAGTTTGAGCTTGCTCATTCTTGTTCCTCCCACTTTCTTTCTTCAAGTGACTTGACTTCTTGAATGAAGCAAGTCACTTTGCTTCTCTTGACCTTGTTCATCTGCTTCCTGGTGGCTCCTTTGAAGACTTCTCTTGCAAACCTCACAAACCTTAGGAACAACCAAGCATGATAATGAATTAGGGTTTTGATTAGTCTCCCCTCATAGTTTTTACCTTTGTGTCTCTCTTTGAGTCTTCTCTTCTCATCTCATAATCAGGGACTAAACCCTAAAGGCTTTGAGACTTTGTGATTAAGCTTATGCCTGCATCCTTCTTTTAGGATGGAGTGTATAACTTTAATCCTAAGTGTCAAACCCTTAATGTGTTTAAATCTCTTAATTAATCCACCTAATAATCATCAAGACATCACACTTGTAACTTGGGCCTTGCATTAGGGTTCTAATTCTTCCTTAAGTGGTTAAGAAGGACTAACCCTAGTGTTAATGGACAAGTCCCCCTCAAGTTGTCTTACAAATCATAAAAATCACTTCATCATCATACCATTAAATAAAATTCACTTAATCAAAGGCTTGTTTTGTCATGAGTTTAATCCCTAACCATGGATTAAGTTGAGGAGCTTTCCTCAGCTTAAACACCCTCATCTATTATCCTTCTATTAGGATGGTGTAATGAGTCTGTTTAATCCTTGATTATGGCTTAACCTCATTACTTAACACTAAACAAAAAACACCAAAAACATCTAAATAATCACAAGTAGGTTAATGATCTTAATCCTACACCAAAGGTGATTAAGTGTGAGAATCTGACTTCACACTTAAGGTACTCTCATTACCCCTAATCAGAGGGAAGATGTGATGAGTTTACTAAATCCATTCGTTTAGGCTTAAGCTCATTAACTTATGACAAACTTTCAAAAGCAATAAAAGACTGAAAATACAAAAACAAACAATAATCGTCTCCTCCGGGATTCTTTTCTCATCTCATTCACTCACAACCGAGAACTTGCTTCTTCCGTCTAATGCAAGACAGTTAGCACCTGAGCCAGACAGGTCATACACTTGAGCATAGGCAAGTAAGCAGTTCACAAGTCAATTCACCTTTCATTTTCTTTGGGTCGAACTACGGTGTTCTGACTTCCTCATTGCACGAGAGGATACGTAGGCATAACTTAACAGTTATCGAACAAAAGTCTCTGTACATTCCCCCTCCTTCCAGCTTCATTCTTTAGCCTCATTATCATGAGCATTTCATCTTTGTCCTTACACTGACACTAACATATTTCACCTCACACTTCTTTTACACTGACACCTGTACATTCTTTTCCAGCTTTATGCACAAATTGCACTGACACTACCCCTTTAAAACACAAATCTTTTAAGCGTGGATCCCGTCGAGTACGACGGACAATCTGGGTGCTAATACCTTCCCAGGTTGTAACCAACCCCCTTTCTCAGTCTCTCTGGTTCGCAACCGTCTTATCCATCCTTTTCCAGGTCTATGCAGCATTACCTTTCCTCCGGGATAAAAATGCCCAGCTGGCGACTCTATTCATCTCCAGTGAGTTCACGGCTGTGTGTTCTCATTGTCCCTTTCGCCGACCGTTCGCGTCTGTACCTTCATCTGATCAGTTTTCATTTGTCGGGAGCGACACCACCAAAGGAAGAGAAGTAGATGAAAAGAGAGAGAGAGAGAGAGAGAGAGAGAGAGAGAGAGAGAGAGGGATTAGGTTACTTACTTCATGAAGAAGTTAAGTAACCTAGGAACAAGAGAGAACATAAGTGAATGAGATTCACTTCAAACACAAACAAAGTTCATAAAAATAAAGAGAATAAGAGAGGTTGGATTTGGATGCACATCAACATCCTGATTAACTTACCAAATGCACCTGAAATGGTTAGTTTTGAAAGCAAAATATGTACAAATTCAAAAGCATAAACAAATCAAGAGATAAAAAATTGAAAATGCATCCAAGGGGACCCTAAGCACTCATGAGAATACCATCCAAAGGGGGAGGTCTAAAGGTATACCAAATTCAAGTTATGGTCATCCTAAAATTGGCTAGGGTTTTGGATACTTCTCAAAGGGAAAATGCACATTAATTTGAAAATGCAAGATAAAAATGTGACAAAAATATCTTTGGAAACTAGAGGTCAAATGTGAAAGATTGCAAAAAGAATCAAATGCAAACTCATCTTGGTTTGAAAGTTATGAATTTTTGAAGTTAGGGTTGAAAAATAAGAAATTTAGAAACCCTAATTCAAAGAAAATTGGCAAAGTTTGATCAAAACCAAAAAGAAATTTGTGGGATGAGTTTGTAAATGTTTAAAGAACCTCTGCTTTGTTTTGTGATTTTTAGATACTTTAAAGTATTTTTAATTAATTAAATGGAATTAATTAATTAAAATATACAATTAAAATATTTAAAAATGTATTTTTTAATGAAAAAAATAAAAATAAAAATGTTTTTGGTTTCTGAAAAATGATTAAAGTGATGATAAAAAATTTCAAAATTTTAAAATGATTTTTAGTATTTTTAATGATTAAAAGAAAAGAAAACAAAATAAATGAAAGTAAAAATAAAAGAAATTGAAAAGTAATTGAAATTAATGGTCCAGATTCAGAGGCAAGGGAATCAATGGATGTCAACGCAAGTCAAACTGACCAGGGGTATGTGCTTCTAAAGCCCAAGGTTTAAAGTTGAGATTCGCGCGTGATCTAAGGGTCCAAATTTAATCTGACCTAATTAATTATAATTAATTTAATTAATCAAAATTAATGTTTAATGAGCTAATCTAAGTCGTTCGTTTCCTAACCCTAATCACTATCCAATGGCCAGGAATGTATATGGGAAATTAAACATGATTAAACCCTAATCTCTTTCAGGTGGTTAGAGCTAAGCTCCGGTCATCTTCTCCGGCAACACAAAACACCAACTTCCTAATTAAGCATCTAAACCTCAAATTTCTTGCCCAGAAACACTCTCCTAACATCATACATCACTAATCAACAAACAAAATTCATTTATCATGCATCATAAAGCTGAATCGAATCAAACAAGTTCTAGGTCAAAAATTTCAGAACATCATGAAATCCTCATTTCTAACCTATTTTCAATTCTAATCATATCAGGATTATCAAGGAAGCATGGAGAATCATTTTAGAACTTAAAATCATGCTTCTGGAAAAAAAAAGTTCATGAAGGTTACCTGAGATGGAATCCTTCAAAACGCAGCCTTTTGGGCTTCCCTTTTATGCAATCCAACCTCTTTTGATCTCCTGAGCTCAATGGAATGCTTGAATGGAGCTAAGAGTGGCTATTTTGAGTGTTTGGTTTCTGAAGTTGCAGAAATCGTGCTTGAGTTTGAGGGTGTTTTAGGATATGGTGATGGGTGGGAAATGATCCTCAAGCTATGAGGAGTTGAATGGTGAAAGAAATTTTGGTTTTTGTTGGCTGGTTTGTGAAATTCGATAGCATGAAGGTTTTGAGGAATTTTTCTCAATCTGAAGTTGTGTGTCCATTGCAGCCATGAAGCTTGCATATTTATAGCCTTGATGGTGTGTATGAGCCATACCATTAGTTAAGGTAGTTGGTTTTGCACTGTGTGATTGGTATGAGAGAAAATGCAAAAAAGTCAAGAATTGTGTACCATAGGTATGGGCCATTATAGAGCTGGTTTCTGTGCTTGAACTGCTTCAGCTAGCTTCAAGTAGAGCCATAGGATCATTGTTATGCAGCTGGATGGCTTGGATCAAGAGTTTACAAGGTTTATGCATTTTGGCCATTTTGAGATTTCTTGAGAAATAAGTCATGAAAAACCTAGGTTCAAGGCACAAATCTGATCTTTATAAGTTTCTTGATCATGTTATAATGTAATTGAGTGAATTAGAGGTCATGTAGAAGCTTGAAATGCCAATATGCAAAAATCCCTCTTTGACATGAACATGAAATTTATGTGATTTTTGCCAACTTTGCAAGGCCATAAATTGAGTTCTAGGATGAATTAGAATGAGTTCTTGTACTTTTTTAAAATGGGAGGATTCAATCTACAACTTTCATGTTTGAAGAAATTTCATTTGAAACCTTTTTGATCAAGAAAGAGGAGGTTGAAAATCTTTCCCAAAATAGAAAGTTTACATTACAAGTCATTTCTAATTTTGGCAAGTTTTGGCTGTGTTCATTTTTCTTCAACTTTGTGAACTTCCAAGCATTACAATGATCAAATAAAGACCATATGACTTCAAAATGGTGATGATGACCCTTTGGAGCCATTGTTGGGGGCCTCAGATGCCCATAATCTGACTTTTCTTGCTCAAGAAGTTACCATTTGATCAAATGACTTCCACATTGAATTTTTCCATTAAATTTGATACACATGCTCCTTATAACATATATGGACCAATAGCAACAAGAATGACGAAAACATTTGGGTGTGAGGCCTTCAAAACCAAAACCCTAATTTCAGGTCATCTATGTAGGAATCCTCAGCTTAGCTTCAATACCTCTGCAATGCTTTGACATTTCTTGATTTCAATGGACCCATGGGGGCATAAGATTATCATAGACCACTCAAGGACTCTCTTGGCATGCTTTAAGACCTTCGAGATTACTCAGATCACAAACCCTAGATGCCGCTATGCAGATGAAATGTTAAGGATGATTATGCAAATGTAAAAATGTGATGATAGGCTATGCAATGATGATAATCATAAGTCAAGATGTGATAAAATTGAGAGGGAAAATTTGGGGTGTTTACAGCTGCCCCTATTCAAGCATGAGTTAGTTGTGTAGGATGTAAGCGACTGGCTTAACAGACAAACAAGATAACTTGTGGTTGAATATCAAGACAGTCTAAAATTTACACTCTTTATTATAAGAAGAAAAAGGGATATAAATTGTAGTAGACAATATGGACTGAACATTTAATGATAGCGATGGAAGACGACCATCGAGCAGAGGACGACTGTTGGGGATAAAAACGGTGAGAAATACACTGACGGAGACGGTTGTCATGCTGGGGGAATAAAGAATCCGCGACGGGGACGACCATCGGGTAAAGAAAGGCGACTTTACTGGTGATTTAAAAGCACTAACGGGGACGACCGTCAGGCTGAAGAATAAAGGAACCGCGACGGGGACGACCATCTGGTGAAGAATAAATAACTCGATGATGAGGGACGGTCATCTAGCAGGGGACGACTACTCTGAAAAGATCACGACATAAGACGAATGTCGGATCGAAAGATCGACGATGGGGACGACCATCGGATAAAATGATGAGGGACGGTCATCAAAATAAACGATGAGGGATGGTCATCAAGAGGTGAAGAACGATTACCTAGCAGGGGACGACTGCTCTGTTGGGGGTTATCACGACATAGAACGAATGTCGGATAAAAAGATCGACGATGGGGACGGCCATCTAATGAATGATGAGGTACGGTCATTAAAAGGTGAAGGACGATCACCTAGCAGGGTACGGTTGCTGAGGATTATCGCGACATAAGACGAATGTCGGACAAAAAGTTGTTTTATTGGCGACTTCTGGGGATAGATAAACACGGACGAGTGTTTAAGCCCTAAAAAATAAAATGGTATAAGTGTTTCGACAGGGTGTATAGATTAAAGATACGGACGAGTATCCTTAGGACCATGATACAGACGAGTATCGATAGAAACAAACGACGACGCGTTTTTAGGGATGACACGGGGGAGCATCAACTATTTGGACTAGGAACATGGACGAGTGTTATTCTACTATGGAGATACGTAAGATACGGACGAGTATCAAAGAATTATGTATAGGTAAGATACGGATGAGTATCAGACGGATCGTGTATAAGTATGTACAAGTATTTGTATTGAGAGTGCAAAAGGATGTTTTGGCTTTATATCTGCAGGGGATACGTTTTGCGTATTTGCTGAAGGAGTGATTTTGGTTTTTGCCGGTGACTGACTCAAACCTGGCTTATGACCATGCAAATGTTTGATTTTTTCCATAATGCTCCATATTAGATGGAATGCCACGCTCTGTTTGGGGAGAAATGACGCGAATGCTATGATTATGCAAATGAGAGAAACGAGATCTAAGATCTAAAATCTGTTAGGAGAACGGATCACTGGGCGATCTGTGGGGAGAAAGGATCACTGCATGATTTTTCTGGAGAACCCTGGGGGAAGAAACTCTGTGGGGATCCCATGCTGGGGATGAGAAGATCCGGAAATTTGTTGGGGAAAAGTGATTCAGGTATCGCTTCAGAGATCCTGCTTGGGGATGAAAGAACTTCTGGAAAACCCTGTGTAGGAATCCTCAGCTTAGCTTCACTAGCTCTACAATGTTGTCGCTCCCGCCAAATGACACCGGGTCAGATGGGGTACAGACGCGAATGGTCGACGAAAGAGAGATGAAGGTGAAGTGAATAGAGTCGCCAACTAGGCATTTTTATCCCGAAGGAAAGGTAATGCTGCATAAACCTAGGAAAGATATGGACAAGACGGTCGCGAACCAGAGAGACTGAGAAAGGGGGTTGGTTATAACCTGGGAAGGTATTAGCACCCAGATTGTCCGTCGTACTCGACAGGATCCACGCTTGAAAGTTTGTGTTTAAAGGGGTAGTGTCAGTGCTATGTGTGTGCAAAAGATGGAAAAGAATGTACAGGTGTCAGTGCAAAAGAGATGTGAAGTGAGGTGCTCAGGAATGAGTCTTAAAAGAGAATGCTGGAAGAGGGGGAGAGAGACATAGACTTTTGTTCGATAACAGTTAATTTATGCCTACGTATCCTCTCGTGCAATGAGGAAGTCAGAACACCATAGTTCGACTCAAAGAGACTGAAATATAAATTGACTGGTGAACTGCTTACTTGTCTATTCTCAAGTGTATGACTCGGCTGGCTCGAGTGCTAACTGTCTTGCATTAGACGGAAGAAGCAAATTTTCGCTTATGAATGAGTGTGATGAGAAAAGAATCCCGAAGGAGATGATTATTGTTTGCTTTTTGATGTTTTCAATCTTTTATTGCTTTTTTGTGTTTGTCATAAGTTAATGAGCTTAAGCCTAAACCAAAGATTTGTAAACTCATCACATCCTCCCTCCTGATTAGGGGTAATGAGAATACCTTAAGTATGAAGTAAGCACCTCAAACTTAATTACCATGATGTAGGATTAAGATCATTAACCTACTTGTGATTATTTAGATTTTTTTGGAGTTTTTGTTTAGTGTTAAGTAATGAGTTTAAGCCATAATCAAGGATTTAATGGACTCACTACACCATCCTAATAGAAGGATAATAGATGAGAACATTTAAGCTGAGGAAGATACCTTAACTTAATCCATGATTAGGGATTAACCTCATGACAAAACAAAGCCTTTATTTAAGTGGATTTTAGTTAATGGTAAGATTAAGAAGTGAGTTTTATGGTTTGTAAGACAACTTGAGGGGGACTTGTCCATTAACACTAGGGTTAGTCCTTCTTAACCAATTAAGGAAGAATTAGAACCCTAATGCAAGGCCCAAGTTACAAGCTATTGTCTTAGTGATTATTAAGATGGATTGATTAAGAGGTTTAAACACATTAAGGGCAAAACACTTAGGATTAAAGTTATACACTCCATCCTAAGAGAAGGATGCAGGCATAACCTTAGTCACAAAGCCTTAAAACCTTAAAGGTTTAGTCTCTGATTATGAGATGAGAAAAGAGACACAAAAGAAGACACAAAGGTAAAACTAAAGGGGGGACTAATCAAAACCCTAATTGTTGTCATGCTTGGAGAAAATATGAATTAAAATTGAATTAAATGGAAGGTAATCTGATCTAGTGGCTTAGATTGATTCTGAGGATTTTAAGTTTGACCGCGCGCCACATCCAATGGATGAAATTCAAACTTATTTAAACTTAATTAATTATTTAATCCAGAATTAAAGATAATGAAATGATCTCCACCCTCCATCTCACGCGGGAAGCTGAAATCCAAGGGCCCTCATTTAAACCTAGCCCTAACCCTAATTAAGTCATTAATTACTTTCAGACCACCGGAGAAGAGCTCCGGTCGTCTTCTCCAGCAACCTCTTCCCCTGAAAATCTCAAACTTCAACCCTAGGTTATTTCTGGAGCTCTAAAGCTCCAGATCAACTCCCCTCATCTCCCTGAACTCAAATCCACTCTCAAAACAAATTTCCAAATGCTCAATCACAAGATTCGAAGAAAAAATCAAAAATGGCAAAAGTTTCAGACAATCAGTACATGTTCATTTCTTCACCATTTTCTAAAATACAAAGCACAGAATGATCAGTGAAGCATGCTCTTTCACATTGTAACATAAAAATAGAGTTATGGAAAAATGATTTGAGATAACTACCTGAGATGAAGCTTTCCAAACTTGAGCTTTATGACCTCTTCCTTTCTGCAAATCTCCTCCAATGATCACCCTGATGTTATTGAGAAGCCTGAATGGAGTTTAGATTGGCTAGTTTGTGAGATTTCACTTCAACTGGCCAAGAATCGTTTTTTGTGTATGGGGTGTTTTTGGCTATTTTAATGGTTGCTTTGTGGTCAATGGATGATTTTGAGATGAGTGGTGAAATTGGTTTTGAGTTTGAGTGAGTGAGCTGAGAGACTCGAAGGATTTTGCAAGTTGAAGTGATTTTGGCAATGTTGAGTTCTTGGAGGTTTCAGCTTGTGTGTCTTATGAAAAATGATCCTTGAAGCATGCTTGTAAAGTCTGGATTGGGCAGAGAGTGGGTGGTGGACTGTGGTGATTGGTATGGGCTTCTTGCCAAAAAGTCAAAAGTTTTTTACATGAGGTATGGGCAATGGTGTATGTTAATTCTATTATTTTATGATTGGCATTATGTTTGGTAAAACTAATATGGCTGGAAAATGTTGAATAAGAAGTTCCATATGTTAAATTAACATGGTATAGATTCTGGAAGAACATGTCAAACATGATGTCCTGACATGGTGGCACAGATAAATGTGGTTATAATAATTGGCAGATACTGAAGAAGATGTTGAAACATCTGCAAATGTCATGACAGAATTACTGTCATATGTTACAAACAGATGTCAAAGAAAATGTTGAAACATCTGCAACCGTCATGACAACATTACTGTCATGTGTTACATATAGATAATGAAGAAGATGTTGAAACATCTGCAAATGTCATGACATAATTATTGTCATATGTTACAGACAGATGTCAATGAAAGTGTTGAAACATCTGCAACTATCATGACAACATTATTGTCATGTGTTACAGATAGATATCAAACAAGAAGTGTTGAACTTAGTTCAGGATGTCACACCAGATGTTGTGACATTGACAAACAGAGTAACTGTTAATGAATTTAGTTCAGACATCAGGATGTCACACCAGATGTCGTGACATCGTAAACCTGCTACCAGACTTAAATGATGCATAACAGAACTGAGTAAATTCAGGGAATTTATCTGGAATTAATTGTAAAGAGATAGGCAATACAAGGCGCATCTTTAGGGAGCTTAGTTATCTGATTTCAGTGTAACAGAATAACTAACTCACCTTGAATCAAGGAGGTAACAAACTAACTAACCCTAATTCAAGGTGATGACAGTGGGATTTATCAGATCTGAATTATGCAATCATATGTGGCGCTGATTTAAAGGGTGCTGATTTAGAAGATCTTAAAGACTCAATTTAAATTGAAGACAAATATTGAAAAATATAGAGTTTCTATATTTAGAGATATTTTAGGAGTTTTTAGATTTGAAGATCTTTTGGTATATTTGTAGCAGATTTTTTCTGCATATTTGTAGCAGCTATTGTTGTGATTTGTTTAGGCCCGAATCTAGTTGGGAATAGGTTATAAAAGAAACCCTGTAACTTAGTTTAGAATTAACCCAATCAACCGAAAATGTAAACATTATTAGGGTTGTGTTCTTGTGGCAGCCGTGCGTAACAAGGAACCCTATTATGGTTGTTTCACCTGTGATTCTCAAAGCTTGTAAGCAAGAGAAGTATTGTACTTAATTGAAGCTGCTAAGCAAGGTTAAGTTGTTGTCATGGAAGTATGGATTCTATGTGTGAATTGTTGTATAGGTATGAAGTCGTCAATATCAACAACTGAGAGTTGAGAACTGTGAGACATCACTGAGGTGATTGGAAGTGAGGATGCGTTTCTCATATTTAGGAGTTCCTAAGTAGAAGTTGCATTGGTAGTGATTAAGTGAGAAGACTGTAAACTATAGGTGTTTGCTGAGAAGTCTTTGAATTGATACTACATAGTGGATTTCCTTCCTGGCTTGGTAGCCTCCAGAGTAGATTGATTTGATCGAACTGGGTTAACAATTCTGCTGTGTTCTTTATATCTTTTCTGTTTTATGCTTTATGCAGTACCTGAACTGAATGTCCTATCAGATGTCACAACATCCTGAAGGCATGTTTGACTCTGATATATCAGAATTATTTAAGTACTGATATGTATGCCTTACCATGTTTATAAGTAACAGATAAGATGTCTCAACATCATATTCGACATCTGAGTCTGTCATACCAGAATTTCAGTGTAGCTGGCTTATTGGCTTATCCATGCGCAACATAGATCAAGGAAGTCCATGGAATTAGTTTTGAGACAATTCAGCAAGTGGATGGAAGTTTATGTGTCATTTTGCAAATTCCATGAAGTTTGGCCCTTTTGTAATTTCTTGATGTTCAAGGCATGGAATAATACAACTCTCTGGGCAATTCTGATTTTTATGCAATGTACAATATTTGTATGATGATTAGAAGTGTGTTTGAAGTCACAAAATGAATTGACAAGAGGTTTTGCAAAAATCCCTCTTTGGTGCATTCTTGAAAATTATGTGATTTTTGCCAACTTTGACAAGCCATAACTTGAGTTCCACAATGAATTAAGACTTGTTCTTGTACTTTTTGAAAAGGGAATGATCCAATCTACAACTTTCATGACCAACAATTTTTCATTTGAAGCATTTTTGGTTGAGAAAGAGGAGGTTGAAATACTTTCCCAAAATGGAAAGTTTACATTACATGTCATTTCCATTTTTGGCAACTTTTGGTTTAGCTCACTTTTCTTCAATTTTATGAACTTCCAAGAACTTAAATGATCAAATAAAGATCATATAACTTCAATTTGATGAAAAATCCACTTTGGTTCCATTGTTGGGGGCCTCAGATGCCCTGATTTTGCTCTGACTTGCTCAAGAAGTTACCTAGTGAACAAATGACTTCCACAATGAATTTCTTCATCAAACTTGGTACATATGATCCTTATAACATATTGAGACTATTAGAAACAAGAATGACCAAAAAAATTGGAGTTATGGCCTCTGAAACCAAAACCCTAATTTCAGGTCAACTGTGCAGTGAAACCCTAGCTCTGCTTCCATGATGTGCAAGTTCTTGTGATTCTTTGACTTCCTTGATCTTTGAGGGATATAAAATGATGATTGAACATACATGGACCCTCTTGTAATGATTAATGGCCTTTGGAGTAGCTCAGGTGATCCTTGGATTGCTCAGATCACAAACCCTAGATGCAGATGAACTTGAACTAATGTAGTGAAACAAAAATGTAATATGGTATGATATGCTCAAACTAATGAAAATATGAAAGATCACAAGCCATGGTGTGAACTTAGTGAGGGAAAATTTGGGGTGTTTACAGCTGCCCCTATTCAAGCATGAGTTAGTTGTGCAGGGTGTAAGCGCCTGACTTAACAGACAAACAAGATAACTTGTGGTTGAATACCAAAGATAGTCCAAAATTTGCACTTACTGGGGAGAAGAGGAAAAGGGATATAAATGGTAAAAGGAAAGTATAGTATGATTATAAAGTGCGGGCGATGGAGGGTGACCATTGAGAAGAGGACGATTGTTGGGGATAAAGCAATGACGAGGACGGCCGACATGCTGGGTAAAATAAAAAGATCATGATGGGGACGACCATCAAGTAAGGTAACAAGGTTCTCTGGGGATTAAAGATAAAGGAAATGATGGGGAAGGCCATCAGGTTTGCAAAGGTAAGATAAACAATGATGGGAACGACCATCGGTTTAAAGAATAAATGAAAACGTGATGAGGGACGGTCATCAAAGGTGAAGGACGATCACTTAGTAGGGGACGGCTGCTCTTTACCACGACATAGGACGAATGTCAGATAGAAAAAGGGTCGACGATGGGGACGGCCATCGGATAAGCATGATAAAGGACGATCATCAAGAGGTGAAGGACGATCACCTAGCAGGGTACGGCTGCTCTCGGGGTTTATCATGACATAGGACGAATGTCAGGTAACAAGATCAACGATGGGACGACCATCGGATAAAATGATGAAGGACGATCATCAAAAGGTGAAGGACGATCACCTAGAAGGGGACGGCTGCTCTGTTGGGGATAAGGATGAGGGATGGTCATCCATGGTGAAGGACGATCACCTGGCAGGGTACGACTGCCGAAAGTATCACGACATAGGATGAATGCCGGATAGAAAAAGGGGCCAATAATGGAGTCTCCGCTGGGGAAAGGATGAGGGACGGTCATCCGAAGGTGAAGGACGATCACCTGGAAGGGTACGGCTGCCGAAAGTATCATGACATAGGACGAATGTCAGATAGAAAAAGTTGTTTTGCTGGCGATTTGCTGGGGGATGGTAAACACGAACGCGTGCTTATGCTTTCCGAAATAAAAAAAGGTATAAGTGTCTTGGCACCGTGGGGATAAGATGACACGGACGAGTGTCAAAAGAAGTATTATTAACAAGTCTTTGGGAAACTGTGCTGGGGATAGGGGACACGGACGGGTGTCAAGAGAGTGTATAAGCATTGGTTTGGTTTATATCTGCAGGGGATGATATGACACGAACGAGTGTCGAAAGTATATATGAACATGTGTTTGTGTTTGAGAGTGCAAAGGGGACGCTTTGGCTTTCTGTGGGGAAATATGAGGTGACACGGACGAGTGTCGAGAAGGACATGTTATGTATAAGTATCTGTTTGTAGAAAGTGTTCTGGCTACTTTACTGGGGAATGATGACACTGACGAGTGTCAAAAGGGATATGTATAAGTATTTGAGAGTGCAAAGGGACGCTTCGGCTTTTATGTGCAAGGGGTGTATTTTGTATATTGCTGATGAGGTACTGTTGGTATTTACAGGTGACTGGTTCGAACCTGACTTGTGATCATGCAATATGTTTGATTTTTGCCGTAATGCTCTGTATTAGACGGAATGCTATGCTCTGCGGGAAAATGATGTGAATGATATGATTATGCAAAGGAAACCGGTTCGGGATTCAGATCCCGCTGTCGTGAAGATCTCTGGCTGATCTTCTTGGAAGTGATATCCCAGCTGGGGATGAGATCATTGGTAGATCTAATAACATATATAGCTTTGCTTGGGGAAGTAGATCATTGATAAATCTATCCTTGTTAGGAGATAACCTAGCTGGGGATGAGGAAGCTTTCGTCAGTTTGTTGTGTGAGAATTTCAGACATTGCTCTACTTGGGAGAGGCTGGAGCTCCGTGGGGAGATAGCTAGAGATGAGGATGCTTGACAACTCAGCTGGGGAAATAAGCATTTACTGATGCTGCTTGGAAAAGATGTGTTGGAGAAGTGATGCCTTGGCAACTTCGCTGAGGAAAAACATTCCAGATAATGTTAGGGAAGGAAGTATGTTAGCATGCCCCATGTTGCATATCGAATACCTGTAATCCTGTTAAGACAAAGAAACGCACAAGTGTCTCGAGGCATCCCTTACCGGATTCCGTCATAGAGTTAGATATTCCTGGAAGTAAATATATTTCCTGTAAGCATGTAATTAGAAAGGCACATCTGTTTTATGCAAGTAACATATCATGAATATTGGACTTTTTGCGAACGAAACAAAAATGTACAAGACGAAGTGTGACTGAAAATCTGATTTTATTAATCTGGGTGCCCTGAATCGGCAAATATATTCAAAGAAACAAATCCCCTAAAATGAGGAGATTGTTACAAAATTGAGAAAAATAAAGGTGTTGGCAATGTTGACGACGCTCCAATGAGCTCCCTTTGCTATGACCCGTATGACCTTGACGTTCTTCTCATCTTGCTTTCTGAAGAAGGTTGATTCTGACCGATGCTTTAACCTTTCGAAGCTTGCCGTGTTGTAGGTGATACAGACGAATTCAGAATGTAGTTGTTCGCTTATTCCCTTATTTTGCATGGATTGCCCTTTCGGGTTTTCAATCCACCGGGATACCCATTTTTGCCTAAGCTGTCCAATGCGGCTTTTCAACTCAGCGGGTGTACATTTTTTGATTTTTTCCCTTATTTTTGCCCGAGTCTTTTATTTTATTTTTGACTCGCCGGGATGCCCTATTTTTTCCTGGACTTTCATTCTGTTTTTGTGTCCAGCGGGTCATTTATGCGAAGTATTTTTTAACTGCATATGAATTCACATGGGATAGGAAATCTTCACCATCCATAGTAGTGAGCATCAGTGCTCCACCAGAGAAAACTTTCTTTACTATGAATGGACCATCGTAATTCGGAGTCCACTTGCCCCTGTGGTCTGTATGAGGAGGAAGGAGTCTTTTCAACACAAGATCTCCTACTTGGTATTCCCGAAGCCTGACTTTCTGATCGAAGGCTTTCTTCATTCTCTTCTGGTATAACTGCCCATGACAGATTGCAGCTAACCTCTTCTCTTCGATCAGATTCAGTTGATTGTACCGAGATCGGACCCATTCTGCTTCATTCAACTTGACATCCATCAGTACCCGCAAGGAGGGTAATTCAACTTCAACAGGTAGGACTGCCTCCATACCATACACAAGCTGATACGGTGTTGCCCCAATAGACGTCCTGATTGAGGTACGGTACCCATGCAAGGCAAATGGTAGCATTTCATGTCAGTCTTTGTATGTAACCACCATTCATCTTTGGCCTGTAAGGAGAAGAGTTGTGATGTTGGATCTTGAAGTCCCGACACAGTTCTGCCATCATTTTATTGTTCAAATTGGAACCATTATCAGTAATGATTCGCTCGGGTACTCCATATCGACAGATGATGTCTCTCTTCAGGAATCTGGCTACCACTTGTCTGGTGACGTTTGCATATGAAGCTGCTTCAACCCACTTAGTGAAATAATCAATGGCTACCAGGATGAATCTGTGGCCATTTGAAGTAGTCGGTTCAATCTTTCCAATCATGTCAATGCCCCACATGGCAAAAGGCCACGGTGAAGATATCACGTTCAAAGGATTCGGAGGCACATGCACTTTATCTACATAAATCTGGCATTTATGACACTTCCTGGCGTAGGCACAACATTCTGCATCCATTGTGATCCAGTAGTAGCCTGATCTTAGCAATTTCTTAGCCATTGCATGTCCTCCAGCGTGGGTACCGAAAGATCCTTCATGCACCTCGTGCATTAGCAAGTCTGCCTCTTTCCTATCAACACATCTGAGAAGTACCATGTCAAAGTTCCTCTTGTATAACGAACCATCAGCATTCAAGAAGAAACTACCAGCCAGCCTTCGTAATGTCTTCTTGTCATTGGATGATGCCCCAAGTGGGTATGTTTGATCCTCTAAGAAGCATTTGATGTCATGGAACCACGACTTATCATCTTTAGCAATGTCCACTAAGAATATGTATGCTGGTCTGTCAAGTCTGGATACTGAAATCCGAGGCACAAAGTTGGCAGTCTGAACCTTGATCATGGATGAAATGGTAGCCAAAGCATCTGCGAACTGATTTTCGTCTCGAGGGATATACTCAAGCTTGACTGTTGTGATGAAAGTCACTAATCTCCTCGTATAGTCACGGTATGGAATCAGATGCTCTTGGTGAGTGTACCATTTGTCGTTGGTCTGATTGATTACCAGAGCTGAATCTCCGAATACACTTAAAGTCTTGATCCTGAGGTCAATGGCTTCCTCAAGACCCATGATACAGGCTTCGTATTTATCTTCGTTGTTAGTGCATGCAAAGGTGAGTTTTGCCGAGAAAGGCATATGAACTCCTTTAGGTGTAATGAGCACTGCACCAACTCCGCGAACATTCGTATTAACAGCCCCATCAAACATCATGGTCCATTCTTCTTCTGGGCCAGGCCCTTCAGTGTGAACAAGCTCTTCATGATCTTTTGCTTTCAGGAACATGATGTCTTCATCAGGGAAGTCAAATCTCATTGGTTGGTAATCATCAATGGGTTGCTCAGCTAGATAGTCAGACAGTACACTGCCCTTGATGGCCTTTTTAGATGTGTATTGAATGTCATATTCTGTCAGAATCATTTTCCATCTTGCAACCCTTCCGGTAAGTGTTGGCTTCTCAAATATGTACTTGACTGGGTCCATCTTTGAGATCAACAAGGTAGTGTGATTCAGCATATACTATCTTAGTCGGCGAGCAGCCCACGCTAAAGCACAACAAGTTTTCTCGAGCAGTGAATAACGTTGTTCATAGTCGGTAAACTTTTTACTTAGGTAGTATATTGCATACTCTTTTCGACCAGACTCGTCATGTTGGCCCAACACACACCCCATTGATCCTTCTAATACTGTCAAGTACATTATTAGAGGTCTTCCTTCAACTGGAGGCATAAGGATTGGAGGCTCTTGTAGGTACTCCTTGATTTTGTCAAAAGCCTTCTGGCAGTCTTCATTCCACTTGACTATTTGTTCTTTTCTTAACATCTTGAACAGGGGCTCACAGGTTGCAGTAAGATGAGATATGAACCTTGATATGTAGTTCAATCTACCTAAGAAACCCCGAACTTCCTTTTCATTCCTAGGTGCAGGCATCTCTTAAATGGCTTTAACTTTGTCAGGATCAACTTCAATTCCTTTTTCACTTACAATGAATCCCAATAGTTTACCGGAACGTACCCCGAATGTGCATTTGTTGGGATTCAACTTTAGCTGATATTTTCTCAGACGCTTGAACAACTTCAACAGATTTACCAGATGGTCTTCTTCAGTGAGGGACTTGGCAATCATATCATCCACGTATCATTCAATTTCTTTGTGGATCATATCGTGGAATAATGTCACCATAGCCCATTGATAAGTGGCACCAGCATTCTTCAACCCGAAAGGCATTACCTTATAACAAAATGTGCCCCAAGGTGTGATGAAAGTAGTCTTTTCCATATCTTCGGGTGACATCTTGATCTGATTATATCCTGAAAATCCATCCATGAAGGAGAACACCGAGAACTGAGCCATGTTGTTGACCAATACATCAATGTGAGGTAAAGGGAAGTCATCCTTCGGGCTAGCTCTATTCAGATCCCGGTAATCCACACACATCCGTATTTTGCCATCCTTCTTAGGCACTGGTACAATATTAGCAAACCACGGCGGGTAACTAGTTACAGCAAGGAAACAGGCGTCCTACTGTTTTTGTACCTCTTCTTTTATCTTCATGGCCATATCTGAACGAGTACGGCGTAGCTTCTACTTTACTGGAGGACAGTCTTCCTTTAAAGGCAGCTTGTGCATAACAATGTCGGTATCCATATCTGGCATGTCTTGATAGGACCAAGCAAATACATCCGCGTACTCTCGAAGCATGCCAATAAGTTGTTCCTTCACTGAATCCTGCAGCCGGGCCCCGATCCTCACTTCTTTCAAGTCTTCTTCGGTACCAAGATTAACCGTCTCAACTTCCTCCTGATGAGGAGTGGTTATCTTCTCCTCTTGTCTTAACAACCTAGCTAGTTCTTCAGGCAACTCATAGTCTTCTTCGACCCCTTCATCAACTTGATTAATCGGATTGTCGAAGTCATACAAGGTCATAGCAGTGTTGTTGTCGGTGCGATCTGGAGGATAATCTCTATAATGGTTGAGATTGGTTCGTTTTAGTGATCAGTTTTATCTTGTTTAGAAAAAGTGAAAATGAAGTTATTTATTTTGAAAACATTGCCATTTTATTGTTTTGTACAAAAGTGAAAAATGAAAAAGACAGTGAGCGAAAAAGAGACTCGTTTGCAAAAGATGTCCTGATATTCATTGATTAATCATTTGCACAAAATACAAGATGGCCCTATTAAAAAATGAGTCCTGACACCTTGGGCAAGATGCAGGACTTGATGCATGCTAAAAGACAGGAAATAATAATTACTCTGCAAGAGTAACTCTTATAATTTCCTGGGAAGACCAGTTAGAGACTTGGTTCCCCGGGATCCTTGGACGTATCCAGTTCTCCAGGTTGTGGTTGCCTTCTTCCTCGTCTTCCAGACTGTTCACAGCATCCGGGGTAAGCATTCCCCCACTAACAAATTTGGGCTCCTTTGCAGCCTCTTGTTGATCTTGTCGGATTGGTCTGTAACCCAACCCGAATTTGTCTTCCTTCTTTTCTACTGGCAGCAGCTTGCCCCATCCCTGAGCGGTACCTTCTTCAACAACCTTCTGGGCTTGTTGATATGAAGCGATAGAAGTTCCAGACACAGCGGTTGCTTCATTGATGTTAAGGGCCTCAAACCCCTGGCTCATAGTCTCGTGGATCTCCCCATCCATCTCTATATACTTGTAAGTAGCCAGCTGGCTAACGAAAATGTCTTCCTCCCTGCAGATTGTGATGATCTGGCCTTCCAACTCAAATTTTAATTTCTGGTGAAGGGTAGATGTAACAGCGCCAGCGACGTGAATCCAGGGTCTACCCAACAAACAGATGTAGGCCGGCTGAATGTCCATCACGAAGAAATTAGTTTTAAAGATTTGTGGGCCAATCATCACGGGTAATTCAATCTCTCCAAGCACTAATCTCTTAGAGCCATCAAACGCTCTTACCACCAAGTTACTTGGATGCAATGCCAAACCATCATATTCCAGCTTCACCGAGGCTTTCTTTGGGAGAACATTGAGCGAGGACCCAGTGTCTACCAGCACATGAGAAAGAACATCACCTTTGCACTCTAAGGTGATGTGTAAAGCCTTGTTATGATTGCGTCCCTCCGTCGTTAAATCAGCATCTGTGAAGCCCAGTCCATGACTGGTGTTAACATTTGCAACCACTATTTCCAGCTGATTAACCGTAATCTCTTCCGGCACGTAGGCTGCGTGTAGGACCCTTAAGAGTGTTTTCCTATGGGCTTCAGAACACATTAACAATGACAATATAGAGATTTTGGAGGGCGTCTGATGAAGCTGGTCCACCACTTTGTAATCACTCTTTTTGATTATTCTCATGAACTCGTCCACCTCTTGTTCAAAAGACGTCTTCGGAGTTTATTTAACAGCTGGCTCTTCAAGTACCACACTCTTCCCTTTTGCTTTAGCAGCAGCCTCTGCTTCAGCATTGGGTATCGGTATTTGTAAGGCAAAAAGGTGTCCGCTTCTGGTGAAGCCTCCGCCTCCCCTAACATTGTCAACTTGTGGTGAAGAGGTTGATGAATCTAGAGTGATCTTCTTTCCGTCGCAGTAGAGACCAGAGCCGTAGTGCCAAGGTATGGCATTACTGCTTTCATAAGGAACGGGTCCAGGTACCGTAATGGTGACTGGACTGATTGCTGCAGCGGAAGGAACCGTGATGGTATACGGGTCGTAATAGATTGTGACTGGAGATCTAACAGTAGGTGTTGCAGTTTGTTGTTGAAAATTGTTGTTGGGGTGAACAGTTGCCGGGTCATAATAGATTGTGACCGTCGAGACATCTTCGTTAGCGTTTGTTGGTGTTGTTGGCGATTCCGTTGATAAGATGGGTGTTGATGTTGTAGAAGTAAGCGTAACTGAACTCTAGTTTGTTGAAATAATGGATGGAGTGATTGCTGGAGTCGTGGATGAATCAGTGGGAATGATGGTTGTTGTAGTTGTAGGAAGATCTTTTGTTGCTGAAGAAAGAGTTGTTGATGTTGTAGGAGCCATTGTGGTAATTTGAAAAATTCCATCTTTGATAAGGTCATCTATGCCAAGCCTTAACCTCTCACAACCATTAATAGCAGTCTTGCAAAATTCGCAGCAGGCCTTACAACCTGGGAACACCTGACATCTTAACAGTTGAGCTTTGACTTTTGTCAGCGGTGTTCGAATATGTGCAACACTATCAATCAGTGCAGATGGTTGGTCCTCCTCTATGGCATTAATCTTGGGCCCTCCTTGACTAGGCATAGGATTTCTGGTAACATTTGGAGGAGGTGCGAAGTTGTGAGCTTTGGAATCGACCAGATCATGAACCTTCATTTGCATGGCTCTACACTTCTCAGTATTGTGACCAGGTGCGTTGGAATGAAAGGCACACCTAGCATTGGCATCATAATTCTTCGGGAGGTTGAGAGGATCTGGCGGAGCCAACGTCCTTAACTCAACCAGGTTGAGCTTCAGGAGTTGTGGTAGTAGGGTGGCGTACGACATAGGAATGGGGTCAATCACCATATTTGATTGAGATGGCCTCTGTTGAAAGGGGCACTGCTGTTGGTTGTTGTTGTTATTGATGTACGATCTTTGTTGCGGAAAGTGCGGTTGTTGCTGATAGTGTTGTTGTTGTTGTTGTTGAGGAAAAAGTGGTTGTTGTGGAGCTGGAGCCGGGATAGTAATGGTTGCTACTGATCTGTGAGAATATTGGGGTATGCCTCTGCCTGTATGAATAACATTTGTTTCACCCGTCCTTCGGGGTCCTGAGAAAGGTTTTCTTGTATTGTTGGAGGAGCTTGCACCGTTGTCAGAGATTTTGCCCATCTTCAAAAGACTCTCAATTCTCTCACCAGCTATAACTACATCAGCAAAACTGGTGGAAGAGAAAGTAGCAAGTCTATCAATATATGTTCCTTGAAAAGTGTTCATAAACATGTCTGCCATTTCCCGTTCAGACATGGGTGGCTGGACAGCAGCAACAAGCTGTCTCCACCTCTGAGCATAATCCCGGAAGCTTTCCAATGAAGACTGAGACATGCCCATTAGAAGGGTTCTATTGGGAGCCATGTCTAGATTGTACTGGTACTGACGGATGAAGGCTTAGGCCAAGTCTTTCCAGCATCTTATAGTGGCCATGGTTAGATGCAAATACCATTCTCTTGATGCCCCAGTCAGGCTGTCTTCAAAATAGAACATCCATAACTTCTTGTCCATGGTATAAGCTTTGAGTCTCCCCAAGAAAGACTGCAGATGAGTACGCGGGCAGGAGGTACCATTATATTTTTCAAAGCACGGGGGTTTGAACTTGTGAGGAATTCTCAACCCATCCACCAGCCCCATATCCATTACGTCAAAGCCTAGGGAATTCTGAGATTCCAAAGACCTCAGCCTCTCAGCAATCTCATTCAGCCTTCGGTCGTAGACTTCATCCCCAGCCCCAATAATTGTGAACTGCTCTTCCTGAGGATCTTCTTGCAAGATCCTGCCTCCAGCAGTGTTTCCTTGAATATTCCTTGTGACATTAACATATGGGTTAGAATGGGGCCCAAACTCTGGTGGGTCGATGTGAGGCTGTTCGCGTTCATTATTGCTAGTTCCTCCTGTACCAGGGTGGTGTTCTTCAGGAGTCTGCCTTTCCACCAGTTCCCTCAGTCTTTCCTGGCTCTGAGCTAAGCCAGTCATCACAGCCATGAACTGGGTCATTTGATTTCTCATCTCAACCCTTTCGTTTGTCATTTGGTTCCTTACTTCATTCAGGTCCTGTTGTACTTGGTCCATTTGAATGCCTGGAAGGTTGTTTCGCGTTGGGTACCGGTGTGTTCTGTTGACAGGGAACACTCTTCGGCGAGCAATGTTTCCTGAAACCACAACAAAGTGAGAAACAATAACAAACAAAAACCTACAAAACAAAGAAAATGTTAGTATGCAATGCAATATGCTTATTTGTTTTTCAAGGTTATCCGGTTTGGTTCTTTGGTTTTGACCTTTCCAGACCTCGAGGAAATGCTGATGATGTTGAGATAAAGCCCACCAATAAATAAAACAAACTGATATATTACAAAAGGATGAAAATACATAGTTTATTTACAATACATGCCCAAGGTGGGTCAAATACAACAAAAAGAAAAGTACATCAAAAGAAAGAAATACAAGTAAAAGGATCAGACATCCAATCCAAAGTCATCCTCCTTGACTTCCTTCAGGAGGGCCTCAGTCACTGGACCAGCTGGATGCTCTATAATAGTCCTGATGAGGAGGTTCCTGGTAGCAATGGCACTGGTTAGCTTCTAATGCTTGTCCTGATCCTTTGACCTCTTCAACCCCTCCCGGAGTTTCAATTCAGATATCTCCTTCTGAGCTGCCAACAAAGCTTCTTGCTGTTTCTTCTTATTAGCCTCCAGCTGCTCTATCTTGGCCTGAGTCCTTTGGTCTTCTTGTGCACGGGCTTCGGTTATCCTGATCCACCTAGCTTGGCTTTCCTCCAGATAATGCTCTGCCCTAGCTTTCTGAATCTTTGCCTCCTTGCAGGCATTCTTCAAAACCAACTCCCCTACTCTTGCCTTCCTAATGTAGTCATCTGTCTTCTCAATCTTGGCCAGATGCTCAATCTTGAGTCTTTCCAAACTCTCAATGTCCAGACAACTGTCATTTCTCTCCCAGAGAGTTTTCTTCAGGGCTTCAGCTAGCTGATCATTCCTCTCTTTCAGCTTTTCAAATTCTTCCAGGCTGACAGTTGCTGCAGGTTGCACTGTAGAGGGTCCAAGTGTGTCTTCCAAGGTGAAAGGCATCCGTGTGATCTGAGCTCTAGTACGGGACCAGTCAGAGTACTGGGCTGAAGCAACATTGTTGCACCTTCCAAGGATGGATGTCCCTTTGGTCTGAATGTTGTCCCAAGCCCAGGCAGCTTGTCTGGCAACAGCAGAGTTGGGTTGAACTTCACAGTAGAGAGTCTCAGCCAAATCTTGTCCTCTGGGAGGATGAACCAAAGCATATCCCAACTGCCTTTTAAACAGTAAAGGGTTGTAGTTGATGCAACCCTTCACTCCTATTAAAGGCACATTAGGATACTGCCCACAGCTGGTGATAATGTCCTTGCCTTTTGTGCTCTGGGTGCACCATCTAATGTCATCTGATGTCAAGGCAATGAACCTCTTAGCCCAATTCTTCTGCTGATGGGGGTTCAAGAAGGCATCTGATTTTGGCAAGTGTCTGAGCAGCCAAGAGTAGTAAAGAGGAGCACAACATCTGACCAACTTCCCTATTTGCTTCTCATTCCTCTGATGGACTGAGTAGTAGAAGTCTCCTAGTAATGTAGGAACAGGGTTCCTCGACAAGAACAGGTGGATGGCATTCTTACTCACAAACTTGGGCTCATATGCAAAAAATATAACCCCATATATACTGAGGGCTAACAGTGCACAAACAACCTTCCATTCTCCTATTGCATCCTTCAGAGTGGCCTAGGAAATAAGGAAGTCTAGGTGGAGGCCTGAAATTCCAGCCTTTGTTGTCATGTTTTGCTCAATGAGGGCAGACTCCAAATGCAATGCCCTGGCTATCTCTTCACTTCTGGGAGCAGTCATCTCTGGGTTGAAAGGGATCCCTCTCCTTATAGGAACTCCAATCAATAAGGAAAACTCTTCTAGCAGTGGTCCCATCTGGAAATCAGGAAAGGTGAAGCATCTGAGTGGAGGATCATAAAACTGCAAGCATGTGTGGATCATGCTCCTCTAAGGTCCACACATGTCCTCAATATAATAATAAGAGAAATGTCTACCTCAAGTCTTTACGGATGCTTCAAGTGGGACTAAGGGAAACCCACCTCAAGGCTTACTCAAGACCTTACGGAGGGTTTAACATAACACTCTCTTCAATCTTTATGGATGCTTCCCGTGGGACTAGAGGTAACCCACCTCAAGACTTACTCAAGATTAACACATAATTAGTATAGCACTCACCTCAAGTCTTTATGGATGCTTCACGTAGGACTAAGGGCAACCCACCTCAAGGCTTACTCAAGACCTTACAGAAGACTTGTGACCTACACTCATCAAACCACAATCCGCATTTAAACAACTGGTACCTCAAGTCCTTACAAACGCTCTTGTGAAACACAAGGTAACCACGAAGAGACTTAATCAAGACTTTACGGAGGACCTTAAAACAATACATAATTCATGATTCCCTTTAGCTTAAGGGAAACCTAGACACCTCACAAGTCGCACCTTCTTTATTTCCATTATCTCACACTTTCCAAATTTTAACAAGGTTTTGGTCATTTGAAAAAAAGTCGGTAAAAGTCGGGTTAAATAACATCTTTTTGGCTTCATCAATTTGTAAATATTTTTAGCTTCAATTCGATAGGTGGAACACTAAAATCGGATGACCGGAACAAAAGTTATGAATAAAAGACAAAACTGAAACTTCCAGGTCTTGCTGAGCGAGGGTTTAGCTCGATGAGCGAGGAACCTCCTGCCTTTCTCGCTGAGCGAGCTATACCAGACCAGCAAACTCAGCTTACGGGAAACTTATAATTTCCAAGCCAAATAGCATCCAAAACACCAATTAGCATGGGAAACAACACTAAACATACCCATAGGCATAATGTGAGCAAGATAGTTAGGTTTGATCGATTTTTTAACCGTTTAAAATCATTTGTTTCAAGATTTCTACCAAAAACCCTAAACTCATAAACTTCAAAACTCAACCAAAAACTAAAACAAAAGTATCTAACTATGAACCCACCTCGAGAGATGAATATTGACGGAGTAAATGAGTCAATTTGACAGACGGATGATTGAGAATGATGAATTTGAAGCTTTAGGGTTTTCTCTCCTTCTTCTTCTCTTCTCCTCTTCTTTTCCTTTTTCCTTTTTCTTAGCAACTACTTTTTTTTCTATTTTTCCTTCTATATAAACAAATATATAAAAACTTAATTTCTTACCAATGGGTCCAAATAGAGAGTATCCAAAAAAAATGTCTCTTAATCCTTAATTTAAATAAAACCTCGGCATAAATAATATCAGTTATCCAACTTAAATTTCCTTTTACTCTAAATAGTTTTTCATTAAAATTTCTTAGAATAAACCGGAAATCTTATTGGTATTAAATAATATTATTCGGAGAGTTAAATAAATTACGGGGTGTTACATCCCCCCCCCCCCCTCTTAAATAGAGAATCGTCCTCAAATTTAAAAGATTACCTGAAAAGGTGCGAATACAACTCCCGCATCTTCGATTCCAATTCCCACGTAGCATCTTCCAGATGCATTGTATCCCATTGTACTTTAACAATTGGGATCTCTTTGTTTCTTAGAACCTTCATTTCTCTTCTAACAACACGGCTCGGTTGGGGTTCAAAAGTTAAACCTGTTTTTATCTCGATAGAATCTGGAAGAATAGGCTGAAGAGGATCAGGAACGAACCTACGAAGTTGAGATACATGGAAAACATCATGCATTTCTGATAGATAGGGTGGTAAGGCTAATCTATAAGCAATTTCACCAATCCTTTCTAAGATCTGATACGGTTCTACGTATCTCGGACTTAGCTTGCGCGACTTGAACGGTCCTTTCAAACTCAATCTCGGAGTAACTTTCAAGTAGACATGATCACCTTCATCAAAAACCAAAGGTCTCCTTCGATTTTCAGCATAACTCTTTTGGCAATCTTGGGCTTGTTTGATTTTCTCTTGAATCATTCAAATCTTTTCCATAGTCTCTTGAATAACTTCGGGTCCCAAAATTCTGTCTTCGCCCACTTCCGACCAACACAATGGGGTTCTATATTTTCTTCCATACAATGCCTCATACGAAGCCATACCAATGCTCGCATGGTAACTATTGTTGTAGGAGAACTCGATCAAAGGTAAAAGTTCTTTCCAACTTCCTTTACTTTCCAACATGCACGCTCTTAACATGTCTTCCATCGTTTGGATCGTACACTCTGTCTGACCATCCGTTTGAGGATGATTAGAAGTACTCAAACGTAAATTCGTACCCATAGCTTGTTGGAATGCTTTCCAAAACCTTGAAGTAAACTTCGGATCCCTATCCGATACAATATTAGACGGTACAATGTGCAACCTTACAATCTCAAAAATAAACAACCTCGCAAGATGACTTGCCTTGTACGTAGTCTTAACGGCTAAGAAATGTGAAGATTTCGTTAGTCGATCCACAATTACCCAAATATAATCATAACCACCTTGAGTACTTGGTAAACCCACTGCAAAATCCATAGAGATATTGTCCCACTTCCAAACTAGGACGTCAAAAGGTTGTAACAGCCCACTTGGTCTTTGGTGTTCGATCGTTATTGTTGGCACACCACACATTCAGACACGAACAACGCGACATCCTTTTTCATACCGGACCACCAATACTCTTTCTTCAAATCTTGATACATCTTCGAAGAACCCGGATGTATCGTAAAAGTACCTTTATGAGCTTCCTCCAAAATCTTTCTCTTTAATACATCATTGCTCGGAATGCAAATCCTTTGGTTAAATAGGATGACCCCGTCTAACGCCCTTATAAATCCCGGTTGGAGTAGCATCTCTTGCAACTTCTCATCTAGAACTTGTGCTTGTAGAATCTCATTCCTCAAGGTAGAATCAATATTTAGATTTCCCATCATCACACCATTCGGAGTCCATACAAATTGTAGATTAAGATCTCGAAACTTTTCCAGCAATGCATATTCTAACATCATCAATGTGGCACCATGAATCACCTTCCGGCTTAAAGCATCTGCCACCTTGTTCACTTTACCCAGATGGTACTACAAATCCAAATCATAATCTTTCAAATATTCCATCCACCTTATTTGTCTCATATTTAATTCCTTCTGATCAAAGAGATACTTCAAACTCTTATGGTCGCTAAACATCTCAAAATGCACACCATACAGGTAATGTCTCCACACCTTTAGAGTAAAAACGGCCGCTAGTTCCAAATCATGAGTCGGATAATTCTTCTCATGAACTCTTAATTGTCAAGAAGCATACACCAAAACTTGACCTTTTTGCATAAGAACACCTCCTAACCCCATCTTGGAAGCATCACAAAACACTTCATAAGATTTATCAGGATCGGGAATAACCAACACCGACGCAGTAGTCAATCTTTCTTTCAAATACCTGAAACTTTTCTCACAACCAGAATCCCATTCGTAAGAAAAATCCTTTCTAGTAAGCTTAGTCAATGGGAATGCCAACTGAGAAAAGCCTTTAATGAACCTTTTGTAGTAACCAGCCAAGCCTAAAAAACTTCTCACTTTCGAAGCATTCCTCGGTCTCTCCCAATTAATCACAGCTTCAATCTTTGACGGATCCGCCGCTACACCTCCTTGAGATATAACATGTCCAAGAAACTTAACTTTCGGCATCCAAAACTCACACTTACTAAACTTGGCAAAAAGTTGCTTCTCTTGTAGTATCATTAGAACAATTCTTAGGTGTTCTCCGTGCTCTTGGGGAGTACGAGAATAAATAAGAATGTCATCAATAAAGATCACTACAAAATGATCCAAGTAAGCTTGAAATAACCGGTTCATGTAGTCCATGAAGACAGCTGGAGCATTCGTCACACTGAAATGCATCACTAGGAATTTGTAATGACCGTAACGGGTTCGGAATGCAGTCTTTGGCACATCTGAACTCTTCACACGGATTTGGTGATAACCCGATCTCAAATCAATCTTTGAGAACACACAAGATCCTTTCAATTTATCTAAGAGATCGTCTATCCTCGGCAAGGGATACTTATTCTTGATAGTAACCTTGTTTAGCTTACGGTAATCAATACACATCTGCATACCACCGTCCTTCTTCTTTACCAACAAAATAGGAGCTCCACACGGTTAAACACTTGGTCTCACAAAATGCTTTGCAATCAAATCTTCTAATTGATCCTTCATTTCTTTCAACTCAAGTGGCGCCATCCGATAAGGGGAAACAGATATAGGAGCCATCCCCAGTATCAGGTCAACTGAGAATTCAACTTCTCTTACCGGAGGTAAGGAAGTGACATCATCGGGAAAAAACTTCGGGAAACTCACAAACTATTGGAATGTTCAGAATTTACGGACCATTACTCTCTTCCTTAGTAAGGACTAATACAAAAGACTTCTCATTCTCAAATAAAAAGTTTACCATTCCAACTGTACCTTCCAATATCGTTGTCAGCCCATCCTTCGGAGGGGCTTCCACGGATGGAATAAGGATAAACTTTTCTTTGCATCCGATAAACACAGAATTCCCAGACAACCAGTCCATTCCCAAAATGACATCAACCTTCTTTAGGGGTAAACAAATAAGATCGATTTGGAAGGTCCTAGTGTCCACCAATAAGGTACAACTTTCACACATAAGGGGTGTTTCTACGGTTTCACCCATAGCGGTAGTAACCACCATAGGAGGAAACAAGGGAAAAACTCTCAATCTGAGTCGCTTTACACAACTAGAAGATAGAAAAGAATGTGTAGCTCCACAATCAAATAAAACAAGACAAGGAATGCCATTAATAAGACAATTACCCGCAATTAGAGAATTGTCTCCTTTCGTCTTTCTAGCATCCATAGTATACACTCTCCCTTGAATCTGATTCTTTCTCTGTGGACAATCCCTAGCAACATGTCATTCCTTCTGACAATGATAACAAATTACACCATTATTCTCACACCTTCCAAAATGGTTCTTGTGACACCTGGAGCACGCCGGACGACCACTAGATCTAGGACTTGACACCTGTTATCCCTTGAAGGGTTGAGGTCTCGGCCTAATGGATCGATTGGCTCTTCCCCGCTCACCTTAAACCATTCTCCCAGCACTGGCTTCGGTTTTCACTTTCTTCAGAATTTGATCGGCAACATAGCATTGCCTCAACATCTCAGAATAGGTAGTGAATTCCTGTTGCGAAACACTATACGAGATTTCGGCCCTTAATCCAAACAAGAACTGGTCAATTTTCCACCTTTCATCAGGGGCATACATAGCCTGCCTAGAGTAAGCCGCCATGTTCTCAAACTTCTCAGCATAACTGGCCACAGTTATGCTCCCTTGTCTTAATTGTTGAAATTTAAACTCCTTTTGCGTTCTCAAGGAACTCGGAAAATACTTATCCATAAAAATTGTCTTAAATTGTTGCCACACTCTTAGAACTCCTTGTACCATCATCAGGTTTGAAGCACTCTCCCCCCACCTAGCAGCGGGGCCCTTCAATAGATGTGACGCAAATGTCACCTTATCCTCTTCCCCACAGACCATGATTTGGAAGATCCGCTCCATTCCTGCCACCCACTCACGGGCCTTCACAGGGTCCAAAACACCATGAAACTCCTGGGGATTCATGCGAAAGAAATCCCGGAAGGTTCCACCCCCAGCTCCAGGAGAAACCACATAAGGATAAAGACCCCCATTCATTTGGTGCATCATCTCTTGCATGAATTGATGTTGATGTTGTTGCATGAATTGGAACATAGGAGCATTCCCGTCACCACTCGTTCGATCTTACTAGGAGGATTGACACTAGGACGACCACGTGTTCCACGCCTACCATCCACATCAGGCTCAATACCATAAACTTAACATTTAGTCCTACAATGATATTACGTGTATAAGCGGAAAGGAAACACTTATAATATTCCAAGGCTAGGTCAAGGATACGACCTGCTCTGATACCAACTGTAATACCCATATATAAAAGACATACTTCAAAGCATATTTTTCATATATAAAAATCAAGTTTGGTACTGAAATACACAAGTTCTTAGCAACACATTGCATAAGTATAGCCACTACAACATAAGGTACAGAAACAAGGCTAAAATTTATACAAGATGTTCAAAAAAATACAAAAGTCTAAGAACTAGATCCGAAGATCTCAAAAGTCCACATCGGAAGACAAAGCCATCAAACAAGTAAAGATAATCAAATCGCCTTATCTTTACCCTTTTCGGAACCTGAGGTACCTGAAATAACAACATCAACATGGGATGAGATAAAACATCTCATTGGGTTCCCTATCTTAGAGTTCTCTCGGCTCTAAGGGTTTATCCCAAATACATCTCACAAATTTCCACAAACCATCTCATACAAGGAACAATAACTAAGGGGAAATAAGGTCCACACATGACCTCAATATAATAATAAGAGAAACGTCTACCTCAGGTCTTTACGGATGCTTCATGGGACTAAGGGCAACCCACCTCAAGGCTTACTCAAGACCTTACAGAGGGTTTAACATAACACTTTCTTCAATCTTTACGGATGTTTCCCGTGGGACTAGAGGTAACCCACCTCAAGACTTACTCAAGATTAACACATAATTAGTATAACACTCGCCTCAAGTCTTTACAGATGGGTTTTGAGAAAGGAAACTGGATATGCCCTTGTGTTGTTTTTGAATATGAAATTTGAATTGGCACTTGTGTGGGCCTCGAATATGGAATCTGAATTGGTGTTTGTACCTCCCTTCTTTGATACGGAATCTGAGTTGGTGCTTGTGCCTCCCTTCTTTGATATGGATCTCAAAAGGTTTTATGGCCGCCATTTCATCCATCTTCCTTGAATATCCGATTTGTACTACCTCTTGATCCATTAGCTGTTGGAGAATCTTCCTCATCTTTTTACATTTTTCGGGGTTGATAATACAACCTATACAATTGGCGTGCAACCTTTCAAACGTTTCATACCCAATAAGTGCTTACCTTATCTTCTTCATAGGAGTCTTTATTTGATCTACCATTTTAAACAAGACATTCTCTTTAATCCCTTCAATTGCATTAACATTTTCCCCAATGTGTCCAGGTAACGAGTTATTCCCCACATTTGGTCCTTCGGGAGTGAAGTTGATGACCTTCTGGTCCAGCAGCTCTTGTAGTTTGAACTTAAGATCTAAGCAATTTTTTGTGGTATGCCTCGGTGATCCTTCATGGTAGTCACATCTTACATTGGGATTATATGCTAGAGGGAGATTCCTAAATGGAGGTTGTAATGGCTTGATCTCCACAAATCCTTTTTGAATTAAGAATTGTAGGATCTCAGTGTATGGTGAAGGAAGAGGATCAAAATCTTTCCATGGCCTCTTTTGCTCTCTTCTAGGATACTTGTTTTGTTGCTGATTTTTTGTGGCGCTCCTCTTGGTTATTGTAATTGAAAAATAGGAGGTGCTTGAGGCAGGTATTGATTAGGAGCCATCGTTGCCACATACGGATTGTAAGATATAGGTTCCATAACATTGACATCCCCCTTCTTGGAGTTATTAGCAAAATATCTCTTGTTATTGCGTTGATTTTAGGGTACCTTCCTGATTTTCCCGATCTTCAATCCATATTCAATTCTTTCGCCAATAAGAACCAAATCAGTAAATCCTGTCAATATCGATCTTATCATCTTCTTATAGTATGATGATGGTAGGTGTCGTACCTCGAAAAAATGCGATCCTCGTGATGGACGCGAAAAGAATCAACAGAGTCGCCATCTAATTCTATTTATTTTAATTAAAGAAAAGGGAGATATAGATACATGTAATACCTCAAAATTTTCCCTCTCATTCCCTCAACATTTTGCATAGCATTTTGCATACATAAATTCATATAATAACCAACAACATTGCATCATATTCATCATGGCTGAGGCAAAGGTATGTGATCAATGATTGGAGAAATTGAAAGCTATACAAAGGCAACCAAAGGGCCACAAAGCTTCTCAACCTTGTGCAAAGGGTTCACAACATCCCACAAGTCTTCATTGGAAGCCACAAGCCATGGAAAGATTTGAATGGATCAAAGGAAGCAAGCAGTACAACATCTCCTGATGAAAAGGGCCAATTTAGGGTTTCACTTCTATTGGGCTTCTCCATGAAATTTTGATTCAAAGTGGATTCCATTGTCTTATATATGAATTCAAGTGCTTATGGTTCAAATTTCATCCATAGAAACATTTTGAAAAGGGTTCAATTGGCCAGATGACTGAAAATCAGGGATTTGGGGAAATGTCAACCATGCTGAAGAAAAAGTCAACTCCTGACTTTTTGAGATCAAAATCATGAAATTAGGGTTACAAGGATCCTATGGTTCTAATTTGATCAATAAATGAAGGAGTAATCAAGAGAAATCAAGAAAACCAAAACTTACCATTTTTGGAAAATTAGGGTCTCTAAAAATGGCAAGTTTTGGCCATTTTTGCAGCATCTTTGAGAGAGGCCATCTCCCAAAATATGAGGGCTATCAAATTCTACCTTAAGCCAAATAAAGAGGACATATTGAGCTTCAAATACATAGGTAGAACTCACTTATAGCATTAAAATTGAGAGAGATATGATTTTGCAAAGTTTGAGCAAATTAGGGCAAAACTAGGTCATGGGCGAGGCAACTTGCAGGCCAGCACACGCGCCCTGCCTGGAAATTCATCAAACAGGTGGTGTTCAAGTTCTCAAGCCATATTTCTCAATATAAAAGGCTTCAAATTAATTTTTTGTGGACTAAAAAGTTGTTCCTTGATATGATTCCTATAATGTTGATGTTCAAAGTTTTTCCATTTGATCAAAGGATTGAAAGTTATAGAGGAACAAAGTAGGGAGGTTGCAACTGGTCAAACCTAGGCCAATTGACACAAGGTAAGCCAAATTCGTGCAGGCCAATATGCAGTCTCATGGCATGAACTTCAATGACCAATTTGGTGTACTTGGAAGTTTTGTTTTATCATGAACCAAACACCAAACATGTTCTATGCATCCTCCTTTTCAAATTGATCACAAGAATCACACCATTTGATGCCTTGCTCATGAAGAAACAATCAATGGAAGATCACTATGTAAAACCTGTTTGCTTGTAGCATAAGTCAGTGCATTGTAACATTGTTTTCAAATACAGTCACTTGTCTACACTAGCTAACAGGTTGGTATCACATTACAATGCATTCAAGTGTGTTTAGGGGATCTTGTACATGTCTATGCATGGTAATCACAATGCACCTCATGGGTTGTTGTAAACACCCAAAATTTTCCCTCACTTTTTCTCACACCATGGCTTGTGATCTTTCATTTTTGCATTAGCATGAGCATACCATCTCATATTGCATGTTTGTTTCACTGCATAGTTCCATTTTCATCTACATCTAGGGTTTGTGATCTGAGCCATCCAAGAATCAATTCGAGCCATCCCAATGGTCTTGAAACTTTCCAAGAGGTTCCATGTGTGTTATATGATCATATTATTCTCCCCATAGTCCATGGAAGTCAAGAAATCACAAAGATTGGCAAAGGCATGGAGGCAGAGCTAGGGTTTTCCTGCACAGATGACCAAAATTAGGGTTTTGGTTTCAGAGGCCTTAACTCCAAATTTTTTGGTCATTCTTGTTTCTAATGTTCTTAATATGTTATAAGGATCATGTGTACCAAGTTTTATGAAGAAATTCATTGTGGAAGTCATCTGATCATTGGGTAACGTCTTGAGCAAGTTAAGTCAAAATCAGGGCATCTGAGGCCCCCAACAATGGAACCAAAGGATCATTTTCATCAAATTTAGGTTTTATGATCTTTATTTGATCTTAGAAGTGGTTGGAAGTTCACAAGATTGAATAATTTTGAGCCAATTGCAAACTTGCCATTTTTGGAAATAACTTGTAATGGAAACTTTCCATTTTGGGAAAGATTTTCAACCTCCTCTTTCATGACCAAATATGCTTCAAATGAAACATTAATGGACATGAAAGTTGTAGATTAGGTCTTCCCTTTTCAAAAAGTACAAGAACATGTCTTGATTCATCCTAGAACTCAAGATATGGCCTTTCAAAGTTTGCAAAAATCACATAATTTTCAAGTTCATGTCAAAGAGGGATTTTTGCATATTGGCATTTCAAGCTTCTAAGTAACCTCTAATCCACTCAATTATATCACAACATGTTAATGCAACTTGCCAAGATCATAATTGGCCCAAGGATTGAAGCATTTCATGGCTTGATTAATAAGAAACATCAAAGTTGTAAAATTGCATAAACATTGAAATCTCTTCATCCAAGCATTACAGCTCACTTCTATTAATCCAAGGGCTCCCCACAAACTCTGTTGAGGCCAAGACACCCCTTGAAACAGCTCTGCACCATGCCCATACCTCAAGTACACAAATTTGACTTTTTTGCAAAACCTCACATACCAATCACATTATGCCACTAACCACTCTCTGACCAATCAAGACATTACAAACAAAGGTTATGGAGCTCATTTGATAACACATTCAAGCCTGAAACATTGGAGAACTCAAAATTCACAAAATCACCTAAAAACTTACCTTCTTCGATTCTCACACCTCAACCATCAAAACTCATTCATTCTTTCACCATTCATCTCAAAATCACCTAAGGATCACAAAGCAACCCTCAAAATGGCCTAAAACCTCCCAAATCAAAAATATGATTTCTGCAAAACCAGAACCAAACACTTCAAAATAGCCATCACAAACTTGTTCTAAGCATTGCAACATCATCAGGGAGCTCATTGGGGTTGGTTTGCATCAAAGAAAAGGCCAAAAAGCTCCAAACCGAAAAGCTTCAACTCAGGTATACCTCAAGAACAAATTTTCCAGAAACCTTCTTTTAAGTTTTACAATGATTCTATATGTTCTATAGATCACAATGATATGTTTAGTTTCGAAAATGGTTGAGAAATGAGCATGTATTGTTGTTCTGAAAGTTTGCCCAAAAATCTTGTTTGCTTCAATTCTTGCTTTTGATGAAATATAAATGTTATATGATGATGGATTCTTGTTTAGGGAGGGTAGAATATCATTTCTGGAGCTTTAGAGGTTTTAATTTGACTTAGGGAAGAAGTTGAGGTTTTGAGTGGCCGGAGAAGATGACCGGAGCTAGCTCCGGTCACCTGAAAATCATTAGAACCCTAATTAGGGTTAGCTACCCAGATTGATTTCCCACCCTTGGATCATGTTTTAATTAGTGTGTGGATGGCCCAGATGAAGTCATTAACCCTAACCCTTAATTATTTAATTTAATTAGGATTATTTG
Organism: Lathyrus aphaca; assembly: GCA_963966055.1. NCBI lineage: Eukaryota > Viridiplantae > Streptophyta > Magnoliopsida > Fabales > Fabaceae > Lathyrus > Lathyrus aphaca. The sequence continues at coordinate 286,406,123 of OZ014519.1, read as the reverse complement.
AATTAATTAAATCAGAATCAATCCTGACCCTTGGATAGCGCGCACAGTCAAAATCCCACCCCTAGGTTTGAATCTTAGCCACTGGATCAGATTACTTTCATTTTAATTCATTTTATTTCATTTTCTTTTCATTTCTTTTGTCTAATTCATAAAAAATATCAAAACACTTTCAAAAAATATGATTTCTTGCATTTCTGTTTTAAATATTTTTCTCAACCTGAAAATGATTTTTATTTTATTTTTTGCATTTAAAAAGTATTTTTAAAATATTTAAATGTTATTTTTAATTAATTAAAGTATTTTAATTAATTAAAAATACATTTAGGTTTCTAAAAATCACCAAAAAAAATCATGAACCATTCTAATACATTAAGAAAAAATTTCAAACTCTTCATACAAATTTCTTTTTAGGTTTGATCATAATTTCACAATTTTCTTTGAATTAGGATTCTTAAAAATTACATTTTTCTAACCCTAACTTTAAAAAATCATTTCTGCCTAACCATGAAGAGTTTGAACTTGATTCTTTTTGCATTATTTCACATATTGCATGTAGTTTCTAGGTTATTTACCTCATGAATTTATCTTGCATTTTCAAATTGATTTGCATTTTCCTTTGAGAATCACCCAAAAACCCTAGCAAACTTAGAAAAATCATAACTTTGAATAGGATTAGCTTCTGACCTTCTCCTTTGGGGTGTGATTTAATATGGGTTTAGGGTTTGATTGAGTTTAGTTTCAATTTTTTATAATGTTGTATGCTTCTGTTTTGTTCATTTGCATCTCACATGTCCATAAAACCCTAATTTCTCATGTTCATTTGCATTCACCTTGCATATCCATCATCATATGAACTTGACATGACATCGCAAGAATTCATATGTCATCTTAGACATCTTAGGACATGTTAAAACATTGCTTGATAATTTCTTCATTCATTTTCCATGTCTTGCATTCACTTCATTTCATAAACATCCATGTGTTTTCAAGCTTCTAAGCATGCTTTCATGACATCTCATCTTTGTATGATCATTCATATGCACATTGTATGACTTTGCATCATCTCATATGCCATTTTCATTGCATAATCACTTGTGACTTTGGTCATTGCATCTCATTTCAATTCATTTCTTCATGCCTTATGTCTTATGCATTCATACTAACATTTCAGGTAGTTTTGGTAAGTTATTTTGGGAGGTGGATTTGCCTTCACTTCCCACTTCTTCTTATCTCATTCATATGCATATTTACATGTCTTTGAGAGTGAATCTAATTCACTTATGTTCCACCTTTCTTACTTTCTTTCTTTAAGTTACTTATCTTCTTCAGGAAGTAAGTAACTTATTATTCTTCTTCCTTCTCTTTCCATCTGCTTCTTCCATTGGTGGCCTTGAAGATATTCTCTCTTAAGCCTAACAAACCATAGGATATCCAAGAATGATAACTTCTAGGGTTATGTATAGTCCCCCTTATTCTTTTACATTTGAGTCTCCTTGAGTCTCTCTTCTCATCTCAATAATCAGAGACTAAACTCTTAAAGTTTTAGGACTTTGCAATTAGGGTTATGCATGCATCCTTCTCTTAGGATGGAGTGTATAACTTTAAACCTAAGTATTAAACCTTTAATTTGTTTATACATATTAATCAAATCACATTAATAATCACTAAGACTTTATCTTGTAACTTGGGCCTTACATTAGGGTTCTATCTCTTCCTCATGGTTAAGAGGGACTAACCCTACTGTTTAATGGACAAGTCCTCCTCAAGTTGTCTTACAAACTTAAAATCCACTTATTAATCTCATACTTTAATTAAAATCCATTTAATAAAGGCTTTTTATATAATGAATTTAATCCCTAACCATGGATCAAGTTGAGGTATCTTCCCCAGCTTAAGTGCTCTCATCTATTATCCTTCTATTAGGATGGTGTAATGAGTTCACTAATCTGTGATTAGAGATTAAACTCATTACTTAACACTAAACAAAAAACCCAAAAACATCTAATTAATCATAAGTAGGTTAATGATCTTAATCCTACATCATTAAGGTAATTAAGTTGAGATGTTTATCTCATACTTAAGTAAGCTTATTATCCCTAATCAGGGAGAATATAATGAGTTTACAAGCCCTTGATTTAGGCTTAAATTCATTAACTTATGAAAAACACCAAAAAACAATAAAAGATTGAAAACACAAAAACAAATAATAATCGTCTCCTTCGGGATTCTTTTCTCATCACACTCATTCATAAACGAGAACTTGCTTCTTCCGTCTAGTGCAAGACAGTTAGCACTCGAGCCAGACGAGTCATACACTTGAGCATAGGCAAGTAAGCAGTTCATAGTCAATTTCATCTTCAGTCTCTTTGAGTCGAACTATGGTGTTCTGACTTCCTCATTGCACGAGAGGATACGTAGGCATAACTTAACAGTTATCGAACAAAAGTCTCTTTGTCATCCCCCTCTTTCAACATTCTTTCTAAGCCTCAGTCCTGAGCATTTCACTTCCTTTTGCACTGACACCTGTATATTCTATTCTTAGCTTTTGCACACAGCTAGCACATACACTACCCCTTTAAACACAATCTTTTAAGCGTGGATCTCTTCGAGTACGACGGACAATCTGGGTGCTAATACCTTCCCAGGTTGTAACCAACCCCCTTTCTCAGTTTCTCTGGTTCGTAACCGTCTTATCCATCATTTTCTAGGTTTATGCAACATTACCTTTCCTTTGGGATAAAAATGCCTAGTTGGCGACTCTATTCAATTCACCTTCATTTCTCTTTTCGTGGACCGTTTGCGTCTGCACCTGGATGCAAATCTTTGGGAGCGACAGTTGTCAAGCCAAGTGAGAATTCCATGACAAGATGTTTCAAGATGTTGCATTGGATCAAGTCAGCCTTACTTTATTACCTCACCCTCACTCTAATTGATATGTTCAGCTCCACATTGAATCCAGCTCGAATGAGGAAGTTTCTGGAAGATCCAGCTGGCATAACTGCCATAACAACCTCACTCACTTAACTCCACTCACTCAGTTAACTCAGGGCATGTTAACCATGGTTAAAGGCCCTATAAAAGGAACTTACCACTTCAGTTTGCAGGTTTAGAACATCATTTCATCACAAATCACCAAAATTCTCAAGCATTCTCTCTGAATTTTCACACTGCATTTGGCTTTGAGGAGAATTCATCTTCAATCAGCTAGATCCATTCTTCTTCAATTCATCATTTCCATCACCTCAAGCACAATCTCCATGGATTGCATAGCCTGAAACTTCAAGGATCAAGCATTTCACATTTGGAAGCTTCATTGCATTTTGGATCCAAACTCCTTAAATTGCATCAATATGGTTTCATTCATCTTCAGTTCATCATCAGAATCATCTCAAGTATAGGATCCATGGAATTCACAGCTTGAACCACCAAGAATTCAACACTGCATAACATTGATCTTCACTGCATTTTCATCAACAACTCAAGATTCATAGCTCCTAGAGTGTTTATTTCACTTTCTTTGATCAAGATCAAGATCAAGATCAAGCAATCTAAGGGTTCTCCTTTTTGGTCTTCTAGGATGTCCTGAAATTTCACTTGCTCAAATTGTAGGTTTTCCATTGGTTTCATGTTGATTGAAGCTTGATAGAAGCTATTGGATGGCTGGCTAGTTGATATGCACTCTAGGTGCTTAGATTCAATTTTCCAGGCTGATCTTCTTGTTTTCGATTCATGAGATTTAGGAAACCTAAATGGATTGTGAGGCCATATTTGTGATCAGGGAAGAGAGACGAACACCTTGATGGTTTTATCTTTCATTTTAGTGTTGATTTGTGTTTGCCCTATCGGAGCTTAGCCGGAGAAAATGACCGGAATTCATCTCCGATAGTCTGAACAGTGCCCTAAAATTTAATGCAAGAACATGTCACAGCCATTGATTAGTCTTGATCCAACGCCCATAGTGTAGCCAACGCATTAATGAAAACGTGCATTGCACGTGGAAATTTTGTGAAGCATTTATTCAGTGTACTCTTGGCACCCCCCAGAACCAACTTTGTGACCATGTCATACTTGTTAAATCATTATTATATACCTCATAAGTGTTTCACACACATTTTCAATTTTTTCACTTCAAGTCTTTGGTCCTTGTGCTTCATGTAGTGTCATATGCCTCCTTAAGACTTCAAAACTTCCCATTTAGGTTCCTTAACCCTAATGCCATTGACTCCATGTCCTTTGTGACCAATTTTTGTGTTTAAACCACATTTTAACACTTCATCAAGCTCCTGGTTTTTTCATGAGAAATTCAAATCCTCTTGATCATGTTTGATTTTATTCTAAGTCTTTTCCTTCCTTTGAAGTTCAATGTGAATTTCTTCTAATTTTCACACCATTCCACATAGTGTTTGAATCTCTTTCACTTGAGTCTCTTTTCTCCCATTTTTTTTACATCTTAGGGTACTTAAATTAAGTTTTAGCTCCTGTATTTTCTATTCACCTTTGATTTCATGCAAGTTTAGCATACTTAACCATTTAGGTTTCCTCATGTAACTTCACCTTAACTCCTATTAGGGTTTAGCTTCCGTTTAGGGCATAGTTTGAAGTTGTTCATTCTTATAGCTTTAGAATACTTAAGTTGAGTTTAGTTACTGACTTTTTAAGTTTGTTATCTTATAGGATTCCTTAGGCTTAAGTACTAACCTTAGGAGTTCATTAATATCCTTCCTTAGCTAGTAAGAGTTGTTTAAGAAGTTTGACATATCTTAATTGTTCATATTTCTTCATCATGCTAACATTTGTTTTGTAGGGGGAAGATATGTTAATCACTTCATTCCTCATCTCTTATGCATTTATTTTTTTTCCTTAGCACCTTGGTGCTTTGTTCATAGGACTCCTCTTTTTCTTTAGATTCAACTTAACTTCCTTAGGAAGTAAGTTAAATTCTAACTTGCTTTTTTCTTTTCCTTAGGTTAGATTCAACTTAACTTCCATAGGATCACCTTTTGTACATGATGATAACTTAGGGTTGTGTCTTAGTCCCCCATTAGCTTTGACGTTTGCCTTTTGAGTCTTCTCTCCTCATCTTCAAACAAAATAAAAACACACTTAATAAATGCATGAAAGAATCTCTTGTGTATAGCCTTATTCCATGGGGAACTTACATTCATTCCATCTTGGAATAGTGTAGGCTTGTCTAGCATGATGTACAAGTCTGATCAAGAGGTTATTTCAAAAAGGAAACTTAAAAGTAACTTCTTCACAAAATCTACAAAAACATGTAATAAGTTCAACAAGCTAGTGAACTTAAACCTTAACCCTTGGAAACAAGTCTTGGATAAATTTTCCTTGCTTGGTGTGCTTGTTCTATTATTCCATCTTGGAATGTAGTAGCAAGTACACATTCCATGGAAAAGAGTTTGAATTCACTTCCTTGTGCCAAATTCATAAAAAAAAACTTAAAATGCAAACAACAAACAATAAGTGACTTTCCTGCGGGAACTTCTTTTCTCATCTCATTCATTCTGAACATGAACTTGCGACGACTTGTCTCGTATGCAAGACGGTAAACGCACTCGTACCAGACGAGCCTGCAACACCTGAGCATAGACATACGCAGTTCCAGCCATAAAAAACACAACCAAAAGTTCTCGCCTTAGTTAGGCGAACTACGTCGACTCTGATCCTCATTTTCCCGATGAGGTACGTAGGCAGCGGGGTAGGGCCCGTTCGAGCACATTCTTTATTTTCCCTACATTTACCCCTTTATTTTTTTTCCATTTCTCATTCCAGTTCCATTTCCAGTTAGTAGTTCATTTGTTCAGCAACAGTTATATTCTTTTACCCTTTGAAACAAAACAAGCAAGCATGGATCTCGTTGGGTACGACGGACAATTTGGGGTGCTAATACCTTCCCAGGTCGTAACCGACTCCCGAACCTAGATCTTTGGTTCGTAAGGCCTCATCCTTTCCCTCTTCCTCGGGTTCATGCAACATTACCTTTCCCATTCTTTCGGGATAAAAATGTCTGGCTGGCGACTCTACCTTTTTCGCGCCACTTTCGTGTTTGTACTAGCATGAAAATCCCGGGAGCGACAGCTGGTGACTTTGCTGGGGATCGAACCCAGAATCTATGGTTTCCCTTGTAGAGTCAATCCTAGCGCCTGTTTTTTTTTTCTTTGGCTGTTTATATGTGTGTGTTGTTGTGTTTATTTACTATTTTCGTTTATAGTTTATTTTATAGTTTTGTTTACTGCTTTCAGTATTTATTTTCACATGCATCATATACTGGACTGTGTTGGTTTCATTTTTTCTGTGGGATAGGCTTTATTACTGTGAGATAAGCCAAATACCCAGCTTGAGTGCACCTAGGACTTAGAGTGGTTCCACTTTGGCTTCATGGAATTTTGCTATGTTGGTATTAGTGAGTTTCACGCCTTGACTTGCGACCTTCTTAGAAATGTATTGATGCCAGAATCTTTCTGGGGCAATACACTACCTTGATAATTATGTGCAGTCAAGGGACCGATCATTGAGAACTTTTGTGAAAACATCCTTCTCCAGTGATGACAGTGGCAGACCACATTTGTTGGCAAACCCACTCGCATTCGAGGGCCCACTAGGGACTCGCATAGGATGGCCTGGTTCTCTCATAGGAACCTAGTTAAGGAAAATTGTTCATATGACGATAGTATTGTACCCTTCAGGATGAATATACTATTGTCTCTCGATTCATTGCTTGAAGTTGGGGACTTCTGAGGGATGCTTGTGTCGCTCCCACCAAAATGACACCCGGGTCAGAAGGGGTACAGACGCGAACGGTCGGCGAAAGGAGGAAGAGGACACACAGGGGTGAACTCAGAAAGACAAGAGTCGCCAGCTAGGCATTTTTATCCCGAAGGAAAGGTAATGCTGCATAAACCTAAGAAAAGATATGGATAAGACGGTTGCGAACCAGAGAGACTGAGAAAGGGGGTTGGTTACAACCTGGGAAGGTATTAGCACCCAGATTGTCCGCCGTACTCGACGGGATCCACGCTTAAAAGATTTTTGTTTCAAAGGGGTAGTGTCAATGCAATCTGTGTATCAAAGCTGGAAAGAATGCAAGTGTCGGTGTAAAAGAAATGTGAAGTGAGATGAAAAAGTGTCAGTGTAAGAACATAAGTGAAATGCTCAAGACTATGAGGCTCAAAGAATAATGCTGGAAGAGGGGGAATATACAGAGACTTTTGTTCGATAACTCTTAATGTCTTCTTGTCATTGGAAGATGCCCCAGGTGGGTATGTTTGATCCTCCAAGAAGCATTTAATGTCATGGAACCAAGGCTTATCATCTTTGACAGCGTCTGCTGCAAATACATATGCTGGTCTGTCAAGTCTGGACACTGAAATCCGAGGTACAAAGTTGGCAGCTTGAACTTTGATCATGGATGAAATGGTAGCCAGGGCATCTGCAAACTGATTTTCATCCCGAGGGATATACTCAAGCTTGACTGTTGTAAAGAAAGTCAATAACCTCCTTGTATAATCCCTGTAAGGTATCAGATGATCTTGGTGTGTGTACCATTTGTCGTTGGTTTGATTAACTACCAGAGCTGAATCTCCGAATACAGTCAAAGTTTTGATCCTGAGGTCAATGGCTTCCTCAAGACCCATAATACAGGCTTCGTATTCAGCTTCGTTGTTAGTGCAGTTGAAGGTGAGCTTCGCCGAGAAAGGCATGTGAACTCCCTTAGGTGTAATGAGTACTGCACCAACACCACGACCATTCATATTAACAGCCCCATCGAACATCATAGTCCGTTCTTCTTCCGGGTCAGGCCCTTCGGTGTGAATAGGCTTTTCATGATCTTTTGCTTTTATGAACATGATGTCTTCATCAGGGAAGTCAAATCTCATAGGCTGGTAATCATCAATGGGTTGCTCAGCAAGATAATCAGACAATACACTGCCCTTGATGGCTTTCTGAGATGTGTACTGAATGTCATATTCTGTGAGGATCATTTGCCATCTTGCAACCCGTCCGGTAAGTGCTGGCTTCTCAAAAATGTACTTAACTGGGTCCATCTTTGATATCAATAAAGTAGTGTGGGTCAACATATACTGTCTCAGTCGGCGAGCAGCCCACGCTAAAGCACAGCAAGTTTTCTCGAGCAGTGAATAACGTTGTTCACAGTCGGTAAACTTTTTGCTCAGGTAGTATATTGCATACTCTTTTCGACCAGACTCGTCATGCTGGCCCAGCACACACCCCATTGACTCTTCTAATACCGTTAAGTACATTATCAGAGGTCTTCCTTCAACTGGAGGCATAAGGATTGGAGGCTCTTGTAAGTATTCCTTGATTTTGTCAAAAGCCTTCTGGCAGTCTTCGTTCCACCTGACCGTTTGTTCTTTTCTTAACAGTTTGAACAAAGGCTCACAGGTTGCAGTAAGGTGAGATATGAACCGTGAAATGTAGTTCAATCTACCTAGAAATCCTCGAATCTTTCTCTGATTTTGGTGCAGGCATTTCTTGAATGGCTTTGACTTTATCAGGGTCAACTTCAATCCCTTTCTCACTCACAATAAATCCCAGCAGCTTACCGGATCGCACCCCGAATGTGCATTTGTTGGGGTTTAACTTCAGTTGGTATTTCCTCAGACGCTTGAATAACTTCAACAGGTTTACCAGGTGGTCTTCTTCTGTGAGGGACTTGGCAATCATGTCATTCACATAGCATTCGATTTCTTTATGGATCATGTCGTGGAATAACGTTACCATAGCCCGTTGATAGGTTGCACCAGCATTCTTCAGTCCGAACGGCATCACCTTATAACAGAACGTGCCCCAGGGTGTGATGAAAGTTGTCTTCTCCATGTCTTCAGGCGACATTTTGATTTGATTGTATCCTGAAAACCCATCCATGAAGGAGAACACCGAGAACTGAGCCGTATTATCCACCAATACATCAATGTGAGGTAATGGGAAGTCATCCTTCGGGCTGGCTCTGTTCAGGTCCCGGTAGTCCACACACATCCTCACCTTGTCGTCTTTCTTAGGCACAGGTACAATATTAGCGACCCACGGCGGATAGCTAGTTACAGCAAGGAAATCGGCGTCCCACTGTTTTTGTACCTCTTCTTTTATCTTCATTGCCATATCTGGGCGAGTACGGCACAACTTCTGTTTAACCGGCGGGCAGTCCTCTTTTAAGGGCAGCTTGTGCGTGACAATATCGGTGTCCAACCCTGGCATATCCTGATAAGACCAAGCAAACACATCCACATACTCTCGAAGCATGTCAATCAATTGCTCTTTCACTGAGTCTTGTAGGCAGGCCCCGATCTTAACTTCTTTCACATCTTCTTCCGTTCCAAGATTAACCGTTTCAATCTCCTCCTGATGAGGAGTGATAACCTTCTCCTCTTGCCTTAATAACCTGGCTAGCTCTTCAGGAAGCTCATAATCTTCTTCAACCCCTTCATCAGCTTGATAGATTGGATTGTCAAAGTCATACGAAGTCATAGCAGTGTTGTTATCGGTGTAGTCTGGAAGGCACTCTCTGCAAGGGTTTAGATTATTTATTTTAGTGATTGATTTTAATCTTGTTTAGAAAAAAGTGAAATGAAGTTTATCATTTTGGAAAACATTGCCATTTTATTTTGTACAAAAAGAAAAATGAAAAACAGTGAGCGGGAAAAAAAAACTCATTTGCAAAAGATGTCTGATATTCATTGATTGATCTGTTTGCACAAAATTACAAGATGGCCCGATTACAAAATGAGTCTTGTCATCTTGGGCAAGATGCAAGACTTGATGCATGCTTAAAAATACAGGAAATAATAATTACTCTGCAGGAGTAACCCTTATAATTTCCTGGGAAGACCAGCTAAGGACTTGGCTCCCCGGGATCCTTGGACGTATCCAGCTCTCTAGGTTGCGGTCGCTTTCCTCCTCGTCTTCCAAGTCGTTCACTGCATCCGGGGTGAGCATCCCCCCGCTGACAAAATTGGGCTTCTTGGCAGCCTCTGATTGATCTTGTTGAGTTGGTCTGTAACCCAACCCAAATTTGTCCTCCTTCTTTTCCACGGGCAGCAGCTTGCCCCAGCCTTGGGCAGTACCCTCTTCAACAACCTTCCTGGCTTGCTGATAAGATGTCATGGAGGTTCCAAGTACAGCAGATGCTTCATTTATGTTCAGGGCCTCAAATCCCTGGCTCATGGTTTCATGGATATCTCCATCCATCTCAATATACTTGTACGTAGCCAGATGGCTAACAAAAATATCTTCTTCACCACAGATGGTGATGATCTGGCCTTCCCACTCGAATTTCAGCTTCTGGTGAAGGGTAGACGTAACAGCGCCAGTGACATGGATCCAAGGTCTACCCAACAAACAGCTGTAGGCCGACTGAATGTCCATCACATAGAAGGTAATCTTAAAAGTTTGCGGGCCAATCATCACAGGCAGGTCAATCTCCCCAAGAACTGACCTTTTAGAGCCATCAAATGCTCTCACCACCAAATTACTTGGACGCAGTGCCAAGCCATCGTACTCCAGCTTCACCAAGGCTTTCTTTGGTAGAACATTGAGTGAAGACCCAGTGTCCACCAGTACATGTGATAGAACAGCACCCTTGCATTCTAGAGTGATATGTAAAGCCTTGTTGTGGTTACGCCCCTCAGTTGTTAAGTCAGCATTGGTGAAACCCAGTCCATGACTGGTATTGACATTTGCTACCACGGTTTCTAGCTGATTAATTGTGATCTCCTCTGGCACATATGCTGCGTGCAGGACTTTCAATAATGCATTCCTGTGAGCTTCAGAACACATTAGCAAGGATAATATGGAGATCTTTGAGGGAGTTTGGTGAAGCTGATCCACCACTTTGTAATCACTTCTCTTTATAATTCTCATGAATTCATCTACATCTTGCTCAAAAGATGTCTTCTGAGTTTCTTTGAGAATTGGTTCTTCAGGTATTACACTCTTCCCCTTTGCTTTTGCAGCAGCTTCTGCTTCGGCATTAGGTCTTTGTAATTGTGAGGCAAAAAGGCGTCCGCTTCTGGTGAAGCCTCCGCCTCCCCCAACATTATCAATCTGTGGAGAAGAGGTTGAAGAGTCCAAAGTGATTTTCTCTCTGTTGCAGTAGAGGTCAGAGCCATAATGCCAAGGGATGGCATTACTGCTTTCATATGGAACTGGTCCAGGCACCGTGATGGTAACTGGTCTGACTGCAGCAGAGGAGGGTACTGAAATGGTGTGCGGATCGTAGTAGATGGTGACTGGTGACCTGGCAGGAGATGCCACTGTTTGTTGTTGAAAATTGTTGTTTGGAGGAACATTTGATGGGTCATAATAAATAGTGACTGCCGAGATATCTTCATTAATTTTTGTTGGCGTTGTAGAAGGTCCTGCTGGATAAATGGATGTTGATGTTGTAGATGATTCTGCAGAATGAAGGGATGCTGATGTTGTAGAAGAAATGGTTGTTGACATCTGATTCGTTGAAATGATGGACGGAGCCATTGTTGATAGTACTGATGAATTGGTTGGAATGATTGTTGTTGCAGTTGTAGGAGAGTCAGGAATTGTTGCCAAAGGGATTGCTGGATTTGTAGGCGCCGATGTTGTGATCTGAAGTATACCACTTTTGATAAGACCATCTATGCCGCTTCTCAAGTTATCACACCCATTGACCGAAATATTGCAATAACCACAACCGAGCTCACACCCGGGGAACATCTGGCATTCTAGGAGCTGAGCTTTAATTTCTACCAGAGGTGTCCGAATCTGCCCAACACTGGTGATTAAGAAAGATGGCTTATCTTCCTCAATGGCATTAATTCTTGGTCCTCCATGATTGGGCATGGGATTCTTGTTGACATTTGGCGGGGGTGCAAAGTTTAGAGCTTTAGAATCCACCAAATCTTGTACCTTCATTTGTAAAGCCCTGCATTTTTCCGTACTGTGGCCAGGTGCATTGGAGTGGAAAGCACATCTGGCGTTGACGTCATAATTTCTTGGGAGATTGGAGGGATCTGGTGGTGCCAATGTCCTTAATTCAACCAAGTTGAGTTTCAGGAGTTGTGGCAATAAAGTGGCATAAGGCATAGGGATTGGATCAATCACCCTATTGGCCTGTGATGACTTTGCTGAAAAGGTATTTGCTGCTGATTGCTGTTGTTGTTGTTGTAGGTCCTTTGTGGCGGATACTGAACTTGCTGTTGATAGTGTGGTTGTTGTTGTGGTTGATATGCTGGTTGCTGAGGAATTGGAGCTGGAATGGTGACAGCTGCTACTGATCTGTGGACATACTGAGGTCTACCCCTGCTGGCATGAATAACATTAGTCTCACCGGTTCTTCTAGGTCCCACAAAAGGCTTCCTGGGATTACTCGACGAACTTGCACCATTATCAGTAATTTTGCCCATCTTCAGAAGGCTCTCAATTCTTTCTCCAGCTATAACTACATCAGCGAAGCTGGTGGAAGAAAAGGAAGCTAGCCTATCAATATATGTCCCTTGGAGGGTATTCATAAACATGTCGGCCATTTCTCTTTCCGACATGGGTGGCTGGACAACAGCAGCAAGCTGTCTCCACCTCTGGGCATATTCCCGGAAGCTTTCTCTGGAGGACTGAGACATTCCCATCAGAAGGGTCCGGTTAGGATCCATGTCCAGGTTGTATTGGTACTGCCTGATGAAGGCCTCAGCTAGGTCCTTCCAGCACCTGATAGTGGCCCTGGTCAAGTGAGAGTACCACTCCCTGGAAGTCCCGGTCAAACTGTCTTCAAAATAAAACATCCACAGTTTTTCATCCATGGTGTATGCCTTCAGTCTCCCCAGAAAGGATTGTAAGTGAGTTCGTGGACAGGAAGTTCCATTGTACTTCTCGAAGCACGGGGGTTTAAACTTGTGGGGAATCCTTACCCCATCCACCAACCCCATATCCATGACATCAAAACCCAGGGAATTTTGAGACTCCAGAGATCTCAACTTCTCAGCAATTTCATCAAACCTTCTATCATAGGCTTCATCCCCAGCTCCCATTACAGTGAATTGATCCTCTTGGGGGTCTTCTTGTAAGATTCTGCCTGCAGTAGTATTTCCTTGCACATTAGTCGGGATGTTGACTTCCGGGTGTAGATGAGGACCATATACTGGTGGGTTAACATGAGGCTGACCTCCCTCATTGTTACTTGTCCCTCCAGTTCCCAGATGGGGTTCTTCCGGGGTTTGCCTTTCTACCAATGCCCTCAATCTTTCTTGACTTTGGGCCAAGCCATTCATTACCTCCATGAACTGGGTCATTTGGTTTCTCATCTCCAGACTCTCATTAGCCATCTGAGTCCTGACTTCTGTCAGATCTTGTTGTACTTGGTCCATCTGGATACCAGGAAGATTGTTGCGAGTAGGATATCTGTGCGGACGGTTGAGAAGGAACACCCGACGGCGAGCAATAATTCATGAACCACAACAGAGTTAGATACAAATAACAATGACAAAACCTACAAAACAAAACAAAGGTTAGCATGCAATGCAGTATGCTTATTTGTTTCCAAGGTATCCGGCTTGTCTCTTGTTTTTGACCTTTCCAGACCCCTGAGGAAGATGTTGTGATGTTGCTTGAGAAAAGAAACCCAAATGGAAACAAACTAACAAATATATTACAAAAGGTGCATAGCACGTAGTCTGTTTTTTTACAACACAAGCCCCTGAGGGGTCAAAATACAACATAAAAAGAAAAGTACATGAAATGGAAATAACAACAAACAAAGAAGTCAAACATCTAATCCAAACTTATCCTTCTTAACCTCCTTCAAAAGTGCTTCAGTTACAGGATCAGCCGGATGCTTTGTAATGTTTCTGATAAGAAGGTTTCTGGTGGCAATAGCAGTGGTCAGCTTCTTGTACCTGTCTTGGTCCTTTGACCTCTTCACACCAGCCCTAAGCTTCAACTCTGAAATCTCCTTCTGGGCTGCCAGCAGAGCCTCCTGTTGCTTACTTTCATTGGCCTCCAACTGCTCAATCCTGTCCTGAGTTCTCTTATCCTCTTGAGTGCGAGCTTCAGTAATCCTGACCCACCTAGCTTGACTTTCATTCAGATAGACGTCAGTCTTAGCTTTCTGAAATTGGGCCTCTTTACAGGCATTCTTCAAAATTTGCTCTCCAGCTCTTGATTTCTTGATGTAGTCCTCTGCTTTCTCAATCCTGGCTAGATGATCCACCTTAAGCTTTTCCAACCTCTCGATGTCTAGACGACCATCACTCCTCTCCCAGAGGGTCCTCTTTAGAGCTTGAGACAGATTCTCATTCCTCTCTTTCAGTTTCTCAAACTCTTCCAGGCTGACAGTGGCTGGAGGTGGTGTTGTGGATGGTCCAGGTGCATCCTCAATAGTGAAAGGCATCCCAGAAATCTGAGCCCTAGCATGAGACCATTCATAATACTGAGCTGAAGCCACATTATTGCATCTCCCAAGAATGGCCATCCCTTTGGTCTGGATGTTGTCCCAAGCCCAGGATGCTTGCCTGACAACAGCCAGATTAGGCTTTATCTCACAATACAGGGTTTCAGCCAAGTCTTGTACTCTAGGAGGGTGAACCAAAGCATAGCCCAATTGTCTCTTAAACAGTAAAGGGTTGTAGTTGATGCAACCCTTCACTCCCATTAGAGGTACATTGGGGTACTGCCCACAGCTAGTAATTATGTCCCTGCCTTTGGTGCTCTGGGTGCACCACCTGATGTCATCTGAAGTCAAAGCAATAAGTCTCCTAGCCCAATTCTTCTGTTGGTGAGGATTCAAGAAAGCATCAGTCTTGGGCAAGTGTTTGAGCAACCAAGTGTGAAATAGAGGAGCATAACACCTCACCAACCTCCCTCTCTGCTTCTCATTCCTTTGGTGAACAGAATAATAGAAATCTCCCAGCAATGTGGGCACTGGGTTCCTTAGAAGGAAAAGATGAATGGCATTTTTGCTGATAAACTTGGGCTCATCTGCAAATAATATCACCCCATAAATGCTGAGGGCTAACAATGCACAAACTTCCTTCCATTCTCCCAAGGAGGCCTTCAGGATAGCCTGAGAAGTCAAGAAATCCAAGTGTAGACCAGAGATTCCAGCCTTTGTTGTCATGTTCTGCTTAATCAAAATAGGCTCCAGGTACAGTGCTTTTGCCACTTCTTCATTGCTGGGAAAAGCCATCTCTGGGTTGAAGGGGATACCACCCCTGACAGGTACTCCAATCAATGATGAGAACTCCTCCAGCAGAGGTCCTAGCAGAAAGTTCTGGAAAGTGAAACATCTCAAAGGAGGGTCATAGAACTGTAAGCAAGTGTGAATCAAACTCCTCTGAGAAGGGTCCAAGTCCATAACCATATCAAGGATGCCTCCATAATGCTCTCTGAATAGTGGGATATGGTCTGGAGTGATAAGTGCCTGGACCTGCCTGATGCCAGCCAGCACAGGCTCAAAGAAGTGGTATGAGATGTTGCTCTTCTTGGGTGCCATGACTGCTGATGAAGAGCTGAGAACAAGTGCTGATGAAAAGGACTGATACTGGTGATGAGCCACTGATAGGCTGAAACTGGTGATGAAAGTAACTGAAGCAGGTAGCTGATGAAGATAGATGAAGCAGATCACTGATGAACAGGGGTCTATGCAGATAAAGGGGTCAAAACCAAGCCAAAATAGGATGTGGATACCCTGAAAAACAAATAAAAAATTTTTAAATGATGCAATGATGATGTATGCAAATGATATGCAAGGGTTTGTGATCAAGCTAGATCTGATTACTGCCTTGATATAAGTCCATGTATGTTCAAGAAGTCCAGATGGAGGTTCAGAAGTCCAGTAACCTAGGTGGGGGACTCAAATAAAGAGTCACATGTCCAGGGTTCAAATCACAAGAACTGTCCCAAAATGGAGTACTCTTAATCAAAACAAAGTATCAGGGTATGCTGTGGTCAAGGGTACCTGCAAACCTGTAAACAGCCCAACCCCCTCACAGGTGGTGTTCTAAAACAAAGATCCTCAGACTTGGATCAGTTATGAGAAGTGTAAACACTTCTAACCCGGAGGTACAGTGTTTACAATAACCATAAAGGATCCTCCTCTAATTCGCCTCAGTTTCTGAAGGTCATAGTAAAGGTCATCCAGACTTAGCAGGCTTCCCAGATAGCCCTAGCACTACAGGAGATCTGTAGCACATAGTTCTCAAGAAGAAACCCATATCTGAACCGTGTTTCATATTCCCGCACCAGACCGAAATGGAATGGGAAAGAACATGAACCACTCTAGCCTAGGTGTCACTTAGGTCCCAGGTATAGGACCTCAAACCCTCAATAAAACCCCACCCACCAAAGCAACAAAACCAGATCCAGCCAGACAACAGTATGATAGTATGATGTATATAAAGCTGTAAGGAAAGCAATAAATAACTGTACATAAAGCAATAAATAAAGCAAAAATACAAACACAAATAGCACATAACACCCCGGTAAACACAAATCAAACAAGCGCTAGGAGGAACCCACAAAAAGAACCAGAAGCCCTGGTTACAGTATAAGGGTCCCCAGCAGAGTCGCTAAGCTGTCGCTCCCACCAAAATGACACCCGGGTCAGAAGGGGTACAGACGCGAACGGTCGGCGAAAGGAGGAAGAAGACACACAGGGGTGAACTCAGAAAGACAAGAGTCTCCAGCTAGGCATTTTTATCCCGAAGGAAAGGTAATGTTGTATAAACCTAAGAAAAGATATGGATAAGATGGTTGCGAACCAGAGAGACTAGGAAAGGGGGCTGGTTACAACCTGGGAAGGTATTAGCACCCAGATTGTCCGCCGTACTCGACGGGATCCACGCTTAAAAGATTTGTGTTTCAAAGGGGTAGTGTCAATGCAATCTGTGTATCAAAGCTGGAAAGAATGCAAGTGTCGGTGTAAAAGAAATGTGAACTGAGATGAAAAAGTGTCAGTGTAAGAACATAAGTGAAATGCTCAAGACTATGAGGCTCAAAGAATAATGCTGGAAGAGGGGGAATATACAGAGACTTTTGTTCGATAACTGTTAAGTTATGCCTACGTATCCTCTCGTGCAATGAGGAAGTCAGAACACCGTAGTTCGACCCAAAGAGACTGAAAGGTAAATTGACTTGGAAACTGCTTGATTGTCTATGCTCAAGTGTATGACCTGTCTGGCTCAGGTGCAAACTGTCTTGCATTAGACGGAAGAAGCAAGTTCTCGTTTGTGAATGAATAAGATGAGAAAAGAATCCCGGAGGAGACGATTATTATTTGTTTTTGAGTTTTCAGTCTTTTATTGCTTTTTGAAGTTTGTCATAGGAAAATGAGCTTAAGCCTAAACCAATGGGTTAGTAAACTCATCACATCTTCCCTCTGATTAGGGGTAATGAGAATACCTTAAGTGTGAAGTCAGCATCTCACACTTAATCACCCTGGTGTAGGATTAAGATCATTAACCTACTTGTGATTATTTAGATGTTTTTGGAGTTTTTGTTTAGTGTTAAGTAATGAGTTTAAGCCATAATCAGGGATTTAATGGACTCATTACACCATCCTAATAGAAGGATAATAGATGAGAACATTTAAGCTGAGGAAGGCTCCTCAACTTAATCCATGATTAGGGATTAACCTCATGACAAAACAAGGCCTTTATTAAATGGATTTTAGTTAATGATTGGATTAAGAAATGGATTTTATGATTTGTAAGACAACTTGAGGGGGACTTGTCCATTAACACTAGGGTTAGTCCTTCTTAACCAATTAAGGAAGAATTAGAACCCTAATGCAAGGCCCAAGTTACAAGCTTGATGTCTTAGTGATTATTAGGTGGATTGATTAAAGGACTTAAACACATTAAGGTGTTAACACTTAGGATTAAAGTTATACACTCCATCCTAATAGAAGGATGAAGGCATAAGCTTAATCACAAAGCCTTAAAGCCTTTAGGGTTTAGTCCCTGATTATGAGATGAGAAGAGAAAACTCAAAGGAGACATAAAGGCAAAAGCTAAATGGGGGACTAAACAATCCTAAAATGTTATCATGCTTGGTCATTCCTAGGGTTTGTGAGGCTTAAGAAAGAAATATTCAAAGAGCCACCAAGGAGAGAAGCAGATGATAGGAGCAAAGAGAAGCAAAACAACTTGCTTCACTTAAGAAGTCAAGTTGCTTGAAGAAAGAAAGGTAAGATGAACAAGAATGAGCAAGCTCAATCCAATACACATACAAAATGCAGCAATGATGCATAAGAGAGATGAAAAGAGATTGTGAGAAGTGAAGGCAAATTCACTTCTCAATACAACTTACCACCTGAAAAGTTAGTAAAAGAAATGAAATGTAATGCAAATGAGATGAAATGGCATGATGCAAGACAAAGTCAGAAGCAAATACATGATGTTAATGATGCTAAGAGATGATGTAAACACATGACAAGAGATGAGAATGATCATACAAGCATAAGGATGCAAATGAGGCATGCTTTGAACCATGGATGTTCATGAAAAGTTATGGAATGCAAAAGACATATAACATAGAAAATGAAAGATGCAATGATCAAACATGATTCTAATATGTCCTTAGATGTGTTATGGATCAAATGGATGCACCAAATGTCATGGCAAGTCATGGTATGCAAGCAAATGGAAGATGGATGCAAAGGAAGGCCCAAATTAGGGTTTATGATCAATGCACAAAACAAAATTCAAAACCAGAAGCAAACATCATGATACAAATTTGAAAATGCATTCAAAGGAACCCTAAACCTATACAAACTCACTGCCCAAAGGAGGTGATCTAGCTCTTAACCTAGTGAAAGTTATGAATTTCCTAAGATTGCTAGGGTTTTAAGGTACCTTGTCAAGAAAAATGCAAAACAAAATGAAAATGCAAGATCAATTCAAGCCAATTTTATCCTATAAACTATATGCTATACAAGATGCAATGCAAAAAGAATCATCATCCAACTCTCAATGGTTAGGCAGAAATGAATTTTTGAAGTTTGAAACAAAATAATGCCTTGAAATGAATTTAATTCCATTGAAAATGATCAAAAGGCATCAAGAACAAAAAAGAAATTTGGTTTGAGAGTTGGACAATGCTTCTAAATGTTTGAAAATGTTACATGAATTTTTTTGTGATTTTTAAATACCTAAATGTATTTTTAATTAATTAATTTCCATTAACTAATTAAAAATAAACATTTAAATGATTTAAAAATAATTTTTGATGCAAAAAATAAAAATAATAAATGTTTTTGTGTTCTGAAAAATAATGAAAACCTTGACAAAAATTTTCATAATTTTTAAACATTTTTTGCTATTTTAAATTAAATGTACAAAACAAATGAAATAAAAATGAAATAAAAATACAAATAAAGAGAAAGTCAGCGCAATCAAGGGCCAGCATTCAAACTCAGGGGGGAGGGAAAGACTGCGCGCGCTCATGGACGGTTGAGATTGCTTCTGGAAAATTTGAATTTAAACCTAATTAATTAAGCTGATTAATTTGAATTAGGGTTTAATGACAAATCTGGGCCACACACGCGCGCGGGAGATTGACTTAGTCAACCAGATCAACGCTCCACATTCAAACCTGGACCTAAACCCTAATTATCATTTAATGACTCTCAGACGGCCGGAACAGTGTTCCGGTCGTCTTCTCCGACGAGTCCAAAACCTAATCTTCTTCTCTAGACAAAATCAAAAGCTCTAAAGCTCCAGATCACATCTCCTAATCACCCTGAACACGAATCAAGCATCAAAACAAATTTATATAACCTACAACTCAAGATATGGATCAAAACATAAAAATCTGGAAAAGTTTCAGAGCTTCGATACAGGCTTATTTCTCAACCATTTCAAAAAGTAAAAACATCAGAGTGATCAGCAAAGCATGAGGAACAATCTAGGAACTTAAAAACTCATTTCTGGAAAAAAAGTTCTTGAGGTACCTGAGCTTGAGCTTTCTCAGTTTGCAACTTTATGGCCTCCTCTCTTTGTGCAAACCACTCCTCTTGAGCTCCTGATGAAGTCTTGATGCTTGGAAAGAATTTCTTTTGACTGATTTGGTAGTTTGATCCAGTTCTGTTCAGGAGAGGTGAGAAATCGTATTTGGTTTGTGTGAGGTTTTGGGCTGTTTCAATGGTTGGTTTGTGATCAGTGGAAAATTTTGAGATCAATGGTGAAGTTTGTTTGAATGTTTGATGCTTGTGTTGTGTGTTTCGAAAGGTTTTGCATAAGAGGTGAAAAATGAGAATGCTGGCTTGTGGGCAAGATCAGAATGAGTTGTGTTATGTGTTGGGTTGCTTTTGGTACACATTTCAATCCTTGATAGGTCAGAGAGTTGTTGTGGAGCAGTGTGATTGGTATGGAGCAAAATGCACAAAGTCAACTTTTTGTGTAAGAGAGGTATGGGCCATTTCTGTCTAGGTACAAAGCATGGCTTGGCTGCAGCTTGAAACAAGGAGAACCATGGAAGAGGTTTAGAGGCAATGCAGCAAGTTGAATGAAGTTTATGAGATGTTTTGCAAATTTCACAAAGTTTGGCCCCTTTGGAAATTCATGAAGTTCAAAGCATCAAAATGCATAATTCTTGGGCCAATTCTGATTTTTAGAAGTCACATGATCATGTTGTAATGAGTTTGTGCACATTTGAAGCCTTTAGAACAATTGATCATACCATTTTGCAAAATGCCTCTTTGGTGGAAAACTTGAAATTATGTGATTTTTCCCAACTTTGACAAGCCATAACTTTTGATCCAAAATGAATTAGAATGAGTTCTTTTACTTTTTGAAAAGGGAATGATCCATTCTACAACTTTCATGACCAAAGTTTTCCCATTTGAAGCATTTTTGAATCAAAAAGCAAGGGTTGAAAAAGTTTCCCAAAATGGTAAGTTTCCATTATAAGTCATTTTCCCAAAAAGTCAACTTTGCAAATGGCTTGAAATTATTCAAATTTGTGAACTTCCAACATCTTCTATGATCAAATAAAGATCATACACAACCAAAATGATGAAGAACACCCTTTGGTTGGGTCATTGGGGGCCTCAGATGCCCTGATTTTGCACTGACTTGCTCAAAAAGTCAACTCTTGATTAGATGCCTTCCCCATTGAATTTATTCATGAAAATTGATATGCATGATCCCTATACCATATAGATACCAATAGAAACAAGAATGACCAAAAAATTTGGAGTTATGGCCTTTGAAACCAAAACCCGAATTCTAGGTCATCTGTGCAGTTAAACCTGGCTCTGCTTCCATGCCATTCTCAGTTCTTGTGATTCTTTGACTTTCTTGACCTTGAGAGAATATAATATGATGCTTGAACATACATGGACCCCTTTTAAGTGATTGATGACCTTTGGAGTGGCTCAAGAAGCTCTTGGATTGCTCAGATCACAAACCCCAAATGCAGATGACTTTGAATCAATGCAGTGAATCAAAAATGCAATATGAGATGCTATGATTGAACTTATGCATATGAAGAGATCACAAGCCATGGTGTGAATGGGTGAGGGCAAATTTGGGGTGTTTACATCTTGTTTCCTTGGACTCAGCTGAGACTTCCCTGAGTAGTACATAATGCCAAACCGATTCCCTGATTTGGTTATGAGCCATTTCTCGGAGATGGTGAACGTATTATTGCTATTCGGCTTTGAGAGTCTGTGATGTTTGACCCGAGTAGAACACCTGTGAGATTGGGAGGGGTTTACGGGATTATAGGAGCCTTAACCTTTAGCATACCCACTATACCAACATACTTCAGTGATATGATCTTGTTCTGTTACACATGGATTCTGAGATCTGAACCTCTAATCAAAAAGATACTTGTGATGATGTTGTGACCTTGCATAGACACTTGATTACCTGATTCACACTATACAGACACATCACTGATCACATGCCTTGCCTTGCATAAAAATCATAACATCATTAATCATTTGTGTTCTTTTTATTCTCAGGGTCCATATTACTTCCTATTCCCAGTCACATTGTTGCTTCAAGATGGAGATCCCAAGGAAAAGAAATGACCACTATACTTTCCCACAACCAGAGACAGGGGGTATTCAGAAGTTGATTAGCTTGATGGATGATAAAGTTCTTGATGATTTCAGAAGGGAGTTTGGAAACATCCTGGGTTATGTGAGCAAGCCAACAATTGACCAAAGGGATAGCTTGCATTCTCTGTTGCAGTTTTATGATCCACATCTGAGGGTCTTTGTTTTCCCTGATTACATCTTGGCTCCTACATTAGAAGAGATATACAGCATCCTCAGGATTCCCATCAAGGATGGTATTCCTTACTATGGCTTAGAGAAGGTTCCTTCAGGCAAAGACATAGCTAGTTCTTTTCATTTGGATTTATCCAAGGTCAGTAGAGGGTTGGATGCCAGCAAAGGTAAAGGACTTCTCTCAGACTTTCTTATCCAATAAGCTCAGGATCTAGCCTCTAAAAACAAATGGGCTAAGTTCAACACCTTGCTTGCTTTTATAGTGTATGGGATCGACTTGTTTCCAGGTGAAAAATGGCTAATCAACATGGAAGCTATTACCATAGTTGTCAGAAGAAACCCAGTGCCTACCTTGTTAGGTGACTTTTACTATGAGGTTCACCACAGGAATGAAAATAGGAAGGGACATGTGAATTGTTGTGATCCCTTGTTTGCTGACTGGTTTGTAAGGCAACTCCCTAAATCAGGGCCTTTACAGGATTTGAAACAATCTTGGAAGTGGTCCAAAAGATTGATGGGCTTAACCTCAGTTGACATTGCTTAGGGATGCAATAGGGATATTGTAGGCAAAGAGATCTTGGTCAGTTGAGGGAGTTTCCCAAATGTGCCTTTGATAGGAAGAAAAGGTGGAATTAGCTACAATCCTATCTTATCCAGGAAACAGTTTGGCTATCCTCTAAGAGTTTTACCTTTGATTGGGGAGATGAATGAGTCGCTATACTTTCCAGCAGAAGGTAACCTGAAGATGAGCTTGCTAGCATCCCAAGCTTGGGAGATTAGAGTGATGAAGGGGAAGAAAGACTTTGGGAAAGTAGATCCTAAAACTTATGATCCTTTTGCCACCTAGTTGGAAGATCGTGTAGAGACTTTGTTGCTCCCATTCTCTAAGGAACCACCTCTCTACCCTAAAGAGGTAGCACCCACGACTTTAGTTCCTCTTCAGGAGTATCAAAAATTGGAAGCTTTGGTTAAACAACTCAGGTTGGAGAATCAAGAAGCCAACAATTCATGCTAGAATTTGAAAATGCAAAACCAGAAATTGGAAGAAAGGGCTCACAAAGCTGAAGAAATGGTCAGGCTCAAGCAGCAAGACTTTCAAGAGAGGGAGCTCTATTTCAAGAAAAGGGGATTAGCTGAGACTCACAAGGCGGTCCAGCGCTGAAAAGATAAGAAAGAGTTGAATGAATCTAATGAAGTTATCACCTTATGGCAAGAGAAATGGGAAGACAACTTGAAGAGGCAGAGAGAGCTGGTAGTCAAGTACAAGTTAGAGATCAAAGGCCTTCAAGACGCTTTAGCTGAACAGGGAAATCTACTTCAAAAGGCCTATCACCAGGAGGAGAGTCACCTCCAAGATATAGCAAAGAGTCAGCAAGCAATGAAGGAAGCTCAGAAAGAGATAGAAGAGTTGAAGCTGAGAGTTGATGTCAAGAGGATCAAGACTGATTCTATCACAAGCCAGGAAAGTGAAAAGGTGTTCCTACAACAAATTGAGGAATTACATGCCTCCTTTGACCTTATGGATATCCTGATTCAAAAGCTCATACAAGAACCATCACATCCAGATATAGGTCAGCTGCTGCAAGGTGTCAAGTGCCTTAGTTGGAGGTTGCAGGATGTAGATCTTCCTAGGCTTTAGTCTTGTATTCATGTGATTTGGATTACCCATAGACTTGTTATGGGAATCCTCTCTCTTGGTATGAACTTGTACCCCATGAGGGTTTTTCTATTCCAGTTTTCTTTTGATTCACCTAAAGTCTCTGGTTGATTATCTGTTGCATGGACACGAGATATTGAATATTGTCACTTCACATCTGAATGTCACACAAAGCCTTCTTTTCTCAACACCTGAATGGATAAAAGGAACACATTGCATTGCATACATATCATTTTCATTTTTCTTTGTTTTTGCAGGTTTCTCCAGGTTACTTAACTTATCTGCATTTCAGGAAAAGATTGCACGAGCTGCCAAGACCCGACACTTTAGACAGAATATTCCTCATCGTTACGCAACACATAAAAACCAGAGGACCGTCATGGATGCTATGCAAACTGAGCTCAATGAATTCCGCACCAGGATGGGGGAATTTATGGTTATGATGCAAGGAATGGCCCAAGGACAACATGAGTTAAGGAATGCAATTCATGGGCTCAAACCTCCTCAGACTGACCCTCCTATAGTCACTCTAAGGGTTCAAGTGAATCCTCCCAACACCAACAATGGAACATGTGGACCTCCAGTACCAGAGCCTGGCACAACAACCTTCATCCCTGTGCAAGACCGACAAGAGGATCAGTTTCCTTCCTTTAACAATGATATGGGATTTGGTGTGGAAGGAAATTTTCAAGACTTTATGTTGCTAGCTGAGAAGGTCAAAGCCCTTGAGTGTAGAAACACTCTTGGGATAGATGTATCTGACATGGGCTTAGTTCCTGGGGTGGTCATTCCTCACAAGTTCAAACCACCTATTTTTTATAAGTACAATGGTAGCTCCTGCCCAAAAACTCATCTGCATGCCTTCTAGCGAAAGATTGTTGCCCATACTAGGGACGAGAAACTCTAGATGTACTATTTCCAGGATAGTCTCTCCGGAGGATCCTTGGAATGATATATGAAGTTGGAGAGAAGCTCTGTAAGAAGCTAGAAAGAGTTGGGAGAATCGTTTCTTAAACAATATCAGTATAACATCGATATGGCGCCTAGTCGCACTCAGCTCCAAAGTTTGACACAGAAACATTCGGAGAGCTTCAAAGATTACGCACAGAGATGGCGTGAAGTGGCCGCTAGGGTGCAACCACCCTTGCTAGAAAGAGAAATGGTGGACCTTTTCATGGACACCCTTCCTGGGCATTTCATGGAAAGGTTGGTTGGGTGTTCTTCAAGCGGTTTTTCAGATATTATCTTGACTGGCGAGAGGATAGAGAGCTGGATTAAGCAGGGAAAGATTCAGAATGGTGGTGCTTCAACTTTCAGTATCAAGAAACCTTTCTTGAAGAAGAGAGAAGGAGAGACTGGGGCAGTGTATGCACAGAGAGGTGGAGGTAATAGAGGTGTTTATCAGCAAGTGGCCCCTGTCACTATCTCAGCTCAGCCTAATCAACAACAAGTTCAACAACCACAAAAGCAACGCCAACAAGGTTATCAGCAACAGAGGGCTCCCCATCCCTATTATTCTCAGAAGACCAGAGAAAGGCATTTTGAAACTCCACCTATGTCTTAACAGATTTTGAAGAATCTTCTCCAGCTCCAAATGGTTCAGCTCAAAACGTTACAACCTCCGAAGCCGGGGAAACTCCCCGAAGGTTATGATACAAATGCCCGATGTGAATTCCATTCCGGAGCCCCCGGTCATACCACAAAAAACTGGAAAGCCCTGAAGTATGTAGTCCAAGACCTGTTAGATTCCAAAGCGATTAACTTCGCTCCCACTCCGAATGTGATACAAAACTCCATGCCTCCTCACGGGGGTACAGTTGGGGCAAGTGATGACCGAGAGAATATGAATTTGGTGCGTGATGTCAGTGACCTGCAAACTCCGTTGAGTACTGTCAAAGCTTGCTTGGCACAGAAGGGTATCTTTCCAGGCTATAAGCATGATTGTCCAGAGTGTTCTAAAGCTCCTGATAGTTGTGAACACTTGAAAAAGGGGATACATAGTATGATTGATGAAGGGGTCCTGCAGTTTGACAAAATTGTAAAAGAAAAAGAAGTTTCTACAGTAACTATTTTCTATGATCCATCCCAAGTTCCTCCTCAAGCCAGAGTAGCACCAATAACTACCACTAATGCAGGGTCAGTGATGTACCAGAGTGATAAGGCCATCACATGGCATTACGGAGGTGAAGTGTATTTAACGGCCAGAAGCAAGATTTGGCCACACCTAGTATATCTCCAGCTCAAGTAGAGAATGTTAGAGTGGGAGGTTTTACTAGGAGTGGAAGGTTGTTTGCGTCGGAGACACTAAGAAATAGTGTAATACCACCCAGAGATATTGCAGAAGCCCAAGCTAATGCAAGAGGGAAGCAACTAGTGACTGCTAATGGGCCCACAATTGTGGTTGACCCTGACATTACATTTGACAAAGAAGCTGAAGAGTTTTTAAGAATCATCAAGAAGAGAGATTATAAGATTGTGGACCATTTGCAACAGACTCCATCAAAGATTTCAATCTTGTCTCTGTTAATGTGTTTTGACTCTCAAAGGAAAGCTCTCCTGAACACCCTGAACAAAGCCTATGTATCTCATGATATCTCGGTGAACCAATTAGAAACAGTGGTATCCAGTGTCAATGCCAGTCATGGATTGGTTTTTACTGACATGGATCTAACATCTGAGGGTCGTGCTCACAATCAGGCACTGCATATTTATTTAGAGTGTAAAGGTGCAATGTTATCTCATGTATTGGTGGATATCGGATCATCGCTGAATGTTCTTCCTAAGAAGGCATTAATGAAGTTGGATTATGACGGAGTGATTCTGAAGCCCAGTGACCTGGTGGTTCGAGCGTTTGATGGATCGAGAAGATCAGTGTTTGGGGAAGTAGACTTACCAATAAAAATAGGTCCACAAATCTTCAATGCCATATTCTATGTAATGGACATACAACCTGCATATAGTTGCTTACTAGGGAGGCCCTGGATATATTCAGCAGGGGCAGTATCATCCACTCTTCATCAGAAGCTGAAATTAGTCTGGGAAGGGAAAATCGTAACGGTCTGTGGAGAAGAGGATATCTTTATCAGTCATCTGGCTTAATTTAAATATGTAGAGATGGACGGTGAGAGAGTTGAGACTCCATGTCAGGCTCTCGAGCCCTTGAAGACTGAATTAGTAGCTTCTTCTGAAGAATCAAAGAAAGGGGTTTCCATAACCTCTTATAAACAAGCTCTAAAGGTAGTGGAATAAGGAATACGAGAAGGCTGGGGTAGTCCAGTGGAAGTATCAGAAAAGAAGGATATGTTTGGTGTTGGCTACAATCCTGGGCAGTCATCATCTGAACAGAGCGCTAGAGGTCGTCAAGGCCCGATTACCTTCACGAGTGCAGGAATGGTGGATTATAGGAGTATCAACACAGTGCAAGACGACACAGTTGATAGTGTTTGTGACTTAGACGAGTGGACCAGACCTTGTGCTCCAGAGACTCAGCTTAGCAATTGGTCATCTGAAAGGCTCATCTCAGTCACCTCCTTTGAAGAGTAATGATTTTTGCTTTCGTCCTTCCTGTACTCAAGCACTATGTCTTTCCCGGGGCATAGTAGCTTATTGTAAGGGTTCTTTTGTTCCTAACACAATACATAATCATTAATAAAGTTGACGTTTTTCATTCATCTATGGTGTTCCTTGTCTTTCATTTTTGCTTTTGTTTACAAAAAAAAAAAGAGAACGAAAAGTTTTAAAAGATGGCAATGTTTTCATTTTTCAAACTCCTTCAAATTCCTTGCATGAATCATCATTCATGCAGGTGCTTTTCACCGGACCTTATTAACGACGACCCTGTTATGGCTAAGTATGACTTTGACAATCCGATTTACCAAGCCGATGAGGAAGGTGAAGAAGATTGCGAACTACCTGGAGAGTTAGCCAGACTACTGAAATAGGAGGAAAAAATGATTCAGCCGCATGAAGAGGCCATTGAAGTGATAAACCTGGGTACCAAGGAGGACAAGAAAGAGGTAAAGACCGGGGCCGCGTTAGAAGAATCTATTAAGACTCGTCTAATTGCCATGATTCGAGAATATGTAGATTTTTTCGCCTGGTCGTACCAAGACATGCCTGGTTTAGACACGGATATTGTCACGCATAAGCTTCCTTTGAGAGAGGACTGTCCTCCAGTGAAGTAAAAGTTGAGGCGCACACGCCCTAATATGGAAATCAAAATCAAAGAGGAAGTACAAAAACAATTTGATGATGGTTTCTTGGTTGTGACTAGTTACCCTCCGTGGGTTGCCAATATTGTATCGGTCCCTAAAAAAGACAGTAAAGTAAGGATGTATATAGATTACAGGGATTTGAACCGGACCAGCCCTAAAGATGACTTCCCTCTGCCTCATATAGATGTGCTTATTGATAATACTGCTCAATTTTCCGTGTTCTCTTTCATGGACGGGTTTTCAGGTATAATCAGATTAAGATGTCTCCCGATGATATGGAAAAGACTACCTTCATCACGCCTTGGGGCACCTTCTGTTACAAGGTCATGTTGTTTGGTCTTAAGAATGCTGGAGCCACTTACCAACGGGAAATGGTGACGCTATTTCATGACATGATTCATCATGAGATTGAGGTCTATGTTGATAATATGATAGCAAAATGCCAAACAGAAGAAGAGCACTTGGTCAATCTAGCAAAGTTGTTTGACATACTCCGGAAGTTCAGATTGAGGTTGAATCCAAACAAATGCACTTTTGGGGTACGTTCCTGCAAGCTACTGGGTTTGATTGTTAGTGAGCGAGGAATTGAGGTTGATCCAGCCAAAGTGAAAGCTATCCAAGAGATCCCTAAGCCAAAGACTGAAAAACAAGTATGTGGTTTCTTAGGGAGACAAAATTACATTGCACAGTTTATCTCGCACCTAAAGGCTACGTGTGAGCCTATCTTCAAACTTCTAAGGAAAAATCAGGCCATCAAATGGAATGAAGATTGTCAGCAAGCCTTTGATCGAATCAAGGAGTACCTATTAGAGCCTCTCATTCTCATGCCTCCAGTGTAAGGGAGGCCCTTAATTATGTATCTTACTATGCTTAAAGGATCAATGGGATGTGTGTTAGGTCAGCAAGACGAGTCTGGTCAAAAAGAGCATGTCATTTATTACCTTAGCAAAAATTTTACCGATTGTGAGACACGCTACTCACTACTCGAGAAAACTTGATGCACTTTGGCATGGGCTGCTCGCCGACTTAGACAATACATGTTGACTCATACCACTTTCCTTATTTCTAAAATGGATCCTGTAAAATATATCTTCGAGAAGCTAGCTCTAATAGGAAGGGTAGCCCGATGGCAGATGATTCTAACGGAGTATGATATCCATTACACTTCGTAAAAAGCAATCAAAGGGAGTGTATTGTCAGAATACCTGGCTCAACAGCCAATTGGCGATTATCAACCCATGAAATTCGAGTTTCTGGATGAGGACATCATGTTCCTCAAGTTGAAAGACTGTGAAGAACCACTTTCGAAGGAGGGGCCATACCCTGAATCCAAATGGAAGTTGATGTTTTACGGAGCTGTGAATATGAACGGAAGCGGAGTAGGTGTTGTTATCATTTCACCAGAAGGGGTCCATACACCTTTAGCTGCTCGGTTGACTTTTGAGTGCACTAACAATGAGGCAGAGTATGAAGCTTGTATCATGGGGGTTGAAGAGGCAATCAACTTGCGAGTCAAGAACCTCGAGATCTTCGGAGATTCTGCTCTGATAGTGAACCAAGTCAATGGAAAATGGTTAGTTCACCAACCTCACTTGGTTCCTTACAGGGATTATACCAGGAGGTTGTTAACTTTCTTCACTAAGGTCAAGTTGAGTTATATTCCTCGAGATGAAAGTCAGTTTGCCAATGCTCTAGCAACTTTGTCATCTATGATTAAAGTTTGTCAAGAGAACTTCGTGCCTCGGATTATGGTATCCCGTCTTGAAAGACCTTCATATGTATTTGCAGTTGACAGTGGTGAAGATAACAAACCTTGGTATCATGATATCAAGCACTTCTTGAAGACTCAAGAGTACCCGACTAGGGCATCCAATAAAGACAAAAAGACCCTCTGAAGACTAGCAGGTGGTTTCTTCTTGAATCAGGATGGTGTGCTATACAAGCGAAACTTCGACATGGTTCTGCTCAGATGCGTGGATAGACACGAAGTAAATTTGTTGATACAAGAGGTTCATGAAGGCTCCTTTGGTACCCATGCTAGAGGACATGCTATGGCAAAGAAACTGTTGAGATCGGGATATTACTGGATCACCATGGAATCTGATTATTGTAAATATTCCAGCAAATGTCACAAATTCCATATTTATGCCGATAAGGTCCATGTACCTCCAAATCCTTTGAGTGCCATGTCTTCACCATGGCCATTCGCCATGTGGGGCATTGATATGATTGGAAATATTGAGCCAACAACTTCCAATGGTCACCGCTTCATCCTGGTTGCTATAGACTATTTCACAAAGTGGGTCGAAGCGGCGTCTTATGCCAATGTTACTAAACAAGTGGTAGCCCGGTTTATCAAAAGAGATATTATATGTCGGTATGGAATTCCCGAAAGAACCATTACTGATAATAGTTCTAACCTCAATAATAAGATGATGGTTGACTTGTGTCGGGATTTCAAAATAGAGCATCACAACTTGAGACATGGCATGAATTTTAATGTGTCAAAAACTTGGCATGATTGAAAGCATAAGTGGTTCTCTAACAAAAATCAAGAAATGGGATTTTTGGAAAAATGAACTGAATGAGCCGACTCAAATTCCACAATGAGCCGACTCATTCAGTGTGTTTGGTGCCTAAAACACACGGGTCCCAACAGGCTGACTGAGGCATCATTTTGGTCGACTCATTGGTATGGATGAGCCGACTCAAACTCCTTCATGAGTCGACTCATCAAAAATATTTTTCTTCTCAATTCATGCGGGTCTCAACAAGCTGCCTCTCTGTTATTTTAGGCCGGCTCACCTGGAAATTTGAGCCGGCTCATTTAATGATTTGAGTCGGCTCATTATTGTGTTGACTTAATTTTTCAGTTAATTTTCCTTTCTATTATGTTACAATCACTAACCAATATAAATAACCGGTTTCATTTCGTTTGAGAGGTTAACAAGAAAAGTGAAAGATATACACACATCTCTCTTCATCTTCTTCCTTCTTGCATCAATCAACAATCACACACAACAATCTTTGTTTGATTTCGGTGCTTGTTTCAAAGATAACGTTCAATCGTAAATTAGTGTTTCAGATTGGGTCTAAAGTGTGTGGGTTTTTCTTAGAAAAATCTGAAGGGTTTTCTCCTCCAAGATCGTTGAAGGTTTGGGGGTTTTGCACACAACGATCGTTCGTAGATTCAGCCAAGTGAGGTAGATTGAAGATCAAGTGGATCTTTCTTTCATATCACGGTAGACAGAGGATTGTGAAGGTCTTTGTGGGTTCACAAGTGTTGGAGAAACTCAGTCGTGCTCAAAGTTTGGAGGATCGTGAATCCTTGCAAGAAGGGAGCAATTAATCGGAGGCTTTCTAGACATGCGTGGAAGACTTGATTCTACTTTGGATCAAGGGACAAGAAGAAGATTTGACAGCATATTCAACGCGGTTTGGTTTGTTGGTTCATTTTTTTTTTCTTGTAAAAAAATTGCAATTTAAGAAAATTGCCCAATTCGATTGTGAATTGGGGACAGAGTACTTCGAGCGAGGATGACGAAGGAACTGCCTCAACAAATTCCTTGTGTTCTTTATGTTTCTCGTATTTTACTTTTACTCATCTTGATCTTGTGTGCTTTAAAATTTTGGTGTATCAAATTAGTGCAATCAAAGTGTTTGATAAATTGTTACACTCAAAAGTGATAACTAGAGTGGGTAAAATTCTGCACTATTTGATACAACAAAATTATCCTTGGTGTGTGCACTCCAAGTGTTTGGTAAAAAGCCTAATCACACAAAATCGATTTGATTGTGCCTAATTTCTTCTCTATATCATTTTTAAGAATAGTTTTATCAAGTGTTGATTTATCAAGTGAATCATTTGTGAAATATTAATTCTTCTAGTCATCATTTCAATTCCAATTGGGTTTATCGTATATCTGATCTCCGGTGACATCAAATTTAAATTAGACGATTTTCCGGGAAACTTCCGCAATACATTTTCAATTAAATTTTGAAAAGTAATTTTTTGAAAAGGGATTTATTCAACCCCCCTTCTAGATCCGCGCTATCGTCTAACAAGTGGTATCAAGAGCACCGGTTCATCTAGTGCTTCACATACAACTTATTGGAAAATGGACAACGATCCAACAAGGGCGTACAATAGAGCTCCAGTTTTTACCGAAGAAAAATATAGTCACTGGAAAGATTGTATGCGCATTCATATCAACTTTGTTGATAGAAAAATTAGGAAAGTTATTCAAGACGGCCCTTTTCAAATAACTATGGCCGGTCCGGATAATGTCCAAATTGGAAAACCGGAAGCACAATGGGATGATAATGATGAAAATAATTATAGCTACGATTGGAAAGCTCGAAACATGCTCATAGCTTCTTTAGGAGCAGGTGAATATTTTCGAGTTTCTCATCACACATCGGCTAAAGCTATTTGGGAAGCCTTACAGGTTGCCCATGAGGGAACCGATGATGTAAAGCTTGCTCGAATTAATACTCTACAACAAAAGTTCGATCGATTTCACATGAGCCAAGGGGAAACCGTTTGTGAAATGGGAAAAAGATTTTCTGACTTGACAAATCGATTAAATGCTCTTGGTAAAACTACTCCTAATGATGTAGCTACTAATAAGATTTTGAGATGTCTTACTAGGGAATGGTTGCCAAAAGTTACGGCAATCAAAGAAGCCAATGATGTAAGAACCTTGGATCTAACTACATCATTGGAAATCTACAAGAGCATGAACAAGAGCTCATAAACTTACATGAGCATGAAGACAATGAAAAGAAAGAAAATAGCGAGAAAAATAAAGATCATGAGAAGAAGTAGAAGTATATTGCATTAAAGGCTTCTTCCTCAAAATCCTCCACCAATAAAGATAGTGAGAGTGATTCAAGTGATGATGAAGACGAATCAAACGAAGATATGGGTTTGTTTGTAAGAAGATACAATCGGTATCTCAAAAAGAATGAGATATCCCATTCGGACATGCATCTTATCAACTATCGAAGAAAATCTAATCCTTCCAAGCAAGAGTTTGTTAAAAGTACTAAAGGCAAGGGATCTTGTTACAACTGTGGAAAACTTGGTCATTACAAACCGGATTGTCCTATGCTAAAGAAAGATAAGGCAAAAGACAAATATCAAAGAAAAGGTAACAAGGCTAGAAGAGCATATATCGCTTGGGAAAGTGATAGTGATTCATCTAGCAAAGATAGCTCAAGTGATGAGGAAGAAAAAGTAAATCTATGCCTCATGGCCCATAAGAAAGGCAAGAAAGAGGTAAGACATGCTAAATACGATTATGCTGAAAAATTGTTTTATAATAATTTGCTTAGTACTTTTAATGTTCTCCATCAAGAGGCTAAAGAAGCTTTCAAGCGCATTGCATCCGACAAAATAATTTTTTCATATTTAGAGAAAAAGGTTTCGGATAATGAAAATGCAATGAAAGCTCTTAAGACTTCGATGGTAGAATCTATTGTAGAAGACAAGCGAGAATGGCATAACTTTCATAGTTGTGAAACATGTTGGATTTGGCAAAAAGAGGTTAAAACTCTTCAAGCCAAACTAGACAAGTTGTCACAACCAAAGATGACGTTTACTATTGATCGTTCAAACTGTAGAGAATCAATGAACAACCCATATCAAAAATATATCTATGTTGTGAAAGATCAAAATAGTAAATGCAAGTCTAAACCATTCTTGAAATGTCACTATTGTTGCAAGGAAGGTCATACGATTGCCAAATGTCGGTTTAGGAGATAATTGGTCCCTAAAGGAATTTGTCAATTGTTTCCCAAAAGCAACAAAATTTTCACTCACACTCTAGGACCCAATGAAAATTGGGTACCTTTCTCTCTTGTCTAATCATGTAGGTGGAGTGTCTTCAGACTACGGAGAAACGTTGGTTTCTCGATAGTGGTTGCTCAAGACATATGACAGGTGATATTTCCCTATTCTATGACTTTGTGGCTAAGAGGAAGGGTTTTGTTACCTATGGTGATAACAACAAGGGAGCTATAGTCGGCAAATTTAGTGTAGGTAATCCCTCTTCTACATCTATCTCTAATGTCCTTTTAGTTGAGGTTCTTAAGAATAATCTTGTTAGCATTAGTCAATTATGTGACAAGGGATATAATGTCTCATTCTCTAAAGAAGGTTGCATAATTGAACATAATAAAAACAAAGAGGATTTGTTTAAAGGCCTGAGGGTTAACAATGTATATATGCTTGATTTGAATTCGTTGACCTTGAGTGATCCTAAATGTCTTATTTCTAAAAGTGAAGAGTCTTGGCTTTGGAATAGACGTTTAGCTTATATTAACTTTGACTTGCTAAATAAGGTTGTCTCCAAAAACCTAGTAGTCGGTTTGCCTAACATAAAGTTCACTAGAGACCATCTTTGTGATGCTTTCCAAATGGGAAAGCAAACAAAGATATCTTTTAAATCAAAAAATTTAGTCTCTACTTCTAGACCTTGAACTTCTACACATGGATCTTTTTGGTCCTTCTAGAATCAAAAGTATAAGAGGGAACTATTATGGTTTTGTTATTGTTGAAGACTACTCTCAATTTTGTTGGACAATTTTCTTAGCTAGTAAAAGTGATACCTTTCGGATTTTGAAATTTTTGCCAAATTATCTCAAAATAAACTTGGCACAAACATTGTAACTATTAGAAGTGACCATGGAGGTGAGTTTGAAAATCATCTCTTTGAAATTTTTTTGTGAAAACCATGACATTGATCATAATTTTTCCGCTCCTAGAACTCCACAACAAAATGGTGTTGTGGAATGTAAAAATCGTGTGTTAGAGGAATTGGGAAGAACTATGATTAATGATAGCGGTCTTCCTAAATATTTTTGGGCCGATGCTATTAGCACTGCATGCTATGTTTTAAATAGGATCACTATTAGACCTATTCTAAACAAAACGCCCTATGAACTTTTAAAAGGAAGAAAGCCAAATGTATCGCATCTTCATGTCTTTGGTTGCAAATGTTTTGTGCTAAATAATGGAAAAGAAAACCTTGGTAAATTTGATTCAAAGGCGGATGAGGGTGTCTTCCTTGGATACTCTAATTCAAGCAAAGCATATAGAATATACAATAAAAGGTTACCTATAGTTGAAGAATATGTACATGTATCTTTTGATGAGTCTTATTTGAATGTTGTCGGAAAAGGTAGTGTTGTTATTGGTGCAGGTGCCTCTTCTAGTGAGATTGTAAAAGACATTGATATTTCTCGTGTGGAACCCATTCCGGATGTTGTTAATAAGGAGCTGGTTGATGTGTCTAGTCTCAAAGATGAAGGTCAAGCATCTTCTCAAAATGATCTACCATTGGAATGGAAGACATCGAAAGATCATCCTATCGATAACATCATTGGAGATATCTCAAAGGGTGTCATTACTAGATCAAGGATAAGTAACTTTTGTTTTTATTATGCCTTCATATCTCAAATTGAGCCTAAAAATGTCAAAGAGGCCTTACTTGATGAAAATTGGTTCCTAGCCATGCAAGAGGAACTAAATCAATTTAAAAGAAATGAGGTTTGGGATCTTGTTCCACCTCCGCGAGATCATCGAGTAATTGTCACCAAATGGGTTTTTAGGAACAAATTGGATGAAAACGGCATTATTGTTCGCAACAAAGCTCGTCTTGTTGCTCAAGGGTATAACCAAGAGGAAGGCATAGACTATGAGGAAATGTATGCTCATGTTGCCCGCCTTGAGGCTATACGCCTTTTACTTGCATTTGCTTGTTAACGAAACTTCAAATTATATCAAATGGATGTTAAGAGTGCCTTCCTTAACGGATATATAAATGAAGAGGTTTATGTGTGTCAACCTCCTAGATTTGAAAATTATGAAAAACCAAATCATGTATACAAACTAAAACATGCTTTATATGGTCTCAAATAAGCTCCTAGAGCTTGGTATGAGTGCCTAAGAAAATTTTTAATCAATTAAGGTTTTTCAAGAGGAAAGGTTGACACTACTCTCTTTATTAAACGAGAAGGAAATCATTCTATATTAGTTCAAGTATATGTAGATGATATTATTTTTGGATATACTAACATGAAGTTAGTCAAAGAATTTTCAAGTTCTATGCAAGGTGAATTTGAGATGAGTATGATGGGGGAGCTAAATTTCTTCCTCGGACTTCAAATTAGACAACTTGAAGATGGAATCTTCATAAGTTAAACTAAATATTTCAATTCCTCTTGTCTCTAACTTCTTGTTGTATAGAGTTATCGTACATCTATTTCACATATACTCGAGGTAATATCTTTCTAAACTTAGTTATCTCTATTCATTCATGATATGTATAGTAAAATTGTGTTGCATTGCTTATGTTCGTATCTTTATCTATTTCTTCTCTTCTTTTGGATTATGATTGGTTGTCTGTCAAATGATTAGCATAAATGATGATATTTTCATGATTTGAGGTGGTTTAAGTGGTTTTTGGTGAAAATTTTCTTTCAAAACTGTCGGGTCCCAACAGGCCGACTCATATTTCCTTTGGTTGAATTTATTTTGTTTATTGTCAATGTTCATGCTTTCTTTTCCAAATTGTGTGTTTATGAATGCGTGTTCTTATTGCAATTGGTTTCTCATATTGAAATTATGTTTCGCATGCTATTTCCATTGGTGGTTAACTTATATGTATTATCTTCTTTTTGATGTTGTCAAAGGGGGAGATGATATTGATAGCATATAATATCGGGTCATATAGTCATTGGGAGCTTAACAACAACATATGGCGATTGATTCATCAAGTTTTTGCCATCATCAAAAAGGGGGAGTTTGTGAGACATGGCATGAATTTTAATGTGTCAAAAACTTGGCATGATTGAAAGCATAAGTGGTTCTCTAACAAAAAGCAAGAAAAGGCATTTTTGGAAAAATGAACTAAATGAGCCTACTCAAATTCCACAATGAGCCGACTCATTTAGTGTGTTTGGTGTCTAAAACACACGGGTCCCAACAGGCTGACTGAGGCATCATTTTGGTCGACTCGTGGTTATGGATGAGCCGACTAAAACTCCTTCATGATTCGACTCATCAAAAATATTTTTCTTCTCAATTCCTGCGGGTCTCAACAGGCTGCCTCTCTGTTATTTTAGGCCAGCTCACCTGGCAATTTGAGCCGGCTCATTTAATGATTTGAGTCAGGTCATTATTGTGCTGACT
This sequence comes from Lathyrus aphaca, assembly GCA_963966055.1. Classification (NCBI taxonomy): domain Eukaryota; kingdom Viridiplantae; phylum Streptophyta; class Magnoliopsida; order Fabales; family Fabaceae; genus Lathyrus; species Lathyrus aphaca. The sequence goes on along the minus strand of OZ014519.1, from coordinate 286,368,825 downwards.
CAATTTTTCAGTTAATTTTCCTTTCTATTATGTTACAATCACTAACCAATATAAATAGCAGGTTTCATTTCTTTTGAGAGGTTAATAAGAAAAGTGAAAGATATACACACATCTCTCTTCATCTTCTTCCTTCTTGCATCAATCAACAATCACACACAACAATCTTTGTTTGATTTCGATGCTTGTTTCGAAAATAACGTTCAATCGTAAATTAGTGTTTCATATTGGGTCTAGAGTGTGTGGATTTTTCTTGGAAAAATATGAAGGGTTTTCTCCTCCAAGATCGTTGAAGGTTTGGGGGTTTTGCACACAACGATCGTTCATAGATTCAGCCAAGTGAGGTAGATTGAAGATCAAGTGGATCTTTCTTTCATATCATGGGACAGAGGATTGCAAAGGTCTTTGTGGGTTCATAAGTGTTGGAGAAACTCATTTGTGCTCAAAGTTTGGAGGATCGTGAATCCTTGCATGAAGGGAGCAATTAATCGGAGGCTTTCTCGACACGTGTGGAAGACTTGATTCTACTTTGGATCAAGGGACAAGAAGAAGATTTGACAGCATATTCAACGCGGTTTGGTTTGTTGGTTCATTTATTTTTCTTCTAGTAAAACAATTGAAATTTAATAAAATTTCCCAATTTGATTGTGAATTGGGGGAAGAGTACTTCGAGCGAGGACGACGAAGGAACTGCCTCAACAAATTCCTTATCTTCTTTACATTTCTCGTATTTTAATTTTGCTCATCTTGATCTTGTGTGCTTTAAAATTCTGGTGTATCAAATTAGTGCACTCAAAGTGTTTGATAAATTGTTACACTCAAAAGTGATAACTAGAGTGGGTAAAATTCTGCACTATTTGATACAACAAAATTATCCTTGGTGTGTGCACTCCAAGTGTTTGGTAAAAATCCTAATCACACAAAATCAATTTGATTGTGCCTAATTTCTTCTCTATATCATTGTTAAGAATAGTTTTATCAAGTGTTGACACATGAAGAGTGATCTGCTGATGAGCGAAGCGACTTAATTGACACATGAAGAGTGATTTGCTTTAAACAATTGCTAATTTCTAGCAAGATCTGTTTATTCAGCTGGGGAGAAGAGAGAGGAAGATTCGCTCCTTGTTTGCTTGCCCCTGCCTGTAGGGTATCTGAAATAAAATTGATGGGGAAGCTTTGACAATGACCACAACATGACCTGCCCCTGATTGAGCCTTTGAAGTTGACTTGCCCCTGATTGGGCTATTGAAGATGCTTTGTCCCTGGTTGGACTGATTTTGAAATGAATTGCCCCTGATTGGGTTGGTTTTGAAGAAGTATTGAGTCAAATTCCTTTTTGATCGTCCCTTGTTGGGATTGCACTGATGTCAAGCACTAAATTGAAATTAAATTATTCATACACAAATGGCAGTGTTAATGTAAAGTTCATGTAAGTTTAGAAAAAGTCAATTTATTTGAATGATGTGAAAGTGTAACGAATGGACCGTTAGCCCAAACAAGGTGTTGATTTAGAAAGTGCGTGAAATATGCAACAAGAATAATGTGCAAACGAGATTGAATATTAGCAAATATATGGGAGTCAATTTACGCAACCTTGTTGGTAATACGCTTTCAGAATAAATCACGCCTCAATTAGGACTTTCGAGGGTTGTAACGTGGTCTGGTTAATGGTTTGAGAAATAAAGGTATAAGGCTCAAAGTTTGATCTGTACCCATCCCTTCTTCGTTATGTTCTCCAGTCCTACGTTCAGTTAACTTTACATATGCATCTGTTTTGATATTGCAAGAGTGCAAATGAAGCTTTAAAATTTGCTTGAAGATGGCAGTCATCTTTTTTGCTGACGACCCTTTGATTTTTGATTTGGTGATCACTGATATTTGTTTTGCTTTTGCTGAGGATTTGAGTTCCTCTTTTGATTTCTTCTTTTTTTTGGACTAAGTCTCCCTTTGGGTGCTTAACTTAGCTGTTTTCTTTCTTTTCTTTTTGCTTTTTGTTTGAATGTTGTGACTGCCAAGTCATTTGTTGATGGTCCTCTGACGGGATGTCTCATCTTGCAATTCGAAGGTGTAGTCAGGTTAACTGAACAACTAACCTGCCCCGGGTTAAATGTAAGGTTTATATCCGAAAGAAACTCCTACTTCTAGGCTCGAAGTGGTTGACTAGGGATTAACTCCTTATATCTCCAGTGTTTGGGGATTTGAAAGAATGCATGTATATCATTGACGAGGTTTTATCCGAAAGCATACCACAACAGTTATGGGTATTTCGTTTTCATCATCCTCCCTCAAATATTTGCTAAAGTGAAGTGAGAGGATATTTTTGTGATTTTGTGATAAATGATAAATATGAGTGAATGCGAATAAACTGATTCAAAACATGCATAAACATAACATTAACATAACCAAGTACAAACGATAATATTCAAAGCAAGTAGTACTTAAACAAACATTACAAAATAACAGGAATGCGGAAATCATAAATGGCGATGGCTTCCTTGATTTGAGGAATGAACTTCTCTTGATTTAAATGCTTCAAAGTTGGTGACTACTCAGCTTGGTCTTCAACAACCCCTTCAAATGTCTTTACTTGTTGGTACCGTGTGACGGCATTGGATCATTCTGGACATTTGCATTTCTCGGAGTGAAAGTGAGATCCTTAGAGTCGATTAAATCTTGGACTTTGTGCTTGAATAACCTGCAGTTGTCAATTGTGTGACCTGGAGCACCCTTGTGATACTCACAGCGAGCATTGGCATCATAATCTCGAGCGTTACCAGTTTGAGGTGGCATGTCCTTCAACACAAGAGTTCCTTTTGCCATCAGCCCGTTAAAGATTTCTCCATATGACATAGGCAATGGATCAAAATTTCTTTCAGGCCTTCTTTGTTGATATGGTGGACGCTGTTGAGGAGCGCGTTGTTGCTGTTGACCAGGCCGTGGTGGATAAGTCGGTGGCTGGTACGGTCCAGGTGCATATTGCGCAGCTGTAACCATTGGAGGTGGACGTGGTTGATGAGCCATCTGAGGCGGCAATAGAGCTTGAAAGGCCTGCTGATAAGGCATTGGAGGAGCTGGCTGATATGGCATAGGAGCATATTGCGCAGCAGCAACATAGGGGTACTGATAGTAGGGAACTGGCGCAGGTGCACTATGTTGAAAATTCCCACTTGCAGCAGAAACGACATTTGTTTCACCCTTCTTGTACCCGCTGAAAGGTTTCTTGGCATTGTTTTGGCTGCTAGAACCTCCTGGAATCTTTCCGCTTTTCAAACCTTCTTCAATTCTTTCTCCGACCATCACCATGTCCGAAAATCCGGAAGATACACTACTAATCAGCTTTTCGTAGTATTGCCCCTGTAGGGTACCCATGAAGATATCGATCAACTCACGGTCAACCAATGGAGGATGAACTCTGGCAGCTAGCTCTCTCCAGCGTTGGGCGTACTCCTTAAAGGATTCGCTCTCCTTTTGAGACATACTCTGAAGTTGAGTACGGTTAGGAGCTAAGTCAGTGTTGTACTTGTACTGCTTTTTGAATGCATCAGATAGATCGAGCCAAGTACGAACATTGTTGCATTCGAGTTGCATGTACCATTCTAGAGACGCTCCAGACAGGCTGTCTTGGAAGCAATAGATCATGAGCTTATCATCTTTGGCATGAGCGGCCATCTTTCTACAGTACATCCTCAAATGAAGCTCAGGACAGCTGAGGCCTTTGTACTTCTCGAATTCTGGAAGTTTGAACTTAGCAGGGATCACAACATCTGGAACTAAGCACATGTCTGAGGCACTTAGAGAAGTTGAGTTGTGTCCTTCCATGATTCGGAGTTTTTCAGCTAACTCACGGCACATCTTCATAGCTTCAGACTCTTGAATAGCATGAGGATTGGTGATTGGAACAGTAGTGTGCATCTCATACTCAACTTGATGATTCTCTTCAGTTTGAGGAAACTGGACTTGAGTTGGAATAGGTTGAGCTTGAGGAATAGCACCAACAGTGACACCAGAAGCAGGTATTGGTTGGGAAGTGACCTCTTCAACAGCAGGAGTGAAACCTGGAGGTAAACCGTAGACCAAAGGATTTGGAACGGGAACTGAAGGCATTGCTCGTGAGGTAGATCCTTGCACTTGAGCATTGTTCATTGCGGCAGCAGCTTCACGACGTTCTTCCATTCTTGCCAAAGCTTGCAAAGTCTCATAAACCTGGTCAATCTTGCTCTTGACCGAGTCAATCTCCTCCCTCATGGCAGCTTGTTCTTCCTGAATCACGTCCATCAGTCTTCTAGTGTTGGCTCTAGTTAGATACGGTCGTCTAGCTCGATACGGGCGTCGGGAAACCAGCTTAATTTACTGAAGATGGAGGAACATGAAATAAGTTCTTGGCTTTGGAATGAAATGCAATATGAACAAATAATGCAAATGAGATGATATGCAATGCCAGAATCTAGGATCACAAGATCAGGGTCTCATGAGTCCAAGGTACAGATGGAGGATACTTTGATCAGGAACTCACTAGGTAGACTCTAAAGTTTTAGGGATCCCAAAGTTATCAACTCATATGGTTGTTCATCACACGCGCCATAAGCATGACGGTTGATTGACTCCGCCATATGAATCTATTTTGGGGTGAGATCTTCGTATCGACAACCCACGAGAGAAAATTTTCTCGGGAATCCATACTACGTGATCATCGACACAAGGTTTAAAACAAAGTCCTGGAGTTATGGAACTTTCTCAACTGTTTGATGCACGTGTCAATTTCATACATTCTTCGACAGTCAATCAACTCCATTGAGTAAGTCTATTCCAAGTGAGGTTTTCATATCGAGCCACGCGAGGGAAAGTCAGAGCCTCGTAGTTCGGCCTACTAAGGGTAATGGTTGTTGATTTTATTACCTTTCGTCTATGAAAGGGTTTAGGAGTTGAAATTCACTAAAGACTATGGATAGTTTATCTCGCCCAACAAGACGAGCGTCCTGCGTCGAAATAATCGGAGCGAGTAACGAGAGCTCGTTATCCTCCTTTCTACCACTTAAGGCTCGTGGCGTACAGATCTTCTCGCATTATTAGAATGTTTTATTTCCTAAGACCGCTTGACGTTGGATCAAGGGTTTGGATCTAATCGAAACGTTTTGGTTTTTTGAGGTTTAGAGGGTGCATGCAAGTGGAGTTTATTTTTGTGGTTTGTTAGCGAGGCACAATGCGCTCGGCTCGCAAGGTAAGGTGGATCCTAAACGAAACAAAATAAAAAGGTGCGAGTGTGCAAGTGCAATCGCTTGGCGTTGGACCAAGGATTCGAAATTAAATAAAATACGGAAAGTTAAGTGCGTACAAAGTAATTGGAAGAGGGATACAAAATAAATACAGGGGATTGCGAGAAATAAAGAGGTCTCGTTGTAGTTTGCCCAAGAGGAAGCGTGTGTGTAGTGTTTTTGAACAATTCGAAGGCGTTCGGCCTTTTAATCGGGACGCAACTATTCGAAGACGTTGGAACTTTTAATCGAGCGCAACTATTCGAAGGCGTTGGACCTTTTCGGGACGCGACAAAATTTACTTCGTTTACTTCCTTAGAGCCGGTTTAAAGAAACCGTTCTATGAGGAGTCGAACATAATTTGAAATGCGATAATAAAATGAATAAATTGAATCGCGAAAAATAAATGGAATAATGAATATAAATAAATAAATAAATAAATTAAATAGTATTGGAGATAATGAATAAGATAAATTATTACAAGTTTGTTTTGTTCAAAATAAAAATAATAGAATAAAATAAAAGAGGGCCTCATATTGACCGTTCATCACCGATTAAATGTAATCGGGCGAAAAACGGCCTTTTACTATATCATCGGCCCCGATCGAAAAGAAAAAATAAATAAAACCGATGATATTAATTTTCAGCAAATTGAAACCTATAATAAACTAGAAACACAATGAATATTGAAATTATAAAAAATAATAAAAAAACGATAAAATAAAAACTTAAAAAAAACTCTAACTAAATAGAAGATAGGGTGCGGGTGCAGATGGCTATGGCCTATACAGCAACGCAGATTGATAGCTCAGCCCATTAAACTAACATAAAATTATAAATAAAATGAAATGAATAAAAAGATTAAAGTCAAGGATTTATGTGTGAAGTGTGGTGTGTGTAGCAACACGTGATGGGCCTAAACCCAAGGATCATGGAATAATGAAGTAGGATTTCAATAATTCAAAATAAAAAATAAATAGAAAGCATCAGAAATCATGTAATTAAAATCACATAAACCAAAATGCTCAGAACACACACGCAGCAAGATTTATCAGAACAAAATGAACAGGGAGAAAAACGACACTAACATCTTTATCTCAAAGGGCATCAACCTCAAAACAAGGAAATCGGAATCCACCCTCGTTTTCGCACAGCTTTCGTCTCTCTCTCGCTCGGCTTGTTGTTTCGACTTTGCTCAGCCTCCTCACAGCGTGATTTCGGCCGGATCTCCTAGTCGGCGCCGACTTCTGTGTAGGCCTCACTGAGTTTCTCTCAAATCGCTTCTTCCTGGCTTCTCACGGCGGATTCTGCTCACAGCTCAAGGGTTTTTTGTTTGCGATTTCGAAGGTGGTCGTGGAAGGTTTTGCGGGTTGTGTTTGAAAAGGCGAAGGGTGTTTCGACGGAATGCTTGCGGTGCTTGTTTTGTGAAGGTGATGTGTTGGTTTGCTATGGATGATGACGGCGGATTTTTCTGGTTTGATTTCTCACTCCTTTTTTGTTTGTTTCTTCTGTGTGGTTGAAGGTCTTAACAAACGATTTTATGGAAGGGGTTTGTTCAGGTTGGTGGAGAAGTAGGAGAGGGTGATGTTTCTGTGTTTGTTGTTATGGGGTTGTAGGTGATAAAGAATTAAAAGAGTGTTTATGGAGGTTTGTTGGCTGAAGGTGCAGTTTTTTTTATTGATTTTGGATATTCACAAGCATTGGTCTGAATGGATTTGGGTATTGAAGGAGGTGAGGATAAAGAAGACTTTCTATTTTGGCCGCTAGGGTTTTGTGTGTATTGGTAGCCGTCCCTTTTCACAATGATTGGTAGGTTTTTATAGTGTGATTGGAGTGAGGGTGGTACGTGTAGGGAAAAACAAATTTCAGAGGAATATCCTCTAATTCGTGTGAGAGGACCTGTGAATCCGTTAGAGTGGATTTTTGAGTGATTTGTGGGGACCCTCTATTTGGTGAGTCATGAAATTGTTTTGTCTGTAGTGATTAGGACTTTCTTCTAGAAACAAGGTGGTCCCCTGAAAAAAATCATGAGTTTTTACTGATGTAAACTTCTACTTTTACTGCCTTCAAATTCGTGACTTGCATTTTTGAAGTTTGTTGACTCTGCTCCTAAATTCTCTTGGTGCTGAATGTTTTCCTTTTGCTTATAGTTTGCGAAATACTCGTCATGAATAGAAAACTAATGCTGCACAGGATTGTGACTTTTTGCTTAGCTCGCATCATGTCTAACTTTCAATGTTTGATTCAATTCCGTTACCATTTCTCTGACTGACTCATTGTATATTTCTGAATGTGAATGCTTTCGCAGGTGCGGACTTCGTCTTTGGTTGGATGTCGCATGAGGAAACGCAGGAAGGCTGGCTGGATAGCAGTCCTGGCTGCAGGATGATCATTATTCCAGAAGGCTGGCTGAATAGCAATCTGGATAGCAGTCTTTGCAGCAGTCTTGGCAGCAGGAAAACTGGCTAGATAACAGTCTTGGAAGCAAGAAGGCCGGTTGGATCTCATCCTGATTCGAGAGCTTGATGATGAAGTCCTTCCTGACTTGGCTTGGAATTATCTCACAGTTTGTTCATAATTGGTCTAATCTCAGGATTCTACTGATTTTGCAAGACATGATGATAGCTTGGAACAATAAAGACTATCAACTTAAAATCTGGTGTGATGGAAACAAAACTCAACTTGGCATCTGCACTCATAATGCCAACAGTGAACTAATATGGCCTCTCATAATCACACTTCAACGGTAATGCGCTAAGCTCTAAACTTTTGATATCTCTTGTCACATGATTTTTGTTATTAGTCTGATTTCTGTCATCATGGCTCCTTCATAAGCTTTTCTTTTTTTTCTGTGAGCAGAGATCTTTTGCCAAAGGACTTTCCAATATGATATAGTCCAGCAATTAAGACCGATGAAGCTAATGAGGCTTAAAACAAAAACTGCTTTCTCTCTGATCCTTGCTTGCTGCTTTGCAAGTCTCAGTATGAGGGCGTTTTGGGAAGCTGATAGCTTAGGCATGGAATGAAGATGGATCAGTTCGAAGACAGTGTTGAGCTTGAAAATCCTGACTTGAAGAAATCGCACTTGGCTTGAAGACCTTGGCTTTACGACGCCTCTTCGATGAACAACAATGATACTTTTCCTCCTTAATGATTTCACCATGGCTGCAAAACGACTTACGGACATTTTTCTCTTACAGGAAGCATGGTTGGGTCAGCAGCTCTATTGCTTGCACACGGTTCTGTAACCAAGATAATTCCGGACGCGACTTTGGGGCATGAACTATGGGAGGTATCTTGTTTCCCTTCAATTTGCTCTTATGGTACTTCTCTTTTCTACAATAACATTGCATTGGTTTTGTTCTGTGGTATTCATCCTTATTGCTGCTGTGTAACTTACGGATTCCTTTTCGGCTACCGGTGCAGGCTTGATATGAGGTGCATAAGGGAATAGAACTGCTGCAGTAGTAATTAATGACCTGGTTGAAATGTTGTATCCTTCCTTCATTGTCATTGTTTATGGTATGAACTCTAGCCTTTCCCAACTTTTCTTTTTGAACTGTTTGATGTTATGGATTACTAGTACATCAGTTTGTAAGTTTCTCTTGACATCTTCCATTCTGCATTAACTTCTGACATGCAGGCCATTGACAGTGTCATTGGATTTTGTTTAGAACAAAGTTGGCACAAGACTTGAGGAAGATGCAGCTTTGAAACAGGTCAGGCATAACAGGCAGCTCTTTAGTCCTGCAAAGCTTGGTTGGAGACTTGTAAAAAAAAGTAAAGATTGGCTTTGCATAATTTTCACTTGCTTGCTTTCTATGATGTTCGTGGGAATGAACTTGTGGTGATCTTTCTTCTGGATTTATTCTGATGAAACCATGCGTTTGTTCTGACATGATTATTTGTTTTGCAGGTACAAGAAACGGGGTTTACATGGCGGCATACAGCCCGCGGCAGGTTGAGTCTGGACTTGTCTTGGTGTGGATTTGTTCACTGAACACTAGGCTGAAAATTTGGAGCAAAATTGCCAATTGGTTTTATGCTGATCGGTATCGTGAACCATCGAATAACTGTGAAGTAAACACATTTTTTTTGTAACAAATTTTCACTCTAGCAAGTTTCTTTTGACTACAATCCTGCCTTGCAGGTTTGATGGTATAGCATGCATATTGGCAACACAAGGTGTGATGCAAGCTGGACGGTTCATAGGCGTGTAGTTTTTGCTTGCTATTTGAAGAGTGTTTATAACCTGAGACGTCATGTTTTGACCTGCCTGTAACTTTTAATCATACGTCTATATTAAGAAACATGAAGATGTTTTGTACAGTAGTCACATTCCTTGTGAATGTAAACCAATATATTCCCCTTTTCATGATTTAATCTGATTTTGTATCCTTGCTGCTTTGAATGATAAACATTTACTTTTTTTCTTTGTTCCTTTGTAATGGTGACTTGAAACAAACTCTTTTAAAGCCAAATATTTAGTCTTGTGAACTTGAATAGCAACCAAAACACAATCACACCAACAACCCCAGTAGACATGGCCTAAAGTTATCTTAAAACAAACATGTAAACCATAAAAAAAACTCTCGTTGAAACACCATTTGGATTTGAATTTCGCGAATAACCTTTTCCAAAACCATGTTGAAGTATGATCTCGAAAGCATAATGTGTCAAAAACACGTTGCAACAAATTTAAGAAATTATGATCCATGGGGCCAATCTTGAAAATAAAAACTTAAACACTAAGAAATCAAATACTAAAGACCCCTTTTGAAGTCAAATTTGAAATAAACTTGACAAAAAGTCTTTATCCAAACTTCAATTAAGACTGATTTGAAAATAATCCACAAGCATGTTTATTTTGGGAAATTCAATATGTATTGGAACAATCTCGCACAGGGCCCACGTCCTAAGAGATTGGTTTAAAGTCGTCTTGAGAAACACTTGAAAAAATTTAACCCAATATCCTCTTGAAACAACAGCCTTATTACCAATTGACTATACCGAAATAGCCTGACCCTTAAAAAGAGAATATCACCTCCTGCTGCATCTACAAACTTGCTAGTCAGCATGTACACAATGATTCTATAACCTGATTCTCAAAGGATTTATGACCTTGGTCTAGATGAATCCCCAAATATAGAAACTGAAAAAGTAGGACAAATTTGGGGTATGACAAACGTCCGTGCGTACCTCGACAGGGGCAACCCCGTTTGTTGGTATATGGTATGGAGGCAGTCCTACCAATTGAAGTGGAGATCCCCTCGTTGGGGTTGATGATGGACATTAAGCTAGATGAAGATGAGTGGCTCCGATCCAGGTACAATCAACTGAGCCTCATTAAAGAAAAACGCCTAACAGTCGTATGCAATGGGCAGTTGTATCAACAGTGGATGAAACAGGCTTTCGACAAGAAGGTACGACCTCAAAGGTACATACCAGGTAACCTGGTACTGAAAAGGATTCTTCCTCCTCTTAACAATCACAGGGGCAAATGGACACCCAATTATGAAGGACCATTCTTGGTTAAAAAGGTTTTTTCAGGCGGAGCCTTGATGCTAACTACCATGGATGGAGAAGACTTGCATTCCCCTATCAACGCAGACGCAGTAAGAAAATACTTCGTGTAAAAAGACCCGCTGGATAAAAATAGAATAAAGATCCAGGAAAAAATGGGCATCCCGGTGAGTCAAAAACAGAATAAAAGGCTCAGGCAAAAATTACGGAAATATTGGAAAAAATGTACACCCGCTGAGTTGAAAAGCCACATCGGACACCTCAGGAAAAAAAGGGTATCCATGTGGATTGAAAACCCGAAAGGGAGATCCACACAAAAGAGGGACTAACATGAACGACTGTGATCTGCGAAATCCATAATCCATCTGCAACTAAGGTTATTCTAACGGTTGAAGACCAGTTCAATCACCTTTCTCAAGGGGCAGAGCAAGTGGACAGTCTTGAAGATATACGAGTCATAGCCGGGTCAAAACTTGTTGAGATCCATTTTTCACATTGCCAATAGGATAGTCTGTTTTCCTCTTTTTGGCCATTTCCTCTTTCCAAGGAATTGCTTCTTGATGTAATGCCTATTCATGGCCATATTCCAAATCAATCAATCCAATTTCAGTCAACTTGTGGCTAGTTGCTTTTGTTTTTTTTTCATCTAACATTGTTTGATTTCGAAAACGTCCAGCAAATTGTGATTTATATTGTGTTGTGAACATTCAAATGCTTTCTAACTCATGCAGGAGGACAGAAACATCTAATACAACTCTAAAAGGGGTGTTAAGTGGCCAAGATGATGATTCATACCTTGAGCCTGGGGCATATAGGTCCAAACTAACTCTCCATGTTGCAGACACTGTCAGTTGTGTTTACGTAGGTGCAGGTATAGGCGTTGCTAGAAGAGCTAAAGCAAACTTCCAGGAAGAATATTTCAACAACATACTTGAACAAGAACAGGTGCCTTCTCGTGTGTCTCCAGTTATCCCCAGTAGAAGTGAAGTCGAAGTTCTTCCCCAGCAGTAATGACAAAAGATGTTTGTTTTCCCCAAGCAGAGGTTTTCTTTCAATACAGGGGCAATCCCCAGCAGTGCAAGGAGTGTCTTTCCTCCCCAACAGGTTGCTTCCACAGCAGTGCCACACGTCTGGCTCCCCAGCCAAGTCAGAATGTTTTCACTTCCCAACAAAGTTCAATGGGTAGCGTACCTAGCAAGAAGAGTCCATCTCCAGCAGGGTTTTGGCTCTCCAATCTCAAAGTACAATTTATTTTTGGCAATGGCGGCAATTCAGAGTCGGCGTATCATTAACAATGTTCCCCGCAGAGTTGTTTTATCCTCACGGAGATTAACCAGATCAATGCAGTGATCATCATTTCTCCCCAATCAAGCTATTTGGGATACTTGCAGTCTCCTCATCAGGAGATCTCTTTGCATTTGCATATGCATAATCATCATTACATGCGCATCCTCCAAAGTGTAGCATTTCCATCATCATGGAGCATTACGCCATAAATCCAAACATATGCATACCAACATGGGCCAGCTTTGAGGTATATTACATACGACCTATAACATCTTCTCAACCTGAAATACTCCCCCACAGAAGATACTTATACCATTTTCCAGGAACCCTTGTCTTTCCAAGTCGATGTTTGTCACCCTTTCCGTGTCTTGATTCGCTCAGCAGTCACGTCGTTTTTAAGCCATGTTTCGCCAACAGGCCCCCTTTATGTGGCTTGATTCGCTCAGCAGTCACATTGTCGAGTACCGTTTTGTACAATGGTCTCATTTTTCAAGCCTTGTTTCGCCAACAGGCACCCTTTCCGTGGCTTGATTCACTCAGCAATCGCGTTGTTAAGCCTTGTTTCGCCAACAGGCATCCTTTCTGTGGCTTGATTTTCTCAGCAGTCACGTTGTTAAGCCTTGTTTCGCCAACAAGCACCCTTTACGTGGCTTGATTCGCTCAGTAGTCGCATTGTTAAGCCTTGTTTCACCAACAAGCACCCTTTCCGTGGCTTGATTCGCTCAGCAGTCACGTCGTTTTTAAGCCCTATTTCGCCAACCAGAACCCTTTCTGTGGCTTGATTCGCTCAACAATCGCATTGTTAAGCCTTGTTTCTCCAACATGCACCCTTTTCGTGGCTTGATTCGCTAAACAGTCGCGTTGTTAAGCTCTGTTTTGCCAACAGACGCCCTTTCCGTGGCTTGATTCGCTCAGTAGTCGCGTTGTTAAGCCCTGTTTCGCCAACATGCCCTCTTTCTGTGGCTTGATCCGCTTAGCAGTCACATTGTCGAGTTCCTTTTTGTACAATGGTCCCGTTTTTCAAGCCTTGTTTCGCCAACAGGCCCCATTCCATGGCTTGATTCGCTCAGTAGTCACATCGCAAGTTATCGTTATGTACAACGATCCTGTTCCACCTGGTTCTATTCCTACTACCTATTCAGAGGTCAAAACAGAAAACAAAAAAAATCATATGACATCTCCCCTCATCCATAGAGTTCAAATTTCCAGGTTTTATTCGAGTATTCAATCACTACATACCTTGAACGTCTAAAAGTTGTTGCAGTTATTCGTTCAGTAGTCACATCGCAAGTTATCGTTATGTACAACGATCCTGTTCCACCTGGTTCTATTCCTGCTACCTATTCAGAGGTCAAAACAGAAAACAAAAAAAAATCATATGACATCTCCCCTCATCCATAGAGTTCAAATTTCCAGGTTTTATTCGAGTATTCAATCACTACATACCTTGAACGTCTAAAAGTTGTTGCAGTTATTCGTTCAGGCTTGCAGATGATTGAATAGGGGCAGTTGTAATACCTCAAAAATTTTCCCTCTCATTACCTCAACATTTTGTATAGCATTTTGCATACATAAATTCATAGAATAACCAACAACATTGCATCATATTCAGCATGGTTGAGGCATAGGTATGTGATCAATGATTGGAGCAATTGAAAACTATAAAAAGGAAACCAAAGGGCCACAAAGATTCTCAACCTTTTGCAAAGGGTTCACAACATCCCACAAGTCTTAATTGGAAGCCACAAGCCATGGAAATATTTGAATGGATCAAAGGAGGCAAGCAGTGCAACATCTCCTGATGAAAAGGGCCAAATTAGGGCTTCACTTCTATTGGGCTTCTCCGTGAAATTTTGATTCAAAGTGGATTCCATTGTCTTATATATAATGTCAAGTGCCTCTGGTTCAAATTTCATCCATAGAAACATTTTGAAAGAGGTTCAATTGGCCAGATGACTAAAAATCAGGGATTTGGGAAAAGTTAACCATGTTGAAGAAAAAGTCAACTCCTGACTTTTTGAGATCAAAATCATGAAATTAGCGTTACAAGGATCCTATGGTTCAAATTTGATCAAGAAATGATAGAGTAATCAAGAGAAATCAAGAAAACCAAAACATACCATTTTTGGAAAATTAGGGTTTCTAAAAATGGCAAGTTTTGGCCATTTTTGCAGCATCTTTGAGAGAGGCCTTCTCCCAAAATATGAGGGCTATCAAAATTCTACCTTGATCCAATTAAATAGGATATCTTGAGCTTCAACTACGTAGGTGGAACTCACTAATAGCATTAAAATTGAGAGAGATATGATTTTGCAAAGTTTGAGCAAATTAGGGCAAAACTAGGTCATGGGCGAGGCAACTTGCAAGCCAACACGCGCGCCCTACCTGGAAATTCATCAAACAGGTGGTGTTCAAGATCTCAAGCCATTTTTCTCAATCTAAAAGGCTTCAAATGAATTTTTTATGGACTACAAAGTTGTTCCTTGATATGATTCCTATAATGTTAATGTTCAAAGTTTTTCCATTTGATCAAAGGATTGGAAGTTTTGGAGGAGCAAAGTAGGGAGGTTGTAACTGGTCACACCTAGGCCAATTGACACAAGGCAAGCCAAATTCGTGCAGGCCAATATGGAGTCTCATGGCATGAACTTCAATGACCAATTTGGTGTACTTGGAAGTTTTGTTTTATCATGAACCAAACACCAAACATGTTCTATGCATCCTCCTCTTCAAATTGATCACAAGAATCACACCATTTGATGCCTTGCTCATGAAGAAACAATCAATGGAAGATCACAAAGTCAAAGTTGTTTTCTTATGGCATAAGCAGTACATTGTAACATTCTTTTCAAATACAGTCACTTGTCTACACTAGCTAACATGTTGGTATCACATTGCAATGCATTCAAGTGTGTTTAGGGGATCTTGTACATGTCTATGCATGGTAAGCTCCACATTGAATCTAGCTCGAATGAGGAAGTTTTTGGAAGATCCAGCTGGCATAACTGCCATAACAACCCCACTCACTTATCTTCACTCACTCAGTTAACTCAGGGCATGTTAACCATGGTTAAGGGCCCTATAAAAGGAACTCAACACTTCAGTTTGCAGGTTCAGCATCATTTCATCACAAATCACCAAAATTCTCAAGCATTCTCTCTGAATTTTCACGCTGCATTTGGCTTCGAGGAGAATTCATCTTCAATCAGCTAGACCCATTCTTCTTCAATTCATCATTTCCATCACCTCAAGCACAATCTCCTTGGATTGCATAGCCTGAAACTTCAAGGATCAAGCATTGCACATTTGGAAGCTTCATTTCATTTTGGATCCAAACTCCTCAAATTGCATCAATATGGTTTCATTCATCTTTAATCCATCATCAGCATCATCTCAATTATAGGATCCATGGAATTCACAGCTTGAACCACCAAGAATTCAACACTGCATAGCATTGATCTTCACTATATTTTCATCAACAACTCAAGATTCATAGCTCCCAGAGTGTTTATTTCACTTTCTTTGATCAAGATCAAGATCAAGCAATCTAAGGATTCTCCTCTTTGGTCTTCTAGCAACACTTTGATCTCTCTGCAATTCAGGTATGTCCTGAAATTTCACTTGCTCGAATTGTATATTTTCAATTGGTTTCATGTTGATTGAAGCTTGATAGGAGTTATTGGATGGTTGGCTAGTTAATATGCACTCTAGGTGCTTAGATTAAATTTTCCAGGTTGATCTTCTTGTTTTCGATTCATGAGATTTAGGAACCCTGAATGGATTGTGAGGCCATATTTGTGATCAGGGAAGAGAGACGAACACCTTGATGGTTTTAGTTTTCATTTTAGTGTTGATTTGTGTTTTCCCTATCGGAGTTTGGCCAGAGAAGATGACCGGAATTCATCTCCGGTCATCTGAACAGTGCCCTAAAATTTAATGCAAGAACATGTCACAACCATTGATTAGTCTTGATCCAACGCCCATAATGTAGCCAGCGCATTAATGAAAACGTGCATTGCACGTGAAATATTTGTGAAGCATTTCTTCAGTGTACTCTTCGCACCCCCCAGCGTGTGATGTTCAGCCCATTTTAGTTGTTTTCATTGTGTTTGACACCCCCCAGGCCTAATGAGCAAGTCAGTCCAATTAATTCTTTTTATTTCGTTTTTCATTTTATTCCAATTTCGTTTACTTTTATTAAAAATACAAAAAGGCATCTAAAAATTACAATTAAATTCATGAGTATTCCTCTTGTTTTTCTCTAATTTTCCGTATTTTTAGATTTTATTTTTGTTCATTTTTGAAACCAGAATTAATTTTCCATTTAATTGTTTTATAAATTCTTCATTTTAGACCAAGCAATTTGTCCATTTTTGTTCTCCTAAACTAAAAATGATAAATGTCCCATTATTTTTGCATCCTCTTAATAATTCATCATCCTTCTTCAAAATATTTTTCTTTGGATTTTTAGGTCAGGCTTAGGTCTCTTTTGAGTTCATTCTTTCACATAGGTCCATATAAACCCTAATTTCATTCTGGCTCTCATTTGACTACTCAAACATAGGAGTTTTAGTGAGAGTTTTTGTACATAAGACAATCACTGGATTGTGATCCTCCTTGTTAATTTTCATAATTTTTCTAAGTTACTTGATATTTTTTTCAAGTTGCTTGGTTCTTAAGCCATTTTTTGTCCCTTTTATAAGTTTCCTTCAATCCATTTGAATAAGGCATTTATGCCATTGATCTAAATTCTTTATTGTGAGTCTCTTAGGTCATATTAGAGGTCCTTAAATGTTGAGTACACACATTAGGTCCTTCTCTTTTGATTTTATATTTTCTTGAGCCATAAGTCACATATGCCTTCCTTTGCCTTAATTCTTCTTCTTCTTCTTCCATCTTAACCCCTCAAAACCAACTTTGTTACCATGTCATACTTGTTAAATCATTGCCATATACCTAATAAGTGTTTCATACACATTTTCAAGTGTTCACTTCAAGTCTTTGGTCCATATGCTTCATGTAGTGTCATATGCCTCCTTAAGACTTCAAAACTTCACAGTTAGGTTCATTAACCCTAATGCTATTCACTCCATGTCCTTTGTGACCAATTTTTGTGTTTAAACCACATTTTAACACTTCATCAAGCTCCTAGTTTTTGCATGAGAAATTCAAATCCTCTTGATCATGTTTGATTTTATTCTAAGTTTTTTCCTTCCTTTGAAGTTCAATGTGCATTTCTTCTTATTTTCACACCATTCCACATAGTGTTTGAATCTCTTTCACTTGAGTCTCTTTTATCCCATTTTGTTTTACATCTTAGGGTACTTTAATTAAGTTTTAGCTCCTGGATTTTCTATTCACCTTTGATTTCATGCAAGTTTAGCATACTTAACCATTTAGGTTTCCTCATGTAACTTCACCTTAACTCCTATTAGGGTTTAGCTTCCTTTTAGGGCATAGTTTGAAGTTGTTTTTCTTATAGCTTTAGAATAGTTAAGTTGAGTTTAGTTACTAACTTTTTATGTTTTCTATCTTATAGGATGCCTTAGGCTTAATTACTAACCTTAGGAGTTAATTAATATCCTTCCTTAGCTAGTAAGAGTTGTTTAAGAAGTTTGACATATCTTAATTGTTCATATTTCTTCGTCATGATAACATTTGTTTTGTAGGGGGAGATATGGTAATCACTTTATTCCTCATCTCTTATGCATTTAATTGTTTTTGCCTTAGCACCTTGGTGCTTTGTTCATAGGGCTTCTCTTTTTCTTTAGATTCAACTTAACTTCCTTAGGAATTAAGTTGAATTCTAACTTGCTTTTTTCTTTTCCTTAGGTTAGGATACCTCACCAACCATAGGATCACCGTTTGTACATGATGATAACTTAAGGTTGTGTCTTAGTCCCCCATTAGCTTTGACCTTTGCCTTTTGATTCTTCTCTCCTAATCTTCAAACAAAATAAAAAAAACACTTAATAAATGCATGAAAGAATCTCTTGTGTATAGCCTTATTCCATGGGGCACTTACATTCATTCCATCTTGGAATAGTGTAGGCTTGTCTAGCATGATTTACAAGTCTGATCAAGAGGTTATTTCACAAAGGAAACTTAAAAGACACTTCTTCACAAAAACTACAAAAACATGTAATAAGTTCAACAAGCTAGTGAACTTAAACCCTAACCCTTGGAAACAAGTCTTGGATAAATTCTCCTTGCTTGGTGTGCTTGTTCTATTATTCCATCTTGGAATGTAGTAGCAAGTACACATTCCATGGAAAAGAGTTTTAATTCACTTCCTTGTGCCAAATTCATAAAAAACTCTTAAAAAGCAAACAACAAACAATAAGTGACTTTCCTGCGGGAACTTCTTTTCTCATCTCATTCATTTTGAACGTGAACTTGCAATGACTTGTCTCGCATGCAAGACGGTAAACGTACTCGTACCAGACGAGCCTGCAACACCTGAGCATAGACATACGCAGTTCCATCCATAAAAAACACAACCAAAAGTTCTCACCTTAGTTAGGAGAACTACGTCGACTATGATCCTTATTTTCCCGATGAGGTACGTAGGCAGCGGGGTAGGGCCCGTTCGAGCACATTCTTTATTTTCCCTACATTTCCCCCTTTCTTTTTGTTCCATTTCTCATTCAAGTTCCATTTCCAGTTAGTAGTTCATTTGTTAAGCAGCAGTTATATTCTTTTACCCTTTGAAACAAAACAAGCAAGTGTGGATCCCGTCGGGTACGACGGACGATTTGGGGTGCTAATACCTTCCCAGGTCGTAACCAACTCCCGAACCCAGATATTTGGTTAGCAAGGCCTCGTCCTTTCCCCCATCCTCAGGTTCGTGCAACATTACATTTCCCATTCTTTCGGGATAAAAATCCCTGGCTGGCGACTCTACCTTTTCCGCGCCACTTTCGCGTTTGTACTAGGATGAAAATCCTGGGAGCGACAATACAACCTAAATAGGATACGAAATGGTCATCGGAACCAAATTCCAAGTTCGGGAGTCAGTTACGCAAGGGGAAGGTAATAGCATCCCTCACGTTCGTTGTACTCAACGAGAACCTCTTAGTCTAACTATGCGATTAAATGTTGATTATGTCTTTGTCTTCTAAATGGTTCGTTAATATGTTTGTTCTAAAGGGAAAAAAAATATTATTTAATATTATGAAGATGACGGAGAAATGATTAAAAAAAATTATTATTGTGCTCATGAAGGATTAAAATCCATGTGCCTACATATTCCCTTATGCAATGGGAAAGTCAGAGCTTCATAGTTTGTGCTGGCACGGTTTGTGTTTTTTAATGAACAATTGTTTGAAAACGCTTTCTAACTGCTAAACATTAGCTTATTTACTCGTGATAGGAGGCTGAAGCGCTAGCTTGTTTGCGATATAGAAAGAGCTTAAACAATGTTCGTTTAGAGAAAGATGTTTGATCTTACTTAGTATTTTAATAATGAAAGGGCGAATGAATCACGTCCCGTGGGGCTGGCCTCAGGAATGATCCACTCAAGAACCCATGGAATGCTAGACTCCAGAATTCAGTTATTTCATTATTTGATTTGTAATTAAGTGTTTTAAAAAAACGAGAAGGCGAATGAATCACGTCTCGTGGGGCTGGCCTCAGTAATGATTCATTCAAGAACTATGTGGAATGCTAGACTCCAGAATTCAGTTCCTCCGTTTAATTAATATGAAAAATATTTGCATTTTTTGGGTATGTTTTAAATCGAAATTGAAATAAAGAGACAAGTCATCATCTTTAAAGGAGATATTTCACCTATTCCACCACATACAGTTAAGGGAGAAAATTGAAAGGGAAGAAGCTTCGAACTTGGATATATGATCAATAAGTGATTTCCACATTCTTCCTTGATAGAAATTGTTTGAGAAAATTGATTTGTTTGTGTTTATGGGAAAAGGAGAAATATCTTTCCTATGGAGATGAATCGTGTCTCATCTTTGGAGGAAGTTGAATATTTTAAGTGTTTTGGATACGAAAGAGTGAATGAATCACGTCCCGTGGGGATGGCCTCAGGAATGATCCACTCAAGAACCCGTGGAATGCTGGACTCCAAAATTCAGTTCTTTCGTATAATTAATTTGTAAGAATTAGGTATTTTATGAATGAGAGGGCGAATAAACCACAACTTGAAGGCTAGCCTCAAGAATGATTTATTCAAGAACTATGTGGAGTGCTAGACTCCAGAATTCAGTTCCTCTGTTATTTGATATGCGAATTAAGTATTTGCGTTTGTTTTTTATGATTTAGGGTTTATAATTTTAGAAACGATGGAGTAAATGAAACAAAACTCGAAGGCTAGCCTCAAGAGTGGTTCATTAAAGAACCCTAGGAATGCTAGATTCCTGAGTTCAGTTCCTCGTTAATTAATTGTGACGCGTAAAGTCGTGCAGATGGTGATCACATAAGTGACTGACTTACGTGTGTGCAAAATGTAGGCATATGAATTGTTCACTTGGCGTTGGACCAAGGAATTAAATTATATTTTTAGAGATGATTTGTATTAGTATGCGCGTATTCATTTTTTTTCTAATAATAAAAAAATAGTCATAATGCGAGAGTAGCTCGTATAAATGTAAGCAACGGTAATCAAGCATATACCATACAAGCCACATAAGCGAAATCAGACAAAATATAATTAACTAAACTAAATTAAATAGAAATATTCAATAAATTTAATTAATAAATAAATAACTAGTCAAATAAAATAAAATTAAAATGAATAAATGACATGAAATATTTTTTGGTATATTTTTTTCAAAAAGAGATAATACATCATAAAAATATAAAAAGAAATAAAACCAAAGAAGTAAAACCCTAAACAAATATTAGAAAGAAATCCCCCCTTTTTTGTAAAGGAATGGGCCAGGATATCAGAAACACAACAGAGGCGTGTTGGTATAAAAAAAACGCAGGCCTATAAAATATGCAGCCCAAGGCGCTGGATTTGGAGGCCAACCGGGTCATGGGTCGACCCGGTTTGATTTGCTTAAGGAAAGGCTTAGGAAACCCTAAAAAAACTTACCGCCACTTGAAAAGACTTAGCACCTTAATTTTTGTTAATTTTCAATTAAAGAGCAATTAAACAGAGTAAATGCATTTAAGAGGGAAAAAAATCACGTTTACTCTCCCAAATCTCTCACTCTAACTTAGTTCCTCCCTCGTCTCACTTCTCTCTCTCGAATCTATCTCTCTCACTCACACTCTCCTGAAAACGAAAGAGGAAAAAAACGATGCTTTCTCTCTGCTTTCAAAGAAGAACAAAATCATTATCGCATACTAATGGACTAAGAAATAAAATGGAACTAAAAAAAGTTGAAACTGTTGGGCTTAGAAACTGAAATAAGATCATAAACTTTAAAATAAATTGACACACATTTTTGAAACATTGACGACTTGAACCCGAAAAAATTAGACATATTCTTTATTCCCATACTAATGAAAACCAAAGGTTCAATCCATATGTCTTAGTTAAAAAACACTTTTCAAGATCCATTTTGACCAAAGCCATAAAACCAAATGGAAATAACAAGATCATGCCACTTGGATCAACAATCATTAGATGTTTATTTCCTTCTTTCCTGGTGACCAACAAAACTTGCAGAGATATTCTAACTAATCATCACGCAAGCACACACGTGAAAGGAGGCCCTGAGCAATCCATGATTTAACCTTTAAAAAACCTAATCCTACTTGTGAACTATCTCACCAATATGGGCCTCCATGAACTAAACCAACTTCTCACACCAAAAGATCAAATTTCCAAACACTTGTTCCAAAACCACACAGATCCCCCCTTGGCAATCCTGCAAACCGAACATATCCGACATGCACCAAGGTATGATAATGATAAATGATATGAAAAAATTAGGGGTAAAATTTGGGGTGTGACAGTAGGTTACTCATAAACATGTCTACCAATTCACTTTCCCACAACTGAGGTTGCACACGAGAAGCTAATTTTGTCCATCTTTGAGCATATTCCTTGAACGATTTGTTCCCCTTTTGGGTTATGTTCTGCATTTGAAAGCGATTAGGAGCTATGTCCATATTATATTTGTATTGCTTCAAGAATGCACTGACAAGGTCATCCCATGTTTTGATGTAAACCCTGTCCAATTGCATGTATCGCTCTAAAGATGCCCTAGTTAGACTGTCTTGAAAGATATGCATCATCAGTTTTTATCGGTAGCATATGCAGTCATCTTCCTTACAAACATCCTAATATGATTCTTAGGACAACTTACACCCTTGTACTTTTCAAACTATGGTGCCTTAAAATTTGGAGGTATGACCACATCGGGTAATAAGCACATTTCCCAAGTATCAACTCCAAAGACGTTAGTTCCCTCAACAGCCTTTAATCTTTCACTGAATCCCTTGAATTTGTCATCAGCCATGTTTCCTTCCATGTTAGTAATTCCTTTACGCATAGTCGGCTTTGAATTCTTTCCCTCGTACTGGAGGTTCCAATCATCATAGCTTGCTTGAGGAACATGGGTGAAAGAGGGTTTAGGTGCCCCATTGTGAACAGGTGGTGGGACCATTCCTTCGAGAGGTGGGTCATTATCCTTTTGTTTGTCCACTTGAGCTTCTTCATATTCCAAGTCATGAACATACCCTAGTAATGGATTACCATCCTCAAGACGAAGAGTTGGAGTGAGGTTGCTCTTTGGTTGACTAGCTTCAGTTTCTCTAACTATCAAGTTATGGATAGCAAGAGTCAGTTGATCGATTTTTTCTTTCATGTCATTCACGTTATCCTTGACAACATCCACATCTCCTTTAAGAACCGCTTGATTCTTCTTTAATTGATCCATGTCTTGCTTTTGGAATGCTTGAGTGTGAGGTCGGGAATTCAGGTTGTCAAGATTGATGATTTTGAGACAAGGTATTTTGAAGAAATGATTTTCCATTTTAACCCTTTTGAAAGACATATTTTGATTGACGTATGTAATATGCAGGCTAATGCATGTATGAATATACGAAGAAAAGTGTTTTCATTGGGATATTTAAACATTCACTAGTTATAAAGCCAAGCCAAGAATAATATAAACTCAAAATACTTTATTAAACTTGAAAATATAAACTACGAGGGTCAAAGCCCTATTCGTTACACATTAAGAATTTAAATTTGGATTGTATCCCTTTATTAATTCATAAGTAAAAATAAACTAAAGAAAACCCAATTCAATCCTAGGAGTGCTTCTTAATCCTCTTTCTGAATTCTTCCACCATATGACGACATAACTTGAGAAAATCAATGATTCTGCCTTTGGTTTGAAGATGATTGATCAGTGGTTTTCAATCGTATATTTTAAACCATTTATGTCTTTCTTTCTCTATGTTTTTATCGGTTGTTGAATCTTTTGGTTGTGTTTTCATCCTTGTTTTAATGTTTTGTCGAGTAAGTCATGTTTGAATGTTTTCATTGTTTTGGACCATTTGTGCCTTTGATGTGCTTTGTTTTTCAGTGTGTTTTCAGGTTCACAAGAAACAGGTGATCAGACATGCATGCGACCTTGTTTTAATTGCAAATAAGGCTTGAAATGTAGGTACTATAGGCCTGACACGGGTGCCTGTGTCACCTGATACAGCCCATGTCACCTGATACGGCCCGTGTCAGGGGATGCATGGATAGAGAAGATACCCACTTAGTCATAAGCCTGATACATGGGCTCGTGTCATAGGACACGGCTCGTGTCAGGGCCCTTAAAGAAGATGGCACATGGACTCAAGGTAGGAGCCTAACACAGCTGCCCTTGTCGCCTGACACGGCCCGTGTCAGGGCTCATACAAGTGAATTTTTCCTCTTTTGTATAATTTTATCATGAGTGACCTCATAGGGTATTTTGGGAAATTTGCGGAGTTAATTATAATTTGATACAATTATAATCTGATACTTTTGAATTTTACGCTTTTGAGGAGAAGAGGTTAGAGTGAAGATTCTTGGAGAACAAGGATCGATCAAGAGCGGAAGCAATTGACGATCCAAGTAATCTAAATCTTATTGTAATGTCTATCTTTTATTCTTCTTTAGTTTTTTATTTTCGTAATAAACATGAGAGGCTAAACCCCCCAATGCTAGGGGGTGTCCCTGATTTGCTTATGTAATGACTTTTGAAATTTTGAATCTATGAGATTGTGTTTGATTTTATTCTTTATTTTATGCAACGTGCTTAATTCTTTATCTTTTTGGAAAATATGATCATTGATAGTTGTTAGGGTTTGGTCTGACCAACCACCCTAACCTTGTTGCATAATTTTTATCCTGGTAGATATTACTGAGGAATGGGAATACCCTATGAAAATCCTTTTTATGTCAGAACTATTTCTTGATGTTCTTCCTAGGCCACTGAGGAATTAGGGTCGTGGAAGAATATCAATGGTTTTTCTTTAAAGGAATTTTGGAAAAACAATCTTGAACATAGGAAAGATACGTTTTGATGCCTTTCTCTTTAGAGTCAGAAAATATTAAGTCATTACATTGCAAATTATACACCGTCCTTAGTGTTATTCTCATTTTGTCATAATAGTTATTTTATTAAGTATTTTTACTTTGTTAATTTCAATTTAAAAATTCAATCTTAAAACAACCCAAGGACTTTTTGTTCAATTGTTTTGCATAAAATTTATTTTGCATGCGCAGTTCTCAAGAGACCGACACTGGAGAAAAAAACCTCATTATTACTACATCGATAAAATAGTACACTTGCTATTTTACCGATCAAGTTTTTGGCGCCGTTCCCGGGGTACTGCCAAAATTTAAGTTTTTGTACTCCAATTATTTTGTTGCTCTGCGACTAAAATTTTTATTTTTAACTATTTATCATTTTTACTTTATATTTTTCTTTCATTTTTATTTTATTTTTATTCTGATTGTTGATCTGTATCTAACTTTTTATGCGAGGTAAGGCATCCGCTGAATTTTCCTTTGACACGGAATCTGAAAGATCACAGTGCGAAAGACTCCGCAAGGCGAGACTTGAAAGGCTGACGGGGACAAGTTCTGGTCCTATTGTTTTGTATCAGGAAAGAGGATGATATACCTATGCATTCTGAGTCCAGTGATTCAGACACCGATAGAGAAACTTATTCAGACAGAGTTGACATGGCTGAAATCCACCCCTATGGAAAGATTGTTTGGTAACTATGGAAGATCTAATGCTCCACCAAATCAGATGACCATTGTGAACCAACCGATGAATGTGGCTCACTTCCAATTATATCCTTCAACTATCCGTCAGTTGGAGAGCAAGCATTTCTCAGGAAGAATCAATAAGGATGCAAACAAGCATCTACAAAGATTTCTTACTATTACAACATCGTTGAAAATAGAAAGACATTCTGAGGACGGGAAAAGACTAGTTATGTTTCCTTTCACCCTAACTGATGACACCGAAGAATGATTTTACTCACTTCCTGGTGCATTCCTTAATGAATACTTCCTTGTCTCTTTTTACATTCGCAAGAGATACGATATAGTGAATTTCAAATAGAAAGAGGGAGAATCATTGGGAGATGCATACAAGAAATTTAAAATATGCTTAGCCGCATGTCTTACTCATAACATGGATGCAACTAAGCAAATGTAGAATTTTGTTAATGGTCTCAAGATTAAGACCAAACAGCTCATTGACACAGCTGTAGGAGGTTCCACAAATTTCTCGACACCCACTGGTATAAATAAAATTATAGAAGCCATAGCTGCAAACGAACACTTGGAGTTATATGACAGAACCGTGAATCAACCTGAAGGCAAGATTAATTTGAAGCTTGTCGATCATGTTGTATAGATGGAAGAGAAGATTGTGGCAGAGGTTGAGAGAAGGCTTAAAAAGATGAATCTTGAGCCACAAACTGTAGCACAGGTGCAACCGGTCCAAGCTATTAATTGTGAGATTTGTGCAGGACCCATTTTGTTATACATTGTGTAGCAACGCAAGAACAGGTTGAAGCAATCAACTTCCTGAGGCAGAATAATCCTTACTCCAACACCTACAACCCAGGGTGGAAGAATCATCCAAATTTCTCCTGGAAGGATCAATAAGGAAATCCTCATAAGCAATTTCAAACCCCACAACAGCAACAATACCAACCTTATCAATATCAACAACCTCAACAGCAACATCAACAACAAGCACCAAGAAAAGTTGATTGGGAGATCACCATCGAAAAATCGCCACTCAAAGCTCTCAATTCCAATAAGAAACAAGAAGTAATCTTAGAAACACAGATGCTTCGATAAAAAAAGCCTCAAAGTTCAGATGAGTCAAATTGCTCAACAACTTGCGGGTTCTCAAGCACCAGGAGCTCTTCCAAGTGCAACCATTACTAATCCTAAAGATCAACATCATGCAAATGCAGTTATTATTAGAAGTGGTAAATCCAATGAAGAATTTGAAAAAAAAATTCTAAATTGGATGATCCAATGCTTGAAGATGAGTTGGAAATAAAAGAGAATAAGGTGGTTGAGAAAGAATTGGTAGCACCGAAACTGGTGGTGAAAGAAAAAGTTGTTAAACCCAAACCGATGATCAAGCTTCCTTATCCACCTAGGAATAAGAAGAAGGGCAACAAGAGAAGATTTTTGAGAAGTTCCTTGAGATGTTTAAACATCTTGAATTGAACATCCCATTCTCGAAGAAGAGAACCACTGACATGGAGCCGATTATTCTAACTGAAATTTGTAGTGCTATTTTGCAGGGTATGAAGATTTCGGTGAAGAAGAAGGATTGAGGCGTCGTCACAATTCCTTGCATAATCGGAGACCGGTTATTCAAAAGAGCTCTTATTGATTTAGGAGCGAGTATAAGTCTCATGCCATTATCCATCTAGAAAACGTTGGGTATATGTGTTGTACAAGACACTAGAATGACACTCCAATTGTTGATCATTCGGTAAAGCACCCTTATGGGGTAATCGAAGATGTTCTTGTGAAAGTTGACAAAAAAATCTGGTAGACTTTGTGATACTAGAGATGCCGGAAGATGAAGAAATACCATTAATTCTAGGAAGACCATTCTTCGAGACCGGTAGAGTTATGATAGACATGGAAGGAGGAACCTTGACTCTAAAGGTTTATGATGAGGAATTGAAGATTGATGTTATAGAAACCATGAAGCATAAAGAGGATTTTGGCACAAGTAGCAACATCGAGATATTTGATCATATGGATGAGAAAAAGAATGTTGAAAATATATCCAAGCTACCATTGGAGAAAGTATTACGTTTATCAATTCTTGAAGATGATGAAGAAGTAGGGGAAAGAGAACTGGAAGTGTTAGCTATGATGGAAACCCAACCTCCATGGAAGGGAGCCCGACCATATCGGTTGTTGGATTTAAGACAACCTCAATTGGTGGAAGGGAATGAAGAAACTAAAAAGAGAACAGAGTTGAAACAACTTCCGGAAAATCTTAAATATGTCTTCCTTGATGCTAATGGTAAATGTATGGCCATTGTAAGTTCTTGCTTGAAGAGTATACAAGAGGAAAAGTTGATTGATGTTCTAAAAAAATATAAGGGCGTTATTGGTTGGAAGATTGAGGACTTAAAAGGTATTAGTCCAATGGTTTATATGCATAAAATTCTGATGAAAAATGATCATAAACCGGTAGTTCAACCTCAAAGAAGAATTAATCCGACCATGAAAGAGGTGTTAATAAAGGAGGTAGTAAATTACTTAATGCAGGTCTCATTTTTGCATAAGAATAAGCATACTACCACATATTGCATATTTTGTTTCATCTGCATAGTTCAAGTTCATCTGCATCTAGGGTTTGTGATCTGAGCAATCCAAGATTCCATCTGAGCCACCCCAAAGGTCTTACAGAATTCCAAGAGGGTCCATGTGTGTTCTATCATCATATTGTGTCCCTCAAAGTTCAGGGAAGTCAAGAGATCACAAGAACTGGCAAGGCATGGAAGCACAGCTAGGGTTTTCACTACACAGATGACCAAAATTAGGGTTTTGGTTTCAGAGGCCTTAACTCCAAATTTTTGGGACATTCTTGTTTCTAATTTTCTTAAGATGTTATAAGGATCATGTGTACCAAGTTTGATGAAGAAATTCATTGTGGAAGTCATCTGTTCATTGGGTAACTTCTTGAGCAAGTTAAGTCAAAATCAGGGCATCTGAGGCCCCCAACAATGGAACCAAAGGGGTATTTTAATCAAATTGAAGTTCTATGATCTTTATTTGATCTTATAAGAGCTTGGAAGTTCACAAGGTTGAATAATTTTGAGCCATTTGAAAAGTTGCCAAAAATGGAAATGACTTGTAATGGAAACTTTCCATTTTGGGAAAGTTTTTCAACCTCCTCTTTCTTAACCAAAAATGTTTCAAATGAAAAATTCTTGGTCATGAAAGTTGTAGATTAGGTCTTTCCCTTTTCAAAAATTACAAGAACATGTCTTGATTCATTATGGAACTCAAGTTATGATCCTTCAAAGTTGGCAAAAATCCTATAATTTTCAAGAATGCACCAAAGAGGGATTTTTGCAAAACCACTTGCCAAGGCTTCTAATGACTTCTAATGTGCCCAAATACTTCATAACATGATCAAGCAACTTCAAAAACTTAGAATTGGCCCAAGAATTGGATCATTTCATGCCTTGAATCACAAGATACACCAAAGAGGGAAAATATGCAAAACTCATACAAACCCTAGTTCCATGTGTTCCAGCTCATCAAATCTGATCCATAAGCTTTCCTTGATCTCAGCTGAGGCCAGACATGCCCAAATCCAGCTCTGACCCGTGACCATACTTGAAGTACACCTAAGCTTGACTTTTTGCAAATCACCCCATACCAATCAAGCAAGGCCACCACCCACTCTCTTACCAATCAAGACATCATATGCAAACCTTATGGAACACAAAACACATAACACATTGGCCTGAAACTCACCCAAGCTAAAGAATCCCAAAAACACTCCAAACCTTGAGCTCTTCGAATCTCTCTACTCAGCCAACAAAACTTCAAACAAACTTCACCAATCATCTCCATACATCCTCAAGATCATTTCCCAACCATTAAACAAGCCTAAAACCCTAGGAATCAGAAACACGATTTTGGTGCAGCTGAGGTGCAATCTCTCAAACCAACCATTGCAAGCTTGTTCTAAGCCTTCCATTCACTCAAGGGAAGCCATTGGAGGTTGATTGCACAAAGAAAGAGGTCAGAAAGCTCCAAAAGTGAAAGCTCCAGCTCAGGTAGCCATCTTCAAACTTTTTTCTAAAAATATGTTTTTAAGTTTCTAAATGAATCTATGAACTTCCCTGATCATGCTGATGTGTTTAGTTTTGAGAATGGTTGAGTAACAAGCATGTATTTGACTTCTGAAACTTTGCCCGTGAAACATGTTCTTGCTTGATTCTCTCTTTTGATGCAAAATAAATTGTTTTTGTTTGTGGATTCTTGTTCCTTGATGTTTGTTGAGTGATTATGGAGCTTTAGAGGGCATGGGGTGAGGTTTTGGGGAGTTTCAGGGGAGGAGGATGCCGGAGAAGACGACCGGAGCTCTTCTCCGGTCGCCTGAGAGTGATTAGGGCAAAACCACATTAATTAGGCTAGTTTGAATTTCAGCCCTTGGATTTGTTTCTCGCGCGCGTATGAATGGTCCAGATGAATCCACTTAACCCTAATCCACTTAATTAGAATAATTAATTAGAATTAATTTGAATTTTGCTAGAACCAATCCCGGCCCTTCATTTACGCGCGTGGTCAATTCCCACCAAATTTGTTTGAATCTCAGCCACTGGATTTGCATACTTCCCATTTTAATTATTTTTATTTCATTTTATTGCATTTCTTTTGTTTAATTTATTTAAAATATCAAAAATCATTTTAAAAATTTCATTTTCTGCATTTTAGTTTCAAATATTTTTCTCAACCTAAAAAAAAAATTTATTTTATTTTTTGCATTTAAAAAGTATTTTTAAAATATTTAAATTTTTATTTTAATTAATTAATGGAAATTAATTAATTAAAATAGAATTTAGGTTTCTAAAAATTACCAAAAAAATCATGTTGCATCTTAACACATTTAGAAACATTTTCAAACCCTTCATACAAATTTATTTTTGGTTTTGATCATAACTTGACAATTTTCTTTGAATTTAGGGTTTATAAAATCACATTTTTAAACCCTAACCTTTGAAAAATCTTTTCTGCCTAACCATGAAGGGTTTGAAGATGGTTATTTTTGCATTGTTTTACATATATCATGTAGTATCAAGGATATTTTTGGCATGAATTTATCTTGCATTTTCAATTTGATTTGCATTTTTTTCTTTTGAAGCACCCAAAAACCCTAGCAAACTTAGAAAAATCATAACTTTCAATAGGTTAAGAGTTAGACCTTCCCCTTTGGGGTGTGATATCATATGGGATTAGGGTTTGTTTGAGCTCATTTTTCAATTTTTTTATCATGTCATATGCTTATTTTGTGACCATTTTCATCTCATCCTTCCATGTAACCCTAATTTTGCATCTTTACTTGCATCTTACATTGTATTGCATGAACATATGAACTTTCCATGCCATTCTAAGCATTTGTATGCCATATTAGACATCTTAAGATATTTCTTGAACATTGCTTGATCATTTATACATACATTTTCTATGCTTTGCATCCATTTCATTTCATAAACATCTATGTGTTTACCTGCTTCTTACATGCTTCATTTGCATTCATCCTCTTGTATGAACACACACATGCATCTTGTATGCCTTTGCATCATATCATAGCATCATTTGCATCATGTACATGCTTCTGGTCTTGGTATTTTCACTTACATTTTCTTCATTTCAATTCATTCCTTTCATATTGCATCTTGTACTAACTTTTCAGGGTTAATGGTAAGTTGTTTGGGAGGTGGATTTGCCTTCACCTACCACCTCTTCCCATCCCTTCATATTGCATCCTTGCTGCATTTTTACTTGTCCTTGAGTGAGCTTGCTCACTTGTGTTTCTCTTCCTTTCTTTCTCTTCTCATCTCATCTCTTTCCTATCTTGCTTCTCCCTTGTGGCTTCCTTGAAGACTTCTTCTCTTAAGCCTCACAAACCCTAGGACTTCCAAGCATGATAACTTTCTAGGACTTATTAGTTTCCTTTTAGTCTTTTTCCTTTGAGTCTTCTTTGTGTCTCTTTTCTCATCTCATCATTAGAGACTAAACCTTTAAGGTTTTAGGACTTTGGAATTAGGGTTATGCCTGCATCCTTATCTTAGGATGGAGTGTATAACTTTAATCCTAAGTGTTAAACCCTTAATTTATTTAAACCTCTTAATCAATCCATCTAATAATCACTAAGACTTCATCTTGTAACTTGGGTCTTACATTAGGGTTCTAATTATTCCTTTATGGTTAAGAAGGACTAACCCTAGTGTTTCATGGACAAGTCCTCCTCAAGTTGTCTTATAAACTTAAAATCCACTTCTTAATCTTATCCCTTAATTAAAATCCATTTAATAAAGGCTTGTTATATAATGAATTTAATCCCTAACCATGGATTAAGTTGAGGTATCTTCCTCAGCTTAAGTGTTCTCATATATTATCCTTCTATTAGGATGGTGTAATGAGTCCACTAATCTGTGATTAGAGATTAAACTCATTACTTAACACTAAACAAAAACCCAAGAAACATCTAAATAATCACAAGTAGGTTAATGATCTTAATCCTACATCATCATGGTAATTAAGTTGAGATGCTTATCTCATACTTAAGTAGACTCATTATCCCTAATCAGGGAGGATATAATGAGTTTAGAAGCCCTTGATTTAGGCTTAAGTTCATAATCCTATGCAAACACCAAAAACAATAACAAAACTGAAAACACAAAAAAACAAACAATAATTGTCTCCTTCGGGATTATTTTCTCATCACACTCATCCATAACCGAGGACTTGCTTCTTCCGTCTAATGGAAGACAGTTAGCACTCGAGCTAGACAAGTCATACACTTGAGCATAGGCAAGCAAGAAGTTCATCAGTCAATTCATTTTCCAGTCTCTTTGAGTCAAACTACGGTATTCTGACTTCCTCATTGCACGAGAGGATACGTAGGCATAACTTAACTGTTATCGAACAAAAATCTCTATTTCTTCCCCCTCTTTCAGCATTCTTTTCTAAGTCTCAGCTTCTTGAGCATTCACCCTTTTGCACTGACACTTGTATATTCTTTTCCAGCTTTTGCACACAGATATCACATACACCTACCCCTTTTAAGCACAATCTTGTAAGCATGGATCCCGTCGTGTACGACGGACAATCTGGGTGCTAATACCTTCCCAGGTTGTAACCAACCCCCTTTCTCAGTTTCTCTGGTTCGCAACCGTCTTATCCATCTTTCCACAGGTTTATGCAGCATTACCTTTCCTTCGGGATAAAAATGCCTAGCTGGCGACTTTATTCAATTTATTTCATTTCCCTCTTCGCCAACCGTTTGCGCTTGTACCAAGATGCAAATCTTTGGGAGCGATAGCTTGGCGACTCTGCTGGGGATCCTTATATTGCAATCCGGGCTTCTGGTTCTTTTTGTGGGTTCCTCCTAGCGCTTGTTTGATTTGTGTTTACGGGGGTGTTATGTGCTACTTGTGCTTTTTGTTTATTGCTTTATTTATTGCTTTCCGTACAACTTTAGTTATTGCTTTTCATTTACAGTTTTATGCATTTCATATTGTTATTATCATATCATTGGTATTGGATCTGTGTTTACCTTGGTGGGAGGGATTTTTGAGTGATTAAGGTTCCATACCAGGGACCTGAGTGACACATAGGCTAGAGTGGATTCATATTCTTTCCCATTCCATTTCGGTCTGGTGCGGGAATATGAAACACGATTCAGACATTGGTTTCTTCTTGAGAACTATGTGCTACGGATTTCCTGTAGTACTAGGGCTATCTGGGAAACCTGCTAAGTCTGGATGACCTTTTATGATCTTCAGCATTTGAGGTGAATTAGAGGAGGATCTTTTATGGTTATTGTAAACATTGTACCTCCGGGTTAGAAGTGTTTACACTTCTCATAACTGATCCAAGTCTGAGGATCCTTGTTCTAGAACAATACATGTGAGGGGGTTAGGATGTTTACAGGTTTGCAGGAACCCTTGGCCTCATCATACCCTATTACCAATTTTGTTTTAAGAATGCATCACTTTGGACAGTTCTTGTGAAACCCTGGATTTGTGACACTTTATTTGAGTCCCCCACCTGGTTACTAGTTTTCTAAAACCTCCATCCGGACTTATGAACAAATGGACCCTATCAGGGCAGAT
Organism: Lathyrus aphaca; assembly: GCA_963966055.1. Classification (NCBI taxonomy): domain Eukaryota; kingdom Viridiplantae; phylum Streptophyta; class Magnoliopsida; order Fabales; family Fabaceae; genus Lathyrus; species Lathyrus aphaca. The sequence goes on along the minus strand of OZ014519.1, from coordinate 286,335,454 downwards.
AACAGATCCAACACTTGATCACAAACCTTTTGCATATCATTCTGCATACATCATCTTGCATCATTTAACATTTGCCTATTTGTTTTACAGGATATCCACCTTATTATCTTTGGTTTGGTTTTGACCTGTTCTGCTGCTCAGACTTCTTCAGTTATCTGCACCAGCATCTTCATCAGTTTCCTTCACCAGAGTTCCTTCTTCAGCACCTGCATCATTTTATCTTCATCAGAGACTCTCCACAAGCATTTTCACCAGAGATTCTTCCCAATTCTCTCCATCAGTTGCCTTCATCAGAGACTCATCATAAGCATCTTCTTCAGTGACCTTCATCAGCAGTTACCCTCAGTTTTCTTCACCAGCATCCATTGTCAGCATGGACACTTCCAGGAAGAGCAACATCACATACCACTTCTTTGAGCCCACTCTGACAGGCATCAGACATATCCAGTCTCTCATCACTCCTGATTATGTCCCATTATTCAGGGAACATTATGGAGGCATATTGGACATGATCATGGACCTGGATGCATCCCAGAGGAGCATGATCCACACTTGCTTGCAGTTTTATGACCCTCCTCTTAGATGCTTCACATTCCCTGATTTTCAGTTGGGACCTTTGCTAGAAGAGTTCTCCATGTTGTTAGGTGTCCCCATCAGGAGAGGGATTCCTTTCAACCTTGAGATGGTTGCTCCCAAGAATGAAGATATAGCTAAGGCATTGCACTTGGAGCCTACCCTCATTGATCAGAACATGACCACCAAGGTTGGCGTTCCAGGTCTGCACTTGGATTTCTTGATCTCCCAAGCCACCCTACATGCTGCAGCAGGGAAGTGGGCTATTGTTTGTGCAATCTTGGCACTCAGCATATATGGAGTTATCTTGTTTGCAGACGAGCCAAAGTTTGTAAGCAAGAATGTTATTCACCTGTTCTTACTGAGGAACCTAGTTCCCACCCTGCTTGGAGATTTATACTATTCAGTGCACCAAAGGAATGAGAAGCAAAGAGGAAGATTGGTCAGATGTTGTGCTCCCCTCTATTATTGTTGGTTATTAAGACACTTGCCAAAGTCAGACATTTTCCTGAACCCTCATCAGCCAAGGAACTTGGCTAAGAGATTGATTGCCCTTACATCAGAAGACATCAGTTGGTGCACTCAGAGCACCAAGGGCAGAGATATCATTACTAGCTGTGGGCAGTATCCCAATGTACCCTTGATTGGAGTAAAAGGTTGCATCAACTACAACCCTTTGCTTTTCAAGAGGCAATTAGGGTATGCTTTGGTTCATCCCCCAAGAGGGCAAGATTTGACATAAACCCTCTATTGTGACATCCAGCACAACTCAACTATTGTCAGACAAGTTGCCTGGGCTTGGGACAATATTCAGACTAAGGGGATAGCTATCCTGGGCAAGTGCAACAATATAGCTTCAACTCATTATCTTGACTGGTCTCATGTCAGGGGGCAGATCACCCGGATGCCATTCACCTTAGAGGATACCCCTGGACCATCAGCAGTGCAGCCTGCAGCCACTGTCAGCTTAGAGGAGTTTGAGAAGTTGAAGGAAAGGAATACTCAGCTCTCTGAAGCCTTGAAGAAGACCCTCTGGAAGAGGAATGACAGTCGTTTAGATAATGAGAGGTTAGAGAAGCTCCGGATTGAGCACTTGACCAAGATTGAGAAGACGGATTACTATATCAGAAAGGCTAGAGCAGGGGAGTTAGTACTGAAGAATGCTTGCAAGGAAGCTAAGACTCAGAAGGCTAGAGCTGAGAATTACTTAGAGGAGAGCCAGGCTAGGTGGATCAAGATCACTGAGGCCCATGCACAGGAAGATCAAAGAACTCAAGCTAAGATAGAGAAACTGGAGGCTAGTGAGAAGAAGAATCAAGAGGCCTTATTAGCAGCACAGAAGGAGATATCTGAGTTAAAACTCCGGGAGGGGTTGAAGAGATCAAAGGACCAGGATAAGCATAAGAAGTTGACCAGTGCCATTGTCACCAGGAACCTTCTTATCAGGACCATCACAGAGCACCCAGTTGGCCCAGTGACTGAGGCTCTCCTGAAAGAAGTCAGAGAGGATGACTTTGGACTGGATGTTTGATTTCCTTGTACTTGTATTTCCTTTGTTTGTACTTTTGATTTTGTTGATGTATTTTGAGCCACCATGGGAACTTTATTGTAATCAAACTATGTATCTTCACTCTTTGTAATATATGGTTTGTATTATTTTTGCGGGCTAAAATCTCTTCAACATCAGCATTTCCTCGAGGTCTGGAAAGGTCAAAACCAAAGAGCCAAACCGGATACCCTTGGAAGACAAATAAGCATCCTGCATTGCATACTAACATCATTTCTTTGTTTTGTAGGTTTTTGTTTTTGTTATTTCTCACTTTGTTGTGGTTTCAGGAAACATTGCTCGCAGAAGAGTGTTCCTTGTCAATAGAGTGCACCGGTATCCGACAAGAAACAACCTTCCTGGATTACAAATGGATCAGGTTCAACAAGACTTGACTGAAGTGAGAGCCCAGATGGCCAATGAGAGGACAGAGATGAGGGCCCAAATGAATCAATTTTTGACAGTGATGACTGGTTTAGCTCAGAGCCAGGAGAGACTGAGGGAGTTAGTCGAGCGGCAAACTCCCGAGGAACACCATCCAGGTACAGGGGGTATCAGTAACAACGATCACGTACAACCTCGTACTGATCCACCAGAGTTTGGACCTCATCTGAACCCAGACATCAATGCCATAAGAAACACTCAAGGTAACACTGGAGGAAGGGATTTGCAGGAAGACCCTCAAGAAGAACAATTTACTGTGGTTGGGGCTGGAGACGAAGTTTACGATCGTCGATTGGATGAAATTGCAGAGAAGCTAAGGTCTCTTGAATCCCAAAACTCTCTGGGTTTTAATGTCATGGACATGGGATTGGTGGAAGGGGTGAGAATTCCTCACAAGTTCAAACCCCCTTGTTTTGAAAGATATAATGGCACATCCTGCCCACGTACCCACCTTCAGTCTTTCCTGGGGAGATTGAAAGCCTACACCATGGATGAGAAGCTGTGAATGTTTTACTTCGAGGATAGCTTGACAGGAGCATCCCGGGAATGGTATTCTCACTTGACCAGAGCCACAGTAAGAAATTGGAAAGACTTGGCTGAAGCTTTCATCCGTCAATATCAGTATAATTTAGACATGGCTCCAAACAGAACCCTTCTGATGGGAATGTCACAATCTTCCCGTGAAAGCTTTAGAGAATATGCCTAAAGGTGGAGGCAACTAGCTGCTGCTGTTCAATCCCCGATGTCAGAAAGGGAGATGGCAGATATGTTCATGAGTACTCTCCAGGGTACCTATATTGACAGATTGGTTGCATTTTCTTCCACCAGCTTTGCAGATGTGGTGATAGCTGAGGAGAGAATTGAGAGCTTGCTGAAGATGGGAAAGATCTCCGACAACAGTGCCAGTTCAAGCAGTGCAAGGAAGCCATTTACTGGGCCCCGCAGATCCGGTGAAACAAATTCTATACACATGGGAAGAGGGAGACCCTAATATCTGCCCAGATCAATTGTTGTCGTCATTATTCCCACTCCACCTCCTTAGTATACTCAACAACCACAGCACTTTCCTAAACAGCCACAGTTTCCTCAACAAAGATCTTACAACAAGAATAACAACAATCAACAACAACGCCCTTTCCAACAATGGCCATCTCAGATCAACAGGGTGATTGACCCTATTCCAATGCCATATGCCACATTGCTGCCACAACTCCTGAAGCTCAATCTTGTTGAGTTAAGGACATTGGCTCCACCTGATCCTCAGAACCTTCCGAGAAATTACAATGTCAACGCTAGGTGTGTTTTTCATTCTAACGCACCTGGTCACTCCACGGAAAAATGTTGAGCTCTGCATATGAAGGTCCAGGATCTGGTAGATTAAAAGGCCCTAAACTTTGCACCACCTCCCAATGTCATGAAAAATCCTATGCCAAGCCACAGTGGGCCAAGGATTAATGGTATAGAGGAAGGCTCACCTTTGATTTTAATTGAAGATAATGCAAGTATTCAGACACCTCTGGCAGAGGTTAAAGCTCAACTTTTGAAATGCCAAGTGTTTCCAAGTTGTGAGGCTTGTTGTGAATCTTGCAAGATTTCCGTGAATGGTTGTGAAAGCTTGAGGAATGGCATTAATGGCTTGATCCAAGAAGGCATTCTGCAAATAACCACAACAGCTTCTACAACACCAGCAACTCCTTGTACAAATGACTCTTCTACAACTGCAACAACAATTGTTCCTACCGATTCATCTACAACTTCATCAACCACTTCTTCCATCACTTCAACAAACAAAAGTTCCATTTCATCTCCTTCTACAACTTCAGCAACCACCGATAATGACGTCTTCACAGTTACTATCTATTATGACCCTACAACGGTCCCAAACTCCTGCAACTTTCAACAACAATCTCAGCAACAGTTTCAGCAACAACCAAGCTTCAATTCATCACCTCCAACACCTACAAGAAGTCTTGCCACCATCTTCTATGATCCACAGACAATAACGGTTCCAACCTCTGCTGCAGTGAGCCTGTCACCATCACGGTCCCAGGGCCTATTCCATATGATAAAGACAATGATGTACCATGGCATTATGGTGCTGACCTTTACTGCAATGGAGAAAAATTCCATCTTGATTCTTCAGTTCCTACTCCCCAGCTGGATAATGTCGGGGGAGGAAGAGGCTTCACCCGAAGCGGATGCCTCTTTGCGTCACAAGCTCCCAGAACCAGTACTGAGGCAGAGGTTGTTGCCAAAGCCAAAGGGAAAAGTGTGGCAGCAGAAGAACCTGCACCAAAAGAGACTCATAAATCATCCTTTGATCAGGATGTAGATGAATTTATGAGTATAATTAAAAGAAGTGACTACACAGTTGTGGATCAGCTCCACCAGACTCCTTCTAAGATCTCTATATTATCCTTGCTATTGTGTTCCGAAGCTCATCGGGATGCACTACTCAAAGTTCTGCATGCTGCCTACGTGCCAGTGTTGCACCCCAAAATTTGCCCTTCCCAAGACAAGACATTGTGTACTAAGAGGTTCACAAGGTTCACAAGGTTCACAAGACATCTCATGAGGTTCACAAGGTTCACAAAGTTCACAATTAGTCAGAAAGTTTGACAAATTCCCTCAGACAATGCATCCTCCTAAGCAAGGCATCCTAAACTAGGGTTTTGACTTTCATCAGGCTAAATGGACTTCCAAGACTTCAAGTGAGCTTCATAGCATCCTATATTTGTTTAAGAATCCCCATGTCAAGTTTCAAGACTTTCCCAAAAAGTTTGCTCAGTCAGATGATCAGATATGCAAAAATCAGTCAAAGTAGTTAAAAAGTCAAACTAAGGTCAACTGTGGTCAAACCAAAGTCAAACTTCATGATTTTTTGCCAACATCAAGTATACGAAGTAAAATTCATCATTTGATCAAGGGTTGATCATGATTCATCAAGGAAGTTTCAGATCATCAAGAATCAGGAGTTTCTATATTAGGGTTTTCATAGGAAAAGTCAACTGAACTTTGACCAGCCATAACTTTCACATGCTTCATCAAAATTTTTCCATCCAAAGCTCATTTTGAAGAAAATTGAATTCTCTACAACTTTGTGTCTCACAATCCAAGCCTAAAAATGCTTCATTTGGAAGGTATGAGCTAAGACATTATAGGTCCTTTTAAAAGTCAACAAAAAGTCAACAACTTCCAAAGAGCATAACTTGAGAATGGTAAAAGATATGGACATGAGACCAAAGAGGTTGGTTATAGGATTCTTTAAGCTTTCCAAAATGTCCAAGAACACCTTCATAGCATTAAAATTAAGGGATTTGTGCCCTTGCAAAGTTGGGAAATTTTTGGGAGGTTTATGAAGCAAATGGGGTCTTAAAACCATAATTCACCAAATGGGCTTGCTTTTTTATGATTCAAACACTTCCATGACATCATGCACGAATTATTTATTCATATTTTTATTCATTTTATTTTATTTATTATGATTTTTTACATTAAAAATCATTTTAAATTAAAATAAAATATAAAAGGATGAATATTTGATTTGATTTTGGTTTTAGAAAGTCTTAATATTCATTTAGAGGTGATTGAAACCATACAAATTCAGATCACACAAAAATAGAAAGGATATATCCAAATTTTCAATATTTTAAAGGCATATATTTTTCAATCTCTAACTATCTAAAAATCCAAAATATGATGTGGTTTTTTAACCTAATTTTGTTATACTACATATATAGAACTCATACAAACACAAAGGGGACGAATTGGCTGCCTCCAAGAGCAAGAACAAAACTTCAAATTTCACAAAAAAACTCATAATCGGATTCTTATTTTTAGGCCATCTCCAAAGCTTTTGAAGGTTGCAAATCATTCCTTGAAGATCACTGAATGTTTTTGGATCATAAAATCATCCTTTCATGCATTGAATCATGCTAACCGAATCACTCTTGTTCACGTTTTATACTTTTTTTCGATTCCATACTTCCATGCGTTATTAACTGATTTTGCTTGTTGATTCATGTTTGTTTTGAAGCATAGAAGCTTTCTGGATAAACCAATTGAAGTTTCATGGCCTAAATCGTTAGATGCCATTGTTAGGGTTTGAGACTCGAATTTGGGATCTTAGTGTTTAGGGCGTCTAAATGAATTCTAAGAACATGGCCATAACGTATAAAAATCATGTAATTGATTTGGGTTACTAATTTGCATTAATATTGTGGTTTGCTTGATGTTTCAAAAACATAGGTTTTCTGGTTCATGAACACGCAGGTGAATTCGCAGGAAAGGTTGTATGAAAATTCGCAGGAAATTCAAACGAGGAAGATGAAGCTGCGCGCCAAAGTCCAGTTTTAAATTCTAACATTATATTTTATTTTATTGTTGTGCATATATTTCAGAAACGCTGCTTGGCTCAGCTGGTAAAGGACGCGCGTATGCAAGGCAAGGTCAAGGGTTCGAGCCCTATCAGGACCATTCTTTTTTTGGAAAATTTCTCAAATATTAGTTTACGCATATCATACATTCTTCTCCTCCAGATGACAAGGCGCGCGCGCCTTGTCCCAGTGGCCATGTGTTGTCAGGTATTAGGGGAGGTCCTGGGTTCAAATCCAGGCCTCCCCTCTTTCTTTTATTTGTTTTCTTTATATTTTTCTTTTATTTATTTTATTAATTATATAATTATGTCAATTAATTTTTCTTAATTAAAACATTAACTCTATTTTTCTTACTAATCCTAAAAAATTAACTTATTTTTTCTAAAACTCAAATTAATTAATTTAAACTTTATTTTTATTAATATGAAAATAGTTTTATATTTTATTTATTATTATTATATTTTCTTAATTAAATTTCTAAAAAAAATTTCTAACACCTTGTTTAATTTAAAAATAATTTTTCTTTTGCTTTTTTTATTCTCTTTATCCATTATTCTAATTATTATTTTTCTTATTATATCATTATTGCTAATATTTGGTGGTTTATTTATTATTTTTATTATATTTATCATATTATTTTATTTGGTTATTATGTAATTGCGAAAGCCATGTAATAGTCGTAGATTTATTTTCTTGTCTTCATTTTATTTTGTAAATATATTTACTGCATGGTTAGTAATTTAAGGAGTGTATAACATGTTTGTAATTAAAAATTGACTTAGAATAATTAATTTAAAAAGATAAATATTTAAATATGAACACTCACACACGTAAGTCGATCTTTGATCGCCATCTCACACTTTATAAGGTTAATCCTCATGTTGCCTATTTCTAAGGTCAAGTAAGGTGTCTTAAGCAAAGTCCCTTCATTAATATCATCAAGTCCCTTTAAGATTATAAGATCAAATCCCTTTGAGGTTGCCTACGATAAGTGATCTTGTCCCTTCAAATGAAAGATGATAAGTCCCTACGAATTGCTGAAGACACCTTACAGTTGCCTAAATACAGATGTCCCTTCACATGTCCCTTACACATCCAAGGTAATGACTACCTATTCCTTAATAATAGGGATAGTCTTACCATTGAAAGAACATATAATAACAGTAAAGATTTAGCATAGGGTAGGTTCCTCTTAAGTACTTGCTCACTTTTCTTCAAAATACTCTTTACACTTCACATTTCAAACAAATTTTCAAAACAAAGTCTTTATATACATCCATACGAGGATCATTATAAAGTACTTAGAAAATTTTTAATCACACACTACACCTTTCTCAAAACAATTTAAAGTGAGCTAAGTAACTAAGAGCCCATGGATAACCATGGATATAAAGGATGCTAACACCTTCCCTTTGTATAACCTACCCCCCGAACTCAAAATCGTTTAAGGTCTTTCCTGTTCTTTTATGCCCTTTCCTTTTGGATAAAATAAAAGTGGTGGTGACTCTTGCTATCCGCAACATTTAACTAAAGTCAGTTCTCCCACCGTGTTACAGAACTGGCGACTCTGCTGGGGAGAATATTAAAGAGGGGTACCCTTAGGAATTAGATCACTTTAAATTTGCTTGCTTTGTTTGCTTTACTTTACTTGTTGGGTGCTCTTATGTGTGAAAGATCCTAACCCGGATCTAGTGTACCTTAGGTAAATGGAAATAGACCAAGGAAACTGTACGGCGTATACCGATATGGTTGATCTGGTGGCCATAGTTAGTGTGACTTCTTGGTTGGTGCTTATGTTCCTTAAGCAAGTTGAGGATAATATGAGGCTGCCATATGTTGTCAATACACTAACTAACTTTTAGAACCCTAGTCATCCCATCTTGGCCTTTAGAAAGTAGTGAGATAGCCGGCTTTGGTGAAGACTAAAGTTGGTTGATACTCGATGCTACACTCATTGAGATCCTAAACTTGGAGGGTTTTGGTTGGCAAGTAAGTTGCCTACTGAACAACCACCCTTGGGAAGGATAAATGATATTGAGATCCCTTAGAACCCGGTTACTTTTGTAGGATAGGATGAACCAACTAAATTTCAGGGGAGGGTACTTACCTTTAAACCTCATGCAAGCCTTCAAACCTAGGGCTATTGTGTGACTTGTTTGTGTGTGCCACATGTTTGTGATTGAGGATAACATCATAACATCATCATGCATCATAAGCATAGAATTTTCACTAACCATTTCAAGGACCAAAGGATTTATCTTTGTTCTTTGTTGCAGGTCATGGCTTCTGCTCGTAGGAATACTATCCGGATCAACTTTGTAGGAATACCCCCTAAGCTTAAGGAATTGGTCTCTCAAGTTTCTGAAAACTCTCAATTCATCAAGAGACATGGTCACCTACTGGATCTAGTCACTTCATGGTTCAATGAAGACATGATGAGTGTCCTGTTTCAGTTCTTTGACCCTAAACATCATTGCTTCACATTCCCCGACTATCAGCTGGTTCCTACAATGGAAGAGTTCTCTAAACTACTGGGTATACCTATCCTTGATCAAAGACTTTTCACAGGATTAGAAAAAGAGCCTAAACCTGAGGTTATTGCTGCAACCCTACATTTAAAGAAATCAGACATTGTCCTAGAAACAAGAAGTTGAGTTAAGGGTATTCTTTCTAAGGTATTGATGGAGAAAGCTCAAGTGTTCCTGAAAGCTATGAGTTATGATGATTTTGAGGAGATCTTAGCCCTATTGATCTATGGCTTAGTGTTGTTCCCCAATCCAGACCAGTTCATAGACGTACACGCCATCAACATATTTTTGACTCATAATCCAGTTCCTACATTACTTGGAGACATCTTACACTCTCTTCATACCCGTACTACGAAGGCACGAGGAACTCTGATGTGTTGTATACCTCTATTGTCTAGGTGGTTTATTTCTCACCTTCCTCGATCAGTGATGAAGAATGAACAAGGGTTAAGATGGTCTAAGAGGATTATGTCACTTTCTCATTCAGATATTCATTGGTGCTCTAGATCTATGGAGAATGTTACTATAATTGACCGTTGTGGGGAGTTCCCTAATGTGCCACTCCTTGGCATAAGAGGGGGAATTACCTACAACCCTTCTTTAGCTCTACGTCAGTTTGGCTACGCTCGGAGTAACGGTCCTCATGACATGCTTATTCATGGTATTATGTTCAACTACGACAACGATCTACAAGGTTACCGTCAAATGTTTATACGAGCTTGGGTTAAAGTGAACAAGGTTGACAGCAAGACTCTGGAACCCAAGTACACTATTCCTATGGAACCTTATCTCAGATGGGTGCGATCTCGTGCTCAGACTCTTATGATGCCATATCCTGCCATCCTGCCAGTTACCATGGAGCCTGTTGCTGAAGGAGATACATCTTATATCATTCTTCATCCAGACATGCCCACTGACATGGAGGAGTTGCAGAGGTCCTGGATCCAGTTGAAAGAGCAAAGGGATACTTTTGAGACTCATTTCAAAGCTAGTCAAGAAAGAATTCTGGAGCTGACAAAACAACTTCACGAGGAGCAGAATCTCAACTCATACCTCAACACAAAGAGGAAACGTCCATGGGAGACTTAAAACCCCATTTTTGTATTCATTTCATTTTTTATTGTAAGCCCAAAAGGCAAACAAGTTTATTGATTACTAATGAAAGTTTCATTTTTGGTTCTTTTAAACAAATGTAAATCCTGCGGTCCTTGAAAACATTGCATATGCATCTACATACCATATCATTGCATGACAGGTTTCTTATGAACAGGTATCTTATCTTCTCGCTGTTTATTTCAGCAGAAATGGCTCTTAAACAGACTGTCAAAGATCTCCAGGCTCAGAATGTAGAATTCCAAGAGTTGATTCTAAACTTGTCCAAGGGGCAAGATGAGCTGAAGACACTGCTGGCTAAGAAAAAGAAGAAGACCAGGAAATCAGGAGGCCTTATCAATCTGGGAAGAAGGTTCAGAGGTCCTATCAAGACAAAGGAACAGGTTGAGGATTCTGAGTCTGAAAATTCTGAGAAAGAGGGAGGTAGTCTCCATGACACTGTGGGAGATTCTGATTCTGAAGCAAACTATTATCATGACCCTAGTGAGGATAAGTACAAGATGCTGGTGGATAGAATGAATGCTATGGAGTTACAAAAATCTTCTGGGCTGGATTTTGAAGATCTGAGTTTAGTATCTGGAGTGGTTATTCCTATTGGTTTCAAGGTTCCTACTTTTGTGGTGTACGATGGTGTCTCATGTCCCAAGCTGCATCTAAGGTCCTATGTCCGGAGGATTCAACCACATACTACTGACAAGAAGTTATGGATTCATTTCTTCCAAGAGAGCTTGTCTGGAGCTCAATTGGAATGGTACTATCAACTGGAAAGTGTCAATATTCGTGATTGAAATGATCTTGCTGAGGCCTTCTATAGGAAATACCAATATAATGTTGATTTAGCACCAACTCGCATGCAGCTCCAAAGCATGTCAATGGGTGCTAAGGAGAATTTCAAGGAGTATGCCCAAAAATGGAGAGACCTAGCTGGCAGAGTTCAACCTCCTCTGACTGACAGAGAGCTAGTGGATATGTTTATGAGTACATTAAGTGGTCCTTTCTATAGTCACCTCATTGGAAGTTCGTCATCTGGTTTCACCGAATTAATAATGACTGGAGAACGTGTGGAGAGTGGTATAAGAAGTGGTAAGATACAGGTGGGTGCCTCTTCATCAAGCGCTGCCAAGAAGCCCCCTAGTGGAAAGAAGGAGTCTAATCCTGTGTATGGTCAACATAGTCGTAGCAGGAATCATCAATCTGTGGGAGCAGTTCATATTTCCAACCCTACTCCTGCAACACCAGTCCACCACAAAACAATCAACAGAAGCCTAGAAGACAATTCACCAAAATCAACATGTCATTGGCCCAAGCCTTGCAACACATGTTGAAAGGGGAACTCATTACTTTGAAGGACCCTCCTCAGAATCCTAATACTTCCTCTCCTCGATACAACCCTAATGCACGATGTGCCTATCATTCTAATTGTCCGGGACATGACACCAACAACTGCTGGATATTGAAAAACAAGATTCAAGATATGATTGAAGCTGGGGAGATTGAATTTGATCCTCCTGGGACTCCAAATGTGATTACTGCTCCCATGCCCAATCATGAGAAGACTGTTAATGTTGTGGATGAGGTTTCCTATGTTTCCTCAGTGGCAGATGTAACTACTCCCTTATCTATTATCAAGAAGAAGCTGGTGCAGGCTAGATTCTTTCCAGGTTGCAATGAAGACTGTTTTTATTGTGCCTACAAACCTGATAGCTGCTGGAAGTTGAAAGATGGTATTCAACGCCTCATGGACAATTACACTATATTGTTCGAGAGGACACCTTCTGTGGAAAGTATGTGTGAACATCTAACTCGAGGTACGAAGGTTGAAGATGTGGACATGGTTGATAAATTGCCAGTAAAGATCACCTCCAAAGGCCCTGTCAAGATCACTCATAAAGGACCTATCAAGATTACTGCTGAAGCCTAGTAAAGATTGTTGCTGAAGTTAGGGTGCCTCCCATGGTTATTACCACTCCTGGCCCTGTTCCTTATACTTCTGATAAGGCTATACCCTGGAATTACGGTTCTGATGTTTATATTCATGGTGTTAAGTGTCGCTCCCGATAAGTGACACCTGGTCAGTTAAGGGTACAGACGCGAACGGTCGGCGAAGGGAACAGTGAGAACACACAGCCGTGAACTCACTGGAGAATGAATAGAGTCGCCAGCTAGGCATTTTTATCCCGGAGGAAAGGCAATGCTGCATAGACCTAGATGGATAAGACGGTTTGCGAACCAGAGAGACTGAGAAAGGGGGTTGGTTACAACTTGGGAAGGTATTAGCACCCAAATTGTCCGCCGTACTCGACGGGATCCACGCTTAAAAGATTTGTGTTTTAAAGGGGTAGTGTCAGTGCAATTTGTGCATAAAAGAGCTGGAAAAGATGTACAGGTGTCAGTGTAAGAAGTGTGAAGTGTAATATATACAGTGTCAGTGTAAGAACAGGAGTGCAATGCTCAAGACCATGAGGCTTAAAGAATGAGGCTGGGAAGAGGGGGAATATACAGAGACTTTTGTTCGATAACTGTTAAGTTATGCCTACGTATCCTCTCGTGCAATGAGGAAGTCAGAACACCGTAGTTCGACCCAAAGAGACTGAAAGATAAATTGACTTGTGAACTGCTTACTTGTCTATGCTCAAGTGTATGACCTGTCTGGCTCAGGTGCAAACTGTCTTGCATTAGACGGAAGAAGCGAGCTCTCGGTTGTGAATGAAGGTGATGAGAAAAGAATCCCGGAGGAGACGATTATTGTTTGTTTTTGGGTTTTCAATCTTTTATTGCTTTTGAAAGTTTGTCGTAAGTTAATGAGCTTAAGCCTAAACCAATGGGTTAGTAAACTCATCACATCTTCCCTCTGATTAGGGGTAATGAGAATACCTTAAGTGTGAAGTCAGATTCTCACACTTAATCACCTTTGATGTAGGGTTAAGATCATTAACCTACTTGTGATTATTTAGATGTTTTTGGTGTTTTTGTTTAGTGTTGAGTAACGAGGTTAAGCCATAATCAGGGATTAAACAAACCCATTACACTATCCTAATAGAAGGATAATAGATGAGAGTGTTTAAGCTGAGGAAAGCTCCTCAACTTAATCCATGATTAGGGATTAAACTCATGACAAAACAAGCCTTTGATTAAGTGGATTTTTATTAATGATATGATGATGAAGTGAATTTTATTGCTTGTAAGACAACTTGAGGGGGACTTGTCCATTAACACTAGGGTTAGTCCTTCTTAACCACTTAAGGAAGAATTAGAACCCTAATGCAAGGCCCAAGTTACAAGTGTGATGTCTTGATATTTATTAAGTGAATTGATTAAGAGATTTAAACACATTAAGGGTTCAAGACTTAGGATTAAAGTTATACACTCCATCCTAAGAGAAGGATGCAGGCATAAGCTTAATCACAAAGTCTTAAAGCCTTTAGGGTTTAGTCCCTGATTATGAGGTGAGAAGAGAGGACTCAAAGAGAGGCACAAAGGTAAAACTATGAGGGGAGACTAATCAAAACCCTAATTCATTGTCATGCTTAGTTGTTCCTAAGGTTTGTGAGGTTTGCAAGAAGAAATCTTCAAAGGAGCCACCAGGAAGCAGATGAACAAGATCAAGAGAAGCAAAGTGACTTGCTTCATTCAAGAAGTCAAGTCACTTGAAGAAAGAAAGTGGGAAGAACAAGAATGAGCAAACTCAATCTCAAACACATATAGGAATGCAGCAATGGATGCAAGAGAGATGAAAAGAAAAGGTATGAGAAGTGAAGGCAAATTCACTTCTCAAGTTTACTTACCACCTGAAATGTTAGAAAGAAATGCAAAACAATGCAAGATGAGATGAAATGGCATGATGCTAGACAAAACCAGAAGCATGTTGATGATGATTATGATGTTATGAGGTGCTGCAAACATGAGGCAAGACAAGGGGATGTTCATACAAGATCATGGATGCAAATGATGCAAGTTAAGGAGCATGAACAAGCATGAAATGTTATGAAGCATACAAGACAAATGACATGGTAAATATGTAATGCAATGATCAAAGATGCTTCCTAAATGTCTTAAGATGTCAAATGAATCACAAGAATGCACAAAATGCAAAGACAAGTCATGTTATGCAAGAGAATGCAAGAAGGATGCAAAAGAAAGCCCAAATTAGGGTTCATGAATCAAACATCAAACCAAAACTCAAAACAGAAGCAAACCCTAAGATAAAAAATGGAAAATGGTACCCAAAGAAACCCTAAACCTATAACAAACCACTGCCCAAAGGAGAACTCTCAACTCTCAACCAAACTCAAGTTATGATTTTTACAAGTTATTAGGGTTTTTTAGGGTTCTTAACAAAAGAAATGCCAAACAAATAGAAAATGCAAGATCAAATCATGGCCATTTTACCCTAGAAACTACATGCCAAACACAAAACAATGCAAGAAGAATCAATGTCTCAACCTTCTCCAATAGGCAGAAATGAATTTTTGAACTTAGGATCAAATTAATGCACAAAATATGATTTAATTCAATGAAAAAATCTTAAAATGCGTCAAGATCAAAAAAGAAATTTGGTTTGAAGGTTGGACAATGTTTCTAAATGTCTTAGAACATTTCATGAATTTTTTTGTAATTTTTAAATACCTAAAAGTATTTTTAATTAATTAATTCCCATTAATCAATTAAAAATAATCTTTTAAATATTTAAAAATACTTTTTTAATGATAAAAAATAAAATAAAAATATTTTTGGGTCTTAAAAATTAATAAAACTTTTAAGAAAAAGTTTCATAATTTTTAAGAATTTTTAACTATTTTAAAATAATTATGCAAGTTTAATGAAATAAAATGAATTAAAAAAATCAAATAAAATGAAAGTCAGAGGAATGGAGGGCCAGGATGGGCTTTGGATTCAAACTGGTTGACCAGCGCGCAAATGGAGGGTGGGGATGCAATCTGACCAAATTAAGTTAATTACGAATTAATTAAAATTAATTAAGTGGATTAGGGCAAATGAAATGATCCTGACCATTCACTGGCGCGCGGGAAACAAAAATCAAGGGCCCAGGTTTGAAGTTGCTAATTAATGACGTTTAAGCCCTAATCACTCTCAGGCTGCCGGAGAAGACCTCCGGTCGTCTTCTCCGGCCAGCTCTCTCCCTGAAAAATCCCCAAATCCCTCAAATCGTATCAAAAATGAAAACTAAGAACATAGAAATGATCTCCATCCTCTCACGAATCAAACCCCCCTCTCAAAACACATTTCTTCTTCCTAAACAAGCTGAATCGAAAGAAATAAAAACTAGGGCACGCAAGCTTCAGAGACAAATTAAACTCTCAAATCAAAGCCATTTTCAAAACCAATGACATCAGGATAATCAGTGAATCACATAGAACAAGTTTGTAACAAGAAAAATGATTTCTGGAAAAATAATTTTCGAGCTACCTGAGATTTGGAGCTTTCAACTTGAGGACTTTCTGGCCACTTCTTTCAGTGCAAACCACTCCACTTGATCCCCAGAAGATGTTTGAATGCTCAAAAGAAGTTTGTGTTGGCTGGATAATGAGATTCGACAGCTTCTGCTCAAGCTTGATCAGAAATGGCAATGGTGTTTCAGGCACTTTCAGGTTATGGTGAGGGGTTGTTTGTGATCCTGAGGGTGAATGGAGAAGGTCTGGAGTGTTTGTTTGGATGTTTGCAAGCTGTGGTGAGAGTTTCGAAGAGAAATGCAGCTTGAGATGAGAAATGGCAATGGAGTATTCTGGTTGTTTCAGGCTTGGGTTCTTGGTGCTTTTTGGTCTATGGAGCAAGGTGAGTTGAATGATGAAGTTGGCTTGGGTGTTTTGTGGCTGTGGAGGCAGATTCGAAGACAAATGCAATGTGGTGTGTTTTTGTGAATGTGATTGTGTAGAGAGTTTCAGCCTGGCTTGGTCTTATGTTTTGCTTGCTAAAGGATACAATAAACAAATGCAAGTGGCCAGAGGATGTGACATGGCCTGTGGTGATTGGGATGTTTGCTTTTGCATAAAGTCCAACTTTTGTGTAAGTGAGGCATGGCTCAAGGTCTAGGCAAGTACAAGGCATGGCTCTGGTGCAGCATGGTGTGGTGAGAAGCTAGCTTAGTGCAGTAACCAATGCAGCAAGTTGTAGAAAGTGTGATGAGTGTTTTTGCAAGTTGTCACCTTTTTGAAATTTCATGAAAAATGCCTTGTTACATGAACTAAACACATGTGATCTTTGGTTCAAATCTGATTTTTGTGACTTGGAGGAAGTTTGCATACTGGTTTGGAATGGATTAGAGGTCACAATTGGCTTTGGTCCATGACTTTGCAAAATTTCCATTTGAAGCATGCCTTGAAAATCAATGATTTTTGCCAACTTTGCATTGCCATAACTTTTGACCCAAGAAGAGTTTGATCATGTTCTTGTACTTTTTGAAAAGGGAAAAATGAGATCTACAACTTTCATGACCAAAGTTTTTCCATTTGAAGCATTTTTGGATCAAGAATCATGGCTTGAAAAATGACCTAAAATGATGCATTCTTGAGAAAGTCAACTATGCTCCAAAAGTCAACATTTGCAAAAACCCTAAATTCTTGATTTCTATGAACTTCAACCTTCTTCCATGATCAAATAAAGATCATATACACTCAAAATGATGAAGATCACCCATTGGTTGGGTCATTGGGGGCCTCAGATGCCCTGATTTTACACTGACTTGTCCAGAAAGTCAACTCTTGATCAGATGACTTCCCCAAGGAATTTCTTCATGAAAATTGATATGCATACTCCTTATACCATATAGAGATCAATGGAAACAAGAATGACCAAAAAATTTGGAGTTATGGCCTCTGAAACCAAAACCCTAATTTTCAGTCAACTGTGCAGTTTAGCCTGGCTCTGCATCCACTCAAACCCTAGTCCTTGTGATTCCTCTGCATTTTTGACTTTGAAGAGATGGAATATGACATATGAACACACATGGACCCCTTTGAGTGGATTGGTGGCCTTTGGAATGGCTCAAGATGCCTTAGGATTGCTCAGATCACAAACCCTAGGTGCAGATGCCTTAGAAACTATCCAGTGAATCAAAAATGAGATATGAGATGATATGATTGTGTTTATGCATATGAGGTGATCACAAGCCATGGTGTGAATGGGTGAGGGCAAATTTGGGGTGTTTACAGCTGCCCCTATTCAAGCATGAGTTAGCTGTGCAGGTTGTAAGCGACGGCTTAACAGGCCAAACAAGATAACTTGTGGTTGAATACCAAAGACAGTCCAAAATTTGCACTCACAGAAATGAAGAAGAAAGGGGATATAGATTGTGAAAGAAAATAAAGTATATTGTAAAGTGTGGGCGACGGAGGACGACCGTCGAGCAGAGGACGACTGCTGGGTAAATAGCAATGACGGGGACGGCCGACATGCTGGGAAAAGTGTGAAGTAAAGCGATGACGGGGACGGCCGACATGCTGGGGATAAAAGGTAGAGCTAAGACGGGGACGGCCGACTAGCTGGAAAAATAAAATATCATGATGGGGACGGCCATCAAGATAAAGCTGTAAAATTCTCTGGGGATTGATGAAACATGACGGGGACGGCCATCAAGTTCATAAAGTAAAGGTAAAGTAACCGACGACGGGGACGGCCATCGGGCTAAAAAGGAAAAGGGACCACGACGGGGACGGCCATCGGGTTAAAGAATAAATGAAATAAACAGGTGATGGGGTACGGCCATCAAAGGTGAAGGACGATCACCTAGCAGGGTACGGCTGCTCTGTTGGGGATAAAAGAAATATGATGGGGACGGCCATCAAAGGTGGAGGACGACCACCTGGCAGGGTACGGCTGCCGAAGATATCGCGACATAGGACGAATACCGGATAGCAAAGGTCAACGATGGGGACGGCCATCGGACGAGCATGATGGAGGACGACCATCAAGAAGTGGAGGACGACCACTCAGCAGGGGACGGCTGCTCTCAAGGTTTATCATGACATAGGACGAATTCCTGATAACCAAAATCAACAATGGGGACGACCATTGGATAAAGTTGATGAAGGAAGATCATCAAAAGGTGGAGGACGACCACCTAGCAGGGGACGGCTGCTAAAATCAACGATGGGGACGGCCATCGGATGAGCATGATGGAGGACGACCATCAAGTAGTGGAGGACGACCACTCAGCAGGGTACGACTGCTCTCAGGGTTATCATAACACAGGACGAGTGTTAGATAAAGAGAAAGTTTGTTGGCGGTCTACTGGGGAATAGTAAATACGGACGAGTATCTACATTCAAGAAGTAAAAGGTATAAGTGTTTGGTATTGTGTATAGATTAAAGATGCGGACGAGCATCCTTAAGACTATGATACGGACGAGTATCATGTAGAAACAAACTGACACATGTTCAGAGATGATGATACGGACGAGTATCAACTGGTTAACACAAAACACGGACGAGTGTTGAATCTGAAGGGACTCTTCTGGGGAATAGTAGACACGGACGAGCATCTATATTCAAGAAGACACAAGTGTTTGACACGGTGTATGGATTGAAGATGCGGGCGAGCATCCTTAAGACTATGATACGGACGAGTATCATGTAGAAACAAACACTAGACGCAATGTTCTGAGATGATGGTACGGACGAGTACTAACTGGTTAACAAAGAACAAGGACTACTGTCGAATCTGTGGGGGTATGAGTGATGGTGTATACAAGATACGGGCGAGTATCTGTATAAGTGTACCAATGAGTAGTGAGTATATATATAAGTGTTTATCTGCTGGGGAGAGTGACACAGACGAGTGTCAAAAGAGAAAAGCAGCATTATCAAGTATATGGGTGGTAAAGATGTAAGCGACTGCGCTGGGGATATGACACGGACGGGTGTCGAGAAAGTGTATATACAAGTATATGTGAGTGCCAAGAGGATGTCTTTGGCTTTCTGCTGGGGATGTGACACGGACGGGTGCCAAAAGGAGTATATGCTGGTGTTTGGGAGTGTAAGGCAACTGTTTTTGCTGGGACTCTGGTGGGGATCTTTCTGTATAATGATGATGAACGGTTTATTATTCACAAGTGTTCAATTCACAACATGACTTATGATTATGCTATGCATTTGATTTTTGCCGTAATGCTCCGTATTAGACGGAATGCTACGCTCTGAGGGGATAGTATGATGCGAATGCTATGATTATGCAAAGAGGCACAGATCCGGGACTCGGATCCCGTTGCCGCGAAGATCTCTGGTTGATCTGCTTGAAGTGAACATCCCAGCTGGGGATGAGATCATTGATAGATCTGATGAAGCATCTGCTTGGGGATATAGGTCACTGATTGACATATCCTTATAATACGGGACCCAGCTGGGGTTTGTAGAAGCTTTCTGTACTCTGTTGTGACTTCTTCGCGCGTTGCTCTTCTGAATAGAGGCTGGGGAAGGTTGTTGGTCACTCAGCTGGGGAGAGCAAAGAGAGGCAACTCGGCTGGGGAGAAAACATCTTGAGTGTTAAGCCTGTTTATTGATTTGCCAGCTTGCTGGACTGTAGCTTATATGCCCCAAGTCGCGTTCTGGATACCTGCAATCCTGCAAAGATAAGGAAACGCGCAAATGGTCCCGAGGTATCCCTCACTGGATTCCGTCACAGGAGATAAGTACTTTCGAGAGTAAGTATATTCCCTGTAAGCATGTGCTTTTATTTTTAGAGAAAGGCATCTGTACTTATGCAATTAGTTTTTTTAGAGACATCAGACATCCTTTGCAAATAAAAATATACAAAACGAAACATGACTGAAAAAAAATCTGATTTTATTAATTCATGTGCCCTGAATTGGCAAGATACAGTCAAAGAAACATATCTCCTGAAATGAGGAGACTGTCACAAATTGAGAAACAAAAGTGCTGGCAGTGTTGGCGACGCTTTGAGGAGCTTCCTCTCCTTCTATGACTCGTATGACAATGACGTTCTTCTCGTCTTGCTTTCTGAAGAAAGTTGATTCTGATTGAAGCTTGATTCCGTCGAAGCTTTCTAAGTTGTAAGTGATACAGACGAATTCAGAATGCAGTTGTTCGCTTATTCCCTTATTCTGCATGGATCTCCCTTTCGGGTTCTCAATCCATCGGGATACCCATTTTTGCCTGAGTTGTCCAATGCGGCTTTTCAACTCAGCGGGTGTACATTTTTCATTTATTTCCCTTATTTTTGCCCGAGTCTTTTATTCTGTTTTTGACTCGCCGGGATGCCCTATTTTTGCCTGGACTTACATTCTGTTTTTATGTCCAGCGGGTCATTTTATGCGAAGTATTTTTTAACTGCATCTGAATTCACAGGGGACGGGAAATCTTCACCATCCATGGTGCTGAGCATCAGCGCTCCACCAGAGAAAACTTTCTTTACCACGAATGGTCCTTCATAATTGGGAGTCCATTTGCCCCTGTGGTCTGTATGAGGAGGGAGGATTCTCTTCAGCACAAGATCCCCTACTTGGTACCCTCGGTGCCTGACTTTCTGATCGAAGGCTTTCTTCATTCTCTTCTGATATAACTGCCCATGACAGATTGCAGCCAATCTTTTCTCTTCGATCAGACTCAGTTGTTCGAATCGGGACCGAACCCATTCTGCTTCACTCAGTTTAACATCCATCAATACCCGTAGAGAGGGTAATTCAACTTCAACAGGTAGGACTGCCTCCATACCATACACAAGTTGATACGGTGTTGCCCCAGTGGATGTTCTGATTGATGTGCGGTACCCATGCAAGGCGAACGGTAGCATTTCATGCCAGTCTTTGTAGGTGACTACCATCTTCTGCACAATCTTCTTAATATTCTTATTTGCTGCCTCAACAGCGTCGTTCATCTTTGGCCTGTAAGGAGAAGAATTGTGGTGTTGGATCTTGAAGTCCCGGCATAGCTCTGCCATCATTTTGTTGTTTAAATTGGAACCATTATCAGTAATGATTCGCTCGGGCACTCCATATCGACAGATGATATCTCTTTTCAGAAATCGGGCTACCACTTGCCTTGTGACGTTTGCATATGAGGCTGCTTCGACCCACTTAGTGAAATAGTCAATGGCGACCAGGATGAATCTGTGACCATTTGAAGCAGTCGGCTCAATCTTGCCAATCATATCAATGCCCCACATGGCAAAGGGCCATGGTGAAGACATTATGTTTAAAGGATTCGGAGGCACATGCACTTTGTCTGCGTAGATCTGGCATTTGTGGCATTTTCTGGCGTAGGCACAACAGTCTGCATCCATTGTGATCCAGTAATAGCCTGATCTTAACAACTTTTTAGCCATGGCATGCCCTCCAGCATGGGTACCAAAAGATCCTTCGTGCACTTCATGCATCAACAAATCTGCTTCTGTCTTGTCAACACATCTGAGGAGTACCATATCAAAGTTTCTTTTGTATAAAGATCCATCAGTGTTCAGGAAGAAACTACCAGCAAGCCTTCTCAAAGTCTTCTTATCATTGGAAGATGCCCCAGGTGGGTATGTTTGATCCTCCAAGAAGCTTTTAATGTCATGGAACCAAGGCTTATTATCTTTGACAACTTCTGCTGCGAACACATATGCTGGTCTGTCGAGTCTGGACACTGAAATCTGAGGTACAAAGTTAGCGGCTTGAACTTTGATCATGGACGAAATGGTAGCAAGAGCATCTGCAAACTGATTCTCGTCCCGAGGGATATACTCAAGCTTGACTGTTGTGAAGAATGTCAATA
Organism: Lathyrus aphaca; assembly: GCA_963966055.1. Lineage (NCBI taxonomy): Eukaryota > Viridiplantae > Streptophyta > Magnoliopsida > Fabales > Fabaceae > Lathyrus > Lathyrus aphaca. The sequence continues at coordinate 286,313,150 of OZ014519.1, read as the reverse complement.
ACCTTCTTGTATAATCCCTGTAAGGTATCAGATGATCCTGGTGTGTATACCATCTCCCATTGGTTTGATTGACTACCAAAGCTGAATCTCCGAATACAGTCAAAGTTTTGATCCTGAGGTCAATGGCTTCCTCAAGACCCATAATGCAAGCTTCGTATTCAGCTTCGTTGTTAGTGCAGTTGAAAGTGAGTTTTGCCGAGAAAGGCATGTGAACTCCTTTGGGTGTAATGAGTACTGCACCAACACCACGACCATTCATGTTAACGGCCCCATCAAACATCATAGTCCATTCTTCTTCAGGGTCAGGCCCTTCAGTGTGAATAGGCTCTTCATGATCTTTTGCTTTAATGAACATGATGTCTTCATCAGGGAAGTCAAACCTCATAGGTTGGTAGTCACCAATGGGTTGCCCAGCAAGATATTCAGATAGTACACTGCCCTTGATGGCTTTCTGAGATGTGTATTGGATGTCATATTCTGTGAGAATCATCTGCCATCTTGCAACCCGTCCGGTAAGAGCTGGCTTCTCGAAAATGTACTTAACTGGATCCAATTTTGAGATTAATAAGGTAGTGTGGGTCAGCATATACTGTCTCAGTCGGCGAGCAGCCCACGCTAAAGCACAGCAAGTTTTCTCGAGCAGTGAATAACGTTGTTCACAGTCGGTAAACTTTTTGCTTAGGTAGTATATTGCATACTCTTTTCGACCAGACTCGTCATGCTGACCTAGTACACACCCCATTGACTCTTCTAATACTGTTAAGTACATTATCAGGGGTCTTCCTTCAACTGGAGGCATAAGGATTGGAGGTTCTTGCAGATATTCCTTGATCTTGTCAAAAGCCCTTTGGCAGTCTTCGTTCCACCTGACCGTTTGTTCTTTTCTTAGCAGCTTGAACAAGGGTTCACAGGTTGCTGTAAGGTGAGATATGAACCGCGAAATGTAGTTCAATCGACCTAAGAACCCTCGAACTTCTTTCTCAGTTTTCGGTGCAGGCATTTCTTGAATAGCCTTGACTTTATCAGGGTCAACCTCAATCCCTTTCTCGCTTACAATAAAGCCCAGCAATTTACCGGATCGCACCCCGAATGTGCATTTGTTGGGGTTCAACTTTAGTTGGTACTTCCTCAGGCGTTTGAACAACTTCAGCAGATTTACCAGGTGTTCTTCCTCTGTAAGGGATTTGGCAATCATGTCATCCACATAACATTCTATTTCTTTGTGGATCATATCGTGGAATAATGTCACCATAGCCCGTTGATATGTTGCACCAGCATTCTTCAGTCCGAATGGCATCACTTTGTAACAGAACGTGCCCCAAGGTGTAATGAATGTTGTCTTCTCCATGTCTTCAGGTGCCATCTTGATCTGGTTGTATCCTGAAAATCCGTCCATGAAGGAGAATACCGAGAACTGAGCCGTGTTATCCACCAATACATCAATGTGAGGTAATGGGAAATCATCTTTCGGGCTGGCTCTGTTCAGATCCCGGTAGTCAACACACATTCTTACTTTGCCGTCTTTCTTAGGCACAGGTACTATGTTAGCAACCCACGGCGGATAGCTAGTTACAGCAAGGAACCCGGCGTCCCACTGCTTTTGTACCTCTTCTTTGATTTTCATAGCCATGTCTGGGCGAGTTCGGCGCAGCTTCTGTTTAACTGGTGGGCATTCTTCCCTCAAAGGCAGCTTGTGCATAACAATGTCGGTATCCAACCCTGGCATGTCTTGATACGACCAAGCAAACACATCAACATACTCTTGAAGCAGATCTATCAGTTGTCTCTTCACTGAGTCTTGCAGGCAGGCCCCGATTTTAACCTCTTTCACGTCTTCCTCCGTACCAAGGTTAATCACTTCAATCTCCTCCTGGTGAGGAGTAATGACCTTCTCCTCCTGTCTCAACAACCTAGCTAGCTCTTCAGGAAGCTCATATTCTTCTTCAACCCCTTCATCAGCTTGATTGATCGGATTGTCAAAGTCATACGATGTCATAGCCGTGCTGTTGTCGGTGCTGTCTGGAAGGCACACTCTGCAAGGGTTAAGTTTGTTCATTTTAGTGATTGATTTTAATCTTGCCTTAGAAAAAAGTGAAATGAAGTTATCATTTTGAAAACACCGCCATTTATTTTTGTACAAAAAGAAAAATGGAAAAACAGTGAGCAGAAAAGAAAAGACTCGTTTGCAAAAAGATGTCTGATATTTCATTAATTTAATCTTGTTTGCACAAAAGTACAGATGGCCCTGATTACAAAATGAGTCTTGTCATCTTGGGCAAGATGCAAGACTTGGATGCATGCTATAAAAATACAGGAAATAATAATTACTCTGCATGAGTAACTCTTATAATTTCCTGGGAAGACCAGTTCGAGACTCTGCTCCCCGGGATCTTTGGACGAATCCAATTCTCCAGATTGCGCTCCTCTTCCAGCTCGTCTTCCAGGCAGTTGATAGCATCAGGGGTAAGCATCCCCCCAATGACAAAACCAGACTCTGCAGCAGCCTTTGCTTGATGTTGAGTTGGTCTGTAACCCAACCCAAATTTGTCCTTCTTCTCCTCCACAGCTAAGACCTTGCCCCAGCCTAGGGCAGTTCCTTCCTCAACAACCTTCCGGGCTTGTTGGTAAGACGACATGGAGATACCTGACGCAGCAGATGCTTCATTGACATTCAAGGCTTCAAAACCTTGGCTCATTGTCTCATGGATCTCTCCATCCATCTCAATGTATTTGTAAGTAGCCAGATGGCTAACGAAAATATCCTCTTCCCCACAGATTGTGACAACTTGACCTTCCCACTCAAATTTTAACTTTTGGTGAAGGGTAGACGTTATTGCGCCGGCGGCGTGAATCCAGGGTCTACCCAACAAACAGCTGTAGGCGGGCTGAATGTCCATCACATAAAAGATAATTTTAAAGGTCTGCGGGCCAATTGTCACGGGCAGCTCAATCTCTCCCAGAACCGATCTCTTCGAACCATCAAAGGCTCTTACCACCAGGTTGCTGGGTCTCAATGCCAATCCATCATATTCTAACTTCACCAGAGCCTTCTTTGGTAAGACATTCAGGGAAGAACCTGTGTCCACCAGCACATGAGAAAGGACAGCTCCTTTGCATTCCATGGTTATGTGCAAGGCTTTGTTGTGGTTGCGGCCATCCACTGTCAGGTCAGAATTGGTAAACCCTAGCCCATTGCTAGCAGTAACATTTCCAACCACGGTTTCCAATTGGTTGACAGTAATCTCCTCAGGCACGTAAGCTGCGTGCAAGACTTTAAGTAGTGCGTTCCGATGGGATTCGGAGCACATAAGCAGTGAGAGGATAGAGATTTTGGACGGCGTCTGGTGAAGCTGATCCACAACTTTATAATCACTCTTTTTGATGATTCGCATAAACTCGTCAACTTCCTGATCGAACGGAGTCTTCAGGGTTTCTTTGGCAGCTTGGTCTTCCTGCACCGGGCCTTTTCCCTTTGCCTTGGCAGCAGCTTCTGCTTCGGCAGTAGGTCTTTGGACTTGTGAAGCAAAGAGACGTCCGCTTCGAGTGAAGCCTCCGCCTCCCCCCACATTATCTACTTGTGGTGCAGGTGTTGATGTTTCCAGAGTGATTCTTTTTCCTTCGCAATACAAGTCAGAGCCATAGTGCCAGGGGATGGCCCTATTGCTTTCATATGGTACTGGTCCAGGCACCGTGACAGTGACCGGACTGATTGCTGCTGCTGAAGGGACTGTTATTGTTTGTGGATCATAAAAGATTGTAACTGGTGCCCTGGCGGGAGCAGCACCTTCTGAATGGTAGGCGAAGTTATTTTCAGGATCGTAGAATATGGTAACAGTGGAGACATCTTCATGATTGATTGCTGGTGTTGTAGGAGGTACTGTTGAAAGGACTGTTGTTGTTGTTGATGGAGATTCGAAATGGAATGAAGCTGAAGTTGTAGCAGGAGGAACTGTTGAAAACTGATCATTTGGGAGGACAGATGAAGTACTGGTTGATGTTGCTGGTGAACTGTCGGGAACAATAGTTGATGCAGTTGTAGGAGGCTCTGAAACCGTTGTTGACGAAGTTGCCGGATTTTTCGGGAATGATGTAGTGATCTGTAGCAGGCCACTCTGAATAAGGCTGTCAATGCCATTCCTCAGGTCCTCGCACCCATTCCATGAAATATTGCAATAGGGACACCCTAGTTCACACCCCGGAAATATTTGGTTTTCACAGAGTTGAGCTTTGATTTCCACCAACGGTGTCCTGATCTGATCCACACTAGTTATTAAATAAGACGATTGGTCTTCTTCAATAGCGTTAATTCGAGGACCACCATGGTTTGGCATTGGGTTTTTATTGACATTGGGCGGAGGCGCAAAATTCAGAGCCTTGGAGTCTACCAAGTCTTGTACCTTCATATGCAGAGCTCTGCATTTTTCTGTACTGTGACCAGGTGCGTTCGAATGAAAAGCACACCTAGCATTGGAGTCATAGTTTCTTGGTAGACTGTTGGGATCCGGCGGTGCCAACGTTCTTAGCTCAACTAGGTTGAGTTTCAGAAGCTGTGGCAGCAAGGCAGCATACGGCATTGGGATCGGGTCGATCACTCGGTTAGCTTGGGAAGGCCTTTGCTGGAATGGCCTCTGTTGATTGTTGTTGTTGGTGTTGTTGTTGAAGCTTCTTGGAGGATATTGATTCTGCTGATACTGGGGTTGTTGTTGGAAGTTTTGTTGCGGAGGTTGATAGACTGGCTGAGGATGAGCTGGAGCAGGGATAGTGACTGCTGCTATTGTCCTTTGAACATATTGGGGCCTACCCCTGTTGGTGTGGATGGCATTAGTCTCGCCAGTTCTTCTCGGGCCTGCAAAAGGCTTTCTTGTACTACTGGACGAGCTTGCACCGTTATCAGAGATCTTACCCATTTTTAAAAGGCTTTCAATTCTCTCCCCAGCTATAACAACATCTGCGAAGCTAGTGGAAGAGAAAGCAGCCAACCTGTCAATATACGTTCCCTGGAGAGTATTCATAAACATGTCTGCCATTTCTCTCTCAGACATTGGTGGTTGAACGGCAGCAGCCAATTGTCTCCATCTCTGGGCATATTCTCGGAAACTTTCCCTTGACGACTGTGACATGCCCATTAGGAGAGTCCTATTGGGTGCCATGTCTAAGTTGTATTGATACTGTCGGATGAAGGCCTCTGCCAGGTCCTTCCAGCATCTTACAGTTGCCCTTGTCAAATGGGAATACCATTCCCTTGATGCTCCAGTCAAGCTGTCTTCGAAGTAGAACATCCAAAGTTTCTCATCCATTGTATAGGCCTTCAGCCTTCCCAGAAATGATTGCAAATGAGTCCGGGGGCATGAAGTCCCATTATACTTTTCGAAACAAGGAGGCTTGAACTTATGGGGGATCCTGACCCCTTCTACCAAACCCATGTCCATGACGTCGAAACCCAAAGAATTTTGAGATTCTAAGGACCTTAACTTCTCAGCTATTTCTTCCAACCGTCTATCATAAGTTTCCTCTCCAGCACCCATTACTGTAAATTGATCCTCCTGAGGATCTTCTTGAAGTACCCTGGCTGCGGTGGTTGTCCCCTGAACGTTTGCAGGAATATTGATTTCAGGATGGAGATGGGGACCAAACACAGGAGGGTTAACATGAGGTTGCACCCGTTCATTGTTACTTGTGCCAGCAGTCCCCACATGGGGCTCATCCTGATTCCTCCCTTCTACCAAAGCTCTGAGCCTCTCCTGGCTTTGAGCTAAATTGTTCATCACTTCCATGAATTGTGTTATCTGGGTTCTCATCTCCAATCTTTCGTTTGCCATCTGGTTTCTGACCTCTGTAAGGTCTTGCTGCATCTGGTCCATTTGGATGCCCGGAAGGTTGTTTCTAGTTGGGTACCTGTGTGGCCTGTTGAGAGGAAATACCCGGCGGCGAGCAATAATTCCTGAGATTCACAACAGAGGTTAGTGTCAACAAAACAAAACCCTACAAAACAAATAAAAGGTTAGCATGCAATGCAGTTATGCTTATTTGCTATCAAGGTATCCGATTTGGCCTTCAGTTTTGACCCTTCCAGACCCTTGAAGATGATGCTGTTGAGGTTGCTTTTGAAGTGAACCCAGATGGAAACTAACACAAATATATTACAGAAGGCGAAATAATACATCTTGTTCATTTTACAACACCAGCCCTCTAAGGGGTCAAAATACATCACAAAAACAAAAGTACATGGAATAGGAATAACAACAAGCAAATGATCAAACTCCAAGGCCAAACTCATCCTCACGAACTTCCTTAAGAAGTGCTTCGGTCACAGGATCAGCCGGCCGCTCCGTAAGATTTCTGATGAGAAGGTTTCTTGTTGCAACAGCTGCAGTCAACTTCTGATTTTGACTTTGATCTTTAGACCTCTTCACTCCAGTTCTGACTTTTAGCTCTGATATTTCCTTCTGGGCTGCTGCCAGGGCTTCTTCCATCTGTTCCATCTTGTCCTGAACTCTCTTGTCTTCTAGAGTACGGGCCTCAGTGATCCGGACCCACCTGGCCTGACTCTCCTTCAGGTACAAGTCTGTTCTTGCTCTCTGGAACTGGGCTTCTTTACAAGCATTCTTCAGAATCTGTTCACCAGCTTTAGACTTGTTGATATAATCTCCAGACTTCTCAATTTTAGTCAAGTGTTCCACTCTTAACTTCTCCAATCTCTCAATCTCCCTCACACCTTCACTCCTCTCCCGGAGGGTCTTCTGCAAAGCCTGGGTTAACTTCTCATTTCTTTCTTTCAAGCTTTCAAACTCCTCCAAACTGATAGTGGCAGGGGGTGGTGCTGAAGATGACTCAGGCATGTCTTCTATGGTAAAGGGCATTCCAGAGAATTGGGCCCTAGCATGGGACCACTCATAATATTGGACTGATGCCACATTATTGCACTTCCCCAGAATGGTGATTCCCTTGGTTTGAACATGATCCCAGGCCCAGGCAGCCTGCCTAACAGTTGCCAGACTAATCTTGTTCTCACAGTAGAGGGTCTCAACCAAGTCTTGTTCCCTTGGAGTATGAACCAGTGCATAGCCCAATTGCCTCCTGAACAGTAGAGGGTTGTAGTTGATACTTCCCTTAATTCCTATTAAGGGCACATTGGGAAAGTGCCCACAGCTGGTGATTATATCTCTGCCCTTGGTGCTTTTAGTACACCACCTGATGTCTGCTGAAGTTAGGACAGTGAGTCTCTTAGCCCAGTTGCTTTGCTGATGAGGATTTAGAAATGCATCTGTCCTGGGTAGATGCCTGAGAAGCCAAGCATGGAATAATGGAGCACAACACCTCACTAGCCTCCCCCTCTGCTTCTCATTATTCTGATGTACTGAGTAATAGAGATCACCCAGCAAAGTTGGCACGGGGTTCTTCAGGATGAACAAATGGATTGCATTCTTGCTAATGAATCGAGGCTCATCTGCAAACAACACAATTCCATATACACTTAAGGCCAACAGAGCACAAACAGCTTTCCACTCCCCCAGGGAGGCCTTCAGACTAGCTTGAGAAATTAAGAAGTCCAGATGAAAACCAGGGATCCCAGCTTTAGAGGTCATATGCTGCTCAATCAAAGCAGGTTCCAGGTGCAAAGCTTTTGCTACTTCTCCATTGCTTGGGAAAGCCATCTCAGGATTGAAAGGGATTTCTCTCCTGATAGGTAGACCAACCAAAGATGAGTATTCTTCTAATAAGGGCCCCAACTGGAAGTCTTGAAAGGTGAAGCATCTCAATGGGGGGTCATAAAACTGAATGCAGGTGTGGATCAAACTCCTCTGAGATGGGTCCAGATCCATAACCAAGTCAAGTATATCCCCATAATGCTCCCTGAACAAAGGTATGTGATCTGGAGTGATCAGGGTTTGGATCCTCCTGATGTCTGATAAGTCTGGTTGGAAGAAATGATAGGTGATGTTGCTTTTCTTTGGAGCCATGATGCTGAAGACTGAGTAGAGTGCTGATGAAGATGTTGAGGAGTGAGCCACTGGCTGGCTAGTGCAAGTAACTGAAGTATATGGCTGACAAGCTGAAGCAAGTGCTGGTGGTGACAGGTCAATACTGCAGATGGGGTCAAAACCAAAAACCAGATGAAGATGGATACCCTGAAACACAAATAAGCAAATGTTAATATGATGCAATGAGTATGTATGCAAATGAAATGCAAGGGTTTGTGACTGAGCTGGATCTGATCAAAATGCCCTGATATAGATCCATGTGTGTTCAAGAATTCCAGATGGAGGTCTATAAATCCAGTAACCAAGGTGGGGGACTCAAATAAAGAGCCACATGTCCAGGGTTTTAGAATCACAAGAACTGTCCAACATGGAGCATTCTTAACAAAGTCAAAGTAACAGGGTATTCTGAGGTCAAGGTACCTGCAAACCTGTAAACAGCCCAACCCCCTCACAGGTGATGATCTAGAACAAGGATCCTCAGACTTGGATCAGTTATGAGAAGTGTAAACACTTCTAACCCGGAGGTACAGTGTTTACAATAACCATAACAATTCCTCCTCTAATTCACCTCAGTTTCTGAAGGTCAATACTAAAAGGTCATCCAGACTTAGCAGGCTTCCCAGATAGCCCTAGCATTGCAGGAAATCTGCAACACAGAGTTCTCAAGAAGAAACCCATATCTGAACCGTGTTTCATATTCCCGCACCAGACCGAAATGGAATGGGAAAGAATATGATTCACTCTAGCCTAGGTGTCACTCAGGTCCCAGGTATAGGACCTTAACTCTCAATGAATCACCCACCCACCAAGGCAAACAACCAGATCCAGCCAGCAGCAATGACAATATGATATAAATAAATGCAATAAAGAAAGCAGTAAAGTAACTGTACATAAAGCAATAAACAAAAATAAATACAAGCACATAACACCCCAGTAAACACAAATCAAACAAGCGCTAGGAGGAACCCACAAAAAGAACCAGAAGCCCTGGTTGCAGTATAAGGATCCCCAGCAGAGTCGCCAAGCTGTCGCTCCCGATAAGTGACACCGAGGTCAGATAAGGGTACAGACGCGAACGGTCGGCGAGAGGGACAATGAGAACACACAGCCGTGAACTCACTGTAGATGAATAGAGTCGCCAGCTAGGCATTTTTATCCCGGAGGAAAGGCAATGCTGCATAGACCTGGATGGATAAGACGGTTTGCGAACCAGAGAGACTGAGAAAGGGGGTTGGTTACAACTTGGGAAGGTATTAGCACCCAAATTGTCCGCCGTACTCGACGGGATCCACGCTTAAAAGATTTGTGTTTTAAAGGGGTAGTGTCAGTGCAATTTGTGCATAAAAGAGCTGGAAAAGATGTACAGGTGTCAGTGTAAGAAGTGTGAAGTGTAATATATACAGTGTCAGTGTAAGAACAGGAGTGCAATGCTCAAGACCATGAGGCTTAAAGAATGAGGCTGGGAAGAGGGGGAATATACAGAGACTTTTGTTCGATAACTGTTAAGTTATGCCTACGTATCCTCTCGTGCAATGAGGAAGTCAGAACACCGTAGTTCGACCCAAAGAGACTGAAAGATAAATTGACTTGTGAACTGATTACTTGTCTATGCTCAAGTGTATGACCTGTCTGGCTCAGGTGCAAACTGTCCTGCATTAGACGGAAGAAGCGAGCTCTCGGTTGTGAATGAAGGTGATGAGAAAAGAATCCCGGAGGAGACGATTATTGTTTGTTTTTGGGTTTTCAATCTTTTATTGCTTTTGAAAGTTTGTCGTAAGTTAATGAGCTTAAGCCTAAACCAATGGGTTAGTAAACTCATCACATCTTCCCTCTGATTAGGGGTAATGAGAATACCTTAAGTGTGAAGTCAGATTCTCACACTTAATCACCTTTGATGTAGGGTTAAGATCATTAACCTACTTGTGATTATTTAGATGTTTTTGGTGTTTTTGTTTAGTGTTGAGTAACGAGGTTAAGCCATAATCAGGGATTAAACAAACCCATTACACTATCCTAATAGAAGGATAATAGATGAGAGTGTTTAAGCTGAGGAAAGCTCCTCAACTTAATCCATGATTAGGGATTAAACTCATGACAAAACAAGCCTTTGATTAAGTGGATTTTTATTAATGATATGATGATGAAGTGAATTTTATTGCTTGTAAGACAACTTGAGGGGGACTTGTCCATTAACACTAGGGTTAGTCCTTCTTAACCACTTAAGGAAGAATTAGAACCCTAATGCAAGGCCCAAGTTACAAGTGTGATGTCTTGATATTTATTAAGTGAATTGATTAAGAGATTTAAACACATTAAGGGTTCAAGACTTAGGATTAAAGTTATACACTCCATCCTAAGAGAAGGATGCAGGCATAAGCTTAATCACAAAGTCTTAAAGCCTTTAGGGTTTAGTCCCTGATTATGAGGTGAGAAGAGAGGACTCAAAGAGAGGCACAAAGGTAAAACTATGAGGGGAGACTAATCAAAACCCTAATTCATTGTCATGCTTAGTTGTTCCTAAGGTTTGTGAGGTTTGCAAGAAGAAATCTTCAAAGGAGCCACCAGGAAGCAGATGAACAAGATCAAGAGAAGCAAAGTGACTTGCTTCATTCAAGAAGTCAAGTCACTTGAAGAAAGAAAGTGGGAAGAACAAGAATGAGCAAACTCAATCTCAAACACATATAGGAATGCAGCAATGGATGCAAGAGAGATGAAAAGAAAAGGTATGAGAAGTGAAGGCAAATTCACTTCTCAAGTTTACTTACCACCTGAAATGTTAGAAAGAAATGCAAAACAATGCAAGATGAGATGAAATGGCATGATGCTAGACAAAACCAGAAGCATGTTGATGATGATTATGATGTTATGAGGTGCTGCAAACATGAGGCAAGACAAGGGGATGTTCATACAAGATCATGGATGCAAATGATGCAAGTTAAGGAGCATGAACAAGCATGAAATGTTATGAAGCATACAAGACAAATGGCATGGTAAATATGTAATGCAATGATCAAAGATGCTTCCTAAATGTCTTAAGATGTCAAATGAATCACAAGAATTCACAAAATGCAAAGACAAGTCATGTTATGCAAGAGAATGCAAGAAGGATGCAAAAGAAAGCCCAAATTAGGGTTCATGAATCAAACATCAAACCAAAACTCAAAACAGAAGCAAACCCTAAGATAAAAAATGGAAAATGGTACCCAAAGAAACCCTAAACCTATAACAAACCACTGCCCAAAGGAGAACTCTCAACTCTCAACCAAACTCAAGTTATGATTTTTACAAGTTATTAGGGTTTTTTAGGGTTCTTAACAAAAGAAATGCCAAACAAATAGAAAATGCAAGATCAAATCATGGCCATTTTACCCTAGAAACTACATGCCAAACACAAAACAATGCAAGAAGAATCAATGTCTCAACCTTCTCCAATAGGCAGAAATGAATTTTTGAACTTAGGATCAAATTAATGCACAAAATATGATTTAATTCAATGAAAAATTCTTAAAATGCATCAAGATCAAAAAAGAAATTTGGTTTGAAGGTTGGACAATGTTTCTAAATGTCTTAGAACATTTCATGAATTTTTTTGTAATTTTTAAATACCTAAAAGTATTTTTAATTAATTAATTCCCATTAATCAATTAAAAATAATCTTTTAAATATTTAAAAATACTTTTTTAATGATAAAAAATAAAATAAAAATATTTTTGGGTCTTAAAAATTAATAAAACTTTTAAGAAAAAGTTTCATAATTTTTAAGAATTTTTAACTATTTTAAAATAATTATGCAAGTTTAATGAAATAAAATGAATTAAAAAAATCAAATAAAATGAAAGTCAGAGGAATGGAGGGCCAGGATGGGCTTTGGATTCAAACTGGTTGACCAGCGCGCAAATGGAGGGTGGGGATGCAATCTGACCAAATTAAGTTAATTACGAATTAATTAAAATTAATTAAGTGGATTAGGGCAAATGAAATGATCCTGACCATTCACTGGCGCGCGGGAAACAAAAATCAAGGGCCCAGGTTTGAAGTTGCTAATTAATGACGTTTAAGCCCTAATCACTCTCAGGCTGCCGGAGAAGACCTCCGGTCGTCTTCTCCGGCCAGCTCTCTCCCTGAAAAATCCCCAAATCCCTCAAATCGTATCAAAAATGAAAACTAAGAACATAGAAATGATCTCCATCCTCTCACGAATCAAACCCCCCTCTCAAAACACATTTCTTCTTCCTAAACAAGCTGAATCGAAAGAAATAAAAACTAGGGCACGCAAGCTTCAGAGACAAATTAAACTCTCAAATCAAAGCCATTTTCAAAACCAATGACATCAGGATAATCAGTGAATCACATAGAACAAGTTTGTAACAAGAAAAATGATTTCTGGAAAAATAATTTTCGAGCTACCTGAGATTTGGAGCTTTCAACTTGAGGACTTTCTGGCCACTTCTTTCAGTGCAAACCACTCCACTTGATCCCCAGAAGATGTTTGAATGCTCAAAAGAAGTTTGTGTTGGTTGGATAATGAGATTCGACAGCTTCTGCTCAAGCTTGATCAGAAATGGCAATGGTGTTTCAGGCACTTTCAGGTCATGGTGAGGGGTTGTTTGTGATCCTGAGGGTGAATGGAGAAGGTCTGGAGTGTTTGTTTGGATGTTTGCAAGCTGTGGTGAGAGTTTCGAAGAGAAATGCAGCTTGGGATGAGAAATGGCAATGGAGTATTCTGGTTGTTTCAGGCTTGGGTTCTTGGTGCTTTTTGGTCTATGGAGCAAGGTGAGTTGAATGATGAAGTTGGCTTGGGTGTTTTGTGGCTGTGGAGGCAGATTCGAAGACAAATGCAATGTGGTGTGTTTTTGTGAATGTGATTGTGTAGAGAGTTTCAGCCTGGCTTGGTCTTATGTTTTGCTTGCTAAAGGATACAATAAACAAATGCAAGTGGCCAGAGGATGTGACATGGCCTGTGGTGATTGGGATGTTTGCTTTTGCATAAAGTCCAACTTTTGTGTAAGTGAGGCATGGCTCAAGGTCTAGGCAAGTACAAGGCATGGCTCTGGTGCAGCATGGTGTGGTGAGAAGCTAGCTTAGTGCAGTAACCAATGCAGCAAGTTGTAGAAAGTGTGATGAGTGTTTTTGCAAGTTGTCACCTTTTTGAAATTTCATGAAAAATGCCTTGTTACATGAACTAAACACATGTGATCTTTGGTTCAAATCTGATTTTTGTGACTTGGAGGAAGTTTGCATACTGGTTTGGAATGGATTAGAGGTCACAATTGGCTTTGGTCCATGACTTTGCAAAATTTCCATTTGAAGCATGCCTTGAAAATCAATGATTTTTGCCAACTTTGCATTGCCATAACTTTTGACCCAAGAAGAGTTTGATCATGTTCTTGTACTTTTTGAAAAGGGAAAAATGAGATCTACAACTTTCATGACCAAAGTTTTTCCATTTGAAGCATTTTTGGATCAAGAATCATGGCTTGAAAAATGACCTAAAATGATGCATTCTTGAGAAAGTCAACTATGCTCCAAAAGTCAACATTTGCAAAAACCCTAAATTCTTGATTTCTATGAACTTCAACCTTCTTCCATGATCAAATAAAGATCATATACACTCAAAATGATGAAGATCACCCATTGGTTGGGTCATTGGGGGCCTCAGATGCCCTGATTTTACACTGACTTGTCCAGAAAGTCAACTCTTGATCAGATGACTTCCCCAAGGAATTTCTTCATGAAAATTGATATGCATACTCCTTATACCATATAGAGATCAATGGAAACAAGAATGACCAAAAAATTTGGAGTTATGGCCTCTGAAACCAAAACCCTAATTTTCAGTCAACTGTGCAGTTTAGCCTGGCTCTGCATCCACTCAAACCCTAGTCCTTGTGATTCCTCTGCATTTTTGACTTTGAAGAGATGGAATATGAAATATGAACACACATGGACCCCTTTGAGTGGATTGGTGGCCTTTGGAATGGCTCAAGATGCCTTAGGATTGCTCAGATCACAAACCCTAGGTGCAGATGCCTTAGAAACTATCCAGTGAATCAAAAATGAGATATGAGATGATATGATTGTGTTTATGCATATGAGGTGATCACAAGCCATGGTGTGAATGGGTGAGGGCAAATTTGGGGTGTTTACATTAAGCAGGAACCTTTGACTGATACACCTGTTACTGATAATAACCTTGATGTGGATAATATTGCTGGATCTAGTAAGATCACCCGAAGTGGAAGAATTTTCTCTCCTCAGACTACCTCAAAAAGTGCAGTTACTCCAACTACTACCTCCACCTATGAGCAAAGTACTGATGCCCGGGGCAAAGGTCCTGTGGTTGAACCTGTGCAAGCTGAGGCAACAACTGCTGAAAATCTTTCTAAACAAATGGAAGAAGTGCTGAAGATCATTCGCAAGAGTGATTATGATATTGTTGACCAATTGGGGCATACTCCCTCCAAAATCTCCATGCTATCTTTGTTGTTGTGTTCTGAGGCTCATGCTAAAGCCTTGATCAAGTTCTTGAAAACTGCCCATGTGCCAAATGAGATTTCTGTAGATCAATTCGAGAACTGTGTGGCACATCTGGCTTATGGTAATGGGTTAGGCTTTTCTGATGCTGACTTGACTCCTGCCAAGAGAAACCATAATAGAGCTTTGCATATCTCCATTGAATGTAGGGACACTACCTTGTCTCATGTGTTGGTAGACAATGGTTCTTCATTGAATGTACTTCCCAAGGAGGTTCTGAATAAGCTCAGTCCTGAAGATGTTGTGTTAAGACCAAGTAATGTAGTGGTGAGGGCCTTTGATGGCTCAAGAAGAGTGGTATATGGAGAAATATATCTCCCGATCAAAGTAGGCTCTCAAGTCTTCAATTCTACTTTCTATGTAATGGATATTCGTCCTGCGTACTCCTGTTTGCTTGGGCGCCCCTGGATCCATGGGGCAGGTGTTGTGACCTCAACTCTACATCAGAAGTTGAAATATCCGGTGAAGGGAAAGATCGTCACTGTTTATGGAGAGGAAGAATATATGGTCAGTCATGTGAATACTTTTAAGTATGTTGAAGTGGAAGGTGAATATGTTGAGACTCCTTGCCAGACATTTGAGGTAGTTCCTTGGGTCGTTCCTGCTACTGAAGCTCCTCCTGTTGTTAAAAGAGTTCCTGTGGTTACTAGAGTACCTCCTACAATGGCCTCTCTCAAAGATGCTAGAGTTGTGGTTGAAGAAGGTGGTCGTACTATTTGGGGTCAGCTTCCTGACATTCCTTACAAGTCTGACAAGTTTGGTTTGGGTTTTACTGCAGAGTCCCAGAAGGTTGTTCGTCGTGCTCGTGCTGTTCGTATCACCAATCAAGGGGTCATGAGAGATCAAGTCAATTTTGTGGGTGACTATAGTGAAGACTACAACCTGGATGATTGGATCTTTCCTACTGTGGGTGATGGGCTCAACAATTGGAAGACCGAAGACGTTATTCCTATCTCCTTTAGTCAGGAGTAAATACTATTATTGTGTTGTTATTTTTAAGTTTGTAATTTTGAACAATTAAACTTTTAAGCCTTGTGTCTTACCCGGGGCACAATGGTATGCTTGTTTCGGGATGTCATTTCATTTGCATACTTCATTCAATAAAAATCAATGGACGTTTCATTTTCGTAAATATTGTGCTCTTTGTCTTTCTTTTATTCTTATTTTTGTTTTATCAGCTATGTGTTCTTACACACACCCACATCACTAAAATGCAGATCCTCATCCACTCTGGATCCTGTTGATAACAGTTCTACTATTGCCAATTATAATTTCGAGAATCCGATCTATCAAGCTGGAGATGGAAAGGAGGAAGATTGTGAAGTACCTGTAGAGCTTTCTAGGTTGTTACAACAAGAAGAGAAAGCTATACAGCCACATGAAGAGCCAATCGAAGTTGTGAATCTGGGAACTGAAGAAAACAGGAAAGAGGTCAAGATAGGGGATGAACTAGAAGAAGGTGTTAAGAGCAGACTAATTCATATGTTACGTGATTATGTGGAGATCTTTGCTTGGTCTTATGAAGATATGCCAGGATTGGATACAGACATTGTGGTTCACCGTTTACCAGTAAAAGAAGATTGTCGTCCGAAGAAGCAGAAGGTTCGTCGCATGCATCCTGAAATGTCAGAAAAGATTAAAGCAGAGGTGATGAAACAGTTTAATGCAGGGTTCTTAGCTGTGACTTCTTATCCTCAATGGGTTGCAAATGTGGTACCAGTACCTAAGAAAGATGGTAAGGTACGTATGTGTGTAGACTATAAGGATTTGAACAAGGCCAGCCCTAAAGATGACTTTCCACTTCCTCATATCGATGTTCTAGTAGACAACACTGCTCAACATAAGGTATTCTCTTTTATGGATGGGTTCTCTGGTTACAATCAAATCAAGATGGCACCTGAAGATATGGAGAAGACTACATTTGTTACACAGTGGGGCACCTTTTGTTACAAAGTGATGCCATTTTTGGTTTGAAGAATGTCGGGGCAACATATCAGCGTGCTATGGTGGCTTTGTTTCACGATATGATTCATCATGAGATAGAGGTATATGTGGATGATATGATAGCTAGATCCCAGAATGAAGAACAACACCTTGATCATCTGCATAAGTTATTTGAAAGGTTAAAGAAATACAAGCTCGGGTTGAACCCAAATAAGTGTACTTTTGGAGTTAGATCTGGTAAACTCCTGGGTTTCATTGTCAGTGGAAAAGGTATTGAAGTAGACCCTGCAAAAGTAAAAGCTATACAAGAGATGTCAGCTCCCCGTACTGAGAAGGAAGTTAGAGGTTTCTTGGGACGACTGAATTACATTGCAAGATTTATTTCCCAGTTGACTGCTACCTGTGAGCCAATCTTCAAGTTATTGAAGAAAGATCAAGTGATGGAGTGGAATGACGAATGCCAGACAGCCTTTGATGAAATCAAGAGATATCTTCTAGAACCTCCAATTTTAATGCCACCAGTTGATTGAAGACCCTTGATTATGTACTTAACAGTGTTAGACAACTCAATGGGGTGTGTGTTGGGGCAACATGACGAGTCTGGTCGAAAAGAGTAGGCAATCTACTACCTTAGCAAAAAGTTTACCGACTGTGAAATAAGATACTCACTGCTCGAGAAAACTTGTTGCGCTTTGGCATGGTCTGCTCGCCGACTAAGACAGTATATGTTGACTCATACTACCTTGTTGATTTCAAAGATGGATCCAATCAAGTACATATTCGAGAAACTTGCTCTCTCCGGACGAATAGCGAGATGGAAAATGATCTTAACAGAATATGATATACAGTACACTACTCAGAAAGCCATTAAAGGAAGTGTTGTAGCTGATCATTTGGCTCATCAAGCAGTGGATGATTATCAGTCAATGAGTTTTGAGTTCCCTGATGAAGACATTATGATCATTACCAAAGAACCTGGACAATATGACGGACCTGAACAAGGATCCCGATGGACTATGGTTTTTGATGGAGCTTCTAATGCACTTGGTAATGGTGTTGGTGTTGTGATCATTTCCCCTGAAGGTTGTCATACCCCGATTATTGCAAGACTTTGTTTCTATTGTACCAATAACATGGCTGAGTATGAGGCATGTATCCTGGGCATCAAAGCTGCCATTGACATGAAGATTCAATTCCAGGACGTATATGGAGATTCAGCCCTAGTAGTGAGTCAGATTAAAGGAGATTGGGATACCAAGCATGAAAATCTCATTCCTTACAGAGAGCATGTGTTGTCTTTGATCCCATATTTTGAAGAGATTACCTTTGGACATATCCCACGAAGAGAAAATCAGTTGGCAGATGCACTAGCCACCATGGCATCTATGTTTGAGATTAGTTGGGATGATGAATCTCCCAAGATCACTATTGATAGATTCGAGAAGCCTGCATACTGCAATGAGATTGATACTGAAGAAGTAGAGGGGAAACCTTGGTTCTATGAAGTGAAGAGATATCTTGAAACTCAGGAGTTCCCTGAAGGGGCATCTGTCAAAGATAAGAAGTTTCTAAGGAGGTTTTCTGCTAAGTTCTTTTTGAGTAATGGAATTTTGTATAAGCGCAATCATGATTCAACGTTTCTTCATTGTATGGATAAGAAGGAAGCAACAGAGATTATGGAAAACATGCATGATGGGATCTTTGGCACTCATTCTAGTGGTCATACTATGGCAAAGAAGATATTGAGAGCAGGTTACTATTGGTCTACCATGGAAGCTGACTGCTATCAACATTCCAGAACATGTCACAAGTGTCAAATTTATGTTGATAAAGTGCATATACCTCCAGCTCCATTGAATGTGTTGACTGCTCCTTGGCCTTTTGCCATGTGGGGCATTGATATGATTGGTGAGATCAAGCCTACTGCTTCTAATGGGCATCGTTTCATCCTGGTTGCTATTGATTATTTTACAAAGTGGGTGGAGGCAACTTCATTTGCATCTGTTACCAAGAATGTTGTGGCTCGATTCATTAAGAATAATCTCATATGTAGGTATGGCATCCCTGAAAGGATTATCATCGACAATGGCTCTAATCTGAACAACACCTTGATTACTGATCTTTGCACGCAGTTCAAGATTAAGCATCACAACTCTTCTTCTTATCGTCCAAAGATGAATGGGGCAGTAGAAGCTGCTAATAAGAACATCAAGAAGATTTTACAGAAGATGACTGTTACTTACAAAAATTGGCATGAGATGTTACCATTTGCTCTTCATGGTTATCGTACTACAATACATGCTTCAACAGAGGCAACCCCATTCTCCTTAGTCTATGGTATGGAAGCAGTTCTGCCCATTGAAGTTCAGATCCCCTCCTTAAGAATCATGAAGGATGTAGGCTTGGATGAAGATGAATGGATTCAGACTCGACTTGACCAGATAAATTTGATTGATGAGAAAAGGCTGGCAGCTGTTTGTCACGGTCAGATGTACCAGAAACGGATGATCAAAGCTTTTAATAAGAAGGTTAAGCAAAAGGTATATCAGGCTGGTGACTTGGTAATCAAGCGTATCATATTACTACAGGGTGATCCTAGGGGCAAGTGGAATCCTACATACGAAGGACCATTTGTAGTCAAGAGGGTATTCTCAGGAGGTGCCATGATGCTTACTACTATGGACGGTGAAGACTTCCCACAGCCTGTAAACGCAGACATAGTTAAAAAATACTACGCATAAAAAAAGACCCGCTAGGTTGACTGGCCTAGGCAAAAATAAGGGCATCCCGGCAAACCAAAAAGGTTCGGGCAAAAATTAGGGATATATATATATATATATATATATATATATATATATATATATATATATATATATATATATATAAATGTACACCCGGCAAGTCGAAAACCTGAAAAGGCGACTTGGGCAAAAAAGGGTATCCCGGTGGATTGAAAACCTGAAAGGGCAATCCAGGCAAAAGTTAGGGATTAAAGCATATGACTATGTCTCGTTTGGATCACTCATATAGCTCCAACTAGTTGTGATACTTAAGCTCGAACAGATAAAGATCAATCCAATCATTTCCGTCTCAACAGCAGAAGATGAGATGCTTGAAGATAATGGCAATAGTAGAATTGAAACTCAATAAGATTATTTCTCACATAGCTGATTTTCTTTGTTTTGTAAAAAAGTTTTACGACAAATTCCTCTTACTAGGATTTCTGTCTCCTTGTATAAACTTGCCTATGTATAGGTCACTTTATAATATAAATAAAATTTCATCTTTGAATCCAGATTTACTTTTACCCTATTTACATAAGCGAAAACGTCCATTGGTTGTGTTTGAATGTATGTATGCTTTTGAATATGATTGATGTTTACCAGAAATGCATAAAATGCAGTAATAGTATTTACTAAGGACGAAAGAAGGTAGGAATTCAACAAAGCTTCGTCGGTTCATCCCCACAAGATAACTACAAATCCCCATTAGAGCAAATCTATCTTTATAGATACTTCAAGTTATATCTCCCCTTGAATTTATGTCCATCTCTTTTATCCTCAGTCGGGATACTCAGGAATTTATTCCTTCAATAGAAGTAAGAAAAACGAAGACGGGAGGTTATAAATACTATACTACCAAACGAAACGGGAACAAGTTCCTCATATTATTCAGTAACGAATCAGGATTTATTTTCCCTAGCCAGCAGTTATTATACAAAGATATCCAGACGCTTCAGGCTGCGTGATTCATACATACATCATTTACATCATATCATAAGCATACACATCCATAAATGCATAATACATTTACTTAGATTCATCATGCCATACATGCATACATATTGCATGAACTAACCTTTTCTTTGCAGGATAGTTATATGCAGATTAAACATTATCAACAACTCAAAACAGTTCAGAGACGATCTGTACGAAGGTCTAGTGCTGATACTTAATCATTACTCAAGATATCCTTGGATAGTAGGCAAACGGTCTATATGAAGATATATTCCCTAATCCAGGATATTTTCAAAGGATGTAATCGCCACGAAGATTTAATCCTAATACTCTTTTGTCCTTGGATAGTAGGCAAACGGTCTATACAAAGATCCATTCCCTAGTCCAGGATATTTTCAGAAGATTTAATCTTGATATTTCTTTTGTCCTTGGATAGTAGGAAAACGGTCTATACGAAGATCCATTCCCTAGTCCAGGATATTTTCAGAAGATTTAATCCTGATATTTCTTTGTCCTTGGATAGTAGGCAAACGGTCTATACAAAGATCCATTCCCTAGTCCAGGATATTTTCAGAAGATTTAATCTTGATATTTCTTTTGTCCTTGGATAGTAGGCAAACGGTCTATACGAAGATCCATTCCCTAGTCCAGGATATTTTCAGAAGATTTAATCTTGATATTTCTTTGTCCTTGGATAGTAGGCAAACGGTCTATACAAAGATCCATTCCCTAGTCCAGGATATTTTCAGAAGATTTAATCTTGATATTTCTTTTGTCCTTGGATAGTAGGAAAACGGTCTATACGAAGATCCATTCCCTAGTCCAGGATATTTTCCGAAGATTTAATCTTGATATTTCTTTTGTCCTTGGATAGTAGGCAAACGGTCTATACGAAGATCCATTCCCTAGTCCAGGATATTTTCCAAAGATTTAATCTTGATATTTCTTTTTGTCCTTGGATAGTAGGCAAACGGTCTATACTAAGCTCTATTCCCTAATCCAAGATATTTCCAGAAGAGATAATCGTCACGAAGATTTATTTCTACTGGTCTATTCAGCAATTTAAAACAGTTCAGAGACGATCTATATGAAGGTCTAGTGCTGATACTTAATTCAGAAAGAAATCGCCACGAAGATTTGGTTCTGACACTTAAATTAAAAGTATGTTCTTAGATACGATTCAGAGACGGCCTATACGAAGACCTAATAATGATATCCAGTATCAACATCAAAATACCCTCATCTTCTGATATTATGGATGGCATCTATAAGCCCATCTCCAGCTCTTCCAAGTGGCATCTTCAAGCCCACTTAAGCATATACAACTAATCATCAGTATTATTTTATGCACCGGCGAGTGCAAATTTTTGGGCTTTTGTGTTCAATCTCCTTCAACCTTCCAGGTCACGACTGGCACATATACCAATCTAACCCCTCAGGTTTCAGAAAATTGAACAGGGGCAGCTGTTGCACCCCAAAATTTTCCCTTCCCAAGACAAGACATTATGTACTAAGAGGTTCACAAGGTTCACAAGACATCTCATGAGGTTCACAAGGTTCACAAAGTTCACAATTAGTCAGAAAGTTTGACAAATTCCCTCAGACAATGGATCCTCCTAAGCAAAGCATCCTAAACTAGGGTTTTGACTTTCATTAGGCTAAATGGACTTCCAAGACTTCAAGTGAGCTTCATAGAATCCTATATGTGTTTAAGAATCCCCATGTCAAGTTTCAAGACTTTCCCAAAAAGTTTGCTCAGTCAGATGATCAGATATGCAAAAATCAGTCAAAGTAGTTAAAAAGTCAAACTAAGGTCAATTGTGGTCAAACCAAAGTCAAACTTCATGATTTTTTGCCAACATCAAGTATATGAAGTAAAATTCATCATTTTATCAAGTGTTGATCATGATTCATCAAGGAAGTTTCAGATCATCAAGAATCAGGAGTTTCTAAATTAGGGTTTTCATAGGAAAATTCAAC
Organism: Lathyrus aphaca; assembly: GCA_963966055.1. Lineage (NCBI taxonomy): Eukaryota > Viridiplantae > Streptophyta > Magnoliopsida > Fabales > Fabaceae > Lathyrus > Lathyrus aphaca. The sequence goes on along the minus strand of OZ014519.1, from coordinate 286,290,973 downwards.
TGAACTTTGACCAGCCATAACTTTCACATGCTTCATCAAAAATTTTCCATTCAAACCTCATTTTGAAGGAAATTGAATTCTCTACAAATTTGTGTCTCACAAGCCAAGCCTAAAAATGCTTCATTTGGAAGGTATGAGCTAAGACATTATAGATCCTTTTAAAAGTCAACAAAAAGTCAACAACTTCCAAAGAGCATAACTTGAGAATGGTAAAAGATATGGACATGAGACCAAAGAGGTTGGTTATAGGATTCTTTAAGCTTTCCAAAATATCCAAGAACACCTTCATAGCATTAAAATTGAGGGATTTGTAACCTTGCAAAGTTGGGAAATTTTTGGGAGGTTTATGAAGCAAATGGGGTCTTAAAACCATAATTCACCAAATGGGCTTGCTTTTTTATGATCCAAACACTTCCATGACATCATGCACGAATTATTTATTCATATTTTTATTCATTTTATTTTATTTATTATGATTTTTTACATTAAAAATCATTTTAAATTAAAATAAAATATAAAAGGATGAATATTTGATTTGATTTTGGTTTTAGAAAGTCTTAATATTCATTTAGAGGTGATTGAAACCATACAAATTCAGATCACACAAAAATAGAAAGGATATATCCAAATTTTCAATATTTTAAAGGCATATATTTTTCAATCTCTAACTATCCAAAAATCCAAAATATGATGTGGTTTTTTAACCTAATTTTGTTCTACTACATATATAGAACTCATACAAACACAAAGGGGACGAATTGGCTGCCTCCAAGAGCAAGAACAAAACTTCAAATTTCACAAAAAAACTCATAATCGGATTCTTATTTCCAGGCCATCTCCAAAGCTTTTGAAGGTTGCAAATCATTCCTTGAAGATCACTGAATGTTTTTGGATCATAAAATCATCCCTTCATGCATTGAATCATGCTAACCGAATCACTCTTGTTCACGTTTTATACTTTTTTTCGATTTCATACTTCCATGCGTTATTAACTGATTTTGCTTGTTGATTCATGTTTGTTTTGAAGCATAGAAGCTTTCTGGATAAACCAATTGAAGTTTCATGGCCTAAATCGTTAGATGTCATTGTTAGGGTTTGAGACTCGAATTTAGGATCTTAGTGTTTAGGGCGTCTAAATGAATTCTAAGAACATGGCCATAACGTATAAACATCATGTAATTGATCTGGGTTGCTAATTTGCATTAATATTGTGGTTTGCTTAATGTTTCAAAAACATAGGTTTTCTGGTTCATGAACACACAGGTGAATTCGCAGGAAAGGTTGTATTAAAATTCGCAGGAAATTCAAACGAGGAAGATGAAGCTGCGCGCCAAATTCCAGTTTTAAATTCTAACATTATATTTTATTTTATTGTTGTGCATATATTTCAGAAATGCTGCTTGGCTCAGCTGGTAAAGGACGCGCGTATGCAAGGCAAGGTCAAAGGTTCGAGCCCTATCAGGACCATTCTTTTTTTGGAAAATTTCTCAAATATTAGTTTACGCATATCATACATTCTTCTCCTCCAGATGACAAGGCGCGCGCCTTGTCCCAATGGCCATGTGTTTCCAGGTATTATGGGAGGTCCTGGGTTCAAATCCAGACCTCCCCTCTTTCTTTTATTTGTTTTCTTTATATTTTTCTTTTATTTATTTTATTAATTATATAATTATGTCAATTAATTTTTCTTAATTAAAACATTAACTCTATTTTTCTTACTAATCCTAAAAAATTAACTTATTTTTTCTAAAACTCAAATTAATTAATTTAAACTTTATTTTTATTAATATGAAAATAGTTTTATATTTTATTTATTATTATTATATTTTCTTAATTAAATTTCTAAAAAAAATTTCTAACACTTGTTTAATTTAAAAATAATTTTTCTTTTGCTTTTTTTTATTCTCTTTATCCATTATTCTAATTATTATTTTTCTTATTATATCATTATTGCTAATATTTGGTGGTTTATTTATTATTTTTATTATATTTATCATATTATTTTATTTGGTTATTATGTAATTGCGAAAGTCATGTAATAGTCGTAGATTTATTTTCTTGTCTTCATTTTATTTTGTAAATATATTTACTGCATGGTTAGTAATTTAGGGAGTGTATAACATGTTTGTAATTAAAAATTGACTTAGAATAATTAATTTAAAAAGATAAATATTTAAATATGAACACTCACACACGTAAGTCGATCTTTGATCTCCATCTCACACTTTCTAAGGTTACTCCTCATGTTGCCTATTTCTAAGGTCAAGTAAGGTGTCTTAAGCAAAGTCCCTTCATTAATATCATCAAGTCCCTTTAAGATTATAAGATCAAGTCCCTTAGAGGTTGCCTACGATAAGTGATCTTGTCCCTTCAAATGAAAGATGATAAGTCCATACGAATTGCTGAAGACACCTTACAGTTGCCTAAATACAGATGTCCCTTCACATGTCCCTTACACATCCAAGGTAATGACTACCTATTCCTTAATAATAGGGATAGTCTTACCATTGAAAGAACATATAAGAACAGTAAAGATTTAGCATAGGGTAGGTTCCTCTTAAGTACTTGCTCACTTTTCTTCAAAATACTCTTTACACTTCACATTTCAAACAAATTTTCAAAACAAAGTCTTTATATACATCCATACGAGGATCATTATAAAGTACTTAGAAAATTTTTAATCACACACTACACCTTTCTCAAAACAATTTAAAGTGAGCTAAGTAACTAAGAGCCCATGGATAACCATGGATATAAAGGGTGCTAACACCTTCCCTTTGTATAACCTACCCCCCGAATTCAAAATCGTTTAAGGTCTTTCCTGTTCTTTTATGCCCTTTCCTTTAGGATAAAATAAAAGTTGGTGGCGACTCTTGCTATCCGCAACATTTAACTAAAGTCAGTTCTCCCACCGTGTTACAGCCAGAAGAGATCACAGTGAATCAGCTTGAAACAGTGGTGTCTAATGTCAATATTAGCCATGGGCTAGGTTTCACCGATGCTGATTTGACAACAGAAGGACGTCACCACAACAAAGCTTTGCACATAACCCTGGAGTGCAAGGGGGCTATACTCTCTTATGTTCTTTTAGACATTGGGTCCTCACTCAATGTCTTACCGAAGAAAGCTCTTGTCAAGCTCAAATATGATGGAATAGCTCTCCGACAAAGGAATCTGGTGGTCAGGGTTTTTGATGTCTCCAAGAGATCTGTTCTTGGAGAGGTGGAGCTGCCTGTGATAATCGGTCCGCAGGTCTTTCAGACTACTTTCTATGTGATAGACATACAGTCGGCCTACAGCTGTTTGTTGGGTCGACCATGGATTCACGCCGCTGGCGCAGTTACGTCGACCCTTCACCAGAAATTGAAATATGAGTGGGAAGGACAGATTATCACCATCTGTGGTGAAGAGGACATCTTTGTTAGCCATCTGGCTACATACAAATATATTGAGATGGATGGTGAAATCCATGAAATTATGAGCCAAGGGTTCGAGGCCCTGAATGTCAATGAGGCGACGACTGAAGTATTTACTGCATCCCAGGAAGTCAGGATAGGTACTTCAATTGTCTCCTATCAACAAGCTCAGAAGGTTGTTGAAGATGGTAATGCCCAAGGCTGGGGCAAGCTGCTGTCGGTGGAGAAGAAGGAGGACAGATTCGGTTTGGGTTACAAACCATTCCGAAAAGATCCATCAAAGGCTGCTAAGGAGCCCAAGCTCATCAGTGGGGGGATGCTCACCCCAGATGTTGTTAACAACCTGGAAGACGAGGCGGAAAGCGACCTCAACCTGGAGAGCTGGATATGTCCAAGGATCCCGGGGCACCAAGTCCTTAACTGGTCTTCCCAGGAAATTATAAGGGTTACTCCTGTAGAGTAATTATTATTTTCTGCCTTTTTTAGCATGCATCAAGTCCTGCATCTTGCCCAAGGTGTCAGGACTCATTTTGTAATAGGGCCATATTGTAATTTTGTGCAAATGAATTATCAATGAATATCGGACATCTTTTGAAAACAAGTCTCTTTTTTCGCTCACTGTCTTTTCCTTTTTTTACTTTTATACAAAACAATAAAATGGCAATATTTTCAAAATAATAACTTCATTTTCACTTTTCTAAAACAAGATTAAAATTGATCACTAAAATGAACAAATCTCAAACCTTGCAGAGATTACCCTCCAGATTGCACCGACAACAGCACTGCTATGACCTTGTATGACTTTGACAATCCAATTAATCAAGTTGATGAAGGGGTTGAAGAAGACTATGAGTTACCTGAAGAGTTAGCCAGACTGTTGAGGCAGGAAGAAAAAGTGATTACTCCTCATCAGGAGGAGGTTGAAACAGTTAATCTTGGTACCGAAGAGGATTTGAAAGAAGTAAAGATTGGTGCCAGTCTGTAAGCCTCAGTAAAAGAACAACTTATTGACATGCTTCGAGAATACGTCGACGTCTTTGCTTGGTCCTATCAAGACATGCCAGGTCTAGATACGGATATTGTTATGCACAAACTGCCATTGAAAGAAGATTGCCCTCCAGTGAAGCAAAAGATACGCCGTACTCGTCCAGATATGGCCATGAAGATTAAGGAAGAGGTACAAAAACAGTGGGACGTCGGTTTCCTTGTTGTAACTAGTTACCCGTCGTGGGTCGCTAATATTGTACCAGTGCCTAAGAAAGATGGAAAAGTACGTATGTGTGTGGATTACCGGGATCTGAACAAAGCTAGACCGAAGGATGACTTCCCATTACCTCACATTGATGTATTGGTCGACAACACAGCTCAGTTCTCGGTATTTTCCTTCATGGATGGATTTTCTGGGTATAATCAGATCAGAATGTCACCCGAAGACATGGAGAAAACAACCTTCATCACACCTTGGGGCACATTTTGTTACAAGGTAATGCCATTTGGACTGAAGAATGCCGGTGAGACTTATCAACGAGCTATGGTAACGTTATTCCACAGTATGATCCACAAAGAAATTGAATGTTATGTGGATGACATGATTGTCAAGTCCCTCACTGAAGAAGATCATCTGGTAAATCTGCTGAAGTTGTTCAAGCGTCTGAGGAAGTATCAGTTGAAGATAAACCCCAACAAATGCACATTCGGGGTACGTTCTGGTAAGTTGCTTGGATTTATCGTAAGTGAAAAGGGAATTGAGGTTGATCCTGACAAAGTCAAAGCCATTTAAGAAATGCATGCACCTAGGACTGAAAAGGAAGTTCGGGGGTTCTTAGGTAGATTGAACTACATATCAAGGTTCATATCTCATCTTACTGCAACCTGCGAGCCCTTGTTCCAACTGCTAAGAAAGGAACAAACAGTTAGGTGGAATGAAGATTGTCAGAAGGCTTTTGACAAAATCAAGGAGTACCTGCAAGAACCTCTGATTCTTATGCCTCCAGTTGAAGGAAGACCTCTAATAATGTACCTGACAGTATTAGAAGGATCAATGGGGTGTGTGTTGGGCCAGCATGACGAGTTTGGTCGAAAAGAGTATGCAATATACTACCTAAGAAAAATGTTTACCGACTGTGAACAACGTTATTCACTGCTCGAGAAAACTTGTTGTGCTTTAGCGTGGGCTGCTCGCCGACTGAGGCAGTATATGTTGACTCACACTACCTTGTTGATCTCAAAGATGAACCCCGTCAAGTACATATTTGAGAAGCCAACACTTACCGGAAGGGTTGCAAGATGGCAAATGATTCTGACAGAATATGACATTCAATACACATCTCAAAAGGCCATCAAGGGCAGTGTATTGTCTGACTATCTAGCTGAGCAACCCATTCATGATTACCAGCCCATGAGATTTGACTTCCCTGATGAAGACATCATGTTCCTAAAAGCAAAAGATCATGAAGAGCCTGTCCACACTAAAGGGCCTGACCCGGAAGAAGAGTGGACTATGATGTTTGATGGGGTTGTCAATATGAATGGACGTGGAGTTGGTGTAGTTCTCATTACACCTAAAGGAGTTCATATGCCTTTCTCAGCAAAACTCACTTTTGCCTGCACTAACAACGAAGCAGAATACGAAGCGTGTATCATGGGTCTTGAGGAAGCCATTGACCTCAGGATCAAGACCTTGAATGTATTTGGATATTCAGCTTTGGTAATCAATCAGACCAACGACAAATGGTACACTCACCAAGAGCATCTGATCCCATACCGTGACTATACGAGGAGATTATTGACTTTCTTCACAATAGTCAAACTTAAGTACATCCCTCGAGACGAAAATCAATTCACAGATGCTTTAGCTACCATTTCTTCCACGATCAAGGTTCAAACTGCAAATTATGTACCCCGAATTTTGGTATCAAGACTAGACTGACCAGCATACGTTTTCTCTATGGACATTGCTAAAGATGACAAGCCTTGGTACCATGATATCAAATGCTTTTTAGAGGATCAAAACTACCCACTTGGGGCATCATCCAATGATAATAAGACATTAAGAAGATTGGCCGATAGTTTCTTCCTTAATGCGGATGGTTTGTTATACAAGCGAAACTTTGACATGGTACTACTCAGATGTGTTGACAAGAAAGAAGCAGACTTGCTGATGCACGAGGTGCATGAAGGATCTTTCGGTACCCATGCTGGAGGACATGCAATGGCTAAGAAATTGTTAAGATCAGGTTACTACTGGATCACCATGGATGCAGACTATTATGCCTATGCCAGAAAATGCCACAAATTCCAGATCTACGCAAACAAAGTGCATGTACCTCTGAATCCTTTGAACGTGATGTCTTCACCTTGGCCCTTTGCCATGTGGGGCATTGACATGATTGGAAAGATCGAGCCGACTGCTTCAAATGGCCACAGATTCATCCTGGTAGCCATTGATTACTTCACTAAATGGGTCGAAGCAGCTTCGTATGTAAACGTCACCAGATAAGTGGCAGCCAGATTCCTGAAAAGAGACATCATCTGTCGATATGGAGTTCCCAAGCAAATCATTACTGATAATGGTTCCAATTTGAAGAAAAAAAATGATGGCAGAACTGTGTCGGGACTTCAAGATCCAACACCACAACTCTTCTCCTTACAGGCCAAAGATGAATGGCGCTGTTGTGGCAGCTAACAAAAACATCAAGAAGATTATGCAGAAGATGGTGGTTACTTATAAAGACTGGTATGAAATGCTACCATTTTCTTTGCATGGGTATCGAACCTCAATCAGAACGTCTACTGGGGCAACACCTTATCAGCTGGTATATGGTATGGAAGATGTCTACCTGTTGAAGTTGAACTACCCTCCTTACGGGTACTGATGGATGTAAAGCTGAACGAAGCAGAATGGGTCCGATTTCAGTACAATCAACTGAATCTGATCGAAGAAAAGAGGCTAGCTGCCATCTGTCATGGACAGTTATATCAGAAAAGGATGAAGAAAGATTTCGATCAGAAAGTCAGGCTTCAGGAATACCAAGTGGGAGATCTTGTGCTAAAAAGACTCCTTCCTCCTCACACAGACCACAGGGGTAAGTGGACTCCGAACTACGATGGTCCATTCATAGTAAAGAAAGTTTTCTCTGGTGGAGCACTGATGCTCACTACTATGGATGGTGAAGATTTCTTATCCCCTGTGAATTCAGATGTAGTTAAAAAATACTTCGCATAATATGACCCGTTGGACATAAAAACAGAATGTAAGTCCAGGCAAAAATAGGGCATCCCGGCGAGTCAGAAACAGAATAAAAGACTCGGGCAAAAATAAGGGAAAATTGAAAAGAAAAATGTGTACACCCGCTGAGTTGAAAAGCCGCATTGGACAGCTCAGGCAAAAATGGGTATCCCGGTGGATTGAAAACCCGAAAGGGCGATCCACGCAAAATCAGGGAATAAGCGAACAACTGCATTCTGAATTCGTCTGTATCACTCGCATCACGGCAAGCTTCGAAAGGATAAAGCATCAGTCAGAATCAACCCTCTTCAGAAAACAAGATGAGAAGAATGTCAAGGTCATACAGGTCATAGCAAAGGAAGCTCACTAAAGCGTCGTCAACGTTGCCAACACATTTATTTTCTCAATTTATAGCAATCTCCTCATTCCAGGGGATTTGTTTCTTTGACTGTATTTGCCAATTCAGGGCACCCAGATTAATAAAATCAGGATTTTCAGTCACACCTCATTTTTGTACACTTTTTGTTTCGTTTGCAAAATGTCCAATATCCATGATATAATACTTGCATAAAACAAATGAACCATTCTTAACAAATGCCTATAAGAAATATATTTACTTTCAGGAATATCTAACTCCTATGACGGAATCCGGTAAGGGATACCTCGGGATACTTGTGCGTTTCTTTGTCTTAACAGATTGCACGTATTCAATACATAACATGGGGCATGTCGAGCATTGTGTCCCCAAGCAGCATACCTCCTCCCCAAGCAGTATCTGGAATGCTTTTCCCCAGCGGAGTTGTCATAGCCTCCTCATCCCCAGCACAGATCTACTTAACAGGAGCATCTTCAGCCAATTCCCCACAGAATTTCCATCCTCTCCCCAAAAGAGCAATGCCTGGAACTCTTATACAATAAAGTGACGAAAACTTCCATCCTCTCCCCAAAAGTGCAGAACCCCGATGACATGCACGTGGCCTTTAGAGACGACGCGCAAAGAGAGCGTTACTATGTCCACATGAGACGCCCTATGGCTCCTACCAGGTACCCACACCATGATTGCGTGGATGCCTTAGGGATAGAGCCAAGCGTCAGATTCTTATGCCATCAACTCCATTGGGACCAGTTTGACGATAGGAACAACACTTACAGGAACTTGACTCTAGAGTTCCTCAGCTCGTTTCATTATGATCCTTGGGCTGGACCCGATGGATATGTTGTTTTCAGGTTGTTCGGAATTGACTACTCCTTCTCTCACAAAGAGTTTGGTGATTTACTAGGTTTTCAGACTACTCATGATGCTATTCCAGAGACACCCATGGGGTATTTTATGAGCAGAGAAGTGGAAAGGTTTTGGTCTAACATCTCAGGTGGAGGGAGCCAAGATCCTTCCACTCAGTTTTCTCAGGTAATCCACAACCCTGCGTTAAGGTACTTCCAAATGATTCTGGCACATTCTTTCCTCAGTTTGCCAGATACAGAGACTCTGCTGAGTGAAGAGGAGATTTTCCTACTGTTTTGTGCAACTTAGTCACACCCAGTTGCTTGTGGCAACTTTCTGTTGAAGGGCCTTGCTAGTGTTTCCAGATCATCTGTAGGCATTATACATGTCGGTGGGATTGTTACACAGATAGCTACTGCATTGGGTTTGTCTCGCAAATTATTGCACCTCAGGACCTTCTGCTGCTACACCACCCTGGATGTTGACTTTTGTCTTGACAGAGGACTGATGAGGAGGGCTTCTTTTGAGCCCAACACTTTTAGATTACTGATCGACGGTGAAGTGATACATTACTTTACATTATCGGACCCGCTGATGACCAGTGTCCATGATCCTGCTAATTGGAGTTATGCTCTAGAGGGTTATGGAGAGACTGTCGAAGAGCCGAAATCACCTCCCGCCGCTGAGTACACTCCTACACCTCTTTCTCCCCGAATCACTGTTATGTCTAACAATATGTCTTTGCAGCCGCCTGATCTACAAACTCATATTTATGAGCTCCGCAAGGAGACTACCCTGCTCAAGCAGGAAGTAGCGGATTTGGAATTACAGATTCAGGTATCTGATCTCACTCATGCCTCAGAGGCCGATGCTCTATATCAGGAGATTGGAGAGCTTCGGAAGGAGATAGCTGAGATTCGTGGATCAAACCAGGAAGAGAAGCCTACCACATGATTCGTTTTACACTGACGCTATTACCCTAGTATTTGATTTCTTTTTTATGCTTTATTTTATTTCTCGCATCTCCAGATATATCTTACATTATTGCATCTATTACATTTTCTTTTTTCATGTACTTTGAGTTTATCTTATATATATATATATATATATATATATATATATATATATATATATATATATATATATATATATATATATATATATATATATATATTATTTCGTGCACTAATGTCATTTTTTCTCTTTTCTTTTGATTTTTATTTTATTTTATTTTTGTCAAGCAAAGAAAAAAATATATATAAGACAAAAATATATTCATTTTTGTCTTCATAAAAAAATATATGCAAGCCTCATGCCTTGGAAAAGAGAAGAAAACGCTATCCGGACCCCCCGAAGACCGAAGGTGCAAGAGGGCCCAAAAGAAGATGTGAAAATCCAAGGCCCAGCAGGAAATGGCCTTGTGGCGGGCACCATACCCCCTGTGGCGGGCGCCACACCGTCCTCATTAAAAACGGGGCTGATCCCCCTTTTCCTCCATTTTTTACACCTTCCAACTTCAAAAACCCATTTTTACCACTTTCAAAAAACCCATTGAACCCCATTAAAGCTCCCCCATTTCTAAAATACTCACCATCTATAAAACCTATCCAAAATCCATTTTCATTTTCATCCACCACAAACCATAAAAATCAAACCTTTATCATTTCTCTCATAAACCATTTTTACCACTTTTTCACTTCTCAAGGAGCAACAACAATGGAGTTCAATGGATTTCTTCTTCGCGATGGAAGACCGGGTGATAGGCAGAGGAAAATTATTCAGAGGCTTCAGAGTCGATAAATTCTTTCGACTAGGTACGTCGATGATAATTGTCTGTATGTTTTGGGTCTGTATCATATTGTTTTTCATTTATTAGATTTTTTAGGCTTGCATAATATTTTTGTTAACCTGGAACCTACCTATGAGAGGCTGACAATTGAGTTTTTAAGTTCATTGATATACATTGTCAGTCCTAACACTGCTAGCACAGTCGGTACTGTTAATTTTAGACTATTTGGAATTGAATACGAATACAGTACCGACGAACTAACAGGCTTGTTAGGAATCCCTCATAGGGAAGGTGCGATTTTTGAGGCACCTTTGGATGCGGAATGGTCGACCGAGGTATTTTCCTTCTGGCAAAGGCTGTCAAGTACTTCAATAAATTCTTTTGAAGGAATACTTGCGTCGACCATCCATAACCCGGCCATAAGAGTTTTCAGATATCTTTTGGCATGTACTATTTTTGGCCAGGAGAGTCCGAATAAGGTAAACGCTAGAGAACTCCTATTTTTGCAAGGATGCCTCACTAGTACCCATATCAATCCGGTCCCGTTTATGCTTGCACACATGGCTTTACTTACTAATAAAACAGGACCGATTGTTTTTGGAGGACTTGTTACGTCTATTGCTCGGGCTCTTGACCTGAACAATGAGATAGATACACTTGAACCACTACCTCCTCGCACAATTAATTTAAAATTTCTAAAAGACATGAAATTGTGCCGAACAAGGAGAGAAGGTGGTTATGAGTTGATGGTTCATGGGGTAGCTATCTCATCTGTTGTTTTACCTTGCAGTAGACGTACTAATGTATGTAATGAAAGGAACTGGACCTATGATCTGAATGCTCCACCTGTTTTGGGTCCACTTCCTCCTAATATTCCTGATGGGGAATCACATGACACTGATGAAGAATATGATCGGAGAGAGCAATCTCCCATACCTCACATGTCCCTCCATCGTCCTTCACAGTCACATACCGCACCATCTTCCTCTAACCCTGTTGCAGGTGTTGCTCTTGGATTCTATGTCACTGAGGAGATGTGGCGTGATATGACTGCTAGAGAGGAAAAGCGAAACAACCTTCTCTCTACTATTTCACAACAACTAACGGACAACATGAGCTTCATGCAACAATCGCGATTGGTTTCGGATCGTGCTTACAGCAACGTTTGTCGTACCTTGAACGATATCACATCAGAGCAGTCCCGTCAGCGAGAAGTCAACCGCCGACACTACCAGCTTATGGAGGCCACTCAGGGTTCCATCCTAGGTAACCTTCGAGAGGTCCGGGGTGCCCAGGCTGTAACAGCCCGGGCCCCTCGCAAGGCAATCCCGGCACTGCCACCTCACGATCTTCTCTACTCCCCTCACTAGTAGAGTTTTTGCCTTCCGTGGGAATCGAACCCTGTACCCTGGGGTTCAAGTACATGTTCATTCCATTCCCACTACCACTTGAGCTACTAGCTCAAGTGGTAGTGGGAATGGAATGAACATGTACTTGAACCCCAGGGTACAGGGTTCGATTCCCACGGAAGGCAAAAACTCTACTAGTGAGGGGAGTAGAGAAGATCGTGAGGTGGCAGTGCCGGGATTGCCTTGCGAGGGGCCCGGGCTGTTACAAAAAAAGGCGCCTTTTTCTGTAACAGCCCGAGCCTTCTATGCTCCCGGCACTATCACCTCACGATCTTCTCTACCCCCCTCACTAGTAGAGTTTTTTCCTTCCGTGGGAATCGAACCTTGTACCCTGGGGTTCAAGTACATGCTCAATCCATTCCCACTACCATCTTTTTTTGTAACAGCCCGGGCCCCTCGCAAGGCAATCCCGGCACTGCCACCTCACGATCTTCTCTACTCCCCTCACTAGTAGAGTTTTTGCCTTCCGTGGGAATCGAACCCTGTACCCTGGGGTTCAAGTCAATGTTCATTCCATTCCCACTACCACTTGAGCTAGTAGCTCAAGTGGTAGTGGGAATGGAATGAACATGTACTTGAACCCCAGGGTACAGGGTTCGATTCCCACGGAAGGCAAAAACTCTACTAGTGAGGGGAGTAGAGAAGATCGTGAGGTGGCAGTGCCGGGATTGTCTTGCGAGGGGCCCGGGCTGTTACACAGGCTGCCTTATCGGCACGACTTGACCGGAGGGACCAGCAGCGCAGTAGATCCCGTCGTTCCAGACCATCACAGCAGGATGGCGAGGGCACCAGTGCTCCTCCGCAGTAGTTTTTCAGGTTACCCTCCTTATCTTATTTCGAAACATTGGGTACAATGTTCGATTTAAGTGTGGGAGGGGATTTTATTGCTTTCTGTCATTTCCCTTTTCTAGTTATTTATTTGCTTTCAGTTATTTCCCTTTTCAGTAAGTTATTTAGTTTAATTTTCTTAGATAATGCATGAGTCTGACGAGTCACCAGTATAGTGTATTTTTAGTACATCCTCATTTTTTCCCATTTCCTTAGCCTTGCCAAAAAAAAATTTAAAAGAAAACAATGTTGTTTCACATATTTTTTGGGCTTTGAGACAGGTTTTAGATTAGGATGTGGTGACTTAGGTCAACTTTTTGAAACATCAGCACCATTGTAGCACCATAGACCTCTTGAATATAGGAATCACTCCTAAACCCCACACCATGGCCTTTATTATCATTCAAAAAAATGGTCCCAAGTAGTTTATTCTAGCAGTCAGCTCCGGCCTAAGCATGCTCTACGTAGGGGGTCGATGAACATAAGTGAATGATCCAGTGCTAATAAAAAAGAAAAAGGCAAACTCTGGGATAGGTGACCCTCATAAAGTCATTTAAACCGAAAAAAGAGAAGAAAAATTTTTTTGCCACAAAAAGAAAAAAAATTGCAATCACCTATTGTTAGTTGGTTCAGAGGTATCTGGCACTGAACTTGGTAGGGCGGATTACGATTCGATCCCCCGCAATTACATTTAGGCAAAATAAAAACAGGTTTACACATGCTTATGTGCCAGAAACCTTATGTTATGGATCAGAATCACTAACAGGTCACTCTACTATGAAACATGTACGGATAACGGGCTTAATGTGATTGCGACTGAATGAAAAGGACCCAAAAAGATGAGAAGATAGGCCTAGGTATTGTGGGATGACATGGGGTGGTTAATATAGGATTGAAGTTTGTGTCTGTGTTATTATGGTACCCTTGGTTCACTTAGTTAGTACATGTCACTGCATCCTGACTTGAACTTAGAAGCCCTTTAGCCCAAATCACGTGTTGACACCAGTTTTCTTCATTTTTAAGCTTCAATGTTTGCTTGAGGACAAACAAAGGTCTAAGTGTGGGAGAATTTGATAACACTAAAATTCACCGTATTTCTGACTCCGATTTCACATGCATTCTTAGCTTTTATTGTTATTTTGTTATGTTATATTACTTTGTTTTTCTTTGTTTGCAGGATTTCTATGTAATCGGGGCCTAAATCGAGAAAAGAAGCGAAAAAGAAGTGGAAACAGACGAAAACCAAGAAATTCAGCGTTTTACACTTACGGCATCCACCATGGCAGGCGTCATGGGGTCTGCCATGACGTGGCCACGTCTCAAGACCACTCCACAACTGCCAAGACCCACGATCTCCACTCTTTCATCCCACATTAGTCTCATGGTGGGCGCCATGACCTTGTGGCGGGCGTCACAAGGCAAAAACTTTTCCCTCCACTTTTTAGTGGAGGGGCATCCTGGTCTTTTCCTACTTTTTGTTTTCCTATAAATAGGACCTTAGATTTTCGTTTTTATTGATCCAAACTTAGAATCTATTAGGCATATATCAGTTTTAAAGTAGTTATCATTCTACATCGGGGTGTTACTGCAATCGAGTGATCGAGTCTGTATACGTCTGTGTGATCGAGTTTTGGAGCACTCTGGGAGGAAGTTAATCCTGCCGCCATTTTAATTCCAGTTCCTATTTTACTTTTTCGCATTGCTTTACTTTCATTTATTATCCGAACTCGCACTTTATTTTATTTATTTCCTGCACTCGCTTTACTTTATTTATTTCCCGCACTCGCTTTACTTTCGTTTATTTCTCGCACTCGCTTTAAATACCTTTATTTCTCGCACTCGTACTACTTTTATTTACCTTCCGCACTCGCACTACTTTTATTTACTTTCCGCACTCGCACTAAATTACTTTTATGAAAAATTATAAAAAGAACTTTTACTTTACCATGTCTAACTAAATCTATAAAGGTTAAAATGTAAGGATCATAATTAAACCAGTAATCCGTACAATTGTTCATGGAAACACTTAAGGGCTATTTTATCTTTCAATTCAAGTAATTGTTTTTAACTATTTCAAAAACAGCCAAAAGCGCTTTGTCTAGTTCATTAGGAGTTTTTAGATTAAAAAGAAAAGAGATTTTAAAACGATTTTCGGACGCGTTATGAAGTTTAGAGTCTGGTTCGTGAGAACCTCTTTTTGCTAAGAAATCCAGGTTAAAATACTTTTCAACTTAGTTAAGATACTATATTTCTTAAAAATAGGTTTACTACTCTAACGCAGTACGCACCTTTTTATCTGTGACAATAGGAGGGGTTGATTAGAGAGTACAACTCGGTTCTGAATACGCGAAAGCGACAGTTCCTGTTAAATTAGTTCTTTTTAAAGGAGAAAACATTGCCCATAAGTAGTTCTATTAACAAGTACCAGATTATCTATTGATTATGTGAATTACATTCAAGCATTTCCTTTATTAATTGTTTAAAATTATTATTTTATTTACCATTGCACACTCCTTAAAACCCTTATATTCAGTTGCCTTAGATACACACCATAACAACAGGTACGATAGATTAACACTTGGTCTCTGTGGACTCGACAATCTTTTATATTACTCTGACGTGTTCGTACACTTGCGAAAAACACGCATCAAGAAGGAAAGAAGTGCCTAATGGTGTCATAATCTAAATCTATGGGAGATAATGTACCAGAAAAAATGTGGGTTTTTCCAGCTATAGAGACAGGGATGAGAGTACCTGGGATTCATAGATGTCTTTATTCTCCTCTACATTGGGTCCAGGAACGAACTCATTGTTCCCTACAAGTATGGGTCCTGCCAGCTTGGCAAATGGCGCTAAAAAGGGAGGATTGTTCTTCTCCTTCTTCTTGATATCTCTTAGAGCTTGGGAAGCCATTATTGAAGGTGGGATTCTGGGTTTTGGAAGTTGAAAAACTAGAGATGAAAGAGAGAAATATGAAAGGATAGTTCTTTGAAAGCATAAAAATTTTAAATGGCTTTTGAGGAGGCTATTTATAAATTTCCTTAGGAATGCTAAGATGTCTCATAGACCTTTGATCACATTAACTAGCTTATAGCTAGTGGGATACGCGTCGTGTTGAGAAAAATAATGGTGGACGATAGCAATTATTAAAGGTAATGATGATTTGTGATATAGTGAGTCTTGAGGAGACATTTGTAGATATGGCCATTATGACCATGACGTCAATAAAGCGGTTAAAAGGACCTTGAACAGTTTTTCTTTGAAGACGTGGAATGATCAGTTTGATAAATACTTACATAGTATCAAAAGACAGCGTCGAAATGATGTAGTCAAAAAATGACCTTTTCTTCCATATTGTCGAAAGAGACATTTGGGGAGGGGGTTTAGCTCCTAATTTCGACACTTGTGATTGGGTCATAAATGTTAATGCCAAGTATCAAGCCTTTTGAAAATTTTGAAGGCCTTCGACTAAAATAGCAATGAACAGACCAAGTCGAAGCCTAACTGGCACAAAAGAACAAATGTGGAGTCTTGGACTTAGAAATATTTCTAAGTACTTGAACATTGTTGCGAAAGTGAATGCTACCGAGGGCATTCGACATGAAGAATTCGAATTCAAATAAAAGAGTGAATTTTGTTTTTATCTGTTAGCAAACAAGACAAGTGGCACATATCCAAGACATGAAGACATGCAATGCGCCATTTGTCATTATCTTAGTGAACGAGCCGTTAATGGCAGTTATTTAGTCTATTATAAATAAGAGTCTTAGCAATAGGATTCAAGTGTGTGTGGTTAATTTGTACAAGTAACTCAAATAAAAAAAACTCAAAGTATCAGTGTAGAGAAAGAGTTGTGTGAGAATGTACGTGATGAATACCACCATTTATTTATCAAATGCAGTTTAAATGTTTTTCTTTAAGGATGTTTCTTTATTTTATGCAAGTTATGTTTATGCAGTTTCATGAAGTCTCTTATGAATTTAACTTCCTTTCAGTTCTAGTCATGCATTTATCTTCCCTTCGACTTCAATCCTTTTATTTAATCTTCTTTAAAAAGTTATTTACACCTATTGTCGAAACATTCATTACATTTTTCTTAAACTTTAAGCAATCAACATTTATAGCACATGTTCTAGGATCAATCTGATCGATCCTGTAAGTCACTAGAAATTTTGAAGTTTTTGAAAGATCAGCGGTCGTTTACCAATTTTCACGGCAAACAACCACCTAACATCCTCATCTGACCAACTCTTTAAGATCTTCTCATAGTCTTATCTTACCGCCTACATTGCATGAAGAATATACGTTCACAATATTCACTTGCAACCCCTTCGTCCCCAATACCCTTTCACTCCATTATTTAACACAAATGCACATTATTGAATAGTATTCCGAGAGAAGTATAAACGGAAATATTTATAATTGTGACAAATCTCACAAGAGGGATCTTTTGAAATTAAGTTACAACTTACAATAGTAAAAGAAGATTCTTTACATTGTGGATCAGGTCCCCAAAGAAAAGAAACCCTACTTAACCCCAGAGAAAAGAAACTCTACTTAAGAAAATTTCACAACGTGGGACTATTTACCATATATATTGCTTCCCAAATAAGGTAGCATACATTACATCCCATGTTGGAATGTGATAATAGAAAGTGCAACTCATCAAGGAAATATTACACCACATGTCAAAACACACTTTGTATAGAGGAAAATCAAACCCATCCAGTGCACTTAATATTGTTATATTAGTCGCAAAATAAAAAACATAACACATTTCATAAAGAACAAAAATGCGTAAGAAAGGAAATTGGGTAACAACTCTCGTACTTTCAGATTCTAACCCACATACAACTAACGAACACACATGCAATGGACCAAAAAGTCCACTTATAAAGAATAGGAGCTAAAGAACTGATAGCTAATTAGATGAAAAATAATTTGGCGTAGGAAACGTTTTACATAATTAACATGTAGGTAATCATTGTCCATGTATATGGATCTTTTTAAATTGTTTATCATATATAACTTTGAACTTGCAAGGGGATCAGTAGAATGAATGCTAGACTTTATGTCACTCCCTACATATCGAAAAACAATTAGGCATATGAACTACAACATTTTAAACACAAAATAAAAGCCTTTTTTTCTTTTCAAAAAAACTATTGAATTAAGAAGAATACTAAGGGGTATTCTAACATTTACGATCAAAAGAAATTATCCATCAACTCTCATCTTATAAGGGGTTCATGCAAAAATAATAGAAATGAGAGTTAGAATAAGAAATATCTCCAATACAATTTCATTTCCAAATATTGAATTTTATATTCCTACAAATATTATTCACACTAACAACAAGATCCTTAAAGATAATGTTGTTTCTCTCTAGCCAAATTTCCCAAAGAATAACAAGTCATATGGCCCCTTTGGAACACTTAGTTGTTGAATTTCTAAACCAGTACTCCAATCTAACCAAAATCTCACGACGTCCCCGTTAAAAGACGATGAATTTTCATTCCATAAACTGATATTCTTTCACACCAAGCCAACAATGTTGCAAGTAAAGAACAAGTGGATTAAATCCTTCAGTCATATTATCGAAAAAGTGGAAAATTGACAAGAGGAAACTAATAAGAGCTATTGAAAGAAAACTACTATGAAATAGCTTTACAACCTTTATAAAAATGTTAACAAACAGTTGATTAAATCTCAAATGGAAAATCGCATACAATGATAAGAAATGAAGAAGACTTAACAAAAAATAATAATTAAGGGCTTGATTTAGTTCTAAAATACAATTTTTAATTTTTAAAAAATTTATAAACTAAAAATCTGTTTGGAAAAACTATTTCTAATGTTTTAATTTTCAAAACTAAAAAAATTGAAATGGCCTTAAACTGTTTTGCTTTTCAATTTTGGTTTTTCTTTATACAGTAATTGAAAACACACAGAGAACAACATGTTTCTATTAATGGTACTTTTGTAATTATTTAAAACTTTTATTTTGTATTTCATCTATTTTATCAGTTTTTGTTTCATTATTACATAGTCTTGTGTTGTGTTGTATTATAGTGGGGGTATGTCCTAGCAAATAGTGTATCAGATCTTCTTTAATTAAACTCACATTCATGCCTTTTTTAAATATTAAAATATTAAATACTATAGTTATAATTTATAATAAATTGAAATTCATACCTTATAATGATTAATTTAATAAGTAGTTTAGATGTATAAATATTTCTTTTAAGTTGTTAATTTATAAATAAATTAAATTTTTCATCCTTTTTTATTAATAAGAATTTATTTGATAAATAATATTTAACTAAATAAATATATCTTTTAATTTAAAAAATAATAATGAATACAATGATTAAATTAAATCAAGCTTTATTTTTGAACAAATAAGAAGTAAATACTATAATGATATATTTGTAAAAACCTGTAATAAACAAGATGAGTTGATCGCCAAAATCTTAAAAGTCACTCATAATATACATCATTTACCAGAGATCAGTGTCACTCCCCCGATAAAACTATTAAAATTAGTCCAATCCATTGACCCGATCCATAAATCCTATATTTAAGTGCGGGTTGCACCATAAAAAGGCTTAAAACATACGACCCTACTATAGTTATATTATAAGACCCTTTTATTTCTTTTTGATTGAATGTCTCAAGTTTTCGTTCAAACAACTTAGAATTTTAGTGGTTATTTTTAAATACTTATGTTGGTTTGGTTTGATATATATAATTCAAATATTGGTTTGATATATATACTTCAAATATTGATATATGCTCAAGTGATTTTTTAAATACTCAAGTGATTTTTTGAAATTTTGATATCTAAATTTTTTTCCAATAAAATGATAAAGTATTTAAAATAATATTTTAAAAATAACTATTAAAATCAAATTTTTATTTAAATTTTTATTGAAACTTTTATGAAAATTTTGATAAAATTCTTTTTCACAATAAAGATATGACAACTCAGCTTGTCTACCCTTATCATTTGTTTCCTTTTAAAAAACCACTAGAACCATCTTTTTTTTCCTTTAAGTTTATTTTTGGGTTCATAATAATAAAAAGTGTAGAAGTTTCTTGGATTGCGAAGAGCCGTGAAAGTTATCTATCTCTATCTTTACATTCACGGTGTTAATACTTCCATTCCATCCGCATCATCATCAAAATTCTATTATCTTTAATCAAATAGAAAATCCTCATTCTCACGGAACTTTCTCGACAATTAGACGTAACTAACGCAGTACCTTCTCGTTCCTTCCTTTCTTTATTTTTGTCACTTTCTTTCTCTTTCTTTCCTCGTCCTTTTATTCTCAATCGAACCTTCTAGAATCACCACAATAATTACCCCCCTCTCTCAACACAACAACACTCGCCGGCGATATTTTTCGTCATGGTTCCGCCTCCGCCTCCGGTGGAAAACGGCGAATCCACCACGAAAGTTTCAATTACATCCCCCGCTATAGGGTCTCAGAGATCTATTCCGACTCCGTTTCTCACCAAAACCTATAACCTAGTTGAGGATAAATCCATCGACGCCGTTATTTCATGGAACGAAGATGGATCCACCTTCATCGTCTGGAACCCTACCGTTTTCGCCAGTAATTTGCTTCCAAAATATTTCAAACACAATAATTTCTCAAGCTTTGTTCGTCAACTCAATACTTATGTAATTCAATTCCTATCATTCTCTGGTCCTTTTTTATTACTTGTTAATTATCCTTTTTCTTAAATTAATTTTGTTTTCGATTTTGATCGATTTGCAGGGATTTAGAAAAGTAGTACCGGATCGGTGGGAATTCTCGAACGATTGTTTCCGAAGAGGTGAGAAGCGGTTTCTATGCGAGATTCAACGCAGGAAAATCTGTTCTGCTGTATCGACGTCTGCTACTGTTGCGACGGTTGAAACCGCGACGGTTGCGGTTCCTTCACCTATGCCGCTGTCTGTAGTACCTATGGCGATGCCGATAGTTTCACCGTCAAACTCCGGTGAAGAACAAGTGATATCATCGAGTTCGTCTCTGTCGCGTGTGCAATCAGAGCTTCTCGACGCGAATGAGAGATTGAGGAAAGAGAATGTTCTGTTGAATAAGGAGCTTGCTGAGATGAGATTGCTCTGCAAAAATATATACACTCTCATGTCAAGTTATGGAAACAACAACATCAATAGTAGTAACAATAATATTCAAACGGACAGTGGACCACAAGGAAGCAGAGCGTCCGGTATGACGGCGGTGAAGTCGTTGGATTTAATGCCGGCGGTGAAACGAAGCTCCGACATGGAAGAGTTGAATCCGAAGCTGTTTGGTGTTGCTATTGGAATGAAGCGAACGAGAGACAACGGTTTTGAAAGAAAAGAAAGTGGAAGAGATTATACACTGTTGCGGCTACATCAACTGGGTTCTACAGACGTGAAATCAGAGCCGTTGGATAGTCAGGATAATCGCGATAATGATCAAACGCCGTGGTTGAACCGCTGTAATAGAGCGAATGAGAGTTTGTGTAAATGACACCTGGCGGTTTAGTATGCAAAGACATATTTTAATGGTTAGATTAGATAATGGTTATAGGAAATCTCACACGAAGGTGCACCTATTAATCTGTCACGTGTGTCGTTTAAGCCTGTGGGACCGATTCTAGAAGATACTATTTTGGCTTTTTCTTCATATTTTTAGTTTTTGTTATCTATATTTAACTTTGTTGGAAGTATTAAGAATGTTATTTTATTCAATGATTGTTTTAAGTATGAAGGTATCGATGGATACAGCATTTAAAAAAATAATAATTCAAATTAGAGTATGAATTGTTAATGAAATTTTTTAATATTTGAATAATTATATAAAAGAATTGTATTTTTAAAACGAAAACAATATATATATATATATATATATATATATATATATATATATATATATATATATATATATATATATATATATATATATTGTTTTCATTTTAAAAATATATATGACAAACATTTATTTAATATAAATCTAAATTTGTCATGATGAAAATTTTGATGACAAATAATTGCTTATGTGACAATTTCTTCAATTCTAAATGTATAATGGTATTTTTTTTATAATATTCAATATTAATATACATAATAATAATAATAATAATAATAATAATAATAATAATAATAATAATATACATGCAAAAAATAAGTTACAAATAAGTTATAAATATTATTATTATTATTATTATTATTATTATTATAAATACTATTATTATTATTATTATAAATATTATTATTATAAATTATAAATACTATAAATATATAAAATAAGTTACAAATATTATTATTATTATTATTATTATTATTATTATTATTATTATTATTATTATTATCTACTTAATTTAAATCCAAGGTTGTCATGATGACAACTTTGGTGACAATCATAACCCTAATTGTCTAAGTGACAATTTTCCTAGCTCTAAATGTCTATGTAACATTTTCTTAAAATATTGAATATTAATATACATACAAAATAAATTACAAATAAGTTACAAATATTACTATTATAAATACTATTATTATTATTATTATTATAAATACTATTATAAGTTACAAATAAATTATAAATATTATTATTATAAATATTATTATTATTATTTTTATTATTATAAATACTCTTATTATAAGTTACAAATAAGTTATAAATACTATGGATATATAAAATAAGTTACAAACAAGTTATACATATTATTGTTATAATTATTAGTATTTATTTATTTTTGGATAAAAAGATATTTTATTACCAAAAAAATAGCTTATAACCATGCGATCATAAAGATCCAGTTAGCAACAAGACTAAACAACCACTAAAGCAACATTACAAAAGTAAAATCGTGCTTATGGTTTTCCTCAATTTAGGTTTACCCCAACACCTATTAATAACAATGTCAATAATTCTACTCATTGCACTCTCACATGAGTCAACCTTCTTAAAGCACATTTCATTTCTACATCTCCAAATCTCGTACACTGATTGATTCAGCAAAAGCACATTTGAGAATTAAATTTTTGTTACTTCTAGAATTAGTCTTCTTTAACATCCAGTCCAACTCATCTTGCCAAGCCAAAGGCTTGTGATCTACATTTAACCACTCAAGCACTTTTCTCCATATTTGGTTCAGATTCGGGCAACAAAAGAACATGTGTTTCTGAGATTCCTTAGCTCTGCAAAAGCTGCAACCATCCTCAGTCACCATTCCCATTTTCTATAATCTGACTTTTGAGGTCATTCTCCTATGACAAGCAATTCGTAGAGTGTTCAAAGCTCTAGGCCGAGCTGGATTGTTAAAGAAATTTTTCCTCCAAACCACATCATCAACTATATTCAAATCATTGTACATGTCCTTGTTATTGAATGTGCCATGCATCTGACTTTTGTGCCAAGAATTTGTATTCAACACATTTGCCCTAGCTTTCATAATACTCCTCGTGACCCAAGAAACATTTTGCTTCATCTCCATTGTTATAATAATAATAATAATAATTATTATTATTATTATTATTATTATTTCTGTTACAATACATAAATTAATAATAATTATTACTATATTATTATATTACTATATAATCATATAAATAAAAACAAAAATGATAATAAAATTTAAATTTAAATTTAAATTTATAAAATGTTATTATTATTATTATTATATAGTAACATTTATTATTATTTTTTCTTAGATATAATATAAATATGTGTAAATCAACTTAATATAAATCAAAGATTGTCATGATGACAACTTTGGTGACAATCATAACCCTAATTGCCTATGTAGCAATTTTCCTAACTCTAATTGTCTATGTGGTATTTTCTTAGAATATTCAATATTATCTATGTGGTATTTTCTTAGAATATTTAATCTTATAATAATAATAATAATAATAATAATAATATACATAATAATAATATGAATATAATCATAATATTAATATTAAATGACCAATATTAATAATAATAATAATAATAATATAAATAATAAATTATTTCTAATCCTAATAATAATACTAATATTATATTGTAAAAGGATGACAATTTCTGTAACTCTAATTGTATATAGCATTTTCTAGGAATATTCAATATTATTTCTAACCCTAATTACCTACATGTAATAATAATAATAATAATAATAATAATAATAATAATAATAATAATAATAATAATAATAATAATAATAATAATAATAATAATAATAATAATAATAATAATAATCTATTTATCTACTTAATTTAAATTCAAGGTAGTCATGATAACAACTTTGGTCACAACCCTTACCCTAATTGTCTACGTGGCTATTTCTCTAACTCTAATTGTCTATGCGGCATTTTTATAGTATATTCAATATTATTTATAACCCTAATTGCCTATGTGTAATATTAATATAATAATAATAATATTAATATTAAATAACCAATAATAATAAAAATAATATAACTAATAAATTATTTCCAATCTTAATGACAATATCAATATTATATTATACAAGGATTATATTATTTCTAACCCTAATTACCTACGTTTAATAATAATATTCATAATAATATTAATATAATAATAATATTAATATTAAATAACCAATAATAATTAAAATAATATAACTATTAAATTATTTCCAATCTTAATGACAATATCAATATTATATTATAAAATGATTATTCAACCACCAATATTTATAATCATATAATTAATCTTTAATAAAACAATAATAATAATATTAATATAATAATATGAATATGATATCACCAATATAAATAATTATAATAATAATATAACAAATAGTTATTTCTAATAATAATAATAATATCAATATTATATTTTATAAGGATTATTCAGCCACAGTATTAATAATCATATAAATAATATATAATAATATAATATTGGTAATACTTCTATAATAAATTATATTAAAAAAACGGTAGCCCATTAAATAATTTTATTATGTAAATAATAATAATAATAATAATAATAATAATAATAATAATAGTAATAATAATAATAGAAATAATAAATTATAATATAATATTCATCTAATAATAATAACAATTAAAAATACAATTAACAATATAATAATAATAATATTAATATAATAATAATATTACTAATTCAAATGATATTTTATTTAAAGCATTATAACTAATTATTTTAGTGTGTAACATTTTTATATTATTAGAACTAATTATAATTTATTTATTTTAAAGCATTATAATATACTTAATAATATTAATATAATAATCATATTAATATTAAATAACCAACAATAATATAAATAATACAAATAATATAAATAATAAATTATTTCTAATCCTAATTATAATATCAATATTATATTATAAAAGAATTATCCAGCCACCATTATTAATAATCATATAATTAATATATAATATAACAATAATAACAATAATATGGAACTATCAGAGAAGTTGAATGATGCAACCTTGGAGATTCGACCAGTGGTCTTTCGACCAACCTTTCTGTAATACCCCGTATTTTTATTTAAAGCTCTGAACAATATTAATTGATCATAATATTATTCCGGAATACTCTAAGAAATTTTAACGAAACTAAATAGAGTAATTCATGAGATTTTATCTTATTAATTGATATTAGTTGACTCAGAGGTTTTATAAAATATCGGATTAAGAGACATTTTTGGATACTCTCTAATTTTTTACCCATTGGTAAAAATATAAGTTTTTGTATTTTTATATAAATAGAAAGAATATGAGAGAAATAAGAAGTTAGTAAGAAAGAAGAAAAGAAGAAAAGGAGAGGAGAAGAAGAAGAGAGAAAACCCCAAAAGCTTCAATCCCTCATTTTCGATCATCCGTCCGTCGAATCAACTCAATCCTTCCGCCAATCTTCATCTCTCGAGGTGGGTTCTTAGTTAGAAACTTTTATCTTTGATTTTGGTTGAGTTTTAAAGATTTTTGTGGTTAGGGCAAAATTGGAAAATCTAGGAAAAATCGGAAGTTTAACGGTAAAACTCGATTAAAACCTAACTAAAATGCTTATATGATGTTTATGAACATGTTTGATTATGTTCTTCTGCAATGGATGATGTTTGGGAGAGTTTGGGTGTGAGAGAGGTGTTTTCCCGTAAGGCTGGAACTTCCTGAACTAGTGTAGCTCGCTCAGCGAGCAGACCTCGCTCAGCGAGAAGGAGCTCGCTCAGCGAGACCTGTAGGTTCCAACTTTGTTATTTAATTCGTAACTTATGATCCGGGTATCCGTTTTGAGCGTTCCACACATTGTTTTGAAGCTAATGACATAATCTATTTATTAAGATTAAGAAAGATTATTTTTCGAGCCGACTTTTACCCGACTTTTTCAAATGACCAAAACTTGATAAAATGGAAAGTGTGAGTTAATGGAAATAGAGAAAGGTACGACTAGTGAGGTATCTAGGTTTCTTTAAACTCGTTTGAATTATGATTTATGTTTTGTTTTTAGGATCCTCCGTAAGGTCTTGTATAAGTCTCAAAGTGGTTACTATGTGTTCCACTAGAGCATCCGTAAGGACTTGAGGTATCCGTTGTGTACATGGGCGTTGATTTGAGATGTGTTGACTATAAGTCCTCTGTAAGGTCTTGAGTAAGACTTGAGGTGGGTTGTCCTTAGTCCCACGTGAAGCATCCGTAAGGACTTGAGGCAAGTGTAACACCCTAAAATTTGCCCTTATATTTATTACCCTAACTGGATTATGGTTCACATTCATCTGCATTTTCCGCTAGGTCATAACAATCATAATCATGCATTTCACTGACTCCTAAGGCATGGGATCAAAGCTTTTTCTTATAATATGGATTCTATATTTCAAAGGACACTTATTCATTGGTATATACTCAAGGGCAGGAAGATTATAGTTTCTCCTGTGATATGCTGGGTTATGGGATTGAAGATCATTGTGCCAGATTTTGTCTCAAGGCTACTTTGAGTATCATGTTTCACTACAAGCTCATTATTGTCAATGCACATCTCAAGTTCTAGGGTTTCAAAAGTTGGAATTAAGTTTCTCTATGAATTGTGATCCTCAACATCCTGGGTCATCTTCGTCATTCAGATCATGGGTTAGGAATTATTTTCCCGAATCATGTAATAATCAATAAAGTTCATATGCAGAGTTTGTTCCTAAGTGATCTTGTCGTTCATAGAATTCCATTATCACGTCAGACATATGTTATCGAAGATCCAGGTGTGTGCAGAGCCAATAAGGTTTTCGGGCCAGTAGCATCACGGTGTTTAGGGTACAAGAGATTGGACTCGTGCGATGATCAAAGTGCCATGGTTCTCTCAGTTGCTTGCCGTTTATTAGTGGCGATTAAAGCTAATCAATTTAGTTGTCTAAAGGTTGGGATTCATTAAATATTCAAGGCATATGTGGATGATACGTGTTGAGATTGGTTGTGCGGAATTCAAGAGACGAATCCATTGAAACATGTTCGTTTTGAGTATATTAAATCCATTCACTTTCCGAATCCATTCTACGAGGTCAATTCAATTCGAGTCCATATTCATTTAGATCGCTTATCAATACATGCCTGAAAACCAATTTAATCCCCATATTCATAACACTTTTGTTTTTAATTTAAACCATTCATTTCCTCTTGGTAAATTGTGTTAAACCAAGTCGTTATCCATAATCATCAATCGTACCATTCAATTCAATTTAATTATTTGGTTCTAGGGTTTGAACCTCTGTGAAGCCATTACCCATGGCTAATCATCATCGTTCTCCAAGTTCTTCGTACAAAACCGTTCTTCCACCTCAAGAACTCCTCGACGATCTTTGCAGCCGGTTTGTGCTAAATGTGCCAGAGGAAGACCGTCAATCATTTGAAAGGATCTTATTTCTTGTGGAGTATGCTCATTGGTTTTATGAAGATAATTCTGTAGAAAATAATCCATCTCTGAAGTCTTTAAGTATGAAGGAGTTCACTTCACTATTGTTCAATAGTTGTGATGTTTTGAAGCCTTATGTGGCCCATATAGATGACATTTTTAAGGACTTCACTTCTTACAAGGTTCGAGTTCCTGTAACTGGCGCAAGAATTCTTGATGAAACCTTTGAAAGGTGTTTGCTAGTTAAGGGATGGAAAGGATCAAGTTGGAGCTTCCCTCGTGGAAAAAAGAGCAAAGATGAAAAAGATCATGCATGCGCCGTAAGAGAAGTCTTGGAAGAAACATGTTTTGATGTTTCAAAACTTCTTAACAAGGATGAATACCTTGAAGTTATTTTTGGACAACAGAGAGTGCGACTTTACATTATTGCTGGTGTCAAAGATGATACATCATTTGCCACAAACCAAAAAGGAGATCAGTGAAATTGCATGGCAACGACTTGATGACCTTCAACCTTCAAGTGACAAAGTGATATCTCGTGGGATCACCGGTCTTAAGCTGTATATGGTGTCCCCTTTTCTAGCATCTTTGAAATCATAGATTTCATCACACCAACCTCATATGGCTCCAAGACCTGATTTTCCTCTTAAAGGAATTTGTGTGTGGAAAGCGAAGCACAGTTCTACTGGAAGTAGTTCCACACTTATGGAAAGACAGCCAACAAAGACTGAACCAAATTATCAGCCTCTTGATGTAGGGCCTGGCCGAAGCTTTAGGAATTTCAGATTTAGTACTGCACAAATTTTACAAGCAATGGAAGCTTCCTTTTCTTGAAAAATTTCTCAATGTTTCTGTAAAGTATTCTTCAACTGAATTGTTTTCTCCATTCCACTGGTAGTTATCCATCTCTATGGTCTAGTTAGGTTTCTGTACATGTTTGTGGAGTAGTCTAATATGTACATTATGTGCATCAACCAAGTTTTTGTACCTAAGACTGGATAGTATTCTCAGTAGCATATATGGTGAAGTAGAAAAAACATTCCAATGTAAAAGTTACTATACTTTACCTAATCAGAACTGATTTCTACACAAAAAAAGAAGAAAAGAAAACTCTAAAAAAATTTCTCCTTGTTAAAACACTAATTATCTTTGATTCTGAATCTTCGAATTCACACCTCATTCTCAATCTTCAATCTATCAATTTCCTAAACTCCTTACTCTCAAATCTCTACCATCTTCATCAATACCACGGTTTCCATCGAAATCCTGATTCTCATCTTCAATCATTATCAACAATGACACCTGCGATGAAATTCAAAAATACCAGAAGTTCAGTTACAAGATTTCACGAAGAAAAAAAAACTCCAAGAAAACTCAGAATTCCATCGGCAAAATCTAAGCAACCTTCAACTGTCTTCAATCAAGATTCACTCTCTATCATCCTCTCGATTAACCATCTCTACCCTAAGAAGTCGCAGCATCTTCATCAATCCAATGCTACCGTGGATAACAAAGAGAATCAGCATCAAGAATTCACTATTCGACCTTCACCAAGTCAAAACCTACAATAACAAATTCAATCAGTTTCGACAACTAACTCAAAAACCGTTAACAGATTTCTAACCAACAACTAACAGCATCCTAACAATTTACCTAACAGAATTTCACCAAAATCAATAGAAAAATCATAACAGAGTTTGGGGTTGAAAGAAGAAAACGAAAAGCATAACAAACACAACAAACTTCTAACTGATCCTAACAGAATAGTAACTGAATTTACCTGAGAAAACTCTAGAACATAGCTTGATTGAATCTCTATAAATCAGAACCAATCCTCTTCATTTTTTCGGTTCACCATAATTTCAATTCTTCTTCACAACCATTCATTCATCTCTCTCACAACTTCTCCCTCTCAACCTTTTCACACTTCTGCCATAACCTTCTTCTTCTTCCCAATCCTTCTCTTCTATAATCAATCCTTCTTCTTCTTCAACCACTCTCTTCACCATTTTCGGATTTGATTCCTCACTCTTCACCATTTTTCTCCTTCTCCAATATACTCAACATTCTCCATTGATACACCACCTTCAAGCATTTCTCTAACTCTAGATGTTTCAGAATTGAATCTTCATCAATTTTCAACGACCGCAACGGTTTTGCGAACATTCTCCTGCCTCATTGACCTCACCTTCATCAACAAACCGTCGTGGATCTCCTTCTTCTCACATCATATTCACAGAATTCTCGTCAACAATCTGAAACTACAATTTCAAGAATTCATCAATCACAACAACCGAATCGGAAACAAAAAGAAGAATGAGAAGCGAAGTCGAGACAAATACCTAAACATTATTTAGAATCATTCAAAGTCATCCCCAACACGTCCTCCTTCACCAATTGGGATCGTCATCAGGCGCGATATCGTCGAAGCAACAAAAGCGACTCCATCGCATACTCATTCATTGATCTTCGTCAAGCTCGCAGCGTCGTCGAGACAACGAGAGCGTCATCCTTCTTCGTTGAATTCGTCGACGCAGTTTCAAACCACAAGGTACGCATCCGAGCTTTCTGTGAGATGTGATTATTCGTCATAGTGTGATTGCGCCGATCTGTTTTTTTGTTGTTGAGGGTTTGAGACTCTCGTTCGCGAATTCGAGATGAGGGTGTGGATTGGAGTGAGGTTGTGCTGTAATGGTAGATGTCGGAGGTAGTATGTGGTTAAGGGAAGAAGGAGATGTCGCTGGAGAACGTGGAGGTTCACGGCGGTGGCGGCGTGAAGAAGGTGAAGGAGAGGGAAAGGATGAAGAGGACGACGAAGGGGAGAAGAGGAAAAACTTAGGGTTTTATTTTTGCGTTTTTGATGTTTTGTTTTTGTATTATGATAATTATAAATCTTGAATAATTAATATAGTTTATAGGATTTAAAAATAACTAAGAGAATTCAAAGGGTAATTAAAGCCGTTAATGGAATATTAAGAGAAGTAATGGTTATTAATCTGCAGATAATTCCATAATCCCCATAAAAAACCCCTTTTCAAATTCAAACAAGATAAGATTGGATTTTTTTTGGATTCCCAGCCACACCGGCAGTGACATGTGTCACCGTCCGATTGGCCCTTCATGCGGTGGTCATGTGTGTGTCGTCCACCATGTTCTCATGGACATGCGTGTATGATCCTTTGATTAGAATACCCTTTAGGAGACCTTAGATCAAGTGAATCAGATGAAGTCAACAGAATTGACTAGGTTCCATACAATGCACCCTTCAATTTCCTGCGCATGGGCTTTGTCTTCTGCTTTTCGCACCCCCTGGTTTAAGCCCATTTAGATAGTTAACTAAAAAAAAATCTCTTCCTGCGCCCCCCTTTTCTTTTTTTCATTTAGATTTTAATTTTGTTTTAGTATAGGATAGAAATAAATCCCTAAAAAATAGTAAAATTCATAATAAAATTCTATAAAAATTCCAGTTGGTTTTTAGTTCAATTTAGAAGTTTGTGAAATTTTTACTTTCTGAATTTTGGCTTTTTTAGATTTAATTTCGATTTTCCATTTAATTAACATTTTATTGAATTCTTTTAGTTACACATACTTTTGTTCATTTTAGTTTTTCCACTTCCTGTAGGAATTTTAGCCTATTCTTTTTTCTATGATTAGAGGACTAATAATAGGACTTAGGATATTTTTTGGTATATTTTTAGGCTATTTTGTCCACTGTTTTGGTAGCTTAATTCATGTAAAATTGTGATTAGTTCTTAGGTAGATTTAAACGACTTTTAGACATAGCTAGGTTCTGAATTTTTGGGATTTTTTTTAGCACAATACTATAGTTAGGTTAAGGACCCTAGAGATTTAATTTCATATTTTTTTCAGGACTTTTATTATTTTTAGTGCATTAATTTTTAGTCCATTGTTACATGGTAAATCAACCTAGTTTAGCTTAGGATATTATGTTTCATTAAGGATTAGCTTAATTAGGTTTAATCTTAGGATTTTAAAATAATTTAGTATAGTTTAATTACTGATTTTAGGATGATGATATTAGATAATTCCCTTAGTTTTAGGACTTAGACTTAGAATTTCCAATAAATATGTTTAGATGAAGTTTAGCCTTGTTTTAGTTTTATGCTTTAATATGCATTTTTGGAATTTATTTCTTATTTCAATTTTAATGCTTTTGCCTTATTATTTGAATTTTCCACTTGTATAGGATCCCCCATGTTTCTTAGAATCAACTTAACTTCCTTAGAAAATAAGTTGAATTCTAGTAGTTTTTAGTTCCTTTTATTCATTAGGATTGGAAAACCCCACAAACCATTAGGACCACTTTTGAAAAATGACTAAAGTTAGGATGGAGTCTTAGTCCCCTTAGTTTTTGCCTTTTGCAACTTGAGTCCTTCTTTCTCTCCTCATAAAGAAAATGATAAAAATACTTAATAAAAATCGAACATTCTTGTACGACACGAGACTTTATTGCGGAGTACTTATATGCGTCCTGTTTCGGGGCGAGATGTAAGTATTTACCACGACGGATAGGTCTTAGTATGAGAATGTTCACAAAAAATTCAAAACATTTCTCATAAAAGACAAAAACAAATAATAAGCGACTTTCCTGCGGGAACTTCTTTTCTCATCTCATTCATTCTAAACGCGAACTCGCGACGACTTGTCTCGCATGCAAGACGGTAAACGCACTCGTACCAGACGAGTCTGCAACACCTGAGCACAAACATATGCAGTTCCAACTATAAAAAAAACAAACAAATAGTTCCCGCCTTAGTTAGGCGAACTACGTCGAATCTGATCCTCATTATCCCGATGAGGTACGTAGGCAGCGGGGTAGGGCCCGTTCAAGCACATTCTTTATTTTCCCTACATTTTCCCTATTCTTTCTTTTTGATTTCTTTTTGTTCAATTTCTCATTTCCATTCTCATTCCAGTCAGCAGTTTTATTCAGCAGCATCTTATTTCTCACCCTTTGAAGCAGACTAACAAGCGTGGATCCCGTCGGGTACGGCGGACGGTCTGGGGTGCTAATACCTTCCCAGGTCGTAACCGACTCCTGACCCCAGATCTTTGGTTTGCAGGACCTTGTCTTTTCCTTCTTCCCCATGTTTGTGCAGCATTACCTTTCCCATTGTTTTGGGATAAAAATTCATGGTTGGCGACTCTACCTTTTCCGCGCCACTTTCGCGTTTGTACTAGGATGAAAATCCTGGGAGCGACAGATGGAGACTCTACTGGGGATGAACCCAGAATCTATGGTTTCCCTCATAGAGTCAATCCTAGCGCCTGTTTGGTTTTGTTTCTTTGGGTGTTTATCTGTTTGTTGCTGTGTGTTTTAGTGTAGCTTTACCGTTTTCATTTACAGTGTTACTTTACAGCTTTACTGTACAACATTTATTTACTGCTTTCAGTATTTATTTTCCATGCATCATATTATACTGGACTGTCTGGCTGTGCTGGTTTTTATTTTTTCTGTGGGATGGGAGTTACTGTGAGATAAGCCAAATACCCGGCTTGAGTGCACTATAGGATTAGAGTGGACATGTTGTACTCGCATGGTTACATGATGAGTGGCGATGTGTTCCACACCCAGACTGCGACCGTCTTGGGACTATTCTGTGTGGGGGTTCTTCTCCACTTCAGGGTACGACCTTGATAGTTATGTGCATCTGGTGACCGATCTTCGAGGACCTTAATGGGAACACCCCTCTCTAGTGATGACGGTGGCAAACCACATTTGTTGGCAAACCCACTCGCATCCGAGGGTCCATTGAGAACTCGCATAGGATGGCTTGGTTCTCTCATAGGAATCCAGTTAAAGCAAACTGTTCGTATGACGGTAGTATTGTACCCTTCAGGATGAATATACTATTGTTTCTCGATTCAGTGCTTAAAGCTGGGGACTTGTGAGGGATGCTTGTTTTTCCGGACTCAGTTGAGGCCTCCCTGAGTAGTACATAATGCCAAACCGATTCCCTGATTTGGTCATGAGCCATTTATCAGAAATGGTGAACGTATTATTGCTATTCGGCTTTGAGAGTCCGTGATGTTGGCCCGAGTAGCATACCCGTGAGATTGGGAGGGGTTTACAGGTTTGCAGGAACCCTAAGACCTTCAGCATACCCGCTTTGCCATTGGTTCAGTTTTGTGACCTGGCACCGACACCTGATTATATGATTGGCACATCACAGACACTTCACTGATCACATGCCTCGCCTTGCATACGCATCATAACACATTAATCATCTGTGTTTCTTTTATTCTCAGGGTTTTCATTACTCCTGGTTCCTGGTCATATCATTACTTCAGAATGGAAGACGTCAGAAAAAGGATTGTGCACTACAAATGTTTTGATACCAAAGTGGACTTGATCAACCAAATGGTGTCTCTTATTACCCCAGGTCATTTGGGATACTTCAAGGAAAAGTATGGCGATATTCTAGACTTGGTATTCAACTTGGATAGCTCTCAAAGAAGCGCCATTCACACTTTGTTGCAGTATTACAACCCACGGCTCAAGTGTTTCACTTTTCATGACTTTCAGTTGGGTCCTTTACTGGAAGAGTATGCTGAGATTATGGGAGTGTCAATCAAGGATCAAATTCCTTTCAACTCATAGATGACAAGACCAACCCATGCTGACATCGCTAAAGCTCTTTATTTGAGCTCATCTGAAGTATCTGCAAATCTGTGTACCACCAAAGAAAAAGTACTTGGTTTCACTCTGGAGTATCTTGTTAGAAGGGCTGGAGAGCTTGCAGTGACAAATCAGTGGGATTCTGTTTGCGCCATCTTAGCACTATCCATTTATGGGGTCATCCTGTTCGCTGATATGGACAAATTTGTGGACATAAATGTTATTCATTTATTTGTGTTGAAGAATCTGGTGCCTACTCTCCTGGGTGACTTGTATTATTCGGTGCACTATAAGAATGAGAAGAAGCAAAGAGGTCTAGTTAGATGTTGTGCTCCCTTATTCTACAGGTGGGTTATGAGACATTTTCCTACCACTGAGAGTTTTACTAATCCTAATACTACTTGGGCCCAGAAGCTAAGTACATTGTCTGCCAGAGATATTAGATGGTTTACTTTGAGGTTGAAAGGAAATAGTTTCATTACCAGCTGTGGGAATTACCTCAACGTGCCTCTATTAGGAGTATCAAAGGGTATCAACTACAACCCCATTCTCTTAAGAAGACAGTTAGGGTACGCACTCAAAGGGATTCCCGATGAATCTGAGTTATTCCAAACTTTCTACTTCTCGGTAAAAGACAATCTTCCATTGGTCAGAAAAGTTGCAGGTTCTTGGAAAGTGATCAAAAGAAAAGACACGACATGTCTAGGCAAGAGCAATAACCGGATGTTCTCTGAATTCGAAGCTTGGATAAATGAGGAGGTTCAAACAGCTCTAGTCCCTTTTTCTATACCAACTCCACCTCCAGCAACGGTGCCTTTAGAAGATTACCAAAAATTGGAAGCTTTGGTCAAGCAGCTTAGAGTTGAGAATCAGGAGGCTTACAATTTTTGTCAGAAATTGATGATTCAGAACCAGCAGTTAGAAGATAGAGCTATCCGAGCTGAAGAGACAGTTCAGCTTAAGCAGAAGGACTTTGAGGAAAGAGAACTATACTTTAGGAAAAGAGGATTGACTGAGATCCATAAGGCGAGTCAGCGCCGAAGGGATAAGAAAGAACTGAATGAGGCTAATGAAGCCATCACACTTTGGCAATAGAAGTGGAACGATAATCAGAAAAAGCAAAAGGAAGTAGAGGCTGAATTCGAGTTGAAGATCAAAAACCTTCAGAATGCCCTGGTTGAGCAAGGAAAGTTAGTTCAGAAGGCCCAAGAGAAACAGAGAGAATACCTTCATCAGATGACAAAGAGTCAACAAATAGCTGAAGACGTCCAGAAAGAAGTTGAAGAGCTGAAGCTTCAAGCTGATGTGAAGAAGTCAAAGGCTGAGTCGGGTCCGAGCAAAGAGAATGAGAAGGCATTCCTGTAGCAGATTGAAGAGTTACATGCTTCCTTTGATCTAAGGGATCTCCTCATCCAGAGACTCATCCAGGAGCGCGATCATCCAGATATAGCTCAGTTGTTCCAGAATGTCAAGCGTCTTAGCTGGAGGTTGCAGGACTTAGAGCTCCCTAGAGTTTAGTTTCATGCTATTGTACTTGGATTACCCATCGGCTTGTTGTGGGATTCCTTTTATTGATATACTTTGTTGTTCTTTTAATTGGCGCCCTTCGGGGAATTTGTTGTTTCAAACTTCAGTTTATGTGATTGACATGCTTTGAATCTTTTGTTTGTTATCTATTGCACCGACACGGGGTAATGCGCACCAATTCTCCATGACCGTCACGTTATTTGAACATCATATGGGTCTTCTTCCCAATTATTATTCTCCTAATATCAGGACGGGAAAAGGAAAAAACCTTGAGGATAAAAGGAACACATTGCATTGCATATACATCATTTGCATGTTCTTCTTTGTTTTTGCAGGTTCTCTACAGGATGTTTAACTTATCTGTGTTCAGGCAAAGATTGTGAGAGCTGCCAAGACCCGACATCTCCGACAAGATATCCCACATTGCTACACAACTCGCAGCAACCAGAGGACAGTCATGGACGTTATGCAAACTGAGCTTAATGAGTTTCGCACCAGAATGGGAGAATTCATGGTCATGATGCAATGGATGGCTCAGGGACAACAAGAGTTAAGGAATGCAATTCAAGGGCTCAACCCTCCTCAGACTAATCCTCCTGTAACCACTCCTGACGTGTAAATGATTCCTTCCAACACCAACAATGGCCCAGGTTGACCTCAAGTTCCAGAATAGGGCATAACAACTTTCATTTCGGTACAAGACATGCAGGAGGATCAGTTCTTTCCTTTTAACAACGACATGGGGTTCGACGGAGAAGGAAATCTTCAAGACTTTTTTATGCTTGCTGAGAAAGTCAAAGCCCTCGAGTGTAGAGACACTTTGGGGATATATGTGTCTGACATGGGCCTAGTCCCCGGGGTGGTTATTCCTCAAAAATTCAGGCCACCTACTTTTGACAAGTATAACGGTAGCTCCTGCCCCAAAACTCACTTGCAGGCATTCTACCGGAAGATCGCTGGCCATACTAGGGATGAAAAACTCTGGATGTACTACTTCTAGGATAGTCTCTCCGAAGGGTCCTTGGAATGGTATATGAAGCTAGAGAGAAGCTCTGTAAGAAACTGGAAGGAATTGGGAGAAGCATTCCTCAAGAAATATCAGTATAATATCGACATGGCGCCCAGTCGCACTCAACTTCAGAGTCTGGCTCAGAAGAACTCGGAGAGCTTTAAAGATTACGCACAAAGGTGGCGTGAAGTGGCCGCTAGAGTGCAACCGCCTTTGTTGGAGAGAGAAATGGTAGACCTGTTCCTGGATACCCTCCCTGGGCATTCCATGGAGAGGCTAGCTGGATGTTCCTTAAGTGGATTTTCAGATATCATCTTGACTGGCGAGAGGATAGAAAGTTGGATCAAGCAAGGGAAGATTCAGAACGGGGGCGCTTCAAATTCTGGTATTAAGAAACCCTTCATAAAAAGGAGAGAAGGAGAGTCTGGGGCAGTGTACGCACAGAGGGGAGGAAGTAACAGAGGGTTTTATCAGCAAGTGGCCCCTGTCACTATCTCAGCTCAACCTATTCAACAACAAGTCCAACCACCGCAGCCGCAACGCTCACAAGGGTATCAACAAAGAGGACCAGAGAAAGGAAGTTTGAAACTCCGCCTATGTCCTATTCACAACTTCTGAAGAATCTCCTCCAACTCCAGTTGGTTCAGCTCAGAACTTTGCAACCCCCGAAGCCGGGGCAACTTCCTGAAGGTTATGATACAAACGCTAGATGTGAATTTCATTCCGGAGCCCCCGGACATACCACGGAAAACTGCAAAGCCTTGAAGTATGTAGTCCAAGACCTAGTAGATTCTAAAGCAATCAACTTTGCTCCTACTCCTAACGTAATTCAGAACCCCATGCCTCCTCATGAAGGTACGGTTGGGGCAGTTGATAAATGGGAGAATCTAAACTTGGTGCGTGATGTCAACGACCTGCAGACTCCGTTGAGTGTTGTTAAAGTTTGCTTGTCACAAAAGGGTGTTTTTCTTGGGTGTGAAGTTGATTGTCCAGGATGTGCTGAAGCTACAAATGGTTGTGAGTAGTTGAAAGCAGGGATCCAGAGCATGATTAATGAAGGAGTGTTGCAATTTGACAAGGTTGTAAAGGAAAGCGAAGTCTCTACAGTAACCATCTTCTACGATCCATCTCAAGTTCCTCCACGGGCCAGAGTGGCACCGATAACTGTAACACCCTTCTACCCCAAAACAAAATATTTAAATAATATCAGAGTAATCATAAAGAAGGGTATCACATTTCATCATAATTCGAACAAACAGTGTCCTGTCCCGTAACACGGGTTAATCAACATCAAGAATAACATATAGCATTTCGCAGCGGAATTTAAACTTCATATTTCAAAACCATAATTGTTACTTCATAAACATAATTTTCTCCATCCTAAATTTCAACATCATATAATGAGAAAACGTTTATCAAAGTAATAACATAACTGAAAACAGTTTAACAAATAAACCCCATCCCAGTGTTACATGACACAGAGCAGGACACATAGACCAAAACCACTTCTAAGGAACACTAAAGCACGCTCCGAGACTCATGAAAACTCCTCTTGCACTGCAAGCCTATTATTTATCATCTGCAAGTTACCCACGAAAGAGCCAATAATTCCAAGCAGGCAGGGTGAGTAATCATAATATATCATAAACGTACAAGAATATAGAACATAAATAAATTAGTACAACATATCATGACATCATCAACTATAAAATTCAGCAACAACAACAACACGATCATGAAATTAAGCAACACCAACACAGTCATGAAATTCATCCAGAATATGCAATTCTAACCATCCTGATATGCAATATGCATGTGGTACCAATTTCATCGTGAGATGGATACATGACCATCAACCCTCCACAAAGGAGCACATCGTAAATCATCGAGACACTTCAATCCACACAATGGGATTGAAGTAATTAAATAGGCCAAAGCCCCATCGTGAATGTTATGAAATGTAATGATGCGCTACATCGTAAAAATTCATCAAAATAATTCGCATCATTCATTTCGCATCATGACATTACACCCAGAACACTAGTTCTATAACCACTCTGACACATCAAGAATTGACCCATACCCAGTAAATTATGAGGCAATTACAAGGTTATTTCATAAACTCATTTATTAAATTATTGCATTTTTCTCATTTTTATTCATCAAAATAAAGTTCAGTTTATACCCTTTCCGACACTTCAAACGGAATGCGAATCGGATTTACGGTTTGAAAGTTACGGATTTGTCAAGAATTAAAATTTGGCATCCAAATAGTGTTAACCAGTTAACCCATAGCGTTAACCGGTTAACGCCTGCGAAACTTTAGAAAAACACCAAAATTTCAATGGTTAACCGGTTAACCCATAGCGTTAACCGGTTAACGCACGTTTTACAGCAGTTTTCTGCTACTCAAATGCAGACTGCGTTTTTACACCAAAACCCCAAAATCTCATACGAGTTTCACATCAAAACACCCAACAATCATTCAAAACATCAACCAAAACACCAACAACATCATGATAACAATTATACAATCAATTATGTGATTTAATTCACTTTTACCCCTCTAATTCATCAAGATTTTCTCATAAACTCAACCTAACTCAAAACCCCAAAAACTCAACCTAACTCAAAACCCCAAAAACTCATAAAACTCATACAATCCTAGTCCATTCATAATCCAATTCCTACACATTTATAATAGATTATAACAACTCCCCATACCTTAGAGAAATCCAAAGGTCGATACTCTTCTCCAAGATTCTTTGTAGCTTCCTGACTCTGAGCTTTCTCTCCTCTTTTTCTTCAGAGCACTTCTTCTCCCAAAAACACGATAATGTTAGAAAACTAATCGTATTCCCCATTTGGATACATTATCCCAGTTTATGAGTTTCCCAACATATCCTTACTTTTTCCTCTTATTACCACCTTACCCTTTCTTAATATTTCATAATAATAATAAGAGCATAATAAAATACTACTTATTTATATTATAAAAATATTCTTTTCCTCCTAAAATCCTCCAAATTCGCCCAAAACCTCCAGTCCTTTCTAAATCAATTAAATAAATATGTAATTTAATAAAATTTAGATTTTCGGGGCGTTACAACTCTCCCCTACTTAAAGAATTTTCGTCCTCGAAAATTACCTGAAGTAAATAGAGTCGGATACGACTCCATCATCTGATCTTCTCGCTCCCAAGTCCAACTTTCTTCAGCTGGTCCTCCCCACAATACCTTCACTAAAGCAATTTCCTTGCCTCGTAGTCGCTTCAATTCTCTACCATCAATCCTCACTGGTAAAGCTTCAATTGTCAGATTATCTCTCACCTGAACATCATCTATCTGAATTACATGCGACGGGTCCGGAATGTACTTCCTCAACTGTGATACATGGAATACATCATGTAAATTCGCAAGAGAGGGAGGTAAAGCCACTCGATAGGCCATTTCCCCTATCCTCTGCATAATCTGATACGGACCGAAAAAACATGGAGTGAGCTTTCTAGACTTCAAAGCTCTTCCCACACCAGTCATAGGAGTAACTCTTAAGAACACGTGATCTCTCTCTTGGAACTCAAGTGCTTTCCTCCTCTTATCGTGATAACTCTTTTGATGACTCTGTGACGTTTTCATCCTTTCCTGAATCATTTTTATCTTTTCAGTTGTTTCTTGGACAATCTCTGGCCCAAGCACTAAACTCTCTCCTGACTCATACCAACAAAATGGAGTACGACAACGTCTACCATACAACGCCTCATATGGAGCCATCACGATACTAGCATGAAAACTGTTATTGTATGTAAACTTGACCAACGACAAATGACTATCCCAAGACCCTCCTTGATCTAATACACAAGCTCTCAGCAA
This sequence comes from Lathyrus aphaca, assembly GCA_963966055.1. Lineage (NCBI taxonomy): Eukaryota > Viridiplantae > Streptophyta > Magnoliopsida > Fabales > Fabaceae > Lathyrus > Lathyrus aphaca. The sequence continues at coordinate 286,250,166 of OZ014519.1, read as the reverse complement.
ATCTTCTAAAGATTGGATTGTTCTTTCCGTCTGGCCATCCGTTTGTGGGTGATAAGCAGAACTCATCCTCAACTTAGTACCTAAGGCATCCTACAAACTCTTCCATAACCTCGACGTAAACCGCGGATCTCTATCCCATACAATACTTGAAGGTACACCATGCAACTTCACAATTTCCTCAATATAAATCTCAGATAACCTTTGCATGGAATGGTTAATCTTCATCGGCAAGAAGTGTGCCGACTTAGTTAACCGGTCAATAATTACCCAAATCGAATCATTACCTCTAGCAGTCTTAGGTAACCCAGTCACGAAATCCATGGAAATACTATCCCATTTCCACTCAGGAACATTCAATGGTTGCATCATACCTGAAGGTCTCTGATGTTCTATCTTTGACTTCTGACATGTCAAACAAGCATACACAAATTCAACAATGTCTCTTTTCATACCCGGCCACCAAAACAACCTGCGTAAATCCTGATACATCTTCGTAGCACCAGGATGAATACTCAGTCGACTCTTGTGCCCCTCTTCTAAAATACTCTTTTTAATTCCTATAATATCCGGAACATATACTCTATCTCGGTATCTCAAAACTCCATCTTCATCAACTCAAAAGTCACCTGCCTTACCTTGATCAACCAACATCAATTGATCAACTAATTTCAAATCAGATTTCTGACCCTTACGAATCTCTTCCAAAATCTCACTGGTCAGCTTTAACATTCCCAATTTCACACTATCAGTAGTAGTTTCACACAACAAGCTCATGTCTCTAAATTGCTCGATCATTTCCAATTCTTTCACCATAAGCATCGAATATGCAACGACTTCCTACTCAAAGCATCAGCCACAAAATTTGCCTTACCAGGATGGTAATTCAAATCAAAATCAAAATCTTTCAATAATTCAAGCCACCGCCTCTGTCTCATATTTAACTCTTTCTGATCAAACAAGTACCTTAAACTTTTGTGATCACTGAATACTTCAAATTTCGAACCAAACAAGTAGTGCCTCCAAATCTTAAGCACAAACACCACAACTGCTAACTCTAAGTCATGAGTAGGATAGTTCCTCTCATGAACTCTTAACTGTCTAGAAGCATAAGCAAACACCTTATTATCCTGCATCAAAACTCCACCAAGACCCATCTTGGAAGCATCACAATAAACTACAAAGGACTCATCTGGATTCGGTAAGACCAACACTGGCGCGGTCGTTAATCTTTTCTTCAGTTCTATGAAACTTTCTTCACAAGCAACATCCCACACATATGCTTGACCCATCCTAGTCAATTACGTCAAAGGTAAGGCTATCTTAGAAAAACCTTCAATGAACTTACAATAGTAACCAGCCAACCCAAGAAAACTACAAATTTCTGTAGCTGACTTCGGAGTCTCCCACTGCAATACCACATCAATCTTTAAAGGATCCACCGAAATTCCACCACTTGAAATTACATGGCCGAGGTAACTCACTTCCTTTAACCAGAACTCACACTTAGATAATTTAGCAAACAATTTCTTTTCTTTTAACACTTGCAACACAACCCTCAAATGCTCGGCATGTTCCTCTTCTGATTTAGAATATACCAAGATATCATCTATGAAAACCACCACGAATTTATCAAGATACTCATGAAAGATCCTATTCATATATTCCATAAACACACCAGGCGCATTAGAAACCCCAAACGGCATCACCGTATACTCATAATGCCCATATCTCGTCCTGAAAGCTGTCTTCGGAATATCATCAGCTTTAACTCGAATATGATGATAACCAGACCTCAGATCAATTTTACTAAAGACACAAGCACCTACTAGCTGATCCATCAAATCATCGATCCTCGGAAGTGGGTACTTATTCTTGATAGTCACTTTATTCAACTGTCGGTAATCGACACACAATCTCATACTACCATCCTTCTTCTTAACGAGCAACATCGGAGCACCCCAAGGAGAAGCACTGGGTCTAATGAACCTCTTCTCTAACAATTCTTCTAATTGTTTCTTCAACTCATTCAACTCTGAAGCCGACATTCTATAGGGAGCCATTGAGACAGGACTCGTACCCGACACTAAGTCTACATAAAAATCAATTTCACGTTCCGGTGGTAAATCACTTATATCACCAGGAAACACATCTTGAAATTCACAAACCACAGACAACTCTGCAATGACAGTCTTATCATCAACTTGCAATGATGCAGACACTGCAAACATTAAAGCTTCATCCAATACAAGTTCACCCACTTGCTTAGCAGATAAAAACATCAACTCACCATTCTCGCTCAAATCAGGGAACTGCACTGTCTTACTATAACAGTTAATATGAACATAATTGAATTCCAACCAGTTCATACCAAGGATAACATAGATTTGGTCTAATGGTAGGCACACCAAATCCATCACAAAATTCTTCTAAAAAATTGTCAAAAGACACTTCAAACAAACAAGCATGGTAGTCACAGAACCATTAGCAGGAGTCTCTATTATCATATTACCGTTCATATTAGACAACTTTAAACCCAATCTATTAGCACACTCAAGAGAAATAAATGAATGTGTAGCTCTAGTGTCAATAATAGCAATCAACTAAGTATTATTAATAAAACAGGTACCTCTGATCAAGTTGTCCTTCTTTGGAGCTTCTGAACCAGCTAACGCAAAAACTCTCCCCGCATTCTGAGCAGTAGCAGCATTCTTCTTTGGTTTCTAGGATTGGACGCTGATATGCCCCTGTTCACCACAATTGTAACAGGTTGGGCCCTCATTAGGAGAATCACTCATCTTATGCCCAAGCTTGCCACAACGGTAACATTTCATAACTCTGGCGGTACACACATCAGCCTTATGACCTGCCTCTCCACACTTGTAACACTTAACAGGTACATTAGCAGCTCCCCTACTTTGCTTCTTCTCATCAGATGCCTTCTGCTTCCCTTTATCACTAGTAGTCACATAAGGTTTCCCTCTATACTGACCCTTGTCTTTCTTCCCGCTCAGCTGTTTATAGTGAGCTGACCGAGCTCGGGTGTCCTCGTCATAAATACGGCTCTTATCGACCAACTCTGCATATCTGCGAATTTGTTGGCATCCAATTCCCTGCTTAATTTTAGGTCTCAGCCCATTCTCAAACTTAAGGCACTTGGAAAGTTCAGCATCTGCCCTGTTGTAGTGAGGACAAAACTTCACCAGCCTTTCAAATTTGGCAGCATACTCTGCCACTGTCATGTTTACTTACTTCAGCTCAAGGAATTCTACCTCCAACTTACCACGAGCATCTTCAGGAAAATACTTCTTAAGGAACTCCGCCTTAAACACAGTCCAAGTCACCACAACAACCTTATCCTCTAGACGCTGATGAGTATTATCCCACCAGTCTTCAACTTCCTCAGACAACATATGAGTCCCGAATTGAATTTTCTGCGCGTCAGCACATGCCATCACTCTGAAAATCTTCTCAATTGCCTTGAGCCACTTCTGTGCGCTCGCTGGGTCATGAGTTCCTTCAAACACAGGTGGATTATTCCTCTGGAATTTCTCCAAGGCATGAAACTCATCATGCGCATTGTTACGAGCAGTAGTCTGAGCAAGAGCTGCAATAGCATCAGCGAGAGCATGCGTGTTGTTTCCAGCCATTCTGCACAACACTTACCACATCAGAAGAGAATAATCGTTAAGTAAATAACGACTTGACAACAGACTGGAAACAGACTGACAACAACAAGACTTGGCCGGACAAACTGACCTGCTCTAATACCACTAATGTAACACCCTTCTACCCCAAAACAAAATATTTAAATAATATCAGAGTAATCATCGAGAAGGGTATCACATTTCATCATAATTCGAACAAACAGTGTCCTGTCCCGTAACACGGGTTAATCAACATCAAGAATAACATTTAGCATTTTGCAGCGGAATTTAAACTTCATATTTCAAAACCATAATTGTTACTTCATAAACATAATTCTCTCCATCCTAAATTTCAACATCATATAATGAGAAAACATTTATCAAAGTAATAACATAATTGAAAAAAGTTTAACAAATAAACCCCATCCCAGTGTTACATGACACAGAGCATGACACATAGACCAAAACCACTTCTAAGGAACACTAAAGCACGCTCTGAGACTCATGAAAACTCCTCTTGCACTGCAAGCCTATTCTTTATCATCTGCAAGTTACCCACGAAAGAGGCAACAATTCCAAGCAGGCAGGGTGAGTAATCATAATATATCATAAACATAAAAGAATATAGAACATAAATAAATTAGTACAACATATCATGACATCATCAACTATAAAATTCAGCAACAACAACAACACGATCATGAAATTAAGCAACACCAACACAGTCATGAAATTCATCCAGAATATGCAATTCTAACCATCCTGATATGCAATATGCATGTGGTACCAATTTCATCATGAGATGGATACATGACCATCAACCCTCCACAAAGGAGCATATCGTAAATCATCGAGACACTTCAATCCACACAATGGGATTGAAACAATTAAATAGGCCGAAGCCCCATCGTGAATGTTATAAAATGCAATGATGCGCTACATCGTAAAAATTCATCAAAATAATTCGCATCATTCATTTCACATCAGCAAACCAATCATCAAATAATCATATATATCATCATGACATTACACCCAGAACACTGGTTCTATAACCACTCTGACACATCAAGAATTGACCCATACCCAGTAAATTATGAGGCAATTAAAAGGTTATTTCATAAATTCATTTATTAAATTATTGCATTTTTCTCATTTTTATTCATCAAAATAAAGTTCAGTTTATACCCTTTCCGACGCTTCAAACGGAATGCGAATCGGATTTACGGTTTGAAAGTTACGGATTTTTCAAGAATTAAAATTTGGCATCCAAACAGTGTTAACCGGTTAACCCATTGCGTTGACCGGTTAACACCTGCGAAACTTTAGAAAAACACCAAAATTTCAATGGTTAACCGGTTAACCCATAGCGTTAACCGGTTAACGCACGTTTTACAGTAGTTTTCTGCTACTCAAATGCAGACTGCGTTTTTACACCAAAATCCCAAAATCTCATACGGGTTTCACATCAAAACACCCAACAATCATTCAAAACATCAACCAAAACACCAACAACATCATGATAACAATTATACAATCAATTATGTGATTCAATTCACTTTTACCACTCTAATTCATCAAGATTTTCTCATAAACTCAACCTAACTCAAAACCCCAAAAACTCATAAAACTCATACAATCCTAATCCATTCATATTCCAATTCCTACACATTTATAATAGATTATAAAAACTCCCCATACCTTAGAGAAATCCAAAGATCGATACTCTTCTCCAAGATTCTTTGTAGCTTCCTGACTCTGAGCTTTCTCTCCTCTTTTTCTTCAGAGCACTTCTTCTCCCAAAAACACGATAATGTTAGAAAACTAATCGTATTCCCCCTTTGGATACATTATCCCAGTTTATGAGTTTCCCAACATATCCTTACTTTTTCCTCTTATTACCACCTTACCCTTTCTTAATATTTCATAATAATAATAATAAGAGCATAATAAAATACTACTTATTTATATTATAGAAATATTCTTTTCCTCCTAAAATCCTCCAAATTCGCCCAAAACCTCCAGTCCTTTCTAAATCAATTAAATAAATATGTAATTTCAATAAAATTTAGATTTTCGGGGCGTTACAATAACCATCACCACTGCAGGACTAGTAATGTATCAGAGCGATAGAGTCATTCCCTGGAATTATGGTGGCGAGGTATACTGTAACGGCCATAAGCAAGAGTTGGCCACGTCTAGTACGACCCCAGCTCAAGTTGAAAACGTTGGAGTAGGGGGCTTTACTAGAAGTGGAAGGTTATTTGCGTCGGAAACACTAAGAAATAGTGTGATACCACCCAGAGACACCGCAGAAGCCCAGGCTAAAGCAAGAGGGAAGCAACCAGTTGTTGTCAATGAGCCCGCACCAGTAACTGATCCAGACATCACCTTTGATAAAGAAGCTGAAGAATTTCTGAGAATTATCAAAAAGAGCGATTACAAGATTGTGGACCATCTACAGCAGACTCCGTCAAAGATTTCCATCTTGTCTTTGCTAATGTGTTCTGACTCCCACATGAAGGCTCTCTTGAATATTCTTAACAAGGCTTATGTGCCTCAGGATATTTCGGTAAATCAGTTAGAAGCGGTGGTATCTAGTGTCAATGCCAGTCACGGATTGGGCTTTACAGACATGGATCTAACATCTGAAGGACGTGCTCATAATCGGGCACTGCATATCTCCATAGAATGTAAAGGTGCAGTACTCACACGTGTTGGTAGATATCGGATCGTCGTTGAATGTTCTGCCCAAGAAAGCATTGATAAAATTGGATTATGATGGAGTAGTTCTAAAGCCTAACGACCTGGTGTTGCACCCCAAAATTTGCCCTCACAATACAAGACTTTGTGTTCTAAGAAGGTTCACAAGGTTCACAAGTTTCCCAACACTTACAAGGCCTTTCATGAGGTTCATGAAGTCTACAAGTTACTTTATGAAGGTTCACAAGGTTCACAAGTCCCACAATGCTTTCAATACCTTTCATGAGGTTCATGAAGTCTACAAGTCACTTCTTGAAGGTTCACAAGGTTCACAAGTTTCTCAACATGTACAAGACCTTCCATGAGGTTCATGAAGTCTACAAGTCACTTCTTGAAGGTTCACAAGGTTCACAAGTTTCTCAACATGTACAAGACCTTTCATGAGGTTCATGAAGTCTACAAGTCACTTCTTGAAGGTTCACAAGGTTCACAAGTTTCACAATACCTCCCATGAGTATCACAAGACACTTTATGAAGATTCACAAGGTTCACAAAGTTCACAATTGGTCAGAAGAGTTGACAATTCCCTCAGACAATGCACCTCCTAAGTAGTGCATCCAAAACTAGGGTTTTGACTTTAATCAGGCTAAATGGACTTCCAATACTTCAAGTGAGTTTCATAACATCTTATATGTGTTTAAGAACCCCCATGACAAGTTTCAAAACTTTTCTCAAAAGTTTGCTCAGTCAGATGATCAGATAAGTCAAAATCAGTCAATGCAGTTAAAAAGTCAAACTGAGGTCAACTGTGGTCAAACCAAAGTCAAACTTCATGATTTTTTGCCAACATCAATTATATGAAGTAAAATTCATCATTTGATCAAGGGTTGATCATGATTCATCAAGGAGATTCCAGATCATCAATAATCAGAAGTTTCTAAATTAGGGTTTCCTCAGTAAAAGTCAACTGAACTTTGACCAGCCATAACTTTTACATACTTCATCACCAAGTCTCCATCAAAAGCTCATTTTGAAGGAAATTGAATTCTCTACAACTTTGATGTTGCAAGTTAAGCCCAAAAATGCTTCATTTGAAAGATATGAGCTAAGACATTATAGGTCATTTCAAAAGTCAACAAAAAGTCAACAACTTCAAAAGGGCATAACTTGAGATTGGTAAATGATATGGACCTGAAACTAATGGTGTTGTTTAGAGGACTCTTCAAGATTTCCAAAAAGTCCAAGAACACCCTCATACCTTTAAAATTGAGGGAGATGTGCCCTTGCAAAGTTGGGAAATTTTGTGATGGTTTATGTTGAAAATGGAGGTTTAAAACCACTTCTTTCCAAATGGGCTGCCCAAGTTGTGATCCAATCCATACCATATCATCATGCACGACCCAAACCATTTAAAATCTGATTTTTATTATTTTTATTTCTATTTAATTTGATTTAAATCATTAAAAATCATTTTAAATAAAAATAAAATATGAAAATAAGAGATTTTATTTGGATAATGCTTCTAGAAAGTCTTAATTGATGATTGAATTTGAAAGAGAAAGAAATCATGTGATTGATCCAAAGATAGCAAGTCATAATACACAAATATTTGACTTTTAAGACTTGATCAATTTCAATCTTTTTGGATCCAAATCTCCACACAACCAGTCCAAATTATTGACCTAATTCATTCACATATAAGTATCAAACATAATGCAAACCCTAGGACACGAATTCCAGCAGCCAAAGGTAAGTTTCATAGCTCAAAAAATTCATCAAAAAGTGACATTCGGATTTCATCTTCCAAGGCTCTAAAAGGTAAAATAAGAACATGGTGGGCTTCCTTGGACATCATGGATCATGAATCATCATTCATAAGCATTCAAATCATGCCCTAATGATAAACCCGAAGCTTGTTTATGCTTGACAAAATTTTTTTCGATTGTAATGATTCACTGCATATTATTGAATTTTGTTCACATAACTGTGTTTGTTGATGACTATAGATGAAATCTGGAGCGATTGATGAAGTTCCATAGCCTAAAACGTGATCTACCATTTTTAGGGTTTACGGCTTCAATTGGGGTTCTTCAATCCAGCCCATATAAATGAATTCTAGGAACGTGGGATGATTGGAAAGATTGTTAGGAACTTAATGGAATGATCAATTTCATGAAACTATACTGTTTTGTCATTGTTTGATTTTTGTAGGTTTTGCTGGAAATTTATTTTCGCAGGAAAACTCATAGATAATTTCGCAGCAAATTTCGAAGGTCCTGAGGAAGGAGACGACTGGTTTTGGCGCGGAGCTCATATTCAAATTTTTGATTTAAAATATTATTTTATGACTCTGTTTGTTATCACAACCATTGAGTTGTCCCAGTGGAAAGGCTTGTATGCGTATGATCAAAGGGGATGGGATCGAATCCTGCCTCCTGCCAATGTTTTGATATTTTTCTCATTTAAATTGCTTTCTTAATATATTATGGTTTGTAGTTGTTTTGTAAGCAGAAGGGCTCTCCCAGCCAGGCGGTAAGGCGCGCATATGAATGATCAAAGGTCCTGGGTTCAACACCACCCCAGGCCTTTTTGCTTTTCATCATTTTTCACAATTTTCCAAGATAAAGAACAAAACCATTGGAATCTACTTCTTTGCTGCCTGCGCGTGGATGGCTCAGTGGTGAATGCATATTGTTGTCAACCATAGGGGACTGGGTTCAAATCCCAGCCCCACCAGGTTTTTTTCTTTCTTTCTTTTAGTTATTTTCTTTTCCTTCTTTTAATTTAATTAATTTAAATAATTAAAATTATATTATTATTTTCTATATTATAAAATATGTATATAGTATGTATTCTAATTCCTAATATTATTTTCTAAAAAAAAAATCTAAAACTCTTGTTCTCTCAATTTAAGTTTTTATTTGTGCAATTAAATTATATATGTAATAGTTAAAATGATTTTCTATAGTTAGTTAAAATAAATTTTGTATATAACTAAACCCTAATTTTCAAAACCCTAAAGCTATTTTCTAAAATAAAACCTAATTCTATTTTTTCTAAATAATCTTATTTTCTAATTCTTAATGTAATTATTTATGTATATTTATTTAGCATGGTTCTTGTAAATTTTGTAAATATAATTATAAATTATTTTTCTCATATAAGATGTAAATATATTTCATGCTATTAAAAATTAAATTTTGTAATTATAATATATCTAAAAATAAATTAATAATTTGTACATGAATTAAAAAATACCATGATAATTATTTAATTGTTCATATTAAAAATTTAACTTTTCTTGTTTATTATTCTAATTTTGTTCTTATAATATTTTGCTAACCATGTTATTACTAATTTTTTATCATTATTATTATTTTTCTAACCTTGTTTATTTTTTCTAATTATTATTATTTTATTCTCATTTTTTAATTATTATTTATCACTAACCCCTATTTTATTTACTTATTTATTTTTGCTTATTATATTTATTTTGCTATATATTTATATTTTTTTTGCTATTTATTATTTTTATAATTATGTTGTAATTGCTTTCCGGATGTAAATTTTATAAATATTTAATTGTTGCTATGGTTAGTAATTTAGGGAGTGCAAATATGTATTTTATTTAAAATAAATTAGATCACTTTAATCATAAGATAATTAAATTAAACACTCACACACGTAAGTCGATTTTTAATCGCCATCCTACACTTTCTAAGGTTATCCCTCAAGTTGCCTACTAATAAGGTCAAGTGGGGTGTATAAAGCAAGTCCCTTTAAAAAGAAAAATCATCAAGTCCCTCATGGTTGCCTTTACGAATCAAGTCCCTTCGAATAATGATGATAGTCCCTCCTATATGCTTATTACACCCCACAGTTGCCTTCATAAAAACAGATGTCCCTCTCATGTCCCTTACATCCAAGGTAATGACTACCTACTCCTTAATAGTAGGGATAGTCTTACCAATGAAAGGATAAAGAACAAGAAAGACTTAAAACTTTAGGATAGGTTCCTCTTATGTACTTGCTCACTTCAAAAACTTTTCAAACTCTTCACAATTTCAAACAAATTTTCAAAAACAAGTTTTTACGCATCCGTACATGGATCATTATTAACTATTATGAAAATTTTTCTATTCACACATTACACTTTCAAAAACAATTCAAAAGTGAGCTAAGTAACTAAGAGCCCATGGATAACCATGGATGTAAAGGGTGCTAACACCTTCCCTTTACATAACCTACCCCCCGGACCCAAAAATATCTCTTAAGGTCTTTCCTGTTCTTTTATACCCTTTCCTTTTGGATAAAATAAAAGTCGGTGGCGACTCTTGCTATCCGCAACATAACTTAAAGTCAGTTCTCCCACCGTGTTACAGAACTGGCGACTCTGCTGGGGATTTAAATTTAAGAGGGGTACCCTTAGAAATTAGATCACTTTAAATTGTTTGCCTTGTTTGCTTTATATTATCTTGTTGGGGTGCTCTTATGTGTGAAAGGTCCTAACCCGGATCTAGTGTACCTTAGGTAAATGGCAATAGACCAAGGAAACTGTACGACGTATATCGATACGGTTGATCTGGTGGCCATAGTTAGTGCGACTTCTTGGTTGGTGCTTATGTTCCTTAAGTCAAGTTGAGGATAATATGAGGCTGCCATATGTTGTCAATGCACTAACTAACTTTTAGAACCCTAGTTAACTCATCTTGGCCTTTAGAAAGTAGTGAGGTAACCGGCTTTGGTGCAGACTGAAGTTGGTTGACACTCGATACTACGCTCATTGAGATCTTAAACTTGGAGGGTTTTGGTTGGCAAGTAAGTTGCCTTCTGATCAACCACCCTTGTGAAGGATCAATGATATTGAGATCCCTTAGAACCTGGTTACTTTTATAGGACAGGATGAACCAACTAACTTCAGGGGAGGGTACTTACCTTTGAACCTCATGCATGCCTTTAAACCTAGGGCTATGGTGTGACTTGTTTGTGTGTGCCACATGTTTGTGATTGAACATAACATCATGACATCATCATGCATCATAAGCATATCATTTTCCCCAACCATTTCAAGGACCAAGGGATTTATCTTTGTTCTTTGTTGCAGGTCATGGCTTCTGCTCGTAGAAACACCATCAGGATCAACTTTGTAGGGATACCTCCCAAGCTTAAAGAGTTGGTTTCTCAAGTGTCTGATCACTCCCAGTTCATCAAGAGACATGGTCACCTATTGGATCTAGTCACTTCAGGGTTCAATGAAGACATGATGAGTGTCCTGTTTCAGTTCTTTGATCCTAAGCACCACTGCTTTACATTCCCTGACTACCAGCTGGTTCCTACAATGAAGGAGTTCTCTAAACTTCTGGGTATACCTGTTCTTGATCAAAAACCCTTCACAGGTTTGGAGAAGGAGCTTAAACCAGAGGTTATTGCTGCAGCTCTACATCTGAAGAAGTCTGACATTGTTCTAGAGACGAGAAGTGGAGTTAAGGGTATTCTTGCCAAGGTATTAGTGGATAAAGCTCAAATGTTCTTGAAGGCCATGAGCTATGATGCTTTTGAGGAGATCTTAGCATTGCTGATATATGGCTTAGTGTTGTTCCCCAATCCAGATCAGTTCATAGATGTTCATGCCATCAACATTTTCCTGAGTCACAATCCAGTGCCTACATTACTTGGAGACATCCTGCATTCTCTTCACACCCGTACTACAAGGGCAAGAGGAACTTTGATGTGCTGAATACCTTTGCTTTCTAGGTGGTTTATTTCTCACCTTCCTCGCTCAGTAATGAAGAATGAGCAAGGGTTCAGATGGTCCAAGAGGATCATGTCACTTTCTCACTCAGATATTCATTGGTGCTCCAGATCTATGGAGAATGTCACTATCATTGACCGTTGTGGGGAGTTTCCTAATGTGCCACTTCTAGGCATAAGAGGAGGTATCACCTACAGCCCATCTTTAGCTTTACGACAGTTTGGTTACGCCCGAAGTGATGGTCCACATGATATGTTGATTCAGGGCATTGTGTTTGATTACGACAACGATCTTCAGGGTTACCGTCAGAGATTCATACGAGCCTGGGGAAAAATAAACAAGGTTGACAGCAAGACTCTGGAGCCTAAGTACACTATTCCTATGGAAGCTTATCTCAGATGGGTACGATCTCATGCTCAGACACTCATGATGCCATATCCTGCCGTCCTACCAGTTACCATGGAACCTGTTGCTGAAGGAGACACAGCTTATACCATCCTTCACCCAGACATGCCTACTGATAAGGAAGACTTGCAGAGATCATGGATCCAACTGAAAGAGCAAAGGGATACTTTCGAGGCTCATTACAAAGCAAGCCAAGCAAGAATCCTAGAGCTAACAAAACAGCTTCACGAGGAACGAAACCTCAACTCATACCTCAATACAAAGAGGAAACGTACATGGGAGACTTAAAACCCCATTTTTTGTACTTATTTCACTTTCATTTTTTGTAAGCCTAAAAGGCAAAACAAGTTATTACTAATAAAAAGTTACTTTCTTGTCTGTTTAAACAAATTTAAATCCTGCGGTCCTTGAAAACATTGCATATGCATTCACATATCATTTCATTGCATCACAGGTTTATGATTGTGCACAGGTTTCTCATCTTCTCGCTGTTTATTTCAGCAATGGCTCTTGAACAATCAGTTAAGGATCTTCAGGCACAGAATGCACAGTTCCAAGAGCTGATCCTGAACCTATCCAAGGGGCAGGATGAATTGAAGACACTGCTGGCCAAGAAGACTAAGAAGACTAGAAGGCCTGCTGGGTTGCTCAACATGGGAAGAAGGTTCAAGGGTCCTATCAAGACCAAGGAACAGGTTGAAGACTATGAATCTGAGGAATCTGAGAAAGAGGGAGGCAGTCTCCACAACACTATGGGGGACTCTGATTCTGAGGCTAACTACTATCATGAGCCTAATGAAGACAAATTCAAGATGCTGGTGGATAGGATGGATGCTATGGAGTTGCAGAAATCTTCTGGGCTGGATTTTGAGGATTTGAGTCTGATATCTGGGGTTGTTATACCCATTGGTTTCAAGGTTCCTACCTTTGTTGTTTATGATGGGGTCTCTTGTCCCAAGCTGCATTTGAGGTCTTATGTCAGAAGAATTCAACCCCACACTGCTGACAAGAAGTTGTGGATCCACTTTTTTCAAGAGAGCTTATCTGGAGCTCAATTGGAGTGGTATTATCAGTTGGAGAGTGTTAACATCAGAGACTGGAATGATCTTGCTGAAGCTTTCTATAAGCAGTACCAATACAATGCTGACTTAGCCCCCACTCGCATGCAACTTCAGAGCATGTCCATGGGTGCCAAAGAAAGTTTTAAGGAGTATGCTCAGAAATGGAGAGATTTAGCTGGAAGAGTTCAACCCCCTTTGACTGATAGGGAATTGGTTGACATGTTCATGTGTACGCTGAATGGTCCGTTTTACAGTCATCTCATTGGAAGCTCATCATCTGGCTTCACTGAGTTGATCATGACAGGAGAGCGAGTAGAGAATGGTATAAAGAATGGCAAGATCCATGTGGGTGCTTCCTCATCAGGTGCTGCAAAGAAGCCTCCCACTGGGAAGAAAGAATCCAATGCTGTTTATGGTCAACCTGATCGTAACAGAAGGCATCAGTCTGTTAGTGCAGTTCATATTTCAAATCCAACTCCTGCAACAACAGAGCAGCCTCAGGGCAACCAACAGAGGGCTAGAAGATAGTTCACGAAGATCAACATGTCAATGGCTCAGGCATTGCAACATTTGTTGAAGGCTGAACTTATTACTTTGAAAGAGGCTCCTCAGAATCCCAATGTTACCTCTCCCAGGTACAATCCCAATGCACGATGTGCATATCATTCAAACTGTCCGGGTCATGATACTAATAACTGCTGGATCTTGAAGAACAAAATTCAAGATATGATTGATGCTGGAGAAATTGAGTTTGATCCACCAGGTACTCAAAATGTGATTACAGCACCAATGCCAAATCACGAGAAGACTGTCAATGCCATTGAAGAAGACCTACATGTCTATTCAGTTATGGAGTTGACCACACCATTGTCTGTTATCAAAAAAAGGTTAGTACAAGCTGGGATCTTTCCAGGTTGTCATGAAGATTGTCTGTATTGTACCTATAAGCCGGATAGTTGCTTCATTTTGAGAGATGGCATTCAACGTCTCATGGATAAGTATACTATAGTGTTTGAAAGAAGACCAGCATCTGTAGAAAGTATGGTGGATCATCTGACTCGGGGTAAAAAGATTGAAGAGGTTGACATGGTTGACAAAGTACCAATAAGAATCACTTCAAAGGGTCCCATTAAAATCACTCATCAGGGCCCAATCAAGATTACTGCTGAAGGTCCTGTGAAAGTTGTTGCTGAAGCCAGAGTAGCTCCTCTGATTATTACCACTCCTGGTCCTATTCCCTATACATCTGACAAAGCTGTGCCTTGGCACTATGGGTCTGATGTTTACATCCATGGTGTCAAGCAGGAGCCTCTACCTGATATGCCTGTTGACATTGATAATATTGCTGGATCTAGTAAGATCACTCGTAGTGGAAGATTTTTCTCTCCTCCAGTTGCTTCTAAGAGTGCAGTTACTCCTGCTGCTACTTCCACCACTGATGCTCGGGGAAAAGGTCCTGTTATTGAGCCTGTATCTACTGATGTGCCAGCTGCTGATGAACTCTCTAAGCAGATGGAAGAAGTATTGAAAATCATTCGCAAGAGTGATTATGACATTGTTGATCAATTGGGGCATACTCCCTCAAAGATTTCTATGTTGTCCTTGTTGCTGTGTTCTGAGGCTCATGCCAAGTCCTTGATCAAATTTCTGAAGTCTGCTCATGTGCCCAATGCCATTTCTGTTGACCAGTTTGAGAATTGTGTTGCCCATCTGACCTATGATAATGGGTTAGGATTTTCTGATGTTGATTTGACCCCTGCCAAGAGGGATCATAACAGGGCCTTGCATATTTCAATTGAATGCAGGGGCACTACCCTGTCACATGTATTGATAGACAATGGTTCCTCTCTGAATGTGTTGCCCAAGGAGGTCCTAAATAAGCTGAGTCCTGAAGATGCTGTGCTGAAGTCCAGTAATATTGTGGTAAAGGCTTTTGATGGTTCTAGAAGAGTAGTGCATGGGGAAATTGATCTTCCAATCAAAGTTGGCTCTCAGGTGTTTACTGCTACATTTTATGTGATGGATATTCGTCCTTCATACTCTTGTCTGCTTGGTCGTCCCTGGATCCATGGGGCAGGTGCTGTGACCTCTACATTGCACCAAAAGTTGAGATATCCGGTGAATGGAAAGGTTGTTACTGTCTTTGGAGAGGAAGAATACTTTGTCAGCCATGTAAACACTTTCAAGTATCTAGAAGTGGAAGGTGAATACATTGAAACTCCGTGCCAGACATTTGAAGTGGTTCCCTGGGTTGTTAATGATTATGTAGCTCCTCCTGCTGTGAAGAAAGTTCCTGTGGTCACCAGAAAACCTCCAACAATGGCAATGGCCTCCCTCAATGATGCTAGAGCTGTGGTGGATGAAGGTGGTTGTACTATTTGGGGTCAGCTTCCTGATATTCCATACAAGTCTGACAAGTTTGGTTTGGGTTTCACTGCAGAGTCCCAGAAGGCTGTTCGTCGTGCTCGTGCTGCTCGTATCACCAATCAAGGGGTTATCAATGCTGTGGGAGACTGTGATGAAGACTACAACTTGGATGCTTGGATTTTTCCTACTGTGGGTGCTGGACTCAATAATTGGAAAGCTGAAGATGTTATCCCTATCTCCTTTAGTCAGGAGTAAATACTATTACTGTGCTGTTGCTTTTTAAGTTTGTAATTTCTTGAACAATAAAACTTTCAAGCCATGTGCCTTACCCGGGGCACAATGGTGTGCTTGTTACGGGCTGTCATTTCATTTGCATACTTCATTCAATAAAATCAGTGGACGTTTCGTTTTAGTAAATATTGTGTTCCTTGTCTTTCTTTTCTTTTATTTTTGTTTTATCAGCTATGTGTTCTTACACACACCCACGTCACTAAATGCAGATCCCCATCCACTCTGGATCCTGTTGATAACAGTTCTACTATTGCCAATTATGATTTCGAGAATCCGATCTATCAAACTAAGACGGAAATGAGGACGATTGTGAAATACCTGTAGAGCTTGCTAGGTTGTTACAACAAGAAGAGAAAGCTATACAGCCACATGAAGAGCCGGTCGAAGTTGTGAATCTGGGAACTGAAGAAAACAGAAAAGAGGTCAAGGTAGGGGCTGATTTAGAGGACAGTGTCAAGAACAGGTTGATTCAGATGTTACGTGACTATGTGGAGATCTTTGCTTGGTCTTATGAAGATATGCCAGGGTTGGATACAGACATTGTGGTTCACCGTTTACCAGTGAAAGAAGATTGTCGTCCAAAGAAGCAGAAGGTTCGTCGTATCCGTCCTGAGATGTCAGAAAAGATCAAGGCAGAGGTAATGAAACAGTTCAATGCAGGGTTCTTAGCAGTAACTTCTTATCCTCAGTGGGTTGCAAATGTGGTACCAGTTCCCAAGAAAGATGGTAAGGTACGTATGTGTGTGGACTACAGAGATTTGAACAAGGCTAGCCCCAAAGATGACTTTCCACTTCCTCATATTGATATTCTGGTAGACAACACTGCTCAGCATAAGGTATTCTCTTTTATGGATGGTTTCTCTGGTTACAATCAAATCAAGATGGCACCTGAAGATATGGAGAAGACAACATTTGTGACACAGTGGGGAACTTTTTGCTATAAAGTGATGCCATTTGGTTTGAAGAATGCAGGGGCAACATACCAGCGTGCTATGGTGGCTTTGTTTCATGATATGATTCATCATGAGATAGAGGTATATGTGGATGATATGATAGCCAGGTCTCAGAATGAAGAGCAACATCTTGATCATTTGCATAAATTGTTTGAGAGGTTGAAGAAATACAAGTTGAGATTAAATCCAAACAAATGTACTTTTGGAGTTAGATCTGGAAAGCTCCTGGGTTTCATTGTCAGTGGAAAAGGTATTGAAGTGGATCCTGCAAAAGTGAAAGCTATACGAGAGATGCCAGCTCCCCGTACTGAGAAGGAGGTTAGAGGTTTCTTGGGACGATTGAACTACATTGCAAGATTTATTTCCCAATTAACTACCATCTGTGAGCCAATCTTCAAGTTGTTGAAGAAAGATCAGGTGATGGAATGGAATGATGAGTGCCAGACTGCCTTTGATGAAATCAAGAGATATCTGCTGGAACCACCAATTTTGATGCCACCAGTTGATGGAAGACCCTTGATTATGTACTTAACAGTGCTAGACAACTCAATGGGGTGTGTGCTGGGGCAACATGACGAGTCTGGTCTAAAAGAGCAGGCAATATACTACCTTAGCAAAAAGTTTACTGACTGTGAAACAAGATACTCACTGCTCGAGAAAACTTGCTGCGCTTTGGCATGGGCTGCTCGCCGACTAAGACAGTATATGTTGACCCATACTACCTTGTTGATTTCGAAGATGGATCCAATCAAGTACATATTTGAGAAACCGGCTCTCTCCGGAAGAATTGCAAGATGGCAAATGATCTTGACAGAATATGACATACAGTATACTACTCAGAAAGCCATTAAGGGTAGTGTTGTTGCTGGTCATTTGGCTCATCAAGCAGTGGAGGATTATCAGTCAATGAGTTTTGAGTTCCCTGATGAAGACATTATGACTGTTACCAAAGAACCTGGACAATATGACGGACCTGAACAAGGATCCCGATGGACTATGGTTTTTGATGGTGCCTCTAATGCACATGGTAATGGTGTTGGTGTTGTAATTAGTTCCCCTGAAGGTTGTCATACCCCGATTACTGCCAGACTTTGTTTCTATTGTACCAATAACATGGCTGAGTATGAGGCATGTATCATGGGTATTAAAGTTGCTATTGATATGAAGATTCAGTTCCTTGATGTGTATGGAGATTCAGCCCTGGTAGTGAGTCAGATTAAAGGAGATTGGGATACCAAGCATGATAATCTCATTCCTTACAGAGAGCATGTGTTGTCTTTGATCCCACATTTCAAAGAGATTACCTTTGGACATATTCCACGAAGAGAGAATCAGTTGGCAAATGCATTGGCCACCATGGCATCCATGTTTGAGATCAGCTGGGATGATGAAGCTCCCAAGATTATTATTGATAGATTTGAAAAGCCTGCATACTGCAATGAGATTGACACAGAAGGGGCAGAGGAGAAGCCTTGGTTCTATGAAGTGAGAAGATATCTTGAAGCTCAGGAATTTCCTGAAGGGGCATCTGTCAAAGATAAGAAGTTTCTGAGGAGGTTCTCTGCTAAGTTCTTTCTGAGTAATGGCATTCTGTATAAGCGCAATCATGATTCAACTATGCTTCGTTGTGTGGATAAGAAGGAAGCTACAGAAATTATGGAAGAGATGCATGATGGGACCTTTGGCACTCATTCTAGTGGTCATACCATGGCAAAGAAGATTTTGAGAGCAGGTTACTATTGGTCTACCATGGAAGCTGATTGCTATCAACACTCCAGAACATGTCACAAGTGTCAAATTTATGCTGATAAAGTCCATGTACCTCCATCACCATTGAATGTGTTGACTGCTCCTTGGCCCTTTGCCATGTGGGGCATTGATATGATTGGTGAAATCAAACCTACTACTTCTAATGGGCATCGTTTCATCCTGGTGGCTATTGATTACTTCACGAAGTGGGTAGAGGCAGCTTCATTTGCATCTGTTACCAAGAATGTTGTGGCCCGATTCATTAAGAATAATCTCATATGTAGGTATGGCATCCCTGAAAGGATTATTACTGACAATGGCTCTAATCTGAACAACACTATGATTACTGATCTCTGCACGCAGTTCAAGATTAAGCACCACAACTCTTCTCCGTATCGGCCAAAGATGAATGGGGCAGTTGAAGCTGCTAATAAGAACATTAAGAAGATTGTACAGAAGATGACTATTACCTACAAAGATTGGCATGAGATGTTACCATTTGCTCTTCATGGTTATCGTACCACAATACGTACTTCAACAGGGGCAACCCCATTCTCCTTAGTCTATGGTATGGAAGCAGTTCTGCCCATTGAAGTTCAGATTCCCTCCTTGAGAATTATGAAGGATGCAGGCTTGGATGAAGATGAGTGGATTCAGACTCGACTGGACCAGATAAATTTGATTGATGAGAAGAGGTTAGCAGCAGTTTGTCATAGCCAGATGTACCAGAAACGGATGATCAAAGCTTTTAACAAGAAGGTTAAGCCAAAGGTATATCAGGCTGGTGACTTGGTAATCAAGCGTATTATATTACCACAGGGTGACCCTAGGGGCAAGTGGACTCCAACATATGAAGGTCCATTTGTAGTCAAGACAGTGTTCTCAGGAGGTGCCATGATACTCACTACAATGGATGGTGAAGACTTCCCACATCCTGTAAACGCAGACATAGTTAAAAAATACTACGCATAAAAAGAGACCCGCTAGGTTGACTGGCCTAGGCAAAAATAAGGGCATCCCGGCAAACCAAAAGGGTTTGGGCAAAAATTAGGGATATATATAAAAAGATGTACACCCGGCAAGTCGAAAACCTGAAAAGGCGGCTTGGGCAAAAAAGGGTATCCCGGTGGATTGAAAACCTGAAAAGGCAATCCAGGAAAAAGTTAGGGATTAAAGCGTATGACTATGTCTCGTTTGGATCACCCACGAAACTGCAACCAGTTGTACTACTTACTCAAGCTCGAACAGATAAAGCTCAATTCAATCGTTTCCGTCTCAACAGCAAGAAGATGAGATACTTGAATGGCAATAGTAGAATTGAAACTCAATAGGATTGTTTCCCACATAGCTGATTCTCTTTTTTTGTAAAACTTTATGGCAAAATCCTCTTACTAGGATTTATGTCTCCTTGTACAAACTTACCCGTGTATGGGTCACTTTTTGATATAAATAAATTCCATCTTTTGAATCCAGATTTACTTTTACCCTATTTACATAAGCGAAACGTCCATTGATTGTGTTTGAATGTATGTATGCTTTTGAATATGATTGATGTTTACCAAAAATGCATGTATGCTTTTAATATGATTAATGTTTACCAGAAATGCATGAAAATGCAGTAATAGTATTTACTAAGGACGAACAAGGGAAGGATTTCAACGAAGCTTCGCCGGTTCACCTTTACAAGACAGTTACAAATCCCTCAGTAGGGCAAACCCATCTTCACAAAGCCTCATCTCCCCTGGAATTTATATCCATCTCTTTTATCCTCATACGGATATGTGGGAAATTACTTTCCAATAAAGGTACGACGAACGAAGACGGGATGTTATACTTATCCTACTATCAAACGAAGACGAAGGTTATATATACCCTACTATCCCCAGCATACGGGAGGTTATACATACCTTACTATCCCCAGCATACGGGAGGTTATACATACCTTACTATCCCCAGCATACGGGAGGTTATCTATACCCTGTTATCCCCAGCAGACAGAGGGTTATATATTCTTCAGCAACAAATCGGGATTTATTTTCCCTGGCCAGCAGTTGTTGTACGAAGATATCCAGACGCTCCCGGCAGTATCATATCATACATACATCATTTACATCATACCATAGCATATATATCCATAGACATATAGTACATTACCTAAGTGCATCATATTATACATGCATACATAATGCATAAACTAATACTATCATACAGAATGCTACTTTGTTTTCAGGTAAATTATCCAACAAACAAACTTATGGTCATCAGGACTGCTCTATCCTCCTGAAAGCTTATAATCTCATCAGGACTGCTCAATCCTCCTGAAGACATGCTGTTACATCAGGATTACTCCAGTCTCCTGAAAGCATATCATATTATTATCTCAGGATTACTCCAGTCTCCTGACAGCTTTTATTACATCAGGATTGCTTCATCCTCCTGAAATCATATCATTACCTCAAGATTGCTCCATCCTCTTGATAGCTATCATCATTACTTCAAGACTGCTTTAGAGTTATCATTGTTGATTGCTCTATCCTCCTGAAATCATTACTTCAAGACTGCTTTAGAGTTATCATTATTGATGGCTCTATCCTCCTGAAATCATATTATTACTTCAAGACTGCTTTAGGGTTATCATTATTGATTGCTCTATCCTCCTGAAGACATGCTGTTACATCAGGATTACTCCAGTCTCTTGAAAGCATATCATTGATCTCTCAAGATTGCTCTGCCTTCTTGAAATTATATTATTACTTCAGGACTGCTTTATCCTCCTGACAGCTTCTCATCACTACCTCAGGATTGCTCCAGCCTTCTGACAGCTATATTTTGGACTACTTTATCCTCCAATACATGTATCTGAAGAACTTTCCTCCAAGTGGCATCTTTAAGCCCACTCAAGCATATACAACCAACCATCAATATCACTCTATGCACCGGTGAGTGCAAATTTTTGGGCTTTTGTGTTCAATCCCCTTCAACCTTCCAGGTCACGACTGGCAAATATACCAATCTAACCCCTCAGGTTTCAGAAAATTGAACAGGGGCAGCTGTTGCACCCCAAAATTTGCCCTCACAATACAAGACTTTGTGTTCTAAGAAGGTTCACAAGGTTCACAAGTTTCCCAACACTTACAAGGCCTTTCATGAGGTTCATGAAGTCTACAAGTTACTTTATGAAGGTTCACAAGGTTCACAAGTCCCACAATGCTTTCAATACCTTTCATGAGGTTCATGAAGTCTACAAGTCACTTCTTGAAGGTTCACAAGGTTCACAAGTTTCTCAACATGTACAAGACCTTCCATGAGGTTCATGAAGTCTACAAGTCACTTCTTGAAGGTTCACAAGGTTCACAAGTTTCTCAACATGTACAAGACCTTTCATGAGGTTCATGAAGTCTACAAGTCACTTCTTGAAGGTTCACAAGGTTCACAAGTTTCACAATACCTCCCATGAGTATCACAAGACACTTTATGAAGATTCACAAGGTTCACAAAGTTCACAATTGGTCAGAAGAGTTGACAATTCCCTCAGACAATGCACCTCCTAAGCAGTGCATCCAAAACTAGGGTTTTGACTTTAATCAGGCTAAATGGACTTCCAATACTTCAAGTGAGTTTCATAACATCTTATATGTGTGTAAGAACCCCCATGACAAGTTTCAAAACTTTTCTCAAAAGTTTGCTCAGTCAGATGATCAGATAAGTCAAAATCAGTCAATGCAGTTAAAAAGTCAAACTGAGGTCAACTGTGGTCAAACCAAAGTCAAACTTCATGATTTTTTGCCAACATCAAGTATATGAAGTAAAATTCATCATTTGATCAAGGGTTGATCATGATTCATCAAGGAGATTCCAGATCATCAATAATCAGGAGTTTCTAAATTAGGGTTTCCTTAGTAAAAGTCAACTGAACTTTGACCAGCCATAACTTTTACATACTTCATCACCAAGTCTCCATCAAAAGCTCATTTTGAAGGAAATTGAATTCTCTACAACTTTTATGTTGCAAGTTAAGCCCAAAAATGCTTCATTTGAAAGATATGAGCTAAGACATTATAGGTCATTTCAAAAGTCAACAAAAAGTCAACAACTTCAAAAGGGCATAACTTGAGATTGGTAAATGATATGGACCTGAAACCAATGGGGTTGTTTAGAGGACTCTTCAAGCTTTCCAAAAAGTCTAAGAACACCCTCATAACTTTAAAATTGAGGGAGATGTGCCCTTGCAAAGTTGGGAAATTTTGTGATGGTTTATGTTGAAAATGGAGGTTTAAAACCACTTCTTTCCAAATGGGCTGCCCAAGTTGTGATCCAATCCATACCATATCATCATGCACGACCCAAACCATTTAAAATCTGATTTTTATTATTTTTATTTCTATTTAATTTGATTTAAATCATTAAAAATCATTTTAAATAAAAATAAAATATGAAAATAAGAGATTTTATTTGGATAATGCTTCTAGAAAGTCTTAATTGATGATTGAATTTGAAAGAGAAAGAAATCATGTGATTGATCCAAAGATAGCAAGTCATAATACACAAATATTTGACTTTTAAGACTTGATCAATTTCAATCTTTTTGGATCCAAATCTCCACACAACCAGTCCAAATTATTGACCTAATTCATTCACATATAAGTATCAAACATAATGCAAACCCTAGGACACGAATTCCAGCAGCCAAAGGTAAGTTTCATAGCTCAAAAAATTCATCAAAAAGTGACATTCGGATTTCATCTTCCAAGGCTCTAAAAGGTAAAATAAGAACATGGTGGGCTTCCTTGGACATCATGGATCATGAATCATCATTCATAAGCATTCAAATCATGCCCTAATGATAAACCCGAAGCTTGTTTATGCTTGACAAAAAATTTTTCGATTGTAATGATTCACTGCATATTATTGAATTTTGTTCACATAACTGTGTTTGTTGATGACTATAGATGAAATCTGGAGCGATTGATGAAGTTCCATAGCCTAAAACGTGATCTACCATTTTTAGGGTTTACGGCTTCAATTGGGGTTCTTCAATCCAGCCCATATAAATGAATTCTAGGAACGTGGGATGATTGGAAAGATTGTTAGGAACTTAATGGAATGATCAATTTCATGAAACTATACTGTTTTGTCATTGTTTGATTTTTGTAGGTTTTGCTGGAAATTTATTTTCGCAGGAAAACTCATAGATAATTTCGCAGCAAATTTCGAAGGTCCTGAGGAAGGAGACGACTGGTTTTGGCGCGGAGCTCATATTCAAATTTTTGATTTAAAATATTATTTTATGACTCTGTTTGTTATCACAACCATTGAGTTGTCCCAGTGGAAAGGCTTGTATGCGTATGATCAAAGGGGAGGGGATCGAATCCTGCCTCCTGCCAATGTTTTGATATTTTTCTCATTTAAATTGCTTTCTTAATATATTATGGTTTGTAGTTGTTTTGTAAGCAGAAGGGCTCTCCCAGCCAGGCGGTAAGGCGCGCATATGAATGATCAAAGGTCCTGGGTTCAACACCACCCCAGGCCTTTTTGCTTTTCATCATTTTTCACAATTTTCCAAGATAAAGAACAAAACCATTGGAATCTACTTCTTTGCTGCCTGCGCGTGGATGGCTCAGTGGTGAATGCATATTGTTGTCAACCATAGGGGACTGGGTTCAAATCCCAGCCCCACCAGGTTTTTTTCTTTCTTTCTTTTAGTTATTTTCTTTTCCTTCTTTTAATTTAATTAATTTAAATAATTTAAATTATATTATTGTTTTCTATATTATAAAATATGTATATATTATGTATTCTAATTCCTAATATTATTTTCTAAAAAAAAAATCTAAAACTCTTGTTCTCTCAATTTAAGTTTTTATTTGTGCAATTAAATTATATATGTAATAGTTAAAATGATTTTCTATAGTTAGTTAAAATAAATTTTGTATATAACTAAACCCTAATTTTCAAAACCCTAAAGCTATTTTCTAAAATAAAACCTAATTCTATTTTTTCTAAATAATCTTATTTTCTAATTCTTAATGTAATTATTTATGTATATTTATTTAGCATGGTTCTTGTAAATATTGTAAATATAATTATAAATTATTTTTCTCATATAAGATGTAAATATATTTCATGCTATTAAAAATTAAATTTTGTAATTATAATATATCTAAAAATAAATTAATAATTTGTACATGAATTAAAAAATACCATGATAATTATTTAATTGTTCATATTAAAAATTTAACTTTTCTTGTTTATTATTCTAATTTTGTTCTTATAATATTTTGCTAACCATGTTATTACTAATTTTTTATCATTATTATTATTTTTCTAACCTTGTTTATTTTTTCTAATTATTATTATTTTATTCTCATTTTTTAATTATTATTTATCACTAACCCCTATTTTATTTACTTATTTATTTTTGCTTATTATATTTATTTTGCTATATATTTATATTTTTTTTGCTATTTATTATTTTTATAATTATGTTGTAATTGCTTCCCGGATGTAAATTTTATAAATATTTAATTGTTGCTATGGTTAGTAATTTAGGGAGTGCAAATATGTATTTTATTTAAAATAAATTAGATCACTTTAATCATAAGATAATTAAATTAAACACTCACACACGTAAGTCGATTTTTAATCGCCATCCTACACTTTCTAAGGTTATCCCTCAAGTTGCCTACTAATAAGGTCAAGTGGGGTGTATAAAGCAAGTCCCTTTAAAAAGAAAAATCATCAAGTCCCTCATGGTTGCCTTTACGAATCAAGTCCCTTAGAATAATGATGATAGTCCCTCCTATATGCTTATTACACCCCACAGTTGCCTTCATAAAAACAGATGTCCCTCTCATGTCCCTTACATCCAAGGTAATGACTACCTACTCCTTAATAGTAGGGATAGTCTTACCAATGAAAGGATAAAGAACAAGAAAGACTTAAAACTTTAGGATAGGTTCCTCTTATGTACTTGCTCACTTCAAAAACTTTTCAAACTCTTCACAATTTCAAACAAATTTTCAAAAACAAGTTTTTACGCATCCGTACATGGATCATTATTAACTATTATGAAAATTTTTCTATTCACACATTACACTTTCAAAAACAATTCAAAAGTGAGCTAAGTAACTAAGAGCCCATGGATAACCATGGATGTAAAGGGTGCTAACACCTTCCCTTTACATAACCTACCCCCCGGACCCAAAAATATCTCTTAAGGTCTTTCCTGTTCTTTTATACCCTTTCCTTTTGGATAAAATAAAAGTCGGTGGCGACTCTTGCTATCCGCAACATAACTTAAAGTCAGTTCTCCCACCGTGTTACACCTGGTAGTTAGAGCATTTGATGGGGAGATGAGATCGGTTTTCGGGGAGGTGGAGTTACCAATTAAAGTAGGTCCACAAATCTTCAATACCACATTCTACGTAATGGATATACAGCCTGCATACAACTGTTTGCTGGGAAGACCTTGGATACATTCAGCAGGAGCAGTATCATCCACACTTCATCAAAAGCTAAAGTTTGTCTGGGAAGGCCAAATTTTAACTGTCAGTGGGGAAGAAGATATTTTTGTTAGTCATCTGGCTTCATTCAAGTATGTGGAGATGGATGGCGAAATAGTTGAAACTCCATGTCAGGCTTTTGAGCCCCTGAAGACTGAACAAGCGTCTGCATTGGCAGCTTCTCCTGAAGAGCCAAAGAAGGGGGTTTTTGTGGCCTCTTATAAGCAAGCTCTTGAGTTGGTAGAGTCGGGGGTGCGAGAAGGCTGGGGCAGTCCAGTAGAAGTGTCAGAAAAGAAAGATATGTTTGGGATTGGTTACCATCCTGGGCGGTCATTATCTGAACCGAGTGTTAGAGGTCGTCAAAGCCCGATTAATTTCACGAGTGCGGGATTGGTGAATTATGGAAGCATCAGTGCCGTGCAGGATGACGTAGTTGATAGTGACTGTGACTTAGATGAGTGGATCAGGTCTGCTGTTCCAGGGACTCAACTTAGCAATTGGACATCTGAAAGGCTTATCTCAGTCACCTCCTTCGAAGAGTAATAATCTTTGTTTTTTGTCTTTCCTGTACTCAAGCACTATGTCTTGCCTGGGGCATAATGGATTTTTGTAAGGGTTCTTTTGTTCCTAACACAATTCATAATCATAAATAAAGCTGACGTTTCACATTCATCCATGTTGTTCTTTGTCTTTCATTTTTTGCTTTTGTTTTTCAAAAAGAAAGAAAAGTTTTAAAATGGCAGTGTTTCTCATTTTCTCAAGTTTTTGCTAAAGCCTTGCATGAATCACCATTCATGAAGGTGCTCGTCACCGGATCTTATCAATGACGACCCTGTTATGGCTGAGTATGACTTTGACAATACAATTTATCAAGCCGATGAGGAAGGTGAGGAAGATTGAGAACTACTTGAAGAATTGGCCAGACTACTTAAACAGGAGGAGAAGATAATTCAGCCGCATGAAGAGGTCGTCGAAGTGATAAACCTGGGTACCGAAGAAGACAAGAAAGAAGTTAAGATCGGGGCCGCATTAGAAGAATGTATGAAGACTCGCCTAATTTCTATGCTTCGAGAGTATGTTGATGTCTTCGCATGGTTCTACCAAGATATGCCTGGTTTAGACACTGACATTGTGGTGCACAAGTTACCGCTGAGAGAAGACTGTCCTCTAGTGAAGCAGAAGTTGAGGTGCACACGCCCTGATATGGCAATCAAAATAAAAGAGGAAGTACAAAAGCAATTTGATGTTGGTTTCTTGGTTGTGACCAGTTACCCTCTGTGGGTTGCCAACATTGTGCCGGTCCCTAAGAAAGACGGTAAGGTCAGGATGTGTGTAGACTATAGGGATTTGAACAGGGCCAACCCTAAAAATGACTTCCCTCTGCCTCACATAGATGTGCTTGTTGATAATACTGCTCAGTTTTCTGTGTTCTCTTTCATGGACGGGTTTTCAGGTTATAACCAAATTAAGATGTCTCCCGATGATATGGAAAATACAACTTTCATCACACCTTTGGGCACCTTCTGTTACAAGGTCATGATGTTTGGTCTGAAGAATGCTGGGGCCACTTACCAACGGGCAATGGTAACGCTATTTCACGACATGATCCATCATGAAATTGAGGTTTATGTTGATGATATGATATCAAAATCCCAAACACAAGAAGAGCACTTGGTCAATCTAGCAAAGTTGTTTGACAGACTCCGGAAGTTCAGATTGAGGTTGAATCCGAATAAGTGCACCTTCGGGGTCCATTCTGGCAAGCTACTTGGCTTCATTGTTAGTGAGCGGGGAATTGAGGTTAATCCAGCCAAAGTAAAAGCCATCCAAGAGATGCCTGAGCCAAAGACTGAAAAGCAAGTGCGTGGTTTCTTAGGGAGACTAAACTACATTGTATGGTTTATCTCTCACCTAACGACCACGTGTGATTCCATCTTTAAGCTTCTGAGGAAAAATCAGGAAATTAAATGGAATGAAGACTGCCAGCAAGCTTTTGACCGAATCAAAGAATACCTGCTAGAACCTCCAATTCTCATGCCTCCAGTACCAGGGAGACCTTTGATCATGTATCTTACTATGCTCAAAGGATCAATGGGATGTGTGCTGGGTTAGCAGGATGAGTCTGGTCGAAAAGAGCACGTCATTTATTACCTTAGCAAAATGTTTACCGATTGTGAGACATGCTACTCACTACTCGAGAAAACTTGCTGCGCTTTGGCATGGGCTGCTCGCCGACTAAGACAGTACATGTTAACTCACACCACCCTCTTAATTTCCAAGATGGATCTTGTGAAATACATTTTTGAGAAGTCGGCTCTGAAAGGAAGGGTAACCCGATGGCAGATGATACTAACAGAATATGATATACATTACACTTTGCAAAAGGCAATCAAAGGAAGTGTGTTGTCAGAATACTTGGCTCAGCAGCCAATCGATGATTATCAACCCATGAAATTCGAGTTTCCGGATGAGGACATCATGTTCCTCAAGTTGAAAGACTGTGAAGAGCCACTTCCGGAGGAGGGGCCAGACCCTGAATCCAAATGGAAGTTGATGTTTGACGGAGCTGTGAACATGAATGGAAGTGGAGTAGGTATTGTTATTATCTCGCCAGAAGGGATCCATACACCTTTAGCTGCTCGGTTGACTTTCGAATGCACTAACAATGAGGCAGAGTATGAAGCTTGCATCATGGGGGTTGAAGAGGAAATCAACTTGCGAGTCAAGAACCTCAAGATCTTCGGAGATTCCGCCCTGGTGGTGAACCAAGTCAATGGCAAATGGTTAGTTCATCAACCTCACTTGGTTCCTTATAGGGATTATGTCAGGAGGCTGTTAACTTTCTTCTCCAAGGTCAAGTTGAATTATATTCCTCGAGATGAAAACCAGTTCGCCGATGCTCTAGCAACTTTGTCGTCTATGATTAAAGTTTTTCAAGAGAATTTCGTGCCTCGAATCATGGTCTCCCGTCTTGAAAGGCCTGCTTATGTTTTTGCAGTTGACAGTGGTGAAGATAACAAACCTTGGTATCATGATATCAAGCAATTCTTGAAGGCTCAAGAATACCCGGCTGGGGCATCCAGTAAAGACAAGAAGACCCTCAGAAGACTGGCAGGTGGTTTCTTTTTGAATCAAGATGGTGTGCTATACAAGCGAAACTTCGACATGGTTCTGCTCAGATGCGTGGATAGACACGAAGCAGACCTGTTGATGCAAGAGGTTCATGAAGGCTTTTTTGGTACCCATGCTGGAGGACATGCTATGGCCAAGAAATTGTTGAGATCGGGATATTATTGGATCACCATGGAATCCGATTGCTGTAAATACTCCCGTAAATGTCACAAGTGTCAGATTTATGCCGATAAGGTCCATGTGCCTCCAAATCCATTGAGTGGCATGTCTTCACCATAGCCGTTCGCCATGTGGGGCATTGATATGATTGGCAATATCGAGCCGACAACTTCCAACGGTCATCGCTTCATCCTGGTTGCTATAGACTACTTCACAAAGTGGGTCAAAGTAACATCTTATGCCAATGTTACTAAACAAGTGGTAGCCCGGTTTATTAAAAGAGACATCATTTGCCGATACGGAATTCCCGAAAGAATCATTACTGATAATGATTCTAATATCAATAACAAGATGATGGCTGACTTGTGTCGGGATTTCAAAATAGAACATCACAACTCTTCTCCATATCGCCCGAAGATGAATGGCGTCGTCGAGGCGGCCAACAAGAACATCAAGAAAATCGTGCAGAAGATGGTTGTAACATACAAAGACTGGCATGAGATGCTACCATTTGCGTTGCATGGGTATAGAACGTCAGTGCGTACCTCAACAGGGGCAACCCCGTTCTCATTGGTATATGGTATAGAGGCAGTCCTACCAATTGAAGTGGAAATCCCCTCATTGAGGTTAATGATGGATATTAAGCTAGATGGAGCTGAGTGGCTCCGATCCAGATATAATCAGTTGAGCCTCATTAAAGAAAAACGTCTAGCAGCTGTATGCCATGGACAGTTGTATCAGCGGCGGATGAAGTAGGCTTTTGACAAGAAGGTACGACCACAGAGGTACATACCAGGTGATTTGGTGCTGAAAAGGATTCTTCCTCCTTGTCACGCCCCAAATTTTACCACTAACTTTTCATATCAGGCATTCTGGGTGTGTTGTAGAACATTTTGGATTTACAACAGTTTTCGGAACTTTGTTCCCTTGAGTCGTACGATTAGGTTTTACTTTGAATTATCGGTCTAGTTGCAAATTTAAACTAATTCTAATTTATTTTAACTAATTTTCAAATTTTATTTCTAAACATGATTTTGTGTTTCTATTCAAGTTCTTAAATTAAAAAAATTTATTTTCTACTTCAAATTTGTAATTCATTCCTAAATTTTTTAAACTTAAATTTTCATTTATTTTCAAAGTTTTTGTTAAAAAAGTGTAATTTTATTTCCAATTTCCAAAGTTTTATATCTATTTCCAATTTTCAAGGTTTTATTTCTAAATATAATTTTAGTTTTTAACTTTTATTCTTAATTCATTTCTTTTAGTTTCTATTTCTAATTTAATTCCAATTTCTAATTTTATTTTTTTATTTATGTTTTTTAAGATTCTATTTCTAACTTAGTTCCAATTTTC
This sequence comes from Lathyrus aphaca, assembly GCA_963966055.1. Classification (NCBI taxonomy): domain Eukaryota; kingdom Viridiplantae; phylum Streptophyta; class Magnoliopsida; order Fabales; family Fabaceae; genus Lathyrus; species Lathyrus aphaca. Next base: position 286,219,098 of record OZ014519.1, on the reverse strand, counting down.
AATTTTTCATTTCACTTTTCACTTTTTTATTTTTATCTAATTTCATTTCCTAATTTTATTTACTCTTTTAATTTCAAGTCCAAACTCATAACTCTAATTTTCATTTACCATTTATTTCCATTCTAATTTAATTTTTAATTTTTACTCATCTATTTATTTTTGGTTTAATTTATATTTCTAATTCCAAATTCATAGTTTAAAGTCCAAGCTTATTTCTAAATTCCAAGTTCACATATGTTTCAATTTCAAGTTTCAATTCATAATATTATCCCAACCTCATTTCAATTTTATTTTTCAAGTTTCAATTCAAGTATGCATGTCTATGATTAATAGATTCACGTTCATTCATTTTTAAATTCATTCATATAGAATTAGACATTTTATTTGCTTTGATTTACATTCAATTCAGTTTTGGAACAACTAAAAAAAAACTGTGTTGTTACAAACAAGTTGGCTACATATTTCAAGAAGTTCTAAAAAAGGCTCCATCATGCTTCATGACCCATTAACCTCCTTCAATTTCTTTCTCTTTTATTCAACACGAACAACTTCGGTTGACAATACAATTACGGCATTAACTCAACAGTAGAATCCATCATTGCCTCATTGTTTTGTTTCCAACCTCATGACGAATGCATCGTGTACATGAAAAAAATAAAAGTGGGATTAGCAAGCAGGGAAAGGAACTTCAGCGAAAAAAAAGAAACAACAAACATACTTTATCACATTATTCAGTCAATTGGCATATTCAAATCTGGTTCACATATGGTCATTTTGCTTTTGTTTTGTATAAAGTGGGGATAAAGGTTCAGATCAGTACAACAAGTAAAAGAGGCACAGTTGCAGAAGAAATAATATAAGGTTTTGAAATCGAAGCATGAGAAGGGGAAAGGAACTGACCTGTGGCAGGCCAAGCAGGGTCGCAGGTGGGCCTTAAACTTTTTCATAAATAGGTATCTCTGCAGGTCAACCCAACCTGCAAATTCAGCCCTTACACCAAGTTATGAAAGGAACTCTGTTCCATAAGCCAAGCCTGCAGCCCCCAGTTTACACCAAAATATGTTAAAATTCTCTCCTAGGAATAAGACCTGCATTGGATAGTGACCACACATCAAATACAAACAAAAAGGGTTCTGACTTTTTCAGCAAATTAGTCCAAGAATTCCAGCAAAAACCTTATTCATATCAGTATAAAGAATGGGCTGAAATCGAAAGGGGAGGGGGGATAACAGAGAGGGATCCGCAAGTTATCAAAAACTTAACAAAAAAAGAACACATTGGAAATTTATGAGAGTTCCAAAAAAAAAAGAAACAGAAAAAATTGCTGTGAATTTTTTACCTTCAACGAACAAATTCTCTGACTCTCCGCGACACAACTTTCTTCATCGCCTGCAACACCACCGAACTTGGCCATCCCTCACCAAAAAAAACCAAATCTCCACCACCGCCGAAACCGCGTTTGAGGGCGAGAGAGAAATCGCGAAACATAAATACTCTGTGAAAGACAAGCCGCATCTACCTTCGCCATATTCAACAGTTCCGCCACCAAAAAACAAACCCCGCCGTGAAAACTCTTCCAGGAGCGATTTCCTCCATTGCGAAATCTACGAGCTTCACCAAGTGGCGCTGAAGAACCGAGGAAACTCGAGTGTGGGCGGAATCGAAAATTTCAAACCAGAGGAAGCTTTCGTTTTCTTCGCGGAAGGAGGTAGTCTCTTTCATCCTTGTCACTTATTTTGCTTTCATTCGAAAATTGTTGAGTTGATGAACGTTGTTGATGTTCTTTTCGCAAGCCGTCTGTTTCGTTTCCTCTTTTGAATTTCTGAGTTTGGTCCATGATTCCGTGAAGATGGTGAGGATGTACGGTTATTTTTTTTGCTGTTGTTTTAATGATTCATTTCCCTTTATGCGGCTATGTTAGGGTTTGCACAACCCACCTCTTTTTTTAGTTGGGCCGAGTCAGAACCCAAACCGCCCCAGGCTCCATGTTGGATCCGCCCCCTTCCCTGCTGGACCCAATAACTTTGGCCCGATTGCACTCCCGTGTTTTGCTTCAAAATCCAGCCATACCCCTTTTATTTCATTTCTTATTTTTAATTTCTTATTTTTCAATTATTTCCTTTATCAAATTATATAAAACCAAATATTTTGTATTATTTATTTTTAAATATTTTTTTATTCAATTAATTAGTTTGTTAATAAATTTCATTAAATGTTATATTTTAATTTAGTTAGATAATTACCTTTTGATCAATTTCATTTGTATGATGTATGATTACTTTCTTTGCTCATTATTTAGTTGTATGATGTTGATGAATGAACTGTATGAACTTGAATATTATTCTCACATTACGACTACACATTGTCAAGTAAAGATGAATGCGCATATTTAAATACTTTATTTCAAAATAATTTAACTGTTTGGTCCAACACCAAGCAAACAAATCTCGCCTACGCTTCACACACACGTAAGTCGGTCCCTTAGATGATCGCCATCTGCACGACGTTCGCGTTTTAATTAAATCAACAAGGAATAGAGCTCCGGAGTCTAGCACTCCGCACGTTCTAGAACGAACTACAACTGGGCTAGCCCCACGCGTCATTTCGTTCAATCCTTCATTATTAAATCACTTCGATCCTAAAACGTCTAAAAAAACATTTATTCAACTTATTTAAAATTTTTAAAATACGGAAACAGAATTCCGGAGTCTAGCACTCCGCACGTTCTAAAATGGACTGCAGTTGGGCTAGCCCCATGCAACGTGGCCCATTTGCCTCCCGTGTTTTGAAATAAGTAATCGCATAAATTAACATACGAAAACAGAGCTCCGGAGTCTAGCATTCCGCACGTTCTGGATTGGACCGCAACTGGGCTAGACCCACGCGATGTGTTCAATCACCATTCGTATACCAAAATATTCAAATCATTTTTATAAATCGAATTACGAAAGAACAGAACTCCGGAGTCTAGCACTCCGCATGTTCTAAAATGGACCGCAACTGGGCTAGCCCCACGCGACGCGCTTCATTCGCGTCTTTCATAGCTTAGAAACAATTTAAAATCGATCAACCAATTTAAATCATTTTCATAATTAATCGAAAGACGAAACTCCGGAGTCTAGCACTCCGCACGTTTTGGAATGCAATCACTCTTGGGCTAGCCCCACGCGATGTGGTTCATTCGCCCTTTCGTTTAAAACAACTTAACAAAGGTCAAACACTTTTCTCTAAAATGAACCTTGTTTAAATCATTCTATCTCGCAAACCAGCTAGCGCTTCAGCCTCCACCACGAGTATAAGCCAACGCTTAGCAGTAGAATGCGTTTTAAATAATCGTTCAATTTAAAAATCACAAACCGTAGTAGCACGAACTACGGAGCTCCGACTTTCCCATTGCACAAGGGAATACGTAGGCACGGGGATTTTAATCCTTCGCGAGCACCCTAATAAAAAATTTAATTATTTCTCCGTTTAAATCACAATATTAAAAAAACTTTTAATCTTTTCTCCGACTTATTAATAATATAACTTTAATTTCCTTTAACAAACATATTAACAATCATTTAGAAGACAAAGACTTAAGATTAAACATTTAATCGCATAGTTAGCTAAGAGGTTCCCGTTGAGTACAACAGACGTGAGGGGTGCTAATACCTTCCCCCTGCGTAACCGACTCCCGAACTTAGAATTTGGTTTCGTAAACCATTTCTTATCCTTCATTAGGTTGTATCTATATCTCCTTTTTCTTTAAGTAGAATAAATAGAATTAGGTGGCGACTCTGTTGTTTGTTTTAGGATCGTATTTTTCGAGGTACGACAGTTGGCGACTCTGCTGGGGACTAGCTCCATGCTAGAGAGAGTAGAGCCTAACTTAGCTTTGTGTGTTTATTTGTTTGATCTTATCTCTTCTTGTCTTCTCTATGTTTATTAATTATGTTTGTTTATTTGTTCTTTTACCGCTTTCCATTTATCGCTCATTATATTATTTGTCTGTGGATTACTGGGGTCACTTTGCAAATAAATTTTGAGTGGTGGAAAAAGCAGAGGGAACACCTAAGTTGAGAATTGGATGTTATTAGTGTTAGTTTCCAAGGACTCGCTCCTTGCACGCCTAGCATGAAAGCTCCCCCAGATAGTTAGACTTTTCGTAGATCTTGTCATAACGCAGCTCGCCTGTCGCGTGACCTGATTCACAAAAGGGCTGTGATTCTGGGACCCCCTAGGACCTGTTTAAATTTTGGTAGTTGCGTAATGTTAGGCTCCGAGGACTCGCTCCTTGCACGCCTAGCATGAGAACTCCACTCAAGGTGGACCTTATCGTTATTATCGTCACAATGCAGCTAGCCTGCGGCGGGGCGTTAATACGATAAACGTCAGTGACCTTGAGTTTCTTTAAACCATCGTCGTAGAAACCCTCCCGTGAGTGGGACTTATGGGTAGTAAAACGTAGAACAACTCTCTTACAGCCCACCTGTTAAGAAGGTTTCGAATTTATCGGTAGCACCTTGCATCCTCGCATCCTTGCATCTTAGCATCATATGCATCATTTTAGTAAATGCTTCAAGGAACAATTAGACTTTTGTTGCAAATCTCATATATTTTACCTAGAATGGACTTCGGTTCATTAGTTTTTAAAAAAAATAAGAAAGCTTTACCCATTTGGATGTTTTGCAATAACTTCTTAGGTCCCTTGAAGCATTTGCGTTTTTACTCATGTTTGCATCTCCGCATCTGCATTTCGTAAAACTCATTCTCGTCAATTCCTTTCCAGCTGTCACACTGAGGATCTCACGCAAGTATTCCACCTAAGCTCATACCAAGAAGAAGATGGCTGAAAGAGACCTAGAGATGGACAAAGTTAATGATGAGCTTTCTGATCTTCGTGGAAATATGGGTCAGATGATGGAAATGCTGTAGGTTATCCGAGCAAAATTAGATACCCAACAGACTGTAGTGTCAGAGATTGTCACTGCAACGACTGAGCCTACGCCATCAGTCACTCCTCCTGTGACCTGGCCTCCTTTTGGGCTTCCCCATGGATTTGTACCTCCTCCTCAGGGTTTTGCTTCTCAAAGTTTTATTCCTTCTTCCCAAGGACTTACTGCTCAGGGCTTCTTCCCTCCTTCCCAAGGTTTCGCTTCCAAAAGTTTCGCACCTCCTTCTCAGGGTCTTGCATTTCCTTCCCAAGGTTTTGTACCTTCCCCTCAAGGATTTGCCGCACAGCAGACTATTCTTGTGACTAATGAAGAGAACCATGTGGTTACTAATTTTACACCAGACATTGTGCACACCCGTGCCTAACCATACTTTAATGACCCTCAAGTATATGATGTGCCAGACATGTCAGAGAATGGAAATGAGAAACATGAGAAGATGCAAGAGAATTTTGAGACTCTTGAGAAAAGGTTAAGAGCAATCGAAGGCGACCAGATCTTTGGGGCTGCTGCTAGAGAGATGTGTCTGGTGTCTGGACTAGTAATTCCTCCAAAGTTCAAGATACCCACTTTTGACATGTACGAGGGTGCGACGTGTCCTAAGAACCACCTCTTGATGTATTATCGAAGAATGGATGCGCAGGTGGACAATGACAAATTAATGATCCACTACTTCCATGACAGTCTGAAGGGAATCTCCTCCAAGTGGTATCTAACGCTAGACCAATCGAAGATTCGCAGTTTTCAAGACTTGACAGATGCTTTCATCCAGCAGTACAAATACAACATGGACCTTGCTCCCGATAGGAGACAGCTGTTGAGTATGTCACAGAAGGATTCTGAATCATTTAAAGAATATGCTCAGAGGTGGAGAGGGACCGCTTCTCAGGTAGATCCCCCGTTGTCCGAAAAGGAGTTAGCTGATTGGTTTGTTGACACGGTGCGACCGGAATTCTTTGAGAACAAATCCTGACGTTCTTTTGACCCTTAAGAGAAAATCCTGACGCTCTTTTGGCCCCTTGTTCAAGACATTTTTCAGAAGAACAAATCCTGACGTTCTTTTGATCCTTAAGAGCAAATCCTGACGCTCTTTTGGCCTCTTGGTTCAAGACTTTTTCAGAAGAACAAATCCTGACGTTCTTTTGACCCTTAAGAGCAAATCCTGACGCTCTTTTGGCCCCTTGTTCAAGACATTTTTCAGAAGAACAAATCCTGACGTTCTTTTGATCCTTAAGAGCAAATCCTGACGCTCTTTTGGCCCCTTGTTCAAGACATTTTTCAGAAGAACAAATCCTGAAGTTCTTTTAATCCTTAAGAGCAAATCCTGACGCTCTTTTGGCCTCTTGGTTCAAGACTTTTTCAGAAGGACAAATCCTGACGTTCTTTTGACCTTGGAGAATAGGCAAACGATCTGTACAAAGATCCATTCCCTAATCCAAGATATTTCCAGAAGAGATAACTATCACAAGATTTATTTCTACTGGTCTATTCAACAATTCAAATCATGTTGCATAAATGATTCAGAGACGGCTTATACAAAGACCTAGTACAGATATCCAGTATCAACATAAAGACATCATCATATTCTGATACTTTAGATGGCATCTCTATGCCCATCACCAGTTCTTCCAAATGGCATCTCTAAGCCCATCTCCAATTCTTCCAAGTGGCATCTTCAAGCCCACTCAAGCATATACAACTAATCATCAGTGTTACTTTACGCACCGGTGAGTGCAAATTTTTGGGCTTTTGTGTTCAATCCCCTTCAACCTTCCAGGTCACGAATGGCACATATACCAATCTAACCCCTCAGGTTTCAGAAAATTGAACATGGGCAGCTGTTGCACCCCAAAATTTGCCCTCACAAGACAAGACTTTGTGTACTAAGAGGTTCACAAGGTTCACAAGACATCTCATGAGGTTCACAAGGTTCACAAAGTTCACAATTAGTTAGAAGATTTGACATTTCCCTCAGACAATGCATTCTCCTAAGCAGTGCATCCTAAACTAGGGTTTTGACTTTAATCAGGCTAAATGGACTTCCAAGGCTTCAAGTGAGCTTCATAACATCTTATATGTGTTAAAGAATCGCCATGAAAAGTTTCAAGACTTTTCTCAAAGGTTTGCTCAGTCAGATGATCAGATAAGTTAAAATCAGTCAAAGTAGTTAAAAAGTCAAACTGAGGTCAACTGTGGTCAAACCAAAGTCAAACTTCATGATTTTTTTGCCAACATCAAGTATATGAAGTAAAATTCATCATTTGATCAAGGGTTGATCATGATTCATCAAGTAGATTCCAGATCATCAAGAATCAAGTTTCTAAATTAGGGTTTCCTCAGGAAAAGTCAACTGAACTTTGACCAGCCATAACTTTCACAAACTTCATCAAATTTTTCCCATCTAAAGCTCATTTTGAAGGAAATTGAATTCTCTACAACTTTGTGTCTCACAAGCAAAGCCCAAAAATGCTTCATTTGGAAGGTATGAGCTAAGACATTATAGGTCCTTTTGAAAGACAACAGAAAGTCAACAACTTCAAAAGAGCATAACTTGAGAATGGTAAAAGATATGGACATGAAACCAATGGGGTTGGTTATAGGACTCTTTAAGATTTCCAAAATGTCCAAGAACACCTTCATAGCATTAAAATTGAAGGATTTGTGCCCTTGCAAAGTTGGGAAATTTTAGGGAAGTTTATGAAGCAAATAAGGCCTAAAATCAAATTTTTGCTAAATGAGCCCACCAAATTGCCATCCCATCTTTATGAAAACATCAAGCACGACCCAACCCACTTATTTTTTGAATTTTTATTTTTTATTTTATATTTATTTGAATTTTATTCATTAAAATATCATTTAAATAAAAATAAAATATGAAATCAAATATTTAAAAGGGGATATTGCTTCTAGAAAGTCATAAACCTTGTTTGGATCAGATTGATATGAAAATTATGATGATTGTCCTAAAATAGCAATGTTATATAAAAGAATATTTGAATTTTAAGGCATGATCTTTTTCAATCTCATTGATCCAAAAAGTCCAAAGAACAACCACTTTTCTTGACCTAATTTTGTTCACTTATAAGTATAAAACTCATCACAATGCCAAGGGGACGAATTTGCAGCCTCTAAGACATATTTCAAACTTCACAAAAATCACCAAAATTCAATTTTTCGGTTTCCATATTAGAAGAGGTTTCAAGGTATTTTAAGAACACCACAAGCTTCCTTAAGCTTCCCTGAATCGAAACCAATCCTCACATGCCTTTGAATCATGTCATAATGCATAACCCGAAGCATATATGTTCTTGATATATTTTTCTTCGATTCATTGAATTTGATTGTTTATAATGAATTTTGGCTATGTATTAATGTTTGTTGTTGTTCATAGATGGTTTCTGGATTGTTTTTGTGAAGAACCATGGCCGAATCATGAAAACACCATACTTAGGGTTTAAAGCTTCAAATTAGGGTTCTTCGATTCACATAATATAAATGACTTTTGATGACATAATTGAATTGTACAGGTCACAAGGATTCTAAGGATGTCTTTAATTTGATGTAATTGTACTGGTTGTGTAGGGTTTGAAAAACGCAGGTTTAAAACGCATGAAGATTCGCAGGAAATTTCCCAACAAATTTCGCAGGAAAACCTGCGAAATTCCAAGGAAGAAGATGATCTGAATGGCGCGAATTTGAATTTCAAATTTTGTGTTTATTTTATTATTTATTTGTTTCGTATATATTTCATAATGAGCATGTAGCTCAGCTGGTTTTGGTGCGCGTATGATGTACTGAAGGGCTTGGGTTCGAAACCAGCCAAGGTAATTTTTTGCTTGATTTATTTTTGTTTTACAGGATAACAACAAAACAACCTGGAGTATGTTGCTATCACCAACACGAACGTTGACCCAGTGGCTGGGGTTCTCTTCAGGTATTGGGGAGGTCCTGGGGTCAAAATCAGGCCTCCCCCTTTTTTCTTTCTTCTATTTTTATTTTTGTTTTGTTTATTATTATTATTATTGTTTTCAAATTATAATTAATTTTAATTGATAATTAAACTATAACCCTAATTTTTGTTTTAGTTCTAAAAAATTTAATTTATTTTTATAAATCCTAATTATATTTTAACTCTTAATTTATTTATTTGTAAATTTTAATCATGTATATTTATTTTATAACTTGTATATAGTTTTTATATGTAAATAATTTAATTAATTAATTAACCCTAATTTATATGTAAAAAACCTAATTTTTATAAAAAAAAACCCTAATTTCATTTTATGAATTTAGTTTATTATTATTTTATATGCTTATTTAATTATAATTAGATATTTTCATAATATGTATATAAAATTAAATAATTAGACTATTAATCATATTTTATTAGTATATAATATTTATTATTTATTTCTCTTATTAAAAATCTTAAAAAATAATTATTTATTTAAAATTGAACTTTTAATTTATTATTTATTATTATGCTAAGTTCTTCATCTTATGCTTATTTATTTTGTTATTACTAACCCCTTTATTTATTTATTTATTATGCGATTATTTATTTAATTTATTTTATTATTATTATTATTATGTAATTGTGCAATTTATGTAATAGTTGTAGAATAATTTTTATTATTTATTTTTAATTGCCATGGTTAGTAAAATAGGGAGTGTAAACATGTTTGTATTTTAAATTGAATTTAGATCATTAATCTCAAGATAAATATATGAATTTGTACACGCACACACGTAAGTCGATCTTTGATCGCCATCTCACTTCTTAAGGATACCTCTCATGTTGCCTAAAGAAAAAGGTCAAGTAAGGTGTAAAGCAAAGTCCCTTCTCTTATATCATCTAGTCCCTTAAAAGATAAAAAGATCAAGTCCCTTCATGGTTGCCTTCGTAAATGATCTTGTCCCTTTCGAATAAAGATGATAAGTCCCTTCGAATTGCTTAATACACCTTACAGTTGCCTAAATAACAGTTGTCTCTTCACTTGTCCCTCATACATCCAAGGTAATGACTACCTATTCCTTAATAATAGGGATAGTCTTACCATTTAAAGGATATTTAAGAACATAAAAGATTTAACTTAGGGTAGGTTTCTCATATGTACTTGCTCACCTTTTCAAAACATTTCAAAACACTTCACATTTTCAAACAATTTTCAAAACAAAGTCTTTATATATATCCGTACATGGATCATTATAAAGTACTTAAGAAAATTTCTAATCACACACTACACATTTCAAAAACATTTTAAAGTGAGCTAAGTAACTAAGAGCCCATGGATAACCATGGATGTAAAGGGTGCTAACACCTTCCCTTTACATAACCTACCCCCCGAACCCAAAAATCTTTTAAGGTCTTTCCTGTTCTTTTATACCCTTTCCTTTGGATAAAATAAAAGTCGGTGGCGACTCTTGCTATCCGCAACATTTAACTAAAGTCAGTTCTCCCACCGTGTTACAACTTGGTCCTGCCCAACAGTCATATTGTTGAGTTCCATTCCGCTAATGGTCTCGTTAAGCCCTGTTTCTCCAACAGGCACCTTCCGTGGCTTGGTCCTACCCAGCAATCGCGTGTTTTCTTTATGGCTTGGTCCTTCCCAGCAGTCATATTGTTGAGTTCCATTCCGCTAATGGTCTCGTTAAGCCCTGTTTCGCCAACAGGCACCCTCCGTGGTTTGGTCCTACCCATCAGTCGCGTGTTTTCTTTGTGGCTTCGTCTTGTCCAGCCGTCACATTGTCGAGTTCTATTTCGCTAACGGTTTCGTTAAGTCCTGTTTCGCCAACAGGCACCCTCATTGTGGCTTGTTTCGCTCAGCATTCACAGTGCAGGTTTTTGACATTGATTCTATTTCACCTGGTTCTTTTCCCGCTACCTGTTCAGAGGTAAAAAAAAAGGCAGATGGCATTCCTACTATCCACTGAGTTCAAATTTCCAGGTTTATTTGAGTATTCAATCACTCCATACCTTGAATGTCTAAAAGCCGTCACTATCATCCATTCAGGTCTGCAGATGATTGAATATGGGTAGTTGCAACACCCTAAAATTTGCCCTTATATTTATTACCCTAACTGGATTATGGTTCACATTCATCTGCATTTTCCGCTAGGTCATAACAATCATAATCATGCATTTCACTGGCTCCTAAGGCATGGGATCGAAGCTTTTTCTTATAATATGGATTATATATTTCAGAGGACACTTATTCATTGGTATATACTCAAGGGAAGGAAGATTACAGTTTCTCATGTGATATGTAAGGTTATGGGATTGAAGATCATTGTGCCAGATTTCATCTCAAGGCTACTTTGAGTATCATGCTTGACTACAAGCTCATTATTGTCAATGCACATCTTAAGTGCTAGGGTTTCAAAAGTTGGAATTAAGTTTCTCTATGAATTGTGATCCTCAACATCCTGGGTCATCTTCGTCAGTTAGATCATGGGTTAGGAATTATTTCCCCGAATCATGTAATAATCAATAAAGTTCCTATGCGGAGTTTGTTCCTAAGTGATCTTGTCGTTCATAGAATTCCATTATCACGTCAGACATATGTTATCGAAGATCCAGGTGTGTGCAGAGCCAATAAGGGTTTCAGGCCAGAAGCATCACGATGTTTAGGGTACAAGAGATTGGACTCGTGCGACGATCAAAGTGCCATGGTTCTCTCAATCGCTTGCCATTTATTAGTGGCGATTGAAGCTAATCGATTTAGTTGTCTAAAGGTTGGGATTCATTAAATATTCAAGGCGTATGTGGATGATACGTGTTGAGATTGGTTGTGCGGAATTCAAGAGACGAATCCATTGAAACATGTTCGTTTTGAGTATATTAAATCCATTCACTTTCCGAATCCATTCTACGAGGTCAATTCAATTCGAGTCCATATTCATTTAGATCGCTTATCAATACATGCCTGAAAACCAATTTAATCCCCATATTCATAACACTTTTGTTTTTAATTTAAACCATTCATTTCCTCTTGGTAAATTGTGTTAAACCAAGTCGTTATCCATAATCATCAATCGTACAATTCAATTCAATTTAATTATTTGGTTCTAGGGTTTGAACCTCTGTGAAGCCATTACCCATGGCTAATCATCATCGTTCTCCAAGTTCTTCGTACAAAACCGTTCTTCCAGCTCTGTATCATGTTCAAAGCCCTAAAAAGGATTGAGGATCAAAATCAGATCAAAACGGTTGGCGTCGGGTTATTCCTGAGGTTTCCCACCAAAAGGAGGGAAAATTCAAAATTCACTGGCGTTAACCGGTTAACACTTTGGTTAACCTGTTAACGGCTGCGAATTTTGAATTCCAGCAGCAAATTCAGCATGTGCTTTGGCTCCAAATTTCCAAATTTCTGATTTTTTTTATTCATTTGAATTGTGGAGAAGGATCTAGATCATTAATCCAAGCCTAATTCCATTGCTAAATCCTAATCACATTACCAAACCATATTTTTTGGATCCCAAACCTAAACCATATTTAATCCATTCTCCTCCAAACCAAAAGGACTCTCTCATTTTTTCATTCCTCATTCTGAATTTTCACTCTTCTCTCTCACTATTCTCTCATTTTCTCTCCCACATTTTCCAAATTCACTAAGAGTTCCTCTTTGAAGATCACATAACCTTGCCTTAAGGTGTGTAGATCTTGGAACTAGACCTCCATCCATAGCTCCCTTGCATCATTTTGCTGGTTTAATTAGTGATTCAGATCTGGTTTGGGAATTGGAAGTGCTTTTGGATCCAAAATTCTGCATCAAGACCTTGTTCTTGCATTTATTTTGCATGGAGTGTGAAGTTTAGCACCGGATCTTCAAAGTTCTCCGCGAGATCTCTCATTTCGAGCTCGATCAACAATTACCAAAGCGTACCTCGGCTTTGTAGGTTGGTTAATTTCAGATCTAGCTCTGTTTTAGCTTATTTGCATGCTTGTGCTTTAGATCCACCATGTGCTTGTGTTGCTTGATTTGATTGGTTGATTTGTAGCCGGATCTATATGTTAATGTTCATGAGCTTGATGATGCTAATTAACGTGAATTAATCCACTTATTTCATGCTTAATTGATTGCTGGTCTGGTGTGGAATTATTTGAATAAGCTGGTTTGAGCTGATTTTCTGCAGGAAATTGTTTTTTTTTTCCAGTGTTAACCGCTTAACGCTTTGGTTATCCGGTTAACGCACCTGTTTTCTGTGTAAATTGTTGCAGGTTTGGATTGGTTAACTAGTTAACGCTTTGGTTAACCGGTTAACACTGATGTAGAATGTCATATTTGAGCTGTTTTGGGCTTGTTTGATCCCCTTACATGTTTTAATTTCCATGGATCATTGTATGATCATTGAATATGATTGTTTAGGGTGATTTTCTTGCTGGTTGATGCATGCTTCATGTACTCGACACGTAAATTCTTGTATGTGCAAAGTTTGGCATGTTTGGTTAACTTGGTTTTCTAGAACTTTGAGCATGCTAATTCCATGAGTTTTGTTGATGAACATGTGCTGGATTTTGCTAACACTTGCAGGGGCTTATGGTAAGAGAAGTGTTGATGTTTATCCACATTTCAACTCTTCATCTTTCTTTTTGAAGTTGCTTTCTCTTTGTGTTTTGGATGTGCCTTATGCCATCATGTGTTTCATCTTTTTTCCTCCCCCTTTAGGAGTAACTTATCTCCTTTAGAGGAGTAAGTTGCTTGCTAGCTTTCTTCTCTTCTCTTTTGCTTCTCTTCTGGTTCTTCTTTTCTCTTAGGATAGTTGAAACCTCACTAACCTTAGGACCACCTTTTGCATGCTAATATTAGGTTTAGTCTTTCCCCATTAGACTTTTTCCTTTTTTGCTCCTTTGGTTCTTTCTCTTCTCATCTCAAAACAAAACCTAAAAAACATTAATAAAGAAAGAAGTGACTTCTTGTGTAATAGCCTTATTCCATGGGGCCTATGTATTCATTTCATCTTGGAATAGTGCATTTGTCTAGCATGTGTCATACCCCAAAATTGTCCTACCCTCTTCATGTTTTTTATCTCTAAAGGATCATTTGGCCCATGGCCATGATCTTCTACGAGTTAGGCCGTGAATTTGTAACGATGCTCATTATGATTAGCAAGTTTAGGTGTATTCACACTTTTGGCTTAGTCAAGATGTTAAAGAGGGCTTAAAGATACATTTGTGAAAGTGTTGGTCATATGTGGAAACAATTTTGGTATTGGTCATGTTTGAGAATAAATGTTGTCCATTAGAATGCTCAAAATACTACCTTATTGAAATTTAATTTCCATGAAGGTCTAAAAGGAAAAGGACGTTAACATTGATTCATTTCAAGTTTTAAACTTGGAATTGCATCTCATGGTTATTTCTTTGGAAAAACAGAAATGCGATGTTCATAAAAAGAAAACATGAGGTATATGGTTGGAGTGCTACGCTTCAAAGAAATTTGTATAACGTGTGTGATCGATAATGCTTTGCAAGAAGTACAAGTTCCAATTAACAATCAAGCCCATTGGCATCTTGAAGATAAATCGGTTAGCATCGCATTAGGAAGGGTTAAATTTCATCCAAGTTGCGAATTTCACAAATTATTACACCAAGATGGATCTATCGAGACAAGGTTTTAGAATAAGTTTTAAAATATAAATTCACAAAAAAATCTCATTGCAAGATCAAAAGAGTGATATCAAATATCCGATTACAAAATGGAAAACTTCATTGATTAGTTTCACAAGTTACAGTTATACAAGAGTGCATGAATCAACACAAAAAAAAGTACATCTAAATACAAGTTTCTATTAAGAAAAATCTCTTGCAAATGCTACAATTTGTTTGAGTTTAATGGATGCAAAGACTTTTTGCAATGATGTTACAATTCACGCCAGTTTCCCAAATTACAAAAGAGTATAAGCTGCAAGTGAAATAAAAAAAAAATTAATTAAAGGTCATCCCAATTCTGGTGCACTAGCAGTCTCCATCTGTTCCAAAATATGGTTTCCATGCTGTATTCCATACCACTATCTTCATGCCAAGCCTCCATGTCTGAATTGTTTATGTCAAACTCCAAAGTCTTCATAAGCCAATGTCCAAACATGTTACTAGCTTGCTTTAATGGATATCCATAAATTGAGAATTATCACAAAAATTAGAAATGATGGAAAATAGAACAAGGTGAAACCAGGACAAAAGAAATTCATCATTGATCCGCGTGTCGCGCACAGATTAAAAACGAGTAATTTTTGAAAACGTAGTATAGCGACAATGACTCGAATCGTCTCACAAGGATTCTTGATATTATTAACTAACAATAGTAACGATTTATGGGGTGTTTTTGATTTTGATTCAAAACGGAAGAAAAAGAAATTAAAATAAAAAGTGATTATCGAATAAGGTAAAACGGCTAATCCTACTGATTTGGGTTCCGACTTATCATCGGTTATTATAGTTTCAACCTCCTAAGCGGATTATCTATTCCTATTTGATTATAAAACTCATTGACAAGCACAACTGGTTTTATTTGATGTATGTTCCTATTATCTGAATTAAGCAAACAGATTTAAGCTCTCGTGAATTAAGTAAACACGATTTGATCAAACACGCTAACGAATTAAGCAAACGCTAACGTGATTACGGTCAAGGATCATACAACAATCAACTTAAATCAACATTAATATATGATAATCGAATTAAGCAAACAATGATCACATAACAACATTGAAAGGAATAGAATTTGGATTGAAAATTATAATAACCTCAAAGTATGATGAAACCTGTAATCGGCAGGATTTTGCCTTCGGATTAGTTATCCATGAATCGTAAAGCAAAACAAAATTCGTAAAAAAAAATGTGTAAAAGAGCAGTTGCGGCTGCTAGGTTAAATAGAAAAACCTAAAAAACCCGTTTACAACCCAACTGGGTCAAATACATTACCCAGGCCCAATTCTAAATGACCCGTAACTAAATAAAACTAATGCAGCAGCTTCAAACGAAATTCTGGAAACTATGACTCCGAATCTGACTTTGACTCCAACACGAAAGTTGTAGCTCTCTCTCTTAGCTTTCCGTCGACTGGTAGAACGCCTCAATCAGATTCCTGGAACTCCGGTTATGATCATTTCCGTAAAAGCTGTTAAAGCTGAAAATTAAATACGAAAATTAAATTAAGCCAAAAATAAAGTAAATTAGAAAAACAAATTAAAATATAAAAATAAACAAAGAAAACCAAAGAAATACTTAAGTGCAAACATGGTATAATGTGCATTAAAATGCACTGATCAAATTCCCCCACACTTGAACTTTTGCACTCCGAGCAAAAATAAACTCAAGACTCAAGAAACACAACATCATTCAGATACTCATTCTAGGCTACAAACTCTTCTTCGATTAAGATAACATCGATAGGTACTAATCTTACACACTAAGGATATCGTAAGAACACAAATCCACAATTGTGCGGTCATAAGCCTCCGTCATATACAAACCATTTTGAATCATGTTATTATGCCTAAGCCTAACTTACTCATCCTCCCTTTTGCTCTCTTTCATTCTAGTGCAATCACATTAAGCCCGTTATCTATTCATACACATGGTAAATAAGCCTGTTAGTGATAATGATCCATACTTGACAATATTTTAAAGTTACTTTAGTAACAACAATTATTATTATCATTATTTTCTTAAGTTTTCACATCCGTTAGGCTAAATGACCGGGTGAGGGTCACCTAACTTAAAAGGCGGATTCCTATTCAGATTTCTTTTTAAGCGCAAGATCATTCACTTATTTGCATCAGCTTAATTACTTAGTGTTTGATTTCTAGATGGTGCTGACTGCTTGATAAACTACTTAAGAGATATTAAAGGATGAGAACTCAAGGCTATGGCATAACAAGTATTCAAAAAAAAAATTCATATTCAGGAGATTTAAGGTGTTAAAAAGATACCGATCTTGTGAACTTTTCCCAAGTCTCCACAACTAACCTCAAAACAATCTATAGCCTAAAACTTTCGGAAAAAATGCCTAGTGTTTCTAAAACAAAACAAACAAAAACAAAACAAAAACAAAGAAAATAAATTATTCCCTCCCCCACAATTAAAACAAGCATTGTCCTCAATGAAAGGACGTAAATATAAAATAAGAGGGAGAGAAAGGAAAGAATACACCCGAGTAGTCAAGGTGGATATGTGATCACATAAGCCGCATTTCCTAAAGAGAGCTCTTCTACAGTCTCTTCTTCAAAAGTGGGGATCTCATAGAGTAGCTTTAGGTAGTATCCGTTAATATTGAAGTTTTTATTAGTGCCTTCGCCTTTTATTCCAGGATCAAAGAAGAATCTTTGATAAGTAAAAGTGTTGAATGTGAACATGATAGTGATCTCCTTTTCAACAACTTTAAGAATCAAAGGATTAAGGGGATTTCTCGCTACTTTTATTCCATCTTCAATTGAGATCCTATGCATACTCATGAATGGGCTAATATCACAAGTGTAAACCAAATTCCATCCAATTCCCTTCTTATGTTCCTGTAATGATTTCTCTTCCTGCACAAATTCAAATAAATTATTAGGAAGTGGCTTCAGCTCTAAAGAGGGTGATTTCTAGATGGATGGTTTGTTTTGGGAAGCCGAGGTGTCAAGAGCTTCATTGACATGAAAAAATTTATTTGCAACCTCATTTGCAGTAAGAATATCAACTTGCAAGGCAACCTCAATTTCAGCACAAACAGAGCAAATTTTAGTGTCAGTACAAACATCACAAGAGTAAACATCATTAAAATCAGACAATGATGGAAAATCAGCTGCAAAAAAATTAATACAAGTATCATCAACAGTTTTAGAAGGCAACTCTATTTGAAAAATAGAATGTTCTTCCGAAGGTTGTTGGTTTGATCCTTGAGCTTGCTGCATAGCATTCACCGAAGTGGTAAGTTGATCAAGCTGTGTTTGCAAAGCCTGAAGACTATAATCTGTTTGTTGCTGAAACTGGAGACTATTTGCAGCAATTTGCTTGACAAGGTCCTCTAGTGAAGGTTCGGAAGGTGCAGAGTACACAACCTGAAATTCATTCATATGCTTATGTGGATCCTCACCTGCAAAACCATTAAAACTTGGCAACAAGTGTGTTAAACCAAATTTCAATTCGAAAGGTGCATCAACAACATCAGGATATTCAATACATAAAGCATTATAATTCACAAGTGCAGCCAGTTCTCTCAGAGTTCTTTGATCAATCATGATATGATTATAAATTTCAACACAGTATCAAATAAAATCAATACAGATTTAAAAAGAATGGAAAAAAAGAAAAGTGATTAAAATAAAATCTAAAAAATATAAAAATAACGCTAAAAATCTAATTAAATCAATTAAAGCTCGCACAAAAAATTTCAGATTTTATTGAAAACATGAAAAGAGAAAATAAATCAAATAAAATAGAAAAACGCAAAATTTGCGATTTTGAGGGTCGAAATCTTTTAGAATTGTATTCTAAAAGAGTATTGTTCTTCGATTTATTTCTGATTTTCTGGAAAAAAATCGGAGTAAATCGAAACAGTAGCTTCCAACTTACCTGAAAGGCTGGAAAACTTATCACTATAATGGAACCGGTATTACAACCCTGAAAATCAACAAACACAACAAAAAAAAGAAAAAAAACTAGCAAGAAAACTATACCTATGACTATAAAATCAGTTAATAACAACAAGAATCCTCGGCAACGGCGCCAATTTGATCCGCGTGTCGCGCACGGATCGAAAACGAGTAATTTTTTAAAACGTAGTATAGCGACAATGACTCGAATCGTCTCACAAGGATTCTTGATATTATTAACTAACAATAGTAACGATTTATGTGGTGTTTTCGATTTTGATTCAAAACGGAAGAAAAAGCAATTAAAATAAAAAGTGATTATCGAATAAGGTAAAATGGATAATCCTATTGATTTGGGTTCCGACTTATCATCGGTTATTATAGTTTCAACCTCCTAAGCGGATTATCTATTCCTATTTGATTATAAAACTTATTGACAAGCACAACTGGTTTTATTTGATGTATGTTCCTATTATCTGAATTAAGCAAACAGATTTAAGCTCTCGTGAATTAAGCAAACACGATTTGATCAAACACGCTAACGAATTAAGCAAACGCTAACGTGACTACGGTCAAGGATCATACAAAAATCAAATTAAATCAACACTAATATATGATAATCGAATTAAGCAAACAATGATCACATAACAACATTGAAAGGAATAGAATTTGGATTGAAAATTATAATAACCTCAAAGTATGATGGAACCTGTAATCGGCAGGATTTTGCCTTCGGATTAGTTATCCATGAATCGTAAAGCAAAACAAAATTCGTAAAAAAAAATGTGTAAAAGAGCAGTTGCGGCTGCTAGGTTAAATAGAAAAACCTAAAAAACCCGTTTACAACCCAACTGGGTCAAATACATTACCCAGGCCCAATTCTAAATGACCTGAAACTAAATAAAACTAATGCAGCAGCTTCAAACGAAATTCTGGAAAATATGACTCCGAATCTGACTTTGACTCAACACGAAAGTTATAGCTCTCTCTCTTAGCTTTCCGTCGACTGGTAGAACGCCTCAATCAGATTCTTTGAACTCCGGTTATGATCATTTCCGTAAAAGCTGTTAAAGCTAAAGATTAAGTACGAAAATTAAATTAAGCCAAAAATAAAGTAAATTAGAAAAACAAATTAAAATATAAAAATAAACAAAGAAAACCAAAGAAATACTTAAGTGCAAACATGGTAGAATGTGCATTAAAATGCACTGATCAATCATCTTACCATCTCACATGCTATTGCCACACAAGAAAAAAAAACGAAAAAAATAAGGTGGTAATATCAACAAGTTTGGATGCTACCGGGTGATATCAATGTATCCCTTTAAGTCATATCATGAACACAAACCAATGAATGAGCTTCGGCAAGAAGATGAGCTCAGATGAAACATAAGTTAAATAAGAAAGCCTCACCCAATGTTTTTTCATATACCACCTTCAAGCCATCATAGTTTGTACCTTGATCCATACGACATCCTTTAAAACTCAATGGGCAATGCATAAGCACCAGTTCTACCATCTGCAATGATCATCAATCACTTGTTTTATCTTTGACAATTTGAATCACCATGTTTCCAGAAATGCTATTCTGCTAGCCTTCATACGTTTCCTCATACGAAATTCAGCCGGAGATGAACCTGCGAAGCAAAGGAGACCATGACATTAATAAAGACACAAGTCCAAGTTCTGTACCAACATATCCATACCATTAACTTAGTTTAGAATCCAAAATCCACCTTCATGCTTCGCTAAGTTGCTATTCTGCATCAGTACACAAGATCTCCAATGTTGCTTTCCCATCAGGCTTCATGGCATTGAGATGACATAGCAAATCTGCAATGGTTACTCCAATACGTCAGCCAGGCAAGAAAAATAAGAGTGGTGCTACAAATACTTCAACAACATGTAAAAAAAAAAACAAGAAGAGACATCAGGCAATGATGCAACCATGTTTTCAAGACAATACAGAAATGTGTTTGCAAAGGCTCATCAATAACAGTCTGTCTTCATACTTTGCCTATGTTCATTCAAGATACCATCATTAGGCTACAAAAAAAGAAACATCAAGGAAGCATAGGAAACAAATCAGAGGAGCAAACAATTGAAGGTCATGACAACCTTGTGCCAACCTTGTTCAAAACAGGATCCATAACACCATCAATGGCCAACCTGTTAAAGACATCTAGTCATGATTCAGGAATTATTGAGAGGACATTTGAAGAAGGACAAGATAGTGTTTGTAGAGAAAAAAAAACAACATACATCATCAAGCCAAGCCATTGATACAAAGTACCAGGACCAAGTTGCATAATAAGATCACCATGGCAAAACAAATGCCAGCACAGTTGCAATGATTTCCCAAGGCTCCAAACCTACAACCTGCACACACAAAAAGGGCAAAAGCATGAAAACGGTGTCAGCAATAAAGGTCAACATTAGAATTCAAATAATTCCAGGGTGGTAAAAAGGTTAGAGCTCATTTTTTATCAGGGGACCGCATTCTGGAAACTTTCTCAAGACTCACTACAGACAAAAACGAAAACAATGACTCACCATGGTGAGGTCCCCACAAAATCCTTCTGCACAATCCAATTCTAACGGCTTGATTCACAGCTCACGGAAATCTCACACAGAATTTCGTTTTCTTTTCTCTCTCACACATATAAGCTCCCGAGTTCACCTATAAAAAGCGGAAATCATTAGCAATCAAGGGAGACAAAAATTTCATACCGAAACTCTGCAAAAAAATTAATCCTTATAACCCTAATACTAAAGCTCAAGCATACTTTATTCACCTCTGATTTTCGCATTGGAAATTAGAGGTTGAAGAGCTAAAGCCCTCAGTCGTACACGAAGGACAACAGAGCAATAGAGACGTGAGAAAAGAGATAGAACTCGAGAAAGTCACACCTTCTTACCTCATATTCATCGTTCACGATTCGGTAGTTCTCTTCTTCCCTTTGCGCTCTTTAATATAACTTGTTTGATACTTGTGGTTGATGATTACTTGCTTTCCTTTGTTGTGTTCTTGAAATTGCATTTGGCATTTGATTCGTACGGTCGATGAAAATACGATGAAGTTTCGTTCTTCTTTCTTTTGAGAAAACAGAAGCCGAGTATTGAGATATGAAGGTATTGGAAAAGGGGTTAGGGTTTTCACCATTTGAGGATTGTGTTTGCGCTTCTGAGAGTTTGATGAGGCGATGAAGGTTTGGTGTCTTTAGATGACCTAAACTGAGTTGAGTTAGAGATGAAGAACACTGAGGAAGTGAAGAGGCTGAATTGTTTTTTTTTCGAGTTCTATTTTTATTAAAAGTTTGAGAATCTTCACCGTTTTTATTATTATTTCAAAAGCCATTAATTAATGTTTTCATCCTTTCCCAAGTATGATGCTGCCACTGCCCAATGACCCTTGCTGACACAAGTGTCGGCAACTCTTTAGTTGCCTTGACCGAAAATCAAGAAATGGATAGGGTTTTCCAAAAACTGGCTTTGTGTGCTTCATCTTATGGTATACATTAGATCATCACCGTAGATTAAGGTCCACAACTTGACTCCATTCTAGATCAACATTTCAGATCTTTCTTAGGGTCAACAGGTTGACCAGGTCTATACTATATACCTCTCCTGCGTTTTTTTCTTAATGCTGGGCTTACTTGTTTCTGTTTTTGACACCCCTGATTTTCTTATCTAACCCTAGTCCACTTTTACACCTTTTTATCTAAAAAAAACAAAGTGAAAAAAAATACAAAACTTATTTTATTTTATATTTTAATAAGTTTGTTTAATTAAATTAATTAGCTTATAATTAATTTATTTAAATAACGTTGCTTAAATTAATTAATTAGGTATCCTTTTATATTCAAAAATCTCAAAAGAAAGAAACAAAAAAAATCTCTTAACTATTTTGTTAAAATTTTAATTTCTTTCTTATCATGTGATTAATTTCTATTTCGATTAAGAAAAAACCAAAAATATTTTTATTGATTAATTATCTTAAAAAAGTTTTATTTAATTTGATTAATTAATTTGTTAATTAATCCAATTAAAATTTTCTATTTATTTTGATTAATTAATCTTTCACCTTTGCTCGATTATGTGTGCGATGAATGTATGCGTATGCTCGATCCTCTTTGCTTGTGACTTGATATAATGCTTACTTGTGTGATTACTTTTGCATTTTGACGATAAATTGCTAATTAAAATACGAACGCACACTAAGATTAATCATTTTAAAAGATAAGCGAAATCTTTGGTCCAACGCCAAGTGAATATCAATACACACTTCACTTCATACACACACGTAAGTCGATCATTCCTTGATCGCCATCTGCACTACTTTGCACCTTACCCCTTTAGCAATATTTTCCAACTTAACGAATCAGCGCATCGCGTTTGTTTTCCATAGCTAGTCTTAGTTTAGTTCCTCACTCTTGCGAGCTGAGCGCATTGTGCCTCGCTAACTAACCAGATAAATAAACTTCCATTTGCATTCACCTCAAACTTCAAAAAACCAAAATGTTACTTTTTAGATCCAAACCCTTGATCCGACATCAGACGGTCATAGGAAATAAACATCCTAATAATACGAGAAGAAGTTGTACGCCACGAGCCTTAAGCGGTAGAAAGGAGGATAATGAGCTCTCGTTACTCGCTCCGATTATTTCGACACAAGATGCTCGTCTTGTTGGACGGAATAAACTATCCATAGTCTTTAGTGCAATTCGACTCCTAAATCCTTTCATCGAAGAAAGGTAATAAAACAAACACCAATCACCCGAAGTTGGCCGAACTACGAAGCTCTGACTTTCCATTGCACAAGGGAATACGTAGGCACGAGGATCTCAATCCTTGCCGAGCCCCTAGGATCAATAAACCAGTTAGTTTAGCAAGTAATTCTTAAGCATAGACATCCCTTTGCGCGTGACAACTTAGATGTTTCCCATCGAGTACGATGGATGTAGGGGGTGCTAATACCTCCCCCCTACATAACCGACTTCCGAACCCCGACAACGGTTTGCGATGACCTTGTTTTATCCCTTCTTGATGGTTTTATCTATAGTTACCATTTCCCTCTTTGGGAATAAATAAAATTAGGTGGCGACTCTCATGTCAGCCCAGCCGCGACCGCGTTCGCGAGGATCGTATTTTTCGAGGTACGACAGCTGGCGACTCTGCTGGGGACTGGTTCACTCCTATGCAAGTCGAGCCTAGTCTAGGTTTCCACGCTTGTTTGGATGTTTGCTTATGTGTTACTTGTTTATCGCTTTCTTTATCGCTTTACATTTTATATCCTTATTGTGGATCTTTGGTACTGGAATGATACTTTGATCAAAACAACTTGAGGGAAAGGCTCTATACCCGGGTCTATGAGTGTAAACATAAGTTAGCGAGGTTATGTAGTATGGGCTCCCGAGGGAACCTCTCTCGTGGGTTGTCGATACGAAAACCTCACTCGGAGTAGATTTTAATGAGAATACTGACAACCGTCAAGCTCTTGGCGTGTGTGCTCAGTTGTTTTCATTAGAGTCATTGACTCTGAGGACCTTTAGAACCATTCTGGTTAAAACATCGGTTGATGGTTGCGTAGTATGGGGCACCAGGGTTCGCCCTTGCGTGGCTCGATACGAAGACCTCACCTGGAATAGACTTACTCAATGGAGTTGATTGACTGTCAAGAATATATAAAACTGACACGTGCATCAAACAATTGAGAAAGTTCCATAACTCCAGGACTTTGTTTTAAACCTCGTGTCGATGATCGCGTAGTATGGGGCACCAAGAGATTTCCCTCTCACGTGGCTCGATATGAAGATCTCACCTAAAATAGATTCATATGGTGGAGTCAATTAACCGTCATATTGATGGCGTGTGTGATGAACATCCATATGAATTATTAACTTTGGGGTCCCTAAAACTGTAGAGGTCACCCAGTGAGGTCCTTGTGAGGAGAGTAATCAAAGTATCTTCCATCCGTATCATTTGCTTCCGGAGCATTTCATTTTGGATTTACCCATTCATTATTGCATACATTCATTCATAAAGGTGATACAGAGCTCTCAGTTTCTTATATTTATTGCAGATTTGAGGTATTTGTCAAAGCAATCATGATGAATCAAATTCCCAAGAAAAGCACGTACAGTTTCAAGTTCTTGGAACCAAAGATTGACACACTACTTGCCTTGAGATCTAAGATCACACCTATCAAACACAACAACTTTCAGGCTCGCTTCGGAAAAATCCTAAGTATACTAGACGAAACCACTAATCTTGATGCTCTTAGTGCTCTCGCCCAATATTACGACATTCAACTTCGGTGCTTCACTTTCCCGGATTTCCAGATTGCTCCTACTTTGGAGGAGTTCGTGTTGCTTGTGGGCCTTCGTATTAGGGACCGCAATCCTTTCCCAAAGCTGGAAGAAGAAGTCACCATGACTAAGTTAGCTGCTGTGTTGGGACTTCCTGCAAGTTTGTTAGTGGATAACAAGTCAGACAAAGAAGGATTCACGAGACTGTTCTTAGAAAAGCAAGCCTGGCAATATGCTGAAAAAGGAAACTGGTCCTCCTGCGGAGCCATCCTAGCTCTTCTTGTATATGGGATCGTGTTGTTCCCGAAGTCAGATAAGTTTGTCGACTGTTCTGCCATAGAGATTTTCATGACAGGAAACCCAGTTCCGTTCTTATTGGCAGATTTCTATCATACTTTCCATACCCGACATACAAAGAGGGGAGGTGTGTTTCTTTGTTGCGCTCCGCTGTTGTACATGTGGATGAAAATGCACATGCCTAAGGAGGGTTACTTTGTGTCCAGGCATTTGTCGTGGCCTCACAGATTTGCTTCGCTTAGGGATAATGACATCACATGGTACTTAAGAGACTGGAAGATTGGGGGTGTTGTGCTTAGATGTGGAAACTTCCTTAATGTCCCTCTGATAGGAAATCATGGTTGCATAAACTACAACCCGGTGCTGCTCAAGAGACAACTTGGGCTCCCTATGAAGGCTCCTCTCGAGGAAAGGCATTTGATACCTTTTGTTGTTGATAACCCATCTAAGGAGGAGTTAAAGAAACTCAAGGAGGCTTGGAAGAAGATCGTTACGAGTGACCCTAGTGTCCGCAAGAATATCGCTGTGAAAGAACCTTATGTCTTGTGGGTAAAAGAAAGAGCTTGTATTGTTAATATCCCTTTCTTCCTTGATCCAATAGCTTTCCCACCTCTTCCTGAGAAAGCACCATTATTACCGGAAGATGTAGATGAGCTCAACGAAAGGATCAAAGGTTTAGAATTGGAGAACGAACGCATGCGGATCGAACTCCTTCGAACCAAAGGAAAACAAGAGGTCTGGGAGGAGAAAAGTAAAAAGATGACAGAAAGGGTGGAAAGCAGTAACAAAAGATTCATAATAGAAGAAGATAAGAGAGAGCATTGTCTGGGTGCTCTTTATGGAGCTAACATGGATCTAGATTATCGTAAAGAGCAATTGAGAAGGGCTGAAGCTCGAATTATCAATTTACAGAAAGACATGGAAGCGTGTCTTAAGAACAAGAAGGAGGATAGAACCACCTTGGAAGCGAAGATCAAGAGTATAGAGGATTCTCTTAAAAAAGAAGAAGACAAACTAGCAGCAGAAAAGTTGGAAAAGGAGAGTTATCAGCGAAAGTACGACCGTGAGAAATTTCAACATGAGCAAGTTGTGGAACAAATTGACTACCTGAGGTCTCAGAAGGCTTATCAAGACTTGGAGGATACTTGCATTCAATGGATGAACAAGTGTCAGGATGCTGAAGCGGCCATAGGCGAAAGAGATGTTGCAATTGCAAATCTCCAAGCTTTGTATGAAGAGTGGAAGCAGAAGTTTGTAAACCTGACTAGCATGCTGAACCTGGCAAGTCAAGACCTCCCAGAGAAGCTTGAAGATGTAGATCGAGTTATGTGCCCAGAAAACACACCTGAAGAAGTCTACAGGTGTGTGAAGGTTTGCAAAAGAATCATCAAGGAGCTTACCACAAATCTAGTAGCAGTCCGCAAAGCTCAAGGGGTCATTTTCAGGGTTGCACCGTAGTTTATGTTCAAGAAAGTTGTTGTTATCTTTTTGCGTTGTAATATGAAAACTCGTGGAATCTCTAGTGTACTTGTTTGAATCAAATGAATGAAAATTGGTTCTTTTGATTTTAGATCTTGTCTTGTTTGAAATGATAAACACGTTAAATATCTTTGGTAATAAATTGATAAGACAACTGAGAGCTTTGTAATCAAACATATGCATTCATACGCTTATTTTCATAACAAAAAAAACAAAAAAAACTCACATAGTCTTCCTTCCACAGAAAAACTGACTTTCCGGATTTTCCGACGGAGGTACGAGACTAGAAATACCTACAAAATGACTTTGGAGCAAATCCAAGAGGAGAAGAACGCTATGAGGTCTGATATTGATTTACTCAAAGGAAAGCTAGACCAAATCCTCGACGTCATCACTATGGCCAAGAGAGAAGAAGAAGCTGAGAAACTCGCTAGACAAGCCGGCACTTCGGGGACTGCCAAAGAGAACTTTAATCTTACTAGGGAAAATCCACCCAACTTACCATCTTTAGCAGCTCACCATGGGTCATTTAAGGACATGGATGAGCAGTCTGATGTTTTTTATGCGGACCCACTGGTTCACCATACTGAAGCTCTTCTCGAGCCAGTAGCAGAGAGGTTGCGCTCAATGGAGGAGAAGCTTAAGGCAATGGATATTAAGACCATTCCGGGTCTAGATGCTGAGGAGACGTGTCTTGTGCCAGGATTAGTAATCCCGCATAAGTTCAAGGCTCCGGACTTTCCCGATAAGTATAAAGGGAACAGTTGTCCTCACACTCATCTTCGGGCTTACTGCAGAAAGATGGCTTTGTATGCTAGGAACGACCAGCTCCTAATTCATTATTTCCAGGATAGCCTGTCCGGGGTATCATTGGAGTGGTACGTC
Organism: Lathyrus aphaca; assembly: GCA_963966055.1. Lineage (NCBI taxonomy): Eukaryota > Viridiplantae > Streptophyta > Magnoliopsida > Fabales > Fabaceae > Lathyrus > Lathyrus aphaca. The sequence goes on along the minus strand of OZ014519.1, from coordinate 286,191,617 downwards.
CAGTTGGAAAGAGGCCGAGTCAAAACATGGAATGACCTCTCTCGTGCATTCCTTGACCATTACCAGTACAATTTTGATCTTGCACCCAATCGCACTCAACTGCAAGACATGACCCAACGTAACAACGAGTCGTTCAAAGAATACGCACAAAGGTGGAGAGAACTTGCTGCACGGGTTCAGCCGCCATTACTTCCTAAAGAGTTAACAAACATGTTTTTAAATACACTGGAGGACAAATATATGGACCGAATTATGGGAGCTAGTTTTCCTAGTTTCTCTGAAATCGTGTCTATAGGAGAAAGGATTGAGAGCCAGCTGAAGAAGGGCAAAGGAGCAGCCACTTCTACAAATGTTGGCAAGAAACCTTACCCTAATTTCCAAAAGAAGAGGGAAGGAGAAGCCAATGCTATTATGAGAGGAAGAGTCAGCTTTCCGTACAATATGTCCTATGGGCATGTGGCTAATATTGCATCAGCTCCCTATCCACCACAGGCTCAACAACACCAACAATATCAGCAGGCTCCTGCACAACAGCCCAATCAGCAATACAGACGAAATGGTCCAGCGCAGAGGCAGCCTAGACCAAGAAGGCACATTGATCCAGTCCCCATGCCTTACAGAGATATCTTTAATCAGCTGAACCAACACAGACAACTGACTTTGAGGGATTTAAGACCAGCCACCTTCCCTTATCCTCCAAACTACGATGCTAACGCCACCTGCGAGTTCCACAAAGGTGCGCCTGGACATACTATAGACAAATGTTATGCATTTCAAAATCACGTGCAGGATTTGGTGGAGTCAAAGGATCTAACTTTTACTCTAAGAGGCCCAAATGTCAAAACCAACCCCATGCCACCTGTCGCTCCCACCTGATGACACATGGCCAAAAGGGGTACAGACGCGAACAGTCGGCGAAAGGAGAGAGAACACACAAGGGTGAACTGAGAAGAAAAGAGTCGCCAGCTAGGCATTTTTATCCCGAAGGAAAGGTAATGCTGCATAAACCTAAGAAAGGATGGATAAGACGGTCGCGAACCAGAGAGACTGAGAAAGGGGGTTGGTTACAACCTGGGAAGGTATTAGCACCCAGATTGTCCGCCGTACTCGACGGGATCCATGCTTAAAAGATTTGTATTTTAAAGGGGTAGTGTCTGTGCAATCTGTGTATATCAAGGCTGGAAAGAATGCAAGTGTCAGTGCAAAAGGAAATGTGAAGTGTATAAGTGAAGTGTCAGTGTAAGAACAAGAGTGGAATGCTCAAGACTATGAGGCTTAAAGAATAATGCTGAAAAAAGGGGGAATATACAGAGAATTTTGTTCGATAACTGTTAAATTATGCATACGTATCCTCTCATGCAATGAGGAAGTCAGAACACCGTAGTTCGACTCAAAGAGACTGGAAGATAAATTGACTTGTAAACTGCCTACTTGTCTATGCTCAAGTGTATGACCTGTCTGGCTCAGGTGCAAACTGTCTTGCATTAGACGGAAGAAGCAAGTTCTCGTTTGTGAGTGAATGAGATGAGAAAAGAATCCCGAAGGAGACGATTATTGTTTGTTTTTTGGTGTTTTCAGTCTTTTATTGCTTTTGGGAGTTTGTCATAGGAAAATGAGCTTAAGCCTAAACCAAGGGTTAGTAAACTCATCACATCCTCCCTCTGATTAGGGGTAATGAGAATACCTTAAGCATGAAGTAAACACCTCACACTTAATCACCATGGTGTAGGATTAAGATCATTAACCTACTTGTATTTAATTAGATGTTTTTGTTGTTTTTGTTTAGTGTTGAGTAATGAGTTTAAGCCATAATCAAGGATTTAATCGACTCATTACACCATCCTAATAGAAGGATAATAGATGAGAACACTTAAGCTGAGGAAGGCTCCTCAACTTAATCCATGATTAGGGATTAACCTCATGACAAAACAAAGCCTTTATTAAATGGATTTTAATTAATGATAAGATGAAGAAGTGATTTTTATAGTTTGTAAGACAACTTGAGGGGGACTTGTCCATTAACACTAGGGTTAGTCCTTCTTAACCAATTAAGGAAGAATTAGAACCCTGATGCAAGGCCCAAGTTACAAGCTTGATGTCTTAATGGTTATTAAATGGATTGATTAAAGGGTTTAAACACATTAAGGGTTTAACACTTAGGATTAAAGTTATACACTCCATCCTAATAGAAGGATGCAGGCATAAGCTTAATCACAAAGCCTTTAACCCTTTAGGGTTTAGTCCTTGATTATGAGATGAGAAGAGAAGACTCAAAGATTGACACAAAGGTAAAACTAATTGGGAGACTAATCAAGACCCTAATTGTTATCATGCTTATTTGTTCCTAGGGTTAATGAGGCTTGCAAGAAGATCTTCAGAGAAACCACCAGGAAGGAAGTAGATGAAAGGAGGAAGAAGCAGAGAGGAGCAAGACAACTTACTTCACTTAAGAAGATAAGTTGCTTGAGGAAAGAAAGAGGGGAGGGAGCATGAATGAGAAAGCTCACTCTAATACAAATATAAAAATGCAGCAAGGATGCAAGAGAGAGATGAGAAGAGATTGTGAGAAGTGAAGGCAAATTCACTTCTCAAAACAACTTACCACCTGAAAAGTTAGCAAAAGGAATGAAATGTAATGCAAATGAGATGAAATGTCATGATGCAAACCAAAGTCAGAAGCATAAACATGATTTCAATGATGCTAAGAGATGATGCAAACACATGGCATGAGTTGTGGATGATCATACAAGGATGAGGATGCAAATGAAGCATGCTTTGAACCATGGAAGTTCATGAAAGTTTAAGAAATGGAATGGACATACAACATGGCAAATGAAAGATGCAATGATCAAACATGATTCTAATATGTCCTAAGATGTCTTATGAATCATGTGGATGCACAAAATGTCATGGAAAGTTCTTAAATGCAAGCAAATGAGGGATGGATGCAAAGGAAGGCACAAATTAGGGTTTACATACAACATGCAATGCAAAAATTCAAAACCAGAAGCAAATGACAAGATAAAAAATTGAAAATGGGATCAAAGGTACCCTAACCCTACACAAGTTCACTGCCCAAAGGAGGGGACCTAACTCTTAACCTAGTGAAAGTTATGAATTTTCTAAGTCAATTAGGGTTTTGGGATACCTCTCAATGAAAAATACCAAACAAATTGAAAATTAAATATGAATTCAAACCAATTTTACCCTAGAAACTACATGATGTGAAGGATGCAATGCAAGAAGAACCATCATCAAACTCCTCATGGTTAGGCAGAATGAATTTTTCTAAGTTTGAACAAAAATAATGCCTTTAAATGAATTTAATTCCAATGAAAAAGGTCAAAATAGTTCAAGAACCAAAAAGAAATTTGTTTTGAGAGTTTGATAATGTTTCTAAATGTTTTAAAATGCAATGTGAATTTTTTGGTGATTTTTAAATACCTAAATGCATTTTTAATTAATTAATTTTCATTAACTAATTAAAAATAAACATTTAAATGATTTAAAAATAATTTTTAATGCAAAAAATAAAAATAAAAATATTTTTGGGTTCTGAAAATTAATGAAATGCTTGACAAAAAAAATCAGAATTTTTAAATATGTTTTACTATTTTTAATAATTCGTAGAAGTTAAATATAAAATAAATGAAATAAAAATGAAATTATGAGAAGTCAACAGATCTAATGGCTGGCATTCAAATGGTTTTGGAGGGAGTTGACTGGCGCCAGATCCTGTGGCCCAGATTCAAACTGGCTGGATTTGAATTAAACCTAATTAATTAATTTAATAAATCAGGATTAGGGTTTTAATGAGGGATCTGGGCCACTCATTCACGCGCGGGTCAACCCAAGTCAAAGGAATCTATGGCTCACATTCAAACTGAGCCCTAATCACAATTAATGCACTAATGACCTTCAGGTGGCCGGAAATGACCTCCGGTCATCTTCTCCGGCCACACCTCCCCTGAGATTTTGCTATCACTCTCCCCAAGCTTCTAAAACTTAATCTTTCTGCCAAGAATCCAACCCCATGCATCACTCAACAAGAATCACTCACTAAAACAAATTTATTTCACATATTCAAGCTGAGTCGAAGCAAATTAGTTCTAGGTCAAAAAATTTCAGAGAGCTCATACATGCTTAATACTTGACTATTTTCAAAACCAAACACATAAGCATCATCAGTGAATCATGGAGAATCAATTAGTAACTTAAAAATAAGTTTCTGGAAAAATTGTTTTTGAGCTCACCTGAACTGGAGCTTTGATCTTTGGAACTTTCTGGCTGTTTCTTTGGTCCAAGATGCCTTTAATGAACCCCCTGAGAAGCTTGCAATGCTTGTTTGGAATTTCTTATGGCTGGTTTAAGAGATTGATGAAGTTCTGTTCAGAAGGGGTGGAAAATCGTGTTTCTGCTTGGGGTGGTTTCAGGGCCAAATGAGGATTGAGAAATGATCAGAGGATCATGGTGAGTGGTTTTGTGAAGTTTGTTTTGATGTTTGAGACTTGAGTGTTGAGTTTCGAAACAAAATGCATAAGAGGAGAGTTTTGAGGATGCTGACTTGTGGGAGGTTTCAGCTTCCAAGATTGTGTGAAATGTGATCCATGAGGCATGTATGTGAAGCTGTGATTGGTCAGAGAGTTGTTGTTGGCCTAGCTTGATTGGTATGGATCAACTTGCATAAAGGCAATGTGACTTGTCCTTTGAGGTATGGGTCATGACAGACTGGTTTAGAGGCATGGCTTGGTTCAGCTGTGATCAAGGAGAACCATGGAAATGAATTTGAGGTCAATTTGCAAGTGGATTAGAGTTTATGTGTGGTTTTGCAATTTTGTGAACTTTTGGCCCTTTTGAAGTTTCTTAATGCACAAGTCATGAAACTTGAAAGTTCTTTGGTGCATTCTGATTTTTAGGTCATGGTTTGTGTTTGTGTAATGCATAGAAGTCCATTTGAAGTCACATTTTTCCTTGGCATGAAGTTTTGCAACTTTCCCTCTTTGGTACAAAAGTGAAAATTAAGTGATTTTTCCCAACTTTGACAAGCCATAACTTTTGATCCAAAATGAATTAGAATGAGTTCTTGTACTTTTTGAAAATGGGAGGATCAATTCTACAACTTTCATGACCAAATTTTTCTCATTTGAGGCATTTTTGAATCAAAAAGAGGAGGTTGAAAAACTTTCCCAAAATGGCAAGTTTTCATTACAAGTCACTTTCCCAAAAAGGCAACTTTGCAAATGACTTGAAATTTTCCAATTTTGTGAACTTCTAACATCTTATATGATCAAATAAAGATCATACACATTCAAAATGATGAAGAATGCCCTTTGGTTGTGTCACTGGGGGCCTCAGATGCCCTGATTTTGCACTGACTTGCTCAAGAAGTCACCTTTTGATCAGATGCCTTCCCCATTGAATTTCTTCATGAAAATTGATATGCATGATTCTCATAACATATAGAGACCAATAGAAACAAGAATGACCAAAAAATTTGGAGTTATGGCCTCTGAAACCAAAACCCTAATTTTAGGTCATCTGTGCAGTTAAGCATGACTCTGCTTCCATGCCTTTCTCAGTTCTTGTGATTCTTTGACTTCCTTGGCCTTGTGAGGATATAATATGATGCTTGAACATACATGGACCCTCTTGAGATGATTGATGACCTTTGGAGTGGCTCAAATGGCTCTTGGATTGCTCAGATCACAAACCCTAGATGCAGATGACTTTGAAACAATGCAGTGAAGAAAAATGCAATATGAGATGCTTATGATTGAACTTATGCACATGTAAAGATCACAAGCCATGGTGTGAATGGGTGAGGGAAAATTTGGGGTGTTTACACCACCTCATGGAGGAGCGGCTGTTAATGCCGTGGAAGAGGAAGACGAGCGTGAGTTAATCCTAAAGGCAGAAGACGTTCAAACTCCAATGGCTGAGATTGGGGAGCAATTAGAGAAATCTGGTTTGATTTTGGTGAAGGATGAAGGTGTTGATCATTCCGAGGAAGATATCAGGGAGTGTCTGCAAGGACTCCTCAATCAAGGTTTGATACAGATCGAAAGACGAGGAAAGAAGAAGAGCAGGATAGTGGCTGCAACCGAGGTGTATTATGATGCACCTCAGACTCCAAAAAATGTCACTCCTATAGTTCTGGATTATTCAGTTCCCTACACTGGGGAGAATAACCAAGTTGTACCTTGGAGTTATGATTCTGTGAACGCTAGACAAGGACAGAGGAGGCAGCCCATCAATATTGAATTTCCCATTGTAACATCCATTGTCGGACCAAGTGGGATGACTCATAGTGGACGAGTGTTTGCACCAAGACCAGTAGAGCCGTCATCCAATCAAAAACAAAAGAAAACTGTTGCACCGGTTGTCACTCCTATTCCTCAAGGGTCACCAGTAGATCCTTCATCGCCAAAAGCTGTATTCACTCAGAAGGAGTCAGAAGAGTTCTTAAGGATTATCAAGAAAAGCGACTACAAGGTAGTCGATCAGCTGAATCAGACTCCCGCTAAAATATCTATGCTAGCTTTATTACTCAATTCTGAAGCACATAGATCATCTTTGCTGAAAGTGCTAAGTGTAGCCCACATTACAAAAGACATTACGGTAGCCCAATTCGATGACGTAATAGCCAGTGTTACCACCGGTAACTTCCTTGGCTTTAATGATGAAGAGCTCACTGCTGACAAGAAAAACCATAATAAGGCCTTGCACATCTCCATAAGATGTGAGGATATGTTGCTTTCGAGGGTGTTGGTGGATACTGGTTCCTCCTTAAATGTGATGCCAAAGACGACGTTGGAAAGAATGCCCGTGCAAGGAGTGGTGATGAAGTCGAGCGCATTGATAGTAAAAGCCTTTGATGGTTCCAGGCGTGCGGTTATAGGAGAGGTGGATCTCCCGATCAAGATAGGACCTGCATTTTTCACCATTACTTTCCAAGTAATGGATATCCATCCTGGGTATAGCTATCTCTTGGGAAGACCATGGATTCATAACACAGGGGTCGTTACATCTACTCTTCATCAGAAACTGAAGTTCCCTATGCAGACCCGAATAGTGGTGATTGGAGGCGAGGAAGATATACTGGTGAGTCATTTGACCTCATTCTGGTATATTGATGTTGAAGGAGAAACTGTTGAGACACCGTTTCAATCTTTTGAAATAGTGAGTATGCTGGCAGTACAACGAGAGTCTGAGCACCAACAGCCATCAATGTCAATGGCATCCCTGAAGGAAGCTTTGGCTCTCTTGGAAACGGGAAACACACAGGGCTGGGGAAAAGTTGTCGAGGTGCAAGATAAAAGAGACATGTATGGCATTGGCTATCATCCATCTTCCAGCGCAACAATGGTCTCTGCATATGAAGAGCATGGTCAATTTCCTCAGGTGAGTGATACATTTACAAGTGTCGGATACATCTTTGAAGATCACGCTGCAATGATCTCGGACGAAGACTATCATGAAGTGACTTGTAATTGGATTCGTCAAGCCAATCCAGGGGAGGAATTATAGAATTGGAGAACTGTCGAGATTCCTCAGTTTATTTACCCTAAAGAGTAATTCTGCTTCTTTTTCAAAACCATATGCTCTTCCCAATGCATATTGGAATGTTGTCGGGCCACCAATGTTTTAAAACTTTGATTATCAATATAATAAATCGACAATTTGCATTCAATATTTGTTCTCTTTCTTTCGTTTTTTTCTTCTTTCACAATAAAATGGCAATGTTTTAATGCACACACTTTCTAAAATAAATGCATAAATCATAAACATGCAGAAACATCACCGAGGTCCTTGATGACGACGCTGATATGGTCCTATATGACTTTGATTGTCCGATCAACCAAGCGGAGGAAGAAGGCGAGGAAGATTTTGAACTCCCTAAGGAGTTAGCCCGACTACTCAAATAGGAAGAGAATGTCATCCAGCCGCACCAAGAAGACATTGAAGTTGTCAACCTGGGATCTGAGGAGGATAAACGGGAAGTGAAGATAGGTGCCTCTTTGCAAGCCGAAGTGAAGGCAAAAATGATAGAGCTCCTCCATGAGTACGCCGATGTGTTCACATGGTCATATCAGGATATGCCTGGGCTGAATACTGATATTGTCGTACACAAGTTGCCACTCAAGGAAGAATGTCAGGCAGTCAAGCAGAAGTTGAGAAGAACTCGTCCAGACATGGCCCTCAAGATTCGAGAAGAAGTAAGAAAGCAATTTGACGCTGGATTTCTGGCAGTAGCTAAATACCCACAGTGGATCGCCAACATCGTACCAGTTCCAAAGAAAGATGGAAAGGTCCGCATGTGTGTCGATTACAGAGACTTGAATAAAGCTAGTCCTAAAGACGATTTCCCACTACCTCATATCGATGTATTGGTGGATAATACAGCTCAATTTTCAGTGTTCTCTTTTATGGACGGCTTCTCCGGATACAACCAGATTAAAATGGATCCAGAGGACATGGAGAAGACCACGTTCATCATACCGTGGGGAATTGTTTGCTACAAGGTGATGCCATTCTGACTAAAAAATGTTGGAGCAACATATCAACGTGCCATGGTAAAGCTCTTTCATGATATGATTCATAAAGAGATTGAAGTTTACGTTGACGATATGATTGCTAAATCCCAAACAGAGGAGGATCACATTGTTAACCTGCAAAAGTTGTTCGTGCGACTAAGAGAGTTCAAGCTCAGACTTAACCCGAATAAGTGCACATTTGGGGTTCGATCCAGAAAGTTTCTAGGATTCATTGTGAGTCAGAAGGGGATTGAGGTTGATCCTGACAAACTTAGAGCCATTCAGAACATGCCTGCACCAAGAACTGAAAAGGAAGTCAGAGGTTTCCTTGGAAGATTGAACTACATTGCCAGATTTATTTCGCATCTCACTGCTACTTGCAAACCGATCTTCAAGCTCTTAAGAAAGGATCAAGCAATTGAATGGGATAATGAATGTCAAATAGCCTTTGATAGAGTTAAGGAATATTTGCAAGAACCACCAATCTTGATACCTCCCGTTCCTGGAAGGCCTTTAATAATCTACATGACAGTTCTTGATGAGTCCATGGGCTGTGTATTGGGGCAACAAGACGAGACTAGCAAGAAGGAGCATGCCATCTACTACTTACGCAAGAAGTTCAATGATTGTGAAACGAGGTATTCAGCACTTGAGAAGACTTGTTGTGCTCTCGCATGGGCTGCCAAACATCTCAGACAATATATGTTGACCCATACGACATACTTGATTTCCAAGATGGATCCTCTTAAATATATATTTGAGAAACCAACTCTCACTGGCAGGATTTCCCGATGGCAAATGCTTTTATCAGAGTACGACATCCAATATGTTACTTAAAAGGCTATCAGAGGCATCATACTAGCAGATCATCTCGCCCACCAGCCTGTGGAGGATTACCAACCCTTGAAGTTTGACTTTCCGGACTAGGATATCATGTTGATTAAAGACTATGAAGAACCTGGACCTGACGAAGGACCTGAACCGGGGGAGCGATGGACTCTCATGTTCGATGGTGCTGCTAATGATCGTGGTTGTGGAATTGGGGCAGTATTGACATCTCCTAAGGAGTTTCATATACCTTTTACAGCTAAGCTTTATTTTTCGTGCACGAATAATGTGGCTGAATATGAAGCATGCATTATGGGACTAGAAGAAGCCATTAATTTGAGGATTAAAACACTTGATGTATATGGAGACTCAGCTCTGGTGATATATCAAACTACAAAAGATTGGGAAGTAAGATGTGATCATATGATCCCATATCGGGATTTTGTGTTGAAGTTACTCCCTAGGTTTAATGTATTACCTTCACCCATGTGCCTCGTAGTGCAAACCAAATGGCTGACGCTCTGGCAACACTGGCATTTATGTACCAACTGATTTGGCCTAATCATCAGCCTTCCATTGATCTCAAGCGTTTTGAAGAACCTGCTCATTGTCTGACTGCTGAAGAAGAATCAAGTGTCAAGCCTTGGTTCTATGATATCAAGCGCTACTTGGAGAAGAAAGAATACCCAGAAGGTGCTTTGAGTATGGATAAAAGAACACTAAGAAGATTGGCCTCAAATTTCTTTCTGAATGGGGAGGTCTTGTACAAGAGAAATCATGACATGATCCTACTCCGATGTGTAGATGAACAGGAGGCAGAGCAAATCATAAAGGAGATCCATGAAGGACTGTTTGGTACCCATATGAGTTGGCATACCATGGTAAAGAAAATCCTTAGAGCAGGATACTATTGGCTAACGATGGAGGCTGATTGTTATGCTCACGTTCGAACATGTCACAAATGCCAAATTTATGCTGACAAGGTACACGTACCTCCCACTCCATTGAACGTCTTGACTTCGCCATGGCCTTTCTCCATGTGGGGAATAAATATGATTGGGATGATTGAACCAAAGGCCTCAAACGGGCATAGGTTTATACTTGTTGCTATAGACTACTTCACTAAGTGGGTCGAAGCCGCCTCTTACGCTAATGTCACCAAGCAAGTGGTTGCTCGCTTCTTGAAGAATAACATCATATGTAGAAACGGGGTTCCTCACCGGATCATTACTGATAACGGGTCAAATCTCAATAACAAGACAATAGAAGAGTTATATGCCAGTTTCAAGATTAAGCATCATAATTCAACACCATACAGACCCAAGATGAACAGAGCTGTCGAAGCTGCAAACAAGAATATCAAGAAGATCATTCCGAAAATGGTGGTCACGTATAAGGATTGGCATGAGATTCTACCTTTCGCGCTGCACGGTTACCGTACTTCAGTACGTACTTCGACAAGGGCAACCCCTTTTTCTTTGGTATACGGCACGAAAGTTGTCCTCCCAATAGAAGTTGAAATTCCTTCAATGAGAGTTCTGATGGAAGCTAAATTAGACGAAGCAGAATGGGTCCGAAAAAGGTTTGATGAGCTCAATCTTATTGAAGAGAAGCGTATGACGGTACTGTGTCATGGACAACTTTACCAGAAGCATATGAAGAAAGCTTTTGACAAGAAAGTGCATCCTCAGACCTATCAGGAAGGTGACCTGGTGCTCAAACGAATCACTACCATGCACAGAGAACCAAGGGGCAAGTGGGCGCCAAATTATGAAGGACCATTTGTGGTGGTGAGAGCTTTCTTTGGAGGTGCCTTAATCCTTGCGAGTATGGACGGCGAAGAACTATCTACCCCTGTGAACGCAGATGCAGTCAAGAGATATTATGCCTAAAAGAGTGGAATAGAAAGCCGCTAAGTCGAAAACCTGAAAGGGCGACTTAGGCAAAAATGGCTATCCCGGTGGACTGAAAACCCGAAAGGGCGGTCCAGGCAAAAATTAGGGATAAAAATAAAAAAAAATCTAGCCCGCTGAGTTGAAAACCTGAAAGGGCGGCTCAGGCAAAAAAGGGCGTCCCGGTGGATTGAAAACCCGAAAGGGCGATCCAGGCAAAAGTTAGGGACTAATTCCAAGGCAAATATTATATTCTATACATCCACTTGACTCTGGGGAGCTACGAAAGAGAAAGATCAATCCAATCGTCTTCCTACAAAGTTTAACTGATGAAATTTTCAGAGATATAGGGACCATAGCTGTGTCGAAACTCAACAGAATCTCATTTATTTTCATTGCCATTGTATTTTCCTTGCACAACAATTACCTCATTAAGGAATTGCATCTGTATGTACATTCATACCCTTCATGGGTTTTAGCAATGAAAAGAGAAATTTCTCATCAAAAATTGTGCTCAATCATTTTTACTTTTTCTGTTTGTTTGCAAAATGTTTTTTTATCATTGATAAACTTTGTTTTGAAATTTTGGTAAAAAATGATAACATTGTTTGAAAAGTAGTACAATTATCTTTTGGTTGACAGGAGGAATTCGACAGTTTCCCAGTAATTAACATTAATAGCATTGCCAGTCACCATGATTGTTTCAGCACAAACGACATAACCCACTGAGGGATATTAAACTTCAGTCAGAGTTTTACCAAGGGCACTCATGCTTTTCTCCTTGTTGCTTACAGCTCTATCAAGATCTCGTGTACCAAGTATCAGAAAGTCTAAATACCCTCCACCACCTCCCAAAGTTCAATATTCATTGGCAACCACCAAAAAGCTTGAAGATCACCACGTTGGCATCCTTCATAAAACCCAAAGTCCAATTTTATTGGCAACTACTAAAAAACAAAAGAACAATTTTATTGGCACTCTCATGATTCCCAAAAGCCCACTATGATGGCAACTACCAGAAAGCCAAAAGCCCAACCATGTTTGGCACACCTCTCTAAAGTCCACTTTGTTGGCAACCACAAAAAAGCTAAAAGTCCACCACATTGGCATTCATCCCTCCAAAGTCCAATATCCTTGACAATTACCGAAAAAACTTATCTCCAGCATATGCAACCATTTGCATTGTCACAAGCATGGCATGCATAACATTCTTGTCCGAAAACAAGAATGTCATCAAACACAGTCATATTAATCATTAGCATTTAACAAAGCATTTGCATTAGAATCATTAATCATTGCATTCTCATATGAATTATTGTGCATCATGCAATGTACGAGGTCATATCAAGATAGCATAACAGGATCCAGGACATGCATCCAGAGCTTTTCTCTCTCAAAGTCGGAGGTATTCCTTTGAAAGGAGCTAATATCCCGCATGTGCTTGCGGATTTCTATTCCCCAGAAAATCATTCTTCAACTTTATAGTTGATAGTGATGATGCCCACCATCTTCATTTTTTTGTTGCTCTCCAAGCAGAGAGTATCCTGAAAGATCGATCGAGATACTGCTCTAGGTATCCCCAAAGAGCCTTCATTGGTGAGTTACTGCTTTGATGAACTAGAGAATCTCATCGATTGAGATACTGCTTTGGAATTCTCCGAAGAACCTTAAATAAAAAAGGTACTGCTTCACAAGACCCGAAGAATCTCATGTTCGGTAAAGATATTGTTCTAGTATCACTGAAGATCCTTGAATGTAAGGAACTGCTTCACATAATCTGGAAAATCTTACACCATTTTGTTCGAGATACTGCTTTAGCATTCTCCGAAGAACCTTAAATCAAAAAGGTACTGCTTCGCAAGACCCGAAGAATCTCATGTTCGGTAAAGATATTGTTCTAGTATCACTGAAGATCCTTGAATGTAAAGAACTGCTTCACATGATCTGGAAAATCTTACACCATTTTGTTCGAGATACTGCTTTGGCATTCTCCGAAGAACCTTAAATCAAAAAGGTAATGCTTCGCAAGACCCTAAGAATCTCATGTTATGGTAGAGATACTGTTCTAGTATCACCGAAGAGCCTTGACTGAAAGGAACTGCTTCGCTTGACCTAGAAAATCTTACACCATTTGTTCGAGATACTGCTCTAAGTATCCTTAAAGAGCCTTCATTGGTAAGGTACTGCTTTGCTTGGATTAAAGAGTCTCATGGATCAAGATACTGCTTCGGCATTCTCCGAAGAACCTTAATTGAAAAGGTACTGCTTCGCAAGATCCAAAGAATCTCATGTTATGGTAGAGATATTGTTCTAGTATCACCGAAGAGCCTTGACTGAAAGGAACTGCTTCGCTTGACCTAGAAAATCTTGCACCATTTAGTTGAGATATTGTTCTAACATCCACAAAGAGCCTTCATAATAAGGTACTGCTTTGCCTGGATTAGAGAATCTAATTGTTCGAGATACTGCTTTGGGATTCTCCGAAGAACCTTAAATCGAAAAGGTACTGCTTCGCAAGATCCGAAGAATCTCATATTGTGGTAGGATACTGTTCTATTATCACCAAAGAGCCTTCACTGGTAAGGTACTGCTTTGATAAACTAGAGAATCTCATTGTTTGAGATACTACTTTGACATTCTTCGAAGAGCCGCTATGTTTAAGGAAGCGCTTCGCAAGAATCAAAGAATCTCAGGTTGTGGATAAGATACTATTCTAATCTCATTGGAGATCCTTGATTGGAAGGAACTACTTCACATGATCTAGAAAATATAATTCCATTGTTCGAGATGTTGCTCTAAGTATCACCGGAGAGACTTGAGTGTGAGGAACTGATTTGTTGGACCAAAGAACATCATTGTTTAAGGTACCGATTTGGAAATTCTCCGAAGAGCTTTTATTGTTAAAGAACTGCTTCGCATGATCCAAGGAATCACATGTTTTGTTAGGATCTTGTCCCCGAAGAAACCCTAATTCATAAGGGGCTGCCTTGTATGACTTGGAGAAATTTATTCATCAAGTTGGGGTACTGCTTTGTTGGGATGAAGAATCTCAAACATTTTGTACAATTTTCCAATCTTATCCTCATATCCCTTTTAGCGGTGTCGCACTTTTTTTTCTCTTGTTGGACAAATTTTGGGGTCTCTCTTTTTATATATCTAATCGACTTCTACCCTAAAAGATTGAACTCCATGCAGCAGTTCACTCCTTCGGGCTCAAGGCAATTAGATAGAGGCATCTGTCATACCCCAAAATTGTCCTACCCTCTTCATGTTTTGTATCTCTAAAGGATCATTTGGCCCATGGCCATGATCTTCTACGAGTTAGGCCGTGAATTTGTAACGATGCGCATTATGATTAGCAAGTTTAGGTGTATTCACACTTTTGGCTTAGTCAAGATGTTAAAGAGGGCTTAAAGATACATTTGTGAAAGTGTTGGTCATATGTGGAAACAATTTTGGTATTGGTCACGTGTGAGAATAAATGTTGTCCATTAGAATGCTCAAAATACTACCTTATTGAAATTTAATTTCCATGAAGGTCTAAAAGGAAAAGGACGTTAACATTGATTCATTTCAAGTTTTAAACTTGGAATTTCCACTACAAGAAAACAGCGTAGTAGCGTCGGTCAAAAGCCCTCGCTAAAATGCTTAAAACCGACGCTAATACCTTTTAGCGTCGGCTTCGCGTCGGAGTCGGGGCGGACGTTCTACCATTGGAAGCAAAGCATAATCACGAGCCGGCGCTACATTAGCGTCGGATATAGTGAACGCTAGGCCGACGGTACAATACTAAAGCCGACGCTAATATGCAATATTAAAAACATATTGCGACGGCTTTAGACGACGTAACAATCATCTAGTGGCGGTTCTAAACGACACTAAAACAAATTTTTTTATTTATTAGCGTGGGTCTAGGCCGCCGCTAACCATATATTTTTTCATTTTACGACGCTAAAAGCCGTCGCTATACAACATATTCTGTGCTCTAGAGCGTCTCATAAAGCCGCCGCTAATTGTTTTTTCGTATTTTTTAATTCTTGTTAGCGTGGGTCTAGGCCGCCGCTACCCATATATTTTTTTACATTTACGACGCTAAAAGCCGTCGCTATACAACATATTCTGTGCTCTAGAGCGTCTCATAAAGCCGCCGCTAATTGTTTTTTTCGTTTTTTTAAATTCTTGTTAGCGTGGGTCTAAACCGACGCTAAATGTTTTTTTTTTAAAAATTGTTTTATTTTATATTGATTCCTGTTGCAAATCAAATCTACCTTTTACAATTTCCTGAACCTGTTTTTTATTTCAAACCATTCATTGATGTATTATCACATCATAATTTCCAACACAAAATAACAAACTTTAAATCCATAATATTTCTACATTAATTAAGATGTCAAACTTACATCAAAATCAAAATATTGACACTATATTAAACTTGTGTCCATCCACTATATTACTACATAAAAGTGTCAATGACCAACACAACACAAACTATAAAATTTGTGAAAATCAACAGTTTGATCCAAGTCCCAAAACAAAGAAAAAGAGCATGCATCTGACACTAACATCAATCACTCATATCTTCTAGATCCAATGAGTGCTCATCAGAGTCATCATCGTAATGCGCATGAGTATTAGGCTGGACACTAGAAGCATGAGCAGTGGAATGACCTGCCTGACTCGACTTCCAAGCAAACATCTCTTTTTGAAATTCTTCAAACTTCCTTTTCAACTCTTCTGTCTCGGCTATAGCTTTATCTGCACGTGCATTAGCTAATGCAGCCTCTTCACGTGCTATGGCAGACTCAGCTCTAGCCGCCTCAATCGCTTGGTTATCCACCTCTCTATTCTGATTAACAGTCACTTGTGTCAAATAAGACACACCATATCGTACGTTAACCGCCAATCGGGCAGTTCCATAGCAACGGCCACGCGTCTTACCCCCGGCAACTTCTTTCCAAATTTGTAACTTGTCTGACCCATCCACGTTATTATCAGTTTGAGTGGCTTGAGTCAAACGATTCACATAATCTTCCTGTAAAACATAACACACATAACATCACATGCAGTGAGCATAAACAATTCCACTAATTCATAACAGTGAGCATAAACAATTCAAACCAATAATTCATAATAGTCAGAGCATATCTCTAATAAATATTTTAATTTGATGTACTACCTAAAAAGAATCCAACACACTTTCACTTAACAACATACATACTAACATTTTAACAAGATCCACTTAACAGCATACATACTAATAACATACATACATACATTCATTATAACAAGTTCCTAACATTTTAACAAGTTCCACTTAGCAGCATACATACTAATAACAACATAGTAATTTGACTAAATCAATGGAATGAATTAAAATGTCATGGTTGATATCAACTAGTAATTTGACTATTAAAATGTCATGGTCTCCAGTAATAATAAAATAGAAACCAAATATATATATATATATAAAAGATATGGTGAAAGTTGTGTGTGGTTTCAGGCTTATAAGAAATCGGTCGTGTATTCGTTGCGGCAATAAGAAATTGGCGAAATACCTTATCCAACACATCTTTTGAAGAGGAATATGATGGAATACTTCACAGAACAAGTTCACAACAATTCAAGTAAGAATAGCAATGCTAATTAATTCTGCTTGTTTTTCAATTTCATGTATAAATATTTCAATCTTAATATGAATTTGATGTTAAAAAATCATTTCTCTTTTGACTTGGAACTGGAATTTTTTTATCCATATTGACAATGGTAATTGCTGTGTTTGTTGAAATTAAAAGACTAAAAACAGTACAAGAGTATGGTCTTGTTGATGTTCCTAATGTAATTGTTCCAATGAGTATATGGTGGTTGTTTCCACAATACTTTTTGTTTGGAGTTTCTGAAGTTTTTACTATGGTTGGTCTTCAAGAATTTTTCTATGATCAATATCAATAAGGCACATCTGGATTACTTTTATTGCCTTCTTTCTGGACTAAGTGTGGTGGGGTTTATTTTGTTTGTTTACTTTGCCAAATATTACACTTATAATCACAAAGGTACTGTCACACAAGCATAATCGTTGTTGTGTTTTTCAACTGTCATATGATTGATAAAATAATGCATGATAAAAGAGTAAAACTCATTAATTGTATAATATGATTGATAAAGTTTTATTATCTTGTATTTTCCGTAAACCAAATAAAACATTAGATTAGCATATATAATAATATGTTTGATTTGGCTCTAAATAACATTAACTAACTAAGAGAGATATTGAAAATATTATTCATTTAAAATATATTATGTCATGTTGATTTTAGAAGAATGAAAAGGAGATCTTAATCTCAATGCTCCAGGATTAATTAGCTTACATGTGTTTTTTCTGCACGACGGTCTACCCACTGCCCATTCTTCTTCTTATGGGTGGCCATGAAGAGCTCGTCAGGATTTGGCGGTCGACCTAATTTCTTCTCCTACAATGCCATGAAACAACAACAATAGTTTATATAATACATTGCTTTTAGGAATATATTTATTTGGTGTGTGGTGTGATCAATCGGATTACAAATAGAATACATACCAATTCTAGAGCAACATCATGATGAGCTCTACGTCCTGTGGTATGGACCGCGCCACCTCTAGTTGATGCTCGATTAGTCTTGTTTTGTTCAGAGAGCTTTTTGAATTCTTCAGTTTTCCACCCGTCAAGTAGATATGCATAATATTTTTCACCCAACCAAGACGGCTTTTTCCCACTCTTCCTAATCTTACCAAATATATCAACTATTCTTTTACCACAAGCTTTATGAAACAAATCTCGCATTTTTCCTTCATCACACGGCTCCCACTGAACAAGATCCTGATTAAAGAAATAGGATTAGTTTTGAATATAATTATAAGTAATCTTAAAGTATTTCGTAAACATCTTAAAGGTAAAAAAAGAAATTACGTCTTACTTTAAACATCTTAAAGTATTCCTCTCTCTCATCTCTTCTACCACGTGCTTTGAGTTTCAGCTCACTGTATCTCATGAAATTTCCACAATAATTATGTATTAAAACTTTTCTAATAGCTGCAGCAACAACATCACTCGGAGCTAACCTGCAATATTAAGAAATTGAAAGATAGTAATAATAAATGAATAATAATTCCAAACATGAATATTAGGAGGAAAAATCATTTTGAATACTAAATTTCTTACCCATTGCCCATAATGCTAATCATTGGCCTTTGTCCACCAGAAAATGCTTGTTCCGCGACCGCCTCTTCCTCCTCATAAACTGTTTGGTCCCTTTCCTCTTCCTCTTCCTCTACTGCTACCGTGGTGTGATGGACAGCTGGACCTTGCAAAACTTGTAGTGTCACTCCAGGGGTAGGAACAAATGTGCATTCATCAAAACTAGGTTGTGATTCGGTTGTCTGAACCGGTGGTGGTGATGCAATAGTATGAGGCGGTGGTGGTTCTACGGTAGTATGAGGCGGTGGTGGTTCTACGGTAGTATGAGGTGGTGGTGGTGCTACGGTTGTATGAGGCGGTGGTGGTTCTACGGTAGTATGAGGTGGTGGTGGTGCTACGGTTGTATGAGGCGGTGGTGGTGCTACGGTTGTATGAGGCGGTGGCGGTGGTGGTGCTTGCATTCTTGGACGCGTTTGGTTCCTTGTGTCATGCTTCATGCGAGATGTGTTTATAGCAAGGGCTCCAGGTGGCATATGTCGTGTCCGACATAATCTGTCAACACTGCATTAGCAAAAATGCATCAAAAGATATTAAATTTAAAGAAACCAAATCGTGAAAGTTTTTGTCATCTTACGGTTTCTTGTTGATTGGTGCTTCCTTCTTTGAACCTTCTCTTGTCATTTCAAATTAGCAATTTAGTGGTGATTGTCCTCCACCTGAAATATACTTTTGTTGCTACCAGTTAGCCATTATTTGGAAAGTAATTTTCTGTTTTTAAAGAATAATAAAGAATATATGACATACAAATGACGAATGGATCATATGATAATATAATAAAGAATAATAAAGAAGATAAACGACATTCATATGATAATATAATAAAGAATAATAAAGAAGATAAACGACATTCATATGATAATATAATAAAGAATAATAAAGAAGATAAACGACATTCATATGATAATAATAAATTAAATAAGGAAAAAATGAGAATTCTTGCACCCAAAATGAGAATTCTTGCAATGGCATAAAGTAAACATTGAGATGCACCAAAAACAAATGGGTTGCTCCAACAAAAGTGACAGTAGCTAATGAAAGCTCTTTATACCATGTGACAAACATTAAACATTTATACCATGTGACAAACATTAAACATTTATTTCATGTTTCACTAATTTATGTTTCTAAAAATCTTTTTTGGTACACAACAATCATAAAACAATCAAGATGCAATTAGTACACTAAACACGAAAAAAAAACACATATTATGGATCATTTGTCACTAGTACTGGCTCGACCTCTTCAATTAATCCTTCGTCGGCTAAACCATGTATTTGTTCAAACTCTGTTATAGGCAAAACTGTTGACATTTCATCAGATTGATAAGGCATTTCATCCTCGGTGTTATCTATTTCCACATAACCCCTTGGTTTTGTGGTGATTGCAGCACACCATCCACGCATGTTTCTACACATATCTGGATAAGGGACATAATAAACCTGTTTTGCTTCTTGTGCAAGAATGAACGAGTCATATTGACGATATCGTTTATTCATCTTAATGTCAACAATATTGTACTCCTTATTAACTCTTGTGCCACTATTAGTTGTAGGATCAAACCAAGCACAGTAAAATAGGGCAATCTTGTTGCTAAAGCCATGATATTCCAATTGAAGGATATGTTGGATGACACCATAAAAATCATTTTCTCCTCCATTTGTAATTCCTTTAACAAGTACCCCACAATTAGTTGTCTTTTTACCATGACTCCATTCTTCAGTGTGGAACTTGTACCCATTAACAAAGTAGATGTGCCATGATGTTGCCTTAGGATTAGGACCGAGAGCTAATGCCTTCACGTATGGGCTAGGAGTTCCATTTCTCTCATCATTGACCTAAAAAAATATACTTTTAACCTTAGACATATTTCATTGGCAAACTACATAAATGTTAGAAGTATACTTACGTATTCCTTTAGCCATGAAGGAAATTGCTCGTGTATAAGACCAGAAGCATCTTCCTCATTGATACGATGATATTGCATGAACAATCTGACACCGAATATAAAATATATGAAGTATTTATACACAATGGTTGAGAGTTAATCAGTTGTTTTCTAAAATGTACTTACGCAAGATACGGTTTAACCTCATCACAATTGATTAGGATGTGCATGTGAGCAGATTCCCATTCCTTATCAAGCACCCAATAGTCCCGAGGCTTTCCACTAGGACGACCACACTTGCTAAAAACAGAAAGTGTTGGTTGGACATTCTCATGATGTAACCCAGGATCGTTTCTTAAACTTGTACTTGGAAACAAACTAACAGTCTTGAAGTAATGAGAGCAAAAATAAGTAGTTTCACGATGCAAGTAGGCAGTGCATATTGAACCTTCAACCCTTGCTTTATTTTTCACTGAACGCTTGTAGTCTCCCATTAATCTAAGAGTGAAACGGTTAAAAGATGTTATTTCATTAAAATAATCTACAAAAATTACACATCATTTACCTTTCAAATGGATACATCCAACGATATTGTACAGGACCACCAAGGATTGCTTCATTAGGTAGGTGAATCGGGAGGTGTTCCATCGAGTCAAAGAAACCAGGTGGAAAAATTCTTTCTAGCTTGCATATGATGATGGGAATGTTTTTTTCCAACCTAACAAGGTCTTCCAACTTCAATGTATTACAACACAAGTCTTTAAAAAAACGACTTAACTCAGTTAGCGGCTTCCATATCTCAATAGGCAAGGAACGAAAAGCAATTGGAAGCAAACATTCCATGAATACATGACAGTCATGGGATTTCATCCCCTTCATCCTACCCTTGGTGACATCAGCACACCTAGAAAGATTCGAGGAATAGCCATCAGGCATTTTTAGTTCCTTAATCCATCTACAGACCAGCTTTGCCTCTTCAGATGTCAAAGAAAACTTTGCCTTTGGTTTAGCCATCTTTCCATTAGGTAGAGGACGCAACTCTAAATCTCCACGTAAACAGTTTAAAGGTAAATCCAATCTGGCTTTCTCATTGTCCTTTGTTTTTGCAGGATCATTCATGACAGTGTTAAACACATTATCAAATACATTCTTCTCTATGTGCATTACATCAAGGTTGTGCCTTAATAAGTTATCCTTCCAATATGGAAGATCCCAAAATATACTTCTTTTGTTCCAATTATGTTGTTTCCCATATCCTGGAAATTTGGGGGCCCAGTCACTCGCAGTGACTTTTGGAAAATCACAAACAACTTCCCAGAGATCATGTCCTGTAAACATGTAAGGTGGTCTTTTTTTCTTAAACTTGTTTTTTGTAAATCTCTTTTTACTTTTTCTAAACGGATGATCCATTGGCAAAAACCGACGATGACAATCGAACCAAGAACTTTTTCCCCCGTATCGTAAAGTGAAAGCCTCTGTACTATCCATGCAATAAGGACATGCTAATTTACCTTGTGTCCCCCATCCAGACAACATACCATATGCTGGAAAATCATTAATTGTCCACATTAAATGCGCTCTCATTACAAAATTCTGCTTCATAGAGATATCATATGTCACAATGCCATCTCTCCACAAGTGCAACAAATCATCAATCAATGGTTGCAAGTAGACATCTATTTTAACTTTTGGATTGTGCGGTCCAGGTACAAGACAAGTCAAAAACATATATGGTTTGGTCATACACATTTCAGGAGGGAGATTGTAAGGTGTGACTATTATCGGCCAACACGAATACGGAGAACTAGAGGCTTGAATGTAAGGTGTAAACCCATCGGTACACAAACCCAATCTTACATTTCTTGGTTCACTAGCATAATTGGGATAAACATCATCAAAATGTTTCCATGCTTTTCCATCAGATGGGTGACGCAGAACATTTGGATTGCTTGTGTTCTCACGATGCCATCTCATTTGAGTTGCAGATTCCTTTGAAGCATAAAGTCGTTGTAACCTTGGAATGATTGGAAAATAGAACATTCTCTTCACTGCCACATCTTTGTATTTTCCCATTCCACTCTTTCGAGGAACATATCTAGCAGCTCCACAAACTCTACATTGAGTTAAAGTGATGTCTTCTTTATAATATAATAAGCATCCATTCACACAACAATCAATTTTCTTAACCTCTAATCCCAACTTAGACACCAACTTCTTCACTTGGTAATAGTTTTCAGGTAAGCATTGATTTGTTGGACAAACATCCTTAAGCATTTGAGAGAAAAAATCCATGGCCTTATGAGGAACATGCCAATTAGACATGGCAGCCAACAACTTAACTGAAATAGATAGTCTGGATTCAGAAGCTCCCTCATAAATAGGTTTGTTTGCAGAGGTCAATACATCATAAAATCGTTGAGCTTCTTCATTTGGTTCCTCGCCCTCACTAACTGTATTGTTTTCCATATTAGCACTCACATTGGGGACATTGACAAATTGCGTACTAGCATCATAGACCATTTCATTCATTGCATCAAATTGTTCTTGATCACCATGATTATTCTCACTAGCATTTCCGCCACTACTAGAATGACCACCAAAATCTACATTATGATTATCTTCTCCATGATGAGTCCATGTATAATAGTTGGGCAAAAAACCATCTTTGTACAAGTGATGTTTAACCTCACTAGGTGTTTTCAAGGGAATGCAGACACATTTTACACAAGGACACCTTATCCCTCCATCATTTAAAAATTCTGGTCGATTAATGGCTTTATTGACAAAATCTTCAACTCCACTAACAAATTCATCTTTCAAACCATACCTATTGGAGTTTACTCTATCATACATCCAACTCCGATCCATTTTCTACATAAAAAACAAACATAAATTTCTAATTGATAAAATATAGATTGAGATTGAGCCTATGTATCCCTATAAATAATGATTGGTGTTTATAATAAAAAACTATAACTCAACCATTACTTCACAACAAAAATAATTAAAGTCTCTAAAACAATAATTAAAAAAGCTTCCACATTGATGGCTGTGAAGCATCAGTTAATTCGAAATTCTGTGCAACACAAGGAAAGCCATTATTATGTATTTGTATTCATGCATAATTTACTATCTACTTTACCATAAATTTCATCTTGTATGTATTTGTATCATAAACTATTTGTTATTGTCTCCTTTATATATCATTTTGACTATGTAATATGTAATTCTATGTAGTATGAGTTTCGGTTGAAGGGAACATATTCAGGCCCCATTTTTGTCTTTTACATGTAATTATGATGTTTGTGTGAGCTTAGTGGAGACTCCACTGTCCTGGAAATTGTGAGAAGCATACCATCATTTTATCATCAGTGCTTTGGACCTACATCAGGTCTTTAGTTTTTCTTTTTGAAAAGCTATTACCAATTATCCATGAATCACCAAGTAAATTATAAATTAAAAACCGTCTGTACTGAATAAGAAGCCCAAAATGGCATGAGTATGAACCTACAAAGTGGTCACATTGAAATTACTTCCATGTTTGGATACACAGCCAAAGTGGATTAAATTTGGTTGTCTGTTTTTTTCTTACTCGTTTGATTTTGTTTCCAAATTGAATGGTTTTTATCCTAAAAAGGTCAAGAGTAAATATTACTATAAACACTAGATTAGTGATTGGGCCACCAAATTATACTAATAGCTTTAACATGGACATGTGCAACTGAATATATTAATTGCTGCTGATAACGTTTAAATGACCTTATCATACCGTAACCTTTTAAAAATTTAAGTCTCTGAATACTTTAATTATTGAATGTGTGGCTATAAAGTATTTGTCTATGATGGGCAAGTTTAACACTTCTTGATATTAAGAGGATATATTGTGAGTTTCTTTACCTATTTAAGACTACTACTTATTAGATGGTATACTTTATTGGAAAAGAAAAAGTATGGGTAGGTAAGAAGTGTTAGCTGTACTGGTTCCCCTCTCTTTCACTCCTGCCTTTTAATGAGTTTCACTTTATAATGTTTTTTAAACAAATAATTACTAAAATCTATAAACAATATATGTACATTAGACCTGATCCAAAGAGAACCAACAAACCAAAAATAAAACTCCAATCTATCTTTTTGTGACCAATTACGTAACCGCGTGAAAGTCCTTCCCCTATAAGATAATTAGGAATCGAATCACACCAATGAAATTTCTGGATCACATAACCCTGATTAGCATATATGCACTCCTATTAGACTGCTTATATATGTGGCTGAAAGTCTTAATTAGTTGGAGATGTTTGCAATTAGCCCATTATCTAGTTGAAAATTTCTGGATCACATAACCCTGATTAGCATATATCCAATTATCTTTGAAGAGTGTCCTACCTTGGATAAAATATGTGGCCTCTTAAGTTTGTTTATAAGCAGAAGATAACTCTTGCCTTACAATTCGATTATGTGTGGTTGCGTTTGCTCAACCGAGTTTGAAAATCATGTTCATGAAGTGTAATACAAATTTAAAACTCAGGAATCAATAGGATACACTAGAGGCCTAATCTTTTGGGAAAAAGGAAGATTGAAATGCATCCCTAAAAATTCTGAAAAACAATACAGAAACGAGTGAGACACACGGACTCGTAAGTTAGGATTGAATCGATGATGATGATGAAACAAACGAAAGCAAAAACTGAAACTGAAGCAAAAACTAACAATTCTTATTTCATCATGGAGCAATTTCTGTCACAAAACTGAAATTCTAACAGATCAGAGAACATACGACCTTAAAGTTCCTCTGCAGTTCTATAATGACTATCTTCTTAAACATCAATTACATGTAAAACAGAACACATAAAACAGAACACATAAAACAGAACACATAAAACATGAGTGAATTAAAAGACAAATGAAAAGAGGTATAAACAAGCTTCGAATAAGAAGTACCTGCAAGAGCAAGTTGTAATCCTGTCTTGATGTCTGAGATACTTGGAACCAGAACCCCTGAGGTCAAAGAAACTATTAGATAAGTAATGAGCAAACTTCTAAACAAGAATATCAATATGCCTAATGAGAAAACTTCTAAACAAGATAATCACTGATTGAGAAAAACACAAACAGTTTATTGTACTGAATTTCACTTCATCAATATTAATTAATATCAATATGCTATTGAAAGAATCCATAATGAACAAGTTTGCATAACTACTATTTCAATTTGTTAACTCTAATTAGAATGTCTAAGATATGCTCTTTAATCACTGATGAAATCTACATATTTTCTTCTATGAATGCAGCCTAGCATGATGAAACGTCTGTTAATCATTGTTTTTACTATTCTGTTTCTATATGACGGTGTCTGTACGGCTTCTAAGGAAAAGGCTAATTTTATCATTCATATGGCGAAATCAGAAATGCCATCCATTTTCACACACCATTCACATTGGTTTCAATCCACTCTGAGGTCCGTATCTCCTTCAGCCCAAATTCTCTACACTTATGACAGAGCTGTTCATGGATTTTCTACCAGTTTAACGGCCAACGAAGTGCAACTGCTGTCAAACCAATCTGGGATTTTGAAAATTTCACCTGATAAAAAGTATCAGCTTTTTACGACTAGGAGTCCACAGTTTCTTGGATTAGAAAGAATTCATGCCTCGCTCCCAGCATTGTCAAACAAAAGCATGGAGGACATAGTTGTTGGTGTTATAGACAGCGGTGTTTGGCCTGAAAGCAAGAGCTTTGATGATGCTGGATACGGGGCCATTCCCAGCACATGGAAAGGAAGATGTGAAACAAGTAAAGATTTCCCAATCTCAAGCTGTAACAAGAAATTAATAGGAGCAAGGTTCTTTCTAAAGGGATTTGAGGCTGATGAGGGTCGTCCGATCAATGAAACCAAGGATACTAGGTCTCCACGAGACAATTATGGCCATGGCACCCACACAGCTAGCACGGCTGTAGGGTCTCCGGTGAGTAATGCAAGTCTTTTCGGTTACGCTGCCGGTACAGCACGTGGGATGGCCCCTGGTGCCAGAGTGGCTATATACAAGGTTGGCTGGGAAAGTGGTAATATTTTGGATTCTGATCTTATAGCCGCAATTGATCAGGCTATTGCTGACAAAGTCAATGTCCTTTCATTTTCATTAGGATATACACCACTTGATTATTACAAGGACATCATGGCAATTGGAACCTTTGCAGCAATGGAGCATGGGATTATGGTATCTTGTGCAGGAGGAAACTTTGGTCCCGCATCTTCCTTTATCAGCAATGTAGCACCTTGGATTACCACAGTGGGAGCTAGCACAATCGACCGAGATTTCCCTGCATATATCATTCTCGGAAACAATCAAAATTTTACAGGAGTGTCCCTTTACAACGGCAGGTCGTTGCCAGATACGGAGTTTATACACGGAGGAAATGCAAGCATCCGTGGTAGAGAACTGGAAGCTAAAAAGTGTGTACCAGGTACTTTAGCAAAAGAAAAAGTTAGAGGAAAGATAGTAATGTGTGATTATGGATTTTGTGTAGACACGGATAAAGAAAATACAGTTAAATCACTAGGTGGTTTGGGCATGGTGTTGGCTTTGGATGGAGATGATGTGTGTTTGGAGTATCCAAATGTGTTGATGTCAACATGATTCTAACAAGGTACTAATAAAGTAGTTTAACTGTTAGGTTCAGGTCGATTCCAAAATTCTATAGTTTATTTCGTCAGTATTTATTTGATCAATTTTCATTCAGAGTTCATAATTATCAAATTTGAAAGGGCTGAAATCTTCATCTTTACAACTCCGGCATGAAAATTGAATCAGGTGTATAAGGCTATTAAAATCCTTTCCTTGCTTTAGGTCTGTCAGTATGTTAAGTTAATGTATAAACTGTCTAGTAATTGAAGCAAAAGCAGGCTCTAACAGATAAGTGGCATGCTGTTATTTAAGGCATCACTTTGGTATGGAATTTAGGTATAATTTTGTTGGATCGGCCGACACATTTCCCATAACCGATTTTATGCCTTTGGTTAATACTTTATTTTGGCCTGGTTACAAATATACATAAGTTCACACATATTCTAGTTATCCTATAAGTTATGAGTATCATGAAAACAGTTTTTGCTCTCTTTTCTTTTCCTCTAAGAAATACTCTACCGGCCCGGCATATGCTGCAGCAGCCTGTCTCAATGGATTTTCATCGTTCTAATAACTAGTTTTTGGTTTTGGTATTCCCTAATCATTTTCATGCGATTTCTTCTATATATAAAAATCTTAACAATCAGAGTAGGTATAAAAAAATCAGTTGGATGCAGACCTATTTCTGTTAATGGCCTGCTATCATCAAGTGTCCACATACAAACATTCAGTTATTAACTTTCTCATTAAAATAACTTCATTTATCCATTCAAACTAAACAAAACAACTAACTTCATAAAATAGTGCATAACTGAATTTCACTTAATTTTCAATTCTCAAAATTACTAAGTGCACGTCTAAATAACAAATTCTACTAACTGATAACATAATTCCTATTTTCAAAGTCATTTGAGTTGAATTTCATTGACAGTTAACATGAAATATATCATTGGCAGCCAATCATAAACACTAGCTCAAATTCAATTCAATTCTAACTTCCAACATCAATTCAGTTCAATTCTAATACATCTTAAGAATACTCATTCATAAAAATACCTAACTTATAAACTGATAAGAATACTCACCAGAAAGAGAAGCTTGAAGGAGAAATAACAATATTACGAGAACACCGACATTTCGACCTCACCCTTTTCCCTACCAATTAACATTAAAACAATCCATTAAAACAAACCAAACTGAAGAAATTAAATAAGATGCGAATGCACAGAAGCGAATTAAATAAGATGCGAATGCACAGATGCGAAATCGAAATCGAAAAAACTTATTTAAATTAAAAGAAATTAAAAGACACCTGAAACAACTTATTTGAGATGAACGATTGAGAGGCTTAGGGTTTCAGATGAACGATTGAGAGGGCTTAGGGTTTGAGAATGCGAAATCGAATTCGAAACAACTTATTTGAGATGAACACTGAGAGGCTTAGGGTTTGAGATGAACGATTGAGAGGGCTTAGGGTTTGAGATGAAGGATTGAGAGGGTTACTGAAGGATTGAGAGGGTTCATTGAGAGGGTTCAGGTGATGAACGAAAATAGAGGTAATGAAAATCTGGAAAAAGTTAGAAAGTGATGAACTGATATATTGTTTATTATTTTTCATTTTATTTTATAAGTTTTTTTTATAGTAATAATTTTTGATAATTTTAATTTATAAAATCTATTTGGTATAAAATAATTGTTGGCCTTTAAGAATTTTATAAATTTAGATTTTTTATAGTATTTAATTTTTATTTATAATTGGTATAAAATAATTTTTATAGTATTTAATTTTAATTTATAATTGGTATAAAATAATTTTTATAGTATTTAATTTTAATTTATAAATTGGTATAAAATAATTTGGTATAAAATAATTTTTATAGTATTTAATTTTAATTTATAATTGGTATAAAATTTATTTGGTATAAAATAATTGTTGGCCTTTAAGAATTTTATAAATTTAGATTTTTTATAGTATTTAATTTTTATTTATAATTGGTATAAAATAATTTTTATTGTATTTAATTTTTATTTATAATTGGTATAAAATAATTTTTATAATATTTAATTTTAATTTATAAATTGGTATAAAATAATTTGGTATAAAATAATTTTATAGTATTTAATTTTAATTTATAATTGGTATAAAATTTATTTGGTATAAAATAATTGTTGGCCTTTAAGAATTTTATAAATTTAGATTTTTTATAGTATTTAATTTTTATTTATAATTGGTATAAAATAATTTTTATTGTATTTAATTTTAATTTATAATTGATATAAAATAATTTGATATAAAATAATTTTTATTGTATTTAATTTTAATTTATAAATTGGTATAAAATAATTTGATATAAAATAATTTTTATAGTATTTAATTTATATTAAGATTTATCAAATTTATTTTTAGAATA
Organism: Lathyrus aphaca; assembly: GCA_963966055.1. NCBI lineage: Eukaryota > Viridiplantae > Streptophyta > Magnoliopsida > Fabales > Fabaceae > Lathyrus > Lathyrus aphaca. The sequence continues at coordinate 286,162,213 of OZ014519.1, read as the reverse complement.
AATATTAAGAAATGTTGGTGGCTAAGAATTTTATATATTTAGAATAGTTTTTGTATTATAGTTTAATTTATATTTGGTATAAAATAATTAATTAAACAATAAAAAGATAATAAAGGAGTCAAACTTAATTAAAAGTAAATAAAATATTTTTGGAATTAAAATTAGCGTCGATTTGAGCCGACACTAATATTAATAAAATAATAATTTATTAAAACAATAAAAAAAGGAGGCAAACGAAATTTGAGGGGGAAAAGAAAATTTTTCGCGCAACATTAGCGTCGCATATCACCGACGCTATCGTTAAAAAATAAAATAATTTATTAAAACAATAAGAATAGGAGTCAAACGAAACTTGTGGAGGGAAATGAAGAATTTTCGTACCAAGGTTAGCGTCGCACATAGCCGACGCTAGTAATAATGACTTGGAAAAAAATAAAACAACTGTATTTACCTGTTAGCGAGGGCTTTCGCTGACGTAATGTCAACACTTTAGTGTCGGAGTCGGGGCCGACGCTAAAAGTTTGCAGCTAAAACGTGTTTTTCTTGTAGTGTTCATCTCATGGTTATTTCTTTGGAAAAACAGAAATGCGATGTTCATAAAAAGAAAACATAAGGTATATGGTTGGAGTGCTACGCTTCAAAGAAATTTGTATAACGTGTGTCATCGGTAATGCTTTGCAAGAAGTACAAGTTCCAATTAACAATGAAGCCCATTGGCATCTTGAAGATAAATCGGTTAGCATCGCATTAGAAAGGGTTAAATTTCATCCAAGTTGCGAATTTCACAAATTATTACACCAAGATGGATCTACCGAGACAAGGTTTTGGAATAAGTTTTAAAATATAAATTCACAAAAAAATCTCATTGCAAGCTCAAAAGAGTGATATCAAATATACGATTACAAAATGGAAAACTTCATTGATTAGTTTCACAAGTTACAGTTATACAAGAGTGCAAGAATCAACACAAAAAAAAGTACATCTAAATACAAGTTTCTATTAAGAAAAATCTCTTGCAAATGCTACAATTTGTTTGAGTTTAATGGATGCAAAGACTTTTTGCAATGATGTTACAATTCACGCCAGTTTCCCAAATTACAAAAGAGTATAAGCTGCAAGTGAAATAAAAAAAATTAATTAAAGGTCATCCCAATTCTGGTGCACTAGCAGTCTCCATCTGTTCCAAAATATGGTTTCCATGCTGTATTTCATACCACTATCTTCATGCCAAGCCTCCATGTCTGAATTGTTTATGTCAAACTCCAAAGTCTTCATAAGCCAATGTCCAAACATGTTACCAACTTGCTTTAATGGATATCCATAAAGTGAGAATTATCACAAAAATTAGAAATGATGGAAAACAGAACAAGGTGAAACCAGGACAAAAGAAATTCATCATCTTACCATCTCACATGCTATTGCCACACAAGAAAAAAACGAAAAAATAAGGTGGTAATATCAACAAGTTTGGATGCTACCGGGTGATATCAATGTATCCCTTTAAGTTCTCTCATGAACACAAAGCAATGAATGAGTTGCGACAAGAAGATGAGCTCAGATGAAACAGAAGTTAAATAAGAAAGCCTCACCCAATGTTTTTTCATATACCACCTTCAGGCTATCATAGTTTGTACCTTGATCCATACGACATCCTTTAAAACTCAATGGGCAATGCATAAGCACCAGTTCTACCAGCTGCAATGATCATCAATCACTTGTTTTATCTTTGACAATTTGAATCACCATGTTTCCAGAAATGCTATTCTGCTAGCCTTCATATGTTTCCTCATACGAAATCCAGCCGGAGATGAACCTGCGAAGCAAAGGAGACCATGACATTAATAAAGACACAAGTCCAAGTTCTATACCAACATATCCATACCATTAACTCAGTTCAGAATCCAAAATCCACCTTCATGCTTCGCTGAGTTGCTATTTTGCATAAGTATACAAGATCTCCAATGTTGCTTTCCCATCAAGCTTAATGGCATTGAGATGACATAGCAAATCTACAATGGTTACTCCAATACGTCAGCCAGGTAAGAAAAATAAGAGTGGTGCTACAAATACTTCAACAACATGTCAAAAAAAACAAGAAGAGACATCAGGCAATGATGCAACCATGTTTTCAGGACAATACAAAAATGTGTTTGCAAAGGCTCATCAATAACAGTGTGTCTTCATACTTTGCCTATGTTCTTTCAAGATACCATCATTAGGCTACAAAAAAAGAAACATCAAGGAAGCATAGGAAACAAATCAGAGGAGCAAACAATTGAAGGTCATGACAACCTTGTGCCAACCTTGTTCAAAACAGGATCCATAACACCATCAATGGCCAACCTGTTAAAGACATCTAGTCATGATTCAGGAATTATTGAGAGGACATTTGAAGAAGGACAATATAGTGTTTGTAGAGAAAAAAAAACATACATCATCAAGCCAAGCCATTGATACAAAGTACCAGGACCAAGTTGCATAATAAGATCACCATGGCAAAACAAATGCCAACACAATTGCAATGATTTCCCAAGGCTCCAAACCTACAACCTGCACACACAAAAAGGGAAAAAGCATGAAAACGGTGTCAGCATTAAAGGTCAACATTAGAATTCAAATAATTCCAGGGTGGTAAAAAGGTTAGAGCTCATTTTTTATCAGGGGACCACATTCTGGAAACTTTCTCAAGACTCACTACAGACAAAAACGAAAACAATGACTCACCATGGTGAGATCTCCACAAAATCCTTCTGCACAATCATTCTAGCGGCTTGATTCACAGCTCACGGAAATCTCACACAGAATTTCGTTTGCTTTTCTCTCTCACACGTATAAGCTCCCGAGTTCACCTATAAAAAGGGGCAATCATTAGCAATCAAGGGAGAGAAAAATTTCATACCGAAACTCTGCAAAAAAATTAATCCTTATAACCCTAATACTAAAGCTCAAGCACAATTTATTCACCTCTGATTTTCGCATTGGAAATCAGAGGTTGAAGAGCTAAATCCCTCAGTCGTACACGAAGGACAACAGAGCAATAGAGACGTGAGAAAAGAGATAGAACTCGAGAAAGTCACACCTGCTTACCTCATATTCATCGTTCACGATTCGATAGTTCTCTTCTTCCCTTTGCGCTCTTTATTATAAATTGTTTGATACTTGTGGTTGATGATTACTTGCTTTCCTTTGTTGTGTTCTTGATATTGCATTTGGCATTTGATTCGTACGGTCGATGAAAATACGATGAAGCTTCGTTCTTCTTTCTTTTGAGAAAACAGAAGCCGATTATTGAGATATGAAGGTATTGGAAAGGGGGTTAGGGTTTTCACCATTTGAGGATTGTGTTTGCGCTTCTGAGAGTTTGATGAGGCGATGAAGGTTTGGTGTCTTTAGATGACCTAAATTGAGCTGAGTTAGAGATGAAGAACACTGAGGAAGTGAAGAGGCTGAATTGTTTTTTTTTTCGAGTGCTATTTTTATTAAAAGTTTGAGAATCTTCACCGTTTTTATTATTATTTTAAAAGCCATTAATTAATGTTTTCATCCTTTCCTAAGTCTGATGTTGTCGCTGCCCAATGACCCTTGCTGACATAAGTGTCGGCAACTCTTTAGTTACCTTCACCGAAAATCAAGAAATGGATAGGGTTTTCCAAAAACTGGCTTGGTGTGCTTCATCTTATGGTATACATTAGATTATCACCGTAGATTAAGGTCCACAACTTGACTCCATTCTGGATCAACGTTTCAGATCTTTCTTACGGTCAACATTGGTTGACCAGGTCTATACTATAGACCTCTCCAGCGTTTTTTTTAATGTTGGGCTTACTTGTTTCTATTTTTGACACCCTGATTTTCTTATCTAACCCTAGTCCACTTTTACATCTTTTTATCTTTAAAAAAACAAAGTGAAAAAAAAAATACAAAACTTATTTTATTTTATATTTTAATAAGTTTGTTTAATTAAATTAATTAGCTTATAATTAATTTATTTAAATAACGTTGTTTAAATTAATTAATTAGTTCTCCTTTTATATTCAAAAATCTCAAAAGAAAGAAACAATAAAAATCTCTTAACTATTTTGTTAAAATTTTAATTTCTTTCTTATAATGTGATTAATTTCTATTTCGATTAAGAAAAAACCAAAAATATTTTTATTGATTAATTATCTTAAAACAATTTTATTTAATTTGATTAATTAATTTGTTAATTAATCCAATTAAGAATTTCTATTTATTTTGATTAATTAATCTTTCACCTTTGCTCGATTATATGTGCGATGAATGTATGCGCATGCTCGATCCTCTTTGCTTGTGACGTGATATAATGCTTACTTGTGTGATTACTTTTGCATTTTGACGATAAATTGCTAAGTAAAATACGAACGCACACTAAGATTAATCATTTTAAAAGATAAGCGAAATCTTTGGTCCAACGCCAAGTGAATATCAATACACACTTCACTTCATACACACGCGTAAGTCGATCATTCTTTGATCGCCATCTGCACTACTTTGCACCTTACCCCTTTAGAAACATTTCCCAACTTAACGAATCAGTGCATCGCTTTTTTTCCCATAGCTAGTCTTAGTTTAGTTCCTCACTCTTGCGAGCTGAGCGCATTGTGCCTCGCTAACTAACCAGATAAATAAACTGCCATTTGCGTTCACCTCAAACTTCAAAAAACCAAAATGTTACTTTTTAGATCCAAATCCTTGATCCAACATCAGGCGGTCATAGGAAATAAAACATCCTAATAATACGAGAAGAAGTTGTACGCCACGAGCCTTAAGCGGTAGAAAGGAGGATACCGAGCTCTCGTTACTCGCTCCGATTATTTCGACGCAAGACGCTCGTCTTGTTGGACGAAATAAACTATCCATAATCTTTAGTGCAATTTGACTCCTAAATACTTTCATCGAAGAAAGGTAATAAAACAAACACCAATCACCCGAAGTTGGCCAAACTACGAAGCTCTGACTTTCCCATTGCACAAGGGTATACGTAGGCACGAGGATCTCAATCCTTGTCGAGCCCCAAGGATCAATAAACCAGTTAGTTTAGCAAGTAATTCTTAAGCATAAACATCCCTTCGCGCGTGACAACTTAGATGGTTCCCATCGAGTACGATGGATGTAGGGGATGCTAATACCTTCCCCCTACATAACCGACTTCCGAACCCCGACAACGGTTTGCGATGACCTTGTTTTATCCCTTCTTGATGGTTTTATCTATATTTACCATTTCCCTCTTTGGGAATAAATAAAATTAGGTGGCGACTCTCATGTCAGCCCAGCCGCGACCGCGTTCGCGAGGATCGTATTTTTCGAGGTACGACAACATGATGCACAAGTCGGATTATGAAGTCATCTTCACCAAGAAAAACCCTAAAAAATACTTCTTCATTTTTAATCACTAAAACACCTAATAAATTCAACAAGTCAATGAATTTGGGCCCTTGCCCTTGGAAACAAGTCTTGGATAAATTCTCCTTACTTGGTGTGCTTGTTCTATTATTCCATCTTAGAATGTAGTAACAAGTACACATTCCATGGAAAATAGCTTGAATTCATTCTCTTGTGCCACACCAAATAAAAGCTCATAAAAAACACAAACAAACAATAAGCGTATCCTTCGGGACTTCTTTTCTCATCACCTTCGCTCCGTCCGCGAACTTGCTCCTACTTGTCATTTTGCAAGACGGTTACATACTCGTCGTCCGAGCTTGCAACACCTGTGCATTGACATAGGCAGTTCAAGCCTTAATTCACAAGCAATCTTTTCCACCCCTAGTTAGGGGAACTATGACGACTCTGATCCTCATTGTCCAGATGAGGTATGTAGGCAGCGGGGTAGGGCCCGTTCGAGCACAATCTTTATTTTCCCTACATTTTTCCTCTTTGTTTTCTTTTTCAGTTCTTTTCTCATTCCAGTTCATTTCCTTTCGCAACAACTTTCATTTCTTCACCCTTTGAAACAGTTTCTTTGCAAGCGTGGATCCCGTCGGGTACGTCTGACGATCTGGGGTGCTAATACCTTCCTAGGTCGTAACCGACTCCCGAGCTCAGTTTCTTTGGTTCGCAGGACCTTTGCCCTTCCTTTTCTTTTCTTCTGGTTTGTGCAGCATTAGCATTCCCGTTTCTTCGGGATAAAAATTCCTGGCTGGCGACTCTACCCTCTTTCCGCGCCACTTTCGCGTTTGTACCAGGATGGAAATCCAGGGAGCGACAGCTGACAACTCTACTGGGGAAGGCATAACCTGAGTATCTCTGGTTCCCCTTGAGAGTCAATCCTAGCGCTTGCGTGTTTCTGTTTGGTGGGGTGTTGATTGTTTGTTGTTGCGTGTTTATTTTTACTGTTGTTTATTTACAGTTTTATTTACAATTTTATTTACAGTTTTCAGTATTTATTTTCATGCATCATATATCATATACTGGACTATCTGGCTGTGCTGGTTTCCTTTTTTTCTGTGGGATTGGGAGCTGTTACTGAGAGATGAGCTCGTAACCGGGGCTCGAGTGCACCCTAGGACTTAGAGTGGACAGTCACTTTGGCTTCATGCCATCTTTCTATGTTGGTAGTAGTGAGTTCCACAACCATACTTGCGACCGTCTTGGAAATGTATTGATGCCAAAATCTTTCTGGGGTTATACACAACCTCGATAGTTATGTGCATCTAGGGACCGATCATTGAGTACCTTTGTGGAAACATCCCTCTCCAATGGTGACAGTGGCAGACCACATTTCGTGGCAAACCCATTCGCACCCAAGGGCCCACTGGGAACTCGCATAGGATGGCCTAGTTCTTTTATAGGAACTCAGTCAAAGCATCTGGTCGTATGACGATAGTATTGTACCCTTCGGGATGAATGTACTATTGTTTCTCGATTCCAGCGTTTGAAGCTGGGAACTTATAAAGGATGCTTGTTTTTCCCGGACTCATGCTGAGACCTCCCTGAGTAGTACATAATGCCAAACCGATTCCCTGATCTATTCATGAGCCATTTCTCGGAAATGGTGAACGTATTATTGTTATTCGACTTTGAGAGTCCGTGATGTTTGACCCGGAGCACACTCGTGAGATTGGGAGGGGTTTACAGGTTTGCAGGAACCCTCGACCTCATCATACCTCATTGCCAATACAGTTCTATGATTTGATAAGGCTACATGGATTTGGATCTTTGATTTGGGGCTTATTTAAGACTGAATTCTTATTCATGGGGCTTTATTCAGAGGATCTTGGTTCTTGGTCACTTGGGTCCAATGTTCCATATCCAGACAGTCCCAGTTGCTGATCATGTGCCTGCATTGCATTTGCATTGCATCATACTTGCATTAATTGTTTGTGTTTCCCTTTCAGGTTAGCATTTAGCCTCTGTACCCAGTTCTGGTATTCATTGTTTCTCCAGATGACAGAAGCCCAAGAGATACCCAGAAAAAGGAATGCTCATTATACTTTCCCGCAACCAAAAATTGAGAGTATTCTGAAACTGGTGGGCTTAATGAGTGACAAGGTTTCAGACGATTTCAGAAGCCGGTATGGGAAGATTTTGGGTTACATGAACAAACCTACTGTCGATCAGCGAGATAATCTTCATTCTTTATTGCGGTTTTATGACCCTCAGTTGAGAATTTTTGTGTTTATTGACTACGTCTTGGCTCCCACTATGGAATAGATTTCTGACATCCAGAAGATTCCTATCAAGAATGGTGTTCCCTATTATGCTGCGGAGAATTTTCCCTCGTACAAGGATATTGCAGGTGCTTGTCATTTGAGTATGCTTAGAGTAAAGATGGAGTTAGAAGCCAATAAAGGGAAGGGATTTAATCTGGATTTTCTTATCACAGAAGCCCATGTGTTTGCTTTGGGAGGGAAATGGTTAGAGTTCAGTGCTCTGTTAGCATTAATGGTCTACGGGATAAGTCTTTTCCCAGGAGAGAAAGGATGGGTAAGTTTGGAGGCTATCACCCTCTTCGTTAAAGGAAACCCGGTACCTACGTTGTTGGGAGACTTTTACTTAGGCGTCCATCACATAAATGAGAAGAGAAAGGGGTATGTAAATTGTTGTGCTCCCGTGTTTGCTGAGTGGTTTGCTAAGAAGCTTCCGAAGTCGGGACCATTCAAAGATCTTAAGCAAGATTGGAAGTGGGATAGAAGATTGATGGGGTTAACATCTGATGATATAGCCTGGGGATGTAGCAGAAACTTAGTAGGGAAAGAGTTTATTACAAGGTGTGGTGATTTTCCCTATGTGTCGTTGTTAGGTAGAAAAGGAGTGATAAGTCATAACCATGTGCTGTCCAGAAAGCAATTTGGTTATCCACTGAAGGATCCTCCATCAGATGAAGAAATAGCTAAGACTTTGTATTTTCTAGCTGAAGATAATGAGCAGTTGGTGGTCCAAGTATCTCAAGCTTGGGAAACAAAGGTTAGAGAGGGTAAGAAAGAATCCGGAAAGGTAGACCCTAAGACTTATCCCTCTTTTGCTGCCTGGATACAAGGGAGGGTTGATACCTTCTTCCTTCCATTTTCGGTTGAGGTCCCACTATATCCAAAGGAGGTACCGCTGCAAACTACTGTTTCTGTTAAAGATTACAAGAAGTTGAAAGCTCAGTTGAACGAGGTTCGGGTAGAGAATTCTGAAATGGCTAGTTTGTACCATTGTGCCAACCACGCTAAGCAAGAAGCAGAAGAAAAGATACAAATGATGCAGGCTAATTTAGAAGCTAAAGAAAAGGAGTTTGTTGGGAGAGAAGCTCATTTTCAAATATTAGGTTTAACAGAGTCAAAGAGAGAAGCGAAGCATAAGAAGATTGTGAAGACTCTTAGAGAAGCTTGTCAATCCATTACTTGGTTACAGGGCCAAAGAGAACAGAAGCAGAAGAAGTACAAAGAAAAGGAAAAGTTCTTTGAAGCGCAGATGGAATTCAAGAAAGAAGAGGTCGAACAAGTTCACAAGATACGAAGGGAAAAGACTCAGCAATTGGAACAGAGCCAGCTAGCCTTGAAGGAAGAAATGAATGAGATTGCAGATCTTAAGCTGAGAGCAGGCGTCAAGAAGAACCGGACGGAGGTGGTGACTGCAGAAGAGGAGCTTGGATCTTCTTTTAGCCTAGGGTTTTAGTTTATTGTTGATTATATCCAGACTACCTACAGGCTTTTTGTGGGAGTCTTGCTTTATCTTTTTGTCCTTTAATTGTAACCCTTTGGGGAATTCTGTTTATGTCTATGACTCTGGTTGTTGGTGGTTTGTTCATGCTATGCAATGATACTTTCCAGTTACCGTTTCTAAATGAGCAAAGTTGTTTGTCCTAAGCCATCAGGGTCTGAATACTCCTCAAAAGAGTTTGAAAAGTCAGTTTCCAAAAAAGGGTCATTTGGAGTATTTTCTGTCAAAATACCAGAACTGGGGCATATTAATGCCTAAGCATGGAAACATGAATAGTTACATTGCATGCATATAACGTGTTTGTTGTTTTGTAGGAATTTCTCCAGTGTTCTAACATTCATGTCACTTTTAGGCACTATAGCTCCCAAGAAGGTTCAGAGACAGTCAACGGTGCACAGATACCCTACAAAGGTGAACAGAGAGAGAGAGAGAGAAATGGAGCAGATGCAAGTAAATCTGGCTGACTTAAGGAAGAGAATGGACAACTTCATGACCCTCATGGCTGGGATGAGTCAAACTCAAGAGCGTTTGCGCAAAATGGTAGAGAACAATCAAGCCAAGAACAATGGGACAACAAATGGAGGTAACCGCAATGGGGCTGGTGCCCGTCATGTTGAAATCCCTGTGATGCAACCCGGGGTCACTATTATCAATGATGGAGTGAATAACCTGCAGATGGATGGGCAGGACGAGAAATTCACTTTGTTGGACGAGGCAGAAGGCCAAGGGGTTGACATGAATAGAAGATTTGAAGAAATGGCTGAGCAGATTCGTGTTATTCAGTCTCAGAGTTCTCTAGGGTTTGACATCACTGATCTGGGCTTAGTGCCAGGGGTGATAATTCCCTACAAATTCAAGGTCCCTACTTTTGATAAGTACAAAGGAACAACTTGCTCGAAAACGCATCTTCAGTCTTTTGTGGGAAGGATTGCTGCACATACAGATGATGAAAAGTTGTGGATGTACTACTTCCAGGATAGTCTTGTAGGAGCTTCCTTGGAATGGTACATGAAGCTGAGCCGGGTTAATATTTGAAGCTGGAAGGAGTAAGCTGAGGAATTTGTGAAACAGTATAATTTGGATATGGCTCCAAATCGTACTCAGTTGCAGACAATGTCTCAGAATACTAAAGAAGGGTTCAAAGAGTACGCCCAGAGGTGGCGTCAGCTTGCTGCTCGAGTACAACCTCCCTTGTTGGAGAATGAAATGGCAGATATATTCATGGGAACGCTGCATGGGGTGTTTATTGAGAGACTGACATCTTGTTCAGCGACAAAGTTCAATGACATTGTGATAGCTGGAGAAAGGGTCGAAACTCTGCTGAAAATGGGGAAGATCCAAGATAGTGGTGCAGGTAGCTCAAGTGGTGTGAGAAACGCTTTCAGTGGACCTCCAAGAAGAAGGGAGGGAGAGACTAATGTTGTGTACAGTCGAGGTCAGGGCCGCGGATACAGAGGATCCTATGAGCAGGTGGTCGTTGTCACCATCCCCACAGGTCATGTACAACAACAACAACAACAGCAACAACCGCAACGCAATAACTATCACCAAAGGCCTTATCAGCAGAGACAAGCTTATCCAGCTAACAGGGTGCTTGAGGTCATCCCAATGACGTATACGACACTGCTCCAAAGACTGTTAGACTTAAATTTGGTTCAGTTGAGGACATTAGCACCACCTCCACCTGGAGAACTTCCAGTGGGGTATGATGCTAGTGCAAGATGCACATTTCATTCAGGAGCTCCCGGGCACTCAACAGAGAAGTGCATGGCATTACAAGATAAGGTCCAGGACTTGATTGATTTAAAAGCAATTAATTTCGCACCACCTCCAAATGTTACATCAAACCCCATTCCAAATCATGGAGGGGCCAAGATAAACACTATTGACGGTGGCGAGAGGTTGAACCTGATCTTGAATGTGGATGAAGTGGAGACTTCGTTGTTAGTGGTAAAAGACAGATTGTTGAAAGGGCAGGTTTTTCCAGGTTGTGATTTTGACTGTGAGGTTTGTTTGAATTCAGTTAATGGTTGCGGGGATTTGAAAGCTGGGCTGCAGTGTTTGATTGACGAGGGGTCGCTATAGTTTGACAGAGTTGATGATAAAAGTGATTATGTGTCTACCATAACAATTTATTTTGATCCTGCTGAGGTTCCTATCCGGAGAGAACCTGTGACTATCTATGTTCCAGAAGTGAGTCCTGTTACCATTACTGTTCTGGAACCAGTTCCCTATGCTGATGACAAGGCCATCCCTTGGCACTATGGCTCGGACGTGTATGTAGATGGTCAGAAGATAGAGAGTAAAACAGTGACAATTGACCCGACTGTTGTGAATGTCAGAGGAGTTGGCGGGTTTACTCGGAGTGGGCGTCTCTTTGCTCCTCAAGCTCTTAGAGGTGATCCAAAGGCTAAGGGTAAGAAGATAGCAACTGAAGAGATGACAACTCCTGCTCCTAGTCAAGCCACTTTTGGAAAGGAAGTTGAAGAGTTCATGAGAATAATTAAGGAAAGCGACAATAAGGTGGTTGAACAGCTGAATCAAACTCCGTCCAAGATATCCATTATGTCACTGTTAATGTGTTCTCAAGCTCATCGAGAGGCTTTGCTAAAAGTTTTGCAAATGGCGGATGTACCACAAGAGATAACAGTCAACCAGTTGGAGGTTGTGGTAGGCAGCGTAAACGCCAGCCATGGGTTGGGATTCACAGATAGAGATCTCACTTCGGAGGGACGAAATCACAACAAAGCCCTACACATCACCATGGAGTGTAAGGGTGTTGTTCTATCACACGTCCTGGTAGATACAGGTTCTTCTCTCAACGTGCTCCCTAAGAAGGCCCTTATGAAGTTGAATGTTGATGGTATCATTTTGCAACCCAGTGATTTGATTTTGAAAGCCTTTGATGGGTCCCGAAGATCTGTGTTTGGAGAGGTAGAGTTACCTGTAAATATTGGGTCTCAGGTGTTCAAGAGTAATTTCTATGTTATGGATATTCAACCCACTTATAGATGCTTGCTGGGACGTCCTTGGATTCATGTTGCTGGCGCAGTAACATCCATGTTGTTACTGTATGCGGAGAAGAAGATATTTTCGTGAGTCATCTGTCAACCTTCAAGTACGTGGAAATGGACGGGGAGATCCATGAGACATTTTGCCAAGCTTTTGAGACGGTCAGTGTCAGTAATTTTTCTCCGGCAGTTCAGAACAATGAGAAGGAAGGGACTCCTATCTACTCCTACAAGCAAGCTAAGGAGGTAGTTCAATCCGGAAACGCCCAGGGCTGGGGCAAGCTGCTGGAAGTGGAAAAGAAGGATGACAAGTTCGGTCTCGAATATCAACCTGGTCAGTCCAGCTGGTCTCATGACAGTAAGCCCATAGCATTCACAAGCGCTGGAATGCTCGACTACAACAATGTTTGTGCAACAGATGCATATGGGGATAGTGATTGTGACTTGGATAACTGGATTCACCCATGCGTACCTGGGGAGGAGCTCCGGAACTGGTCTGTCGAAGATTTTGTTCAAGTTACTTGGCAGTTAAAGTAATTTTCTTTGTTTCCATTTTTATCATATTGCATGTCAAATCCTGCACTCTGCCCAAGGTGCAGGGATCCATCTGTAGGGCCACCATGTTTTTAATGCATTTACTTTTTCCATGAAATAAAGGACATTTTTTCAAGAAAATTGTGTTCTCTTCCTTTCGTTTTAAAATTTTTCACAAATAAAATGGCAATGTTTTTCTTTCCTGTGTTTTTATGTGTTTGTGTCTCCTTTGGAAAAAACCCCGATTCTGAAATAAGCACATCACTTGTGCAGTGTTGATCATTCGGATTTCTGTGACAACGTTCCTGCTATGACTATGCATGACTTCGACAATCCTATCTACCAAGCTGATGAAGGGGTTGAGGAAGATTGTGAACTCCCGGAAGAATTGGTCAGGTTGTTGAAACAAGAGGAAAGGGTTATTCAGCCTCATCAGGAAGAAATAAAGATCATCAATATTGGGTCTGAAGATATAAAGAGAGAGATAAATATTGGGGCTAATCTGCAGGTCAAGGTAAAGAAGGAGTTGATTGGTATGCTACGTGAATATGTGGATATCTTCGCCTGGTCGTATCAGGATATGCCAGGGTTGGATACTGACATTATTGTGCACAAGCTGCCACTAAAGGAAGACTGTCCTCCGGTGAGACAAAAGCTGAGAAGAACTAGCCCTGATATGGCTATGAAGATCAAGGAGGAAGTTCAAAAGCAGTGGGATGTCGGGTTCCTTGCTGTCACTAGTTACCCACCTTGGGTAGCTAACATTGTGCCTGTACCAAAGAAAGATGGCAAGATCCGGATGTGCGTCGATTATCGGGATCTAAACAGAACAAGTCCAAATGATGACTTTCCATTACCTCACATTGATGTGCTGGTAGATAACACCGCTCAGTTCTCGGTATTTTCTTTCATGGATGGCTTCTCCGGGTATAATCAGATCAAGATGGCACCGGAAGACATGGAGAAAACGACGTTCATTACCCCGTGGGGTACATTCTATTACAAGGTTATGCCCTTTGGATTGAAGTACGTTGGGGCAACGTATCAACGGGCTATGATAACTTTGTTCCACGATATGATACATAAAGAAATTGAATGCTATGTGGACGATATGATTGCTAAGTCCCAGGACGAAGAAGGGCATCTGGTCAATCTCAAAAAGTTGTTTGATAGGTTGATAAAGTACAGATTGAGGTTGAATCCTAACAAGTGTACATTCGGAGTGCGTTCCGGTAAATTGTTGGGTTTCATTGTTAGTCAGAGGGGGATCGAGGTAGATCCTACAAAAGTAAAAGCAATACAAGATATGCCTGCACCGAAAACAGAAAAAGAAGTGCGTGAGTTTTTAGGGAGATTGAACTACATTTCACAATTTATATCTCATCTAACTGCCACGTGCGAGCCAATATTCAAATTGTTAAGAAAATAACAAACGGTCAGGTGGAATGAGGACTGTCATAGAGCCTTTGAAAAGATAAAAGAATATTTGCAGGAGCCTCTGATTCTAATGCCTCCAATTCCAGGACGGCCACTTATCATGTACTTGACTGTGTTAGAGGGGTCGATGGGGTGTGTTATAGGCCAACATGACGAGTCTGGTCGAAAAGAGCATGCTATTTACTACCTTAGAAAAACTTTTACCGACTGTGAATCCCGTTACTCACTGCTCGAGAAAACTTGTTGCGCTTTGGTATGGGCTGCTCGCCGACTGAGACAGTACATGTTGACCCATACCACATCACTAATCTAAAAAATGGACCCTATCAAGTATATTTTCGAGAAACCAGCATTGACCGGAAGGGTTGCAAGGTGGAAAATGATCCTAACAGAGTATGACATACAATATACTTCCCAGAAAGCCATCAAAGGAAGTGTATTGTCGGATTATCTTGCACACCAACCACTTGAAGACGACTATCAGCCGATGAAGTTTGATTTCCCTGATGAGGACAGCGTGTACCTCAAGGCAAGAGATTGCGAGAAACCACTTCCGGAGGAGGGGCCAGACCCTGAATCCAATTGGAAGTTGATGTTTGATGGGGCAGTCAATATCAACGGACGAGGAGTTGGTTCTGTTCTTATCACTCCCGAAGGTGTTCATTTTCCCTTCGCTGCCAGAATTACTTTTGGCTGCACCAACAATGAAGAGAAATATGAGGCGTGCATAATGGGAATAGAGGAGGCTATTAATCTTCGGATTAAGACCCTCAACATATTCGGAGATTCAGCCCTCGTTATCAATCAGATTACCGGCAAGTGGTATACACATCAAGAACACTTAATTCCTTATAGGGATTATGCCAGAAGACTGTTGACGTTCTTCACAACGGTTAAACTGTAGTATATACCACGAGATGAGAATCAATTTTCCGATGCATTGGCTACTCTTTCTTCGTCCATCAAAGTCTTATGTTGGAACTATGTGCCCAGGATTGACGTTTCCAGGCTTGACGCACCAGCTTACGCTTTCTCTGTAGACGCAATGTCTGAGGAGAAACCTTGGTATTTTGATATCAAGCTTTTCCTAGAAAAACAAGAATACCCAGCTGGGGCATCATCCAATGACAAGAAGACCTTGAGACGACTTGCTGCTAGCTTCTTCTTGAATACAGATGGGGTTTTGTATAAGAGGAACTTTGACATAGTTTTGCTCAGATGCGTGGATAGACACGAAGCAGGCATGTTAATGCAAGAAGTCCATGTGGGATCTTTCGGTACGCATGCAGGAGGACATGCTATGGCTAAGAAGTTGCTGAGATCAGGGTACTATTGGCTAACAATGGATGCAGATTGTTGTTCGTACACCCGTAAGTGCCACAAGTGCCAGATATATGCAGATAAGGTGAATGTTCCTCCAAACCCGCTCAACATCATGTCATCTCCTTGGCCCTTTTCTATGTGGGGCATTGACATGATCGGGAAGATAGAGCCTACTGCTTCAAACGGTAACCGTTTCATCTTGGCGGCGATTGATTACTTCACCAAATGGGTTGAAGCAGCGTCTTATGCCAATGTCACTCGTCAAGTGGTAGCCAGATTTCTAAAAAAAGACATCATTTGCAGATATGGAGTGCTCGAGCGAATCATTATTGATAATGGTTCCAATTTGAACAACAAGATGATGGCAGAACTGCGCCGGGACTTCCAGATTCAGCATCACAATTCTTCTCCTTACCGGCCAAAGATGAATGGCATGGTAGAGGTAGCTAACAAGAACATTAAGAATATTGTGCAGAAGATGGTTGTCACTTACAAAGATTGGCATGAGATATTACCATTTGCACTGTATGGGTACCGAACGTCAGTCAAGACATCAACCGGGGCAACTCCTTTCTCATTGGTGTATGATGTAACACCCCAAATTTGCCCTCTTCATTTTAAGCATCATATCACATCATATTCATCATGAACATATCATTTTCTTAGCATCCTAGCATGGAAAGATGAGGCATAATATTCTTCATGACCTAGCATTAGGCATATGATCATCTGTGGAGGTTCTTGAGGCATCACAAGTTATGACAAGGGTCCCAATGGTTTTTTACAAGTCCTATGAAGGGTCTACATTGCATTTACAAGTTCAAGTTCATGTGCAAAAGCTCAGAAGGTTGCATGATCACCAGAGGTCTCAGGACAGGGCAAAGCTCCTACACAAGGCACCTAAACTAGGGTTTGAGATTCAAGCATCAAAACCTCACAAATTTGGCCATTTCATTTGGGCAAAGTCTTTTATATGTCAACAGGATCCTAGGTACCAATTTTCATGAGAAAGTTCCATGTGGAAGTCAAGAAATTCTTCAGTTTCTTGCAGATGAAGTAATTGGTCAATTGTGCCCTTAAGAAGTCAACTGTGTGATTTCAAGGGGTCTAACCCAACTTTTCTTGCCAAGGGGTGTCCTTACAATGTTATAAGAGGTTTGGAATGTTCAAAGATCAAGAATCATGGAGATTTGAGGCTTTTTGCAAAATTGGCACAAACTTGGTTTTTGAGAATTTCCATTTTTGGCAACTTTTGCCCTAATTTTCAAGTGAGCTTAACATGATCAAAAATTCTTCAAATGGACCAAAGTCAAACATGAAAGTTGGAGATTAAGGGCTCCCGTTTTCAAAAAGTACAAGTACATTTTCATGGGATTTATGGTTTGTCCTAGAAGCCCTTCGAAAAATGCTACAAATTAGGGCAAAATCCAAAAGTTCATGCATGCAACCAAAGCCAATTGTCATGAAACTTATTTTCAAGGCTTGGAATGGATCAATTATGTGTCCAATGTTAAAATACATTGCATTTGGCACACTTTGCTCAAGATAAACTCCCATTTTCGTGCCAAGCAAGGAAGTTTCTTCAAAAGTGTATAATTTGCAAAATCATGAGGAAAGTGTGATAATCTCAATCTAAGGGCCAGGACTTGTTGTACTATGATCAAGGGTTGGAAAAGGATTGCACATGTGCTGAGAGGTCAAGGAAAGCATGAGGAGGGCATGCTTCCCTCACAATTTGCAAAATTTGCAAAATCACCAAAAACTTGTGATTCCCACGTGAAAACCTTTTCATTCTTTCAGCATTGGATTGTGAGGTCATATTTAACAAGCTAGGGTTTCAGAAAGCTCCATCTCTCTCTCTCTCTCATTCTCTCATTTCCAAGTTTATGCACAACTTGAATTTTCTCTCATTTCTCATCACACACTTGTTCAATCTCAAAACAAATTGTGGATCCTTGATCAGTGCAAGCTAAGGATCATTAATCACAGACTCTTTTAAGCAATCTCTCAAGTTCAACAACATTGCCATTTCAGGGCAGGTGTGGGCAAAGCTTCAAATCCAGCCTCATTCAAGGCTTTAGATGCATTTATTTTTCATCTAGAGTGAAGGTAGAGTGATTTGCATCCACTATCTGGTTTTCTAACACCTTGTATCAAGATCTGCAACTCAGGTATGCTTCAAAACCTTTGGATCTGAAAATGAAATTGATTATGTGTTTTGTAATCCTTGATGTACATTGAGCATTCTGCAACTTGTAGTTTCAAAAATGGTGCATTGTAGTGTGAGTTATGTGGATTTCAGTTTTCATGGTCACACTTTGTTCTCTTCGATCCAGTTGTTTCTTTGAGTTTTAGGAAATTTCATTGTCATTTTCATGCTCAGCGTGCCTTAATTAGTGGATCTGGAGCTATTGGTTTGTTTTTGTTGTTGTTTGTTCATACTGGTTTGAATTCCGGTGCCGGAGCACTAGCTCCGGTCACCGGAAACTGGAAATGAGTTAGGGTTTGTATCATGAAGAAGATGACTCAGGCACCATTGGATCTTGCCCTTGTACGCCCTGGATGTTGCCACGTTGCCCTAGACACCTCCTCCCTCTCACGTGAACTATCTGTTCTATTTTAATGCCATGTGTTGCGCGTCCTACACTAATTACCTTGTGTCCTCATCTCTCCACCAAACAATCCTCCACGTCAATTAATGAAGAGAAGTTTAACACGCGTTAGATTAATCCTGCGTCTCTTGTTTTTTCCAGCTTATTTTTCATGAATTTCCACACTATGAGTCATGAGCCTGCGCAGCTAATGGGCTCAGCCCCTGCTTTTCACACCCCCTCCTTATCTGGCCCAAACAATTTGAACGCAGATCCTTGCTACCAACACCTGGGGCTCTCATTCTCTTTAATTTCTTTTTTCATTTTTATTTTCTTTTATTCTCATTTTAGCTTATAATTATTTAAAATAGTTCAAAGTGTCAAAAAATTCCCAAATAATTCTTGAGTCATCTTATGAGTTTCTTTTATTTTTCTACATTTTTATTTTTCATTTATTCCTATTTTCCATGTGGCAATTAATTCTTCCATCTCATTAATTCATTTTAAATCCTTTTTTGAGTACACTGCCTTGTCCATTTTCCATAGAGTTCATTATTTTGAGTTTTGTGTTCATTCTTTTTGCTCTGGATTCCTAAGATGGTTTAGTTTATGTGTGATTTTTCCCCTGGTTTTTAGAAATTTATTCCTTGGGTCTTGGTCCTTTGACTTGTGTTGGAAGTTATTAACCCTAGTTTGTGTTCTTACCTCCATTTGACCTACTTGGCTTCTGAATTTGTCCCAATCCTTTTGGCTCATTGTTATATCATGTTTGAGGATCATTTGTCTTGAGTTGTGGAATTTTTAGATGCACTGTTGAATTGATGTGGATTTTTGTTCTCACCTTGTCCCATTTTGCTTCTTTTGGTCCATTAGCTCTCTTATAAGCTTAGAAGGGCACTTGTGCCAACTTCTTCTTATCATTTGGGGTCCTTTTGGGGTATGGGTTCCTTCCTGGTCCTAGCTTAGGGTTTGAGTCTTAGAATTCTTTGTGTTTGCTTACCTTTTGTGTTCTTTTTTTCTTAAGTGTGCTCACTTCATCTCATTACTTCTTTCACTTCATTATGTATTTGTTTGGTCTAGTGTGGCTCTTTTCTTCATCTTGTTAGCTTCTTAAGCCTTTCTTAAACTTGTTTTGGTTCTGGTTATGTGCATTAGGTCCATGTTTGTGCATCTTTGCCTTGCATCTTTCTTAAGTTTGCATATGTTTGTCATTTGTTTCATCTTGTCTCATAATTTGCTTGCATGCTTCATTCCTCATTCTTTTGTCTTACATTTGCATTGAGCATGAGTACATATCATTTCACTTCTGATTGTATGATGTTGGCATGCCATTTGCTTCATTTCATTTCACTTGTGCTTGTTACTAACCTTGTAGGGGCTATGGTAAGTGTGAGGTGTGGAAGTTGAGTTCCACATCTCCAAATCTCATCACTTCTTCTTATTTCTTTATTGTGCTAACCCTTGGCTTGTTGGGCTTAGGCCTTTCTCATCTCTTCTTCTTCTTATTCTTCTTTCCTTCTTCTTTAGGATAGAAAACCACACTAACCTTAGGATATCCATGCATGATAACACTTAGGATTCTTTAGTCCCCCTTTAGAATTTTGCCTTTGTGATCCTTTTGGTTCTTCTCCTCTTCTTATCTCATAACCATAAAAAACATCTTAATAATGTTTGAAGTAATACCTTGAGCAATAGCCTTATCCCATGAGGTGTGCTTGTAGTCTTCCCATCTTGGGATAGTACAAGCTTACCTTGTGATGCACAAGTCTGATCAAGGTATCTTCTTCACCAAGAAAAGCTTAAAAAACACTTCTTCATCTGTAAATACCAAAAACACTTAATAAGTTAATGAGTTAGTGAGCTTAGGCCCTAATCTTTGGGTTCAAGTTTTGGGGATCTTCTCCTTACTTGAGTGTGCTTGTTCTATTATTCCATCTTGGAATGTAGTGACAAGTGCACATTCCACGGAAAAGAGTTTGAGTTCACTTCCTTGTGACACACTCATAAAAGCTTCATAAAAAAACACAAACAAACAATAAGCGCCTCTCCTTCGGGAATTCTTTTCTCATCTCATTCGCTCTGTACGCGAACTTGCTCCTACTTGTCATTTTGCAAGACGGTTACGCACTCGTCGTCCGAGCCTGCAACACCTGAGCATTGACATAGGCAGTTCAAGCCTTAAGACACAAGCAATTTCCTTGCCACCCCTAGTTAGGGGAACTACGGTGTCTCTGATCCTCATTGTCCCGATGAGGTACGTAGGCAGCGGAGTAGGGCCCGTTCGAGCACAATCTTTATTTTCCCTACATTTTTCTCTTTGTTTTCTCATTCAATCCCTTTCTCAGTTTATTTTCCAGTTCCAGTTTCTTTTCTTTTTCTTTTTGTTGCAGCAGCTTTCATACCCTCACCCTTCGAAACAGTTTTCTTTGCAAGCGTGGATCCAGTCGGGTACAGAGGACGATCTGGGTGCTAATACCTTCCCAGGTCGTAACCGACTCCCGAACTCAGTCTCTTTGGTTCGCAGGACCCGTGTCCTTCCTTTTCTTTTCTTCTGGTTTGTGCAGCATTACCATTCCCGTTCTTTCGGGATAAAAATGCCTGGCTGGCGACTCTATTCTTTTCCGCGCCACTTTCGCGTTTGTACCAGGATGGAAATCCGGGGAGCGACATATGGCATGGAGGCAGTCTTGCCTGTTGAGGTAGAAATTCCTTCATTACGTGTGATGATGGATGTGAAGCTTGATGAGGCTGAGTGGGTACGTGCCCGATACAATCAGTTGTGCCTAATTGAGGAAAAGAGATTAGAGGCTATCTGTCAGGGTCAGCTTTATCATAGGAGAATGAAGCGAGCATTCGACCAACGAGTACATACTCGAGAGTATCAAGTAGGCGAGCTTGTGCTCAAGAGGATCATTCCTCCAGGTTCAGATCACTGGGGCAAGTGGACCCTGAACTACGAAGGCCCATTCATAGTGAAGAAAGTTTTCTCAGGTGGAGCGCTGATGCTCACTACTATGGATGGAGAAGATTTCCAGTCTCCTGTTAACTCGGACGCAGTTAAAAAATACTTCGCATAAACAGACCCGTTGGACACAAAAATAGAATTAAAGTCCAGGCAAGAAAAGGGTATTCCGGCGAGCTAAAAAACAGAATAAAAAGTTTGGGCAAAAGTTAGGGAAATAAATGAAAAGATGTACACCCACTGAGTTGAAAATCCACATCGGACAGCTCAGGCAAAAAAGGGTATCCCGGTGGATTGAAAACCCGAAAGGGCGATCCACGCAAAACAAGGGAATAAGCGAACAATTGCGATCCGGGTGATCGAAACCAAATCACTGTTTCGTGCATTCTGACAATATCAGAAGGATAGAAATCAGTCCCCTCATCTTCTTCAAAAAGCAAAGGCAAGAACAGAAAGTCTTAAAGACATGCTGGTCATAGCAAGAAGGAAACTCATTGGAATGTCGTGTACATTGCCATTAGGATAGTTTCTTTTCTCAATTTTATGGTAGATACCTCTTACCAGGTAGTTGCTTCCTGATGTAAAGCTTTTCCTATACAGAGGCCATTCAATAAATGAATATTCAGTCATATAAAGCCATGTTGTGTTGTGTTTTGTTTGCAAAAATGTCCTGATTTTTTGGCAAAAAAGAGCATTGCATATGAAACATGTTGATTTTTCTAAAACAAATTTTGACATGGCAGGGAAACAATTAAAAAATTATCTTTGAGTGTCGGGTCACAATGAATGAGCAGATCATATCATGCAAGTCCCCGGGCCACATGTCTGTATACTATTGTTGCAGGTTTTGCAGGGTGTTGTTATATTTCCCCCAGTAGAGCTATAGAAGTGAGATCCCTAACCGAACTTCAAACCTAATCAAAGAGGTGTTCTTTCCAAGCGGCGGTTGTTCTTCACCAGAAAGACATAGTTATCCCCAGTAGAGTTCAGGTGGAACCTTCCCCAGCTGAGTCAGAGTAGGGTGGTATCCCCAGTAGAATTTCAAAACCCGATCGAAGAGGTTTGTCCCCAATCAGAGTCTTTATGTCAGAATGGGCTATCCCCAGCGAGCAACTGAATGCCTGTTTCCCCACCGAGAGAATTTTCTAAATTCTCTCCCCAGCCGGAGTCTTGACCAAGCCTTTTCCTCAGCCGAGTCTGAGGATGGTTATCCTCCACAGAGTTCATGATCGAGATTCACTCCCGTCATTGGAGTATTCCCCAGAGAAGTTGCCAATCTATTTTGGCCATGTGATGATACAAACTGTCATTCATCTCCCCATTCAGAGTTAGGCATCGTCAAAGCCTCTTGACCAAGTTCCCCTGCAGAGTCAGGATTATTGTTTCCAACCAGGGCAACTCGTTTGATGCTCGTATGCATATCCCGTCATGCGCTCGTGCTCGTGTTTTTGCTCGTCTGCATTTCCTGGCACTCGTCTGTGTTGGGTATCCGTTTTGTGTTCGTCTACATTTCCTGGCACTCGTCTGTGTTTGATGTTTGATAGTTGCTCGTCTGCATTCCCCTAGCATTCGTCCGTGTTTGATGTTTGGTATCTGCTGGATGTTCGTCTACTTTCCTAACACTCGCTCGTTTGTGAAATATTCTTCGTTTAATTCTCCCCGGCAGAGTTGTGTTTCTTACTGGGCATTTGTTGCTCGTATGCTTTCCCCAGCAGTCGCCTGTGGGTGGTAGATGTTGATGCACATCTACATCCCCTTAACTCTTGTCTGTGTTTGATATATGTTTATTGCTCGTCTGCATTCCTCAGCACTCGTCTGTGTGTGACATCTGTTTGATGCTCGACACTCGTCCGTGTTTGAAAGTTTGTTTGATGCTCGTATGAATTCTTCAGCACTCGTCTGTGTTTGTTATTTGTTTGAAGCTTGTCTGCATTGTTGGATACTCATCTGTATCATCCTTCCCACTCGTCTGTGTTAACTTATATCCATATGAATGCTGATTTGATAATTGTTCTGGTACTCGTCTGTATTGTTATTCCAAGTGCTCATCTGTGTTGGATCTCTGGTATTCGTCTGTATCAGTGGCTGATATTCGTCTATATCATCGCCTGAAGCGCGCGTTTGTGCTTCTTAGATCATCGTTTGATATTCGCTTGTATCATTGACTTATGGCACTCGTCTATGTTCTTTTGATGGTCATCCGATACTCGTCTGTATTGAAGAGGTTTGAAGTCCTGACGATGGGATTAAACGTCAAAATGGTTACCGGTCTTGGCATACCAGGTATATCCGAAGGAGGTTCGTCTGTCTCAAGCACCACGTATCTATGCAAGATTTGTGAAGAGGGTGTCGCTCCCGCTAAGAGACACAAGGTCAGATAGGGTATAGACGCGAACGGTCGGCGAAAGGAGGAATGAAAATGAAGGTGAAAAGAGTCGCCAGCTAGGCATTTTTATCCCGAAGGAAAGGTAATGCTGCATAAACCTAGAAAGATATGGATAAGACGGTCGCGAACCAGAGAAACTGAGAAAGGGGGTTGGTTACAACCTGGGAAGGTATTAGCACCCAGATTGTTCGTCGTACTCGACGGGATCATGGCTTAAAAGATTGTGTTTAAAGGGGTAGTGTCTGTGCTATCTGTGTGCAAAAAGCTGGAAACGAATGTACAAGTTTCAGTGCAAGAAAATGAAGTGGAGTGCTCATGAATGAGGCTTAAAAGAATGATGAAAGAGGGGGAAGACGCAGAGACTTTTGTTCGATAACCGTTAAGTTATGCCTACGTATCCGCTCGTGCAATGAGGAAGTCAGAACACCGTAGTTCGACTCAAAGAGACTGAAAGATGAATTGTCTGTGAACTTCTTACTTGTCTATGCTCAAGTGTATGACTCGTCTGGCCCGATTGCTAACTGTCTTGCATTAGACAGAAGAAGCAAGTTCTCATTTATGAATGAAGGTGATGAGAAAAGAATCCCGAAGGAGACAATTATTGTTTGTTTTTGTATTTTCAATCTTTTATTGTTTTTGGTGTTTGTCATAAGTTAATGAGCTTAAGCCTAAACCAAGGGTTAGTAAACTCATCATATCCTCCCTTTGATTAGGGATAATGAGAATACCTTAAGTATGAGGTAAGCACCTCAAACTTAATTACCATGATGTAGGATTAAGATCATTAACCTACTTGTGATTATTTATATGTTTTTGGTTTTTTTTTAGTGTTAAGTAATGAGTTTAAGCCATAATCAAGGATTTAGTGGACCCATTACACCATCCTAATAGAAGGATAATATATGAGAACACTTAAGCTGAGGAAGATACCTCAACTTAATCCATGATTAGGGATTAACCTCTTGACAAAACAAACCTTTATTAAAGTGGATTTTAATTAATGGTAAGATTAAGAAGTGAATTTTATGGTTTGTAAGAGAACTTGAGGGGGACTTGTCCATTAACACTAGGGTTAGTCCTTCTTAACCAATAAAGGAAGAATTAGAACCCTAATGTAAGGCCCAAGTTACAAGCTATTGTCTTAATGATTATTAAGATGGATTGATTAAGAGGTTTAAACAAATTAAGAGTTTAACACTTAGGATTAAAGTTATACACTCCATCCTAAGAGAAGGATGCATGCATAACCCTAATCACAAAGTACTAAAACCTTAAAGGTTTAGTCTCTGATTGTGAGATGAGAAGAGAGACACAAAGAAGACACAAAGGTAAACGCTAAAGGGGGACTAATAAAAACCCTAATTATTGTCATGCTTGGATGTTCCTATGGTTTTTAAGGCTTGCAAGTGATCTTCAGAGAAGCCACCAATGGAAGAAGCAGATGAAAGGAGGAGAAGCAGGAGAAACAAGTTACTTACTTCACTGAAGAAGATAAGTAACTTGGAGAAAGAAAGTGAATGATGAACATGAATGAGCAAGCTCACTCTAAAACAAAGAAAAATGCAGCAATGATGCATAAGAAGAATGAGAAGAGAAGTGAGAAGTGAAGGCAAATTCACTTCTGAAGTTACTTACCACCTGAAAAGGTTAGCATAAATGAAAGAAATGAAATGAAAATGGAATGTATGCAAAGATGCAAACCAAACCTAGAAGCATATTCATGATGCAAATGATTCTATGAGATGATGCAAAGACATGTTAAGTGTTATGAATGTTCATACAAGAGATGGAATGCAATGGATGTGTGTTTTGAATTTGAAATTCTGTGATCAGGTATGAGATGTCCTAAGAGATGTCCCAACACTTGATAGGACACTTGACAAATTTAACCAAAACTTAAATAACAAGAAAAGTAAACAACACAGAAGTTTGTTAACCCAGTTCAGTGTATAACCACACTTACATCTGGAGGCTACCAAGCCAGGAGGAAATCCACTATTAGTAATATTAATTCTAGACTTAAACCACCCTGTTTAATCTATCACTTAATACTTACCCAATGCAATTTCTACCTAAGACTCACTTAGATAAGAGTACCCTACTCACTCCCCCTCAATCACACAGTGATCAAGTTTACAAGTTTACAAAAATTGAAGACATCCTTCAAACAAAACAGCTTGATCTTACTTAACAGTTTCAATCAAGTCACAAATGCACTTTTGCTTAAAAGCTCATAAAGTGGTACAATAAAAACAACCTGCTATTAAAACTCTAGACACCCTATTTGGTCTTCTGAAAAATTCGTACTCAATTCTATGAGTTTCTGTTGCTTAAATAGGTATCTGAAATTTGGGCTTTCTGTAGAATGATCCAGCCCTAATGTGCAGCAGCTGTCACCTTGAATTTAGGGTTTGTTACCTCCTATATTCTAGGTAATTTAGGTCTTCTGTTTTAATCTGAATCTTCAATATAAAACACCCTACAGATGCGCCTTGTTCTGTTTTTATCCATCATTAATTAATTCCAGATATTTCTCCTTAAATATCTCTGATCAGTTAATCATTAATTAATTCTGGTAGCAGGTCTGAGATGTCTCAACATCTGTTGGGACATCCTGAAAAACTGAACTTAAGTTATTTATACAATGTCCCAACATCTGGTAGGACATCCTGAAATAAGTTCACATACTCTGTTTGATAATGTCCCAACATTTGATAGGACATTCTGAACTGAATTCAACATTTCTTGTTGGTCAAAAATTCTGCCAATTCTTAAACATCTACAAACTCCCCCTTTGGCTAATTTTTGGCTAACATCTTTTCTGGTTTTCAGAGTGCAGCAGAAGTTCCTTTTATCAGAGTATATCATTAATTTTCTGTTGATTCTTATTTTGAGATTACTCCCCCTCAAACATATATGTGTCCAGTTTTGTTGCAACAGAAATATTCATCAAACACATTGATTCAGTTCAGGCAGAAACAAACAGATTTTTCATTTTAATTAAACAGCAGTACATATTTTGTTGTTGTTGTTCTCCCCCTTGTTAGACACAAATTATGGGGGCCAAAGATACTAGTCCAAAAGTATAAAGCAGTGCTGTCATTACAATTTCCTCACCTACAATGATCACTCAGATTCATCACTCTCAGTTGCTTCCTCAACTTCTGTTTCTTCATCAGCTTCTGTGTCTTCATCAGCATCACTGTCTTCATCAGAGTTTGCTTTCTGGTCTTCTTCATTTTCCAACCTTTGAATTATTTCCTCAAGCTTCTGCTTTCTAGCTTCAAGCTCTTGGCAGGTGCTTTTGAGTTCAGCAATTAAAGTCTTCTTGGAAATTGGATTCTTAGCAGTTGAGGGACCTGTAGATGTCCCAGCAGGTGCTTCAACATCTGCAGCATGGTGACTGAGGAATAATTTGTAGTGAAAAGCCAGGGGGCTCTCTCTCTTGCAGACAGTGTCCTTCTCATTTAAAATCCCAGGGTATTGACTTAGAACAATACCACACAGCAATGATGGAAAAGCTATTGGCAGCTTTGTTGCAGTAGAGATGGCATGCTTCATAGTTTGATCAAAAATATAAGCTCCATAATCCATTTTGGTTTGAGTTCCCACAGCATAGATGAATCTGGCCAGACCAGTTGAGATTGATGAAGTGTGGTTGGTAGGCACCCAGTTAGCAGTTCCAATCCTGTTAAGCATGGCATACTTTCTGGTAAGCATGCTCACAGATAGCTTTCCCTTTACAGGCCATGCCTTGACCTGGTTTGCAGTGATCACCTTACAGATTTGATTATCTGTCTTGCCTAGCTCATTGGGTCCATCTGTTTCTCTTCCTAGGTATTGATTTATTATTTGAGGTGAGAACTCAACACACTTACCTCTCACAAACACCTTTCTGAACTCTGAGGACTTACCATTTGAGCAATCCTCCTGAAGATTCACAATGAACTCTTTGACAAGAAGTTCATAGCAGGGAGAGAACTCTGAGACTGTCTTGAATAGTCCTGCAACAGAGATTAGGTCTATCAGTTCTGTGCACTCAAGTGCATTGCTGCTTAGTTCTCTTTCCAGGGCAACCCTTCTTTGGTACACATACTTCCATCTGTTGACACTAGAGACAAGATGGAATGATATGTTGTCCAAGGGAGCTTCTGGAACAGCAGTTGAAGCTCTTGCTGTTGTTGGTCTTTTCTTGGGAGGAGATGTTGGGACATCTGATTCAACATCTGAATCTGATGGTGTGGCAGCTTTTCTCTTCTGGGATTGGACTTTGCTCCAGGGTTTTGTTGGACCAAAGGTAGCTTTAGCTTTGCCTTTCTTTGGACTAGCCTTCTTCTTTTCAGGGATGACAGGTTCAGCTTGCATCTTTCCTTTCCTGGACCTTAGCCTTTTGGCTATGCTGGGTTTTACAGATGCTATGATTTCTGCATCAGAGTCCTGCTCCAGATTGACTACTGGAGGAGATTGAGCAGTCTCCTCTTCAGTTTGTTGATCAGCAGGAATTTGATCTTCATTTGAGTCTTTAGCCTGTTCCACAGAAACTTCTTTATCACTTTCACTTGAGACCTCTTTCTGGTCCTCAGTCTGTTCAGTATCAGCATCAGATGAGTTTTCTTTCTCATCTACAGATGTTCCAACATTCATTGGGACATCTGGTTCTCCAGCAGTGTCTTCTGCAGTTTGAGCTGGTTCTTCTTGAGGTGCAGGAATGGTGTTCAAAGGAACAGAGATCCCTCTCACCACTCTTTGTTCAGAAAGAACTTGGTTGATAATCTCCTTGATGGAATCATTAACATATTTTGAAGAGTTTGGGGTTCTGTTAGCAGGAGAAGGGATTCCTTTTGCTTTGCTCCGTACTTGATCTTTAGCTCTCTTTGGAGTTCTTGCCTTTGTAGTGTGAGAAACGCTTCCCCTGAGTTCGTCCAATGGGGTTGATTGCATTGGCACAACAGAGATTGGAGTGGCATGAACCACGTCTTCCTTGTTGAGAATTTCCTCAGTAGTTTTAGGGTTTTGAGACATTGTAGAGGAAGATGGATGAACAGCTTTAGGGTTTATGATTTCTGAAGGATTGAGAGTTAATGTGATTCGCTTGTGATGATATGATAAGAATCTTGATAGCTTTTTATAAGTAGTTACTAAATAAGTAGCCGTTACAGTCCAAATGATTAGGAATGGAATTCCCAAGGATCTTGTCCAGACTGGTTTTGCCATCTGGAACTTATGCCATGCAATGTCATATGACATGTTGGCACATCTCATTAACTGCTAAATATCACATAAACAGATTCCAAGTTTGCCCCTTAAGTTCTCAAATTGTGTAGCATCCAATGCTTTGGTAAAGATATCAGCTAATTGCAGATCTGTAGCAACATGCTCCAATGAAATCACCTTCTCTTCTACAAGATCTCTGATGAAATGATGTCTGATATCAATATGCTTTGTCCTGCTATGTTGAATAGGATTCTTTGATATGTTGATTGCACTTAAATTGTCACAGTACAATGTCATGACATCCTGTGGGACATTGTACTCAGTGAGTATCTGCTTCATCCAAACCAATTGAGAACAACTGCTACCTGCTGCTATATACTCAGCTTCAGCTGTAGATAATGATACACAATTCTGTTTCTTACTGAACCAAGAAATCAGATTGTTTCCTAGAAAGAAGCATCCTCCTGAAGTGCTTTTTCTGTCATCAGCACTTCCTGCCCAATCAGCATCACAAAAGCCAGTGAGAATTGGTGTGCAACCATGAAAGTACATTATGCCATAGTCACAAGTACCATTAACATATTTAAGGATTCTCTTGACTTGATTAAGATGACTGACTTTTGGATCAGCTTGATATCTTGCACAAACTCCTACTGCAAAAGCAATGTCTGGTCTACTAGCAGTCAAGTATAACAAGCTTCCAATCATGCTTCTGTATAAGCTTTGATCTACATTCTCACCCTTTTCATCTTTAGTCAGCTTCAAATGTGTGGGGGCAGGAGTTCTCTTGTGAGCAGCATTTTCCATTCCAAATTTTTTGACTATGTTCTTGGAATACTTGCTTTGTGAGATGAACATTGAGTCTTCCATTTGCTTTATTTGCAGCCCAAGAAAGTAGGTTAATTCTCCTACTAGGCTCATTTCAAATTCAGATTCCATCTGCTTGACAAAATGTTTGACCATCCTGTCAGACATCCCACCAAAGACAATGTCATCAACATATATTTGTGCAATCATGACATTTCCTTCTTCATCTTTAATAAACAGGGTTTTATCAATCCCACCTTTTCTGTATCCTTGCTTGATAAGATATGTGGTTAGTCTTTCATACCATGCCCTTGGAGCTTGCTTCAACCCATAAAGTGCCTTCTTGAGTTTGTATACATGATTTGGACAGCTTGGATCAACAAATCCTTTAGGTTGTTCTACATATACTTCTTCATTAAGATAGCCATTTAAAAAGGCACTTTTCACATCCATTTGAAATAGTTTGAACTTCAAGATACAAGCAATTCCCAACAATAGTCTGATTGATTCAAGCCTTGCTACTGGTGCAAAGGTTTCATCAAAGTCCACCCCTTCAATTTGAGTGTATCCTTGAGCTACAAGTCTAGCTTTGTTCTTTGTAACAACTCCTTGTTCATTAGACTTGTTCTTATACACCCATTTTGTTCCAATTACATTTATGTCATCAGGTCTAGGAACAAGATTCCACACTTCATTCCTTGTGAATTGACCTAATTCCTCTTGCATAGCACAAATCCAGTATTCATCAGTGAGAGCTTCCTTGATATTTTTAGGTTCTATTTTGGAGACAAAACAAGAACCTGAAATCACTTCTCTTGATCTAGTACTCACACCTCTGTTGGGATCACCAATTATCAAATCTTTGGGATGATCCTTTTGTATTCTGATGGAAGGAGGTTTGCTTGATTCTTCTGTCCTTGTATCAGTTTGAGTGAAGTTATATTGATCATTCTTTTCTTCAGCTTCAATCTTGATATCAGCAGATGTTCCAACATCCTCTGGGACATCTGTAGGAGCATCATCAATTATCACATTTATGGATTCCATGATAACCTTGGTTCTAGAATTAAATACTCTATATGCTCTGCTGTTTATGGAATATCCAAGAAAGATCCCTTCATCACTTTTAGGATCCATTTTTCTTCTTTGCTCCCTATCTGCCAGAATGTAACAGATACTTCCAAAAACATGGAAGTACTTAACTGTGGGTTTTCTGCCCTTCCAGACTTCATATATTGTGGACAAAGTTCCTTTCCTTAAAGTAACTCTGTTATGAATGTAACAGGCAGTGTTCATAGCTTCAGCCCAAAAGTATAGAGGCAACTTTTTAGCATGGATCATAGCTCTTGCTGATTCTTGAATGGTTCTATTCTTCCTTTCAACAATCCCATTCTGTTGAGGAGTAATAGGTGAAGAGTACTCATGATTAATTCCTTCTGAAGAACAGAAATCTAAGAACTTTTGATTCTCAAATTCCTTTCCATGATCACTTCTTATTCTGATCACACAGCTGGATTTTTCCCTTTGCAATCTTTGACATAATTCTTTGAATACATCAAATACATCTGATTTTTCTTTGATGAAGTTTATCCATGTATATCTTGAAAAATCATCAACCACAACATAGGCATACCTCTTACCACCAAGACTTTCAACCTGCATAGGTCCCATAAGATCCATATGTAGAAGTTCCAAAACTTTGGAAGTTGTCAGATGTTGGAGCTTTGGATGGGACATCTTGGTTTGCTTGCCTATTTGACATTCACCACATATTTTGCCATCATCAATCTTCAGTTTAGGAATACCTCTTACAACATCCATAGATATGATCTTCTTTATGCCTCTGAAATGAAGATGACCTAGTCTTTGATGCCACAGTTTCACTTCTTCTTCTTTAGCTAGAGAGCAGGTTGAAGTGAGACTTAGATTTTGGGATTCCCACATGTAACAGTTGTCTTTAGATCTGGCTCCTTTCATGACAACCTCTTGTTCTTTGTTAGTCACTATACATTCAGATTTGGTAAAGTTTACACTGTATCCTTGATCACATAGTTGACTTATGCTGATCAGGTTAGCAGTTAAACCTTTAACTAGCAGCACATCATCTAGTCTTGGAACATCTTGACAATCCAAGGTTCCAACTCCCTTGATTTCTCCTTTAGCTCCATCTCCAAAGGTAACATACCTGGATGAATGTGATTTTAAGTTTACTAGCAAATTCTTCAATCCAGTCATGTGTCTTGAGCATCCACTGTCAAAGTACCAGTCTTCTTTAGCTGATACTCTCAGAGATGTATGTGCTATGTATGCAGTACTTTTCTTTGACCAGATGAGCTGAGATTTCTTTTGATGCCTCTGCCCTGTGTGTTGTTCAGCTGATCTCCAAGCTTGATTGTTGATATTGTTATTGAGTATGTGGCTTTGATCAGTCTGAATGTCAGCTTTTGGTCTCCAAACCTTCTTGATGACCTCTGTATTTTGCTTAGGAGGTTGCTGATTTCTTTGAAGTCTATGCAGCACTTTCTTGGTACCTTCTACTTTCTTCTTGGAAGGTTGCTGATACATCTGATTTGGATATCCATGTAGCTTATAACAGTGAGGTTTGATATGCCCAAATCTTCCACAGTGATGGCATCTCCATCTTTGATACTTCTTTTTCATTTTGTTCTTTCCTGAATGTTGAGACATCTGTTGGAACATTATGTTTGTCTTTGTTTTCTGATGTTGGAGCATCTGTTGGGACATCTTGTTTGACTGTGTAGTTTTTGAAGTAGTTTTGCTAGAGCTGGCTTCATCTCTGTTATATCCCAGTCCACTTTTGTCCCCTGAATGTTTATTATTGCTGAGAATAACATCCAGTGTGCTTGAGCTGCTGTTCAACATTCTAACAGATTTGGACATATGTTCCAACTTAGAGTTGAGAAGGCTTACTTCACTTTTTAAGGTGTCAATGATCTCCTGATCATTTGCTTTGTCATCTTCTAATGCCTCATTCTGCTTCTTTAGCTTTATAACTTCACTGCATATTTCAGAGCTTCTTTTGTATAGATCTTTGAAAGCTTGCTCAAGTTCTTCATAAGTAAGTTCTCCACAACTGGAATCACTATCATATTCACACAGTCCAGCTAAAGCAGTAATATGCTTAGCTGATTCTTCTTCTGAATCCCCTGAGTCTTCATCAGACCATGTCACAGAGAGTCCTTTCTTTTGCCTCTTTAAGTAGGTAGGACATTCAAACTTGATGTGTCCATATCCTTCACATTCATGGCATTTGACTCCTTTATCTTGACTGGTCTTTTCAGCATACTTTAATCTTTTGTTAGCATCATAAGGTCTTCTGTTCTCAGAGTTTGTGTTTCTTCCACTAGGTTTGGATTTGCCTTCCATTCCTCTGAGAATCTGTTTGAATTGTCTTCCAAGCAAGGCAAGGTTTTCTGATAAGCTTTTATCATTTGCTGATTCATCATCTTCTTCTTCCTCTGTATTTGACACCAAGGCTATGCTTTTGTTCTTTTTGGCATTTGTGTCATTCATTCCCATTTCAAAAGTTTGAAGGGAACCAATGAGTTCTTCAACTTTCATGGAGCATATGTCTTGAGCTTCTTCTATTGCAGTGACTTTCATGTCAAATCTTTTTGGCAAAGATCTGAGAATCTTTCTTACAAGCTTTTCATCAGTCATCTTTTCTCCCAAAGCTCCAGAAGTATTAGCTATATCCAAGATGTTCATATAGAACTCATGAATTGATTCATCTTCCTTCATTCTCAAGTTTTCAAACTTGGTGGTGAGAAGTTGAAGTCTTGACATTTTTACTTTTGATGTTCCTTCATGAGTTGTTTTGAGAGTATCCCAAACATCTTTGGCCAGCTCACAATGATGTACAAGTCTGAAAATGTTCCTATCAATGCCATTGAATAAAGCATTTAAGGCTTTTGAGTTGCCTAGTGCTGAGTCTTCTTCCTCCTTACTCCATTCTTCTTCAGGTTTCAGCACTTTTGATCCATCTTTGGTGTCTTGGACAGGATGATCCCATCCAACATTGACTGCTCTCCATGCCCTGTTGTCAAGTGACCTTAAGAATGCAATCATTCTTGGCTTCCAGTAGTCATAATTAGATCCATCCAGTATAGGTGGTCTATTTACTGACCCTAAATCTCTGTCCATGTTACAGAATTTGTATTCCCTAGATCTCACCCAGTATAAACAGGCAGGGTGCCTGCTCTGATGCCAATTGAAATTCTGTGATCAGGTATGAGATGTCCTAAGAGATGTCCCAACACTTGATAGGACACTTGACAAATTTAACCAAAACTTAAATAACAAGAAAAGTAAACAACACAGAAGTTTGTTAACCCAGTTCAGTGTATAACCACACTTACATCTGGAGGCTACCAAGCCAGGAGGAAATCCACTATTAGTAATATTAATTCTAGACTTAAACCACCCTGTTTAATCTATCACTTAATACTTACCCAATGCAATTTCTACCTAAGACTCACTTAGATAAGAGTACCCTACTCACTCCCCCTCAATCACACAGTGATCAAGTTTACAAGTTTACAAAAATTGAAGACATCCTTCAAACAAAACAGCTTGATCTTACTTAACAGTTTCAATCAAGTCACAAATGCACTTTTGCTTAAAAGCTCATAAAGTGGTACAATAAAAACAACCTGCTATTAAAACTCTAGACACCCTATTTGGTCTTCTGAAAAATTCGTACTCAATTCTATGAGTTTCTGTTGCTTAAATAGGTATCTGAAATTTGGGCTTTCTGTAGAATGATCCAGCCCTAATGTGCAGCAGCTGTCACCTTGAATTTAGGGTTTGTTACCTCCTATATTCTAGGTAATTTAGGTCTTCTGTTTTAATCTGAATCTTCAATATAAAACACCCTACAGATGCGCCTTGTTCTGTTTTTATCCATCATTAATTAATTCCAGATATTTCTCCTTAAATATCTCTGATCAGTTAATCATTAATTAATTCTGGTAGCAGGTCTGAGATGTCTCAACATCTGTTGGGACATCCTGAAAAACTGAACTTAAGTTATTTATACAATGTCCCAACATCTGGTAGGACATCCTGAAATAAGTTCACATACTCTGTTTGATAATGTCCCAACATTTGATAGGACATTCTGAACTGAATTCAACATTTCTTGTTGGTCAAAAATTCTGCCAATTCTTAAACATCTACAGAATTTTGAAAGAACATGAAAGTTCATGGAATGAAATGAATGCATACCATGGCAAATGGATGAAGAAATGATCAAGCATGGTTCTAATGTGTCTTAAGATGTCTAAGATGACATGTGAATGCATGAAATGTCATGGAAAGTTCATGTATGGATGCATATGGAAGATGTATGCAAATGGATATGAGAAATTAGGGTTTTAAGGCAACATGAGATGCAAAAGTCAAACACAGAAGAAAAACATAAGATAAAAAATTGCAAATGAACTTAAAGGAACCCTAACCCCATATGATATCACACCCCAAAGGAGGAGGTCTAACTCTTAACCTAAAGAAAGTTGTGATTTATCTAAGTTATCTAGGGTTTTAAGGTACCTTAAGGGGAAAAATGCAAATCAAATAAAAAATGCAAGATAAATTTGTGACAAAACTATGCTAGACACTACATGTTATATGAATATCAATGCAAAAAGAACCATTGTCAAAACCTTCATGGTTAGGCAGAAAAGAATTCTTGAAGTTAGGGTTCAAATATGGGATTTTTATGAACCCTAAGTTCAAGAAAAATGTCAAAGTGTGATCAAAACCAAAAAGAAATTTGTATGAATGGTTTGACAATGTTTCTAAATGTCCTAAGATGCAATGTGAAATTTTTTGGAATTTTTAGAAACCTAAATGATATTTTAATTAATTAATTTCCATTAACTAATTAAAATAAACATTTAAATATTTTAAAAATGATTTTTTTATGCAAAAAATAAAAATAAAAATGTTTTTGGGTGAAGAAAAATATTTGAATTAAAAATGCAAAAGGAAAATATTTTTGGAAATTTTTAAGTATTTTAAATAAATTATGCAAGAAAAATGATAAAAAATGAAATAAAAATCAAAATAAATGAAAGTAGGATGATCTGATGGACAGGATTCAAACTGGGAAGATTTTGGTTGACCAGCGCGTAATCTAAGGGCTGAGGTTCAATCTGAGTTAATTTTAATTAATTAATTAATCAATCATAATTAAATGAGAATTAAGGTTTAATGACCAATCTGGGCCATCCATACACGCGTCAAACAAAGATCCAATGGCTGACATTCAAACTAACCCCAAACCCTAATTAATCCTCTTAATGACTTTCAGGTGGCCGAAGAAGACCTCTGGTCATCTTCTCCGGCCAGCTCCTCACCCCAACTTCCACCCTAGGCCACCCAGACCCCCTAACTCTCCAGAATCACTCAACTAACAACCCTAAACACGAATCCTGCAACAAAATCCATTTATTTTCACTCAAGATCATGAATCGAAAGCAAACGGAAAATACGCAAAAATTTCAGAAGCTTCATACATGCTTGTTTCTCACTCATTTTCAAAACCAAATAGATCATGATGATCAGCAAAGCATACAGAACATTTCTATAACCTAAAATCACATTTCTGGAAAATTTGTTCTTGAGGATACCTGAAGTGAAGCTTTCTCAA
The DNA here is from genome assembly GCA_963966055.1 of Lathyrus aphaca. Lineage (NCBI taxonomy): Eukaryota > Viridiplantae > Streptophyta > Magnoliopsida > Fabales > Fabaceae > Lathyrus > Lathyrus aphaca. The sequence continues at coordinate 286,126,107 of OZ014519.1, read as the reverse complement.
TCTGAGTTGTTTGGCCTCCTCTTTGGTTCGAAACGACTCCAATGATTCTCCTGATGATGCTTTGATGCTTGTAGGAAGTTTATAATGGCTGGTTTGAGGGCTTGCAACTCAACTGGCCAAAAATCGTATTTTGGTTTTGGGTGTGTTTTGGCTGCAATGAGGGGTGGGAAATGATCCTCTTGTGTTGCTGAGGTGATTGATGAAAAAAGTTTGGAGTTTGAGTGTGTGAGCAGAGAGTTTCAAAAGCTTTTGCAAATGGGGTGATTTTTGAGAGCTTGATGATTCTGAGCATTCAGGCTGACTTGTGTTGTGTTATGGCTTGCATTTGATCCACATAACAAGCTTTGATAGGTTAGAGAAGTTGTTGTGGCCTATGGTGATTGGTATGGGCTCTCTTGCAAAAAGTCAACAAAACTTGTACTTGAAGCATGGGCTGGTTCAGAGGTTGTACAATGGCATGTCTGGCCTCAGCTTTGATCAAGGAGAGCCATAGAATTGAAGTTGAGGTGCTGCAACAAGTGGAGGTATGGTTGTATGAGTTTTTGCAATCTTTGTTCATTTTTCCCCTTTTGTGATTTCTTGATGTGCAAGGCATAGAAACTTGAGATTCTTGGGCCAATTCTGACTTTTAGGCAATGCACTATGTTGGTATGATGCATAGAAGTGTATTAGAGGTCACAAAACGGCTTGGCAAGTGGTTTTGCAAAAATCCCTCTTTGGTGTATTCTTGAAAATTATAGGATTTTTGCCAACTTTGAAAGGCCATAACTTAAGTTCCATAATGAATTAGAACTTGTTCTTCTACTTTTTGAAAAGGGAATGATCCAATCTACAACTTTCATGATCAACAATTTTTCATTTGAAGCATTTTTGGTTGAGAAAGAGGAGGTTGAAAAAGTTTCCCAAAATGGAAAGTTTACATTACAAGTCATTTCCATTTTTGGCAACTTTTGGTTTAGCTCAATTTTCTTCAATTTTGTGAACTTCCAAACACTTAAATGATCAAATAAAGATCATATAACTTAAATTTGATGAAAAATCCACTTTGGTTCCATTGTTGGGGGCCTCAAATGCCCTGATTTTGTTCTGACTTGCTCAAGAAGTTACCCAGTGAACAAATGACTTCCACAATGAATTTCTTCATCAAAATTGGTATACATGATCCTTATAATATATTGAGACTATTAGAAACAAGAATGACCAAAAATTTGGAGTTATAGCCTCTGAAACCAAAACCCTAATTTCAGGTCATCTGTGCAGTGAAATCTTAGCTCTGCTTCCATGCTTTCCAAGTTCTTGTGATTTCTTGACTTCCTTGATCTTTGAGGGATATAATATGATGATTGAACTTACATGGACCCTCTTGGAATGATTGGAAACCTTTGGAGTGGCTCATATGAATCCTTGGATTGTTCAGATCACAAACCCTAGATGCAGATGAACTTGAACTCATGCAGTGGGACAAAAATGCCATATGATGTGATATGCTTAAAATTATACAAAAATGAAAGATCACAAGCCATGGTGTGAATCTAGTGGGGGAAAATTTGGGGTGTTTACAGCTGCCCCTATTCAAACACGAGTTAGTTATGCAAGATGTAAGCGTCTGGCTTAACAGACAAACAAGATAACTTGTGGTTGAATACCAAAGACAGTCTGAAATTTGCACTCACTGGGGAAAAGAAGAAAAGGGATAGAAAGTGTAAAGGACAATATAGTATGTTTCTAAAATGCGGACGATGGAGGACAACCATCGAGCAGAGGACGACTGCTGGGGATAAAACAGTAAATTAAGCAATGACGGGGACGGCCGACAAGCTGGGGAAATAAAGAGATCATAATGGGGACGGCCAACAAGATTCTTTGGGGATTAAAGGTAAAGTCAATGATGGGGACGGCCATCAGGTTTGTAAAGTAAGGTAACAACGATGGGGACGACCATCAGTTCAAAGAATAAATGAAATAATGATGAGGGAAGGTCATCAAAGGTGAAGGACGATCACCTAGCAGGGGACGACTGCTCTTTATCATGACATAGGACGAATGTCGGATAGAAAAGTTCAACGATGGGGACGACCATCGGATAAGCATGATGAAGGACGATCATCAAGAGGTGAAGGATGATCACCTAGCAGGGTACGGCTGCTCTCGGGGTTTATCATGACATATGATGAATGTCAGATAACAAGATCAACGATGAGGACAGCCATCAGATAAAATGATGAGGGACGGTCATCAAGAGGTGAATGACGATCACCTAGCAGGGGAAGGCTGCTAAATATTACAACATAGGACGAATGTCGGATAGAAAGGGGTTCCAATAATGGCGACTCCGTTGGGGAAAGGGATGAGGGACGGTCATCCAAAGGTGAAGGACGATCACCTGGCAGGGTACGGCCATCAAAAGTATCACGACATAGGACGAATGTCGGATAGAAGAAAAGTTGCTTCGCTGGGGAATGGTAAACATGGACGAGTGCTTACACTTAAGAAATAAAAGGTATAAGTGTTTTGACGCTGTGTATAGATTAAAAATGCGGACGAGCATCCTTAGGACAATGATACGGACGAGTATCGGTAGAAACAAACGCTGACGCATGTTCAGAGATGATGGTACGGACGAGTACCAACTGGTTAACAAAGAACACGGACAAGTGTCGAATCTGTGGGGTATAAGTGTATATACAAGATACGGACGAGTATCTGCATAAGCATGAGTAAGTATTGTGAAGTAGGGACAAGACACAGACGTGTGTACAACTTGCTGGGAAAAGGTGTGACACGGACGAGTGTTAGAAGAGAAAGTGTATGAGTTATGAACTTATAAATGTAAAAGGGTATCCTGGCAATTTGTGGGGATAGGATGACACGGACGGGTGCCAATAAGAGTGTATTATAAATAAGTGTTTGGTTTGCAACAAGTGTTTTGGCAACCGTGCTGGGGAGCGGTGACACGGACGGGTGTCAAGAGAGTGTATAGGTATCTATAATCGCGAAGGCTATTTGTGGCTTATATCAGCAGGGGAATAATATGACACGGACGAGTGTCGGAATGGTATATATGAACATGTATCTGTTGGAGAGTGCAAAGGGGATGCTTTGGCTTTCTGTGGGGATATTGAGATGACACAGACAAGTGTCGAAAAGAACATGTTATGGACAAGTATCTATATTTGAGAGTGCAAAGGGGACGCTTTGCTTTTATGTGCAAGGGATGTATTTTGTATATTGTTGATGAGGCACCGTTGGTATTTATAGGTGACTAGTTCAAAACCTGACTTGCGATCATGCAATATGTTTGATTTTTGCTGTAATGCTCCGTATTAGACGGAATGCTACGCTTTATGGGGAAATATGATGTGAATGCTATGATTATGCAAAAGAAAACGGTTCGGGATTCGGATCCCACTGCTGTGAAGATCTCTGACTGGTCTACTTGAAGGAGAATCCTAGTTGGGGATGAGATTATTGGTAGATCTGCCAAAACATACGGTTCTTCTTGGGGAACTAGATCAATGATTGATCTATCTGGTATGGAGATATCCCAGTTGGGGACGAAGAAGATTTCGTCACTTTGTTGTGTGAGAACTTCAGGCATTGTTCTTCTAGGGAGAGGTTGGAACTCTGCGGGGAGATGGTTCCATTGTCTTTGGGAGACCTGGCACTCTGTTTTGTGGAGGAAAGATCACTGCAAGATCTTCCTAGAAATTTCTATGGGGATCCCGGTTGGGGATGAGGATTCTTTGACACCCTGTTGGGGAAGAAGCATTTCAGGTCCTGCTTGGAGTAGATGTGTCGGGGAAGTGATGCTTGGCATGCCCTATGTTACGTATTTGAACATCTGCAACATGTTAAGACAAAGAAATGTACAAGTGTCCCGAGGTATCCCTTACCGGATTCCCTTATAGGAGTTAGATATTCCTGGAAGTAAGATTATTTCCTGCAAGCACTTATTAATAATGGCTCATTTGTTTTATGCAAAAAAATTAAATCATGAATACTGGACATTTTGCAAACGAGACAAAAATGTACAAGAAGAGGTGTGATTGAAAATCTGATTTTATTAATCTGGGTGCCCTGAATTGGCAAATATAGTCAAAGAAACAAATCCCCTGGAATGAGGAGATTGCCACAAATTGAGAAAAATAAAGGTACTGGCAATGTTGATGACGCTCCGGCGAGCTTCCTTTGCTATGACCTTTATGACCTTGACGCTCTTCTCATCTTGCTTTTTGAAGAAGGTTGATTCTGACCGATGCCTTATCCCTTCGAAGCTTACCGTATTGTGAGTGGTACAGACGAATTCAGAATGCAGTTGTTCGCTTATTCCCTGATTTTGCGTGGATCGCCCTTTTGGGTTTTCGATCCACCGGGATACCCATTTTTGCCTGAACTGTCCAATGCGGCTTTTCAACTCAGCGGGTGTACATTTTTTTTTATTTTCCCTTATTTTTTCCCGAGTCTTTTATTCTGTTTTTGACTCGCCGGGATGCCCTATTTTTTCCTGGACTTACATTCTGTTTTTATGTCCAGCGGGTCATTTTATGCGAAGTATTTTTTAACTGCATCTGAATTCACAGGGGATAAGAAATCTTCACCATCCATAGTAGTGAGCATCAGTGCTCCACCAGAGAAAACTTTCTTTACTATGAATTGACCATTGTAATTTGGAGTCCACTTGCCCCTGTGGTCTGTATGAGGAGGAAGGAGTCTTTTCAGCATAAGATCTCCCACTTGGTATTCCCGAAGCCTGACTTTATGATCGAAGACTTTCTTCATTCTTTTCTGATATAACTGCCCATGACAAATGGCAGCTAATCTCTTCTCTTCGATCAAATTCAGTTGATTGTACCGAGATCGGATCCATTCTGCTTCATTCAGTTTAACATCCATCAGTACTCGTAAGGAAGGTAGTTCAACTTCAACAGGTAGGACAGCTTCCATACCATATACCAGTTGATAAGGTGTTTCCCCAGTGGATGTTCTGATTGAGGTCTGGTACCCATGCAAAGCAAACGGTAGCATTTCATGCCAGTCTTTGTAAGTAACCACCATCTTCTGCACAATCTTCTTAATGTTCTTGTTAGCCGCCTCAACAGCACCATTCATCTTTTGCCTGTAGGGAGAAGAGTTATGATGTTGGATCTTGAAGTCCCGGCACAGTTCTGCCATCATTTTATTGTTCAAATTGGAACCATTATCAGTAATGATTCGCTCGGGTACTCCATATCGACAAATGATGTCTCTTTTCAGGAATCTGGCTACCACTTGCCTGGTGACGTTTGCATACGAAGCTGCTTCAACCTATTTGGTGAAGTAATCAATGGCTACTAGGATGAATCTGTGGCCATTTGAAGCAGTCGGTTCAATCTTTCCAATCATGTCAATGCCCCACATGGCAAAGGGCCAAGGTGAAGACATCACGTTCAAAGGATTCAGAGGCACATGCACTTTATCTGCATAAATCTGGCATTTATGGCACTTCCTAGCATAGGCACAACAGTCTGCATCCATTGTGATCCAGTAGTAACTTGATCTTGACAATTTCTTAGCCATTGCATGTCCTCCGGCATGGGTACCGAAAGATCCTTCATGCACCTCATGCATTAGCAAGTCTGCTTCTTTCTTATCAAAACATCTGAGAAGCACCATGTCAAAGTTTCGCTTGTACAAGGAACCATCAGCGTTAAGGAAGAAACTACCAGCCAAGCTTCTCAATGTCTTCTTATCATTGGATGATGCCCCAGGTGGGTATGTTTGATCCTCTAAGAAGCATTTGATGTCATGGAACCAAGGCTTTTCATCTTTAGCAATGTCCACAGAGAATACGTATGCTGGTCGGTCTAGTCTGGATACCGAAATCCGTGGTACATAATTGGCAGTCTGAACCTTGATCATGGAGGAAATGGTAGCTAAAGCATCTACGAACTGATTTTCATCTCGAGGGATATACTCAAGTTTGACTGTTGTGAAGAAAGTCAACAATCTCCTCGTATAGTCACGGTATGGAATTAGATGCTCTTGGTGAGTGTACCATTTTCCGTTGGTCTGATTGATTACCAAAGCTGAATCTCCGAATACAGTTAAAGTCTTGATCCTGAGGTCAATGGCTTCCTCAAGACCCATGATACATGCTTCGTATTCAGCTTCGTTGTTAGTGCATGCAAATGTGAGTTTTGTCGAGAAAGGCATGTGAACTCCTTTAGTTGTAATGAGTACTACACCAACTCCACGACCATTCATATTGATAGCCCCATCAAACATCATTGTCCATTCTTCTTCTGGGTCAGGCCCTTCAGTGTGAACAAGCTCTTCATGATCTTTTGCCTTCAGAAACATGATGTCTTCATCAGGGAAGTCAAACCTCATCGGTTGGTAATCATCAATGGGTTGCTCAGCTAGATAGTCAGACAGTACACTGCCTTTGATGGCCTTCTGAGATGTGTACTGAATGTCATACTCTGTCAGAATCATTTGCCATCTTGCAACCCTCCCGGTAAGTGTTGGCTTCTCAAATATGTACTTGACTGGATCCATCTTTGATATCAACAAAGTAGTGTGAGTCAACATATACTGCCTTAGTCGGCGAGCAGCCCACGCTAAAGCACAACAAGTTTTCTTGAGCAGTGAATAACGTTGTTCACAGTCGGTAAACATTTTGCTTAGGTAGTATATTGCATACTCTTTTCGACCAGACTCGTAAAGTTGGCCCAACACACACCCCATTGGTTCTTCTAATACTGTTAGGTACATTATTAGAGGCCTTCCTTCAACTGGAGGCATAAGGATTGGAGGTTCTTGTAAGTACTCCTTGATTTTGTCAAAAGCCTTCTGACAATCTTCGTTGCACCTGACCGTTTGTTCCTTTCTCAACAATTTGAACAGGGGCTCACAGGTTTCAGTAAGATGAGATATGAACCTTGATATGTAGTTCAATCTACCCAAGAACCCCCGAACTTCCTTTTCAGTCCTAGGTGCAGGCATTTCCTGAATGGCTTTGACTTTGTCAGGATCAACTTCAATTCCTTTTTCACTTACAATGAATCCCAGCAGTTTACCGGAACGTACCCCAAATGTGCATTTGTTGGGGTTTAGCTTCAACTAATATTTCCTCAGACGTTTGAACAACTTCAGCAGATTTACCAGATGATCTTCTTCAGTGAGGGACTTGGAAATCATGTCATCCACGTAACATTCAATTTCTTTGTGGATCATGTCATGGAATAATGTTACCATAGCCCGTTGATAAGTAGCACCAGCATTCTTCAGTCCAAAAGGCATTACCTTGTAACAGAAAGTGCCCCAAGGTGTGATGAAGGTAGTCTTCTCCATGCCTTCGGGTGACATTCTGATCTTATTATATCCAGAAAAGCCATCCATGAATGAGAATACCAAGAATTGAGTTGTGTTGTCGACCAATACATCAATGTGAGGTAATGGGAAATCATCCTTCGGGCTAGCTCTGTTCAGATCCCGGTAATCCACACACATTCATACTTTTCCATCCTTCTTAGGCACTGGTACAATATTAGAAACCCACGGCGGGTAACTAGTTACAACAAAGAAACCGACATCCCACTGTTTTTGTACTTCTTCCTTTATCTTCATGGCCATATCCGGGCGTGTACGGCGTAACTTCTGTTTCACTGGAGGACATTCTTCTTTCAAAGGCAGCTTGTGCATAACAATATCATTATCCAGACCTGGCATGTCTTGATAGGACCAAGCAAAGACGTCGACGTACTCTTGAAGCATGTCAACAAGTTGTTCCTTCACTGAATCTTGCAGACTGGCCCCAATTTTCACTTATTTCAAGTCTTTTTCGGTACCAAGATTAACTGTTTCAACTTCTTCCTAATGAGGAGTAATCACTTTCTCTTCTTGCCTCAACAACCTGGCTAACTCTTTAGGTAACTCATAGTCTTCTTTAACTCCTTCATCAGCTTGATTAATCGGATTGTCGAAGTCATACAAGGTCATGGCAGTGTTGTTGTCGGTGCAATCTGGAGGATAATCTCTGCAAGGGTTGTGATTGGTTCGTCTTAGTGACCAGTTTTAATCTTGTTTAGAAAAAGTGAAAATGTAATTATTTATTTTGAAAAAATTGCCATTTTATTGTTTTGTACAAAAATGAAAAATGAAAAGACAGTGAGCGAAAAAGAGACTCGTTTGAAAAAGATGTCCGATATTCATTGATTAATCATTTGCACAAAATTACAATATGGCCCTATTACAAAATGAGTCCTGACACCTTGGACAAGATGCAGGACTTTATGCATGCTAAAAAAGACAGGAAATAATAATTACTCTGCAGGAGTAACCCTTATAATTTCCTGGGAAGACCAGTTAAGGACTTGGTTCCCCGAGATCCTTGGACGTATCCAACTCTCCCGGTTGCGGTCGCTTTCCTCCTCGTCTTCCAGATTGTTCACAGCATCTGGGGTGAGCATCCCTCCACTGACAAATTTAGGCTCCTTTGCAGCCTCTGATTGATCTTGTCGGAATGGTCTGTAACCCAAACCGAATCTATCTTCCTTCTTTTCCACCGGCAGCAGCTTGCCCCATCCTTGAGCAGTACCTTCTTCAACAACCTTCTGGGCTTGCTGATAAGAGATGATTGAAGTACCCATCATGTCCTCCTGGGATGCAGCCAATAATCCAGTAGCCTCATTAACATTTAGGGCCTCAAACCCTTGGCTCATTGTCTCATGGATTTCACCATCCATTTCAATATACTTGTAAGTAGCCAACTGGCTAACAAATATGTCCTCCTCACCACAGATGGTGATAATATGTCCTTCCCATTCATACTTCAGTTTCTGGTGAAGGGTCGACGTTACTGCACCTGCGGTGTGAATCCAGGGTCGACCTAGAAAACAGTTGTATGCCAGTTGTATGTCCATCGCATAGAAAATGGTCTTAAAGACTTGTGCACCGATTATTACTGGCAATTCCACCTCTCCTAGAATAGATCTTTTGGAGCCATCAAAAGCCATGACCACAAGGTTACTTGGCCAGAGAGCTATCCCATCATACTCTAGCTTGACAAGGGCTTTCTTGGGTAAGACATTGAGTGAGGACCCAGTGTCTACAAGCACATGAGATAAGACAGCTCCTTTGCACTCCAAGGTTATATGCAAGGCTTTGTTGTGGAGACGTCCTTCTGTTGTCAAATCAGCATCAGTAAAACCTAGCCCGTGGCTAGTATTGACATTTGATACTACTGTTTCTAGCTGATTTACAGTGATCTCTTCTGGCATGTAGGCAGCGTGCAGAACTTTGAGAAGTGCATCCTGATGGGCTTCGGAACACAACAGCAGTGATAGGATTGAGATCTTTGAAGGAGTCTGGTGGAGCTGATCCACAACTTTATAGTCACTTCTTTTAATGATTCTCATAAACTCATCCACGTCTTGATCGAAGGATGACTTATGAGTTTCTTTTGATGCAGACTCTTCCGGTATCACACTCTTCCCCTTGGCTCTGGCAACAGCCTCTGCCTCAGTATTGGTTCTAGGGACTTGTGAAGCGAAGAGACATCCGCTTCGGGTGAAGCTTCCGCCTCCCCCAACATTATCCACTTGGGGAGTGAGAACTAGAGAATCAAGAAGGACTTTCTCTCCATTGCATTATAGATCAGCACCATAATGCCACGGTATAGCACTGTCTTTGTCATATGGGATCAGCCCGGGCACCGTGATAGTGACTGGGCTTACTGCAGCAGATGTTGGGACTGTAATAGTCTGTGGGTCATAAAAAATTGTAACAGGACCTCTGGCGGATGTTGGTGAAGGTGAATTGAAGCTTTGTTGAGACTGTTGTTGAGGTTGAAAGTTGTTGGAACTCGGGACCGTTGTCGGGTCATAATAAATTGTGACAGTGGAAACATCGTTGTTGGTTGTTGAAGTTGTAGTAGCCGGTGCAAATGAATTGTTGTATGTTGAAGCGTCAGATGGAATGATTGCTGAAGTTGTAGCTGAATCAGTTGGAATAATGGTTGTTTCATTTGTAGAAGAAATAGTTGGACAGATGGTTGTTGCATTTGTAGAAGATTCACTTGTTGTTGATAAAAGAGTTGCTGGTGTTGTAGAAGTTGTGGTTGTAATCTGCAGAATGCCCTCTCTGATCAAGCCATTAACTCCACTCCTCAAGTTGGCACACCCATTCTCAGAAAGTTTGCATAATTCACAACAGGCCTCACAAGCTGGGAACATTTGGCACTTTAAAAGCTGGGCTTTAACCTCTGCCAGAAGCGTCTGAATGCATGCAATGTCTTCTATTAAACTCGTGGGTGAACCATCCTCTACAGCATTAATCCTTGGCCCACTGTGGCTTGGCATAGGATTCTTCATTACATTGGGAGGAGGTGCAAAGTTCAGGGCTTTTGAATCTACTAGATCCTGAACCTTCATATGCAAAGCTCTGCATTTTTCCGTAGAGTGACCAGGTGCGTTGGAATGAAAAGCATACCTAGCATTAACATCGTAGTTTCTTGGAAGGTTTAGAGGATCAGGTGGAGCCAACGTCCTCAACTCAACAAGATTGAGCTTTAGGAGCTGTGGCAGCAATGTAGCATACGACATAGGAATGGGGTCAATTACTCGGTTGACCTGAGATGACCGATGTTGAAACGGGCGTTGTTGTTGATTGTTGTTATTATTGTTGTAAGATCTTTGTTGCGGAAACTGTTGTTGTTGCGGAAAGTGTTGTGGTTGTTGAGTATACTGAGGAAGTGGAGCAGGGATAGTAACAGCAACAACTGTTCTGGTTAAATATTGGTGTCTCCCTCTTCCCATGTGCACAGAGTTTGTCTCACCAGATCTACGGGGCCCAGCAAATGGTTTTCTTGTACTGCTTGAACTGGCACCGTTATCGGAGATCTTTCCCATCATTAATAGGCTCTTTATCCTTTCTCCAGCTATTACCATATCTGCAAAGCTGGTAGAGGAAAATGCAGCCAGTCTGTCAATATATGTTCCCTGAAGAGTATTCATGAACATGTCTGCCATTTCCCTTTCAGACATGGGAGGTTGAACTACAGCAGTAAGTTGCCTCCACCTTTGGGCATATTCCCTGAAGCTTTCACGGGAAGACTGAGACATTCCCATCAAGAGAGTCGTGTTTGGAGACATGTCCAAGTTGTATTGATACTGACGGATAAATGCTTCAGCCAAGTCTTTCCAGTTCCTTACTGTGGATCTAGTCAGGTGGGAATACCATTCTCGGGATGCCCCTGTTAGACTATCCTCGAAGTAAAACATCCACAACTTTTCGTCCATGGTGTATGCTTTTAACCTTCCCAAGAATGATTGAAGGTGGGTGCGTGGGCAAAATGTGCCATTATACCTTTCAAAACACGGGGGTTTGAACTTGTGAGGAATTCTCACCCCTTCCACCAGTCCCATGTCCATTACATCAAATCCTAGAGAATTCTGGGATTCAAGAGACCTTAGTTTCTCAGCAATTTCATCCAGCCTACGGTCGTAAACTTCATCCCCAACCCCAACAACTATAAACTGCTCTTCTTGAGGATCCTCTTGCAAGATCCTACCTCCAGCAGTGTTACCCTGAGTATTCCTTATGGCATTAACTTTTGGGTTTAGATGAGGCCCAAACTCTGGTGGATCAGTGCGAGGTTGCACGTGATCGTTGTTATTGGTACCTCCTGTACCTGGATTATGTTCTTCAGGAGTCTTCCTTTCAAAAAACTCCCTTAGTCTTTCCTGGCTTTGAGCTAAACCAGTCATCACAGTCATGAATTGGGTCATCTGATTCCTCATCTCAACCCTCTCATTTGCCATTTGGGTCCTTACTTCATTCAAGTCTTGCTGAACTTGATCCATCTGAATTCCCGGAAGGTTGTTTCTTGTCGGGTACCGGTGTATTCTGTTGACAGGGAACACTCTTCTGCAAGCAATGTTTCCTAAAACCACAACAAAGTGAGAAACAACAATAAAACAACAACCTACAAAACAAAGAAAATGTTAGTATGCAATGCAATATGCTTATTCGTCTTCCAAGGGTATCCGGTTTGGTTCTTTGGTTTTGACCTTTCCAGACCTCGAGGAAATGCTGATGATATTGATAGATAAAGCCCACCATAAATAATACAAACTGATATATTACAAAGGATGAAAATACATAGTTTGATTACAATACATGCCCATGGTGGGTAAAAATACAACAAAAAGAAAAGTACAACGAAAGAAAGAAGTACAAGCAAAAGGATCAGACATCCAATCCAAAGTCATCCTCCCTGACTTCCTTCAGGAGGGCCTCAGTCACTGGACCCACTGGGTGCTCTGTAATAGTCCTGATGAGGAGGTTCCTAGTAGCAATGGCACTGGTCAACCTCTTGTGCTTATCCTGGTCCTTTGACCTTTTCAACCCCGCCCGGAGTTTCAATTCTGATATCTCCCTCTGAGCTGCCAACAAAGCCTCCTGATGCTTCTTCTCACTAGCCTCCAGCTGTTCTATCTTAGCCTGAGTACTTTGATCTTCCTGTGCACGGGCCTCAGTGATCCTGATCCACCTAGCCTGGCTCTCCTCTAAATAATGCTCTGTCCTAGGCTTCTGAGTCTTTGCTTCCTTACAAGCATTCTTCAGTACTAACTCCCCTGATCTTGCCTTCCTGATGTAGTCATTCGTCTTCTCAATCTTGGTCAAATGCTCAACCCTGAGTCTTTCCAATCTCTCATTATCTAGACGATTGTCATTTCTTTCCCAGAGAGTCTTCTTCAAGGCTTCAGATAGCTGAGTGTTTCTCTCTTTTAGCTTTTCAAACTCTTCCAAACTGACAGTAGCTGCAGGTTGCACTGTTGAAGGTCTAGGTATATCTTCTAAGGTGAATGGCATCCGGGTGATCTGAGCTCTGGTACGGGACCAATCAGAATACTGTGCTGAGATAATGTGGTTGCACTTGCCAAGGATGGTTGTCCCTTTAGTCTGGATGTTGTCCCAGGCCCAGGCAGCTTGTCTGACAACAGCAGAGTTGGGTTGGATTTCACAATAAAAAGTCTCAGCCAAATCTTGTCCTCTGGGAGGATGAACCAAAGCATACCTTAATTGTCTTTTAAACAGTAAAGGGTTGTAGTTGATGCAACCTTTCACTCCTATCAAAGGTACATTAGGATATTGCCCACAGCTAGTAATGATGTCCTTGCCCTTGGTGCTCTGAGTGCACCATCTAATGTCATCTGCTGTCAAGGCAATAAATCTCTTAGCCCAGTTCTTCTGCTGATGAGGGTTCAGGAAGGTATCTGATTTTGGAAAGTGTCTTAGCAGCCAAGAGTAATAAAGAGGAGCACAACATCTGACCAGTCTTCCTCTTTGCTTCTCATTCCTCTGGTGTACTGAGTAGTAGAAGTCTCCCAACAAGGTAGGAACTGGATTCCTCAATAAAAACAGGTGAATGGCATTCTTGCTCACAAACTTTGGCTCATCTGCAAACAAGATAACCCCATATATACTGAGGGCTAAAAGTGCACAGACAGCCTTCCATTCCCCTACTGCAGCCTTCAGGGTAGCCTGGGAGATCAAGAAGTTTAGATGAAGGCCTGGAACCCCAGCCTTGGTTGTCATGTTCTGATCAATGAGGGCAGGCTCCAAATGCAATGCCATGGCTATGTCTTCATTTCTGGGAGCAGTCAACTCAGGGTTGAAAGGAATCCCTCTCTTGATAGGAACTCCTAACAACATGGAGAATTCTTCTAGCAAAGGTCCCAACTGGAAGTCAGGAAATGTGAAGCATCTAAGGGGAGGATCATAAAACTGCAAGCAAGTATGGATCATGCTCCTCTGAGATGCATCTAGATTCATGACCATGTCCAATATGCCTCCATAATGCTCTCTGAATAGTGGGACATGATCAGGTGTAATGAGGGACTGGATCTGCCTGATATCAGTCAGGGTGGGCTCAAAGAAGTGGTATGTGATGTTGCTCTTTCTTGAAGTGTCCATGGATGCTGGTGAAGAAGCTGAGAGCAACTGTTGATGAAGGCCACTAAATGGGATGCTGGAGGTGAGTCTCTGATGAGGATAGCTAGAGGAGAACCACTGACAAACTGATGAAGGTGCTGGAGAAGATAAATGAAGCAGTCTGAGCAGTAGAAGGGGTCAAAACCAAACCAAAGACAATGAGATGGATACCCTGTAAAACAAATAAGCAAATGTTAAATGATGCAAAAATGATGTATGCAAATGATATGCAAAGGGTTTGTGATCAAGTGCTGGATCTGATTATCTGCCTTGGTAAAAGTCCATGTATGTTCATAAGTCCGGATGGAGACTCAGAAAACCAGTAACCAGGTGGGGGACTCAAATAAAGAGTCACAAGTCCAGGGTAATCACAAGAATTGTCCAAATAATTAAACTTTAACAAATCTAGTAACACGGTATGATGAGGCCAAGGGTTCCTGCAAACCTGTAAACATCCCAACCCCCTCACATGTAATGTTCTAGAACAAGGATCCTCAGACTTGGATCAGTTATGAGAAGTGTAAACACTTCTAACCAGGAGGTACAGTGTTTACAATAACCATAAAAGATCCTCCTCTAATTCACCTCAGATGCTGAAGGTCATAAAAAGGTCTCCAGACTTAGCAGGCTTCCCAGATAGCCCTAGTACTACAGGAAATCTGTAGCACAGAGTTCTCAAGAAGAAACCCATATATGAACCGTGTTTCATATTCCCGCACCAGACCGAAATGGAATGGGAAAGAATATGAAGCCACTCTAGCCTATGTGTCACTCAGGTCCTAGGTATAGGACCTTAATCACTCAATGAACCCCACCCACCAAAACAGACAAGAGATCCAGCACAATGATAATGACAGTATGAAATGAATAAAACTGTAAAAGAAAGCAATAAATAAAGTTGTACATAAAGCAATAAATAAAGCAAATAATAAGCACAAGTAACACATAACAACCCCGTAAACACAAATCAAACAAGCGCTAGGAGGAACCCACCAAAAGAACCAGAAGCTCTGGTTGCAGTATAAGGGTCCCTAGTAGAGTCGCCAAGTTGTCGCTCTCGCTAAGAGACACAAGGTCATATAGGGTACAAACGCGAACGGTCGACAAAAGGAGGAAGGAAAATGAAGGTGAAAAGAGTCGCCAGCTAGGCATTTTTATCCCGAAGGAAAGGTAATGCTGCATAAACCTAGAAAGATATGGATAAGACGGTCGCGAACCAGAGAAACTGAGAAAGGGGGTTGGTTACAACCTGGGAAGGTATTAGCACCCAGATTGTCTGTCGTACTCGATGGGATCCACGCTTAAAAGATTGTGATTAAAGGGGTAGTGTCTGTGCTATCTGTGTGCAAAAAACTGGAAAAGAATGTACAAGTGTCAGTGCAAGAAAATGAAGTGGAGTGCTCAGGAATGAGGCTTAAAAGAATGCTGAAAGAGGGGGAAGACGTAGATACTTTTGTTCGATAACCGTTAAGTTATGCCTACGTATCTGCTCGTGCAATGAGGAAGTCAGAACACCGTAGTTCAACTCAAAGAGACTGAAAGATGAATTGTATGTGAACTTCTTACTTGTCTATGCTCAAGTGTATGACTCGTCTGGCCCGAGTGCTAACTGTCTTTCATTAGACAGAAGAAGCAAGTTCTCGTTTATGAATGAAGGTGATGAGAAAAGAATCCCGAAGGAGACGATTATTGTTTGTTTTTGTATTTTCAATCTTTTATTGTTTTTGGTGTTTGTCATAAGTTAATGAGCTTAAGCATAAACCAAGGGTTAGTAAACTCATCATATCCTCCCTTTGATTAGGGATAATGAGAATACCTTAAGTATGAGGTAAGCACCTCAAACTTAATTACCATGATGTAGGATTAAGATCATTAACCTACTTGTGATTATTTAGATGTTTTTGGGTTTTTGTTTAGTGTTAAGTAATGATTTTAAGCCATAACCAAGGATTTAGTGGACCCATTACACCATCCTAATAGAAGGATAATAGATGAGAACACTTAAGCTGAGGAAGATACCTCAACTTAATCCATGATTAGGGATTAACCTCATTACAAAAAAACCTTTATTAAAGTGGATTTTAATTAATGGTAAGATTAAGAAGTGAATTTTATGGTTTGTAAGACAACTTGAGGGGGACTTGTCCATTAACACTAGGGTTAGTCCTTCTTAACCAATAAAGGAAGAATTAGAACCCTAATGCAAGGCCCAAGTTACAAGCTATTGTCTTAATGATTATTAAGATGGATTGATTAAGAGTTTTAAACAAATTAAGGGTTTAACACTTAAGATTAAAGTTATACACTCCATCCTAAGAGAAGGATGCATGCATAACCCTAATCACAAAGTCCTAAAACCTTAAAGGTTTAGTCTCTGATTGTGAGATGAGAAGAGAGACACAAAGAAGACACAAAGGTAAAAGCTAAAGGGGGACTAATTAAAACCCTAATTATTGTCATGCTTGGATGTTCCTATGGTTTGTAAGGCTTGCAAGAGATCTTCAGAGAAGCCACCAATGGAAGAAGTAGATGAAAGGAGGAGAAGCAGAAGAAACAAGTTACTTACTTCACTGAAGAAGATAAGTAACTTGGAGAAAGAAAGTGAATGATGAACATGAATGAGCAAGCTCACTCTAAAACAAAGAAAAATGCAGCAATGATGCATAAGAAGAATGAGAAGAGAAGTGAGAAGTGAAGGCAAATTCACTTCTCAAGTTACTTACCACCGGAAAAGGTTAGCATAAATGAAAGAAATGAAATGAAAATGGAATGTATGCAAAGATGCAAACCAAAACCAGAATCATATTCATGATGCAAATGATGCTATGAGATGATGCAAAGACATGTTAAGTGTTATGAATGTTCATACAAGAGATGGAATGCAATGGATGTGTGTTTTGAAGTTTGAAAGCACATGAAAGTTCATGGAATGAAATGAATGCAAACCATGGCAAATGGATGAAGAAATGATCAAGCATGGTTCTAATGTGTCTTAATATGTCTAAGATGACATGTGAATGCATGAAATGTCATGGCAAGTTCATGTATGGATGCATATGCAAGATGTATGCAAATGGATATGAGAAATTAGGGTTTTAAGGCAACATGAGATGTAAAAGTCAAAAACAGAAGCAAAACATAAGATAAAAAATTGAAAATGAACTTAAAGGAACCATAACCCCATATGATATCACACCCCAAAGGAGGCGGTCTAACTCTTAACCTAAAGAAAGTTGTGAATTTTCTAAGTTATCTAGGGTTTTAAGGTACCTTAAGGGGAAAAATGCAAATCAAATCAAAAATGCAAGATAAATTTGTGACAACAATATGCTAGACACTACATGCTATATAAAGATCAATGCAAAAAGAACCATTGTCAAAACCTTCATGGTTAGGCAGAAAAGAATTCTCGAAGTTTGGGTTCAAAAATAGGATTTTATGAACTCTAAATTCAAGAAAAATGTCAAAGTGTGATCAAAACTAAGAAGAAATTTGTATGAATGGTTTGACAATGTTTCTAAATGTCCTAAGATGCAATGTGAATTTTTTTGGAATTTTTAGAAACCTAAATGATATTTTAATTAATTAATTTCCATTAACTAATTAAAATAAACATTTAAATATTTTTAAACTGATTTTTTAATGCAAAAAATAAAAATAAAAATGTTTTTGGGTGAAGAAAAATATTTGAATTAAAAATGCCGAAGGAAAATATTTTTGGAAATTTTTAAGTATTTTAAATAAATTATGCAAGAAAAATGATAAAAAAATGAAATAAAAATAAAAATAAATGATAGTAGGATGATCTGATGGACAGGATTCAAACTGGGAAGATTTTGGTTGACCAACGCGCAATCTAATGGCTGAGGTTCAATCTGAATTAATTTTAATTAATTAATTAATTAATCATAATTAAATGAGAATTAGGGTTTAATGACCAATCTGGGCCATCCATACACGCGCCAAACAAAGATCCAATGGCTGACATTCAAACTAACCCCAAACCCTAATTAATCCTCTTAATGACTTTCAGGTGGTCAAAGAAGACCTCCGGTCATCTTCTCCGACCAGCTCCTCACCCCAACTTCCACCCTAGGCCACCCTAGACCCCCTAACTCTCCAGAATCACTCAACTAACAACCCTAAACACGAATCCAGCACAAAATCCATTTATTTTCACTCAAGATCATGAATCGAAAGCAAACGGAAAATACGCAAAAATTTCAGAAGCTTCATACATGCTTGTTTCTCACTCATTTTCAAAACCAAATAGATCATGATGATCAACAAAGCATACAAAACATTTCTATAACCTAAAATCACATTTCTGGAAAATTTGTTCTTGAGGATACCTGAAGTGAAGCTTTCTCAAACTGAGCTGTTTGGCCTCCTCTTTGGTTCAAAACGACTCCAATGATCCTCCTGATGATGCTTTGATGCTTGGAGGAAGTTTATAATGGCTGGTTTGAGGGCTTGCAACTCAATTGGCCAGAAATCGTATTTTGGTTTTGGGTGTGTTTTGGCTGCAATGAGGGGTGGGAAATGATCCTCTTGTGTTGCTGAGGTGATTGATGAAAAAAGTTTGGAGTTTGAGTGTGTGAGCAGAGAGTTTCGAAAGCTTTTGCAAATGGGGTGATTTTTGAGAGCTTAATGATTCTGAGCATTCAGGATGGCTTGTGTTGTGTTATGGCTTGCATTTGATCCACATAACAAGCTTTGATAGGTCAGAGAAGTTGTTGTGGCCTATGGTGATTGGTATGGGCTCTCTTGCAAAAAGTCAACAAAACTTGTACTTGAAGCATGGGCTGGTTCAGAGGTTGTACAATGGCATGTCTGGCCTCAGCTTTGATCAAGGAGAGCCATAGAATTGAAGTTGAGGTGTTGCAGCAAGTGGAGGTATGATTGTATGAGTTTTTGCAATCTTTGTTCATTTTTCTCCTTTTATGATTTCTTGATGTGCAAGGCATAAAAACTTGAGATTCTTGGGCCAATTCTGACTTTTAGGCAATGCACTATGTTGGTATGATGCATAGAAGTGTATTAGAGGTCACAAAATGGCTTGGCAAGTGGTTTTGCAAAAATCCCTCTTTGGTGTAATCTTGAAAATTATAGGATTTTTGCCAACTTTGAAAGGCCATAACTTAAGTTCCATAATGAATTAGAACTTGTTCTTGTACTTTTTGAAAAGGGAATGATCCAATCTACAACTTTCATGACCAACAATTTTTCATTTGAAGCATTTTTGGTTGAGAAAGAGGAGGTTGAAAAACTTTCCCAAAATGGAAACTTTACATTACAAGTCATTTCCATTTTTGGCAACTTTTGGTTTAGCTCAATTTTCTTCAATTTTGTGAACTTCCAAACACTTCAATGATCAAATAAAGATCATATAACTTCAATTTGATGAAAAATCCACTTTGGTTCCATTGTTGAGGGCCTCAGATGCCCTGATTATGTTCTGACTTGCTCAAGAAGTTACCCAGTGAACAGATGACTTCCACAATGAATTTCTTCATCAAACTTGGTATACATGATCCTTATAACATATTGAGACTATTAGAAACAAGAATGACCAAAAAAATTGGAGTTATGGCCTCTGAAACCAAAACCCTAATTGTGATTTCTTGACTTCCTTGATCTTTGAGGGATATAATATGATGATTGAACATACATGGACCCTCTTGGAATGATTGGAAGCCTTTGGAGTGGCTCAGATGAATCCTTGGATTGCTCAGATCACAAACCCTAGATGCAAATGAACTTGAACTCATGCAGTGGGACAAAAATGTCATATGATGTGATATGCTTAAACTTATACAAAAATGAAAGATCACAAGCCATGGTGTGAAATTAGTGAGGGCAAATTTGGGGTGTTTACAGACGCGACAAGTCAACTTTCAAATGAGCGTAGCGACATAATCAATGTGTGTTGATTGTCTTTTGAAATTGTCTTGCCACATTTTGTAGGGACTTTGAAGGAACTTTCTACAAGTGGAAGCCTTGGGGAACAACCTCTGTCTGAGCCTTTCGAAAGACTTGCCCTAAATTAGGTGATTATGAACGATTTTCCCCAGATAGGATGATATTTGATATAGTTTTCCTTTATGATCAACTAATGCTTAGAGATTCGATTTCTAACCAACCAGTTTTCAGGTCAACATAGTCATTAAAAGTCTTGCCCCTGATTAGGAGTGTTCTTAATTCGAGTCAACACCAATGAGTGCTCAAGGTCCTCTTTGAATTTCCTTTGTTGGAATTTCTTTATATGCCCAGTACTGGCTTGCAATTAAAATTTGTTTGTTTAGAAATGGTAATTTTAATTCAATATTCATGCAAGTTTTGAAAATATAATTTATTTGAATGATGTAACAGTGTGTGACGAATGGATCGATTGTCCAATCGTAATGCTGATTCAACTGGTGATTTGTGATACAACAAGGAAAATATTAGCAAATCTTTTAGGATTCAGTTTACGTAACCTTGTTGAGATACGCTTTCAGAACAAACCTGCTTCAATTAGGTCTTTCAAGGGTTCTATTGTGGTTTGGTTCACAATTATGAAACAAAGGATATAGGCTCAAATGTTTGATTGGTACCCACCCATCTTCGTAATGTTCTTCATTCCTACATTCAGCTAATCGACACACACATTTGTCTCCTAAGACAACTTTAAGGTGTAATGGTTGCAGATGATGATTCAAGACTTTCTTGGAATGAAAATCACCTTATTCAATTTTCTTTGGATATTAGTGACCCTTTTTGTTTTTGATAGGATGGTCACTACAACTTATTTTGTTTTTGCTGAGGATTTTGATGACCTCTTTCTACTGTTTTTCTTTTGTGATCCCTAATTTTTGCATGGACCATTTTTTTGAGGTTTTTAGTCCATCGGGATTGCCCTAACTTTTGCCTAAGTCTCTTTTTTGGATGTTCAACTTAGCGAGCTTTTTTCTATTTTATTATTTGTCTCATTTTGTTGAAGGATTGTGACTGCCAAGTCATTAGTCATGGATGGATACCCATATGGAATGTTTCACCTTGTAGTTTGGATGCGTATTTAGGTTAACTGAACACTACCATGCCCTGGGTTAAGTATAAGAGTTTTGAAGATCCAAAAGAAACTCCTACTTCTAGGCTCAAAGTGGTTGTCTAGGGATTAACTCCTTATCTCTCCAGTGTTTGGGGATTTGAAACAATCTCTGTAAATCATCAACATGTTATTTCCGAAAGCACATTCATCACCAATTATGGGTATTTCATTTTCGTCATCCTCCCTCAAATATTTGCTAAACAAAAGTGATAAAAGGAATTGAAATGGAGAAGTATATTTTTTTTGAAGTTTTCTTTTGCAATAAATAAATGAGTGAATACAAATGAATTTTTTCAAAACATGCATGTTCACTTCACTAATATTACCATTAAAGATAACAATATTTAAAATCAAGTAGCACTTAACAGAAAAGAAATTACAAATACAAATTAATGATATGAGCTAAATATTTCCAATGTTGAGGAACTGGGCTTTTATTTTTTGTTGGGAAACCTTCTTCAAAATTGCTCTTCAAAATCAGTTTGAGAACCATCTTTGCATGTACTCTCAGCAGCTTCTTCCATGACATGGATTTAGGAACCTGCCTGATTGTTAATTTGAATGCTTTGAGGTGTGAATGAGATTAACTTGGAATCAATCAGATCTTGAACTTTATTTTTGAATAGTTGGCAATCATCAGTTGAATGTCCGGGTGAGTTGGCATGAAAACACAATAGGCATTAGGATCAAAGTTCGGTCGTTGTGGAAGAGGCATTGGATCCAGCTTCCTTGGCTCTACAAAATCACTGTTGATCAATCGCATAAGTATGTGACTATATGGCATTGACAATGGATCAAAATTCCTTTTTGGTCTTTCGATGTAGTAAGGACTCCGTCACGGAGTATGTTGCGGTTGCATTGGCTTTCGTTGTGCAATCTATTGTCGATACTGAGTAGATCCTCTATTGATAAGAGGATATTGACCATATGGAGTGTTATGCATCTGATATGGGGATCTAGAAGCTTGCTGGCTCTGAACAACTGACCTGCATGGGTACTGATGATAAGGCATTAGAGGTGGAGCTTTTGGAGCTTCCCAAACTGCATTACTTTCCTCCTCTACTTCTTCCTCTTGGGAACTAACAACTGATTCACTCTCACTGGCATGAATTTCCGAGGCGCCTTGTACTTTTCTACTCTTGAGTAGGCTCTCGATGCGTTCTCCCACTAACACCAATTGTGAAAAGCCAGGAAATGAACTTCCTATCATCCTTTCAATGTATGGGCTCTACAAGGTATCCATGAACAAGCCAACCAATTCTTTCTCTAAGATTGGTGGTTGAACACAAGCAACTAAATCTCTCCATCTATGGGCATACTTCCTGAATGATTCATCGCTTTCTTGACATAACCCTTACAACTTCATACGATCGGGAGCCATGTCGAGATTGTAGTCATACTGCTTCATTAAAGCATTGGACAAGTCCAACCATGACTGGATGTGGCTACTCTTTAGCTGCGTGTACCAATCCAATGATTCTCCACTTAAATTGTCTTGAAAATAGTGAATCATCAGTTTATCATTCTTAGTATGAGTGGTCATCTTTCTGCAGAACATCACCAAATAATTCTTTGGATAACTATCTCCTCCATACTTCTCAAATTTCGGCATTTTGAAATCTGGAGGGATTACCTCGTCAGACACTAAGCACAAATCATAAGCGTTCAGACCAAAAGCATTTAAGGCTTCAAACTTTTCTTCCAACACACGACATCTCTCAGCAAATGCAGGATATTGAGGTTGTTGAGTGCTCACTATTAGGTTTGACCCCTTGGAATTAGGTGTGGATAATGAAAAGCTATTATACTCCATGGCATTAACTGATGAATAATTCTCATCTTGAACAATGTGACGTTGTTGTGCAACAGGATCCTCAATTGTCGTTCGTTGAATATTGTCCTCTCTTTTTGACAAGGCTATTATGGCCTCCACAAGTTGGTCCAACTCGTTCTTCATTGCGTCCACATCTCCTCTTAACACAACATGACTTTGCTCCAACGAATCCATGGTCCTCAAAGCTACTTCAAGTCTGATACAAGTGTCGAGAAATCAACTACGGGTTATGAACGAAGGACGAATGAGTTTTTTTGTTTTTTTTTGTTTTGGAATGAAATGCAATGCATATGGTATGCAAATGAAATTCAAGATCCTTGATTACTCTCCTCGCATGGAGCTCACCGGGTACGCTCTACAGTTTAAAGGAACCCCAAAGTTAACAATGCATATGGTTGTTCATCACACACGCCCTCATCGTGAAGGTTGATTGAATCCACCATATAAATCTATTTTTGGTGAGATCTTCGTGTCAATAACCTATGAGAGCAAATTTCACGGGAGCCCATACTACGCGACCATTGACATTGGGTTTAAAACAAATTTCTCAGAGTTATGGACTTTTCTCAACTGTTTGATGCACATGTCAGCTTTTGACAGTCAATCAACTCCATTGAGAAAGTATATTCTGAGTGAGATCTTCGTATCGACAACCCACGAGAGCAAATTTATCGGGATCCCATACTACGCGACCATCAAAATTTGTTTCGACCAACATGTTTAGGGTTCTAATGGTCCTTAGAGTCGATGACCCTAATGAAAACAATTGAGCGCACACGCCAGAAGCTTGATGGTTTTCAGTATTTTCATTAGAATCTACTCCAAGTGAGGTTTTCATATCGATAACCCGCGAGAGCAAATTTCTCGGTAGCCCAAACTACGTAACCTCTCTAACTTATGTTTATACTCATAGACCCAGGTATAGAGCCTTTCCCTCAAGTTTCTTTTTTTTGTAATCAAAGTCTCATTCCATTACCAAAGAGCCATAATATGGATATAATATGGAAAGCGAAAAAGAAAGTGATAAAGAAAGCGATAAACAAGTAACACATAGGAAAACATCCAAACAAGCGTGGAAACCTAGACTAGGCTCGACTTGCATTGGAGTGAACTAATCCTCCGCAGAGTCGCCAACTGTCGTACCTCGAAAAATATGATCCTCGCAAACGCGGTCGTGACTGGGCTGACATGAGAGTCGCCACCTAATTTTTTTTATTCCCAAAGAGGGAAAGGGTAAATATAGATAAAACCACTAAGAAGGAATAAGACAAGGTCGTCGCAAACCATTACCTGGGTTCGGAAGTCGGTTATGTATGGGGGAAAGTATTAGCACCCCTTCCATCCATCGTACTCTATGAGAACCATCTAAGTTGTCACGCGCGAAGGGATGTCTATGCTTATGTAATATTTGTTAAACTAATAGGTTTATTAATCCTAGGGGCTCGGCAAGGATTGAGATCCTCGTGCCTATGTATTCCCTCGTGCAATGGGAAAGTCAGAGCTTCGTAGTTCGGCCTGCTACGGGTGATTGGTTGTTGTTTTTACTACCTTTCTTCGAAAAAAGGATTTAGGAGTCGAATTGTACTAAAGACTATGGGTAGTTTATTCCTCCCAACAAGTCAAGCGTCTTGTGTCGAAAAAAACAGAGCGAATAACGAGATGTTCATTACCCTCCTTTCTACTACTTAAGGCTTGTGGCGTACAATTCTTCTCATATTATTAGAGTGTTTTATTACCTAAGACCAATTGACGTTGGATCAAGGGTTTGGGTCTAAAGAGATGTTTTGGTTTTTTGAAGGTCAATTGTGAGACACAATGCGCTCAACAAAGTTGAATGCAAATGGAGGTTTCTTATCTAGTTTGTTAGCGAGGCAGAATGCGCCCGACTCGCAAGGTTTAAAAGACTTGATGTGTGGATCAAGTGAGCTAACGACTAGCTATAGAAAATAAGCGCGATGCGTTGATTTGTTAAGTTGAAAAAAAAAGGTTGAGAAAAGCGCAAAGTGTAAAGTAATGTGGATGGCGTCCAAAGAATGATCGACTTACGTGTGTGTATGAAGTGAAGTAGGTATGGATTTTTACTTGGCTTTGGACCAACAAATTCGCTTATCTTTGAAATGATTAGTCTTAGTATGCATTCGTATTTTACTTAGCAATTTATCGTCAAAATGCAAAAGTAGATCACACAAGTAAGCATAACATCATATCACAAGCAAGAAAGGTCGAGCATACACAAAAATTCATCACACACATAAAATAGAAATATTTATTTAGATTAATTAACGAATTAATTAATCAAATTAAATAAAAACTATTTAATATAATTAATCGATAAAAATGTTTTTTTGGGGTTTTTTAATACTTGAAAAAAGAAATCGATCAAAAGTAATGAAAGATATTGAAATTTGAACAAAAGTGATTAAGAATTTTTTTTTGTGAATTTTTGAATATTAACAGAGAAAATTAATTAATTAAACTAAATATAATTATTTAATAAAATTAATTAATTAATTAATTATATTAAATAAAATGATTTAAAATAAATAAAAAAATGTTTTTTGGATTTTTAGATTTTTATAAAAAGAAATAACCAAAATAAAATAAGTAAATAAAAAACGAATTGGGCTGGAAGTTTAAAAAACATAATAAAGGTGTAATTAGCAGAAAGTCCAAGGCCCAGGTTCAACAAGGCCCAACGCAGGTGAGGGAGCATAGCATGAATTTCGGTCAATGGTTTGACTGTCAGCGGAAATCTGGTACGTTGGATCATCATACTAATCTCACAGACCAAGATCTAAGGGTTAGAAACGATGACGCATGATAAAGTTGAGTGGGTATGCAAACACAAGATCATAATGAAGATTCACTTGGGCGGTGACAAGTGTCCACAGTGGCGACACATGTCACACCACCCTCATCCACCAATCATCAATGTAACGGTTATATTCATAAATAAAAAAGAGAATTGAGCTTTTAAAACCAAAATATTTTTTAAGAAAAACCAAAACATTAATCTTCGTGTCTCTCTCTCTTGCTGCATAATAAAACCTACCGGAAAACATGAAAAACGGCCGGAGAAAGAGGCGGTGGACGGCGACGCCACCCCCTTCTCCGGCTAAACACAAACTCAACACCTATCCCACTAAAACAAACCTTCTGATTTCAAAACTGAACTCAAAAATACCAAAAACACAACGGAATTACTCGAATCAAAAAAAAAATAAAAAAAAACCTATATCTACCCAAACACACCCAAATCCATCAATTAAAAGAGGGATTCAAATCAGCATGGCATGGAAAGAAAGAAACAAGAATGAGAATGAGTAAACGAGGAGGATACGTACCTAAATCGGAGAAAATCCGATTTTCGATCTCCGGCAACGGTAAGGTTTAGAAATTTACTCTTCCTCGTTTCTGGTTTTATCTTCTTCAACCTTTTTTCTACTCTCTGCGTGCGCCTGGATTCTCTTCCTCTGCCCTTCTCTTTGTTTATGCTTCTTTGTTGTTGTTGTTGTTGTTTGTTGCGTCTTGTTGATTTCTACTATGTTCAAGCTTCTTCTTTTTTTGGTGTATGATGTTGTTGATGGCTTAGCTCATCTTCTTCAGAATTTCAATATGAAATTCTTAGAACATTTTTACGTTTTGCTTGAGCTTTGATATTTGGTTTTTGAGTATTTTGTTTTGCAGGTTTTGTGTGTGTTGGTAGCTAGGGTTTTTCACGTGGCTTCCTCTTCAATCATTGCCAATGATTAGTTATATAGTGGAATTTTGATGTTTGGTACGTGCAAAGTTGAAGGAATCGTGTGAGGAATTTTTTTTGATGAGGTTTTTGTGCGTAAGAGTGAGTTGGCCTTTTTTGTGTGAAATCGTTTAGAAGTTTTGCAATGGATTGTGTGGTCCCTGTTTATGTACGATTCTGAATTTTTCTGTAGTGCTGCAGTCTTCTAGAATGTGTGGCCCTCACTTAAAATATGAATGAATCATAAACTTGAGTTTTGTTGCTTTTATCACTTTGTTGATTTGTAATACGTGAATTGCTTTATCATACTACACTTTGGTTCTTGTTTGAGCCATATATGTTCTTCTTTGGTTGATTAAATGAACTGGGAATTGGCTAACTGATTGTGAGCAGATGTTTCAGGTTATGTCAGTTGGCTTTCTACACATTATATGGAAGTTATCAAACTGAGGATTATCAAGAAGAACTCGTTGGGATACACTATGGAATTGATTAACTCATTTTCAAGACCAACTTCAATTACAATCATATCATTGCTGACTTGTGTTGTTCTTTTTTTTAGGTAATGATTTGAAACTTGAACCCTAGCATTAGGATAACAACTTGGTTTCTACTGCTTGTGAACTGGTTATTATTATTTTGACTGCTCTTCATACTCATTTTTACTGTTGTAAATATTTGGATCAATTTCTTGCTTCATGTTTCCTTGTGCATTAAACTGATTATTCATGTTCACTTTCTTTTCATGTATGTGTTCATGGGAGCACGGTTTGACATGGGAACTTGTAAAGTTTGTATTGACAAAACACTTGAGATGATGGAAGCCCTGGATTCATTCAGATGAAGAGAATTTGTCAAGGTAATCATGGAATCGACATAAAGGTAGCTTGGAGTTTGAATCTTGAATTAAGGAAGAATTCAGAAGCTTGGATGAGGTGTAAGAAATGAAGGAACCGTACGTGGATTAATGTAGCAAGAGCAATTGATGATTGATGAGAAAAAATAACTTGTTGAATCGGTATAACCTATAATTGTATTCATTCTCACTTGTAACTTACTTGGTAGCATGAATTTTCACTTCTTGAACATGAGTTATGAATGTATGGTTCAATGGGAAAGTCAGAGCTTCGTAGTTTTGCCTACTACGGGTGGTTGTTGATTTTATTCACCTTTCTTTCATAAAAGGAGTTTAGGAGTTGAATTGCACTAAAGACTATGGGTAGTTTATTCCGCCCAACAAGCCTGGTTTCTTGAGTCGAAATAATCAGAGCGAGTAACAAAATCTCATTATCCTCCTTTCTACCACTTAAGGCTCGTGACGTACAATTCTTTCCATATTATTGAAGTGTTTTATTACCTAAGACCGCTTGACATTGGATCAAGGGCTTGGGTATAAAGAAACATTTTGGTTTTTGGAGGTCAATTGTGAGGCACAATGCGCTCGACAAAGGTGAATGCAAATGGAGGTTTATTTGTTGGTGTGTTAGCGAGGCATAATACGCTCGGCTCGCAAGGTTGGAAGACTTGATATTTGGATCAAGTGTGATGTGCAAAGTACTGCAGATGGCAATCATGGAACGATCGACTTACATGTGTGTATGAAGTGAAGTGCATATGGATATTTACTTGGTGTTGGACCAAGAAATCATCTTATCTTTGAAATTATTAGTCTTAGTGTGCGTTCATATTTTACTTAGCAATTTATCGTCAAAATGTAAAAGTAAATCACACAAGTAAATCGCACAAAATGTTAATCAAGAAAAATGTTTTTTGGTTTTTAAAATGGAAAGGAAATCAATCAAAAAATAATTAAAAGAAATAACTTTGAAAATATTTTTGGTTCTTAAATGTTATAAAAAAAGAAATTAATTAATCAATTAAATTAAATAAAATTATTTAATAAAATTAATTAATTAATTATATAAAATAAAATTATTTAATATAATTAATTAAAAATGTTTTTTTTTTTGTTTTAAAGATTTTTTATAACATAAACAAACCAAAATCAAAGTAAAATGAAAAAAAAAAGTTAATGGGATGGGTTTGAAGTAAAAAAAAAGGTGCATTTAGGAATCAGGAATGCCAAGCCCAGAAAGGAGGCCTACACAGGGAGGGGAGAGTCCACTAAATACGGTCAACCGAGTCTGATCAACATATTTTCTTATATGTACCATGATCTAAGGTTGAAATCAAATGGTGTACGGTAGGGCTCATAGGAAATGCACGCAGGGAATTATCCTGGAAAGAGCATTTGGGCGGTGACAAGTGTCCATAGTGGTGACACCTGTCACCGCCACCCTCGTCTACCAATCAACAATGTATCGGTTACATAAAAAGAGGAACTGAGCTTTTTTCAAAAATAAAAAACTTTTAGAGAACCCAAACATCACTCTTATCCTTCGTATCTCTCTCTTTCAATGTTGCCTCTCTCTCTCTCTGAAATTGGTGCACCGGAAACCTAATCTTCTTCGGAGAAGGCCGTTGGCTGACGGCGGTGCCATCGTCTTCTGCGGCGAAACACCCTAGAAAACACAAAAGTTTCACATAAACCTTACTTTATTTTCTAACCTCTACACGAATTCAAACTCATAAATCCCTAAAAACGGCCCAAACCTTCAAATCGATACCCTCTAGAGGACCGAAACCCAAAATTAAACGATGAAAACAATAGAGAATAGCAAGTATATGCGTATAACAAAGGAATTCGTTAAAGAGCAAAGGAGATGTTGAATATTACCCTTGAAGAATCGACCCTTTTATGGTGCTCAGGTATTTGTTCTGACCCTTCCTTTTTGTCTTCTTCTCCTCCTTCTATCCCTCTTTTGATGCTTTGAACTCCTTCTCCCCTTCTCTGGTCGTTGGATTCTTACTGCTTTGTTGTTGTGAGTGTTGATTTTAGGATTGGCTCATCTTGCTCATAATTTCAATGTGAAATTATGAGAAGATTTATTCTTGAGCTTTTGATGATTAGGTATTGAGTATGGATGCAATGAAGGTTCTCAATGTGCTCTCTTTTTCTGAAGATATTTTCGTGCGTTTCTGTGTGTCTCTATTAGGGTTTTTCAGGTGTGTAGGTAGCTCTTATGTGTTTTTGTGTATAGAGGCTGCTAAGGTTTCTGTGCTGGTAGGTCTGCCTCAAATGATTGGGAATGATTGTTTTTATATGATAATTTCTAATGTACTTCATACGTGCGAGATGGATGAATTGTGTGATATCATGTTTGTGTGTGTGAGAAAATGTGAGCTGGCTTTGTGAAACCGTTACAGAGATTTTTGAGTAAGATTTGGGGTGGGGTCTGAAGGTATGAGCTAGACTTTGTTTCTAGAAAATTTGGTGGTCCCATGAGCGTGGAATTTTGACAAATGTGAATTGTAAAATTTATGATTTTACTGATACACACTTCTTGTTTTCATGTCACTTTTGCTGCTACTGAACTGTGTTCTACTCTTGTGTCTTACCTGCATCAATTCTCACCAATGGTTTCCCTGGTTGATATTTTACAGGTTGGGGATTGTGGCATTGTTTGTCAATCTTGGAGCTTTGGATTTCGGGTACTTGTCTAAATCATTTGGCCTGAGTTTGATGCGATGTCCTGACGTGTAAGGAGGGCAAAGAACCGTGGCAATTTATTTAAGTGGATGGTTAGTTCACTTTGTTCATGGTTTTTTTGTGCAATGCTCATACTCATCAGTATGTATTGTAACCTTGTATTGCTCTTTGCTGTTTGTGAAGTTTTGGACCGTAAAGATAAGCCTAACTCAGTATGATAGCTTCAGAACTTTAGAGATTACATTGTCATTAGAAGAATAGTTAGATGCCTGAGGGTTGAAGGCTTGGTGAGAACTTGATGCAAAACTGTAAACATTGCTTTTCGTTGCTGCGTACTTGATTTTAATTGCTATAAAACTCTATTTCCACTACTGCTCAATTTTCCATTTTATTGTTTGACAAGGTTATGATATATTTCATGTAGGACTTGGTTTTTTGGCACGTAAACTGACTGTTACGGCTTAGCAGGGAACTTCATTTGTGGCCTTGGCGTGAAGCAAGTGGGAGTGAAACTTGGGTGACTTAGACTTACTGAAGAACCTTAATTCTTTGAGTTTTTTTGGTAGCATTTGCACCAATGTAATTTTCTTGAATTTCAAACTTGTAACCTCAGGACTCAATAGCACAATAAACTCTTGGAATTCTTTTAACTTTGATAATCCATTTTTGCATCATTAACTTTTAATGATCGCTTGTCATTAACTTTTGGATCTGCCCTTTTGTAATTTGTATCAAGATGCTAAGTCTTTAATACACTCTAAAAACACTTAGGCATGAATCACTCACGCAATGAATTTAACGTGAAGGGCTTGAGCTTAACATGATACAATTAGCTTTCCATCTGATTATGGAAGCACCACAATGTGGGCTCCAAGTGAATATGAATGCTTTTAACTCCTAGAAAACAAGTTGACGTGGCTTTTGAAATAACATGGCTCTTGAAGTAATATAATTTATATCTACATGATACCATTTTGAAACAAAATACCACAACTTTATCATGCCTTGAATACCAAATGAAGATTAGGTCTATTTCTTGATTCTTTAGACATAAATTGAATTTGGAAGTATTTTGGCTTTGTTTGAAATTGCCAATTTCGAATACTTTTCACATCTTAAGCACCCAAAAATTGTACTTTTACTCTTTCACGCGATCAATATGCCTACACAATTAATCTTCCATAAAATAACATCTAACACCTTGGCTTAAGCTACAAGCACAAATATACCTACAAAACTTATTAGTCATAATGAGCATAATCACAAAATCATGGCCTAAACCTACAAGCACAAATATACCTACAAAACTTATTAGTCATAATGAGCATAATCACAAAATCATGGCCTAAACCTCAGGAGATCATTGCCACAGGCCAGATCCCTTAAAGAGAAAAACAAATAAGGTAGGACAAATTTGGGGTATGACAAGTATAGCCTATAATTGTATTCATTCTCACTTGTAACTCACTTGGTAGCATGACTTTTCACTTCTTGAACATGAGTTATGAATGTATGGTTCAATTTTAGTTCTCCATCTAGAAAATTTGTACTTGTTTAGCAATTTGTAATCAATGGAACTCACTCTTTGTAATCTCTTCATTTTTTAACACATTTTCCCCTCTTTGTGGCTTAGAATAAAATCCAAACTTTTTAGAATTCGAAACTTGTCCTCGTAGTGTGACTCAAAAAAGTTTAAGTCACAACAACAACTACAGTTGAAAAATGGAATATTTGTATCGTGCAACCTCATTTTACTAACCTCACACTTCAGCGTAAAACATGAATCATGGCTCATCAACATCTTAAATTTGAGAGAGAACAAAAAACACATGATGGATTCAAAACTATAATGGATCAAAGCATAACTCTCATCATGAAATTCAATTTTGAGATTAATGAACTAAAATCCAATAAATCAACTTCTTGAAATCACAACTGAAACCAAAGGATCGTGTACTTCTCATTTAGCTTCGAACAACACCACAACACCTTGAGCCTTTTCAACCAGGTAGCTTGAGCATGGTCCAAATAATCTCTTAACCATATGAATTTGATATATAAACTACTTCACAATGGCAAGCGAGCCTTTTGAGAAAAATGGGCTTATCTTAAAACATCATATTGCTCGTAACGTGTGTTACGGACCGTAATAGAAGTGTTAATTCCTTAAATTTGTTTTCTATTTCATCAAGTTTTGGCTTTTGATTTTGGAGATCCTTGGCATGGCTTGGAATTCTAAAGATTCTTTTCTGGAATAGCTTTGGAAATTCTCTTTTCAAATAATATGGAAATTCTCTCATGTAATTGGCATTGAAGACCAAATATTTGATTTGATTTAGAAAATATTTGGTTTTATTTAGTCTTAATTAGTCTAGATTTAGTTTATTTTTAGTTTTGGCTATAAAAACCCCCATTAGAGAGGGGTTGCAGTTAAGATTTTCATTACCGTCTTTATTTTATGTAACCTTTATTTTTCCGCCGTTATTTTCTTATACCAAACCTATTTTCAATTCAAGTATTTTATTCAGTTATGCCTTTCGTTTTCTTTATCGTTTTGTTGTTTTCAAACTCACCATGAGTGAGTAGTCCTCTAGGGATGAGGGGTCATGAGACCCACTCACGATTATCCATATGATTAAATAAAAGAAACACAAGGGTTTTTATCACGTTAATTATTCTAAAGTTCGAGGATTACTACATGTCTTGTCACGAGACTGAAAGGTTTGATTCTTAGGCATTGGGGATGATGCGAGAGCACTTCAATGATACCAGAAAGAAATCGGTTAGACAATATGAATCTGATGATACAAGAGCACTCGGAGGAAGGTTGAGAAGAATATAGTTGTGTGAGTAACCTAAAGGTTTTAGTAGATTCGTTTGAATACGTCATTGGCTGACAAATTATCTAGCGCGACCAAGATAACGAATTGCGAGAGCATCTATAAGGCGTGTAAAAGATCCTAGTAGTGCTATGAACCAAGTCATACAGAGATGTTAGAGTGGGGATCATGATCCCGAATCTTGTTTTTATCTAATTGTCTTTCTTATTTTCTAAATCCTGTTTTTATCTAACTGTTTTACTTAGCTTTTATATCAGATTGTTTCTCCAAAAAACATTCGTTCACTCTAGATTTACAAAGATCAAGCAGAAGTCGATACCTAACCATTGGTCCTTGTGGATTCGATACTTTTTATTACTACAATATAGTCGTGCACTTGCAGTTGTGAAAATATTTTGGCGCCGTTGTCGGGGACCAATTGCGTTAATATTGAAGTTATGTTTTATCACCGTAGAGACTAGAGTTTTATTTTATTTGTTTTGCAGTTTATGCGCACAACGCGTTCCACTAGTCCTCCAGCTGAACCCGTTGACGATCCAGAGCGCATTATACGAGAAGTACGCAAAGTTCGAAGATAACTCAACTTGGCTGCTAACGCCTATACAAAACCTTTGAAGGATTATGCGATTCCCACTAACAAGGAACCACATAGTAGCATTGTGCATTCACCTATCGAGGCAAACAATTTCGAGCTTAAACTATCATCGGTAGACATGGTTCAACAAAACCAATTTTCGGGCTTATCTTTAGAAGAACCAAACCTGCATCTATCCATATTCATTGACAATTGTGGCACAATAAAAGCTAACAGTGTTGATCAAAATGCCATCCGTCATAGGATTATTCCTTTTTCTCTCAGAGACCACGCACGGGCTAGGCTCCAATCCCTACCAGCGAATTATATTACTTCTTGGCCTCAATTGAAAGCCGCTTTTCTAGCAAGATACTTTCCGCCAAGCAAGACCGCTCAAATAAGGGGAGAGATCAACAATTTCAGGAAAGATGATGGTGAATCTTTGTTCGATACATGGGAATATTTCAAAGAGTTGTTGAGGCTTTGTCCTTTCCATGGATTAGAAAAGTGGATGACTATCCACATCTTTTACAATGGTCTCCTACACTCAACTAGGATGACTATTGATGCGACTTAGGGTGGAGCCTTTATGAAAAGTCCTAAGGATACTGCTTATAATCATATTGAAGAGATGGCTTAAAACCATCACACTTGGGGTATTGTACAACAACAAACCGCTAAATCCATTCCAAAAAGCGGTGGGATGTATGAGGTAGGTGCTATTGATCATATGAATTCTAAAGTTAATGCACTTTACGAGAAGATCAAAGAGGTAAGCATTATCCCTCCTACTCCTAACATTGTTGCTTCTACAAATTTGCTTAATTGCGAAATTTGCGGTGTGAATGGGCATACTAGTAATGATTGTCAAATGGTCCTTACCGGAGGATCCGTCAAGAAAATGCTAACTATATGAGCAATCAAATGAACAATCCTAACTCCAACATCTACAATTCGGGGTGGCGCGATCATCCAAATTTTTCCTACAAGAACAACCAATCGCAACAAGCCGTGGGACCACCAGGGTTCCAAAAAGAATTTGTTTTGTATCCTAAAATGTCTAACTTAGAGATCCTAATGGAAAACTTCGTAGCTACACAAACTTGTTAGAACTAGGAGTTCAAGAACTAAATCCTCCATACTAACGAGATCATTAGGCAACTAACCTCGAAGGTGGATACCATGTACACTCACAAAAAAAATGTTGGAAGCCTAAATCTCCCAAGGATCATTCTCAGGTCTTTTCCTCAAGGATCATTCTCAGGTCAACTCAAGCAAAATCCTAAGGGGAAACTAAATGTCATAACTAGATTGAGTGAAGAAGACTTGAACAAGTTGAAGAAAGAAGAGCTAAAAGTTTTGAAATTTGTCAAGTCAAGCGTGGGTGAAATCATGGAAGACCCAGAAAATGAGGTAGTTTAAAGAAAATATTATACTACTCCACCTCTTTTTGAAGTAAAAATCTTACCCCGAAGTAAAGACAACGGTCTCATTAAGAGAAATTGTATACGAAAGTTTGTAAGGTTACTAAAGTAACTTTGTGATAGTATGTCGGAGAACCTATCTAAAGTGTCTAATTTTGAGGAAATTATAAAGAGGGTCCTCCTAAACTAAAGTGTCTAATTAGGAGGTACTTCGTGTTGTATCAAGGCACTACATCTTGTTGTGATACAACACGAAGTACCTCCTAAACTAAGAGATCCGAGAGACTTTTGCATTCCTTGTAACATAGGAGCTTCTCATTATCCCAATGCCTTATGTGATCTTGGTGCTAGTGTGAGTATGATACCCCTATCCATACACAAAATGTTAAGTTTGGGGGAATTGAAGCCTTATGGTTTACACCTACAACTTGTCGATGGGTCGGTAAAAATAGTGGAAGAAATTCTAGAAGTCATTTCGGTCAAGGTTGGAGACTTATGCATACCCAAGGATTTTGTGGTCATGGATGTGGATCAGAAAGCAAACACACCTATTATCTTAGGAAGAACTTTCATGGCTATGGTCGGAAATGTTATCTATGTTAAGAAGGGAGTAATAACTTTTGAGGTTGAAAGAAGAAAACTAGGATTTTCTTTCCAGAATAATGATGAATTGAAGCTAACTCTGAAGAAAGAACTTCTGAAGAAGAAACAATATTATTCACTGAAGGCGGTATTTGGATGGAATTATAGGTTATTCAAAGGAAATAGTGGACAACGATCAAAGTTGGTTCTTTAGGAACCATCCTGAGTGGTAACACTCATGGACCGTCGAGCCATGTGACGTTAAACGAAGTGCTCGGTGTGAGGCAACCCACTATTTTCTTGATAATTTTTCCTTTTTCTTGTTTTTGTTTTTGTTTTTGTGGGAAAGCATGTAAATTAATCAAGGAATCGAGAGAAAATGTAGTATCAGAAATCATGCCCGGAAGAACGAAACAAAACATTCAAGAACCACCTTCTCCATACAAAAACTAGAGATGTATTACAGCCACTCGTGATGGGAATTACAGCCCGTAATACACCCTCATCCCAAAACCCTTCAAAACTCCCCCAAAATTCGCCCCATATGAAAAAACAGAGGTACATTACGGGTACGCGTAACACACGTTATGGGTCGTAATGTGCCTACGATTTTTTTTTAAAAATTTATATTTTGAATTCAAATCTCCTATTATCTCTCCATAAATCTATCTCATTAAAAAAACTTTATTATACATAACCACCCACAACCGCCAATCAAATCCTTCCCTTTTTAAATTCTCTTAAACCTTTTCTATTTATCTAACCTAAACCCTTATTCTTTCTTCTCCATCACAACAAACTTTCATTTTCTCCATAGCCAACCTCTCATAAAAATTCAAGCTTTAACCACCTCCATCTCTAAAACTGTAAAACCCCTTCACAAAACCTTCCCTATTCAATACCCTCTTCCATATTCTGGGCATTTTTTCTCATTCTTTCAAGAAATTTTTCTCAAGTTTCTATCAAGGGCTCCTAAAAGAAACGTGCAAAGGGAAACCGGGGATTCATCAAGACCAAGGAAGATGAGCACTCGAGCTGCATATCCTCATGGTATTATATTTTCCAACGACACCCAAAAGACTCGCTACAAAGTCCTAACAAAATGGAAGATCGTTCCGACAAGCAAACTTTGTGAAACCACCCTCACTACTCTTGGTCTAAAAACTGAGGTTGATCGGTTGTTGCACAATATTGGTATGTTTGATTTATGACGAGTGATTCTCCTACTTATGAACGCATCACACTCTAATTTTTTAGTACCCTCAACTTCAAGATTGAAAATAAGTTAACGCAGGACAATGTGAGGGTCTACTATGGAACTCTTAAATTTTGGTTGATGGATCATGATATCTAATTTGAAGTCAATGATTTGGGGGAAATCCTCTGACTACCTACTTATGGTCCCGGTTTTGTCCCTCAAGGATTTTATTTCAAAAGCTTTTGGTAATGTCATACCCTAAATTTTGACCCTAAGATATACACCTCATCTGAAGAAATCCACTTATCAAAGGATTGTGCCAGACTGGTTTGAACAGTATCCCCATAATGGATCATGATTCTTGAGTCCCTCAGAGGATTCTGGCAAAGGACCAATCATTAATAAATAATATTTTTAACCTTTAAATCATCATCAAAGGGTTTAGGAATCTCAAATTATGAAGAATCATTCAAAGATTGTACAAAAATTTCAGTGATCTGGGCTTCGAGCCATCACAATCACCAATTAGGGTTTCAGTCAACTGATGCCCTCCAGATGAATTCTTCAGGGAAAAAGGAGCCAAGGCCTCATATATCATCAAGAAATGTTGACATGACTTTGACAAGCCATTTACAAGTACAAAATGTGCAGAGAATAAGGATTCAAAGCTTAGGGTTTCACAATGCCTAGATTAGGGTTTTTGACTAATTGGAGATCCCAAAGTCAAGATTTTCATCTGGACAAGATCCAATTCCATAGGGAATGGTTTAAATAGCTCATATATATAATGGAAGTCCATTCATAAGACTAAAATATCTCATAGGATGTCCAGTCAAAAAATCAGAAAACCATGGGTATCTAGTGAAATTTCCATCTAGACCAAAAAGTTAAAGTTTGACTGTAATACGATGGAAGAACTGACTTTTTCGTTTTTGTTTTCATAAAAAAAATTGCGGATAGAAAGAGTCGCCACCGACTTTTCTTTTATCCAAATAGGAAAGGTGGAAAAGAACAGGAAAGGCCTTGGTTTAGATTTAGTTCGGGGGTAGGTTATACAAAGGGAAGGTGTTAACACCCTTTGTATCCATGGTTATCCATGGGCTCTTAACTGCTTAGCTCACTTTGTTTTTTGTTTGAAAATAGTGGTGGTGTGTTTTGGGAAAAAGGCCCAACTTTGTAATGATTCTCGTATGAATGTATACAAAGTGTTTTTTTTAAAGATATTTTGAAAGTGTGAGGTGTAAAGAGTGTTTGTTTTGAAATTGTGAGCAAGAAGTTAAGGGATCCTACCTACTCAAGGTCATTCATGTTATTCTCCTCTTTCCTTAGAGATAAGGTTGTCCTTATTATTAGTTAGTAAGTAGTCTTATCTTCGTATGTAATGAACGACCGTAGGGTTATCTTTGGATGTAATGGAATTCCCCACAATGATCAATAATAGTAAAGTCATCCTATGATCGGGCACACCAGTAAATGTTTGTATGAGAGAGTGACATTATCCTTTGAGACCACGATATCCTTTTCTCATTCTTCAATATTGATCTGGGAAGATGAGTATTGAACCACCTGAATAGTAGAGGCATGCAACACATGTGAGTTCCTCGTTTTTTAGCAGTGCGAGTATGAAGTGAGTGCAGTATATCTCCCAACAAAGTGGGCACCAGATTATGAGACAAAAATATTTTGATTGCATGCACATTTATGAATCGATCTAGGTTAGGGAATATCACCAATCCATATATCAATAGAGCCAATATCTCCTCAAAAGCATGGTAACTCATATCATTAAGGAACAAGTGAGGCTTCTCAATTAAGAACTTAGCAAGAAGACCTTTGACCCCACTCTTTTTTACCCAATTAGAAACAATATCTTACTTCTTCATATGTAAGGTTGCTGCAATACCTTCAGGCTTTGGAACATTCTCTAAACCTGTGAAGGGTATCTCAGCAAGGACGGGTAAATCAAGTATCTTAGAAAATTCCTCCAGTGTAGGTGTCACTCCCGGGATTTTCATCCTAATACAAATGCGAAAGTGGCATGGAAAAGGTAGAGTCGCCAGCTAGGAAATTTTATCCCGAATGAATGGGAAAGGTAATGTTGCACAAACCTGAGGAAGAAGGAAAGGACGAGGCCTTGCGAACCAAAGATCTAGGTTCGGGAGTCGGTTACGACCTGGGAAGGTATTAGCACCCCAGACCGTCTGCCGTACCCGACGGGATCCATGCTTGTTTGTTTATTTCAAAGGGTGAGAAATAAGATGCTGTTGAACAAAAGAATTGCTAGCTGGAATGGAAGTGGAATGGAACTGAAAAAGAGAAATCAAAAAGAAGGAATGAGGAAAATGTAGGGAAAATAAAGAATGTGCTCGCACGGGCCCTACCCCGCTGCCTACGTACCTCATCGAGAAAATGAGGATCAGAGTCGACGTAGTTCGCCTAACTAAGGCGGAAACTTGCTTGCGTTTTTTATGCGCTGGAACTGCGTATGTCTATGCTTAGGTGTTGCAGGCTCGACTTGTGCGAGTGTATTTACTGTCTTTCATGTGATACAAGTCGTTGCAAGTTCACGTTGTGAGTGAATGAGATGAGAAGAGAAGTTCCCACGGGACAGTCGCTTATTATGTTTGTTTTGTCTTTTATGAGAAGTGTTTTGAATTCGTTTGTGAACGTTCTCATACTAAGACCGTCTTATTATGAGAACGTTCACATACTAAGACGAGAAGAGAAGTTCCCGCAGGACAGTCGCTTATTAAGGCAAACACAATTAAGAATATAAATAAATGAAGAAGTGTTAGTTTCAAAAAGCTTATTAACGCACATAAAACAAATATAAAGCTAAACACATCATGTAAAGGCACTTAAAGGAATTCTAAGCCTAAGTCTTAAAGCTAAAGGATCCTAAAAGATAACAACATTCAAAAATCAGTAGCTAAATCAAACTAAGGCCTTCTAATATTCTAAGATCAAACCTAAACAATCTATGTCCTAAGGCAACCATAAAGTCCTAAGTTAAAACTAGATGGATTTACAATGGAAAAGTTGAATAAAATCAATGCCCTAAAAATAGTAATGGTCCTGGAAAAAATATGAAATTAATTCCCTAAGATCCCTAACCTGAAACTAATGTTGTGTTAAAAAATCTCCTAAAAATTCAAAACCTAACTATGTCAAATGGTCACTTAAATCTACCTAAGATTTACTCACAAATTTTCATAAACAACACTACCAAAACAATGGATAAAATGGCATAAAAAATATAACAAAACTTATTCCAGGTACCTCTAAGAGTCCTCTAAACATAGCAAAAAGAATGGGACAAAAATATTATAGGAAGTGGGAAAAATAAAATGTAAAAATGAAGTGTTCATGTAGGAATTCATGGAAAAAGCAATTAAATGGAAAATCGACATAAAATTGAAAAAAAATCCAAAATTAGAAAGTAAAAATGTAGAAAATTTCTAAAATGAGTTAGAATCCTACTGTAATTTTTATAGAATTTTATTATGATTTTTTGTATTTTTTATTTATTAAAACTGAACTATAAAACAGAAATTAAAAAGGAAGAGAGAAATTAGAATGGGGTGTAGAAAGTAATTTTTTTAGTTAAAAGCAAAACTGGGCCTAAATGGAGGTGGTGATAGCAAGAAACAGAAGGCCCTGAGGGCGCACAGTGAGGACTCAGTCAACAATCGTTGACTCTCTGGAAGCCGTTAGATCTAGTTGACTCCTAGGATAATTCCATCAAGTGGATCACAGATGCATGGACATGGTTGTTATGGTGTACTATGCACATGGGATTGGCCGTCGAACTAGCCTACCGGTGACAAGTGTCACCGCCGGTGTGGCTGGGGAACCCAAAATCTTATCCCCTTGGAATCTTGAACGGTGAATTGATCAGGATTTATTGCATTTTATGATCATTGACTTCTTAATATTCTCTTTCACTTATTCTTTATTCTTCTAATTAAACTTCTTAATATTCCATTAATTAACTTAATAAATCAAGAATTTATAAAAAAACACAAGGAACCAAAGGCTGAACGAACAAGCGAACCCTAGTTCCTTCTTCTTACTCTTCTGCCGCCATCTTCACCTCATCATCATCTCCTCCACCTTCTTCTACTTCTGCCACCAGCCCAAACGCCCCTAAACAACGAACCTAATACCCTCATCCTAATCTAATCCTCACCCTTAACTCACACCTATAATCCAAATCTCCAACTCGAAATCGGAGCTCACAAACTCATGATCAACAACGCATCCGATCGATGACCGATGAAGACGCGAGGAGGAATCTGATTCCGTCGTTAGAATGATACGCGATGTTCAGGTATGCATCTTGATTTCAACCTCTTCTTGGCCCTATTTTGATTTGTCCTAAATCTGCGTCCTTCAGCGTTTTCTTTGTGATTCTGATAGTGTGGTTTATATTGTGTTCGTTGACGATGCAGGTCCTTGGTGAATGAAGCTTCTGCACTCTTAATGAAGGTTGATGTTGATTTCGTTTGGAAGATGAAGCTTCTATGATTTGATGCTAATGTTGATAAGAGTTGTGAGAAGGATGGAGAATGAGGAAAAGAGGTTGAAATGGCAGTGATGCAGGGTGAGATTGAAGAGGATGATGACGGTTATGCAGAACGGGATTGAAGAGGGTGATGAAGGTTGAATGAGAGGCAAAGCTCGAAATGAAATGGTGGAGAGTGATTCAGATCAATGAGAGATTCCTTGAAGAGATATTTGAAGATGGAATGTGTGAAAGATGGAAGAAAATTCATAGTTTTTCTGATATGAGTCCTTCATGAGTCCTTACCATCATACTCTGAACCGCAGCTCTGAATTGAGTTTTGCTTCTTGATATCGCATTGCAAACTGAGTCGTTATTGATGTCGTAAAGCCTTTTACAAATAAGTGAGTAAGAGTAGACAATGTGGTAATGCAGAAGAAATAGCTAGAAGAGTGGTGATGGAAGCACCGCATGTTAGAGATTAAATACAGAAGGTATTAAAAACCCGATTTTCTGTTATGACCTGTGGAAAGTTTGATGAATATAATTGATGAAAGGTTCTCAATATCCATTGTTGTTTTTTTTATTTGCAGGTTATTGATGTGAAGTGATTGTGATAGAGGATGGAGTTGTTGTCGACGATCGACTCAACGAATCTTTGCGATGCTTTCAGTCTTGTCGTGGTTCTGAATTTGAGCTTCAATTCTTGAATTGGTGATGATTAAGTGCTGAAGGATGATGAAGAGTCAATGAAGATCGAGGTTGTTATACTTTGATTAAGAGTGCAGGGTTTCATGAAGATGCTGATACAAAGATTTGGCGAAGATTGATAATTGATGTTGGAGCTGAGAGATTGAAGAGATATGGTTCTAAGATTATGAAGTCAATTCGATGGTGAGGTTGTAGAAGACTGAGGAGAGTTTTTTGAAGGCTTCAAGAGTGAAGATGGAAGGTGTAGTTACGGTTTCGGGGAGTCGAAGATTGAGATTGACGAAGGTGGTTGAAGATGAATTTTTGAGATTGATGAAGGTCTTTTGAATATTTATGCAGAGAATTGCTTTTCGGTTTCTGAGTTCTCCTCCTTCTGAATTTTTTCGTTACTGCACTCTCCTCCTTCTTTTTCAATTTTTTTTCTTCAAAATTCTGTTATATTGGATTTTTGTAACCGTCTTCCATTTCTCATAACCGATATTCAATTTCTCACTCAATTGACATTTATGTGTTATGAATTTTCCTGTTAGTTTGTAGAGAGTTCTTTTCTCAGTTTGAACAATTTCCCTATTATAATTTATCTCTTTTTCTTATAGTTGGACATCAGTATTGAACAATAACCGAAAACTCTCCCATTGCACGTTATAGCCATGAACATTGAAAAATATGGTCGGCAAATATAT
This sequence comes from Lathyrus aphaca, assembly GCA_963966055.1. NCBI lineage: Eukaryota > Viridiplantae > Streptophyta > Magnoliopsida > Fabales > Fabaceae > Lathyrus > Lathyrus aphaca. Next base: position 286,083,401 of record OZ014519.1, on the reverse strand, counting down.
GAAATAAGTTCTGGTTATGAGAAATTGTTAAAGAGTTTTATGGAAAATAGTTTGGACCCTTCCCCTCTTTTTTTTCTTGAATGAATTTAGGTAAAAACTTGAGGTTAAAATGGATTAAGAAAAGTGAGCTCATTCTTGAGATCAAATTGAAACCAAATTTGAGAATGACCCAAAATGATCTTCGAGCAAGTCTTTACAATCAATCACCTCGAAACCAAGTTTTAAAATAACTTGAAATATCTTGACACAAACTATATGCTAACTATTTGGCCCATTTCGCAAACCAATCTTGAGAGAACCTGAGAGTTTTTAATTGTCTTCAAAGCAATGGTCCAAACATCCGTGAAGTACTATCTTATTATGACCAAGAAAACTTTCTCGCGAACATTTGATGAACAACCTAAAGATATAGTTCAACCAAATATAATCCCAAGAGTATAGAAAACAGTGATGAGGATCCAAAGACACTTGACACTTTTGAGGACCCTATAATAAGATGAATTTGAAGGAAAGTCCCACATTGAATTTTGTTCGTAGAAGTCTTCAATCCAACATAAAACCTTAGTATCAGGCTTCCATGATACCTTAATCGCTACCTCAACCTCGTGCCATACGAGCTCATGCAGATATATGAATGCGAGATGTGTTAATGGCCTAATGGAAGGTGCAAATGAATGTGAACCATAAGCCAGTTAAGGTAAATAAATATGAGCGCAAATTTTGAGGTATTCCAGTAGGTACCAACTGATAATCTGGGAAAGTGAAGCAATGATGCTTAGAATCAAAGAATTGGAACATGACTTTCATCATGTCTTCTTCAAAACCTATTGTAACCAATCTGAGTAGATAACCATGCCTTTTGGTGAATTTAGAATTTTCGGGAATCATTGAGACCAAATCTTTGAGCTGGTAAGGAATCTTCACAAAGTTGACGCGGATGAAATCTCTGGTTGCTATGACCTGCAACAAAGAACAAAGATAAATCCCTTAGGTCCTTGAAATGGATATTGGGATGATATGATGTTATGATGTCATGATGTCATGATGTCATGATGTCATGTTCAAAACAAGCAAGTGGCAAACACAAACAAGTCACACAAGAGTCTCATGTTTAAAGGCTTGCATGAAGTCCATAGGTAAGTACCCCCTCACTGAGGTTTAATTAGTTCATCTTATCCTAGAATAGTAATCGGGTTCTAGGGATCTCAATATCACAAATCTTTCTCGAAGGCTTTATTTTGGTGTGACACTCAAGTGGCTGACCAAAACATCCTTAAAGTCAGATCTCAATGAGTGTAGCTTCGAGTATCTACCAGTCTTCGGTCTAAATCCAAAGCCAGTTATCTCACTACTTTATAATGGTCAAAAATGATTCGATTAGGGTTATAAAATATTGTGACCATCATTTCAACCGGTTTGGTACATGCCAAGTAGTTTCCATGATCTATTGTCACTTACCTAAGGTATCACTAGATCCGGGTGTAGGATCTTTCTCACAGTAGCCCCAAGACAAAAACCCTTAAAAGTAAAGCATACAAGTCAAACAAATTATAAAGTGAACTAATACTCTAAGGTAACCCCTCTTTAAATAGAGGTCCCCAGCAGAGTCGCTAGTTCTGTAATACGGTGGGAGAACTGACTTTATCGTTTTTGTTTTCACAAAAACAATGTTACGGATAGCAAGAGTCGCCACTGACTTTTTTTTTATCCAAATAGGAAAGGTGGAAAAGAACATGAAAGACCTTGGTTTATATTTTGAGTTTGGGGGGTAGGTTATACAAAGGGAAGGTGTTAACACCCTTTGTATCCATGGTTATCCATGGGCTCTTAATTTCTTAGCTCACTTTGTTTTTTGTTTGAAAATAGTGGTGGTGTGTTTTGGGAAAAAGGCCCAACTTTGTAATGATTCTCGTATGAATGTATACAAATTGTTTTTTTGAAGTATATTTTGAAATTGTGAGGTGTAAGGAGTGTTTGTTTTGAAATTGTGAGCAAGAAGTTAAGGGATCCTACCTACTCAAGGTCATTCATGTTATTCTTCTCTTTCCTTAGATATAGGGTTGTCCTTACTATTAGTTAGTAAGTAGTCTTATATTTGGATGTAATGGACGGGCGTAGGATCATTGTATGGTCATAGAAGGCAACCTTGTAAGGGTATCTTAGCAACTCGAAGGGACTATCATCATTTTTTGTAGGGTCATCGAGGGACGAGATCATCTTTTTGTAGGCAACTCGAAGGGTCATAGATGGACTATGATCTTTTTTCGTAGGGTCATCGAGGGACGAGATCATCTTTTCATAGGCAACTATGATGATTTATTTGTAAGCATCTTTTGCTAAGATACCCGTACGTTCGAGGGACATGACCATTATTCGTAAGGCAACAAAAGAGGCTACCCTAAAGGTACAAGTGTGCAGAGTGTGTTGTTTTCAGTTATTTTATCTTGAATTAAGGTTATCTAAAGTTTTCTTTTAGTCTTGCCATACAATCCTATTAACATACATCTAACATTTATATACATACATGCATACAAGTATAAGTGTGGGTAAATAAAGTCTGAGAGAATAAATCCTACAACTATTACAGTGCTTTGGGAGAGTTACATAATTATAATCATGCGAAAATGTAAGCTAGACTATTACATAGCTTGTGGGAAGTTACATTATAAGCTTGTGTGGGAAGATAAATTACGCTATTACATTGTTTATGTACAACCTATACATTTTAGCTAGGAATACAAATAAGAGAATAATAAAATGCAATTATATATTAAGAATTAATTTAAATGTCCTAAGCATCTGAGTTAGTATTTTTTTTAATTTTAGAAATAGTTTAAGTGTTAATATAAATTAATCCCTAGTTTAATTTATTTTACAAAATTAAATTAGTCTGCGAAACCTAAGTCTGAATTAATTTAATTTTTAAAAAAATTAATTTGTAAAACTGTTTTTGTTCTTATGTGTTTTCATTAGTCCTAATTTATGAATCAATTTCAAAAATTAATTAATTAAAAAAACTTTGTTCTGATTAATTAACAAAAACAAAAATTTATGTCAAAATTAATTAATTAAAAAGAAGGGAAGTCTCTTCTTGGGGGGACCATTAATCTTCTTTCGCCACTACTAGGGAAGATTCAACTTCCATTCTACTGGGGATAGTAGAAGACAACGGGAAGACGCTTGTTGGAGAATTCCGTTCAAGCATCTGTTGAGAGATTCATCTTGGAAGTCTACTCTAGTTCTTCTAGCAACACATGTACCTACACCTGCATAAACACAATTGATAGTGTCTGCAACATGGAGAGTTAGTTTGGCCTGTATGCCTCGGGCTTATGGTATGAATCACCATCTCGGTCACTTAACACCTTTTAGAGTTGTATTTAATGTTCATGTCCTCCTGCATGAGTTAAAAAGCATTCAAATGTTCATAACACAACTCTAAATCACAATTTGCTGGATGATTTTGCAATCAATCAATGTTAGATGAAAAATAAAAACAAATGGTCACAGATTTGACTGAAATTGAATTTTATTAATTTGGAAAATGGCCATGAGTAGGCATTACATCAGGAAGCAATCCCTGGAAATAGGAAATCGCTCAAAAGGAAAACAAACTATCCTATTGGCAATATGAAGAATGGATCTCATCAAGTTTCGGCCCGACTATGACTTGTATATATTCATGACTCTCCGCTTGCTCTGCCCTTGAGAAAGGTAATTGGATTGGTATTAAACCCTTGGAATGACCTTAGTTGCAAATGGATCACAAATCTCGCAAACCGCAGTCGTTCGTGTTGGTCCGTATTTTGCGTGGATCGCCCTTTCGGGTTTTCTAATCCACCGGGATACCATTTTTTGCATGAGTTGTCCGATGTGGCTTTTCAGCTCAGCGGGTGTACATTTTTTCCAATATTTCCCTAATTTTTGCCCGAGCCTTTTATTCTATTTTTGGCTCGCCGGGATGCCCATTTTTGTCTGGATCTTTATTCTGTTTTTATCCAGCGGGTCTTTTTACACGAAGTATTTTCTTATTGTGTCTGCGTTGATAGGGGAATGGAAGTATTCGCCATTCATGGTTGTTAGCATCAAGGCTCCGCCTGAGAAGACCTTTTTAACCACGAATAGACCTTCATAGTTGGGTGTCCATTTTCCTATGTGATCGTTGTTAGGAGGAAGAATCCTTTTCAGCACTAGGTCGCCTGGTATGTACCATTGAGGCCGTACTTTCTTGTCAAAATCCTATTTCATCGCCGTTGGTACAATTGTCCATGGAATACAATTTTTAGGCGTTTCTCTTTAATAAGTCTCAGTTGATTGTACCTGGATCGGAGCCATTCAGCTTCATCTAACTTGACATCCATCATTATCCTCAACGAGGGGATCTCAACTTTGACCGGTAGGACTGCCTCCATACCATGCACTAGTGAGAATGGGGTTGCCCCTATCGAGGTGCGCACAGACGTTCGGTACCCATGTAGCGCAAATGCTAGCATCTCATTGTAATACCTCAAAATTTTCCCTCTCATTTCCTCAACATTTTGCATATCATTTAGCATACATAAATTCATAAAATAACAAAAAACACATTGCATAGCTGAGGCATAGGCATGTGGTCAATGGGTGGAGCAACTGAAGGCTATACCAAGGAAATCAAAGGGCCACAAAGCTTCTCAACCTTGTGCAAAGGGTGCACAACATCCCATAAGTCTTCACTTGGAGTAACAAGCCATGAAAAGATGGGGTTTAATCAAAGGAGGCAAGCAGTGCAACATCTCCTGATGAAAAAGTCCAAATTAGGGTTTCACTTCTACTGGGCTTCTGCATGAAGTTCTGGTTCAAAGAGGATTCCATTGTCTCATATATGGTGTCAAGTGCCTAGGTTTCAAATTTTGTCCACAAATTCATTTTGGAAGGGGTTCGACTGGCCAGACGACGGAAAATCGAGGAATCGGGGAAAAGGCAACCGAGCTAGGTAAAAAGGGTCGACTCCGGACTTTTAAGATCGAGATCATGAAATTAGGGTTACAATGATCCTATGGTTCAAATTTGGTCAAGAAACGATGGAGGAATCATAAAAAAATCAAAGGAGAAAATCATTTGAAAAGTGGTTGGTTTTGCATTTCCCTCCACTTTTCCTTCCACTTTCTTTCCACACTTCCTTTCATTCTTTCCCTCTTGTTTTTCCATTTCCCATGTTCTACCATCTTCTAGAATGTTCCTTCTCCTAACCTAGCTCCATTGCTAAATCCTAACCTCATTACCAAACCATAATTTTGGATCCCAAGCCTAATTTTTGGGCCCCAAACCTAAGCCATATTTAAGCCATTTTCATCCAAACCAAAGAGAGGACACACACAATTTTCATTTTCCAAATTTCTCATTCTCTCACAATCACTTTTTCTCTCTCTTTTTTCCCTCCTTTCACTAAAGCTTTTTGAATAAGCTCTTCAAGTTTCACATTGAAACTTGAAGATCTTGAAGCTTAGCCTCAAACTCCATTGATTTTGTGGATTGTGGAAGAAGAAGCTACTGAATTTTGGTGAAGGTTTCGACTTATCGGAAGCACACGAAGGTTCAAGCATCAAGAACACATTTATTTTGCGGTTTTGCGGTTTTCTTGGTTTTCTCTTCGATCAAGCTCTGATTCTTGCAACATTCACCGAAGCACTTCTCCGCTTCGTAGGTTAGTGATCTAAATCACTTCTCCTTTAAGTTATTCTCTTCATCTCGCCATTTCGGCATTCTTTAAGTTCTTTTTGTATTGCTTATGTTTAATTGCGTTTTCGTTAAGTTTTGCTTGCGATTTGTGATTTTTGATGGATTAGGATTTAAGGTGTTGATAGTTATAGGTTTTATCATGTGTAAATAAGCCTTAATTGAGTAGAAATTCGTGATAGCATGATTAGGTGGGGGTTAGGGTTGTTTAGAAGGAATATTGTGGCCAAAAGCACTTATTTCAAAAGCATTTTTCACTTTCTGTCCAGCGTTAACCGGTTAACGCATTTGGTTAATCGGTTAACGCATGCGTTTTTGGCCATTTTTAGTGTTGTCTAGGGTCCGTTAACGGGTTAACCAGTTAACGCTGTTCATTTTTGGATTTTTAGCTTATTTTCTTGCTCAATCTTGCTTCCTAGTGCTTCTATGGTTCATGTATATTTAGGTATTGATTTTAGGGAATTTTTGGGTCTATTTCCAGTAGCCAATTCATTTGTTTCGAGTCATTTCGACATGATTCCGTTCACTTTTCCATGTTTTGTGTTAAATGTGCAAATGTGATATAAGTGATTCTTGATGTTGTTTTGCTACACTTTAATCATTTGTTTCACATGTTAATTGCTTGCTTAAATTCAATATGTGCTTCATGATTATTGTCATTGCTTTCTTAATTGATAAAGTGATTAATTACCATGTTGATTTTTACCAAAAGTGATTAAATACTTCACATGTTCATGCAATTTTCTTGTGCTTAATTGATCATATCTTAACATGAGTTCAATTCTGATTTTTATGTCATGCATGTGTAACAATTGATGCTTGTAGTGATACTTGTTCAATCTCATGATAAAATGCTCATTTGTGCAACATGAAAAAGTATGTTTGTTCTTGATTGATCATTGTCATTTTTAATCAAATAAATGATGTAAATAAATTCATATGTTTGAGTTCCTTTTGTGGTGTATGTAGATCCATGTTAATTCACATTAATGTGTTGTTTATCATTCACTTTGTGCATAAAAATGAAAATAATCAATTCTGGATTTTGCATTTCATAGCTGTTTTTGCATAAAGGTGCTGTAAAATGTATGTTGTTTATTATGTTTGTATGTTGTATGTGACTTTCTACACCTACCTTTTCATGCTGCATGCTGGCTGTAAAAAACTGCTTTGTATTATGCTTTGTTTTCATAGCTGTTTGTGTATTAGGGGCTGTAATAGGTGCTGTATTTTTGTCCTAGCATTTTTTTAGTTTCTTTAGAATTAAAATAGAATTTTGATTGAGTCCTAAAGTCATTAGGATTTAATTAGGGTATTGTTTGCCTTGTTATTTTAAATAAAAAATCCACACTAACCTTTGTTTTGTAGAGGGGAAGATTGAGGTAAGTTTCCTTTACCTTATCCTTTATTTTTTATGCATTTTCTTTATGCATTTAATTTCCTTTGCTTTTCATACTTGTGTTTGGTAGGATTTCCCCCTCTTTTGTAGAATCAACTTAACTTCTCTAGGAAATAAGTTGCATTCTATTCTTTTCTCCTTAGGATTAGAAAACTTCACAAACCATTAGGACCACCTTTGAATAAATAACTAAACTTAGGATTGAGTCTTAGTCCCTTAGATTTTGCCTTTTGCAACTTGAGTCCTTCTTTCTCATCTCATAAAGAAAAATAATAAAATACCTAATAAAGGTTGAATGTTCTCATACGACACAAGACTTTGTTGCGGAGTACTTATACACGTCCTGTTTCGGGGCGAGGTGTAAGTATTTACCACGATGGATAGGTCTTAGTATGAGAATGTTCACAAACAAATTCAAAAAAACATTTCTCTTAAAAGACCAAAAACAAACAATAAGCGACTATCCTGCGGGAACTTCTTTTCTCATCTCATTCATTCTGAACGCGAACTCGCGACGACTTGGCTCACATGCAAGACGGTAAACGCACTCGTACCAGACGAGCCTGCAACACCTGAGCATAGACATATGCAGTTCCAACATAAAAAACACAAATAGTTCCCGCCTTAGTTAGGCGAATTACGTCGACTCTGATCCTCATTATCCCGATGAGGTACGTAGGCAGCGGGGTAGGGCCCGTTCGAGCACATTCTTTATTTTCCCTATATTTCCCCTCTTTCTTTACATTATCTTTTCTTATTCCTTTCTCATTTCCATTTCCATCCCAGTTAGCAGTTCAACAACAGTTATTTTCTCACCCTTTGAAACAAATAAGCAAACGTGGATCCCGTCGGGTACGGCGGACGGTCTGGGGTGCTAATACCTTCCCAGGTCGTAACTGACTCTCGAACCCAGATCTTTGGTTCGCAGGAATTTATCCTTTCCTTCTTCCTCAGGTTTGTGCAGCATTACCTTTCCCATTCTTTCGGGATAAAAATGCCTGGCTGGCGACTCTACCTTTTCTGCGCAACTTTCGCGTTTGTACCAGGATAAAAATCCCGGGAGCGACACTCATGCCAATCCTTATATGTCACAACCATCTTCTGTACGATTTTCTTGATATTCTTGTTGGCCACATCGACGTTGCCATTCATTTTCGGGCGATACAGCGAAGAGTTGTGATGCTCTATTTTTAAATCCTGACACAAGTCAGCCATTATCTTGTTATTGAGGTTGAAACCATAATCAGTAATGATCCTCTCGGGAATTCCATACCGGAAAATGATATCTCTCTTGATAAACTGGGCTACCACTTGTTTTGTAACGTTGGCATAAGATACCGCTTTGACCCACTTTGTGAAGTAGTCTATGGCAACCAGGATGAAGCGATGATCGTTGGAAGATGTTGGCTCAATCTTGCCAATCATATCAATTCCCCACATGGAGAATGGCCAAGGTGAAGACATGATGCTCAATGGATTCGGAGGTACATGGACCTTATCAGCATATATCTGACACTTGTGACATTTGCGGAAATATTTACAGCAATCGGATTCCATGGTGATCCAAAAGTATCTCGATCTTAACAGTTTCTAGGCCATATCATATCCCCCAGCATGGGTACCGAAGGAACCTTCATGAACCTCTTGCATCAACAAGTCTACTTCGTGTCTATCCACGCATCTGAGCAGAACCATGTCGATGTTTCGCTTGTATAACACATCATCTTGATTCAAGAAGAATCCACCTGTTAGCCTTCTGAGAGTCTTTTTGTCCTTACTGGATGCCCCAGTCGGGTACTCTTGAGACTTCAAGAATTTCTTGATATCATGATACCAAGGTTTGTTATCTTTACCACTGTCAACTGCAAAGACATAGGCAGGTCTTTTGAGACGAGAGACCATGATTCGAGGCACGTAATTCTCTTGACAAACTTTAATCATGGATGATAAAGTTGCTAGAGCATCAGCGAACTGATTTTCATCTCGTGGAATATAACTCAGCTTGACTTTGGTGAAGAAAGTTAGCAACCTCCTAGTATAATCCCTGCAAGGAACCAAGTGAGGTTGATGAACCAACCACTTTCCATTGACTTGGTTCACCACCAGGGCAGAATCTCTGAAGATCTCTAGATTCTTAATTTGCAAGTTGATTGCCTCCTAGACCCCCATGATACAAGCTTCATACTCTGCTTCGTTGTTGGTACATTCGAAATTCATCCGAACAGCGAAAGGCATATGGACCCCCTCTGGTGAGATGATGACATCACCTACTCCGCTTTCATTTATGTTCACAGCTCCTTCAAACATCGATTTCCATTTGGATTCGGGGTCTGGCCCCTCCTCCGAAAGTGGTTCTTCACAGTCTTTCAACCTAATTAACATGATGTCCTCATCCGGAAACTCGAATCTCATGGGCTGATAATCGTCAATTGGTTGTTAGGCCAAATACTCTAACAATACACTCCCTTTGATTGCTTTTTGCAAAGTGTATTGGATATCATATTCTGTTAGAACCATATGCCATCTGGCTACCCTTCCTGTTAGAGCCGGCTTCTCGAAGATATACTTTACAGGGTCCATCTTAGAAATTAGGAGAATGGTGTGAGTTAGCATGTATTGTCTTAGCCGGCGAGCAGCCCATGCCAAAGCGCAGCAAGTTTTCTTGAGTAGCGAGTAGCGTGTCTCACAATTGGTAAACTTTTTGCTAAGGTAATAAATGGCATGCTCTTTTCGACCAGACTCGTCCTTCTGACCCAACACACATCCCCTTGATCCTTCGAGTATGGTGAGGTACATGATTAAGGGTCTCCCTGGTATTGGAGGCATGAGAATCGGAGGTTCTAGTAAGTACTCCTTGATTCGGTCGAATTCCTGTTGGCAGTTATCATTCCACTTGATATCCTGATTCTTCCTCAGAAGCTTGAAATAGGCTCACATATGGCTGCTAGGTGCGAGATGAACCGTGCAATGTAGTTCAGTCTCCCTAAGAAACCATGTACTTCTTTTTCACATCTTGGTTCAAGCATCTCTTGGATGGCTTTTACCTTTGCATGGTCGACTTCAATTCCCCATTCACTAACAATGAAACCCAGTAGCTTACCGGAACGTACCCCAAAGGTGCATTTGTTCGGATTCAACCTCAATCTGAATTTCCGGAGTCTGTCAAACAACTTGGCTAGGTTGACTAGGTGCTCTTCTTCTGTTTGTGACTTTGCTATCATATCATCAACGTAGACCTCAATCTCGTGATGAATCATATCATGGAATAAAGTCACCATCGGACGTGGGTAGGTTGCACCAGCATTCTTCAAACCAAACAGCATAACTTTATAACAGAAGGTGCCCCAGGGCGTAATAAATGTAGTCTTTTCCATGTCCTCTGGCGCCATTTTAATCTGATTATAGCCCTAGAAGCCATCCATGAAAGAGAATATGGAAAATTGAGCGGTGTTATCAACTAGCACGTCAATGTGAGGCAAAGGGAAATCATATTTAGGGCTGGCCCGACTCAAATCCCTATAATCCACGCACATCCTAACCTTACCATCTTTTTTAGGGACTGGTACAATATTTGCAACCCATGGGGGATAACTGGTTACGGCTAAGAATCTGGCATCAAACTGTTTTTGTACCTCCTCTTTAATTTTACAGGTGGGCACTCTTCCCTGAGAGGTAGTTTGTGCATCATGATGTCAGTGTCCAATCCAGGCATGTCTTGATAAGACCAGGCGAAGATGTCGGTGTATTCTTGAAGCATGACAATTAGACGACTCTTGATAGATTCTTCTAACGCAACCCCAATCTTTACCTCTCTTTTGTCCACTTTGGTACCCAAATTTATCACTTCAATAGCCCATTCATGCGGCTGAATCATCTTCTCCTCTTGTTTAAGCAACCTGGCCAGCTCTTCGGGCAATTCATAATCTTCTTCACCTTCCTCATTAGCTAGATAAATTGGATTGTCGAAGTCATACTGAGCCATAGCAAGGTCGTCGTTGATGAGACCCAAGGATGAGCATATGCATGAATGATGATTCATGCTATATTTAGAAGTTATTTGAGATGTGAACATATTTCCATTTTATTTTGAAAACAAAAACAAAAATGAAAGACAAGGAACAACATGTCATGAATGCAAAAACGTCTGCTTTATTGATGATTATGAAATCACATTATGAACAAAAGAACCCTTACAATGAGTCTCTATGCCCCGAGTAAGACATAGAACTTGAGTATAGGAAAAAAAACATAAAAACTATTACTCTTCAAGGAAAGTGACAGAGATGAGCTTTTCCGATGACCAGTTGCTTAGTTGCATCCCTGGAACACAAGGCTTGACCCACTCATCCATATCGCAGTCACTGTCAATCGTATATTCTTGCGTAACACAGACATTGCTATGATTAATCCAACCAACACTGGTGAATGTGATTGAGTTTTTCCGACCACTAGTGTTTGGCCCAGGCGTTGATAGTCTTGGCTGATATCCAACTCCGAACATGTCTTTCTTTTCTGGGATTTCAATTGTCCGGTCCCAGCCTTCTTTCACACCTGACTCTACCACTTCCAAGGCCTGCTTGTAAGAAGCTATAGAAGCTCCCTTCTTCGAGTCTTTAGATGAAGCAATTAACGCAATCTCAGGTTTGATGGGCTCAAAAGCTTGACAAGGAGTCTCAACAATCTCTCCATCCATTTCCACGTATTTGAACGATGCTAAATGGCTAATAAAGATGTCCTTCTCTCCTGATACTATCACGATTTGCCCTTCCCACACGAACTTTAGCTTCTGATGAAGAGTAGAGGATACTGCCCTTGCTGAATGAATCCATGGTCTCCCCAAAAAACAACTATAAGCAGGCTGAATATCCATTACGTAGAAAGTAGCATTGAAGACTTGTGGTCCCACCTTGATAGGTAACTCCACCTCTCCGAACACTGACCTCCTTGAACCATCAAATGCTCATACAACCAAATCTCTTGGCCTTAGCATGACCCTGTCATAATTCAACTTCATGAGGGCCTTCTTTGGCAATACATTTAACGATGATCCTGTGTCGACCAGCATGTGGGATAGTACATCACCCTTGCACTCCATGGAGATATGTAAGGCATGATTGTGATTGCGTCCTTCTGGTGTTAAATCCATATCTGTGAAGACCAAACCATGGCTAGAGTTTACACTCGACACCACAGTTTCCAACTGATTCACTGATATGTCTTGTGGTACATAAGAATTGTTCAGGATTTTTAACAGAGCCTTCCTATGGACATCTGAGCACATTAACAAGGATAGGATAGAGATCTTCGAGGGAGTCTGTTGCAAGTGATCTACGATCTTGTAGTCACTTTTCTTGATAATTCGCAAGAATTCCTCCGCCTCCTTATCGAATGTGATGTCAGGATCTGCTGAAGGTGCAGGTGTATCATTAGTCATGGGTTGTTTGCCCCTGACTTTTACTTGAGCTTCAGTCGTATCTCTTGGTGGCACAATATTACCCCTCAGAGTTTCTGGAGCGAATAACCTACCGCTTCGGGTAAACCCTCCAACTCTGACATTTTCTATTTGGCATGGAGAAGAAGTGGATGCAGTCAAGTCCTTCTTATGGCCATTGTAATACACTTTGCCCCCATAGTACCAAGGAATAGCTTTGTCACTCTGGTACGAGACAGGACCAACAGTGGTAATGGTTATGAGTGATACTCTTGCCCCAACAGGAACCTGTGACAGGTCATAATAGATGGTAACAGTTGATATGTCTTCGTTGTTCACAAATTTATCAAACTGTATGTTGCCTTCGTTAATCATCCTTTGTATCCCCGATCTCAGCTGATCGCAACCATTGAGGGAACTAGAACAATATGGGCAATCCTTTTCATGACCCGAAAATAAATTTTTCTTGGCCAAGCAAGCTTTTATTGACATCAGTGGAGTATTCAAGTCATTAACATCAGATATCAAATTCAGGCCTTCACCACTATTAATGGCTCCCACAGTCCTCCCATGAGGAGGCATAGGATTCTGGATGACATTCGGAGTAGGAGCGAAATTAATGGCTTTGGAATCAATTAAATCCTGAACGACGTGTTTCAGTGCCTTACAATTCTCCGTGCTATGACCAGGAGCCCCAGAATGGAACTCACAGTGAGCATTAGCATGATACCCTTCAGGGATTTTCCCCGGTCTTGGAGGTTGTAGGGTCCTTAGCTGGACCATTTGCAGTTATAGAAGATTCTGAAGGAGTTGGGAATATGACATGGGTGGTTTTTCAAGATGTTTGTCTTTGTGTCTGGAAGGATAGTACGGCTCGGGGGCCCTCTGTTGTTGGTAATTTGGCTGACGTTTCTGTTGTTGAACCGGCGGTTGGTTTGTTGGAGCTGCGATGGTAACTGGAGCTGCTTAATGATACATATTATGACTCTGTCTTCTGTCTTGAGTGTATACAGCCCCCGTTTCTCCCTCTCGGTGTTTAACAAACAGTTTCTTCATATTGGAGGTTGACGCTCCATTGTTCTGGATTTTTCCTTGCTTTATCCAGCTTTCTATTCTCTCTCTTGTTAAGATAATGTTTTAAAAACCACTTGATGAACATCCTGCTAACCTCTCCATGAAATGTCCTGGGAGGATATCTATGAAGAGATCCACCATTTCTCTCTCCAGCAAAGGTGGTTGTACTCTGGCGGCAACCTCACGCCATCTCTGAGCATAATCTTTAAAGCTTTCTGAATTCTTCTGTGGAAAACTCTGGAGTTGAGTACGGCTAGGCGCCATATCAATGTTGTACTGATATTGTTTAAGGAAATCCTCCCCTAGTTCTTTCCAGTTTTGGACAGAGTTCCTTTCCAGCTTCATATACCATTCTAGTGAGCCCCTAGAGAGGTTGTCCTGGAAATAGTACATCCAGAGTTTCTCGTCTCTAGTGTGAGCAACGATCTTTCGGTAAAAAGCATATAGATGTGTCTTGGGGCAGGAGTTGCCATTGTACTTATCAAAATTTGGTTGCCTGAACTTGGGAGGAATGACCACTCCAGGAACCAAGCCCATATTAGATATATCTATCCCAAGAGTGTCTTTACATTCAAGGGCCTTAACCTTCTTAGCCAACAGCAGAAAGTCTTGAAAGTTTCCTCCCATGCTAAATCCCATATCATCATTAGTAGGAGGGAATTGATCCTCCTGACGGTCTTCCACAGGAATAAGAGTAGGTGTGCCAGTATCTGGGCCTGAAGGTCCACCTCATCCATTGTTATTAGGCGGATTTCCCGGAGTAACCACTGGAGGGTCAGTCGGGGAAGGAGTAAGCCTCTGCATTGCACTTCTCAGCTCTTGTTTCCCTTGGGCCATGCCTTGCATCAAGGCCATAAACTCTCTCATTTGGTTGCGGAGTTCATTGAGTTCAGTCTGCATAGCGTCCATGATGTTCCTTTGATTGTTGCGGGTAGCGTACCAATGAGGAATATTCTGTCTGGGGTGACGGGTCCTGGTTGCTCTTGCAATCTTTACCTGAAGAATAGATAAGTTAAGTAACCTGAACAACCTGCAAAAGAAAGAAAATGAAAATGATATGTATGCAATGCAATGTTGTGTTCCTTTTATCCTCAAGGTTTTTTACTTTCCCATTCTGGTATTTAAGAGAATAACTTTTGGAAGAAGACCCTATATGATGTTCAGATAATGTGACAGCCATGGAGAATTGGTGCTTATTACCCCGTGTCAGTGCAAAAGATAACAACCAGAGATTCAAGGTAAGTCAATCACATAAACTGAAATCTGAAATAACAAAGTCCCTGAAAGGTGCTAATCAAAAGAAAAGCAAAGTACATCAATAAAAAGGAATCCCACAACAGGCCTGTGGGTAATCCAGGTACAAAAGCATGAAACTAAACCCTAGGGAGTTCTAAATCCTGCAACCTCCAATAAGGTGCTTGACGTTATGGAACAACTGAGCTATGTCCAGATGATCGGGATCCTAGACGAGTCTCTGGATGAGGAGATCCCTTAGATCAAAGGAAGCATGCAACTCTTCAATCTGCTGTAGGAATGCC
Organism: Lathyrus aphaca; assembly: GCA_963966055.1. Taxonomy (NCBI): domain Eukaryota; kingdom Viridiplantae; phylum Streptophyta; class Magnoliopsida; order Fabales; family Fabaceae; genus Lathyrus; species Lathyrus aphaca. The sequence continues at coordinate 286,068,244 of OZ014519.1, read as the reverse complement.
TTCTCATTTTCTTTGCTCGGACCTGGCTCAGTCTCTGACTTCTTAACATCAACTCGAAGCTTTAGCTCTTCAACTTATTTCTGGACATCTTCAGCTATTTGTTGACTCGTTGCCATCTGATGAAGGTATTCTCTCTGTTTCTCTTGGGCTTTCTGAACCAACTCTCCTTGTTTTACTAGGGCGTCCTGAAGGTTTTTGATCTTCAACTCGAATTCAGCCTCTACCTCCTTTTGCTTTTTCTGGTGATCGTTCCACTTCTCTTGCTAGAGTGTAATATTTTCATTAGCTTCATCCAATTCTTTCTTATCTTTCCGGCGCTGACTCGCCTTGTGGATCTCACCTAATCCTCTTTTCTTAAAGTATAGTTCTCTCTCATCAAAGTCCTTCTGCTTAAGTCGGACTATCTCTTCAGCTCGGAGAGCTCTCTCTTCTAACTGCTGGTTCTGAATCATCAATTTCTGACAAGAGTTGTGAGCCTCCTGATTTTCAACTCTAACATGTTTGACCAAAGCCTCCAATTTTTGGTAATCCTCCAAAGGCACGGTAGTAGGTGGTGGCAATGGTGCGGAAAAAAGGATTAGAGTTACCTGAGCTTTCTCCCTTACCCAAGCTTCAAATTCAGGGAACATTTGGTTGTTACTCCTGCCCAAGCATTCTATATCCTTTCTATTAATCAATTTCCAAGCACCTTCAGCTTCTCGAACCAAGGGGAGATTATCCTTCACATAGAAATAGAACGTCTGAGTCAGCTCCGAATCTTTGGGCATATTCTTGAGTGTGTATCCTAATTGTCTCCTCGGGAGTGTGGGGTTGTAGTTGATTCCCCTGGCTACTCCTAAGAGGGGGACATTAGGATACCCTCCGCAGTCGGAGATGAGCTCTTTCCCTTTTATCCTTAAGGTGAACCATCTAATATCCTTGGAAGTCAACGTGCTTAGCTTTTGCGACCAGATCACCTTGGGATCAGTGAATACTCCAGTAATGGGGATGTGCCTCATAAACCATATGTAGAATAACGGTGCACAACACCTAACCAGACCACCTCGCCTCTTCTCGTTCTTATAGTGTACTGAATAATACAGATCGCCCAGGAGAGTGGGTACTGGATTTTTCAGCATGAACAAATGAATGGCATTCATATCCACGAACTTCTCCATGTCAGCAAACAAGATTATCCCATATACAGATAATGCCAGGATGGCACAAACTGAATCCCACTATTTTTCCACGGCAAGTTCTTCAGCCCTTCTGACCAGAAACTCTAAAGGAAAACCAAGCACTCATGCCTTGGTGGCATCCAGGTTAACAGATATCTCAGATGAGCTCAATTAAAGAGCTTTAGCAATTTCATAATGGGTCGGTCTTGTCATCTCTGAATTGAAGGGAATTTGATCTTTGAGAGGCACTCCCAAAATCTCAACATACTCTTCGAGCAATGGACCTAGCTGGAAATTGGGAAATGTGAAGCATCGGAGTCTAGGGTCATAGTATTATAGCAAGGTAAGGATGGCACTCCTTTGTGAACTATCCAGGTTGAATACCAGGTCCAGAATATCACCATATCTCTCTTTGAAATATACCAAATGACACGGAGTAATAAGAGACACCATTCGGTTGAGCAAATCCACCTTGGTATCAAAAAACTTTGTAGAACACATTCTTCTTTCTGACATCTTCCATCTTTGAAGCAGGAATACGACCAGGAACCGGGAGTAGTATGAACCCTGAGAATAAAAAGAACACAAATTATTAATGATGTCATGATACTTATGCAAGGCGAGGCATGTGATCAGTGACATGTCTGTGGTGTGTCAATCATATAATCAAGTGTCGGTGCATGGTCACAATGTCAACATATCACAATAACAATCTCTCTGATCTGGGATCCATATCTCAGAATCAAGGTATAAGAGAACCAGATCACAAAACTGAACCATACTGGAAAAACGGGTATGCTGAAGGTCTTAGGGTTCTTGCAAACCTGTAAACCCCTCCCAACCTCACGGGTGTGCTACTCGGGTCACAAACCTGAATGAATGGGAAAGGTAATGTTGCACAAACCTGAGGAAGAAGGAAAGGACGAGGCCTTGCGAACCAAAAATCTGGGTCCGGGAGTCGGTTACGACCTGGGAAGGAATTAGCACCCCAGACCATCCGCCGTACCCGACGGGATCCACGCTTGTTTGTTTGTTTCAAAGGGTGAGAACTAAGATGACGGTGAACAAAAGAATTGCTAGTTGGAATGGAAGTGGAATGGAACTAAAAAAGAGAGATCAAAAAGAAGGAATGGGGAAAATGTAGGGAAAATAAAGAATATGCTCGCACGGGCCCTACCCCACTGCCTACGTACCTCATCGGGAAAATGAGGATCAGAGTCGATGTAGTTCGCCTAATTAAGGCGGAAACTTGCTTGCATTGTTTATGCGCTGGAACTACGTATGTCTATTCTCAGGTGTTGCAGGCTCGACTTGTGCGAGTGCATTTACCGTCTTGCATGCGAGACAAGTCGTCGCAAGTTGGCGTTGTGAGTGAATGAGATGAGAAGAGAAGTTCGTGCAGGACAGTCGCTTATTATGTTTGTTTTTTATTTTATGAGAAGTGTTTTGAATTCGTTTGTGAACGTTCTCATACTAAGACCTATCCATCGTGGTAAATACTTACACCTCGCCCCGAAACAGGATACGTATAAGTACTCCGCAACAAAGTCTCATGGCGTATAAGAACATTCAACCTTTATTAAGTATTTTATTATTTTCATTGTGAGGTGAGAAAGAAAGACTCAAGTTGAACAAAGGGAAAAAACTAAGGGAACTAAGACGCAACCCTAATTTAGTTATTATATTCAAAAGGTGATCCTAATGGTTTGTGAGGTTTTTCTAATCCTAAGGAAGGAAAATAATAAAAAAGAATTAGAACTCAACTTACTTCCTAAGGAAGTTAAGTTGGTTCTAAAGATGAGGAAGCCTATACAATTAAAATACAAATATTAAGGCAAACACAATTAAGAATATAAAGAAATGAAGAAGTATTAGTTTCAAAAAGCATATTAACGCACATAAAACAAATATAAAGCTAAACACATCATGTAAACACACTTAAAGGAATTATAAGCCTAAGTCTTAAAGCTAAAGGATCCTAAATGATAACAACATTCAAAAATTAGTAGCTAAACCAAACTAAGGCCTTCTAATATTCTAAGATCAAACCTAAACAATTTATGTCCTAAGGAAACCATAAAGTCCTAAGTTAAAACTAGATGAATTTACAATGGAAAAGTTGAATAAAATCAATGCCCTAAAAATAGTAATGGTCCTTGAAAAAATATGAAATTAATTTCCTAAGATCCCTAACCTGAACCTAATGTTGTGTTAAAAAATCTCCTAAAAATTCACAACCTAACTATGTCAAATGGTCACTTAAATCTACCTAAGATTTACTCACACATTTTCACAAACAACACTACCAAAACAATGGATAAAATGACCTAAAAAATATAACAAAAATTATTCCAGGTACCTCTAAGAGTCCTCTAAACATAGCAAAATTAATGGGACAAAAATATTACAGGGAGTGGGAGAAATAAAATGTACAAAATGAAGTGTTCATGTAGGAATTCATGGAAAAAGCAATTAATGGAAAATCGACATAAAATTGAAAAAAAGCCAAATTAAGAAAGTAAAAATGTAGAAAATTTCTAAAATGAGTTAGAATCCTACTGTAATTTTTATAGAATTTTATTATGAATTTTTGTATTTTTTATTTATTAAAACTGAACTATACTAAAACAGAAATTAAAAAGGATGAGAGAAATTAGAATGGGGTGTAGAAAGTAAATTTTTTAGTTAAAAGCAAAACTGGGCCTAAACGGAGGTGGCGATAGCAAGAAACACAAGGCCCACATGCGCAAAGGCCCTGGGGGCGCACAGTGAGAACTCAGTCAACAATCGTTGACTCTCTGGAAGCCGTTAGATCTAGTTGACTCCTAGGATAATTCCATCATGTGGATCACAGATGCATGGACATGGTTGTTACGGTGTACTACGCACATGGGATTGGGCATCGAACTAGCCTACCGAATGGTGACAAGTGTCACCGCCGGTGTGGCTGGGGAACCCAAAATCTTATCCCCTTGGAATCTTGAACGGTGAATTGATCAGGACTTATTGCATTTTATGATCATTAACTTCCTAATATTCTCTTTAACATATTCTTTATTCTTATAATTAAACTTCTTAATATTCCATTAATTAACTTAATAAATCAAGAATTTATTAAAAAACACAAGGAACCAAAGGCTGAACGAACAAGCGAACCCTAGTTCCTTCTTCTTTCTCTTCTACCGCCGTCTTCACCTCATCATCATCTCCTTCACCTTCTTCTCCTTCCGCCACCAGCCCAAACTCCCCTAAACAATGAACCTAATACCTTCATCATAATCTAATCCTCACCCTTAACTCGCACCTATAATCCAAATCTCCAACTCAAATTTGGAGCTCACAAACTCATGAACAACAACAACAAACAAAATTCCATAGATAACTTCACACGAATATGAGTTCGAATTCGTACCTTGCAACTTGTGGATGTGTCAATGATACCTTGGAGAATGATTCGTTACTTCGATGTCGTTACGAAGTCAACAACGCATTCAGTCAATGACCGATGAAGACGCGAGGACGAAGCCGATTCCGTCGTTTGAATGATACACGATGTTCAGGTATGCATCTTGATTTCAACCTCTTCTTAGTCCTGTTTCGATTCGTCCTGAATCTGTGTCCTTCAGTGTTTTATTTGTGATTCTGATAGTGTGGTTTGTATTGTGTTCGTTGATGACGCATGTCCTTGGTGAATGGAGCTTGTGCACTCTTAATGAAGGTCGATGATGATGTTGATTTCGTGTGGAAGATGAAGCTTCCGTGATATGATGCGAGTGTTGATGAGAGTTGTGAGAAGGATGGAGAATGAGGAAAAGAGGTTGAAATGGCAGTGATGCAGGGCGAGATTGAAGAGGATGATGACGATTATGCATAACGGAATTGAAGAGGGTGATGAAGCTTGAATGAGAGGCAAAGCTCAAAAAGCAATGGTGGAGAGTGATTCAGTTCAATGAGAGGTTCCTTGAAGAGAGCTTTGAAGATGGAATGTGTGAAAGATGGAAGAAGATTCAGAATGGAGATAGCCTTTTTTTATAGAGAAGTAGAAAAGTTTGTGAAGAAACTCCATGTGAACTTTCTAGAAGAATTCATTTATGAAAATTTGTTAGAGGTTAACTACAGTCTATTATGATTCAGTTATGAGATTAACTGTTTTTTTCGGTTTTCCATTATGTCTCTTTTCTTAGAGTTTTTCTGATATGAGTCCTTCCTGAGTCCTTACCATCATACTCTGAACCGCAACTCTGAACTGAGTTTTGCTTCTTGATATCACATTGCAGGCTGAGTCGTTATTGATGTCGTAAAGCCTTTTACAAATAAGTGAGTAAGAGAAGACAATGTGGTTATGCAGAAGAAATAGCTAGAAGAGTAGTGATGGAAGCACCGCCTGTTAGAGATTAAATACGGAAGGTATTAAAAACCCAATTTTCTGTTATGACCTATGGAAAGTTTGATGAAGATAATTGATGAAAGGTTCTCAATATCCATTGTTTTTTTTATTTGAAGGTTATTGATCTGAAGTGATTGTGATAGAGGATGAAGTTTTTGTCGACGATCGAGTCCGCGAATCTTTGCAAGCTTTCAGTCTTGTCGTGGTTCTGAATTTGAGCTTCAATTCTTGAATCGGTGATGATGAAGTGCTGAAGGATGATGAAGATTCAATGAAGATCGAGGTTGCTATACTTTGATTAAGAGTGCAGGGATCATGATTTTGGAGGTTTATTTGAGTTTTGGAGGGTTTTGAGAGGACTGTTGCGCAGCTGAGATTTCTGAAATCGCAGTGTTCGCTCAGCGAGTTTTCCATAGATTTTCTCAATCAGCGAGCCTGGAGGTTTTTGGGAGTTTTGTGTTTTAATTCATAACTTTAGTTTCGGTTATCCGTTTTAGGCGTTCTTTATATCGATTCGAAGATAAAAACGCGTAGAAACTAATGATGCTAAGAAATGTAATTTCTAGACGACTTTTGCCCGACTTTTCCGATAAAACATAAATGAGTTAATTATGGATATGTAGGTTTGATGTGATGATGTGGCCGTTTGGAAAATGAATACATTGCTTGAACTGAATGCAAATGTATGCAAATTGAATGAGATGAATACATAATTATGTTATGAATAATGTATTCATTTTCAAGAATGTTGTGTGTCATTTTGTATGTGAAGCATAATGTATGCATTCTTGTGTTGCGGGATTCTTTATGAATCTGTTGTAGAATCGTGTGCTCATGTGGAGTGTGAGCAATGACTACAACATGATCATGTGCCCGTGTGGGGTTTGAGAAATCAAATTGTGTGCCCGTGTGGGGTGTGAGAAATCCATAAACATTGTGTGTCTGTGTGGGGTGTGAGCAATGGGTGATTTATTCACATTGATTGTGTGTCCGTGTGGGGTGTGAGCAATCAGGTTGTGTGCCCATGTGGGGTGTGAGCAATCCATAAACATTGTGTGCCCATGTAGGGTGTGAGCAGTGGGTGAACATCGTATGCCCGACGAGAAGTTACTTTAGGTAACGAGCGATGGTTCTAATTAGTTCCTGAGTGAACTTGATGATGATTGAGTCGGTACCGCATTGCATTTGCATAGAGTCGTGAGTCGGTCTCTATGATTTGCATTTATCATCTAAATTATGAATTGATGAAATAAACATGAATATAAATATATATATATATATATGGAGATGAAATTATGTATTGATGAAAACATGTTGGGGTATATATGTATGTGTGGATATATATATATATATATGTGTGTGTGTGTGTGTGTGTGTGTGTGTGTGTGTGTGTGTGTGTGTGTGTATACATTTAGCGTATTATGTGTGAATAAACATGAATGATGCATGTTTATGTGATGTGAACGAAGTGGTGAAAGTATGCATGATAAGTATGCTTGAGGTTATGTATGTTGGAGATGATTTGTGGTGAGAACATGTTTATGTGTATTTTATATGTTGAGATATATAATTATATACAATGTTATTATGATAATGTTTCTCACCCTTCTGCTGTTTTATGATGCTCTATGAGGCATTGCAGAGTAGGTTGTTGGAGGTCTCTTTGGTGAAGTGTGTCTTCATTCCTTTTGGTTGGTCGGCTCTGATATATAACACCGGGTAGCTAGGGTCGGCTTGATGCCTTTTGTGATACATTTTGTATATGTATTTTGGTGATGAATGTTTTGTGTAACATGATATATTTGGTGAATCAAACTTGATGATATATATAAGTACATAAGTTTGATGTTGTTGAATGTTTAGTTTCCGCTGTTATTTGATCTTTTGAATACGGGTGTAAGGATTAAATCATTCTGTTGCAAGTTACCCCGTTTGTTGCATATCTTTGAATGAGCAGGTGTTGTATGTTTTAATTTCACTTTTGATGTGACATGCCTCTTTTATGCCATGTTTAAACTATACTCTGATGAATCTTTAATATGTGTCTAAATGATTAAATTGAATATTTGGGGGTATAGAAAGGGGGTGTTACATGGTAGGAGGTTGAAAAGAGTGATTTGTAGGATAGGTAGGAGAAATGCTCCATGGATGATATGAAGGTGTATGATAAGGATAATACATAGGAGGATTTGAGTACACAATGAAAGCACCAATTGATAGGAAGTTTCCTATCAAAAACTATGAACTATAGTTTCAATACAAAAGAGAAGGAAAATTAAAAGAAAACTAAGAGAAATAGAATTAAGAGATAACTTTGATTTTCATTGTTTTTTTCCAAATGTCTCTATGAGACTACATTATATAATACTCTAATGGGTAATAAGCTAAAAAACTCAAATACTATTAAGAGCCCAATTCAACAACACATTCAAAATAAAATAACAACTAAATAATTATAATACTAATTATAATGTCTAATTACACCTCCTATCATCAGATCAGACCAAACTTTTATGATAAAAAGGCTAGGCTTAGGCTTTTTTTTAAAACCTATCTAATTAAATAGATCATACATGGACTATTAAAAAAAGCTTATGAAGTCTTATAGGTCAGCCTATATTTTCATATATATTAAAAATATATTAAGTAAGTTGTTATATATATATATATATATATATATATATATATATATATATATATATATATATATATATATATATATATTAGAAAAAATGATACATATGTTGACTTATAAATGCATATATATTAGAACAAAGGCTAAATAGGTCAGTCTATATATGCATATATATGTCAGCCTATAAAGCTTCTTAAATAATATGAAATAATTGAGAACCTTATTAAAAAAAAAGACTTGCAAACAGACTTTCAAGTCATGCCAGACTTTTAAAAAGGCTAAACCAAGCCAAAATATGGAACCTATAATAGATCATAAGTCAAATTCATATTTTTTAAGTTTATCGTAGATCGAACTCAAGTCCTATAAAATCTAGGTTAACCTATCCTATTTTTACATCTAATTACAACTTCTAATCGATTTCTTAATTGTTTCCTTCAAATAAAATAAAAAAGGTAATAAGATTTGAAAGAAAAAACTCATCTAAATACACTTTAAAATTATTAAAAAGTTAAATCAAAGAGATAGAATCATTATGATATACTAATGAAAAATCAATCGGAAAAATAAAATGTGGATCTCTCTTGTTGATAGTTGATATTTGATAATTAACTTGCTAATCAGTAGAAGAAATACAATAAGCATTAACTATCTGCTCCTTGGTCGCTGTCACCATTATAAGCACTTTTGCTTACGTTGTCTACGTGTGGGACCACCTACACATGGCAATCACCCATTTGTCACTTTTTCTGACCTATATAATTTATTTCCTCCAAGCACAAAAAATATTGAGTAAAACAAAACCACCAAAAATTTGCATGGTCATGTTTAATGTTTATAATTTTATGAATGCACACAACCAAATATGAGAAAATAGTATACCCTTACATTTTTATAATAACCAATTAATAAATATATGTGGAATTTGATTTTTATATAGACCAAATGTTGAATTTAACAAAAAAATTATATAATAATTAATCATAAATAAACTTTTCGAATATTATCATAATCAATAATAAACCAATATATCTTTTTTTTTTGTATTTTTCATGGTATATTAATATAAATAAATTATTCATATTTATAAATCAATAATTTAATAAAATAAAATAAAAAAATGAATTTAAAATTATTTAAAATTTCAATGTGTAAAAATAAAATATAAAAAAAATTAATTGTGTATCCAAAAAAACATAATTGGACAAACAAAAAAATTATAATGAGAAGATTAAAACATGGCAACACGTAGATACCTGATCTTGTGATGAATTGAACGGCTGAGATGCTCTCCTCCGCGTTCTTCTCGTTGCTGGACCAATCAAATCTGTGGAAAGCAAAGGCCTAAAAATAGTCAATAAAGTGAACCATCTCAAAAAATAAAAGCATAGTCGGTCTAATAATATCACACGTTAGATATTTTTCTCCTAAAAATATTAGAAAAAGTGAGATATTTTTTTCCTAAAAATATTAGAAAAAATGAGATATTTTCAAAGTACTACTTTACAACAAAAACAAAAAGTTACTACCATCATATAATCAGTCATAAATATGGGTATTTATCTAAATATTTTGAAAATATAATAAAATAAAATAACTCCTAATAACATTAAAAAAATTAATTATGCACTACAAATTGAACAAGACAAATGTTATATATATATATATATATATATATATATATATATATATATATATATATATATATATATATATATATATATATAACATTTGTCTTGTTCAATTTGTAGTGCATAATTAAAAAAATAATGGAATAAAAAAATTAAAATATTTTTACATACAAATATCTCTTTTATCAATATTATAGAGTTAGATTCTCTCATATTTAAATTAAATGCAAAAATTTTATATTAATGACCTTACTCTAAAACTTATAAAATTCAATAATTTTAAAAATATATAAATTTTGCCTAGATATTTATAAAATGACCAATATAATATCCAAATTCCAATATTATATATAAATATATTTTTTAATCAATATTATTATATTATACAAATATCTAAGGCATTGTTCGTGATGTTTGGTTTAGGTAACGTCAACCCACCGCCAGTCATAATTCCTTCAACAAAAAATAAAATAAAAAATAAAATAATGTGCAATCCAAACGCTGCCTAAACAGCAAAACCGATCGTTGACAAGCGGCGATTACTAAAATGCGCGGGGAGTGGAGGATAAGGAGAATAGATGAAACGATGATATACCTGAGGAGGGTGCATGGTATTTTCTGGTGCGGCTTCTGTTGTGAGGTTTCAAATCAAGGGTTGATTCAGATGTATCTGGAAGGTGGCGATCGAGTCTGAGAATCGGACGGTTGTGATTTGAAGAACATGTTTTGTTTTGGAACATTGCACGGACGAAAGTAGCTTCCATTGTGTTGAGGTAGTTGACGTGTTTTTGGTCAGTCCAAAACGGCGTCGTGGAAGAGTCCATAGCAGGAGAAGAATGGGTTATAAAAGTTAGAAGAGATTTTGAGGAATGAAATGGAAAGTGGTGGTGGAATATAGAAGAGGTTGGGGAGTTAACGAGGGTTGTTAAGGGTTTGGTTTATTGTGTGATGTGATGAAATAAATATCTAAGGAAAAGTAATAAATATCTAAGAGGCTTAATGGAAAGTATGGAAAGTGCTGGACTCACTTTATAGGTTTGACACCTGTATGATTTTTCTGCCTATATAAATATCTTAATATCATACTATAAACTTTTGGGGTTAACTTCTGTCAATCCCAAAAAGTTAGATAATGTACATTTGATTAATCAAGTCATGTTATATCAAATTATTATATTTATTTATTTAATAGTTCTAATTTTATAGATTTGCAATGCAATTCTAATACAAATTACTCTATGAGTAACTCTACCAATTTTTTGAGATTGGTAGATAAAATTCACCTGAACTTTATTATTAATAGTGATGTTATTTATTAGTTTGTTTTATATAGCAAAAGGAGAATATCATAAATAAAAGGATTAATTATATGAAACCTCTCTGCCATTAGGGCGATATTTGTTATTCCCCATAAATTTTTTTATGAAGTCCCCCTTATAAAACCAAAAACCAGATTTTACCACATCCTGTTAGCACACATGCTGACTGAACTTTGAATAAATTGATTATGTGGCGCTTACTGTGCAACATCAATCTTCAACAATAACAACATAAGTTATGCAACATCAAGCTTCAAAAAAACATCACAATCAAAAGAAAAATTTCACAGAGAAACCAAATAAAAATTTCACAGAATTCTACAAATACACTTAAAATAAAAAAACATCACAGACGAATCCCAAGCTCCATCACAACCATCAATCCCTCACATTCATCCCCTTTACTCCATTAACCACTTCAAGACTCACATTCAGCCACCCATTGTCCTCACCTCACAATCGACCACCTTCAATGACCCTTGCTCTTTCAAAACACAACCCTTATTATATCATCACTACCATTAATTTACAACAAATTTCCACCCTTCTCCAATAGCAAAACCTCCACCATACTCAACAACAACAGAATCACATAACCCATCACAACAACACAACTCAACCTTCATCTCCTTCAATCAATAATACAAAACCACCGTAATACTCACCTGAGTCGCTGCAAAGTAAAAGCGAAGGAGGATGAGAGAAAGACGAGTCAGAACAGAGTAACGACCCTTGAGTCTATCACCCAACAACAAAGCCACCACCGCCCACCTCTTCCAAAACACAAACTGCCGATGAAAATCGACCCGCTCAGAAACATGCATAAGTGAAGTCTCTGAAATCGTGAGAAGTGCAGAATCCGAAGATTAACAACAACGTTCACATGATAACTGCTCTTGTTTACAGGACAACGACTTTTATTTCTATATCAGTTGATTTCTAGATCGGCTGATTTACTTCGTTTCAATTGCTGACTTTTGCCCTGGATTTTCCTTTTGATTTCTCTGACAATCGGTTGATTTACTTCGTTATGACCGTTTGAATCGTTGATTTTTCTTCAATTTTAGAGTTTTTGTTGTTATCCCCAATTTCTGGGGTTTTTTAAGGAAAAAGGTTGAAGTTTGATTATTGGGTGGTGGTGGGTGAAAGGATGAAGGAGGTGATGAAATTGACGTGATGGTTGGAGGAAAGGAAGTTAGGCAAGGAAGGAAAAGAAAGAAAGAAAGAAAGTTTCTCAATTTTGAAGGGTGAAACGTTACAGCTGCTATTATTCCCATGTTGAAATCATCTTCCTTGCACAATCAACAATTAACTCAGGCCCAATCAACAATTAACTCGGGTCCAGTCAGCATGTGTGGTAACATGGTGTGGTAAAATCTGGTTTTTGGTTTTATAAGAGGGACTTTATAAAAAAATTCAGGGGGGGATAACAAATATCGCCCTAATGGCATAGGGTTTCATATAATTAACCCTAAATAAAAAGCAAATACAAAAAAATTGGGGGACATGTACCTGACCCAACAACCACAAAACAACCCAAAATGGATATTACAACTGAGAAAAAGAAAAAACCAATGAAAATTACACACCAAAGAACAATCCAACAAATCCAACACGGGACCCGAAACCAGATTGTAAAAGAAAAGCGTGTAAAAATTTGTAATCTTTCAAAAGATCAGAGATAAGCTTAAAAACAAACACATCTTTTGAAAAATGGTGAATGTATTGATCGTCAACACAGACAAATATACGAACTAACAACCCCTTTGAAATAAACCACAAAAGCTAAATATCTTTTTCAAGCAAAAACAACCTAGACCGCAACAAGCTACATCAAAGATATACAAACGAATAGCAGATCTTTGCAACGAGGACGAGGTTTTAGCCACCACAGAACCACCAGTGCGGTGTTGAAAATCCAAAAACAATGAAAACTGCAGATCTCAACAGATCTGGAAAGAAACCAGAGATCAACGTGAAGAATCCACCACAACACCAACGATTTGAAGCTTGAGAACAACAATAGTAAGATTCGAAAAAAAAACACCAACGCAACCTCTGTAGCAATACAATAAAGCCAAGCAGAGCTGATCACTAGAGAATTCATCGGAACTAAACACCGGAATACCAAAATTTGTAGCAGAAGAAAAGGAAACAAAGACCCACCGAAAAAAATCAAATCACGCCGCTGATGGACGTTACACTGCGGCAAGGTAGCTTCGAAACCAAATCTGAAAGCGACGAAACCACCGACGCGTGCCAGTAGCTCGAGAAACCTCAATAGAGGTGAAGGTGGAGTAACCTAAGGAGAGATACCGCGCCACCGGAATCAGAAGCTACATTGTTTAAAAAGTTGTTTGGAAAGAGGGAAAGAGAAGAAGGAAATATGAGTTTGCTCCTTGTCAAAAACCCCAATTCAAACGCCCCCTTTCTTGTGTTTTTCGTTCCTTCAATTAGAATCAGAGCGCCTGGTTCTGGGTGCTAACACTTAACCGTGTCAGAAAAAAATCCTTAAGAAAAACACTATAGCGGAATAATTCTAGAACAACAATGACAATCAGAATGACAAAATCAATGGCAAACCTTCAATGTTTAATGGTGAGAACTTTGACTACTAGAAGGATGTTCTGGAAAGCTTCTTTCTAGCTCTTGATGGAGACCTCTGGGATATGGTAACTGATGGTTACACTCATCCAGTTGGAGACAATGGTCAGAAGATTGAAAGAAAGAATATGACAATCCAACAAAAGAAAGTTCAGAAATCATCACAAGGCCAAAACAATTCTTCTGAGTGCCATCTCATACACATAGTATGAGAAGATCACAAATAGAGAATTTGCCAAACATATGTTTGACTCTCTGAGAATGACGCATGAAGGCAACACTTAAGTTAAGGAGACCAAAGCTCTAACACTCATTTAGAAGTATGAAGCGTTCAAAATGGAAGAAGATGAAACAATTGAGAAAATGTTCTCAAGATTTCAAATTATGATTGCTGGATTAAAAGTTCTAGACAAAGGATACCCAACAGTAGATCATGTGAAAAAGATAATTAGAATCTTTCCAAAGGTATGGAGACCCATGGTCACGACTCTAAAGCTATCAAAGAATCTGAATGAAATATCTCTTGAAGAATTGATTAGCTCTTTGAGGAGTCATGAGATAGAACTTGAAGAAGATGAACCTCAGAAGAATGGTAAGTTTGTTGCTCTTAAATCTAACAAATTTAAATCTAAAGCTTTTCAGGAAGAAGAAGAAAGCTCTAGTGGCTCATCAGAAGAAGACGAATTATCACTCCTTTCTAGAAAGGTTCAACAACTATGGAAGCACAAACAAAAGAAATCCAAAACCCCCAAAAGATCAAGCAATCACTATGAATCATCCTCTGGTTACAAGAAGTCCAGAAGCAAAGAAGTAGTGTGCTATGAATGCAAAGAACCTAGACATTACAAAAGTGACTATCCTAAACTATAGAAAGAAAAGCCTAAGAAGAAATTCAATAGAGACAAGAAAAGTCTTATGGCTACTTGGGATGACTCATAATCTTCTGAAGTTGAATTAGAATCATAAGATGAACATGATAAAATCGCTTTAATGGAAAACATATCAGATGATACCAACTCTTCAGAATCTGGATCAGACTCAGAAATAGAAGAGGTATTCTCTAAACTATCTAGATCTCAATTAGAAGATAGTCTCTCAGAAATTCTTGAAAAATATTAGAAACTTCAATTCAAATACAAAAACTTGAAACATGGTCTAGTATCTAAATCTGAAGAAACTAGGAAACTAAAAGCAGAAAAATCTAAGCTTAAGGAAATCATTTCAAAACTTGAAAACTCTTTTGAAAAACATATAGCTTAGAAAGAATCTGACTCAGAAGTTCCATCTAGTTCCGACAACATCATAAAGCAGTATGATCATATTTTTCAAAAACTTATAGCTAAAAACATAGACAGAAGCAAATTTGCCTCAATGATCTATGGAGTTAGCAGAAACGGTGGAAGAGGCATAGGATATGTTAAACCTAAAGGAGAAACACCACATAAATTTAAACAAGTTGATGACATGGTCATAAAATACACATCTTTAAATTCTCACTTTACATATGGACACAAACATGACTTAAAATACACCAGTGAGTCATCTTATTTTACAAATTCTGTTGAGAAACCTAAACTCAATCAGAATTATGTAAACTCTAACAAACAAGGACCCAGAAAGATATGGGTACCCAAAGATAAAATTCTCTATGTTGCAGATGTCTTTAACAGCAAGATTGAAACACCAATCTTGGCACTTGGACTCTGGATGCTCGCGACACATGACGTGAAGAAATCATATGTTCCAAAGTATTGAGCTTAAAGCTGGAGGCTACGTAGGTTGAGGAGGCAATCAGAAAGGAAAAATCATTGGCTCTGGAACCATTGGTAACAATATGCTTCCCTCTATATCTAATGTTCTGATAGTTGATGGATTGATGCATAACTTGTTATCATTAAGTCAATTAAGTGATAACAGTTATGATATAATCTTTAATCAAAAGTTCTGCAAAGCTGTTAATCAGAAAGATGGAACTATCCTTTTTAATGGGAAGAGAAAAAACAACATTTACAAAATAAAACTTTTTGAACTAAAAAGTAAGAATGTGAAATGCCTTATGTCTGTTAACAATGAGCAATGGGTCTGGCACAGAATAATGAGACATGTTAGTATGAGAAGATTATCTTAGATTAACAAACTCAATCTGGTTAGAGGACTTCCTAATTTGAAGTTCAACTCAGATGCTCTGTGTGAAGCATGTCAGAAGGGTAAGTTTGCAAATCTGGCTTTCAAATAAAAAAATGTTGTTTCTTCCTCTAGACCATTAGAACTCTACACATTTATTTGTTTGGACCAGTGAAAACTGCCTCACTCAGTGGAAAGAAGTATGGATTAGTGATCGTAGATGACTATAGTAGATGGACATGGGTAAAGTTCCTTAGACACAAGGACGAGTCATTCTCTGTATTTTCTAACTTCTGCAAACAAGTTCAAAATGAAAAAGAGTGTAGAATTGTAAAAGTCAGAAGTGATCATGGTGGAGAATTTGAAAACAAAAAACTGGAATTATTTTTAATGAAAATGGCATCTCTCATGATTTCACTTGTCCTAGAACTCTACAATAAAACAGAGTTGTAGAACGAAAGAACATAACTTTACAAGAGATGGCCAGAACCATGATCAATGAGACTAACATGGCTAAACACTTTTGGGCAGAAACAGTATATACAACGTGCTACATTCAGAATAGACTCACTATAAGACCTATTATGGAGAAGACTCCATATGAATTGTGGATGGACAAAAAGCCCAATATTTCTTATTTACATCCTTTTAGATGTACTTGTTTTATTCTTAACACTAATGATCCTCTGAACAAGTTTGATTCTAAGGCACAAAAATGTTTCATGTTAGGATACTCTGAACATTTGAAAGGATACAAAGTATATAATACAATAACACGTATGTGATGGAATCTAGTTGTGTCAGATTTGATGATAAGCTTGGCCTTCAAAAGCCAAATCAGAATGAATCTCTTACAGATATAGAAGTTCAAATTACAAAAACCAGAACATCTGAAGAACAACCATCTATAGAAAAAGACAATACAAATGCCACAACAAATTCTGAAGAACCCATTCAGAAGAGACTATCCAGAAGCACGTTGAATCATCCAAAAGATAAAATTTTGGGAAAGAAAGATGATCCAATCAAAACAAGATCTTCATTCAGAAACTCTAAAGAATCTCTAATGGGATTAGTCTCTCTGATTGAACCCACCTCCATTGACGAAGGTCTCTCAGATAATGATTGGATAATTTCAATGCAGGAAGAACTAAATCAATTCACTAGAAATGACGTATGGGATTTAGTTCCTAAATCCAAAGGATTCAACATCATTAGAACCAAATGGGTCTTCAGAAACAAGCTGAATGAACAAGGAGAAGTTATCAGAAATAAAGCACGACTGGTTGCACAAAGTTATAGTCAGCAAGAGGGAATAGACTATATAAAAACCTTTGCACCAATTTCAAGGCTAGAATCTATCAGACTTTTAATTTCTTTTGCTGTAAATAATGACATCACTCTCTATCAGATGGATGTCAAGAGTGTGTTTTTAAATGGTTACATTGATGAAGAAGTTTATGTGCAACAACCCCCTAGTTTTGAAAACCTAAAACATCCAGAATATGTTTATAAACTTAAGAAATCGTTATATGGTCTGAAACAAGCTCCCAGAGCTTGGTATGAAAGATTAAGTAACTTTCTCTTAGAAAATAAATTTACCAAAGGGAAGGTGGACACAAATATTTTCTGTAAAACATTTAAAAATGATATTTTGATATGTCAAATTTACGTAGATGCTATGATTTTTGGAACTACTAAAAGCTCTCTGGGCAAAGAATTTGCTAAGACTATGCAGGCAGAACTTGAAATAAGCTTAATGGGAGAACTCAAGTTCTTTCTGGGAATCCAAATCAATCAAACATCAGAAGGAACCTACATACATCAAAGCAAATACGTTAAAGGACTTCTGAAGAAATTTGATATGTCAGAAAGTAAACCATCTAAAACTCCAATGCATCCTACATGTATTCTGGAAAAGGAAGAGGTAAGTAAGAAAGTAGATCATAAGATCTATAGAGGTATGATTGGCACTCTCCTATATTTAACTGCCTCAAGACCTGATATTCTATATAGTATTTGCCTATGTTCTATATTCCAATCAGATCCTAGAGAATCTCACTTAACAGCAGTTAAAAAGAAATTTCTGGTATCTGAAAGGTACTACTAATCTTGGTCTTTGCTTTAGAAAATCCAGAGAATACAAACTTATAGGGTATTGTGATGCTGACTTTGATGGAGACAAAACAAAAACAAAAAGTACTTATGGAAATTGTAAATTTCTGGGAGACAACTTAATCTCTTGGTCCAGCAAAAGACAATCTACAATTGCACTTTCAACTACTGAAGTTGAATATATAGCAGCAGCTAGATGCAGTACTCAGATGCTCTGGATGAAGAATCGGCTTGAGGATTTCAATATTTACGAGAGTAACATCTCTATCCTTTGTGATAATACTTCTGCTATTTGTCTTTCTAAAAATCCTATTTTACATTCTAGAGTTAAACATATAGAAATTAAACATCATTTCATTATGGACTATACTCAGAAGGGAATTTTATTTTTAAAATTCATAGACACAGACCATCAATCAGATGATGTTTTCACAAAACCCCTTACTGAAGATAGGTTTAATTTCATTATGAAACATCTAAGTATAAAATTGTGTCCAGAATGAATATGTTATTTCTATACATTTAACTCTCGGAACTTCTCTTCTTTTGAAATTCAGACCAATATTTCTTCTGAAGTAAGAAGGAGAATTGTATCAGAATCTATCCAAAAAGATCTGAAAGTTCATCTCTAAGAACAATTCATTTCAAGGACAAAACATGTAGGTCATAACACCAACAACTGTCAACCTAAGCTCCAGGTGTCTTCTGAAGCTAAATATGTGTTTGAACTCTGAGAAAGGACAAAACATGCAGTTAATGACATGAACAACTGTCAACCTAAGCTCTAGGTCTCCTTTGAGGATGAATACGTGTTCAAATTATGATATATTTAAATGGATGAACTGACAAAGTTGAGGCGCTAGTCACATTGGTAACTGTTCAAAAATCTTTTATGCCATCTCCCTTGTCAGAATTCATTAATGCTTTTAACCATTGTGTTTGTGATTTAATTTTTTCATTAATTATGTTTTATATCCATTGAAAATTCTATGTATATGTGTTCATTCTCACCTCACAAACATTTTTCACTGTCTCACAATCACTTTCACTCTCTTCTTGTTTTTCTTGTTCTACTTGTTTTCTCTCACTTTTTTCATTTTGTTACCAAAATCCTCTTGTGAAAAATGGCTTCATCTTCTAACAAGCTCAACCTTCTTCATCTTATCAACAAGCTTCTGCAAATCAAGCTTCTGAAGAAACTCATGTTACTCCAGTCAGAACTCTTCTCACTTTGGTTGAAGACCTAGAAGTTCTTTATGAACTGTTTGTGGATTTTGATAGCATGAAGGAAAATGGCTATGATCTCACTCCTGAAGTTAAATTTCAAGGCTGGACAAAGTACTTTGATCGTCTTATGGGTCCAATTTCCCCAAAGTTGGTCAAAGAATTCTGGATTTTTGCTTCAGCATCAAACAATTAGGTTACTTCTTATGTCATGGGGAAGAAGATCATCATTACTGAAGATCTTATTGGAAGACACATTGAATCTGATGGAAATGGGATTAAATGCAGCAACATGGAGAAATAATTTGACCTAACAACAATCTCTAGAGAAATTTTTACTTCTTGCCAACACTCAAACAAGATCAAGAATCTCAAAGATCGTCAGAGAATCTGGGCTAATATCATTCTGGGTTGCATCAGTCACATAAAACCCACAAGTTCTCTAGATTACATCAACATTGATCAACAATACATTCTCTAATTTATCTCCACCAACAAGAAAGTTAACCTAGATCATATTCCATTCAATCATTTGAAGAACAACATCAAGGAAACTAGAGAAGAGGAGAAGACCAAAAGAGATTGGATACCTCTGGGAAGGCTAATGACATATATTATAACAAAGAACAAATTGGTAGAGCATATGATTGAAGCCCATCAAGTAGATGATCTGGAAGAAATTTCTAGAAGCCCCATAAATGCAAAGAATCTCAAGAAGATGAAATTCATTGGTAACATCAAGAAGGACCCAGTTTTTCATTCGAGGGAAGTGATTACCACAAGGAAAATCCCTCTGAAAGATTTTCCTCTTTTCTATGTTGACACTCATCCAGAAGTCATTGTCAGATATCTGGAGGCATGCAAACAGGATGGTACTACTCTTGAGATCAATCCAGAAGATCTTAGAAGACCAGCTCTAGAAGTTTCTCTCAATATGACAAGGAAAAGGAAAGCTTCTGAAGGAACTTCTCAGAAGACACCAGAGGTTGCTAAAAAGAAAGAAAATCTGAATCCTGTAGCGTCTGATCATATGTGGACCAAGTTCAAAAAATGGTTCAATGCTGAATCTAAGAAGCTGAAGGATCTCAACTATGACATTGTATCGCTCCCGTGATTTTCATCCTAGTACAAATGCGAAAGTGGTGCAGAAAAGGTAGAGTCGCCAGCCAGACTTTTTTATCCCGAAGGAACGGGAAAGGTAATGCTGCACAAACCTAAGGAAGAAGGAAAGAAAAAGGTCCTACGAACTAAAGATCTGGGTTCGGGAGTCGGTTACGACCTGGGAAGGTATTAGCAGCCCAGACCGTCCACCGTACCTGACGGGATCCACGCTTGTTTGTTTGTTTCAAAGAGTGAGAAATAAGATGTTGCTGAACAAAAGAATTGATAGCTGGAACTGGAACTGAAATGAGAAAGGGAAATGGAAAAGAGAACGAAAAAAGAAGGGGAAAATGTAGGGAAAATAAAGAATGTGCTCGAACGGGCCCTACTCCGCTGCCTACGTACCTCATCGGGATAATGAGGATCAGAGTCGACGTAGTTCGCCTAACTAATGCGGGAACTATTTGTTTGTGTTTTTTATGGCTTGAACTGCGTATGTCTATGCTCAGGTCTTGCAAGCTCGTCTGGTACGAGTGCGTTTACCGTCTTTCATGCGAGACAAGTCGTCGTAAGTTCGCGTTGTGAGTGAATGAGATGAGAAAAGAAGTTCCCATAGGAAAGTCACTTATTGTTTGTTATTAGCTTTTTAAGAATTTTGTATGAATTTGGCACAAGGAAGTGAATTCAAACTCTTTTCTATGGAATGTGTACTTGCTACTACATTCCAAGATGGAATAATAGAACAAGCACACCAAGCAAGGAGAATTTATCCAAGACTTGTTTCAAAGGATTAGGGTTTAAGTTCACTAGCTTGTTGAACTTTATTAAGTGTCTTTGTAGCTTTTGTGAAGAAGTGTCTTTTAGATTTTTCTTTGCGAAACAACCCCTTGATAAGACTTGTACATCATGCTAGACAAGGTTACACTATTCCAAGATGGAATGAATGTAAGTGCCCCATGGAATAAGGCTATACACAAGGGATCCTTTCATGCATTTATTAAGTCTTTTTGGATTTTGTTTGAAGATGAGAAAGAAGACTCAAATCGGAAAAGGACAAAAATTAAGGGGGACTAAGACACAACCCTAAGTTATTTATTAAAATGGTGGTCCTAACGGTGAGTGAGGTTTTTCTAATCCTAAAGAGAAAAAGGAAAAGGGAGAAGAAAAAATATTCAACTTACTTCCTAAGGAAGATAAGTTGGTCCTAACAAAAGGGGAAATCCTACCAATCACAAATATGGAAGTAAAAGGTGAATTAAATGCATAAAGAAAATGCATAAAAAAATAAAAGGATAAGGTGTAAGGAAACATACCTTTCCCTCCCTACAAAACAAAGTTTAGTGTGCATTTTTATTTAAAAATAATAAGGCAAACTCACACCAATTAAATCCTAATAACTCTAGGACTCAATCTAAACTCTATCTTAATTCTAAAAGAACTAAAAAAATGCTTTAAAAAAAATTCAGCATCTACTACATCCCCTAAAGTAACAATAGCTACCAAAGCAATGCATATCACAAGGTAAATTTCTACAACCCACAATCAGCATGTAAAGATAGGTGTAAAAAGTCACATACAGCATGTAAACACACATTTTACAGCTATTGCACTAACAAACAACTATGCAAACATGGGACAGATTTGATCATTTTTATTTATGTGTACACAAATTGAATGATAAACAACACATCAACATCAATTAGCATGGATCTACATTGTCGTACCTCGAAAAATAATACGATCCTCGCGATGGTGTAGACACCCCAAATTTGCCCTCTCTTTTCATAGCATTTAGCATATCATTTTCATATTTCGCACTGCATCATTAGCATAGAAGGATGAAGCATAACATCCATGGCATAGCATAGGCTGGCGGTGATTTCAGTTGAGTGTGGTTGTTCAGTTCGTGATCTGATTCATATGGATGTTTGACTTGATCTTGGTCAAGCTATTAAGAGATCTGTTTCACTGCAAGTATTTTATTAGGATTGTATCTCGGATAGTGTGTACCCAAGTCAAGTTGTTGTGTATGGAATGCTTCAAATTGTCAAGTTGTGGTTTGTGTGGTTTTGGCACAGAAATCAGTTTTCATCATGATTCATCAGTGGTGAATGGTTCAGGGGGGTTAGAGATTCATTCTAATCAGATCTTGTTGGAATAAGCTCAATTGTGGCATGCGCATCAGTGGCTTTTGATACGGGTTCATGTTCA
The DNA here is from genome assembly GCA_963966055.1 of Lathyrus aphaca. NCBI lineage: Eukaryota > Viridiplantae > Streptophyta > Magnoliopsida > Fabales > Fabaceae > Lathyrus > Lathyrus aphaca. The sequence goes on along the minus strand of OZ014519.1, from coordinate 286,045,736 downwards.
TATTCATATCCAATGTTTCCATTATTTCCTATCCATTCACCCATTTTTAATAACCATACTTTTTTTCAAATCCAAAAGTCCATTCCAAGTTCATATCCAATTGGTACCATAATCCTTTCCATTTTAATTCAAGTTTCTATCCATTTATTTTTATCACAATTTATAACAATTTCTTTATTCACTTTCATTTGTTATTCATATTCAAATAATCATTCCTTAAACCATACTTATCCATCTATTCATACAAACACACTTATTTGTTATTACCATTAACCCTCATTTAAAAAAAGAAGAAGAGAATAGTCATTTTCTATAAAGCCCATTGAGCTTATTTCCTTTTGTTCTAAAAAGAAACCAACATTTGTTTCATGTCATCAAAACTATAACAAAAAAAAGAAGAAATAATTAAAATAATAAATGGGATGCAAAACTGAACACGTGATTTATCATCAAGCCACCACCATCACATAACAGGCATGACCAAAAAGGGTGATCCAGCATCAAACAAAAAAAGAGAAGAACAAAAAAAGGGAAAGCAGCATAGCGCCAAGGTGTCACACGTCACTCTTCACATTTTCTCATAACGGTCAAAACGCGTGATAGTAAGCAAAACGCAAGTGAAGCTGATACAAGCAAGCATCATGCATACGAGCATGCACGCGCAAGGGCATCGAAATTTCGTGAACGTAAACCGTAGATGCACCAATATTCAGTTAGCCAAAAAGCTCAACAAAAAGAAATAACAAGACTGGAAAATAATAACAAAAAGAGAGAGGATTCAGTTACAAAGAAAGGAGAAATAACAGATTGAAAAAAAAAGTTTGTTACGCAAAATAAAATGTGAAAAAGTATCAAAAAGGAAAGAGGTACAGATTCTTCAGGGTTTGTTCAATCCGCATATACCGTCCCTGCTTCATCATCATTTTCCAGTTCAATGATCACCATAACAAAGTAATTTTTTCCATTCTTCAATCAACAATAACAAAAGCCAGAGATCATTATCCTTTATCAATTTCATTCATCACCAACAACCAAAAACAGATTCAGCTTCATCGATTCTCAATCATCATTCATCACTCTCCATCATCATACAACAGTAGAAAATCGGCGTACATCATCTTCATCCTAACAACATCGATTATCATCGGTCCTCTACACCAAAACCACAAAGCCAGATACAATTTCTCTTCATCACTGATCTCAGCGTTCATCGGCAAAAACAGATCATCACATCATCTCCTTCATCAAGATAGCAACGTCTATCCTTTCTTTTCATTAACCTGCGAGTAGAAGAGATCATTCAAGCATCGAAAGCAGAGTCAATCGAGTTAACTTCGTCGTCTTCATCAAGCTCGCCTCAATTAGAACCGCATCAACCGTCTTCGTCGCACCTTCAATATTCATCAGCACCAGTGCGTCGCTCTTCAAAGCAGCGCGTAGAGATGTCACCGTGTATCATCAGAAGCAATCGGACTTCGCCACTCCGGCGTATAACCGACGCGAGCCACGGCGTCGTAGGTTGGTGAATTTCATATCTCGTTGCTTGTCTTTTATGTGCTGATTTCGCGTCTATTTTCGGCCTTGAGTTTTTGCCTCTTTGGATTGCGATTTGCCGGAGAAGGGGAATCCGAATTTAAGTTGAGAGAAGAGATTTAATGAGGATTTTGCGTTTTGGTTTTGTTGATCGGAAGAGGTGAAGGCCGGCGATGCAAGGTTGAAGAAGAAGAGGTGTCAGCGGAGAGGTCATGAAGAAGAGGGCGGAGGATGAGAGCTCTGGTGTGGTGGCGCGGTTAGGTCTAGGTCAAGAAGAAGAAGATGAGCCATGACGGCGGCGGGCTAGGGCGACGGAAGTGGAAGGAGAAGGAGAGCATGCTTCAGCTTTTCTGTTTAGTTATTTTGATTTTTGTGAAGAATGATGTGTTTTGATTTGTAGAGTTTAAAGTATTTTATTGTTTTGTTAATAAATTTGTGATAATATTGAAAGAAGTTCGATTTCCAATGTGATAAGAGGATAGGTTTGGGTTGCTTTTGAGATTTCCGTCCATACCGGCGGTGACACTTGTCACCGTCCGGTAGGACCTGCCGTTCTGCTTCCATGCACATGCGCTCACCGTAGCATTCGTGAGCCCTTCGTGTTGAGCCGTCTGATGATCATAACCGTATCCAACGCTTCAGGATTGAGTCAACTGTTGACCGCCCATACTCCCCTCCAGCCTCACCCTGCGTTTGGGCCCAGCGCACCTTGCTGCTTTCACCCCCCCTTAGGCCCAGCTCTCTTTTTCTTAATTTCTTTTTTCCTAGTTGCACCCCCTCCCTCATTGTCTTAGTTTTTTATTCTTTTTTCGTAACAATTCCATTTTAATTCATTTTAAATACTAAAATACATCAGAAAATTCTATAAAAAATATATTTAGTTTTATAACTCCCTTTAGATTTTTTTCATATTTTATTTTTCTGATTTAATTAATTTTCTTTTTTATTTCGAATTTCTTTTAATTTCTTCTTCATTTAGTTTCCAATATTAATACATCATCTTGTAAAATTTATTTATTTCATCTCGATTAACTTCTTTGCTCCGTTCTTTTTGCATTATTTCATAAACTCATAAAAGTACATAAAAGCATTTTTCTTATATTTTTAATTCCATTTTTACCCATAGTTTTGTAAGTCATATTTGTGCATTTCCGTTACTTGTTCTTAAGCGGTTTCGTGCGTTCATTCAGTGAAGTTTCTTTGTGGATTTTTGTGAGATATTTTGAGGCATTGTTAGTTGTTGGTTGTTGACTTTAGAGATTTATTTTCATAATTTTCTCATGTCATTTGATATTAGTTTGGAGTCTCGTTTCTTAGGTAGTATTTCGTGCCTTTTTCTTCCCTCTTTCTAACATAGTTTGAGGAAGGCATTTATGCCATCCTATTAGGATTTGTGGGTCTTTGTTTTAGGTCACCTATAGAGTTGGGTACTGACTTTTTGTTTGGTTTGGCTTGTAATTATCATCTTTTGGTTTGCGTAAATATTCTTGTTTCACTTGTATGCACTTTACTAACCTTGCAGGGGCTATGGTAAGTGAGAGGTGTGGAAGTTGAGTTCCACATCTCCAATTCTCATCTCCTCCTCTTATGTTTATGTGAACTAACCCTTTGTTGTTGAGCTTAGGCTTTTCTCATCCCCTCTTATATCTTTTTCTTCGCTTCTTCATTAGGATAGAAACCTCAGTAACCCTTAGGACATCCATGCATGTTAATACTTAGGATTATTTTAGTCCCCTTTAGAATTTTTCCTTTGAGATCCTTTTGGTTCTTTCTCTCTTCTCATCTCATAACTCTAAAAAACACTTTAATAAATGTGAAGTGATGCATTGATCCATAACCTTATTCCATGAGGTATGCTTGTAGTCTTCCCATCTTGGGATAGTACATGTTTACCTTGTGATGCACAAGTCTGATCAAGGTATCTTCTTCATAAAAGAAAAGCATAAAAAACACTTCTTCATGTAAATAATCAAAACACCTAATAAATAAACAAGTTAGTAAGCTTAGGCCCTAATCTTTGGGTTCGAGTTTTGGGGATCTTCTCCTTACTTGAGTGTGCTTGTTCTATTATTCCATCTTGGAATGTAGTGACAAGTGCACATTCCATTGATGAGAGCTTGAGTTCACTTCCTTGTGACACACTTGTAAAAGCTTCTAAAAAACACAAACAAATAATAAGCGTCTTTTCTTCGGGAATTCTTTTCTCACCTCATTCGCTCCGTCCGCGAACTTGCTCCTACATGTCACTTTGCAAGACGGTTACGCACTCATCGTCCGAGCCTGCAACACCTGAGCAATGGCATAGGCAGTTCAAGCTTTAATTCACAAGCAATTTTCCTTTTAGTACCCCTAGTTAGGGGAACTACGACGTCTCTGATCCTCATTATCTTGATGAGGTACGTAGGCAGCGGGGTAGGGCCCGTTCGAGCACAATCTTTATTTTCCCTACATTTTTCCTCTTTGTTTCATATTCATTTCTTATTTCAGTTCTTTTCCAGTTCCAGTTTCTTTTCATTTTCATTTCTTTGCTGCAACTTTCATACCCTCACCCTTTGAAATAGTTATCTTTGCAAGCGTGGATCCCGTCGGGTACGGCGGACGATCTGGGTGCTAATACCTTCCCAGGTCGTAACCGACTCCCGAACTCAGTCTCTTTGGTTCGTAGGACCTGTGTCCTTCCTCTTTCTTTCTTCTGGTTTGTGCAACATTACAATTCCCTTTCGTTTGGGATAAAAATGCCTGGCTGGTGACTCTATTCTTTTTCCGCGCCACTTTCGCGTTTGTACCAGGATGGAAATCCAGGGAGCGACAGCTGGCGACTCTGCTGGGGACTGCACACTAGATGATCTCTGGTTCCCCTGTGAGTCTCTCCTAGCACTTGTGTGTTGCTGTTCATTTGGGTGATGTTTGTTTGCTGTGCCTTGTTGTATTTTATTGTTGTTTGTTTACAGCTTTATTTACAGTTTTCAGTCTTTATTTTCTGCATCATGTATATATACTGGACTGTCAGGACTGGTTTTCTGCTTGGTGGGATGGGTGTTACTTGTTCTTAAGAGATATGAGCCAAGTACCCGGCTCGAGTGCACCATAGGATTAGCGTGGTTCCACTTTGGCCTCATGAAATCTTGTCATGGGGGTAGTAGTGAGTTCCACACCCAGGTTGTGATTGTCTTGGAAATGTCTTGATTTGGGGATCTTCCTCTCTCATTACATAACCCTGACAGTTATGTGCAGCTGGGGACCGATCATTGAGAACCTTGTGGAAACATCCCTCTTTAGTGATGACAGTGGCAGCCCACATTTTGTGGCAAACCCATTCGCATCCGAGGACCCACCTGGGGATCGCATAGGATGACCTTGTGTCCTGGACTCAGCTGAGGCCTCCCTGCGTAGTGTATAATGCCAAACCGATTCCCTGATTTGGTCATGAGCCATTTCTCGGAGATGGTGACAGTATTATTGCTATTCGGCTTTGAGAGTCCGTGATGTCTGACCCGGAGCCTATTACCAGTGAGATTGGGAGGGGTTTACAGGTGTGCAGGAACCCATGGCCTCAACATACACTCATCTATTCAGTGGTCCTTGGTCCTATGATTATGATCTTTGGTTCTATGGTCCTATGGTTCTGGAGTTCTGGTTTTCTGGAGTTCTTGTTCTGGTATTCCTGATACTTTGGTTCTGAGACTTCTATCAGAGAGTTGTGATTCAGAGGACTTGGTTTGCCAGTATTCGGAGGGTCCTTGTGCTCAGTGTTCCGTATTCAGATAGACACCAATTCTCGATCACTTGCCAGTTGCATACATGCCATCATAGCATTCTAGCATACATGTTCAGTTATTTCTGAGGATTTTGGTATCAAAATGTGAACCAAAGTAGATAGATTCTTTGGAAATAACCGAACATGGCATCTCATAACATTTGCATTGCATTTCTGTTCGACAAGCAGGGCTCATCCGTTCTTTGTTCATCATCCGCAGTTGAGACTCCTGTTCTCGTATCAGACATGAAGCGACTTTTGAGGAGATCATGGACCCTGGAGAGAAAAGCCAGTCTGCAAGTGTTGGGTTGACAAAAGATCAGTGGGACCAACTTTTGGAGGCTATGATGACTTTGGCATGGAAGGATGACCGTAATTCCGCTCAAGCTCAGCCTGTACAGACCCCTGTTGGGAATCCAGATGTTCAAGAGCGCCAGGTCGCCCGAAGTGGACATTCTTCTTCTGTTGATGCTGCGGATTATCACAGTTTTTCTTTTACCATGCCAGATCCCCAAGAGGAAATCCCTGTGGTGAGACTCCCAGATCCACGAATTGTGGAGAGGGAGGAAAGATTCCATGTGTTGGAGGAAGATATCAAAGCCCTTCAAAGTCGTAACGTTGTTGATTTAAGTGCTGCAAGCATGTGTCTGGTGCACGGCCTTGTAATACCTCCAAAGTTCAAAGTACCGAAGTTTGAAAAGTACAAGGGGGATAGTTGTCCAAGGCAGCATTTGGTGAGATTTTGCAGAAGGATGGCCTCACATGAGCATAATGACAAATTGATGATTCATTGTTTCCAATACAGTCTGAGTGAGGCATCGTCGAATTGGTATATGCAGTTAGAGAGCAGTCGTATCCAATCATGGTCAGACCTAGCCAATGCTTTTGTGAAGCAATATGACTACAATCTTGACAGAGCTCTTAGCCGCATGGATTTGCAAGTTTTATCCCAAAGAGATGGTGAATCTTTCAGAGAGTATGCCCAGAGGTGGAGAGAAATAGCTGCTCGGGTGCAACCCCCGTTATCAGATAGAGAATTGGTTGATCTTTTCATAGAAACCTTACAGGGGGCGTACTTGGAGAGGTTGAGTGGCAGCGAAACTTCGAGTTTCTCGGACTTGGTGATAGTGGGAGAACGCATTGAGAGTTTTATCAAGATGGGAAAGATCCAAGGCATTTCAGATAGCTCAACTGAAGAGAATGAATCTTTTGTCAGTTCCTAAGATAAGGATGTGATTGATGCAATCTGGGAAGATCCTCAAACTCCGTTGACTTATCCACAGTACTCGCGCATCTCAACTGGTCAGAGTCAGCAACATTCTGAAGATGTATGTCAGATATCAGTTAATAGTGAACCTCCTCAGTATCAACAACGACCATGCCAACCGCAGCATACTCCGCAAAGGCGTCGTTACTACACTAAGAGATCTAAAAGGTATTTCGATCCATTGCCAGTGCCATACAGTCAAATACTCCCATGCCTGATCGATAGTGGGTTGATAGTGCCGAAGAAGCCGGGTCCAGTGCCTTTTCCATACCCACCAAGTTTTGATCCAAATGTTCAATGTGGATTCCATGGCAACGCACCAGGACATTCAGCTGAAGAATGCAAGCCTCTCAGGGATAAGGTTCAAGATTTGATTGAGTCTGGTTTGATTTCAGTGACGCCTCAAGGCATTCAAGTTAACAAGTTTCCGTTTGGTTATGTGGGTTCGTCAGCTCATGTTATGGAAGAATTTATTGAAGATATATGTGAAGGTGATTCTCAGTTTGATTCTGAAGAGCGGCTATGTACATCATTTTGATCCCTATTGAGGGGAACTACGTCGCTCTGATTCTTCATTGGCCTTTGGTCAATGGAGATACGTAGGTAGAAGATCGTCAGGTCTTTCCGAGCAACCTTAGGTGTCAACTTATGTGGAAATTTCATCTCAGTATCACTCTTATCTTCAGACGTCTCGTGTGAATGTTTGAACGTCAAAAGCTTCAGGTTAGAATAATTGGAAATGAAGTATGGTTCTGGACATGTTGCCAGTGGATTGAAGATTGCAGATTCCGTCAGGAAAAGCTGCTGACTACTGAAAGTATTCAAGATCAACAAGTCCAGACGGAGTCAAGCCTCCTCAACAACGGCATTGCTCAGTTTCTTTACCGCTTTTTCATGTGTAGCTTTTATCTGTTTGTTTGAACATTTGTATGCTTGCATGAAACTTGTTTTCTTTTTGAATGTTAATCATAATGAAATGCACATGTTTTTCTTGAAGTAATGCATTCGTATTTTACTTATAATTTTGTGTGTGCATTGCAATACCAACTGTTGTTCTTAAACTCTGTGATGGAGGATGACGAAATGAAAACGCAAAAATCTCCATTTGTGTGCTCTTGAATAAGACCTTGTTGACGATGTACATGCATTGTTTCAAATCCCCAAACACCGGAGATATAAGGGAGATAAACCTTCGTTAATCCCTTTGAGCCTTGAAGTAGGAGTTTCTTTTCACATGAAAAAAAAACCCTCACATTTAACCCGGGGAAGGGTAGGTGTCGGCTAGTTGGACCCGGCATTCATGTTTTCATAAATGAGTATATCTGAGGATTCCTAACATTTCATTGTACCAAATCAAGAGGTCCAAAGACCAGAAACCACAACAGTTATCCATCAGCGACCAAAAGTGAGACAGTCGCAACCCCTACAAAACAGTCAAGACAAACAGCGTCACACAATTTGTTCGGAAAAAAAAGAGAAGGAAAAAAAAAGAAATAAATAGCCCGCTGAGTCGAAACTTGAAAACAAGTGACTTAGGCAAAAATTAGGGCACGCTGGACTCCAATTGCAAAAGATTTACCAGATTTAGTTCAGGCAAAAGTTGGGGATAAGCAAAATAATGAAAAAGCGAAAGATGAAAAGGATTACACAAGAAATATCCTTAAGAAAGAACAAGTCGTGTGATACAGACACAAAGGACAATAGGGGTGGTGATTGTTATACCAACAACAACCTCAGTGGTGCTTAGACTGTTAGAGTCATCGCTTCCTCAACCATCATGAAACCCTTAGGAAAGGTGAGCGTTTGCGAAAACTAGTTGAACATAGGAATGGAAGGACATCACGAAGAAGGGTGGGCACGAATAATTTTGAGCCTATATCTTTGTTTCTATAACCTTGAACCAGGCCATGATACAACCCTTAAAAGTCCTAATTGAAGCAGGGTTAATTCGAGAGCGTGCCGTCATGAGATAGCGTTCCTGACTCCTACGAGTTGTGCTAAAAGACCCTCATTGGTATTGCATATGCATGTTTATGTCATAAAAAATATTGTACTGTCTTAACCAGTGATTCGATTATAAACGACATCTTTTCAATAAAAGCTTCAAGATTAACATGTGTTGCATTAGAATTTTCATTCTCAGAATAAAACGTTTTTTGCTTGCATACATTTGTTTGGCATCAAAGAAGTTCATATATGGGACCTCAGTCTAGAAGCTTAATCTTGCCAAGTTGAGAAGGCGGAAACTTCTGAGGGATATTCATGTCAAGGGGCACTTTTCCAAGAAACTTCGTTGAATAGGATCTTTTCCAATCAGTTGGGTTAAATGTAGCCAATCAGTGGCAATCACGTCGATCAATCTCTTCAAATTCCAGCCAAACCGGGGCAATCACCTCGAGATTTAAATCTCTCACAGAGTAGTTAGCATGGGTGTTTTCACCAAAGCAAGGCTCGTACTGGGGCAGGTCACCCTAGAAGCACTAAAAGTCATCTCTGGAAGACGACTAATCAGATGGACCTACCCAAGGTTCAGAATACTAGGGAAGAACACCTCATGATGATGCGAGATCTTGGGGCCAAATTCCTTCATGGACCATATAGTTTGAGGTGGTTACTTTGAGATATTCAAGAGTTTGAAAATACTGAAGCATTTCAGATGCTAGGTTTTCTGTAAAATCCTCTTGAGACAATATTACGGTATGCAAGGCTGTTCCCAGAATAAACGTCTGATGGTTGATCCCAGTAGGGCGCGGGAAGCGTGTTTCCCTAATCAGAGAATTTATCCTCAGTCGTTATGGTTTCTTCATCTGATCATCGTACATGGTTAAAGTCCAATAGTCATTGACATCTTCACAGCTAAAGTCCAATAGTCTTAAAGTCCAATCTGTGTTGGTATCTCCTCAACTATGACTAGTTGGCATTTATATGCGTTCAGCCTCTCACTTCAGCTGAGTGTGGCAATCTTCGCTTTGGTTTTCTTTGACCCTCGAGTCGATGTCATCGCTTGTGTTTTCTCAACCCTTGAGTTGATGTTGTTTTGTTTTCCTCGACCCTCGAGTCGATATTGTTGCCGTTGTTTCTTCAACCCTCGAGTTGATGTTGTTTTGTTTTCCTCGACCCTCGAGTCGATGTTGCTATTTTATTCCCTCAACCCTCGAGTTGATGTTGCTTTGTTGTCCTCGACCCTCGAGTCGATATTGTTACTGTCATTTCCTCAACCCTCGAGTTGATGTCGCTTTATTTTGTTCCACGACCCTCGAGTCGATACCATTGCCTTCGTTTCCTCAACCCTCGAGTTGATGTTGTGTTCTCCTCGACCCTTGAGTCGATATTTCCGTTTCTTACGAACCTTGAGTCGATATCATAGTCTTCACTTCTTTAACCCTTGAGTTGATACCCCAGTGAGTCTGTTATAAAAGGAAATTCAAAATCACAACATCAAAGTTCAACCACTGGATTCATTTATGCCCGGGGCAAGTGTGCATATTTTTGTGCTTACAGGGCACGATATTTCGCAGTGATACGAGGTTTTTCAGGAATCCTCACGAGACAAATTCTTCCACAGTCTATACAGTCTGGGGCAGTTATGTCAAGATTCGACGAATCTCTAAAGAGTTTGAAGACTTGGACATTTTAGATGTCATGTCTTCTGTAAAATCCTCTTAGATTGATCTTCAATCAGTCAACTAGACCAGAAAATGCAAGATGTCACTAGATGATATTCCCCACAGAGTTCATATTTGATTCTCCATCAGTGAAATATTCCCCAACAAAGTTTCTAGTCTTTCGGGTATTGTGATGATACAGCCAGGTATTCATCACCTCAGTCAGAGTTGGGTATCCAGACCTCTCGACTTGTCTTCCCCTGCAGAGTTGTAACTCTTGTGGCCAATTAGGCATTTGTTTACCGCTCGTCTGCGTTCTTCAACACTCATCTGTGTTATCCCTAAGCAGAGTTCTCACCAGCAGGGGAATATCATACTTTATTGCTGCTCCTCTGCATCTTTCAACACTCGTTTGTGTTGACCCTTTGGTATTGCTCGTTTGCTTCCCCCAGCAGTGGTTTATGATTACCTTGATTTTGCTCGTCTGCAATTTCAAACACTCGTCTGTGTTTGGTTATATCAGTTGTTGTTTGCTCGTCTGCAATTTCCAGCACTCGTCTGTGCTTTGAGATGTAATATTTTTGCTGTTGACTTCCAACACTCGTCTGTGTTCTGATATGATATTTGCTGTGGCTCGTCCGCAAATTCCAACACTCGTCTGTGTTGTGGTATCACCTTTGCTGTTGCTCGTCTGCAACTTTCCAACACTCGTCTGTGCTTGGTATTGAATCCTTTGCTGCACTCGTCTGTGCCTTGATATGTAATTTCCAGCTGTTGCTCGTCTGCAACTTTCCAGCATTCGTTTGTGTTTGGTATGCCTGACATTTGTGGATACTCGTCTGTATCATTTCCTGAAGCGCTCGTCTGTGTTTCTCAGATCATCGTCTGATACTCGTCTGTATCATTGACTTTTGGCACTCATCTGTGTTATCTTGATGATCATCCAATACTCGTCTGTATTGAAGAGGTTTCAAACCCTGACAGGGAGAATTAACGTCAAAATGGTTACCGGTCCTAGCATAACAGGTAAATCCAAAGGAGGCCCGACTGTCTCATGCTATTTGCAGTGTTTGAGGACTCGTGTGTCCAGTTCCTGGTGTCACAGGATTGTTTGAAGACTCGTCTGTCTCAGATTATGCTCTTGTAGTGTTTGAGGACTCGTATGTCCAGTTCCTGGCGTCACGGGATTGTTCGAAGACTCGTCTGTCTTAACATTCTTATTCCAGATATCAGTTTCAGCTTGGAAGAAGCTCGTCTGCTTTTCCTCTTCTTCTTATCCCCAGAGCGTCATCTGGTTGGGTTTACTTCCCGGTGTTGCATTCTTCGTCAGAGTGCAAATTTCTGGTCTTCTTGGTATTCAATCACAATTTATCTCGAATGTCTGATAGCCGTTGCTCTCATCCTTTTCAGATTAACAGTTGATTGAATAGGGGCAGCTATAGACACCCCAAATTTGCCCTCTCTTTTCATAGCATTTAGCATATCATTTTCATATTTTGCACTGCATCATTAGCATAGAAGGATGAAGCATAACATCCATGGCATAGCATAGGCTGGCGGTGATTTCAGTTGAGTGTGGTTGTTCAGTTCGTGATCTGATTCATATGGATGTTTGACTTGATCTTGGTCAAGCTATTAAGAGATCTGTTTCAACTGCAAGTATTTTATTAGGATTGTTTCTCGGATAGTGTGTACCCAAGTCAAGTTGTTGTGTATGGAATGCTTCAAATTGTCAAGTTGTGGTTTGTGTGGTTTTGGCACAGAAATCAGTTTTCATCATGATTCATCAGTGGTGAATGGTTCAGGGGGGTTAGAGATTCATTCTAATCAGATCTTGTTGGAATAAGCTCAATTGTGGCATGCGCATCAGTGGCTTTTGATACGGGTTCATGTTCATATTCATATCCAATGTTTCCATTATTTCCTATCCATTCACCCATTTTTAATAACCATACTTTTTTTCAAATCCAAAAGTGCATTCCAAGTTCATATCCAATTGGTACCATAATCCTTTCCATTTTAATTCAAGTTTCTATCCATTTATTTTTATCACAATTTATAACAATTTCTTTATTCACTTTCATTTGTTATTCATATTCAAATAATTATTCCTTAAACCATACTTATCCATCTATTCATACAAACACACTTATTTGTTATTACCATTAACCCTCATTTAAAAAAAAAGAAGAGAAGAGTCATTTTCTATAAAGCCCATTGAGCTTATTTCCTTTTGTTCTAAAAAGAAACCAACATTTGTTTCATGTCATCAAAACTATAACAAAAAAAAAGAAATAATTAAAATAATAAATGGGATGCAAAACTGAACACGTGATTTATCATCAAGCCACCACCATCACATAACAAGCATGACCAAAAAGGGTGATCCAGCATCAAAACAAAAAAAGAGAAGAACAAAAAAAAGGGAAAGCAACGTAGCGCCAAGGTGTCACAGGTCACTCTTCACATTTTCTCATAACGGTCAAAACGCGTGATAGTAAGCAAAACGCAAGTGAAGCTGATACAAGCAAGCATCACGCATATGAGCATGCACGCGCAAGGGCATCGAAATTTCGTGAACGTAAACCGTAGATGCACCAATATTCAGTTAGCCAAAAAGCTCAACAAAAAGAAATAACAAGGCTGGAAAATAATAACAAAAAGAGAGAGGATTCAGTTACAAAGAAAGGAGAAATAACAGATTGAAAAAAAAATTTTGTTACGCAAAATAAAATGTGAAAAAGTATCAAAAAGGAAAGAGGTACAGATTCTTCAGGGTTTGTTCAATCCGCATATACCGTCCCTGCTTCATCATCATTTTCCAGTTCAATGATCACCATAACAAAGTAATTTTTTCCATTCTTCAATCAACAATAACAAAAGCCAGAGATCATTATCCTTTATCAATTTCATTCATCACCAACAACCAAAAACAGATTCAGCTTCATCGATTCTCAATCATCATTCATCACTCTCCATCATCATACAATAGTAGAAAATCGGCGTACCTCATCTTCATCCTAACAACATCGATTATCATCGGTCCTCTACACCAAAACCACAAAGCCAGATACAATTTCTCTTCATCACTGATCTCAGGGTTCATCGGCAAAAACAGATCATCACATCATCTCCTTCATCAAGATAGCAACATCTATCCTTTCTTTTCATTAACCTGCGAGTAGAAGAGATCATTCAAGCATCGAAAGCAGAGTCAATCGAGTTAACTTCGTCGTCTTCATCAAGCTCGCCTCAATCAGAGCCGCATCAACCGTCTTCGTCGCACCTTCAATATTCATCAGCACCAATGCGTCGCTCTTCAAAGCAACGCGTAGAGACGTCACCGTGTATCATCAGAAGCAATCGGACTTCGCCACTCCGGCGTATAACCGACGCGAGCCACGGAGTCGTAGGTTGGTGAATTTCATATCTCGTTGCTTGTCTTTTATGTGCTGATTTCGCGTCTATTTTCGGCCTTGAGTTTTTGCCTCTTTGGTTTGCGATTTGCCGAAGAAGGGGAATCCTAATTTAAGTTGAGAGAAGAGATTTAATGAGGATTTTGCGTTTTGGTTTTGTTGATCGGAAGAGGTGAAGGCCGGCGATGCAAGGTTGAAGAAGAAGAGGTGTCAGCGGCGAGGTCATGAAGAAGAGGGCGGAGGATGAGAGCTCTGGTGTGGTGGCGCGGTTAGGTCTAGGTCAAGAAGAAGAAGATGAGCCATGACGGCGGCGGGCTAGGGCGACGGAAGTGGAAGGAGAAGGAGAGCATGCTTCAGCTTTTCTGTTTAGTTATTTTGATTTTTGCGAAGAATGATGTGTTTTGATTTGTAGAGTTTAAAGTATTTTATTGTTTTGTTAATAAATTTGTGATAATATTGAAAGAAGTTCGATTTCCAAGGTGATAAGAGGATAGGTTTGGGTTGCTTTTGAGATTTCCGTCCATACCGGCGGTGACACTTGTCACCGTCCGGTAGGACCTGCCGTTCTGCTTCCATGCACATGCGCTCACCGTATCATTCGTGAGCCCTTCGTGTTGAGCCGTCTGATGATCATAACCGTATCCAACGCTTCAGGATTGAGTCAACTGTTGACCGCCCATACTCCCCTCCAGCCTCACCCTGCGTTTGGGCCCAGCGCACCTTGCTGCTTTCACCCCCCCTTAGGCCCAACTCTCTTTTTCTTAATTTCTTTTTTCCTAGTTGCACCCCCTCCATCATTGTCTTAGTTTTTTATTCTTTTTTTCGTAACAATTCCATTTTAATTCATTTTAAATACTAAAATACATCAGAAAATTCTATAAAAAATATATTTAGTTTTATAACTCCCTTTAGATTTTTTTTTCATATTTTTATTTTTCTGATTTAATTAATTTTCTTTTTTATTTCGAATTTCTTTTAATTTCTTCTTCATTTAGTTTCCAATATTAATACATCATCTTGTAAAATTTATTTCTTTCATCTCGATTAACTTCTTTGCTCCGTTCTTTTTGCATTATTTCATAAACTCATAAAAGTACATAAAAGCATTTTTCTTATATTTTTAATTCCATTTTTACCCATAGTTTTGTAAGTCATATTTGTGCATTTCCGTTACTTGTTCTTAAGCAATTTCGTGCGTTCATTCAGTGAAGTTTCTTTGTGGATTTTTGTGAGATATTTTGAGGCATTGTTAGTTGTTGGTTGTTGACTTTAGAGATTTATTTTCATAATTTTCTCATGTCATTTGATATTAGTTTGGAGTCTCGTTTCTTAGGTAGTATTTCGTGCCTTTTTCTTCCCTCTTTCTAACATAGTTTGAGGAAGGCATTTATGCCATCCTATTAGGATTTGTGGGTCTTTGTTTTAGGTCACCTATAGAGTTGGATACTGACTTTTTGTTTGGTTTGGCTTGTAATTATCATCTTTTGGTTTGCGTAAGTATTCTTGTTTCACTTGTATGCACTTTACTAACCTTGCAGGGGCTATGGTAAGTGAGAGGTGTGGAAGTTGAGTTCCACATCTCCAATTCTCATCTCCTCCTCTTATGTTTATGTGAACTAACCCTTTGTTGTTGAGCTTAGGCCTTTCTCATCCCCTCTTATATCTTTTTCTTCTCTTCTTCATTAGGATAGAAACCTCACTAACCCTTAGGACATCCATGCATGTTAATACTTAGGATTATTTTAGTCCCCTTTAGAATTTTTCCTTTGAGATCCTTTTGGTTCTTTCTATCTTCTCATCTCATAACTCTAAAAAACACTTTAATAAATGTGAAGGGATGCATTGATCCATAGCCTTATTCCATGAGGTATGCTTGTAGTCTTCCCATCTTGGGATAATACATGTTTACCTTGTGATGCACAAGTCTGATCAAGGTATCTTCTTCATAAAAGAAAAGCATAAAAAACACTTCTTCATGTAAATAACCAAAACACCTAATAAATAAACAAGTTAGTAAGCTTAGGCCCTAATCTTTGGGTTCGAGTTTTGGGGATCTTCTCCTTACTTGAGTGTGCTTGTTCTATTATTCCATCTTGGAATGTAGTGACAAGTGCACATTCCATTGATGAGAGCTTGAGTTCACTTCCTTGTGACACACTCGTAAAAGCTTCTAAAAAACACAAACAAACAATAAGCGTCTTTCCTTAGGGAATTCTTTTCTCACCTCATTCGCTCCGTCCGCGAACTTGCTCCTACATGTCACTTTGCAAGACGGTTACGCACTCGTCGTCCGAGCCTGCAACACCTGAGCAATGGCATAGGCAGTTCAAGCTTTAATTCACAAGCAATTTTCCTTTTAGTACCCCTAGTTAGGGGAACTACGGCGTCTCTGATCCTCATTATCCTGATGAGGTACGTAGGCAGCGGGGTAGGGCCCGTTCGAGCACAATCTTTATTTTCCCTACATTTTTCCTCTTTTTTTCATATTCATTTCTTATTTCAGTTCTTTTCCAGTTCCAGTTTCTTTTCATTTTCATTTCTTTGCTGCAACTTTCATACCCTCACCCTTTGAAATAGTTATCTTTGCAAGCGTGGATCCCGTCGGGTACGGCGGACGATCTGGGTGCTAATACCTTCCCAGGTCGTAACCGACTCCCGAACTCAGTCTCTTTGGTTCGTAGCACCTGTGTCCTTCCTCTTTCTTTCTTCTGGTTTGTGCAGCATTACCATTCCCTTTCGTTTAGGATAAAAATGCCTGGCTGGCGACTCTATTCTTTTTCCGCGCCACTTTCGCGTTTGTACCAGGATGGAAATCCGGGGAGCGACCGATGGGATGTGGAAAGAAACAACAGAGTCGCCACCTAATTCTATTTATTCTAACTAAAGAAAAGGGAGATATAGATACAACCTAATAAAGGATAAGATATGGTTTACAAAACCAAATTCTAAGTTCGGGAGTCGGTTACACAAGGGGAAGGTATTAGCACCCCTCACGTCCGTTGTACTCAACGGGAACCTCTTAACTCAACTATGCGATTAAATGTTGATCTTAAGTTTTATTTTCTAAATGGTTATTAATATGTTTGTTCTAAAGGGAATTAAAGTTTTAAATTATTATGATGGAGGAAAGATTAAAGTTTTTTTTTAGGGTGACAGAGAGATAGTTAATTTTTTATTATTGTGCTCGCGAAGGATTAAAATCCTTGTGCCTACGTATTCCCTTTTGCAATGGGAAAGTCAGAGCTTCGTAGTTCGTGCAACTACGGTTTGTGTTTTTAAATTGAACGATTGTTTTAAAATGTATTCTACTGCTAAACGTTGGCTTATACTCGCGGTGGAGGCTGAAGCGCTAGCTTGTTTGCGAGATAGAAAGATTTAAACAATGTTCGTTTAAAGAAAGGTGTTTGACCTTTGTTAAGTGTTTTAAACGAAAGGCAAATGAATCACAACTCGAGGGCTAGCCTCAAGAGTGATTGCATTCAAGGACCCGTGGAGTGCTGGACTCCAGAGTTCAGTTATTCGTTGATTAATTGTAAAGTGATTTGCGTTTGTTGGTAAGTTTTAAGTTGTATTATTTTTAGTGTGAAAGGGCGAATGAATTACAAATCGAGGGCTAGCCCCAACAGTAATTCAGTTCAAAAACCCGAGGAATGCTAGATTCCTGAGTTTAGTTCTTTCACGATTTTAATTTGTGATTTAGATGTTTTGAAAACGAAAGAGTGAATGAACTACAAATCGGGGGCTAGCCCCAACAATAACTCAATTCAAAAACCCGAGGAATGCTAGATTCTTGAGTTTAGTTCTTACGTTAATTAATTATGTGCATTAAGACGTTTTGCGATTATTTGGATGAATTAGGGTTTAATATTTTAGAAATGAAGGAGTAAATGAAACACAACTCGAAGGCTAGCCTCAAGAGTGGTTCATTAAAGAACCTGCGGAATGCTAGATTCTGAAGTTCAGTTCCTCGTTAATTAATTTAGACGCGGTAGATTGTGCGGACGACGACCATGTAGTGATCGGCTTACGTGTGTGCAAAAATGTAGACGTATGAATTTACTTGGCGTTGGACCAAAAAATTGATTATTAACTTTTGAAACGATTTGTTTTAATGGTCATACTTATTATTATTTTTTACTTGACGAAATAAAGTTGAAATGCGATAAACAAGTCCATAAAAGTCTTTACAAGACATACACATAATCATACGACTAAATAGTGGGCAAGGGCATAAGCATACACCATAAATAAAATCGACCACAAGATAATAAATTAATTAAATTAAATATAACTAATTAATCAGCAAATTAATAAAATTAAATTAATAAATTGAAATAAATAATCAAGATAAAATATTTTTTAGATTTTGGTTTGGAATAATTATAAAACAAATAGAAAAGAAAAGCTATATAAAAACCTAGTTTTAAAATCTATAAAAAAAACAACATGGGTCAGGTTAATGAGTGAAAACAGGGGTGTTATAAATAAATAAGAAAACAAAGCCCACAAGGCGAGGCCCAGTACCTGGGGGTCCATGGGTGGACCGAGTCAACCCTTGTTGACCGCAGGGGCAAACAGAGACCATCAGATCTGGGATCTGACTTTAGTCAACGCATCTGAATGGTTGAGGAACACCGGAACACGGTAACATTCAAGGAGACGCGCTCACGGGAATATAATTGCTGGGAAAAGTTCATGGTGACAAGTGTCCGCGAAGGGACAACTGCTGCCACCCAGTATCCAAAATCGCAGGCAAGAAAAAAAGAGAGGAGGAAAGAAAGAAATCGCTCACAAGAAACAAAACAGGGTCCGATGCTACCTTATCCTTACTACAATCCCCTTTCCTTCACCGATTTCTTTCTCGAAACGCTCACTCCGGTGTCCCTCAACCTACTCTCGCGTTCTCTCATCTCTCTCCGATTCAATATCAAACAAACAAAAACAAACAGAAACTCTAATCCCAAATTGAAAAGAAAAACCTAATTTCAAACGTTCATCAGCAAATTAAACAAGCTCAAAACATTCATCACACACTAAATCATGGATTTAACAACATCATCGAACATGGAGTCAAGTATTTAACGACGACAATCGATAAGGATGAAAAGCTACCTCAGATGAACAAATATGATTCACGCTACTTCGAGGCACGTTGTTAGGAGAACGATTTGTTTCGCGTTGCTTTCTGATGGTCTTCTTCCCGTTTGCTCTTGTGTTGTTCTACCTCTTCTCCTTCTGAAACCCTCTCCGCTTACCAATCTAATCTTTTGCGTTTTGTTTTTTTTGTAAATGGCTGAGGATATTGAAAGGGTCGAAGAGGAGTCAATGGAGGTGGTAAGTGATTGAAGGATGGCAGCGTGTTTTTGGGTTTATCAGGTTGTTTCTATTATGGTAGTGGTGGTCAAACTTGGAACTTGCCCAAAGAACTCCTCCTTATGCCTCTATTTGGTTTCCGATGGTGGATTCGATTGAATTGACAGCGGTTCGGCCTTCACGGTTAAGTTTGATAATTTGCAAATGGAAAGGAACCCGAGTGCACTGTCTGAGCCTCGCAAACAAGTGAGCATCGTGTCATCTGGAATTTCACCTGGCCTTGAAGCAGAAACAACAGTTTCAATGTTTGGGAAAACACCAGACTCAGATAAGTCTTTAACCGATCGATTTACCCGAAGCCACAGGCGAGAATGGCATGCCTAGTAATTCCATATGCGGCAAACGAGGGAGGTATTAAAGCAATCTGGAATAGGAGAAACTGAAGATATGCATAAGACGACCATCATCGAGATTGCTGATACGAGAATAACAAGAGGAAGAGGTTGTTTTCCTTTGACACTTTTTCAACTGTTTATTATTATTTTCCATTATCGTCATGTTGTTCTGAATGAAGTTGATTAAGACGCGTTGGTGTCTCTACATCCTCCACCGCAAACTCGTAAGACCGTGTTTGGTTGGTTGGCTTTTACGTTTGTGTTTGATATTTTGTGACTGTGTTTTTTTGAGATGGTGGCTGCTGAGTTTTTTGTGATGGTGGCTTTGTGTTTTTGATTGTAGGTTAGTTTTTGTGTGAATCAAGTTGTGGTTGCATTTGTGTATGGTTTGAAGCTTTTTGGCTGTAGTATTTCGTATAGTTTTGACTGAAGTTGTGGCTGCCTGTTTATTGTAGTTTTGTGTATGGAGTTGACTGCTGGTTTTATTGATGTTCAGTTTTTTGTGAGTTATTTTCTAAAGTTGTGTCTCTCCCCCCTTTGAATAAAACAGTGAATATATATATATAGAATGGGATGAGGGATTAGGGTTTAGGATTTTAATTTGTATAGAAACTTGATGGCTAAGCTTTGGGAGGGAAAAACCTGTGCTTTAAAGTGATATGTGAGGGTATGGCAGGGCTGGAATTTACAGCAAGTCTGCTACATTTTTTACTACAAATTTTGTTTATTTGTGAAGTGTGAATAAAGGTCCTGCAGTTACTTTGTTGTACAGTCTTTGAAATTATGCTCTTATGAATTTCTGTATTAAGACTAAGTGAAAAAAAAGTTTTGTAATTATGTGTGGTATACATAAGGAAACAAAATGAAAGGAAATATGATTATGGTTGATGGATGATGTTAATATGGTATGAATGAATATGTGAATGATTGAACTTAAATAGTTTGGTCTTGAATGAGGTTTGATTTGAATGAATGCTAACTTGTTCTTCTCTTCTCAATCCACATATTTGACAGATTTACATTGATGGATAAACACGAAGGATAGGCTAGAGAGCAAAGGCTTAACACGGAAGTTCACTCTTTAAGGAGACGGCGCAATGACGCTAGAGTTGGACTTCTTCTTTTTTTGTGGTGTATGAATATTTGGTTGTATGTACTTAGAAAAAGGATGGTTTTGAATTTGGACTTGTAAGCTTTTTTTGAATATTCAGGTGCCCGGTTAATGTACTTCTCATGTAACGATGGAATTCAAAACTTTTTCTTTATACCGAGTGGAGCTCACTACCGCAAAATTCGTATCAAATGATCCTTTTACATATGGGTAAAGTGTTAACAATTGGAACTTAATCCATTGAGTTTTTCCTTTACAAAACTTTGTAATTTCTACCAAAATAGTCCTTGAATTTAAACTTATAAGGCTTGGACTCCTTTATTGGCAAAACGGTAGCCACACTTGGATTTGGACTTGGCACACAAAATAAACCATTTTGAAATTATCTTTAGGTCAATTTTCCATGCTTCCTTTTTCATATGAACGAAACTTCTTCAATTAACACATCCACTCAAATAAAACAAATAATAAAAATACATATAAAAAACCACTAATCAAGGATGATACCTCAAAACCAAAAAAATTCCAAATGGATATTGTAACTTTAGAACTTGCATCTGGAAATTGACAACTTGAAAGGAAGTTTAGAAATTGGAATAAAATGAAGAAGAAAAATAAAAAAATCTTGGAATTAAAATTAAAAATGAATAAAAATTAAAAAAATTAAAAATTGGAATTAAGTTAGAAATAGAATCTTAAAAAAATAAATAAAATAAAATTAGAAATTGAAATTAATATTAGAAATAGAAACTAAAAAAAGTGAATTAAAAAATAAAAGTTAAAAAATAAAAATTACATTTAGAAATAAAACTTTGAAAATTGGAAATAGAACTAAAATTACATTTAGAAATAAAACTTTGAAAATTGGAAATAAAATTACATTTTTTAGCAAAACTTTGAAAATAAATGAAAATAAAATTTAAGTTTAAAAATTTAGGAATGAATTACAAATTTGAAGTAGAATTTGAAATAATTTTTTTTTAATTTAAGAACATGAAAATGTATAGAAATACTAAATTATGTTTAGAAATAAAATTTGAAAATTAGTTAAAATAAATTAGAAGTAGTTTAAATTTGCAACTAGACCGATAATTCAAAGTAAAACCTAATCGTACAATTCATGGGAACAAATTTCCGAAAAACGGTTGTAAATAAAAAAATGCTCTATAGCACACCCAGTATGCATGATGCGGAAAGTTAGCGGTAAAATTTGGGGTGTGACAGAGAGCCTTCGATCAGAAAGTCAGACCTCGGGAATACCAAGTGGGAGAGCTTGTTCTGAAGAGAATCCTTCCTCCTCATACAGTCCACAGGGGCAAGTGGACACCAAACTATGAAGGTCCCTATGTGATAACCAAAGTCTTCTTAGGTGGAACACTGATGCTCGTAACCATGGATGGTGAAGACTTCCCGTCTCCTGTGAATTCAGATGCAGTTAAAAAATACTTCGCATAAAATGACCCGTTGGACATTGTAACACCCCAAAATTTGCCCTTTTATTTATGACTTTTTCCATTAGGTCATAACTAACAAGTCATTTGTTGGCATGGATTTACTAAAGCAGGAGATCAAGGTCTTTTGAGATTCAGGGTTATTTCTGGTTCATTGGTTTTCACCTCACTGAAGATTGTTTCAAATATCCCCTCACTAATTAAGGAAGTAAGGTTTCCTATTAGAAATATTGTAGTGGTTGTGCCTCTTTCTGCATTTTAGATCTCCTCTATAGCTACAAGGCTTTCTCAAGGACGTGCTTTCATTGGTTGTCGGATCAAGATATTTGTGTAGTAAGTAGTAAGGCATTAGATCATGGTATGAAGAGTTAAAGTGTGAACTCATACAAAAATCAAGACATTGTGGTCCTCTTAATAGTTCATTGTTGGTAATACAAGTTAAAGAGGTTTGAGCTTGAAACTTGGTCGGAAAAACTGAGGATTCGTCGAAGATGCAAGACTGATTGGGATAGGAGGTTTGAGATGAAATAAGCATGTTAGGATTGGTTGTATGGATTATTTGAACTCTTCTCATGCTAATATTCTTTCTAGTTCACTACCCATTTCGTTCATGTTTTCAATCCGATTATTTGAAACCATTTCTTGTCATACCCTTATTCACAAAATTAGTCATTCAATTAATGCTTTCTTTTTTTTAATCCATTTTCATCTTAGTTTGACTCTAACTAGAGATTATTCATAAATCACTTGGTTTAAGTTTATTAGTCATGTTTCATTTAAGACCATTTTTTTCTTCTAATTAAAATCCCTTGCCCTTATTTACTCCTCACCAAGTCCAATACTCATTTTTAAGTTCCGTCTTAATATCCATTTGATTCAATATCAATTCAAGACCATAAAACCATTAGACCAAAGTTTAATCCTATTCCAAGTCTTATTTCACAAATTCAAACTCATGGCTCATTTTATAAGGCCCATTGATCTTTTTGTCTTGTCCTTATAATAAAATGTGTAACTATAGAAGAAAAGGATTGCTTAGGAATTAATGGAAAATTAATAAATAATCTTTCAATATGAAATTAGTGTGAGGTTATTAATATTGGAAATGCTAGCTAAAACGGTCAAGAATAGAACAAAACCAGTTGGAAAGAGAATTACAACTACACAGAAGAATAGCCAAATTAAAAAAAAAGGTCTCAGAACCCGAAAAATCCTCCGCCCTAACTCTTCGTGTCTTTCAATCTTCATCACCAACATGAAGCATCCAGAAGTCACCTAAAAATCTCTCTGAACTAATTCTTCAATGCCCTCAATCGCTCACTCACCACCTCTCCAATCATGTTCTCAAGGTCCTCTCTAATGCTTCAGCAATTCACTGTTTTTTTACAATAAGAAATAAGGAAAAATCATCAATGACAAGGATTCAATGGTTCACATAACACCACAATCATAGGCATACAAAACACACACACAAAAAGAGGGAGAAGAAGGTAGAATTCTGATTTTTACATGAACAATATGCCGCCATCTTCATCTGATCCGCGAAGGGGGTTTCCTTTTGTTCAGATGGCAAAACTTCAGCATAAAGGAAAACCTGCAAAATACAACAACAAAAAATCAGGACTCAGGATTCAAAAGGGAGTAGAAGAAAGTTATAAAAAAAAATTCAATATCAAAATTCAGTTACAATTACTAACCAAAGATCTAACAACCTAACAAAATTTCTAACCGATTTCTAACTCAATAGAAACTTAACTGAAGGACAAAAAAAACTCACATATATAAAAATCCATCGATCAGCTTCTTAAGGGCTCTCCTTTTCTCCTCTCTCAACTTTCGATTCCTCATTCTTCTTCTTCTTCATTCAGAACTCTCCCAATCTTTTTTCAAGATTCCTCAAATCACCTTTTTCACACTACAACTTCGTCTCTCACTGAACTTTCCCATTCTTCATCATCACCATCAATCTTCAACTTCATTCTCGTCATCTCCCTCATTCATATTCTCTGAATCTCTCTCATTCTTCTGCATCTTCACCTCTTCACAACCATTCTTCAACCTCTTTCATCTTCAACTCTTCATCACCTTCTTCATCCTGAACACTATCCACCTTCAACCTTTGTTCTTGAACATCCTACATCTTCATAAATCACATAAACTGCATCATCAACAAAGAGACAAGAAAAACGAATCAACAAGAACGAGCAAATAATCGAAACCGATTCATCATAGCAACATACCGTGAACGCAGGCATCTTCACGGCATCACCTTCGAATTTCGTCGTCATCTTCACGGTGTCACCTTCGAACGTCACCGTCATCTTCACGACATCAACAACAAGCTGCAAGCATCACAAGAACACGACGAGGATCAACAAACAAACGTGAACGAGTCCAAATCGCACAAGAAAAGGAGCAACAAACGCGAGTACGAAACTTCGATTTTCCTCTTTCTATCTCGTTTTTTATTTGTTACGATCTAGAGATGTAGGAAGGATTAGTTTGAATTGTTTAGGGATTTGAGATGAGATGGGAGAGAGGATGAAGTTTTGTTCAGGTTATTGGTGGATTATAGAGGTAGTGGAGGAGCCGTCGCGGCGGATTTAGGGTTAGGGTTCGTTGAAGAGGATGAACATGGAGGGGAAAGAGAGGAGACGCGTGAGAGAGAGGGGAGAGATCTGAGGTTATTTCTCTTTTTTTGTTGTTTTTTATGATTTTATTAAGTTATAAAGTGTTGGTCAATTGAGATTAATTAGGATAATTTATTCATAATAAAACTTATTAAAATCCTCTTAAATTAAGAATAACATTCCTTAAACTCATTTGATTTCCACCGCTTAAGATAATGAAGAGATAAGATTTGGGTGGTGATGAGATCCTCTTTGGACGGTCCAGTCCGACAGTGACACTTGTCACCGTCCGGTTGGACCACAGAATCCCAATCGCATGCGTCACCCCTACAACAACCTCCGTACACCTCAGGCTTTCCATCCTAATGGGCCTGCGAATTCACTAATCCCACCCCCCAATATGAGCCCAGTTTTATTATTAACTAATAACCATTTCTTTCCTCACCCCTCTTTCTATTTCTTCTCTTTTAATTTCTATTTCATGCTTTTTCAATTTTAATTCACAAAAAATACTAAAACAAATAATAAAAATCCCCAAAAATTATAGTAGGATATTAATTCAATTTAGAAGTTTTCTCAATTTTTACTTTATGAATTTTTGCATTTTTTAATTTAAATTCGATTTTTCATTTTAATTGATTTATATTGAATTCCTTCATAAACATATAAATTTGTACATTTTATTTCTACCACTTCCTGTAACATTTTTGATCCATTCTTTTTTTTATTATTAGAGGACAAATTAAGGTACCTAGAATATTTTTGGTGTATATTTTAGGGCATTTTATCTACTCTTTTGGTAGTGTGATTTGTATAAATTTAGGATTGAATCTTAGATAGATTTAAAGGACCATTTGACATAGTTAGACCTTGAATTTTTAGGAGATTTTTTTTACACAATGTTATAATCAGATTAGAGACCCTAGGGAATTAATTTCACATTTTTCCATGACTTTTGATATTTTTGTCATTTTAATTCATTTCCATCATATTATGCATATTCATGTTCATTTCATTTACTAACAATTTCCTTTTTGTGCAAGGTATTTTCCGAGGATTTGCTTATGGACTTGGATATTTTTATGCCTCGATTATATTTTGTGTACTTTGTGATGTAATACTTGTATGCTTGTATAGTTTCTATAATTAGGATAGAAAAGATAAAACGAATCGATAGAAAACCAAAATCTCAAAAATGAAATAAAGACTCGATCCAACGTCGAGTAAAATTTTCAAATAAATAAATAAAGTTTCATGTGACTTTAGGATTCCTCGATTACCATTGCTCCATTCCATTACAACCAAAAGCAAGCCTTGTATGTTGCACACCATAAGTCGTGCGTCTCAGCACCACACAATCGACCCACCCGATCCATCGTTTCATCCCATTTACGTTTCATTCACGTTTTTACCCACCATGACTTAGGAGGACCATATTGTTCACTATTAACTTTTTGTACTTGCATCTTTAGCTAAATATCTTTAGGTAGATTTAATCTTCAAACCTCATTAACCATAGGTCATCTTTAAATTCAAGTAACTTAGGGTAAGTCTAGTTTCCCTTAGATTTTTTCCTTTGGCAACTTGAGTCTCACTTCTCATATTAAAAGAAAATCAAAAACACTTAATAAAGGAAAGGGTGTACAATGCGCCACGAGCCTTAAGCTATACGGGAAATGACTAGTGGAGGTCTCCTTCACTCTTCTAGGATGCTTTACAAACGTTCCATTGGGGGCGATCTTGGAAAGTATTCGCTCCTGTGTCATAGTCTTTAGTGTTGTACATACAATAAACACAAATTCAAAACACTTCTTCTAAAAGACAATAAACCAAGAAGTCACGTCTTCTCTTCTCATCTAATACTCTTTGCAGACGAAAATGACTTGTCTTGACAGTTCAAACAGCGACACGGTAAACACCCTCGAGTCAGAGCCGGTAACACCTGAGCTAGAGCTATGGCAACGTCATCCTAAAACCCACAAACAAGTTTTAGCCTTAGTTAGACAAACTACGGCGTCTCTGATCCTCATTTATCTTGATGAGGTACGTAGGCAGTGGGGTAGAGCCCATTCGAGCACAATCTTCTTTTTCCCTACATTTTTCCCCTTTATTCCCATTTGTCAATTCCATTTCTTTTATCATTTTCATTCCATTCCAGATATCCATTCTTTTATTCAAACATCATATTATTTCTCACCCTTTGAAAACATACTTATAAGCGTGGATCCCGTCGGTTACGGCAGACGGATTGGGGTGCTAATACCTTCTCAATTCGTAACCGACTTCCGGACCCAGATCTTTGGTTCGCAAGGCCTCGTCCTTTTACTTCTTCCTTAGGTTTGTGCAACATTACCTTTCCCATTCCTTCGGGATAAAAATGTCTGGCTAGCGACTCTAACTTTTCCGCGCCACTTTCGCGTTTGTACTAGGATGAAAATCCCGGGAGCGATAGTTGGCGACTCTGTTGGGGACTTTTAGAAATTCTGATTTTCCCTTTGAGAGTCAATCCTAGCGCTTGTTTGTTTCTGTTTTCTTTGGGTGTTTATTAGTTTGTTGTTATGCTTTAGTTTAGCTTTATTGTTTTGTTTACAGTTTATCGCTTTACTTTACGACTTTATTTACAGCTTTCTGCACTTTACTTTACTGTCGCATATACTGGCATATACTGCACTGGCTGTTCTGGTTTTCCTTGGCGGGATGGGATTATTTTGAGACAAGCCAAATACCCGGCTTGAGTATTGTCGCTCCCAAAAGATGAGACTGGGCTCAAATATGGTACAGACGCGAACGGTCGGTGAAAGGACGGTGCGAGAACACACAGGAGTGAACTCACAGGGAATGAAAAGAGTCGCCAGCTAGGCATTTTTATCCCGGAGGAAAGGCAATGCTGCATAGACCTAGAAAGATATGGATAAGACGGTTGCGAACTAGAGAGACTGAGAAAGGGGGTTGGTTACAACCTGGGAAGGTATTAGCACCCAGATTGTCCGTCGTACTCGACGGGATCCACGCTTAAAAGATTTGTGTTTTAAAAGCGGTAGTGTCAGTGCAATTTGTGTATCAAAGCTGGAAAGAATGCAAGTGTCAGTGTAAAGAAAAATGTGAAGTGTATAAATGTACAGTGTCAGTGTAAGAAAAGGAATAAGATGCTCAAGATCATGAGGCTATAAGAATAATGCTGGAAAGAGGGGGAATATACAAAGACTTTTGTTCGATAACTGTTAAGTTATGCCTATGTATCCTCTCGTGCAATGAGGAAGTCAGAACACCGTAGTTCGAGCCAAAGAGACTGAAAGATGAATTGACTTGTGAACTGCTTACTTGTCTATGCTCAAGTGTAAGACTGTCTGGCTCAGGTGCAAACTGTCTTGCATTAGACGGAAGAAGCAAGTTCTCGTTTATGAGTGAATGAGATGAGAAAAGAATCCTGAAGGAGACGATTATTGTTTGTTTTTGCATTTTTAGTCTTTTATTGCTTTTGAAAGTTTGTCATAAGTTAATGAGCTTAAGCCTAAACCAATGGATTTAGTAAACTCATCACATATTCCCTCCGATTAGGGGTAATGAGAATGCCTTAAGTGTGAAGTCAGCTTCTCACACTTAATCACCATGGTGTAGGATTAAGATCACTAACCTACTTGTGATTATTTAAATGTTTTTGGTGTTTTTGTTTAGTGTTGAGTAATGAGGTTAAGCCATAATCATGGATTGAACAGACTCATTACACCATCCTAATAGAAGGATAATAGATGAGAATGTTTAAGCTGAGGAAAGCTCCTCAACTTAATCCATGATTAGAGATTAAACTCATGACAAAACAAAACCTTTATTAAGTGGATTTTAGTTAATGATAAGATGATGAAGTGAGTTTTAGGGTTTGTAAGACAACTTGAGGGGGACTTGTCCATTAACACTAGGGTTAGTCCTTCTTAACCAATTAAGGAAGAATTAGAACCCTAATGCAAGGCCCAAGTTACAAGCTTGATGTCTTGATGATTATTAAGTGGATTGATTAAAGGAGTTAAACACATTAAGGGTTTAACACTTAGGATTAAAGTTATACACTCCATCCTAATAGAAGGATGCAGGAATAAGCTTAATCACAAAGCCTTAAAGCCTTTAGGGTTTAGTCCCTGATTATGAGGTGAGAAGAGAAGACTCAATGAGACACAAAGGTAAAACTAAGTGGGGGACTAATCAAAACCCTAATCATTATCATGCTTGGTTGTTCCTAGGGTTTATGAAGCTTGCAAGAAGATCTTCAGAGAAGCCACCAGGAAGCAGATGAAAGGAGCAAAGGGAAGCAAAGTAACTTGCTTCACTTAAGAAGACAAGTCACTTGAAGAAAGAAAGTAAGAAGAAGAAGAAGAATGAGCAAGCTCAATCTCAAACAAAAAGTAAAATGAAGCAATGATGCATAAGAGAGATCAAAAGAAATTGTGAGAGGTGAAGGCAAATTCACTTCTCAAAGTAACTTACCACCTGAAAAGTTAGTGAAAGAAATGCAATGCAATGCAAAATGAGATGAAATGGCATGATGTAAATCAAAACCAGAAGCATATGTGTGATGATAATGATGTTATGAGATGATGCAAACATGAATCAAGGCATGGGGGTGATCATATGAACATATGGATGCAAGAGAAGCATGCTTAGGACCATGATCATACATGAAAAGTTATGAAATGCAAATGACATACAACATGGCAAATGAAAGATGCAATGATCAAACATGATTCTCATATGTCTTAAGATGTCTAATGAATCAAATGGATGCATAAAATGTCATGGCAAGTGTGGTATGCAAGCAAATGCAAGATGGATGCAAATGAAAGCCCAAATTAGGGTTTATGATCAATGCAACAAAACAAAATTCAAAACCAGAAGCAAACATCAAGATAAAAAATTGAAAATGCATTCAAAGGAACCCTAAACCTATACAAACTCACTGCCCAAAGGAGGGGTTCTAACTCTTAACCTAATTAGGGTTATGAATTTCCTAAGATTTCTAGGGTTTTAGGGTACCTTGACAAGAAAAATGTCAAACAAATGGGAAATGCAAGATCAAATCATGCCAATTTAATTCTACAAACTACATGATATGCAAGACACAATGCAAAAAGAATCAAAGTCCAACTCTCAATGGTTAGGCAGAAATGATTTTTTGAAGTTTGGATCAAAATAATGCTTTGAAAGGAAATTAATTCCATGGAAAATTGTCAAAATGCATCAAGATCAAAAAAGAAATTTGGTTTGAGGGTTGGACAATGTTTCTAAATGTTTCTAAAGGTTTCATGAATTTTTTGGTGATTTTTAAATACCTAAAAGTATTTTTAATTAATTAATTCTCATTAATTAATTAAAAATAAACTTTTAAATGATTTAAAAATATTTTTTAATGCAAAAAATAAAAATAAAAATGTTTTTGGTTTCTGAAAATTAATAAAAGTTTGTACAAAAATTTTCAGAATTTTTAAAATTGTTTTTCTATTTTTAATAAAATGCACAAAAGAAATACAAAACAAATGAATTAAAATTAATAAAAATGAAAAGTATTCTAATTCAAAGGCTGACATTTAAACCTGGGGGAGAGTGTTTGACTGCGCGCGTGAATCAAAGGTCAGGATTGGTTCTGGCTTAATTAGATTAATTATGATTTATTAAATTAATAAAACAGATTAGGGCTTTAATGATTCAATCTGGACCACTCAACACTTAAACTAATCAGCATCCAACGGCCACAAACGCATCTGGCAAATTAATTAGGGTTAGGGCTAATGACTTTCAGGTGACCGGAGGGAAGCTCCGGTCATCTTCTCCGGCGGGTTAGAAACACTAAAACATGCTACAGGCCACCATTCATCAAATTGAAGCCAGGGAAATGATCCTCTACCCAAACCCCATTCAAATCACCCTTCAAACAAAATTTATAACCCAAGAACAGAGAGAATCGAATCAAACAAGTTTCACGGGTGAAGTTTCAGAGAGCCATGAAATAATCATTTCTTCACCATTTTCAATTCCAAGGACATCATTGTGATCAGCACAACATACACTTTCATTTTATAACAAGAAAAACAAGCTCTGTGAGAAAGTGTTTTTGGCCATACCTGAGCTGGAAAGCTTCAATGGTGAGCTTCCAGAACCTCCCACTTGTGCAAATGAACTCCCTTGGCCCTTCTGAACTCAATGGAATATCTCAAAACTCTTGTTGATGGCTAGTTTGTGAAGGTGAGTTCTGGTGTAGCAGATTCCACAGTTGTGTTCTAGAGGGTTTCAAACTGTTTTAATGGTGGATTCTGGTTCTTTGGAGGATGTATGATTTATTGGTGAAGGAAAAATGAGGGTTTGATGGCTGGATAGAGAGATTCGAAGAAGAGGAGTTTTTGACAGTTTTTTGGAGTGTGCTGTGTTGTGTGTGTTCCAGGCTTGCTTCTCTATTGTTTTATGACCCTTAGGCAATCCATAAACAATCCCAGCAATCTAGGAGGGCAGGTGTGCACTGTGGGATTGGTATGGGAGGATTGGCCAAAAAGTCAAGTTGATTTGTACTTGCATCATGGGCTATGGCAGCAGCAATCTAAAGGCTTGTCTTGCCTCAGCTTGAGTCAAGGATGACCCTTGGATGGCTCATGAAAGTCTGCTGCATTTGGATCATGAGCTAGAGAGGTTTTTGCAACTTGCCCACTTGTGTTATTTCATGATTTTGGCCATGTGAATGTGAGAACTCTTGCTGGATTTTTAATGTGGGATGCTTCATTTGGTCATGGCAATGTGTTAGAACCAGCTAGTGATCATACAATTCATGGGAGAATGATTTTGCCAAGAATCCCTCTTTGCACTTTTATGAAAAATGACTTATGGATATTTGAAAATCAAGGCACAAAAATGAGAAATCCCTTGGGCCAATTATGATTTTAGGTCATGTATGATCATGTTGTGAAGTTTAGAATTCCATTTGATAACTTAATTTGCCTTGAGAAGTGAATTTGCAACTTTGCCTCTTTGGTAGAAACTTTGAAATTTTGTGATTTTAGCCAACTTTGACAAGCCATAACTTTTGATCCAAGATGAATTAGGTCATGTTCTTGTACTTTTTGAAAAGGGAATGATCCATTCTACAACTTTCATGACCAAAGTTTTTCCATTTGAAGCTTTTTTGAATCAAAAAGTAAAGGTTGAAAAAGTTGCCTAAAATGGCAATTTCATTAAAAGTCAAACTTTTCCAAAAAAGTCAACTTTGCAAAAGACTTGAAATTCTTCAATTTTGTGAACTTCCAACTTCTTCTATGATCAAATAAAGATCATATACAATCAAAATGATGAAGAACACCCTTTGGTTGGGTCATTGGGGGCCTCAGATGCCCTGATTTTGCACTGACTTGCTTGAAAAGTCAACTCTTGATCAGATGACTTCCCCATGGAATTTCTTCATGAAAATTGATATGAATACTCCCTATACCATATAGAGACCAATAGAAACAAGAATGACCAAAAAATTTGGAGTTATGGCCTTTGAAACCAAAACCCTAATTTTAGGTCATCTGTGCAGTTAAACCTGGCTCTGCTTCCATGCCAATCTCAGTTCTTGTGATTTTTTGACATTCTTGACTTTGAGAGGATATAATATGATTGTTGAACCTACATGGACCCCTTTGAAGTGATTGATGACCTTTGGAGTGGCCCATGAAGCTCTTGGATTGCTCAGATCACAAACCCTAGATGCAGATGACTTTGAATCTATGCAGTAAATCAAAAATGTGATATGAGATGCTATGATTGAGTTTATGCATATGAGGAGATCACAAGCCATGGTGTGAATGGGTGAGGGAAAATTTGGGGTGTTTACAGCTGCCCCTATTCAAACATGAGTTAGCTGTGTAGGATGTAAGCAACGGCTTAACAGGCAAACAAGATAACTTGTGTTTGAATACCAAAGACAGTCCAAAATTTGCACTCACAGAATGAAGAAGAAAAGGGATATAGATTGTAAAGGAAAATAAAGTATATTGTAAAGTGTGGGCGACGGAGGACGACCGTCGAGCAGAGGGCGACTGCTGGGGATAAAGCAATGACGGGGACGACCGACATGCTGGGACAAGTGCGAAAAATAAAGCAATGACGGGGACGACCGACATGCTGGGGATAAAAGGGATTATGATGGGGACGACCATCAGGTAAAGCTAAGATTCTCTGGGAATTAATGAAAAATGATGGGGACGGCCATCAAGTTCATAAAGTAATGTAACCAACGACGGGGACGGCCATCGGGCTAAAACTGATGAAGGACGATCATCAGGAAAAGGAAAAGGGACCACGACGGGGACGACCATCGGGTTAAAGAATAAGTGAAATAAACAGATGATGAGGTACGGTCATCAAAGGTGAAGGACGATCACCTAGAAGGGGACGGCTGCTCTGTTGGGGATAAGATGAGGGACGGTCATCAAAGGTGAAGGACGATCACCTGGCAGGGTACGGCTGCCGAAAGTATCGCGACATAGGACGAATGCCGGATAAAAGGTCAACGATGGGGACGGCCATCGGACGAGCATGATGAAGGACGATCATCAAGAGGTGAAGGACGATCACCTAGCAGGGGACGGCTGCTCTCAAGGTTTATCGTGACATAGGACGAATGTCAGATAACCAAAATCAACAATGGGGACGACCATTGGATAAAATGATGAAGGAAGATCATCAAAAGGTGAAGGACGATCACCTAGCATGGGACGGATGCTAAATATCACGACATAGGACGAATGCCGGATAAAAGGGGCAACGATGGGGACGACCATCGGATGAGCATGATGAAGGACGACCATCAAGAGGTGAAGGACGATCACCTAGCAGGGTACGGCTGCTCTCAAAGTTTATCATGACATAAGACGAATGTCAGATAGAAAAGAAATTTGCTTTACTGGGGAATAGTAAACACGGACGAGTGTTTATATCCAGGAAATAAAAGGTATAAGTGTTTTGACGCTGTGTATAGATTTAAAGATACGGACGAGCATCTCCAAGACTACAATACGAACGAGTATCGGGCAGAAACAAAAAACTGACACCTGTTCAGAGATACGGACGAGTATCAACTGGTTAACAGAGAACACGGATGAGTTTTGAATCTGAGGGGACTCCTCTGGGGAATAGTAGACACAGACGAGTGTCTATATTCAAGAAGACAAAAGTGTTTGACACAGTGTATGGATTAAAGATGCGGACGAGCATCCTTAAGACTATGATACGGACGAGTATCAAGTAGAAACAAACGCTTGACACATGTTCTGAGATGATGGTACGAACGAGTACCAACTGGTTAACAAAGAACATGGACTAGTGCTGAATCTGCGGGGATATAAATGGTGTATACAAGATACGAACGAGTATCTGTATAAGTATGAGTGGTGTATAGTTGAGCATTTAACTGTTGGGGAGAGTGACACGGACGAGTGTCGAAAGGAGAAAAGTATAGTATGAACAAATATCTGATATACAAAGTGTTTAGGTTACTGTGCTGGGAAAAATGACATGGACGGATGTCAAGAAAGTGCATATATATAAGTATATGTGAGTGCAAAGAGGATGCTTTGATCTTTTATTGGGGATATGACACGGACGGATGCCACAAGGGGTATATACTGGTGTTTGTGAACGTGAGGCAACTGTTTTAGCTTTAGTTCTTCGCTGGGGATTCTGGGGGGAGCATTCTGTATATTGTTGATGGATTGTCAATATTCACAAGTGTTTGATTCAGAACATGGCTTATGATTATGCAATATGTTGGATTTTTGCCGTAATGCTCCGTATTAGACGGAATGCTACGCTTTGTGGGTGAATATGATGCGAATGCCATGATTATGCAAAGATACCAAACCAGGATTCGGATCCCGTTGCCATGAAGATCTCTGGCCAATCTGGTTTGAGATGGATATCCCAGCTGGGGATGAGATCATTGGTAGATCCGATGAGATGTATCTGCTTGGGGAAATGGGTCAATGATAGACCTATTCCAATAAATGAGAGACCCAGCTGGGGTTTGTAAAAGCTTTCGTCACTCTGTTGT
This sequence comes from Lathyrus aphaca, assembly GCA_963966055.1. Lineage (NCBI taxonomy): Eukaryota > Viridiplantae > Streptophyta > Magnoliopsida > Fabales > Fabaceae > Lathyrus > Lathyrus aphaca. Next base: position 286,011,192 of record OZ014519.1, on the reverse strand, counting down.
GATTCCTTCATGCGTTGCTCTTCTGGATAGAGGCTGAAACTCTGTGGGGAGATGGTTCCCTGGCTTCTGTACTTGGCTGAGGAAGAATGATTGGCACCTCGGCTGGGAGAAGCAACAAGTGGTAACTCAGCTGAGGAGAAAAACACTTTGAGTGCTAAGACTGAGTGAGTGCTGACTTGCCAGCTTGCTGAGATGAAGCTTAAATGCCCCAAGTCACGCTTTTGAGTACCTGCAATCCTGCAAAGGTAGAGGAACGCACAAGTGATCCCGAGGTATCCTTTACTGGATTCCGTCATAGGAGTTAGACACTTCTGAGAGTAAGTATATTCCCTGCAAGCACGTATTTTTTTAGAAGAAAAACATCTGTATTTATGCAATCAGTATTTTAAAGACATCAGACATTTTTTGCAAATAAAAATGAAGTGTACGGGGCGAAACATGACTGAAAATCTGATTTTATTACTTCATGTGCCCTGAATTGGCAAGATACAGTCAAAGAAACATATCCCCTGAAATGAGGAGATTGTTACAAATTGAGAAACGAAATGCTGGCAATGTTGATGATGTTTCAAGGAGCTTCCCTTCTGCTATGACTCGTATGACATTCGACGTTCTTCTCATCTTGCTTTCTGAAAAAGGCTGATTCTGATAGAAGCTTGATCCTTTCGAGGTTTACAGACGAATTCAGGATGCAGTTGTTCGCTTATTCCCTTATTTTGCATGGATCGCCCTTTCGGGTTTTCAATCCATCAGGATACCCATTTTTGCTTGAGTTGTCCAATGCGGCTTTTCAACTCAGCGGGTGTACATTTTTTTTGTTTATTTTCCCTTATTTCTGCCCGAGTCTTTTATTCTGTTTTTGACTCGTCGGGATGCCCTATTTTTGCCTGAACTTACATTCTGTTTTTATGTCCAGCGGGTCATTTTTATGCGAAGTATTTTTTTAACTGCATCTGAATTCACAGGGGACGGGAAATCTTCTCCATCCATGGTGCTGAGCATCAGTGCTCCACCGGAGAAAACTTTCTTTACTACGAATGGTCCTTCATAGTTCGGGGTCCACTTGCCCCTGTGGTCTGTATGAGGAGGGAGGATTCTTTTCAGCACAAGATCTCCTACTTGGTACTCTCGGTGCCTGACTTTCTGATCGAAGGCTCTCTTCATTCTTTTCTGATACAACTGCCCATGACAGATTGCAGCCAATCTCTTCTCTTCAACCAGACTCAGTTGTTCGTATCGGGATCGGACCCATTCGGCTTCGTTCAGCTTGACATCCATTAGTACCCGTAGAGAGGGTAATTCAACTTCAACAGGTAGGACTGCCTCTATACCATACACAAGCTGATACGGCATTGCCCCAGTGGATGTTCTGATTGATGTGCGGTACCCATGCAAGGCAAACGGTAACATTTCATGCCAGTCTTTGTATGTGACTACCATCTTCTGCACAATCTTCTTGATATTCTTATTAGCTGCCTCAACAGCGCCATTCATCTTTGGCCTGTAAGGATAAGAATTGTGGTGTTAGATCTTGAAGTCCCGGCATAGCTCTGCCATCATTTTATTGTTCAAGTTGGAACCATTATCAGTAATGATTCGCTCGGGGACTCCGTATCGACAGATGATATCTTTCTTCAGAAATCTGGCTACCACTTGTCTTGTAAGGTTTGCATATGAAGCTGCCTCGACCCACTTGATGAAATAGTCAATGGCAACCAGGATGAATCTGTGGCCATTCGAAGCAGTCGGTTCAATCTTGCCAATCATGTCAATGCCCCACATAGCAAAGGGCCAGGGTGAAGACATCACATTCAGAGGATTCGGAGGCACATGCACTTTATCCGCATAAATCTGGCATTTATGGCATTTTCTGGCGTAGGCACAACAGTCGGCATCCATTGTGATCCAGTAAAAACCTGATCTTAGCAAATTCTTAGCCATTGCATGTCCTCCAGCATGGGTACCAAAGGATCCTTCGTGCACTTCATGCATTAACAAATCTGCTTCTGTCCTGTCGACGCATCTGAGGAGTACCATATCAAAGTTTCTCTTGTATAGAGAACCATCAGTGTTCAGGAAGAAGCTACCAGCAAGCCTTCTTAATGTCTTCCTATCATTGGAAGATGCCCCAGGTGGGTATGTTTGATCCTCCAAGAAGCACTCAATGTCATGGAACCAAGGCTTATCATCTTTGACAATGTCTGCGGCAAATACATATGCTGGTCTGTCAAGTCTGGACACTGAAATCTGAGGTACAAAGTTGGCAGCTTGAACTTTGATCATGGATGAAATGGTAGCCAGAGCATCTGCAAACTGATTTTCGTCCCGAGGGATATACTCAAGCTTGACCGTTGTAAAGAAAGTCAATAACCTCCTTGTATAATCCCTGTAAGGTATGAGATGATCCTGGTGGGTGTACCATTTGCCGTTGGTTTGATTGATTACTAGAGCTGAATCTCCGAATACAGTCAATGTCTTGATCCTGAGGTTAATGGCTTCCTCAAGACCCATAATGCAAGCTTCGTATTCAGCTTCGTTGTTAGTGCAGTTGAAGGTGAGTTTTGCCGAGAAAGGCATACGAACTCCTTTAGGTGTAATGAGTACTGCACCAACACCACGACCATTCATGTTAACAGCCCCATCAAACATCATAGTCCACTCTTCTTCCGGGTCAGGCCCTTCGGTGTGAACAGGCTCTTCATGATCTTTTGATTTTATGAACATGATGTCTTCATCAGGGAAGTCAAATCTCATAGGCTGGTAATCATCAATGGGTTGCTCAGCAAGATAATCAGACAATACACTGCCCTTGATGGCTTTTTGAGATGTGTATTGAATATCATATTCTGTGAGGATCATTTTCCATCTTGCAACCCGTCCGGTAAGCGCTGGCTTCTCAAAAATATACTTGACTGGATCCATCTTGGAGATCAACAAAGTGGTGTGGGTCAACATATATTGTCTCAGTCGGCGAGCAGCCCACGCTAAAGCACAACAAGTTTTCTCGAGCAGTGAATAACGTTGTTCACAGTCGGTAAACTTTTTGCTTAGGTAGTATATTGCATACTCTTTTCGACCAGACTCGTCATGCTGGCCCAGCACACACCCCATTGACTCTTCTAATACTGTCAAGTACATGATTAGAGGTCTTCCTTCAACTGGAGGCATAAGGATTGGAGGCTCTTGTAAATATTCCTTGATTTTGTCAAAAGCCTTCTGGCAGTCTTCGTTCCACCTGACCGTCTGTTCTTTTCTTAACAATTTGAACAAGGGTTCGCAGGTTGCTGTAAGGTGAGATATGAACCGTGAAATGTAGTTCAGTCGTCCTAAGAACCCTCGAACTTCTTTTTCTGACTTTGGTGCATGCATTTCTTGAATGGCTTTGACTTTATCAGGGTCAACTTCAATCCCTTTCTCGCTCACAATAAATCCCAGCAGCTTACCAGATCGCACCCCGAATGTGCACTTGTTAGGGTTCAACTTTAGTTGGTACTTCCTCAGACGCTTGAATAGCTTCAGCAGATTTACCAGGTGGTCTTCTTCAGTAAGGGACTTGGCAATCATGTCATCCACATAACATTCAATTTCTTTATGGATCATATCGTGGAATAATGTTACCATATCCCGTTGATATGTTGCACCAGCATTCTTTAGTCCGAACGACATCACCTTGTAACAGAACGTGCCCCAGGGTGTGATGAAGGTTGTCTTCTCCATGTCTTCAGGTGACATTTTGATCTGATTATATCCTGAAAATCCGTCCATGAAGGAGAACAACGAGAACTGAGCCGTGTTATCCACCAATACATCAATGTGAGGTAATGGGAAGTCATCCTTCGGGCTGGCTCTATTCAGATCCTGGTAGTCAACACACATTCTTACTTTGCCGTCTTTCTTAGGCACAGGTACTATATTAGCAACCCACGGCGGATAGATAGTTACAGCAAGGAACCCGGCGTCCCACTGCTTTTGTACCTCTTCTTTGATTTTCATTGCCATGTCAGGGCAAGTACGGCGCAACTTCTGTTTAACTGGCAGGCAATCTTCTCTTAAAGGCAGCTTGTGCATAACAATATCGGTGTCCAACCCTGGCATATCTTGATAAGACCAAGCAAACACATCCACATATTCTTGAAGCAGGTCAATCAGTTGTCTCTTCACTGAGTCTTGTAAGCAGGCCCCGATTTTAACTTCTTTCACGTCTTCATCTGTACCAAGATTAATCGTTTCGACCTCCTCCTGATGAGGAGTGATAACCCTTTCCTCTTGTCTCAATAACCTGGCTAGCTCTTCAGGAAGCTCATACTCTTCTTCAACCCCTTCATCAGCTTGATTGATTGGATTGTCAAAGTCATACGAAGTCATAGCCGTGCTGTTGTCGGTGCGGTCTGGAAGGCACTCTCTGCAAGGGTTCAATTTGTTCATTTTAGTGATTGATTTTAATCTTGTTTTAGAAAAGTGAAATAAAGTCGTCATTTTGTAAACATTGCCATTTATTTTTTTGTACAAAAAGAAAAATGGAAAAACAGTGAGCGGGAAAGAAAAAGACTCATTTGCAAAAGATGTCTGATATTTCATTGATTAATCTTGTTGCACAAAATTACAGATGGCCCGATTACAAAATGAGTCTTGTCATCTTGGGCAAGATGCAAGACTTGATGCATTCTCAAAATACAGGAAATAATAATTACTCTGCAGGAGTAACTCTTATAATTTCCTGGGAAGACCAGTTTGAGATACTGCTCCCTGGGATCTTTGGACGGATCCAACTCTCCAGGTTGCGGTCGCTTTCATCCTCGTCTTCCAAGTTGTTCACGGCATCAGGGGTGAGCATCCCCCCACTGACAAAATTGGGCTCCTTAGCAGCCTCTGCTTGATCTTGTTGAGTTGGTTTGTAACCCAACCCAAATCTATCCTCCTCCTTCTCTACGGGCAGCAACTTGCCCCAGCCTTGGGCAGTCCCTTCTTCAACAACCTTTCGGGCTTGTTGATAAGATGTCATTGAGGTTCCAGGTACAGCGGATGCTTCATTTATGTTCAAGGCCTCAAACCCTTGACTCATAGTTTCGTGGATCTCCCCATCCATCTCAATGTATTTGTATGTAGCCAGATGGCTAACAAAAATATCTTCCTCTCCACAAATAGTAACGACTTGGCCCTCCCACTCGAATTTTAACTTCTGGTGAAGGGTAGACGTAACTGCGCCAGCGGCATGAATCCAAGGTCTACCCAACAAACAGCTGTAGGCCGGCTGAATGTCCATCACGAAGAAGGTCGTTTTGAAAGTTTGTGGGCCAATCGTTATAGGCAACTCAATTTCTCCCAGAACTGATCTCTTAGAACCGTCAAAGGCTCTCACTACCAAGTTACTGGGACGTAATGCCAATCCTTCATATTCCAGCTTCACAAGGGCTTTCTTAGGTAAGACATTGAGGGATGACCCTGTGTCTACCAGTACATGGGAAAGAACTGCACCCTTACACTCCATGGTAATGTGCAAAGCTTTGTTGTGATTGCGGACTTCCGTAGTCAAATCAGTGTTGGTAAATCCTAGTCCATTACTAGCATTAACATTCCCATCCACAGCTTCCAACTGATTGACTGTGATCTCTTCTGGCACATAAGCTGCGTGCAAGACTTTTAGTAGTGCGTTCCGATGAGCCTCGGAGCACATTAGCAATGATAAAATGGAGATCTTGGAAGGTGTCTGGTGAAGCTGGTCCACTATCTTGTAATCACTTTTCTTGATGATTCTCATGAATTCATCAACCTCTTGATCAAAAGGGGTCTTCGAAGCTTCTTTAACAATTTGTTCTTCTTGCACCATGCTCTTCCCTTTTGCCTTGGCAGCAGCTTCTGCTTCGGCACTGGGTCTTGGAATTTGTGGGGCAAAGAGACGTCCGCTTCGAGTGAAGCCTCCGCCTCCCCCCACATTGTCTATTTGTGGTGAAGAAGTTGATGATTCCAAAGTGATTTTCTGTCCTTCGCAGTATAGATCGGAGCCGTAATGCCAAGGGATGGCATTACTGCTTTCATAAGGTACTGGCCCAGGCACTGTGATAGTGACTGGACTGATAGCAGCTGCAGAAGGGACTGTGATAGTCTGTGGATCGTAGTATATTGTAACCGGTGCTCTGACAGGAGTGGCACTTTGTGAGTTGTAGGCAGAATCATTTGCAGGATCATAATAAATTGTAACCGTTGAGACACTTTCATTGCTTGCTGTTAATGCTATAGGAGACACTGTTGAATGGATGGGTGTTGCTGTTGTAGGAGGTTCTGAATGAAGGGGTGCTGAGGTTGTAGAAGGGATGTTTGTTGATATCTGGTCCGTTGAAGTAACAGATGAAGCATTTGTTGATGAGACTGAAGAGTTGTTTGGAACAATTGTTGTTGCAGTTGTAGAAGACTCGGGAATTGCTGTTAAGGAGATTGCTGGATTGGTAGGTATAGATGTTGTGATTTGAAGCAGGCCACTCTGGATGAGACCATCTATGCCATCTCTCAAGTTATCACACCCATTCACTGAAATGTTGCAATAAGCACATCCTAGCTCGCATCCGGGGAACATTTGACATTCGAGGAGTTGAGCTTTAATCTCTACCAAGGGTGTCCGAATCTTCCCCACACTATTTATCAAATAAGACGGCTTATCTTCTTCAATAGCATTGATTCTGGGTCCACCGTGGTTGGGCATAGGATTTTTACTGACATTTGGTGGAGGTGCAAAGTTTAGAGCTTTGGAATCCACTAGATCCTGTACTTTCATGTGCAAAGCTCTACACTTCTCTGTACTGTGGCCAGGTGCATTTGAGTGAAAAGCACATCTGGCGCTGGCGTCGTAATTTCTGGGTAGACTGGTAGGATCTGGAGGTGCCAAAGTCCTTAGCTCAACCAGGTTAAGTTTTAGGAGTTGTGGCAATAATGTGGCATAGGGCATAGGGATCAGATCAATCACCCTATTGGCCTGAGATGGTCTCTGTTGAAACGGTCTTTGCTGATTGTTGTTACTGGTGTTGTTGTTGTTATAATTTCTCTGAGGTGGATATTGAGCTTGTTGCTGGTAGTGGGATTGTTGCTGAGGTTGGTATGCCGGTTGTGGATGAATTGGAGCGGGAATGGTGACAGCTGCCACAGACCTATGAACATATTGGGGTCTGCCCCTGCTGGTATGGATAACATTAGTCTCACCAGTTCTTCTTGGGCCCACAAAAGGCTTTCTCGGGTTGTTGGAAGAGCTTGCACCGTTGTCAGAAATTTTACCCATCTTTAATAGGCTCTCAATTCTTTCTCCAGCTACAACTACATCCGCAAAGCTGGTAGAAGAAAAGGCAGCTAGCCTGTCAATGTATGTCCCTTGGAGGGTGTTCATAAACATGTCGGCCATCTCCCTCTCCGACATGGGTGGCTGGACAGCAGCAGCGAGCTGTCTCCACCTCTGGGCGTACTCCCGGAAGCTTTCTCTAGATGATTGTGACATTCCCATCAGGAGGGTCCTGTTGGGAGCCATATCCAAATTATACTGGTATTGTCTAATGAAGGCCTCATCCAAGTCTTTCCAGCATCTGATGGTTGCTCTGGTCAAATGAGAGTACCATTCCCTTGAAGCTCCTGTTAAGCTATCCTCAAAATAAAACATCCATAGCTTTTCATCCATGGTGTATGCCTTCAGCCTCCCCAGAAAGGATTGCAAGTGGGTTCGCGGGCAGGAAGTTCCGTTGTACTTCTCAAAGCACGAAGGTTTAAACTTGTGGGGAATCCTGACCCCGTCCACTAAGCCCATGTCCATAACATCAAAACCCAGGGAGTTTTGAGACTCCAAGGACCTTAATTTTTCAGCAATTTCATCTAGCCTTCTGTCATAGGCCTCATCCCCAGCTCCCATCACTGTGAACTGATCTTCCTGGGGGTCTTCTTGGAGTATTCTGCCTGTAGTAGCATTCCCTTGTACATTAGCAGGGATATTGATCTCTGGATGAAGGTGGGGTCCAAATACAGGTGGGTTGATATGAGGCTGAACCCTCTCATTGTTGCTTGTCCCACCAGTCCCTAGATGGGGGTCTTCCTGAGTCTGCCTCTCTACTAAAGCCCTTAATCTCTCCTGGCTCTGAGCCAAGCCATTCATCACCTCCATAAATTGTGTCATCTGATTCCTCATTTCCAGTCTCTCATTGGCCATTTGGTTCCTGACCTCCGTAAGATCCTGTTGTACTTGGTCCATCTATATACCCGGAAGGTTGTTGCGGGTAGGATATCTATGTGGACGATTGAGTGGGAACACCCGTCGGCGAGCAATAGTTCCTGAACCATAACAGAGTTAGTAACAAAAACAAACAAAACCTACAAAACAAAATAAAAGGTTAGTATGCAATGCAGTTATGCTTATTTGTTTCAAAGGTATCCGGCTTGGCACTTGGTTTTGACCTTTCCAGACCCCTGAGGAAGATGCTTTTGATGTTGCTTGAAGAACTTAGATAAAACAAACCAACACATATATTACAAAAAGTGAATGATACATAGTTTGTTTCTTTTTACAATACATGCCCTCTGAGGGGTCAAAATACAACACAAAAAAAGGAAAAGTACAATGAAATGAAAGCAACAACAAGCCAAAGTCAGACACCAAGACCAAACTCATCTTCCTGAACTTCCTTTAGGAGTGCCTCAGTCACAGGATCAGCTGGACGCTCTGTAAGGTTCCTGATGAGAAGATTCCTGGTAGCAACAACTGCAGTTAGCTTCTTGTGTCGACTCTGGTCCTTTGACCTCTTCACACCAGCCCTAATCTTTAACTCTGAGATCTCTCTCTGGGCTGCTAGCAAGGCTTCCTGTTGCTCCTTTGCACTAGCCTCCAACTGCTCAAACTTGTCCTGGGTCCTTTTATCTTCCTGAGTACGAGCTTCGGTGATCCTGACCCACCTAGCTTGGCTCTCTTTCAGATACAAATCAGTCCTGGCCTTTTGGAACTGAGCCTCCTTGCAGGCATTCTTCAAAATCTGCTCTCCAGCCCTTGACTTCTTAATGTAGTCCTCTGACCTCTCAATCCTGGCTAGATGCTCCATCTTTAGCTTTTCCAACCTTTCAATGTCCAGCCGACCATAACTCCTCTCCCAGAGGGTCTTCTGCAGAGCCTGAGTCAAATTCTCATTCCTCTCTTTCAATTTCTCAAACTCCTCCAGGCTGACAGTGGCAGGAGGTGGTGCTGTGGAGGGTCCAGGTGCATCCTCAATGGTAAAGGGCATCCCAGAAATTTGTGCCCTGGCATGAGACCACTCATAGTACTGAGCTGAGGCCACATTGTTGCATCTCCCTAGAATGGTTATCCCTTTGGTCTGGACATTGTCCCAAGCCCAGGATGCTTGCCTGACAATGGCCAGATTAGGCTTAATCTCACAATAAAGGGTTTCAGCCAAATCTTGTGCTCTAGGAGTGTGGATCAATGCATAGCCCAATTGTCTTTTGAATAACAAAGGGTTGTAGTTGATGCAACCCTTCACTCCTATTAGAGGTACATTGGGGAACTGCCCACAACTAGTAATGATGTCCCTGCCCTTGGTGCTCTGAGTGCACCACCTGATGTCAGCTGAGGTTAAAGCAATGAGTCTTCTAGCCCAATTCTTTGGCTGGTGAGGATTCAAGAATGCGTCAGTCTTGGGCAAGTGTTTGAGCAACCAGGTATGGAACAGGGGAGCACAGCATCTCACCAATCTTCCTCTTTGCTTTTCATTCCTTTGGTGAACAGAGTAGTAGAAATCTCCCAGTAAGGTGGGCACTGGGTTCCTCAGGATGAAAAAATGGATTGCATTCTTGCTAACAAACTTAGGCTCATCTGCAAATAATATAATCCCATATATGCTAAGGGCTAATAATGCACAGACTGCCTTCCACTCCCCCAAGGAGGCCTTCAGAATAGCCTGAGAGGTCAAGAAATCCAAATGTAGACCAGAGATTCCAGCCTTGGTAGTCAGGTTCTGTCCAATCAGGGAGGGTTCCAGATATAATGCCTTTGCCACTTCTTCATTACTGGGAAAAACCATCTCAGGGTTGAAGGGGACACCACCCCTGACAGGTACACCAACCAAAGATGAATACTCCTCCAATAAAGGCCCCAACTAAAAATCCTGGAAGGTGAAGCACCTCGGAGGGGGGTCATAGAACTGCAGGCAAGTATGAATCAAGCTCCTCTAGGAAGGGTCCAAATCCATAACCACATCAAGTATGCCTCCATAATGTTCTCTGAATAGTGGTACATGGTCTGGAGTAATCAGGGCCTGGACCTTCCTGATGCCAGCTAGCTCAGGCTCAAAGAAATGATAGGTGATGTTGCTCTTTTTGGGTGCCATGTTGCTGAAGAACAGATGCTGATGATAATGACTGGTACTAGAAGATGGGCCACTGACAGGCTGAGACTGGTGATGCAGGTGACTGAAGCAGGTGGCTGATGAGGATGACTGAAGTAGATACTGGTGAAGATAGGTCTATGCAGATGAAGGGGTCAAAACCAAGCCAATCAATATAGTATGGATACCCTGAAAAACAAATAAGCAAATGTTAAAATGATGCAATGATGATGTATGCAAATGATATGCAAAGGTTTGCGACTGAGCTGGATCTGATCAAGTGCTCTGATATAAGCCCATGTATGTTCAAGAAATCCAGATGGAGGTTCATAAGTCCAGTAACCAAGGTGGGGGACTCAAATAAAGAGTCACATGTCCAGGGTTAAAAATCACAAGAACTGTTCCAAAATGGAGTACTCTTAATCAAAACAAAGTAACAGGGTATGCTGAGGTCAAGGGTACCTGCAAACCTGTAAACAGCCCAACCCCCTCACAGGTGGTGTTCTAAAACAAGGATCCTCAGACTTGGATCAGTTATGAGAAGTGTAAACACTTCCAACCCGGAGGTACAGTGTTTACAATAACCATAAAAGATCCTCCTCTAATTCACCTCAGTTTCTGAAGGTCAAAACTAAAGGTCATCCAGACTTAGCAGGCTTCCCAGATAGCCCTAGCACTACAGGAAATCTGTAGCACAGAGTTCTCAAGAAGAAACCCATATCTGAACCGTGTTTCATATTCCCGCACCAGACCGAAATGGAATGGGAAAGAACATGAACCACTCTAGCCTAGGTGTCACTCAGGTCCCAGGTATAGGACCTTAACTCTCAATAGAACCCACCCACCAAAGCAACAAAACCAGATCCAGCCAGCACAGTATGACAGTATGGTATATGTAAAGCTGTAAATAAAGCAATAAAAAAAACTGTACATAAAGCAAAAATAAATAAATATACAAACACAAATAGCACATAACACCCCCAGTAAACACAAATCAAACAAGCGCTAGGAGGAACCCACAAAAAGAACCAGAAGCCCTGGTTGCAGTATAAGGGTCCCCAGCAGAGTCGCCAAGCTGTCGCTCCCAAAAGATGAGACCGGGCTCAAATATGGTACAGACGTGAACGGTCGGCGAAAGGAAGGTGCGAGAACACACAGGAGTGAACTCACAGGGAATGAAAAGAGTCGCCAGCTAGGCATTTTTATCCCGGAGGAAAGGCAATGCTGCATAGACCTAGAAAGATATGGATAAGACGGTTGCGAACCAGAGAGACTGAGAAAGGGGGTTGGTTACAACCTGGGAAGGTATTAGCACCCAGATTGTCCGTCGTACTCGACGGGATCCACGCTTAAAAGATTTGTGTTTTAAAAGGGGTAGTGTCAGTGCAATTTGTGTATCAAAGCTGGAAAGAATGCAAGTGTCAGTGTAAAGAAAAATGTGAAGTGTATAAATGTACAGTGTCAGTGTAAGAAAAGGAATAAGATGCTCAAGATCATGAGGCTATAAGAATAATGCTGGAAAGAGGGGGAATATACAGAGACTTTTGTTCGATAACTGTTAAGTTATGCCTACGTATCCTCTCGTGCAATGAGGAAGTCAGAACACCGTAGTTCGACCCAAAGAGACTGAAAGATGAATTGACTTGTGAACTGCTTACTTGTCTATGCTCAAGTGTAAGACCTGTCTGGCTCAGGTGCAAACTGTCTTGCATTAGACGGAAGAAGCAAGTTCTCGTTTATGAGTGAATGAGATGAGAAAAGAATCCCGAAGTAGACGATTATTGTTTGTTTTTGCATTTTTAGTCTTTTATTGCTTTTGAAAGTTTGTCATAAGTTAATGAGCTTAAGCCTAAACCAATGGATTTAGTAAACTCATCACATCTTCCCTCCGATTAGGGGTAATGAGAATGCCTTAAGTGTGAAGTCAGCTTCTCACACTTAATCACCATGGTGTAGGATTAAGATCACTAACCTACTTGTGATTATTTAAATGTTTTTGGTGTTTTTGTTTAGTGTTGAGTAATGAGGTTAAGCCATAATCATGGATTGAACAGACTCATTACACCATCCTAATAGAAGGATAATAGATGAGAATGTTTAAGATGAGGAAAGCTCCTCAACTTAATCCATGATTAGGGATTAAACTCATGACAAAACAAAACCTTTATTAAGTGGATTTTATTTAATGATAAGATGATGAAGTGAGTTTTAGGGTTTGTAAGACAACTTGAGGGGGACTTGTCCATTAACATTAGGGTTAGTCCTTCTTAACCAATTAAGGAAGAATTAGAACCCTAATGCAAGGCCCAAGTTACAAGCTTGATGTCTTGATGATTATTAAGTGGATTGATTAAAGGAGTTAAACACATTAAGGGTTTAACACTTAGGATTAAAGTTATACACTCCATCCTAATAGAAGGATGCAGGCATAAGCTTAATCACAAAGCCTTAAAGCCTTTAGGGTTTAGTCCCTGATTATGAGGTGAGAAGAGAAGACTCAATGAGACACAAAGGTAAAACTAAGTGGGGGACTAATCAAAACCCTAATCATTATCATGCTTGGTTGTTCCTAGGGTTTATGAAGCTTGCAAGAAGATCTTCAGAGAAGCCACCAGGAAGCAGATGAAAGGAGCAAAGAGAAGCAAAGTAACTTGCTTCACTTAAGAAGACAAGTCACTTGAAGAAAGAAAGTAAGAAGAAGAAGAATGAGCAAGCTCAATCTCAAACACAAAGTAAAATGAAGCAATGATGCATAAGAGAGATCAAAAGAAATTGTGAGAGGTGAAGGCAAATTCACTTCTCAAAGTAACTTACCACCTGAAAAGTTAGTGAAAGAAATGCAATGCAATGCAAAATGAGATGAAATGGCATGATGTAAATCAAAACCAGAAGCATATGTGTGATGATAATGATGTTATGAGATGATGCAAACATGAATCAAGGCATGGGGGTGATCATATGAACATATGGATGCAAGAGAAGCATGCTTAGGACCATGATCATACATGAAAAGTTATGAAATGCAAATGACATACAACATGGCAAATGAAAGATGCAATGATCAAACATGATTCTCATATGTCTTAAGATGTCTAATGAATCAAATGGATGCATAAAATGTCATGGCAAGTGTGGTATGCAAGCAAATGCAAGATGGATGCAAATGAAAGCCCAAATTAGGGTTTATGATCAATGCAACAAAACAAAATTCAAAACCAGAAGCAAACATCAAGATAAAAAATTGAAAATGCATTCAAAGGAACCCTAAACCTATACAAACTCACTGCCCAAAGGAGGGGTTCTAACTCTTAACCTAATTAGGGTTATGAATTTCCTAAGATTTCTAGGGTTTTAGGGTACCTTGACAAGAAAAATGTCAAACAAATGGGAAATGCAAGATCAAATCATGCCAATTTAATTCTACAAACTACATGATATGCAAGACACAATGCAAAAAGAATCAAAGTCCAACTCTCAATGGTTAGGCAGAAATGATTTTTTGAAGTTTGGATCAAAATAATGCTTTGAAAGGAAATTAATTCCATGGAAAATTGTCAAAATGCATCAAGATCAAAAAAGAAATTTGGTTTGAGGGTTGGACAATGTTTCTAAATGTTTCTAAAGGTTTCATGAATTTTTTGGTGATTTTTAAATACCTAAAAGTATTTTTAATTAATTAATTCTCATTAATTAATTAAAAATAAACTTTTAAATGATTTAAAAATATTTTTTAATGCAAAAAATAAAAATAAAAATGTTTTTGGTTTCTGAAAATTAATAAAAGTTTGTACAAAAATTTTCAGAATTTTTAAAATTGTTTTGCTATTTTTAATAAAATGCACAAAAGAAATACAAAACAAATGAATTAAAATTAATAAAAATGAAAAGTATTCTAATCCAAAGGCTGACATTTAAACCTGGGGGAGAGTGTTTGACTGCGCGTGTGAATCAAAGGTCATGATTGGTTCTGGCTTAATTAGATTAATTATGATTTATTAAATTAATAAAACAGATTAGGGCTTTAATGATTCAATCTGGACCACTCAACACTTAAACTAATCAGCATCCAACGGCCATGAACGCATCTGGCAAATTAATTAGGGTTAGGGCTAATGACTTTCAGGTGACCGGAGGGAAGCTCCGGTCATCTTCTCCGGCGGGTTAGAAACCATAAAACTTGCTACAGGCCACCATTCATCAAATTGAAGCCAGGGAAATGATCCTCTACCCAAACCCCATTCAAATCACCCTTCAAACAAAATTTATAACCCAAGAACAGAGAGAATCGAATCAAACAAGTTTCACGGGTGAAGTTTCAGAGAGCCATGAAATAATCATTTCTTCACCATTTTCAATTCCAAGGACATCATTATGATCAGCACAACATACACTTTCATTTTATAACAAGAAAAACAAGCTCTGTGAGAAAGTGTTCTTGGCCATACCTGAGCTGGAAAGCTTCAATGGTGAGCTTCCAGAACCTCCCACTTGTGCAAATGAACTCCCTTGGCCCTTCTGAACTCAATGGAATGCCTCAAAACTCTTGTTGATGGCTGGTTTGTGAAGGTGAGTTCTGGTGTAGCAGATTCCACAGTTGTGTTCTAGAGGGTTTCAAACTGTTTTAATGGTGGATTCTGGTTCTTTGGAGGATGTATGATTTATTGGTGAAGGAAAAATGAGGGTTTGATGGCTGGATAGAGAGATTCGAAGAAGAGGAGTTTTTGACAGTTTTTTGGAGTGTGCTGTGTTGTGTGTGTTCCAGGCTTGCTTCTCTATTGTTTTATGACCCTTAGGCAATCCATAAACAATCCCAGCAATCTAGGAGGGCAGGTGTGCACTGTGGGATTGGTATGGGAGGATTGGCCAAAAATTCAAGTTGATTTGTACTTGCAGCATGGGCTATGGAAGCAGCAGTCTAAAGGCTTGTCTTGCCTCAGCTTGAGTCAAGGATGACCCTTGGATGGCTCATGAAAGTCTGCTGCATTTGGATCCTGAGCTAGAGAGGTTTTTGCAACTTGCCCACTTGTGTTATTTCATGATTTTGGCCATGTAAATGTGAGAACTCTTGCTGGATTTTTGATGTGGGATCCTTCATTTGGTCATGGCAATGTGTTAGAACCAGCTAGTGATCATACAATTCATGGGATAATGATTTTGCCAAGAATCCCTCTTTGCACTTTTATGAAAAATGACTTATGGATATTTGAAAATCAAGGCACAAAAATGAGAAATCCCTTGGGCCAATTCTGATTTTAGGTCATGTATGATCATGTTGTGAAGTTTAGAAGTCCATTTGATAACTTAATTTGCCTTGAGAAGTGAATTTGCAACTTTGCCTCTTTGGTAGAAACTTTGAAATTTTGTGATTTTAGCCAACTTTGACAAGCCATAACTTTTGATCCAAGATGAATTAGGTCATGTTCTTGTACTTTTTGAAAAGGGAATGATCCATTCTACAACTTTCATGACCAAAGTTTTTCCATTTAAAGCTTTTTTGAATCAAAAAGTAAAGGTTGAAAAAGTTGCCTAAAATGGCAATTTCATTAAAAGTCAAACTTTTCCAAAAAAGTCAACTTTGCAAAAGACTTGAAATTCTTCAATTTTGTGAACTTCCAACTTCTTCTATGATCAAATAAAGATCATATACAATCAAAATGATGAAGAACACCCTTTGGTTGGGTCATTGGGGGCCTCAGATGCCCTGATTTTGCACTGACTTGCTTGAAAAGTCAACTCTTGATCAGATGACTTCCCCATGGAATTTCTTCATGAAAATTGATATGCATACTCCCTATACCATATAGAGACCAATAGAAACAAGAATGACCAAAAAATTTAGAGTTATGGCCTTTGAAACCAAAACCCTAATTTTAGGTCATCTGTGCAGTTAAACCTGGCTCTGCTTCCATGCCAATCTCAGTTCTTGTGATTTTTTGACATTCTTGACTTTGAGAGGATATAATATGATGGTTGAACCTACATGGACCCCTTTGAAGTGATTGATGACCTTTGGAGTGGCCCATGAAGCTCTTGGATTGCTCAGATCACAAACCCTAGATGCAGATGACTTTGAATCTATGCAGTAAATCAAAAATGTGATATGAGATGCTATGATTGAGTTTATGCATATGAGGAGATCACAAGCCATGGTGTGAATGGGTGAGGGCAAATTTGGGGTGTTTACAAGTATACACATAGGATTTAGAGTGGGCTGTCGTGTGGCTTGCGTGGTTTTGAGCACGTGTAGTTTTCACGAGTCCCACACCCAGATCAGGCTCTCTTGGGATATGTTCTACACTGCCTAGGAAGACCATAGAATGTTCCCACCTGAGCTGCTAACACTGGGAACCGATCATCGAGGACCTTAGTGGAAACAACCCTCTCTAGTGGTGACAGTGGCAGACCACATTTTGTGGCAAACCCATTCGCACCCGAGGGCCCACTAGGAAATCGCATAGGATGACCTTGTTCTCTCATAAGAACCTAGTTAAAGAAACTGGTCGTATGACGGTAGTATTGTACCCTTCGGGATGAATGTACTATTGTTTCTCGACTTCAGTGCTTGAAGCCGGGAACTTATGAGGGATCCTTGTTTTTCCGGAATTCAGCTGAGGCCTCCCTGAGTAGTACATAATGCCAAACCGATTCCATGATTTGGTCATGAGCCATTTCTCGGAAATGGTAAACGTATTATTGCTATTCGGCTTTGAGAGTCCGTGATGTTGACTCGTAGTAGCATACCCGTGAGATTGGGAGGGGTTTACAGATTCGCAGGAAAACTAAACCTTCAACCCACCTTGTTCTTGATACTTGAGTTTTCTTCCGACACATACTTATGATCTGGTATTCTTGACAGTCGGTATTCTGGAAAAATCAGAAGGCAGTACAACAGTGCCCAATATATGCAACAGTGATCACATACCATTGCATTGCATCACATCATCTGCATACTTGCATTCCTAATGCATGTTTATTCATTTGCAGGGCTGCATATCACATCCTTGATTCCAGTTGTGGGTATTGATCTATGAGCATGGAATCCAAGAGAAAGACCAAGTGTATTATCTCCTACAAGGTTCATCAGCCTGTTGCGAAAGAAATTCTCAAAGTGAAGGCCTTAGCTCCTCCAGAGGTTCTCAATGTCTTCAAGCAGGATTACGAGTGGATTTTGTATTTCATAGAGCCCATCAGTGACTACGCTTTCAGAGGGATGCACACCTTGCTACAGTTTTATGATCCACAACTTAGATGTTTCGTACTTTCTGATTTCGTATTGGCACCTACATTAGAGGAGTACTCGAGCATCCTGAGAGTTTCCGTGAAGGACTGTGCAGCATTCTTTGGGTCCAAGATTGACCCTGACTTCAAAGATGTAGCAACTGCTCTTTATTTGAGCAGGTCATTATTGGAAGACCGGATTGATAGCAAAGGAGGCTTCCGAGGATATCATTTGAGTTTCTTGTTGGATGAGGCTACTAAAGCAGCTGAGGTAAAAAGTTGGAGTACCTTCAATGCGATCCTAGAATTGTGTATCTATGGAATAACTTTGTTCCCGAACATGCCGAACTTCGTGGATGTCGATGCTATTTGCATTTTCATAGCAAAGAATCCTGTTTCTACTCTCTTAGGTAATCTCTACCACTCTGTGCATTATAAGAATGAGAAGCGAAGGGGTGGAATGTTGAATTGTTGCGCGACTGTATTCTATAAGTGGTTCACACGCTTTCTTCCACAATCAGGAGCTTTTGAGAGGACGAAGAACACTCTTGAATGGTCTGAACGACTGATGGGCTTACAAGCAAAGGATATTGTTTGGGTTAATCAGGGATTGCGGTGCATCGACATTCTTCATAGTTGCGGAGGATTCCCTAATGTTCCATTGATCGGGAGGAAATGGGGAATTAATTATAACCCTTCCCTCACGGTTAGACAGTTCGGGTACGCCTTAAAAGAACCACCAGCTGCTGTGGACATTACAGAGTCCTTGTACTTCCAATCAACAAACAGATTTGAGATTGCTCTTAAAGCTTCTAATGCTTGGCATAGTCAAAAGACAAGAGGGAAGAAGACTTTGGGAGTAGGGAATTATCAAATGTATCCACCGTTTGCAGAATGGCTAAGAGAATGGGTTAAAGTGTTGATGTTACCATTTGGGCCTGCGCCTCTTCTATATCCCACGGTCATTGAACAACCTACCACAGTTAGCATCGAAGAGTTCAACAAGATGAAGACGAAAAGAGACGGGTTGTTAAAGGAGAATGCACAGTTGAGTCAGGAGCTTGCTAAAGCTAATCACGCCAGACTTGAGATTGGGTGGAAAGCTCAAGAAGATGCTGAGAAGCATGCTATTTCAAGAAATCAGTGTGAAGTTGAGTTAGCTCGGTATGAGAGGTTCGAGTTTGCTACTAGGAGCTCTTCCAAGGAACACATTGATGCTAGAAGGCAACTGGATCAAAAGACCTTGATGTTCGAGAACATGAAAAAGAGGCATGTTGCTTATAGGATCAAAAGAGAGGAACAAGACAAAGTTCAAGCTGAAGAGATCATGAGTAAGCTAAAGGAGAAAGACGAAGAGATGGCCGGTAAGTTGAGATATAAAGATGCAGAACTTGCTAAAGCTCGAGAAGAAGCTGCTTATTACAAGCGAATGATGATTTGCTATCAGAAGAAGCTGAAGAGGTTTGAAGACAACCAGGCGCAAGCGAAGGAATTGGTAGAAGTTCCTAAGACAGGACCAATCATTGACTCAGACCTAGATAGAGGATCGCATTGACAAAGAAATCTTTCTGTTTGCTTGTATGTTGTGGGATTACCATCAGGACTGTTGGTGGAATCTTTTTATCATTGCACTTCTGTTTGAATCCATGCTTTAGGTGTTTTGACTATATCAACAAAGTTCTTATCATAAAAAGGTCTCTTTACTATCATTCTATGTGCTTTTGCTTTGTGATCACCGAAACATCTGACACGTTTGCAAAACACGTTGGTCTTCGTATTCTCAGAATTGTTTGGCACGCCTGCTACACATACACACCTTATGTTATCAACACTGCTTGTTATTTGCAGCAAAAAAGAGCTTTTGTCTTCATCAAACCCACAAAAACTGGAATCAGGGGATGGAATGCCCTAAGAATGAATCGACATGCCATAAGCATTCATTTCCTGCATTTCATACTCTTGTGTTTTTGCAGGTTACCCAGAGTTTCTAACTTATTCAACTACAGACAATATAGCTGGTCAACGCGTTCACCGATATCCGACTAAAAGAAACCGAGTAAGGATGGCTGAACGAATGCAGACTGATCTCAACGAGCTCCGTCAAAGGATGGATCAGTTTATGGACATGATGACTGGCATGGCCCAGAACTAGGAGCGTCTCAGGATGATTGTTGAGCAACCACATGGAAATGTTAATACTGGAATACCAACTGAGAATGTGGATTCTAACGCTGCTCGTAACGGAGAGCCTAATCCAAATAGGATTGCGACATGTAATGCAGGTTTAGAAGACAATCAAGAGGACCAGTTCACTCTACTGGTTGCTGATATGGTTAACATGAATGAGATCAACAATCGCAGGTATGAAGAGCTGGCAGAGAAGATCAAGGCCATGGAATGTCAGAATTCCTTGGGCATCGATATAACCAGTCTCGGGTTAGTACCAGGAGTCAGAATCCCTCCCAAGTTCAAGGCACCATCGTTTGACAAATACAATGGCAGCACATGCCCTAGGACTCACATTCATGCATACTTTGGAAGAATCTCGGCTCACACTGATGACGAGAAACTTTGGATGCATTTCTTCCAAGACAGTTTATCTGGAGCTTCGTTGAGCTAGTACATGAAGCTGAGTAGGGTCTCTATCTGAAGCTGGAAAGATCTAGCTGAAGCATTCCTCAAGCAGTATCAATATAACATTGATATGGCTCCGAATCGCACTCAGTTGCAGAACTTGTCTCAAGGACCTAAGGAGAGTTTTAAGCAGTATGCCCAGAGGTGGCGTGAGCTGGCCGCACAGGTTCAACCTCCATTGCTGGATCGGGAAATGGCCGACATGTTTATGGGCACCTTGCAAGGCATTTACTTGGATCGTCTGGCTGCCTGCCCGTCCATTGGTTTTTCTGATATCGTCATTGCTGGAGAAAGAATAGAGAATTTTCTGAAATTAGGGAAGATTCAGGATGCAAGCAGTGTTAGTTCTTCTGGTGTGAGAAAGCCTTTTTGAAACGGCCAAAGAAGAAGAGAAGGCGAGACGAATGCTGTGTATAGAGGTTGAGACAAAAGTTATTCTCAAGGTTACTACCAAGCAGCTGCAGTGACTATTACTCCACAAGTTCAACAACAACGACCACAGGGTCAGCAACAACAGGTATAGAGACCGTTTCAGGAAAGAACAAGAGCGAGAAACCGCAGACTTGATCCTGTCCCATGCCCATATGCTGTATTTCTCCCAGAGCTGCTAAAGTTGAACCTGGTCGAGCTCCGTACCATGAGAACTCCTCCTCCTGACAATCTACCTCCGAATTTTGATGCTAACGCCAGGTGCGAATTCCATTCGGGTGCCCAGGGGCACAATATTGAGAAATGTTGGGCTTTTCAGAACAAAGTACAGGACTTAGTTGACTCCAAGGCGATAAATTTCTCCCCTCTCCCAAATGTACTCCAAAATCCAATGCCTAGTCACAATGGAACATGTGTCACGGTTGTTCTACCAGATGGTCCGCGTTAAGCTGAAATCTTCAAGTTAATCACCCAGGACGCTAGGTGTAACACCCTAATTTTTGCCCTAAGATTTCTTCGAATATCATTTGCATTTTGCATACAAACAAGATCGCACTGGTTTCGAGTTTCTCCTCAGATGTGGGTCTATGCTTCGCAGGGGATCACCATTATTTTTACTTCTTTATCTTTATTTATATTTACTGATCACTAACCAAAATACAAAAAAAATATGTTGCAGTGTTCTTCTTCTTCTCTGTATTGCAGGTTTTCAAAGACAGGGCAATGATTTCAATTCAGATGCGTTTGTTCAGTCACAATTCGATTTTAGATGGATGTTTGACCTAATATTGGTCAAACTATCAAAAGATTTGTTTCAACTGTCAGATGTGTGTACCAGTGGTATATTACTCAGGCGATATGTGTTTTCAAAAGTTCAGATTGCGTTGTGTGTGAAAGGCTATCAGACAGTGTTTTGTGTGAAGTTTGGTTTGAATCTTCAGTGTTTATCAGTTCATCGGTTCTTCAGTTCATCAGCGATTCATCTGAGGATTTATTTTCCTCAGTTTGGTTTCGAATCATCAGGGCATAATCATATGATTTTCAGGTGACAGTTGGCTTAAGTTGTGAAATATTCAGTTAGGTCTGTGTTGGCTGTGTTCATTCTTTCATCAGAGGCTTGTGAGAAAAATCGGGAATTGGCCGTGGGCCTTAAAGAGAAATCATCGTCCATTAAACCATTTTTAATCTCCAATAACCAGTTTATAATTCATTTTTCGTTTTTTTCATTTCACAAATATCCATTATCTTTTTTCCGACTAAATCATTCCAAATCACCATTTCCAATTATCAATTTTTTCTATCCTTTTCATTGACCAAATTACCATTTTTTTTATTATTCGATTATCCCATTTTTCATTATTTTTTATATCCATCCATTATTCATTACCATACCAAATATTATTTTTTAATCCATTTTTATCCAATTTCATCATCTATGTTCCATTCAACAAAATCCAAATATCAATTTCTCTTTATCTTTTTTTTTTAACCACATTCAATTTTAATATTCCTTCACATCCATTTTTTTCCATTCTATAAAACTAAAGTCCATTTTTTATTCATAAACATTAATAAGACCATTTGTTTTTTTTAAGCCCATAGGTTTTTTTTTTGTTTTAAAATCCAATTAGTAATAAGCATAAAAAATAAATAACCAAAATATTGATTAAGTCATTTGTTTTTTTAATTTTATTATTTGTTTTCTAAAAAGTCCCATGTGCATTCCTAGCCACATCCTCCCACCTCACATCACTCTCAGCTTCCCAAGGCAAAAAGCCAAGACACTTGCCAAACAAAATCCAAGCTAGCAACACAAGCCCATGCATCAAACGCAACATATACCAGCTTCCAAGTCACGCATCTCAAGCCAACACTTTACGCCAGCCTTTGCAAAACAAGCCATCAACAATTGCAGCCGTACAACACGTAAGCCAAAAATCCACATGCTTTCACGCCCAGTCACGACACAAATGCACTCCCAACCGCACTCCCAAATTTCTTTTCACGCATTCAAGCCCCAGCTGCAAAACCGTACTGCATAAGCCGAAGCCTTCACTCCTCGCGCCGCCTGCAAAACGAAAACCACATGCGTAAACAATTCAGCTTCAACCAACTGCAAAAACAAACATCAATCTAGCCAAACTTCCCAAGCCGCGGCCAGCAGTTTTATCACGCGAATACGCCTTACAATTCCACACTTCAATCCAAGCTAAACCTCCTGCACACGCCAAGCCAACAACGAAACAAACCAATACGCACGAGAATTTTGCATCCAAAACGCAAGCAAAACACCTGAATTTCATACAACCAAAACGCAAAACATTAAGGGATAAAACGCAAAAAAGCCAGCAAAATTCAAATGAAAAAATCACGAAAATCTCACTTTCAAGAAAACGCCCGCGGCAATCCTCATCACTCCTCACCTCTTCTCCTATTTAAAGAACGATTTCCCTCTTCCAAAACTAAGCTTCAATAGCCCCCATAGATTCTGCCGAAATCAAACTTCAAAATCAAGTCTCATCTTCAAATCCCTAATCTCATCTTCATTCCCAAATCACTTTAAAACCTAAATCGAATTGGAGAGAAGAGAGAAATTCGCGAAAGAGAGAGTCCGCGAGAATCCAAATCGAAAGAAAGAAGAGGAAGAGAATTGAAATCGCGTGAGAGAGGAGATTTTGCAGAACTGTTTGATTTGTTGTGTTTCGTGAAGGTGAGGATCAGAGGAGTTCTTTTTCTCATGTTTTGTTTCCGCTGCGCACCAAGGGAGAAGAAGATCTTATGTTGTTTCTATTTGCTTTTTTCCATTTTTTTATATTTTTTGATTTTTATTTGATTTTAATAAAAGCAAATATATTGGTTTGGGTTTAGATCCAAATGGATCCATTGTTATCCGCAGCCCTGATCCATGCGTGTCCCCCTCCCCTTCTCTTTTATATTCTTTTTTTTTTTATTTTCTATTTCTTTAGTTTTTCTTCATGTTTTTTTTAAATATTATTTGCTATATAGTTTATTTTGATATAAGAAATTTCTTTAGAAAGATTTTAGGAAAATGTTTTAGAAAAGAATTTTAGAATTATATTTTAGAAAGGTATTTTAAAAAAGATGTTTAGAAAAAGAGATTCTTAAAAAGATTTAAAAAAATATTTCAATTCTTTTTATGGATCTACTTTTGGATCCATTTTTCTTCATCTTCTTTTATTTTTGGTCGATGACAATCTCCGATTCGTAGATTGTTGATTTCCGATCGGTTTAATATTCATTATTTCAAATCTATGGATGAATGATCATTTGGATCATTCTCCATACTTTGAGATCGTGATAGGTTGCCTTTCGATAAATTCAACGAAAATCTCGATTAAGATTAGACCATCTTTTTTCTTTTCGTGTGGCATGTTTTCGGAGAACGATCCATTATATCGTTTCTCTAACATGTATTAACACGAATATTTTCCACTTTAATGAGTGGTGGTCGGCCTCATTTGTAGGGTAATTACTTCGTAAATTACTCGGCGATTGCTTAACATAGACCTAAAGTTGTCCCGATTCGAATTAAGATCCACTTGGATCCGGTTGCCTCAATTTTATTATTCCTTGTTGTGGTTGTGCTTGATTAAGTTCATCATACCACTTATATTGTAAATATTATAATAATGTGAATATAATCCGTTTAAATTTAATCTCTCGCACCATATCCTTTTGTTTTAATTTCTTGCTCCTTTATCTCTTTATTATGCTTTATCATATTATATCATATATCATTTGTTTATAGTTATATTGTTACTTGTGGTTTTTATTTTGTCCATTTGGATACCAAAACACTAATAAAAGATTAAACACTTAAAAGACTTGTGACTTCTAATTTCGGACTAATGGTTACTATCCCTAGCTTTTGGAGAATGGACTTAGACTTTAAGATCTTCCCCCTTGCTCAAGTTGGAATGTATTAGAAACCTCGGCCTCAAGATTATTTCATTAGCCTTTGAAGAGGGAATTCCGAACTTTGAAGAATTGTGCATATTATGGTTTGGTAAACTCTTCTCTTAGCTTTTAATTCATGTATTAGGATTAGTCCCTTCATCTCCTCCCCATTCTTAAATTTCAAAACTTCTCCCTATTTCAAAAATCTTCTTGTTTTCTAAACTTCAAACACTTTCATAAACAAACCTTGACTTTGGTCAAGCGATTTTTAACCTTTTCACTTTGTTTTCTTAAATAAATGTAATTCATGTAAATATATCAAAATCATTTTCTTAAGTACTTTAAAAAATTTCAAAACTCACTCAATTGTTTTTGTGCCTTTGTGCACCTTTTCTTTTCACATGTTTAGATAAGATTCATCTTTTCTAGCGGAATTATTCGCTAAAGGATGACGACTTATCTCTACATTTTAAAATTGATATAACTCATTGTTCTTTTCAAATTTTGTACCACGAACTACGAGGTTTTGATCTCGCATTACACTTTGTGGGTACGTAGGCATGAGGCATTAAAAACCTCTTCAAACACAAATCATTAAAAAAACATTCTTCTCCTCATCCCTTAAATCATTTTCAAGCAAACCAATTTCAGACCAAAAAGCAATAAGTATTTCAAAGGGCTCCCGTGGAGTACCACGGACGAGTCGGGTGCCTAAAACCTTCCCGGTTCGTAACCAATCCCCTTACCCATTCTCTGTTTGTTTCTTTTAGCTTTTGCTTTTAGACTCCTAGGTTTTTATTCGTTCTTTTACCTTTTTCCTTTCAGAAATAAAGAAAAGTGCGGTGGCGACTCTGTGTACATCGAGTTAAGTTAATCAATAGCTTACACTCACGATTTTACCGCTACAAAAAAGTGGCGACTCTGCTGGGGAGTAATATCTAAGCGGATTTTGCCTACTTTGATTTATTTACTATTTTGGTTTGATTTGTTTGTTATTTGGTTGTTCTGTTTCGGTTTTGGTGATCCTCTGTGTGAGATAGATTCTAACCCGGATCTGAGTTGAAACTTATGATAGGACGTCGATATTCGAAGCGATATGCGATGGTGTAGTCCAAAGCAATATCAATTTGATAATCTCCACTCGGTTAGGCTCTCTTGGACTATCAATATCATGACAAGTAATCGTACGTGGCATTATTTTCCGACCTTGAGCTGATCATACTGAGGACCGTAGAACCCTTAACCCATCTAAGCCAATTTAGGAACGTAGTGCGGAAATTGTCTGGGTGTAAACCTAAGGCGGTTGTCACGCGATACTACACTCAGACGAGGTCTATTTTAAGAATGTTATCGGTTGGGGAGTAATCCAACGTACCGGTGATATTCTAAAGATGGTTGTTAACTCCGGGCACCTCTATTAGCACCCTTTTGGTTTTCTGCAGGTACAATGAAGACAAAACCTTAGTACTTACCTGTGTGGGTTGGTGTTCTGTTACCTTGACTTCATGCTCGTGACTCGGAACCTAAGCCCGTGTGCCTTGTGTGATCTTGTTTGTGTTTGTTGCATACATGCCATCATACATTCATGAGCATTGTTCGTAAGATTTCAAAGGACTTATAAGGGACTTTCGCAAAATTTCAGATGTCCATGGCTATGACTTTTGAAAGGAGGAACACAAAGAAGTACACCTTCAAGAATCCTAATGTTGTAGAGTTGAGAAAGCTAGGAGCTTTGGTTGTTGATACCCAAGAGTTCCGAATATGTCATGGGAAGCTTTTGTATATGTTGGATACCGATGTACCTGAGGGGATTCTCCCTACTTTGGCTCAGTTTTATGACCCGTTGCATCATTGTTTCACTTTTCCGGATTATCAGCTTGTGCCGACTTTGGAGGAGTATTCTCATTGGTTAGGTTTTCCTATTCTGGACAAGGAATTTCTTTTCAATGGTTTAGAGAAGGAGCTTACTATCAAGGTTATCGCCAAAGCACTTTTTCTTAAGGAATCCGATATTAATGGGAAGTTTCTTCCAAAGGGGAGTGTTCGTGGTATTAATGCTAAGTTCTTGATGGGAAAGGCTTCTACTTCACTTACTTTGGGTCATAAGGATGCATTTGAGGCTATTCTTGATTTTCTCATTTACGGGATTGTCTTGTTTCCGAACTTGGACGGTATTGTGGATAAGAATGCTATTCAGATCTTCTTGAAGAAGAACCCGGTGCCTACTTTGCTTGGAGATATGTATCATGCTTTTCACTATAGGACCTCCAAAGGTGACGGAGAGATTGTATGTTGTGCGCCTCTTCTTTATAGGTGGTTTATTTCGCACCTACCCAAGTCGGATGTCTTCAAGGACAATAGAGAGAATCGAAGATGGTCTCAAAGGTTGATGTCACTTTCTCATAAGGACATGACATGGTATAGTTCTCATTATGACACTGGAGTTCTTATTGATAGTTGTGGAGAATTTCCTAATGTACCTCTTCTTGGTACACGTGGGGGAATTAGTTACAACCCCATTCTGGCTAGACGACAGTTCGGTTATTGTTTGAAGGATGTTCCAAACAATCTTGCCTTATCCCGTTTCTTCTTTCTTAATGGTGCTGATCATATAGAGATGAAGAAAAGGATTGCTCATTCTTGGCATGCAGTTCACCGGAAAGAGAAGGGTCAGTTGGGAAGACAACACCTTCCTCCTTCCGAATGTTATATTCAGTGGGTTCGATCTAGGGCTTCTAAGCTCAAGATGCCGTATCCACCTGAGGAGCCGATGTTTCCCATATTGCCTTTGTTTGCTTTTCTTCCTCCCGTTGATGAGAAGGCGGCTCTTCAAGAAGAGTTAGAGAAGATGAAGAAAGAGAAAGAAGAATGGCTACTTGAGAGGACTACTATGCAGGAGCAGCTGAAAGAGAAAGATGATCTTATTGAGCTACTTGAGTGGCGTGTCACGAAGAGGCCGAGAGAAGATTTATTTTCCTCTAGTACTCCAGCTACTATTCCTCCTACTTCTGGTGCTTGGAAGGCCATTGTCAACAAGTTGGTGAAGGATAAGGAAGATATGGAAGATCGGTACAAGAATGAGATCAAGAGGATTCGCATGAAGTATCAACCAGGATTCGGAGCTTCTTCGGATATGATTCCCTAGGCCTAGTTTACTTTTCCTCTTATGTATTAGGATTATTGAGGTTTGTACTTCATTTGTAATCCTCACTTTGATATTAATGAGAATGAGTTTTTAAGTATTTCAAAAATGTCTCTTTATAAATATTGCAAGTTATCTTATAATCCTTTGAAATCTTTGCATTTGCATACGCATAGCATGCATCATACTCGCATTTTGTCTTGCTTTTTGAGTGTTCTTCAGGGATCTTATTGTTGTTTCTTGGTCTTCATTCAGTTCTCCTGTCAAGTTGACTCACCGTTTTGATACTCGAGCTAATCGGAGATGAGTGATGGAAACTTTGCAACAAGAAAATCGCGAGCTGCGCGAAGAGGTTACTTATCTGAGGGAAAGCTTGGAAAGAGTGTCTGCTATGATGGAAAGTTTGGTGGCTGCTCAGAATCAGCCACCTCCTTCTCCTATTCAGAATACTGTCATCTCAGAGGTTGTTACCGCATCCATTCCTGTTGAGACTGTTATCTCTCCTCGCTATCGTATGCCTGCTAGCACACCTTGGGGAATGCCCGTTGATTTTATTCCTGCTGGATATCGTCCTCTTCATCATCCGGAGACTGCTGCATTTAATACTCTCCCATCACCAGTGTGGACTACTCTTCCTCCAGTTGTGACTACTGTACCGCATGTTGTGCACACTATTCCGCACCATGATGAAATGATTTACCATGCTGAGCCTAGTGAAGGTGCTGGAGTTGCTGAAAGACTTGATGACTTCCAGGGACGCTTTGTTGAGATCCAGAGGGAGATGAGAGCTTTGAAGCATAAGGATTTGTTCGGAAAAGATGCTTATGACCTTTGTCTGATCCCAAATGTTAAAGTTCCTTACAAATTCAAGCTTCCTGAGTTTGAGATGTACAAAGGCAACACTTGTCCGTTGAGTCATCTGACGATGTATGCAAGGAAGATGTCTGCTCAGACAGATAATGATAAGCTGCTGATTCACTATTTCCAGGACAGTTTGACCGGTGCACCTATGAGGTGGTATATGAGTCTGGATAATAGCCAAATCAAGACCTTCAATGATTTGGGAGAAGCTTTTGTGAGGCAGTACAAGTACAACGTTGATATGGCTCCAGATAGAGATCAACTTCGTGCTATGTCCCAGAAGGACAAAGAGACTTTTAAAGAATATGCGCAGAGATGGCGAGAGCTGGCGGCCCAGATTGTTCCTCCGCTGGAAGAAAAAGAAATGACGAAGATCTTCTTGAAGACGTTGGGTTCTTTTTATTATGAGAGGATGATAGCAAGCGCTCCTTCCGATTTCACCGAAATGGTGAGTATGGGGATGCGTTTAGAAGAAGGTGTCCGTGAGGGACGATTAAGTCAAGAGAATAGTAATGGTTCAAGCTCTAGAAGGTTCAACTTTGGGAAAAATAAGGAAAATGAGACTAATGCAGTATCCCACGAAAGTTATAAAAGACCTCACAGTCGTGGGAATCACCATTCGCAGCATATGGCTTCTGTAACACCGATGATTAACGTGGCTCCAACTGTGCCGGTAGTTCCAAAGTATCAACCCCGTTATCAGCAACCTTCTGTACAACAAGGTGGTAATCAACAGGCTCGGGCTAAGCCGAGTTTTGATCCTATTCCGATGACGTATGCATACCTGCTTCCATCTTTGATCGCAAAGAATCTTGTGCAAACTCGTCCTCCACCTCCAGTTCCAGAGACTATTCCATGGTGGTATAAAAGTCAGAGGCTCGTTGTGCTTTTCATCATGGTGCCCCGGGGCATGATGTTGAGAATTGTTATCCGTTGAAGTTTGAAGTACAGAAATTGATAAGGAACAATGTTCTGTATTTTAATGATGTTAATCCAAATGTGCAGAAGAATCCGTTGCCGAAGCATGGTAATGCGTCTGTGAATATGGTTGATGGTTGTCCTGGGTTGTTCAAGATATATGAGGTCCGTCATATTCGAAGATCTTTGGTTGAGATGCATGCTTTCTTGAGTGAATATCACGATATTGATCACGACTATGCTGGATGTTGTATCTGCTCGGTGAATCCTCGTGGTTGCGTGATTGTTAAAAGAGATATTCAAAAGATGATGGATGATAAATTGATCGAAGTAACAGCAAAAAGAGATGAATATGAGAATGAAGTGAATGTTATCATGCCTCAGTTCAATCTTCCTGAGAGGACTCTTCCTGAGAGGGTGGTTATTTCTTTTGATAGTCGCAAAACTGCTGTTACTCCATTGGTGATTAATGTGCCTGGTCCAATGCCGTATGAGTCTGATAAAGCTGTTCCGTACCGGTATAATGCTACAATGATAGAAAATGGTAGGGAAGTTCCTCTTCCTACTCCAAAGTCTGTAGTTAGCATTGCTGATGTGACGAAGGTCACCCGAAGTGGTAGAGTGTATGCTTCAGATCCTCCGAAGAGAGCTGAAGATACAAGTGCAAGTAAACAGATTATGGATGTTGTTGCCCAATCGAGCCAATCTGGTAATAGTGATGATGAGGTGCTAAAATTGATAAAGAAGAGTGAGTACAACATCACTGAGCAGTTGTTGCAGACTCCATCGAAGATATCAATTTTGTCTCTCTTGATGAGTTCTGAGGCTCATAGGCAATCCTTGCAGAAGATTCTCGATCAAGCTTATGTTGACCATGATGTGACTGTTGATTAATTTGATAGTATTGTGGCTAATATCACGTCATGCAACAATTTGAGCTTCTGTGATGACGATCTGCCTGAAGAAGGAAGAAATCATAACTTGGCGTTGCATATTTCGGTGAATTGTCAGGAAGATGCCATGTCCAAGGTGCTAGTTGATACCAGATCTTCCCTGAATGTTATGCCAAAGTCAACATTGTCAAATCTTGCGTTTCAAGGTGCTCCCATGAGGCACAGTGGGATTATTGTAAAAGTGTTTGATGGGTCGAAGAAGACAGTGATCGGTGAAGTGGATCTTCCTATTCTTATTGGACCGTTTATATTCAAGATTACTTTTCAAGTAATGGATATACGTCCCGCATACAGTTGTCTCCTCGAAAGACCATGGATCCACGAGACAGGAGCTGTAACATCCACTCTTCATCAGAAGTTGAAGTTTGTGAGAGAAGGTAAATTGGTGACCATTGAAGGTGAAAGGGCGATGCTTGTGAGCAATTTGTCTTCTTTCTCTTATATTGATGTTGAGGAAGAGGTTGGAACTTCGTTTCAAGCTCTTTCTGTCGTGGATAATGCTGCTAAGAAGAATGCCATGCCCATGTCTTCTTTCAAGGATGCTTTGCGAGTGCTTGAAGCTGGTCAATCTGATGGTTGGGGGCGAATTATTGATGCCGTCGACAACAAGGAAGGTTTCGGTATCGGCTTTGCGCCAGGTGCAGTTATCAAAGACCCAAAGACTATTCAAGAAGGCTTCAGAAGTGCTGGATTTATCAATGACCATTCCGCTGCTGCCATCATTGACGATGATGAAGACGAAGAAATGCCTGACTTCGTTACGCATGGAAAGATTTGCTAGAACTGGATTGCTGTTGATGTTCCTTCTATCGTTCATTCTTCAAAGTAATTTGTTTTTATTTTCTTTCAAAAATCCTTTCACTCTGCCCAAGGTGAAAGTGATGTTTGTCGGGCTTTGTTTCAAATTTTATCATCATCAATAAAATGTTATTTTGTTATTTCCATATGTGTTTTTCATTTTTGCTTTATTCTGAAAAATGGTAACATAAAAAACCCAAAATATAATAATTGTTTATCTGCATATTGTTTGCAATTTTGTTCATACTCTAAAATAAAAAATAAAATCATTGTGCAGATTGATTGATAAACCCATTGAAAACAATGATCCTATGCCCTCTCCCAACTTTGAATTCCATGTGTTTGAAGCTGAGGAAGAGGATGATGAAGATATTCCTGATGAAATTTCTCGGTTGCTTGAGCACGAGGAGAAGATTATTCAGCCTCATGGAGAGTCTATAGAGATGGTCAACTTGGGTTCTGAAGATGAAAAGAAAGAAGTCAAAGTTGGAGCATTGCTTGGTCCTGATGTTAAGAAGAGGATTGTAGAGCTTCTCAGAGAATATGTTGATGTATTTGCTTGGTCTTATCAAGACATGCCAGGTCTTGATACTGATATTGTGGAGCATAGATTGCCGTTGAAGCCTGAATGTCCACCTGTAAAGCAGAAGCTGAGAAGAACTCATCCAGACATGGCAGTAAAAATCAAAGAGGAGGTTCAAAAGCAGATTGGTGCAGGTTTTCTTGTGACGTCAACTTATCCTGAATGGGTGGCTAATATCGTGCCTGTTCCGAAGAAAGACGGAAAAGTACGAATGTGCGTTGATTACAGAGATTTGAACAAAGTCAGTCCGAAAGATGATTTTCCATTGCCACACATTGATATGTTGGTAGATAATACGGCTAAGTTTGATGTGTTCTCTTTTATGGACGGATTTTCCGGTTATAATCAAATAAAGATGGCACCCGAAGACATGGAAAAGACCACATTTATTACACCATGGGGAACATTCTGCTACATAGTGATGCCCTTTGGATTGAAGAATGCTGGTGCGACGTACCAAAGAGCTATGACTACACTTTTCCATGATATGATGCACAAAGAAATCGAAGTATATGTTGATGATATGATCGCCAAGTCGAGGACTGAAGAGGATCATGTTGAACATTTACTGAAATTGTTTCAGAGATTAAGGAAGTATAAGCTTCGTCTGAATCCGAATAAGTGCACATTTGGTGTATGTTCTGGAAAGTTGCTAGGTTTCATTGTCAGCCAAAGAGGTATTGAAGTTGATCCTGATAAAGTGAAAGCTATTCAGGAAATGCCTGCTCCAAGAACCGAAAAGCAAGTAAGAGGATTCTTGGGCCACTTGAATTATATCTCGAGGTTTATTTCTCACATGACTGCCACATGTGCTCCAATTTTCAAGTTCAAGTTGCTTCGGAAAGATAAAGGTTGTGTCTGGACAGATGATTGCCAAAAGGCGTTTGAAAGTATCAAAGAATATCTGCTTGAACCTCCTATCTTGTCTCCTCTGGTGGAAGGTAGACCGATGATCATGTACTTGACTGTGTTGGAAGATTCCATGGGTTGTGTGCTTGGTCAGCAAGATGAATCTGGAAGAAAAGAACATGCAATTTACTACTTGAGTAAGAAATTCACTAATTGTGAGTCTCGGTATTCCATGCTTGAAAAAACTTGTTGTGCCTTAGCTTGGGCTGCAAAGCGTCTTCGCCAGTATATGCTGAACCATACAACTTGGTTGATCTCTAAAATGGATCCAATCAAGTATATCTTTGAAAAGCCTGCTTTGACTGGGAGGATTGCTCGTTGGCAAATGTTATTATCAAAATATGATATCGAGTACCGAACTCAAAAAGCTATAAAAAGTAGTATCTTGGCTGACTATTTGGCACATCAACCGATTGATGATTACCAACCAATCAAGTTTGACTTTCCAGATGAAGATGTGATGTTTTTGAAAGTGAAAGATTGTGATGAACCTTTGATTGAGGAAGGGTCGGAGCCTGGATCTCGATGGGGTTTAGATTTTGATGGTGTTGTGAATGCACGTGGAATAGGAATTGGGGCAATGATCATTACTCCCCACGGTTCACATATTCCTTTTGCCGCAAGATTGACTTTTCCTTGTACCAACAATGAAGCTGAGTATGAAGCCTGCATTATGGGTCTTGAAGAAGCCATTGATTTGAGGATTAAACATCTTGATGTGTATGGAGATCCTGCCTTGGTAATTAATCAGATCCAGGGTACGTGGGTAACTCATCAACCCCACCTGATCCCTTATAGAGATTATGCCAGGAAGATATCGACTTTCTTCACTAAAGTTGAGTTTCATTATGTTCCTCGTGATGAGAATCAGATGGCAGATGCTTTAGCAACTATAGCTTCTATGATAAAAGTGCACTAGTGGAATGATGTTCCCATGATCAGTGTGATGCGACTTGAAAGACCAGCTCATGTGTTTGCAGTCGAAGAGGTCCATGATGACAAGCCTTGGTATCATGATATTAAATGTTTTCTCCAGAGTCAGGAATACCCGCTTGGGGCATCTGATAAAGATAAGAGAACTTTGAGGAGATTGGCAGGCAATTTCTTCCTGAATGGAAATGTGCTTTATAAGAGAAATTTTGACATGGTCTTGCTCAGATGCCTGGATAGACACGAAGCAGACATGTTAATGAAAGAAATTCATGAAGGATCTTTTGGCACTCATGCTAATGGGCATGCAATGGCTAAAAATATGTTGAGAGCAGGTTACTATTGGCTGACAATGGAATCTGACTATTACAAATATGTGAAAAAATTCCATAAGTGTCAGGTGTATGCTGATAAGATTCACGTGCCACCAGCTTATCTCAATGTGATTTCTTCCCCATGGCCTTTCTCTATGTGGGGAATTGATATGATGGGCATGATTGAACCCAAGGCTTCGAATGGACATCGTTTTATTCTTGTGGCAATTGACTACTTCACCAAATGGGTGGAAGCGGCATCGTATGTTAATGTGACCAAGCAAGTTGTGGTTCGGTTTATCAAGAATAATATTATCTGCAGATATGGTGTTCTGAATAGAATCATTATTGATAATGGTTCAAACTTGAACAATAAGATGATGAAAGAGCTTTGTGAAGATTTCAAGATTCAACACCATAATTCCTCTCCTTATAGACCGAAGATGAATGGGGCTGTTGAAGCTGCGAACAAGAACATTAAGAAGATCATTCAGAAGATGGTTGTGACATACAAGGACTGGCATGAGATGCTCCCTTTTTCTTTGCATGGGTATCGTACATCTGTCCGCACTTCAACAGGGGCAACCCCTTTCTCACGTGTTTATGGTACAGAAGCAGTGCTCCCCGTCGAAGTTGAGATCCCATCAATGAGAGTTCTGATGGAAGCCAAGTTGAATGAGGCTGAATGGTGTCAAAGTAGATTTGATCAGTTGAATTTGAATGAAGAAAAGAGAATAATAGCTTTGTGTCATGGTTAGTTGTACCAACAAAGAATGAAGAAAGCTTTTGATAAGAAGGTCAAACCTCGTGTATTCAGAGAAGGCGACCTCGTGCTCAAAAAGATTCAGTCTTTCCTTAAAGATTCTCGGGGCAAGTGGACTCCGAACTATGATGGCCCATATGTTGTTAAGAAAGCCTTCTCTGGCGGTTCATTAATTCTTGCAACCATGGATGGTGAGGAGATCACTCGCCCTGTGAATGCGGATGCAGTCAAGAAATACTTCGCCTAAAAAATAAAAGAACAACTCGCTAAGTTGAAAACCCGAAAGGGCGGCTTAGGCAAAAATGAGCGTCTCGGTGGATTGAAAACCCGAAAGGGAGGTCCAGGCAAAAATTAGAGACATAAATAGAAATAATTATCCCGGTAGATTGAAAAACCCGAAAGGGCAATCTAGGCAAAAGTTAGGGATCATGGAAAGTAACTGCATCAACAGACTGAATCACTTGTAGTAGCCGAGGATTTCAGATCATATCCCTCAGAAGAATTATTCATCAAAGATTCTTATTCACTCAATCCTTGACTGAAGTTTCGAACACAGTGGAGTTCAAAGTTGATAGGGAGAATAGTGATCATTGTATCTCAATGTAGCCCTTTTCCATGTATTTACCATTTTTCAAACTTGTAATGATCCATGGAGTCATGCCATTTGCTGACTACCATTCTATCAATGAATTTGAGCTTTTATCCAATTCTTTGCAATTCTTTATATTGTTTCTGTTTACAAAATTTCAATTTATTGTTGATGATGATTTTTGAAACAAATTTAATAAATTTAATTTTTTAAGATTTTAAAAACATTTTTCTTTTGATATATGAACAAAGAAAGGATATCAATAGTGATTCCAAGAATGGTAAAGTCTGGATGTGTGTAACTTGTCTCTCCCAAAGCAGGGTTTGATTCGGTTGTGTCCATGCGAAGTTCATGGATAGTCTTGACATATTGATGTTAATGATGTTTTGTTCCCCAACAATAAGCATGAATGGAGATTGTATGTATTCCCCAGAAGAGTTGTTGGAAGGGATGTTTTTAAGTCTCCCTAGCTGAGTTGTGATCTCTCCCTCAACAAGTTATCTTTAAATTAAGAAGTATTGGGAATCCCCAGCTGAACTCTTGTTCCTCAGCTTGATTTATTTGCATCCTTGAATATAGAAGTATTGATATAGCAGTCAGTTTAGAGGTTTTCTTTTACTCGATGGTGGGTATAGATTTAAAATCCCTCGTAACTGTGTTTTGGCTATGATGTTAATTTCTGATATCCTCATATGGATCCCCAGTAGGTCTGCATGTGTTGATTTCCAGCGGATTCCAATGTGATTTTCAATAGGTCTTGCACTCTATCCCCAAGTAGAGCAGGAGTGGTATGATAGTTATTCCTCGTGAAGTTTGATTTTATCAAGAATATTTCCATCCTCAGCAAATTATTACTTTTCCTCAGCAGGATGATATTCCGAGTAGATGCTGTCTTATCATGATTTAAGCCTTGTAGTAGGATTTTATTCCTTTGATAGCTTATGATATTCCCCTGCAGATTTCAAGTGGAATCTCCAGCATGTTTCCCTGCATTGTTGCCTTGGGATTAGCCGAGTATCCGGTTGTTGTGGTGTTTATGTCACCTGTTTCTTATCTTTATGTCTGTTTTGTCAGCATATTCATAAGCATATTCATACGCATAAGCATAACATCGTTTGCTTGCATTATTGCGTTTATCATTGTTATCTGCTCTTTGGTGTGGACTTTCCCCACAGAGTGTGTGTGTCGTATTCCTCTCAAGTTTAGAGTGTCGACCATTAAGTAGAAAGTGTTAATCCTTTCTAATTCCCCACTGAGTTTGTTTCTCGTGGATGATGTTAATTCAGTTTCCTCCCTAGTTTATTATCTGGATGGATTTTCCCCAGTTGAGATATTTCCTCCTCGGGATGAGTCTTGTTTGACCGTTTCTTTCCAATTTGTTCTTGGATTGAACTCTGGTCCCCTGTTGTGGATATTATTGCTTTGGAATTAAGCTATCATTGTTCGATAGTGGGCAACTTTTTCTCCAGCTTGAGTATATTACTTTGGAATTAAGCTATCAGTAATCGATAGTGGGTAATATTACCAAATTGATCAAATTCTTTTGCTTGTACTCCTACCAGTAAATCCGGTAGTCGAGATTTCTTTCCTCTTACCCAGTAAAATGGTAATGGAATTTGTTTTCCTTTGCTTAAGCTCCTACCCAGTAAATCAGGTAGTTGAGAGTTTTCTACCAAGTAAATCCGGTAGTTGAGATTTTTTCCTCTTGCCCAGTAAAAAGGTAATTTTCCTCTTACCCAGTAAAAAGGTAATAGAAGTTGTTTCCATTTGATTGAGTTCCTACCCAGTAAATTAGGTAGTTGATCATACTCCTATCCAGTAAATCGATAGTCGAGTCCTATATTTCTTACCCAGTAAAAAGGTAATTGAGGTTATCCCTCTGTATTTTGCTCCTATCCAGTAAATTGATAGTCGAGTCTGTTATATTTCCTACCCAGTAAACAGGTAGTGTATGATTTTTATCCAACACAGTATTTCTCCATTCTTGGATTCAAATATTTTGTTTGGTTGATATTCCTGGCAAGGTGTTTATTTCCCTGGTTGAAATCTGTTCCTTGATTATATCATATCTTTTCCCAAGTGGAGTCGGCTATCCAGTGATTTATTTTCCTGGATTCTTTGGTTGTCTGTTTGTTTCCCCGGCGGGATTTTCTTCTGTGTCCCCAAGTTTTTGCTGTCCTCTGATGGTCATATTTTCCCCACAAAGATCTTGGGTTTGCATATCATATTCATATCATATCGTGTTTTCTTAGGACAAAAATTGGGTTTTATGTATTTAAGTCTCTCCCATCTTGTAGAGACGAAGATGTCAATCTTCATATCTCTGGATTGAAGAAACTTAAATAGGGGCAGCTGTAACACCCTAATTTTTGCCCTAAGATTTCTTCGTATATCATTTGCATTTTGCATACAAACAAGATCGCACTGGTTTCGAGTTTCTCCTCAGATGTGGGTCTATGCTTCGCAGGGGATCACCATTATTTTTACTTCTTTATCTTTATTTATATTTACTGATCACTAACCAAAATACAAAAAAAATATGTTGCAGTGTTCTTCTTCTTCTTTGTATTGCAGGTTTTCAAAGACAGGGCAATGATTTCAATTCAGATGCGTTTGTTCAGTCACAATTCGATTTCAGATGGATGTTTGACCTAATATTGGTCAAACTATCAAAAGATTTGTTTCAACTGTCAGATGTGTGTGCCAGTGGTTTATTACTCAGGCGATATGTGTTTTCAAAAGTTCAGATTGCGTTGTGTGTGAAAGGCTATCAGACAGTGTTTTGTGTGAAGTTTGGTTTGAATCTTCAGTGTTTATCAGTTCATCGGTTCTTCAGTTCATCAGCGATTCATCTGAGGATTTATTTTCCTCAGTTTGGTTTCGAATCATCAGGGCATAATCATATGATTTTCAGTTGACAGTTGGCTTAGGTTGTGAAATATTCAGTTGGGTCTGTGTTGGCTGTGTTCATTCTTTCATTAGAGGCTTGTGAGAAAAATCGGGAATTGGCCGTGGGCCTTAAAGAGAAATCATCGTCCATTAAACCATTTTTAATCTCCAATAACCAGTTTATAATTCATTTTTCGTTTTTTTCATTTCACAAATATCCATTATCTTTTTTCCGACTAAATCATTCCAAATCACCATTTCCAATTATCAATTTTTTCTATCCTTTTCATTGACCAAATTACCATTTTTTTATTATTCGATTATCCCATTTTTCATTATTTTTTATAATCATCAATTATTCATTACCATACCAAATATTATTTTTTAATCCATTTTTATTCAATTTCATCATCTATGTTCCATTCAACAAAATCCAAATATCAATTTCTCTTTATCTTTTTTTTAACCACATTCAATTTTAATATTCCTTCACATCCATTTTTTTCCATTCTATAAAACTAAAGTCCATTTTTTATTCATAAACATTAATAAGACCATTTGTTTTTTTTAAGCCCATAGGTTTTTTTTTGTTTTAAAATCCAATTAGTAATAAGCATAAAAAATAAATAACCAAAATATTGATTAAGTCATTTGTTTTTTTATATTTTATTATTTGTTTTCTAAAAAGTCCCATGTGCATTCCTAGCCACATCCTCCCACCTCACATCACTCTCAGCTTCCCAAGGCAAAAAGCCAAGACACTTGCCAAACAAAATCCAAGCTAGCAACACAAGCCCATGCATCAAACGCAACATATACCAGCTGCCAAGTCACGCATCTCAAGCCAACACTTTACGCCAGCCTTTGCAAAACAAGCCATCAACAATTGCAGCCGTACAACACGTAAGCCAAAAATCCACATGCTTTCACGCCCAGTCACGGCACAAATGCACTCCCAGCCACACGCCCAAATTTCTTTTCACGCATTCAAGCCCCAGCTGCAAAACCGTACTGCATAAGCCGAAGCCTTCACTCCTCGCGCCGCCTGCAAAACGAAAACCACATGCGTAAACAATTCAGCTTCAACCAGCTGCAAAAACAAACATCAATCCAGCCAAACTTCCCAAGCCACGGCCAACAGTTTTATCACGCGAATACGCCTTACAATTCCACACTTCAATCCAAGCTAAACCTCCTGCACACGCCAAGCCAACAACGAAACAAACCAATACGCACGAGAATTTCGCATCCAAAACGCAAGCAAAACACCTGAATTTCATACAACCAAAACACAAAACATTAAGGGATAAAACGCAAAAAAGCCAGCAAAATTCAAATGAAAAAATCATGAAAATCTCACTTTCAAGAAAACGCCTGCGGCAACCCTCATCACTCCTCACCTCTTCTCCTATTTAAAGAACCGTTTCCCTCTTCCAAAACTAAGCTTCAATAACCCCATAGATTCTGCCGAAATCAAACTTCAAAATCAAGTCTCATCTTCAAATCCCTAATCTCATCTTCATTCCCAAATCACTTTAAAACCTAAATCGAATTGGAGAGAAGAGAGAAATTCGCGAAAGAGAGAGTCCGCAAGAATCCAAATGGAAAGAAAGAAGAGGAAGAGAATTGAAATCGCGTGAGAGAGGAGATTTTGCAGAACTGTTTGATTTGTTGTGTTTCGTGAAGGTGAGGATCAGAGGAGTTCTTTTTCTCATGTTTTGTTTCCGCTGTGCACCAAGGGAGAAGAAGATCTTATGTTGTTTCTATTTGCTTTTTTTCCATTTTTTTATATTTTTTGATTTTTATTTGATTTTAATAAAAGCAAATATATTGGTTTGGGTTTAGATCCAAATGGATCCATTGTTATCCGCAGCCCTGATCCATGCGTGTCCCCCTCCCCTTCTAATTTATATTCTTTTTTTTATTTTCTATTTCTTTAGTTTTTCTTCGTGTTTTTTTATAAATATTATTTGCTATATAGTTTATTTTGATATAAGAAATTTCTTTAGAAAGATTTTAGGAAAATGTTTTAGAAAAGAATTTTAGAATTATATTTTAGAAAGGTATTTTGAAAAAGATGTTTAGAAAAAGAGATTCTTAAAAAGATTTAAAAAAATATTTCAATTCTTTTTATGGATCTACTTTTGGATCCATTTTTCTTCATCTTCTTTTATTTTTGGTCGATGACAATCTCTGATTCGTAGATTGTTGATTTCCGATCGGTTTAATCTTCATTATTTCAAATCTATGGATGAATGATCATTTGGAT
Source organism: Lathyrus aphaca (assembly GCA_963966055.1). Classification (NCBI taxonomy): domain Eukaryota; kingdom Viridiplantae; phylum Streptophyta; class Magnoliopsida; order Fabales; family Fabaceae; genus Lathyrus; species Lathyrus aphaca. Next base: position 285,970,735 of record OZ014519.1, on the reverse strand, counting down.
CATTCTCCATACTTTGAGATCGTGATAGGTTGCCTTTCGATAAATTCAACAAAAATCTCGATTAAGATTAGACCATCTTTTTTCTTTTCGTGTGGCATGTTTTCGGAGAACGATCCATTATATCGTTTCTCTAACATGTATTAACACGAATATTTTCCACTTTAATTTGTGGTGGCCGGCCTCATTTGTAGGGTAATTACTTCGTAAATTACTCGGCGATTGCTTAACATAGACCTAAAGTTGTCCCGATTCGAATTAAGATCCAATTGGATCCGGTTTCCTCGATTTTATTATTCCTTGTTGTGGTTGTGCTTGATTAAGTTCATCATACTACTTATATTGTAAATATTATAATAATGTGAATATAATCCGTTTAAATTTAATCTCTCGCACCTTATCCTTTTATTTTAATTTCTTGCTCCTTTATCTCTTTATTATGCTTTATCATATTATATCATATATCATTTGTTTATAGTTATATTGTTACTTGTGGTTTTTATTTTGTCCATTTGGATACCAAAACACTAATAAAGGATTAAACACTTAAAAGACTTGTGACTTCTAATTTTGGACTAATGGTTACTATCCCTAGCTTTTGGAGAATGGACTTAGACTTTAAGATCTTCCCCCTTGCTCAAGTTGGAATGGATTAGAAACCTCGGCCTCAAGATTATTTCATTAGCCTTTGAAGAGGGAATTCCGAACTTTGAAGAATTGTGCATATTATGGTTTGGTAAACTCTTCTCTTAGCTTTTAATTTATGTATTTGGATTAGTCCCTTCATCTCCTCCCCATTCTTAAATTTTCAAAACTTCTCCCTATTTCAAAAATCTTCTTGTTTTCTAAACTTCAAACACTTTCATAAACAAACCTTGACTTTGGTCAAGCGATTTTTAACCTTTTCACTTTGTTTTCTTAAATAAATGTAATTCATGTAAATATATCAAAATCATTTTCTTAAGTACTTTCAAAAATTTCAAAACTCACTCAATTGTTTTTGTGCCTTTGTGCACCTTTTCTTTTCACATGTTTAGATATGATTCATCTTTTCTAGCATAATTATTCTCTAAAGGATGACGACTTATCTCTACATTTTAAAATTGATATAAATCATTGTTCTTTTCAATTTTTGTACCACGAACTACGAGGTTTTGATCTCGCATTGCACTTTGTGGGTACGTAGGCATGAGGCATTAAAAACCTCTTCAAACACAAAATCATTAAAAAACATTCTTCTCCTCATCCCTTCAATCATTTTCAAGCAAACCAATTTCAGACCAAAAAGCAATAAGTATTTCAAAGGGCTCCCGTGGAGTACCACGGACGAGTCGGGTGCCTAAAACCTTCCCGGTTCGTAACCAATCCCCTTACCCATTCTCTGTTTGTTTCTTTTAGCTTTTGCTTTTAGACTCCTAGGTTTTTATTCGTTCTTTTACCTTTTTCCTTTCAGAAATAAAGAAAAGTGCGGTGGCGACTCTGTGTACATCGAGTTAAGTTAATCAATAGCTTACACTCATGATTTTACCGCTACACCAGGGTATTCATGAAGCAAATAAATCCAGAAGTATTCAAATACTCTCAGTGACGGCATTTATGTGTTTTCCTTTCTTCATTGTTCATTTTCAACCCTATTGAGGGGAACTATGTCGCTCTGATTCTTCATTGGTCATCAGTCAGTGGAGATACGTAGGCAGAAGATCGTCAGGTCTTTTCGAGCAACCTTATGGGGCAACTATACTCCCCAGCTTTACTTTTTCCTTCAGACGTCTCGTGTCAGAATCAGAATAGCTAGAAGAAGAAGTATGACTGCCATGGTTAGGTATACAACTGCGAATTGAAGATTACAAGTCTGTGAAAGAGCTATTGATCGCTGAAAGTATCCAAGACTGACAGGTCCAGACGAAGCCAAGCCTCCTCAACTACGACAGTATTCGGTTTCTTTTATATGCTAAACATTTGTCTACATGTATAAAATTTGTTTGCTTTTGAATGTTAGCAATAATAAAACTCACATGTTTTTCTTGAAGTAAATTCATTTGCATTCCCTTATAATTTTGCATGTGTACATCACAATACCAATTGTCATGCTTAAATTCTATAAAGGAGGATGACGAAACAAAAACGCATAATCTCTAATTGTGTGCTCTCGAGTAAGGCCCTGTTAACGATGTACATGCTTTGTTTCAAATCCCTAAACACTGGAGATATAAGGAAGATAGACCCTCGCTAACCCCTTTGAGCCTTGAAGTAGGAGTTTCTTTTCAAATGAAAAAACCCTCACATGTAACCCAGGGGCAGGGTAGATATCGGCTAGTCGGACCAAGCATTCAGGCTTTCATAAAGGAGTGTATTTTAAGATCCATTGCATTCTACTATGCTAATCTAGAGGTCCAAAGACCCGAAACCACAATGGTTATCCAAGTCAAAAGGTCCAAAGATTGAAAACCACAATGGTTATCCTTTGTCGACCAAAGAATGAGGCATTCACAGCCCTCGCAAAGCAATCAAGACAAACGATGTCACACGACTTGTTCAAAAAGCAAAAAAAAATGAAATGAAAAGCCCGCTAAGTCGAAACTTGAAAACAAGCGACTTAGGCAAAAGTTAGGGCATCCCGCTGGACTTCACAATCAAAGATTCATAAGAATCAGTCCAGGAAAAAGTTAGGGATAAGCAAAATAACGCAAAAGCGAAAGACAGAAAGGATTACACAAGAAAGATCCTCAAATGAGAACAAAGTCACATGGCACAGACACGAAATATAGAGGAGTGACTGACTCTCAACAATAACCTGATTGGTGCTTGAACTGATAGAAGCAATGGTTCCTCAATCAACACGAAACCCTTATGAAAGGTGAATGCTTGTGAAAACTAGCTGAATATAGGAATGGAGAACATCACGAAGAGTGGGTGGGTACAAATAAACTTCGAGCCTATATCCTTTGTTTCTATAACCGTGAACCAGGCCACGATACAACCCTCAAAAGTCCTAACTAAAACAGGGTTAATTTGAGAGCATACTACTACGAGATAACGTTCCTGACTCCTATGAGTTGTGCTAAACGATCCTTGTTGGTATTTCATGTACATACTTTCATTCAAAGAATAATGTCGTATCTTAACCAGTGATTCATTCACAAAGGTTTGTGACACCCTCTTCAATAAAAACTTCAAGCTTAGCATGTGTGTTGCATTAGAATTTTCATTCTAAGTATAAACATTTTTTTGCTTGCATACATTTGTTTGGCATCATAAATGGTTCACATGCAAAAATTCAATCCAGAAGCTCAAGCTTGCCAAGTCGAGAAGTCTAAAACTTCTGAAAGACAGTCATATCGAGGTGCACTTTTCCGAGAAAAGCTCCATTGGGTAAGGACTTTCCCAACTAGTCATGGTAAGAGCTAACCAATCCGGGGCAATTACGTCGAACAATCTCTTCAAAATTCAGCCAAACTGGGGCAATCACTTCGAGATTCAAATCTCTCCAAGAGCAAAGATTAGTCAGTCAAATGCAAAACTATGCAGATACTCGTACTGGGGCAGGCCACCCTAATAGCACGAGAATTCATTCTTTCCCGAAGATAGCCAGTCAGAAGCACCTATCTGAAGTTCAGAGTACCGGTACATTTACACGCTCAAAGAGTTTCTATGGCACCCTCTTGTCATAACTCTTGCTGATTGAGTCCATTACCCATCTATAGGTCGCTCGTCAAGCCATTATCTAATTCAATGTTTCTTACAGCTCCTAGCTCATCTGGATTGGTAATGATTACCTCCTCAACAAGGTTATTACGCCGATTCATGCAGTCGTTACGATACCTAAGAGTTTAAAGACACCAAGTCTTTTGTAAAATCCTCTTGAGGTAAAATCCATACGGAAGCAACTGATCCCCAGCACGAGACAACTTGAGATCTTTCCTCCTCAACAGGACGTGTCTTGGTTTTTAGTCATCCCCAACAGACGAATGAAAGTTATCCCCGGTAAAGTTACCAAGTTTTCCTTCAGCCGGTTTCCTTGATCTCGATTCCTCAACAGATCTAAGGTAATTCCTATTCCCCTAGCAGACTTCAGATAAATCATTCTCTTCCCCAGAAGATCCATAAGAGTGGATAATCCCCAATAGTCGAGGTATCCCCTAGCACGGTCCTCAAAGCTAAAGTCCAATTTATTTTTGACAAAGGTGGTAATTCAGGACAAATGAATTATTCACGCTCTTCTCCAACAAAGATGTTATTCCCACAGGGCTTCTCGGGATCGATTATGTGATCATTGTGTTTCCCCACAGAGTTAGCAGAGACTTATTACTTTCGCGTCAGGAATTTCTTTCACATTCACACCATTGCATTAACAATACTCAAGACATAACATCCCCAGTGTCATGGGGCAACATGCCATGCAATTCAACATATGCAAAGCCCAGCCACAGACTGGCCAAAGTCCATCTTCGGGTGGCAGATTTCAAAGCCCAGCCACAGACTGGCCAAAGTCCATCTTCGGGTGGCAGATTTAAAATTCCAGCCACAGACTGGCCAAAGTCCATCTTCGGGTGGCAAGTTTCATAAGTCCCCCACAATGGGCAAAAGTCTCCCACAGTGAGCAAAAGTCCAGCCACGGACTGGCCAAAGTCCATCTTCGGGTGGCAAGTTTCAAAAGTCCCCCATAGTGGGCAAAAGTCTCCCACAGTGAGCAAAAGTCCAGCCACGGACTGGCCAAAGTCCATCTTCGGGTGGCAAGTTTCAAAAGTCTCCCACAGCGAGCAAAAGTCCCCCACAATGGGAAATAGTCTCCCACAGTGAGCAAACGTCCAGCCACAGACTGGCCAAAGTCCATCTTCGGGTGGCAAGTTTCAAAAGTCTCCCACAGCGAGCAAAAGTCCCCCACAGTGGGCAAAAGTCTCCCACAGTGAGCAAAAGTCCAGCCACAGACTGACCAAAGTCCATCTTCGGGTGGCAAGTTTCAAAATTCTCCCACAGTGAGCAAAAGTCCCCCACAGTGGGCAAAAGTCTCCCACAGTGAGCAAAAGTCCAGCCACAGACTGGCCAAATTCCGTCTTCAGATGGCAAATTTCAAAAGTCTCCCACAGTGAGAAAAAGTCCAGCCACAGACTGGCCAAAGTCCATCTTCGGGTGGCAAGTTTCAAAAGTCTCCCGCAGTGAGCAAAAGTCCACCCGCAGTGTGGAAAATTTCCGAAGTCCACCCACAGTGTGGCAAATCTCTAAAGTCTCCCGCTGTGAGTAGAATTCCACATGCAGTGTGGAAAATTCTCAAAGACCACCCGCAGTGTGGCAAGTTTCTAAAGTACCCCGCAGTGAGCAGAAGTCCACCCGTAGTGTGGCAAATTCGCAAAGACCACCTGCAGTGTGGCAAGTTTCTAAAGTCCCCCGTAGTGGGCAAAAGCCTCCCGCAGTGAGCAGACGTCCACCTGCAGTGTGACAAATTCTTAAATTACACCCGCAGTGTGGCAAATATTCCAGCAATCCACCCGCAGTATGGTAAAGTATCTGAAGCCCAACCGCAGATTGGCAAAAATCCATCCCCAGGGTGGCAAAGTGTCTCAAAATTCGATCGCAAATTATTGAAAAGTCCGCCCGCAGCATGGCAAGTCAGTAGCCGTCTGACATTACCCAAAAGGCATCCCCCGTTTATGATTCTCACCATCATAGTTATCTCCAAGCAGAGTTCGTTCGATTGAGTTTATTTCCCTGTTCTTCTGCCACAAAGTGCAAATTTTCTGGTTGTTTCTGGTATTCAATCCCTGCATACCTCAAATGTCTGAAAGAAACTCCTATCATCCATTCAGGTCTACAGTGATTGAATAGTGTAACACCCCAAATTTGCCCTCTTCTTTTTAAGCATCATATCACATCATATTCATCATAAGCATATCATATTCTTGGCATTTTAGCATGGAAAGATGAGGCATAACATTCTCATGACCTAGCATTAGGCATATGATCATCTGTGGAGGGATTTGAAGCACTTCAAGCTATAACAAGAGGCCCAATGGATTTTTCCAAGTCCTATGGGGAGTCTACATTGCATTCACAAGCTTAAGATCATCCACAAAAGCCCAGAAGGTTTGAGGATCATCAGAGAATTCAGGCTAGGGCAAAGCTCCTACACAATGATCCCAAATTAGGGTTTGAGTTTCAAGCATGAAAACTTTGTGACTTTGGCCATTTCATTTGGGAAAAGTCTCTCATATGTTAAGAGGATCCTAGGGATGAAATTTGGTGAGAAAATTCCTCGTGGAAGTCAGATATTTCTTCAGTTGCTTGTAAAAGAAGAAATTGGTCAACTATGCATTCTAGAAGTCAACTGTGAAATTTCAAAGGGTCCAACCTTGTTTTTCAAGCCAAGTGATGTTCTTATAACCTTAGAAGAGGTTTGGCAAAGTCAAGGATCAAGAATCAAGAGGTTTTGAGGTGTTTTGTATTTTTGGCATAAGATAGGTCATGAAATATGCCATTTTTAGTAACTTTTTGCCCTAATTTTCAATTGTACATAACTTGGGAAAAAAAGCTTCAAATGGATTGCCATCAAACATGAAATTTGAAGATTAAAGTCTCCCAAAATCGTGCATGGGATGCATGATATTACACTTAGTGTATTTTTTGCAAAATCTTGAGGAAACCATGATCCACTTAAATCCAATGGCCAAAAATGACTTAGGGGCAAATAGGGAATGAAAGGAAGTCAGGTCATGCATTTGTAGACAGTTGGCACGAGCAAATCACTTGATCTCATTTCTTTTGCAAAATTTCAATTTGATACCAATTACACTTCCCATGCGTGCATTGGTGCAAAAACACTAGTCAGGTGTGAATGCTAAGGATATATAAAGAATCCATGCACTGAATTTGACCTAGCACTCTCTCATTTCTCAGATTGGAAGTTTCTTGCATAAGAGCATTTCTCTTCGAATCTCATCACACACTCACCCATTGCTAAAACAAATTGCATATTCTGAATCCTTGAACCTTGAGGACCATTAATCCACCACTCATTCAAGCTGAAGCTCAAGATTTCAAGAGGTGCCATTCAAGTGCAGTTGCTATCAAACTTCAAGATCCAGAACGATTCAAGCTCTCTCTTGCATTTATTCTGCAAGGAGAGACTAAAGGAGGTAGATCTGCAGCATTTGGAGGCTTATCTTGACCTAATTTGTGCTCTGCAAGTTCAGGTAACTCACTAAATTCATGGATCTAGAAATGGTTTTAGTTGTATGCATTGTGATCTGTGTGATATGCTGATGATTTTGTGATGATTGGCTTTGAAAATGGATGAATATTGAGTTTGTATTGATGATTTAAAGTTTTATGGTCAGATCTGTTTTCCTTTGATCCAGCTTATTCTTTAATCCATTGTGAATTTGGTTGTTATATTTGGATTCAACATGGTTTATTTAGTTGATATGGAGATTTTGATTCATTTTAGTGGAAGTTTATTCATCAAGTTGAATTTTCCGGTGCCGAAGCTAGGGCTCCGGTCACCGGATTCTGGAACCAGTTGAATGAAGAAGATGAAATCGAAGCCATGCGTTTTTTGATCTGGACGGATATCATGTTGACATCGCATTAAAACCTCACCCTCTCCATCACGTGTTTTCTTTTTCAAATTATAATCTGAATTAATCTTTGTGTTTCTCACCACACCATAACTAATGTACACACCTCACTATGGCCAATCATTGTGCTTACTTGTTTTAATGAGTTGACTGATCCCATGCGTCCATCTGATCCTGTGGTCCATTTATTTTCCTGAATTAATGAATTTCCACCATATTTATTGTGTCCTGCGTTGACCCTGAGTGGGCTTGACCTGTTATTCCCACCCCCCTGCGTATGAGCCGAATTAAAATGAACTGGGATTGTTGCTTTTTGCACCCTTGCCTCATTTATTTTCTTTTTTATTTTTCATTTTATTTTCAGTTTGCTTTTCATTTTTTTAAAAATAGTTTTAGGTCATTAAAAATTACAAAAAAATGCATGAATGTTTCTTTTAGTTTTCTCTAATTTTTGATATTTTTATTTTTCATTTATTTTTATTTGGCACGTGGAAATTAATTGTTCCTTTTAATTAATTGTTTTTGTTTCATTTTGAAGTATGTTGACTTGTCAATTTTCCATATTGATCACTTTTTTGAATTTTTGGATGATTCTTTTTGCTCTGGATTCATGATGAGGTGTAGTTCATTGGTGATTTTTGTTCTGATTTTTAGAATTTTGTTTAATTGATTTTGGTCTCTAACTTGTGAATGAAGCTTTCTAACCCTAATCCATGTTTGTACCCTCATTTGAATGATCAAGCTTCTGAATCTGATCCTCTCCTTTTGGCATGTTGTTATGGTATGATTGAAGATCATTTGTGCAAGATTGTGGAATTTTTGAATGCTTACTTGAATTGATTTGAATTTTGATTATTCACTTGTCCCTTTTTGTTTCTTTTGGATCATTTGATCACTCCTTAGCTTAGAAGGGCACTTGTGCCAACTTCTTCAACTTGTTTAGAGCCTTCTTAGGTTGTTAATGCCTCTCTGATCTTGGGTTATGGTTTGTGCCTTTAGAAGTTTGTGTTTGGTTGCTCTTGAAGTTCTTCCACACTTATGCATGCTCACTTCACTACCTTTGCACCTTTCTCCTCATGATGTGAACACTTGACTTTGTGTGCTTCTTCTCTTCATCTCATAAGCAATTTTCTAACATGTTAGGATTCTGATCTTGAACTTTGAAGTTTTGCTTTGACTATTTTGTGTTGTATCTTCTCATGTTTACTTTGTTTTTCCATAGTGATTCATATTGCTTCATGTTGAGTTGTGTGATTCTTTTATCATCCCTGTGCTTTGAGTTTGCACTTGGCATTTGTGCTTATTACTTCACTTCTGGTTGTGTGACTTTGGTTTGACATTATGTTCATTTTGTATTGCATTTATGCTTGTGTCACTAACCATTTCAGGGGCTTTGGTAAGTGAGAGGCGTGGATGTGATTCCCACATCTCCAAATCTTATCTCTTCTTTTCTCCTTATTATTTTACTAACCTTGTGTTTGTTGGGCTTAGGCCTTACTTCCTCCCTCTTCTCTTCTTCTTTCTTCTTCTTCTTTCTTTCTTCTTTAGGATAGTAAACCTCACTAACTTAGGATTTTCCTTTGCATGATAACTTTAGGATTCATTAGTCCCCCATTAGACTTTTACCTTTGTGATCCTTTTGTTTCTCTTCTCTTATCATCTCAAAACCCTAAAGAAGACACTTAATAAAGATTGAAGTGATATCTTGAGCAATAGCCTTATCCCATGAGACACTTGTAGTCTTCCCATCTTGGGATAGTACAAGCTTGTCTTGTGATGTACAAGTCTGATCAGGATATCATTTTCACTAAGAAAATCATAAAAAACACTTCTTCATTGTAAATACCAAAACACTTAATAAGTTAATGAGTTAGTGAGCTTAAGCCCTAATCTCTGGGTTCATGTTTTGGGGATCTTCTCCTTACTTGAGTGTGCTTGTTCTATTATTCTATCTTGGAATGTAGTGACAAGTGCACATTCCATGGAAAAGAGCTCGAGTTCACTTCCTTGTGACACACTCCTAAAAGCTTCTAAAAAACACAAACGAACGATAAGTGTCTCTCCTTCGGGAATTCTTTTCTCATCTCCTTCGCTCCGTACGCGAACTTGCTCCTACTTGTCACTTTGCAAGACGGTTATGCACTCGTCGTCCGAGCCTGCAACACCTGAGCATTGATATAGGCAGTTCGAGCCTTAATTCACAAGCAATCCTTTCCACCCCTAGTTAGGGGAACTACGGCGACTTTGATCCTCATTGTTCAGATGAGGTACGTAGGCAGCAGGGTAGGGCCCGTTCGAGCATAATCTTTATTTTCCCTACATTTTTTCCTTTTCATTTCTTTTTCAGTTCCCTTTTCTTTTCTTTTATCTTGTTCAGTTTCTTTTCTTTTGCAGCAACTTTCATTTCTTCACCCTTTGAAATAGTTTCTTTGCAAGCGTGGATCCCGTTGGGTACGACGGACGATCTGGGGTGCTAATACCTTCCTAGGTCGTAACCGACTCCCGAACTCAGTCTCTTTGGTTCACATGACCCGTGTCCTTCCTTTTATTTTCTTCTGGTTTGTGCAGCGTTACCATTCCCGTTCCTTCGGGATAAAAATGCCTGGCTGGCGACTCTACCTCTTTCTGCGCCACTTTCACGTTTGTACCAGGATGGAAATCCGGGGAGCGACAGCTGGCGACTCTGCTGGGGACCTAACCCAGAATCTCTGGTTCCCCTGTGAGTCTCTCCCAGCGCTTGTTTGTTTATGTTTCTTTGGGTGTTGATTGATTGCTGTTGTGTGTTGTATTTTACTGTTGTTTATTTACAGTTTCATTTACATCTTTATTTACAGTTTTCAGTATTTATTTTCTGCATCATATTATTACTAGACTGTCTGGACTGGATCTTCTATTTGGTGGGTTTGGGTGATACTATTTCTGAGAGATGAGCTCATTACCACGACTCGAGTGCACCTTAGGACTTAGAGTGGTTCCACTTTGGCCTCATGAGATCTTGTCATGGGGGTAGTAGTGAGTTCCACGCCCAGATTTGCGACCGTCTTGGAAGTGTCTTGATTTGGGGATCTTCCTCTCTCATTTCATAACCTTGACAGTTATGTGCAGCTGGGGACCAATCATTGAGAACCTTGTGGAAACATCCCTCTCTAGTGATGACAATGGCAGACCACATTTTGTGGCAAACCCATTCACATCTGAGGGCCCACCTGGGACTTGCATAGGATGACCTTGTTTTCCCGGACTCAACTGAGGCCTCCCTGCGTAGTATATAATGCCAAACCGATTCCCTGATCTGGTCATGAGCCATTTCTCGAATATGGTGAAAGTATTATCACTATTCGGCTTTGAGAGTCAGTGATGTTTGACCCGGAGCGTACCAGTGAGATTGGGAGGGGTTTACAGGTTTGCAGGAACCCTTGGCCTCTACATACCCTCATTATCAGTGGTCCTTGTTGAGATTTGGTCCTTATGGTTCTGGTTTTCTTGGTCTTATGGTTCTAAGAGTTTCTATCAGAGAGTTGTGACTCAGAGGATCTTGGTTTTCAGCTATTCAAAGGGTCCTTATATTCAGTGTCCAGTATCCAGATGGTCCCAGATTGATCATATTCCTGCATTGCATTTGCATTGCATCATTCTTGCATCAACTGTTTATGTTTCCATTTTTCAGGTTATTGTTCACATTTAACACCCAGTTCTGATAATCTTAAGCTCTCCAGATGGCAGAAGTCAAAAGAATTACAAGGAAAAAGAATGTTCACTATACTTTTCTTCAACCAGAAGTCAGGAGTGTTCAGAAATTAGCGGGTTTGATGAATGACCAAGTCTTGGGGAATTTCAGAAAGTGGTATGGCCAGATATTGAAGTACATGGACAAACCTACTGCAGACCAGAAGGACATCTTGCACACCTTGCTTTAGTTTTATGATCCCTTGCTGCGGTGTTTCGTGTTTCCAGATTACATCTTGGCTCCTACCTTGGAGGAGATTTCCAGCATTTTGGGTGTTCCAGTTAGAGATACCTTGCCTTACTATGGGTCTGAGGTGGTCCTTAAGGAAGAAGACATAGCCAAAGTATGTCGTTTACCAATTGCTACAGTTAAGAAGGCTTTGAAGGACAATGAAGGCAAAGGAATCCCTTGGAATGTGCTTATACCAGAGGCTGAGGAATATGCCAAAGAGGGTAAATGGGGAGATTTTGGTGTTGTAGTGGCTTTGATGGTGTATGGGTCTAGCCTTTTCCCGGGAGAAAAAGAGTTTGTGAGCTTGGAAGTGATCTCCATCTTTGCTAAAGGCAATCCTGTGCCAACTCTGTTGGGAGATTTCTACTACAACGTTCATTATCAGAATGAGAAAGGTAGAGGTGGACCGGTGGGCTGTTGTGCTTCATTATTTGCTGAGTGGTTTGCCAGGCAATTGCCAAAATCAGGTGCTTTCAAGGAGATGAGAGATGAGTGGAGATGGTCTAGGAGGCTGATGGGGCTAACTTCTGAGGATATAGCTTGGGGATATGACAGAGATCTGCTGGGAAAGGAGTTGCTGGTCAGTTGTGGAAGATTTGCTGGAGTGCCTTTGCTAGGAAGGAAGGGTGTGATCGGTTATCATCCAACACTAGCCAGGAAGAAATTTGGCTATCCTCTGAGAAATCCACCATAGATGGAAGATTTTGCTGAATCTTTGTATTTTCCTGTGGAGGGAAACAAAGAGTTAGTTATACAAGCATCTCAGGTTTGGGCTCACAGGGTGAGGAAAGGTAAGAAAGACTTTGGCAGAGTAGATCCCAAGACATATCCTCCTTTTGCTACATGGTTGCACAAACGTGTAGAAGAAGTTCTCATGCCATTCTCAATAGAAGCTCCATTATATCCTAAGGAAGTGTCATGTCAGAGTACTGTCTCCCTTGAAGAGTATAAGAAACTGGAAGCTCAGCTGCACGAAGTCCGAGTGGAGAATGCTAAAATGGTCAACTTATACCATCTTGCCAACCGGGCCAAAAATGAAGCAGAGGGAAAGCTACAGAAGATGCAAGCCTCCTTGGAAGCTAAAGAGAAAGAGTTTGCTGGAAGGGAAGCTCACTTTCAGAGATTGGGTCTGATGGAGGCAAAAAGAGAAGCGGAGCGCAAAAAGACTTTGAAGACTCTCAAAAAAGCTCGCCAGTCCATTGTTTGGTTGCAAGGCCAAAGGGAACAGGAGCAGCAGAAGTATAAAGAAAAAGAAGAGTTTTTCGAGGTACAAATGGCCTTCAAGAAAGAAGACGTGGAACAAGTCCACAACATACGAAGGGAAAAGACTCAACAGTTGGCACAGAGCCAGATGGCCTTAGAGGAGGCACTGAAGGAGATTGAAGAGCTCAAGCTGAGAGCAGGTGTGAAGAAGAACAGAGCAGAGGTGGCTGCAGAAGAACCTGGGTCTTTAGTTTAGTTTTTATTTATTATTGTTCAGACTACCTACAGGCTTGTTGTAGGAGTCTTGCTTTATCTTTTGTCTTTTGTTCATGTATTAACTTGTAACCCTTCGGGGAATTTTTGTTTGTGCTCAAACTTTTGGCCGGCAGTGGGTTATCCATGTTATGCGGTGTTAATATGCAAATTACCATTTCTGAATATGCAAAGCTTGTTTGTCTGATACTGCTAAGATCTGAACACTCTTCAAAGGAGAAAGTTTGAAAATTAATACTCAAAGTGGCTATCTGGAAGCAAATACCAGAACTGGGGCATACAAATGCCTAAAACCTGGAAACATGAGCAGTTACATTACATGCATATAACGTGTTTGATTTTTTTGCAGGTAGTTCTTCAGTTTCTAACGTTTATGTCGTTTCAGGCACTATAGCTCCCAGGAAGGTTCGAGAACAGCCGATCGTACACATATATCCCACGATAGTCAACAGAGAAAGAGTCATGGATCAAATGCAGGCTGATTTAGCTGACTTGAGATTGAGGATGGACAATTTTATGACCCTTATGGAAGGAATGGGTCAGAATCAAGAACATTTACGTGAGTTGGTTGAAAATAACCAAGCCAGGAACAACGGGACTGCTAATGGAGGTAATTGTAACGGTGTGGGCGCCCGTCAGGTTGAAATCCCTGTAGTACAGCCAGGGGTCACCATTATCAATGATGGACTAAACAATGTACAGCTGGACGGTCAAGATGAATAGTTTACTCTGCTGGACGAAACTGAAGGCCAATGGGCTGAAATGAACAGGAAATTTGAAGAGATGGTTGAACAGATCAGGGCCATTCAATCTCAGAGCTCTCTGGGGTTCGACATTACAGACTTAGGCTTGGTTCCAAGGGTTAGAATCCCTTACAAGTTCAAGGTCCCGACTTTCGAGAAGTAAAACGACACAGCGTGTCCAAAGACTCGCCTCCAGTCCTTTGTAGGGAGGATTGCTGCCCATACTGAAGATGAGAAGCTATGGATGTATTATTTCCAGGACAGCCTGGTTGGGGCCTCCTTGGAGTGGTATATGAAGCTAAGTAGGGTCAACATTAAGAGCTGGAAGGACTTGGCATAGGCGTTCGTGAAGCAATACCAGTACAATTTGGACATGGCTCCAAATCGCACTCAATTGCAGAACATGTCTCAAAATGCTAAGGAGGGATTTAAAGAGTATGCTCAAAGGTGGCGTCAGTTGGCTGCCAGGGTACAACCACCATTGCTGGAGAATGAGATGGCTGATATGTTCATGGGAACATTGCAAGGGGTGTTTATCGAAAGGTTGGCGTCCTGTTCGGCTACCAAGTTCAATGATATAGTAATAGCAGGCGAGAGGCTCGAGACTCTGTTGAAAATGGGGAAGATTCAGGATACCAATGCAAGCAGCTCGAGTGGCGTAAGAAAAGCTTTCAACGGACCTCCGAGAAGAAGGGAAGGTGAAACCAATGCTGTGTATGGCCGAGGACGGGGCCGAGAATATAGAAGATCATATGAGCAAGTGGCAGCTGTCACTATCCCTTCCAGTCCTGTGCGGCAGGTATAGCCTCAACAACGACAGCCACAATGAAACAATTATCAACAAAGACCTTATAAGCCGAGACAAGCTCGTCCGGATAATAGGGTGCTTGAAGCGATTCCCATGACATACACTGCATTGCTGCAGAGCTTGCTAGATCTGAACTTGATACAACTGAGGACATTAGCACCACCACCACCTGGAGAGCTTCCAGTGGGGTACGATGCCAATGCTAGATGAAATTCTGGGATCAGGTACGTGATGTCGAATGAGATGTTTAAACACTTGAAGACTTAAACAAAACTTAAAGTGCAGGTAAATTAAATAACACAGGAAATTGTTAACCCAGTTCAGTGTATCTCCACACTTACATCTGGGGGCTACCAAGCCAGGAAGGAAATCCAATATAAGTAATATTAATTCTGGACTTAAACCACTCAGTTTAATCCTTCACTTAATATCTACCCAAGGCAATTTCTACCTAAGACACAACTTAGATATGAGTACCAACTCACTCCCCCTCAATCACACAGTGATATGTTACAAGTTTAATAAAATTGAAGTCACACTTCAAACACAACAGCTTGATTTTACTTCACAGTTTCAATCAAGACACAATTACACTTTTTGCTTAAAAGCTCATAAAGTGATATACAACTAAAACCTGCTATTAAACACAAACACTCTATTTAGTCTTCTTAATTTCATACTCTATTCTGAGAGTTTCTGATCCTTAAATAGATGCTTGGTTTTTGGGATTTCTGTAGATTATCCAGTCCTGATAAGTCATGCTGTCATCACCTTGAATTAGGGTTTGTTACTTCCTTGATTCTAGGTGAGGTAGTTCTTCTGTTATACTGAAATCAGATAACTAAGCTCCCTATAGATGCGCCTTGTATTGTTTATCCATTCACAATTAATTCCAGATAAATTCCCTGAATTTACTCAGTTCTGTTATGCATCATTTAAGTCTGGTAGCAGGTTTGAGATGTCACAACATCTGGTGTGACATCCTGATGTCTGAACTTAATTCATTAACTTATACAATGTCACAACATCTGGTGTGACATCCTGAACTAAGTTCATTAACTTATACTCTGTTTGATAATGTCACAACATCTGGTGTGACATCCTGAACTAAGTTCAACACTTCTTGTTTGTCAAAAATTCTACCAATTCTAAACATCTACAAACTCCCCCTTTGGCTAATTTTTGGCTAACACAATCTTCTGGTTTTATCAGAGTGCAACAGAGTTTTATTTATCAGAGTGCAGCAGTTCTTTTCTGTTGAATCATGTGAGAGTTTATAATAATTTGCTCCCCCTCAAACCTGTATGTATTCTGACTTGTTCAACAGAATTTTCTAAAAAAAACTTAGTTCAGAAGCAGACATTAAACAGACAAACAACATTGTTCATTAATCAGGCAAACTGCAGCAGACATTGTTGTTGTTCAGTACACTTCTCTTCTCCCCCTTGTTAGACAGAAATTGGGGCCAAATTTTACATAAGCAGAGATAAAAACAAAATTACAAAACCAAAACTACAATGCTGAAACAGACAGTACACTTTCCACACACATTTCACTCAGATTCATCATATTCAGTATCCTCTTCTTCTTCAGACTCATCATCAGACTAATCAACATTCTGAGCACCCTCTTCCATCTCCAGCCTTTGAATAATTTCCTCAAGCTTTTGATTCCTGGCATCCAGCTCTTTGCAAGTGTTCTTGAGTTCTGCAATCAAGGCAACTTTGGATATTGGAGTCTTTGCTTTTGAAGGTCCAACAGATGTGCCACTGGGAGCTTCAACATCAGCAGCATGATGGCTCAAGAAAAGTTTGTTGTGGAAGGCCAGTGGACTTTCTCTCTTGCAGACTGAATCCTTCTCAGTGAGGATGCCTGGATACTGGTTGAGGATGATTCCACATAGCAGAGATGGAAAAGCAATGGGAAGCTTTGTTGCTGATGTTCCTGCATGCTTTAGGGTTTGATCAAATATGTAAGCCCCAAAGTCCAACTTTGTTTGGGTGCCCACAGCATAGATGAATCTTCCCAATCCAGTAGCTATTGAAGAATTATGGTTGGTAGGGACCCAGTTGACAATACCAATTCTATGCAGCATAGCATACTTCCTTGTAAGCAAGCTAACAGAAAGTTTTCCCTTGACTGGCCAAGTTTTGACCTGGTTGGTAGTGATGACCTTGCAGACTTGGTTATCAGTTTTCCCTAGCTCATTAGGCCCATCATATTCTCTCCCTAGGTAATGATTTATAACCCTAGGAGAGAAATCAACACATCTCCCTCTTACATAGACCTTTCTGAATTCTTCTGACTCTCCATCAGCACAGTCTTCTTGCAGGTTGACAATGAACTCCTTGACCAGCAGCTCATAGCAAGGTGAAAAGTTTGAAACTGTCTTGAATAAACCAGCAGAGGATATTAAGTCTATTACCTCAGTGCACTCCAATGCATTGCTGCCCAGCTCTCTTTCTAGTGCCACCCTTCTTTGGTAGACGTATTTCCATCTGCTCACACTTGACACATGATGGAATGACACATTGTCCAGAGGAGCTTCTGGAACAGCAGAGGTAGACCTGGGAGGTGCTGGCTTCTTCCTTGGTTGGGATGTTGGGACATCCTCTTCAACATCTTAATCAGGTGGAGTAACAGCTTTCCTCTTTTGGGTACTCACCTTGCTCCATTGCTTAGTAGGTCCAAATGAAACTTTGACCTTGTCTTTCTTTGGAGTAGGATGTTTCTTTTCAGGAGTTGCATGTCCAGCAGTCTTCTTCTCCTTCCTAGCCCTAAGCCTTTTGTCTATGCTAGGGTCAACGGATGCAATGATCTATGTGTCAGAGTCATCATCTATGGTTTTAGCAGGAGGAGGTTGGGAAGCCTCCTTTTCAGTAGGTGGATCAACAGAAGCTTGGTCATCAGTGGCTTCATCATCATCAGTTGAGGCCTTGTTCTGGTCCTCAGATGTTTCAACATTTATCGGGACATCCTGTTGAGCATGAGTGTCCTCTTCAGCCTGATTGCTCTGTTCTTCTTGTGGAGCAGGCATGGTGTTCAGGGGAACAGATACCCCACGCACTACTCTTTGTTCAGATAAAATCCTGTTCACAAGATGCTTGATGGATGCATCCACATAGTCAGAAGCTTTGGGGGTGGTGTTTGAAGCTGAAGGAGTCCCTTTGCTTTTGCTGAACACATGTTCCTTTGCTCTTCTCACATTTGGAGTTCTAGGGTTTTGAGCAAGAGGGACACTTCCTCTGATTTCGTCTATGGGAGTAGTATCCATTGGTACCATAGAGATTGGGGTTGCATGCACTACATCTTCTTGGTTGAGATTTTCATCAGTGAGGTTAGGGTTTTGATGTTGAGACATTTTGAGAATGTAGTGAAAGAAGAGTTTAGGTTTGATTGATTTTGATGAGCTAAGAAAATCAGCTATAGCATGCAAATGGTTTTGAGGAGATAGTGAGGAGATGAAGAGCTACGAGCAAGGTTGAGCTTTTATAAATTCCGTTACTGGTGGAATTCTAAAAAGTGGAATACACAGAGTTATTGACCAGACTGGTGCTGCCATCTGGTGATCATGCCACACGATGTAATAGGACATGTTGTCACTTCTCCATAACTGTTATCTTTCACATAAGCAGATTCCCAATTTTCCCCTTAGGTTTTCAAATTGGGTAGCATCCAAAGCTTTAGTAAATATATCAGCCAATTGCAGATCTGTGGCTACATGTTCTAATGAGATCACCTTCTCTTCCACAAGATCTCTGATGAAATGATGCCTGATATCAATGTGCTTGGTCCTGCTGTGTTGGATAGGATTCTTTGATATGTTAATAGCACTTAAATTGTCACAGTACAATGTCATGACATCTTGTGGGACATTGTATTCTGTGAGCATTTGCTTCATCCATACCAACTGTGAACAACTGCTACCAGCTGCAATATATTCAGCTTCAGCAGTGGATAAGGATACACAACTTTGTTTCTTACTGAACCAAGAAATCAAATTGTTTCCTAAAAAGAAGCATCCTCCTGATGTGCTCTTTCTATCATCAGCACTTCCAGCCCAGTCAGCATCACAAAAGCCAGTGAGAATTGGTTCACATCCATGAGAGTACATTATGCCATAGTCACAAGTACCATTGACATATTTCAAAATCCTCTTAACCTGGTTTAGATGACTTACTTTTGGCTCAGCTTGATATCTTGCACATACACCTACTGCAAAAGCTATATCTGGTCTGCTAGCAGTCAGATATAATAGGCTTCCAATCATGCTTCTGTATAAGCTTTGGTCCACATTCTCACCCTTGTCATCCTTTGTCAGCTTTAAATGAGTGGGGGCAGGTGTTCTTTTATGACTTGCATTGTCCATCCTAAACTTCTTGACAGTGTTCTTTGCATACTTGCTTTGGGATATGAACATGGAGTCCTCCATCTGCTTGATTTGCAGTCCAAGAAAGTAGGTTAGTTCACCTACTAGGCTCATCTCAAACTCAGATTCCATTTGAGTAACAAAATGTTTAACCATCTTGTCTGACATCCCACCAAAGACTATGTCATCTACATATATTTGAGCAATCATGACATTTCCTTCTTCATCCTTCACAAACAAGGTTTTGTCTATTCCACCTTTCCCGTACCCTTGTTTTATGAGAAAAATGGTCAATCCTTCATACCATGCTCTTGGGGCTTGCTTCAGACCATAAAGAGCCTTCCTTAGTTTGTATACATGATCTGGACAGCTTGGATCAACAAATCCCTTAGGCTGCTCCACATATACCTCCTTATTAAGATATCCATTTAGAAAGACACTTTTCACATCCATTTGAAATAGCTTGAACTTCAGGATACAAGCAATTCCTAAAAGTAGTCTGATTGATTCAAGCCTTGCTACTGGTGCAAAGGTTTCATCAAAGTCTACTCCTTCAATTTGTGTGAATCCTTGAGCTACAAGTCTAGCCTTGTTCTTTGTAACAACTCCCTGCTCATTTGACTTGTTCTTGTACACCCACTTAGTGCCAATCACATTTATGTCATCAGGCCTAGGAACAAGATCCCACACTTCATTCCTTGTAAACTGGCCTAATTCTTCTTGCATAGCAGAAATTCAGTACTCATCATTCAGAGCTTCCTTGATGTTTTTAGGTTCTATATTTGAAACAAAACAAGAACCTGGAATCATCTCTCTTGATCTAGTGATTACACCACTATTGGGATCATCAATTATCAGATCTTTAGGATGATCCTTCTGGATTCTGATGGAGGGAGGTTTGTTGGATTGTTCTGTCCTTGCCTCAGTTAGATTGAAGTCAGGATTATCACTCTTTATTTTAACTTCAGTCTGATTGTCAACAGATGTTCCAACATCATCTGCAACATCTGCAGGGGCATCATCAATAATCACATTTATTGACTCCATTATCACCTTGGCTCTGGAGTTAAATACTCTATAGGCTCTGCTATTTATGGAGTATCCAAGGAAAATCCCTTCATCACTTTTAGGATCCATCTTCCTTCTTTGATCCCTATCAGCCAGAATGTAACAATTACTTCCAAACACATGAAAGTACTTGACTGTAGGTTTTCTGCCCTTCCAGACTTCATAGATGGTGGACAAGATTCCCTTCTTTAGAGTGACTCTATTGTGAATGTAACAAGCTGTGTTCATAGCTTCATCCCAGAAGTACAGTGGTAACCTTTTAGCATGAATCATAGCTCTTGCAGATTCTTGGATAGTTCTGTTCTTCCTCTCAACAATCCCATTCTGTTGAGGGGTGATAGGAGAAGAATAATCATGATTGATTCCTTCTGAAGAGCAGAAATATGAGAATTTTTTATTCTCAAACTCCTTTCCATGGTCACTTCTTATTCTGACCACACATCTTGCTTTTTCTCTTTGTATTCTTTGGCATAGATCTTTGAATACCTCAAACACATCAGACTTTTCTTTGATGAAATTTATCCATGTATATCTTGAAAAGTCATCAACAACCACATAAGCATTTTCCACCAAGACTCTCAACCTGCATTGATCCCATAAGATCCATATGCAATAATTCCAAAACTTTGGAAGTTGTCAGATGTTGGAGCTTTGGATGTGACATCTTGGTTTGCTTGCCTATTTGACATTCACCACATAATTTTCCTTCATCAATCTTCAGTCTTGGAATACCTCTTACAGCCTCCATAGATATGATCTTCTTTATTCCTCTGAGATGAAGATGACCCAGTCTTTGGTGCCACAGCTTCACTTCTTCTTCTTTGGCTAAGGAGCAAGTTGAAGTGAGACTGAAATCTTGAGGTTCCCACATATAACAATTGTCTTTAGATCTGGCTCCTCTCATGACAACCTTTTGTTCTTTATCAGACACTATGCATTCAGTTTTGGTAAAGTTTACACTGTAACCTTGATCACATAATTGACTTATGCTGATCAAGTTAGCAGTCAATCCTTTTACCAGCATCACATCATCTAGTCTTGGTACATCTGGGCAGTCCAAAGTCCCAACTCCCTTGATTTCTCCTTTTGCTCCATCTCCAAAGGTTACATATCTGGATGAGTGTGACTTTAAGTCTACCAACAGATTCTTCAATCCAGTCATGTGCCTTGAGCATCCACTGTCAAAGTACCAGTCTTCCTTAGCTGATACTCTGAGAGATGTATGAGCTATATAGGCAACAACCTTCTTTGACCATTTTTTCCTGTTGTGAGGTTTCCTTTGATGCCTCTGCCTTGTGTAGTGTTCATCTTTAGAGCTCCAAGGTTGTTTGTTGAACTTGTTCTTGGGCATGTATTTGTAGCTTTGATCAGCATGAAGACTAGCTTTAGGTACCCATACTTTCTTGATGACCTCTGTCTTCTGCTTAGGGGGTTGCTGATATCTTTAATTTTGATGTCCATGCAGCACTTTCTTGGTGACCTCTGTCTTCTGCTTAGGGGGTTGCTGATACCTCTGATTTGGATGTCCATGCAGCTTGTAGCAAAAAGGTTTGATGTGACCAAACCTTCCACAATGATGGCATCTCCATCTTTGATACTTCTTTTTCATCATGTTCTTTTCATGATGTTGGGACATCTGTTGGGACATCTTGTTTGACTTTATGGTATTTGAAGTTGTTTTGCTGGTGCTAGCCTCAAACTTTTGAGCTTTATTAAATCCCAGCCCAGTCCTATCCCCTGAGTGCTTGTTGTTGTTGAGAATAACATCCAGTGTGTTTGAGCTACTGTTCAGCATTCTGACAGATTTGGACATATGCTCCAATTTGGAGTTGAGTAGGCTTACTTCACTTTTCAAAGTGTCAATGATCTCTAGATTACTTGTCTTTTCAGCCTTCAATCCCTCAATCTGCTTCTTCTGCTTTATATTCTCCATGCATACTTCAGTGCTCCTTTTACACAACATCTTGTATGATTCTTCAATCTCTTCAAATGTCAGCTCCTCATCACTGGATCCCCCTTCAGATTCACATACTCTAGCTAGAGCAGTGATGTGCTTTGCAGATTCTTCTTCTGACTCACATCTTGAGTCTTCATCTGACCAGGTCACAGAGAGACCTTTCTTCTGCTTCTTTAGATAGGTTGGGCATTCATTTCTGATGTGTCCATATCCTTTACATCCATGACATTGAATCCCTTTTCCTTGGTTGGTCTTCTCATCATAATTTGACCTTCTATCATAAGGTCTTTTATTCTCAGAAGAGTTTGAGTTTCTTCCACTTGGTCTGGACCTGCTATCCATTCTTTTGAGAATTTTGTTGAATTGTCTTCCAAGCATAGCAATTGTTTCTGATAAATTTTCTTCAGGGCCTGCTTCATGATTTTCTTCTTCTTTATCAGTATTTGAAACCAAGGCTATGCTTTTGTTTTTCTTCACAATTGTATCATTCATTCCCATCTCAAATGTTTGAAGGGAACCAATGAGCTCTTCAACCTTCATTGTGCATATGTTATGAGCTTCTTCTATTGCAGTAACCTTCATGTCAAATCTTTTTGGTAAAGATCTGAGAATCTTTCTTACCAACTTTTGATCACTCATCTTCTCTCCCAAAGCACCAGAAGTATTAGCTATTTCCAAGATGTTCATGTAAAACTCATGAATTGTCTCATCTTCCTTCATTCTCAAGTTTTCAAACTTGGTGGTGAGAAGTTGAAGTCTTGACATCTTCACCTTTGATGTTCCTTCATGAGTGGTTTTGAGAGTGTCCCAAACATCTTTGGCCAGCTCACAGTGATGCACAAGTCTGAATATGTTCCTATCAATGCCATTGAATAAGGCATTTAAGGCTTTGGAATTTCCAAGTGCTGAATCTTCTTCCTCCTTGCTCCACTCTTCTTCAGGCTTCAACACTTTTGCCCCATCCTTATTGTCTTGGACAGGGTGCTCCCATCCTTTGTTGACTGCTTTTCAAGCCCTACTATCAAGTGATTTTAAGAATGCTACCATTCTTGGCTTCCAGTAGTCATAGTTGGATCCATCTAATATAGGTGGTCTATTCACAGATCCTACATCTCTGTCCATGTTCCCAAAATTTGCAGTCCCTAGATCTCACCCAGTTAAATAGGCAGGGTGCCTGCTCTGATACCAATTGAAATTCTGGGATCAGGTATGTAACGCCCGTTTAATTAATTAATTAATTAAATTAAATATAAGTGAATTACGTTGTGTTGATTTGTGATGTTTTGTGTATTCGAAGTTGATTTAAGTTGGTTTCCAAAATATCGGAATAATTTGTGGATGTTTATAAGTTGATTCAAGTTGAATTTATTAAATAAGTTGATTTAAGTTGTAGATAATAATATTGAATATTTTGCGTTTATAGTTGACTATGTTGATTTAGTAGTTTGGGCGATTTATTTGATAGTCGGTGATTAGTCGGTTTAGTCGGGAGAAATGATATTCGAATTAATATTATGGAATTATGAGAATATTGATTTAAGTGGGTCTAGTTGTGGCGTGGATGGTAGAAGTCGTGGGGGTGCGAATTAGAAAGCCCAATTGAGATTGATTTATAATAATAATATTATAATAAAAAGAAAAATAAAGAGGAGAATTAGTCAAGAGGAGAAGTTGGAATCAATAGAAGTTGAGAAAAGGGAATCGTGAAAATTAGGGAAAACAAGGAAAAATTATTAGAGAAAAATAAGGGTTTTAGAGGAGAGAAGACAACTTGGGAGAAAACAAGGAGAAAGAAGGATTCATGTTCATATCTTAATTTTCGCACAATCGGTACAGCTTCCATTAAACAGGTGATAACTTTTTACTCGTAATTCTGATTAAAGCGATTCTTGAATTTCTGGAAAGCTTACGAAATTCCCTTCAATTTGATATATAATTTCGTGTCAATAAATTCTATATTGAAGGAGAAAAACGCATTTGAAGTTTGGAAGTTCATGCTGGAAATTGGTCAAATAGTAGTTACGGGATTGATGGTGATGAAGGCTTAATTTTGGTCAATATAGGAACTCAATGGCAGCGTGTTCGTATTTCTAATCTCCATGGATGAAAGAGGAGAGGAAAAGGGTCACATATGCAAAGGGGTTGGAAATTCGATCGGAGATTCGAAGCGGTCATCGATTAAGGTAAGGGTGGGGTTCGAATTATATAACCGGGATTATGATTATTAATATGTGGGATTGGGGTTATATGATTTTCGTATTCTCTGTCGTTGAATTTGTGTTAATTGATGTTGCTCCGATTTATAGTGACAAACAAATGTTTTCGTGGTATAATAGTATAATTGATTTATGAATTTCATTACGGATTAATCAGTTGCTGGAAACAAAAATTAAATTGGGGGTGATCGATTGTTCAGGAGGTGGTGGCGCAGGTCACACCCATGTGTGAGGGGGAGCATGGTGCAGGCCATGCTGTGTTAAGGGAGGCATGGCGCAGGCCATGCTATGTCCCACCATGAGTGGCGCAGGCCACCATAGGGATGGCGCAAGCCATGAGTTTTGTAGGGAGGGGTGGCGCCAGCCACACCTTTTTGGTGTGGGAGCCACCTATTTTATTGTTTAAGTAGTTAATTTAATTAAATTGGTTAAGTAAATTATTTAGTTAACACATTAAGTAGTTAATTAAAATAATTAAATTAGTTTAATGGAATTATTAATGGATTAAGTAACATTTTCATGACATGTTGTCTATAATTAGTTGAATAGACTGGTAGTGTAATATAGACATTGTATCATCACTGTTATTAGTTTATGAGATTAGTAGGATTTTAGCCGAAACAAAATGAATTTTGACAGGAAGAAAAACTGGACTGAGTAAATTCATGACAGTAGGTGATGTTAGCAGTGGATGTGTAGCCGAAAATTGTAACAGAGTATGAATTTAACAAGCAGAGGTGGTTTTTGTAGCAAGGTTTAATTTAAAGACAGTATAAATGAATAGCAGGAAAAGGTGAATAGTAGTAAGTTAGATGTAACAAATGCAGTGAGAATGAACAGTAGAAGTTGTAAGGTGCAGAATAGTAATAATTCAGTCGACCGGCTGATATTACGCGAGAAAAATTAGTTGTCAGGAATTTAACACAAAATTGACGAGTTAGTTCGAAATAATAAATAAGTAGTTTTAGTCGGTGTACTTTGTTAATTAGTGTTGAATGTTTGTATTTTCTAGTATAGTTGCGTATGTTATTTTGTCCCGGTTTAGGAGCATTTTTAAGTTGAAGGTCGAAGGACCAACGTTGAAATTAAAGTTGTAGGTCATAAGACCAATGTTGATGTTCAAGTTGTAGGTCGTATGACCAATGTTGAAAGTTGTGGGCCTATGGCCAAGGTTGAATCAGTGTTGAATTAAAGTTGCGATGTTGTTTGTTGTATGTTGTTGGAGTTGATTGTTGTGATGTGTTGAGTCGTTGTATCATGGCATACTTTGCATTTCTAAGTTGGAGCGGATGCTCACCACGTTGGCCTGGATTGGCAAAATTATCAAGTTGAAGGCTTATGCCTTGCAGATACCTCGATAACCTGGTATATTTTAAGTTGGGAGTTTTACTCCAATGGTATCACATGCATATGCACAGTCGAGTCACATTACGTGTCGCATTAATTATGTTGTTTGTGTTGTTTATGTTGCTTACGTTGATAAAGTTGTTCTTGTTGCTTACGTTGATAAAGTTGTGTATGTTGCTCAAGTTGAATAAGTTGGTTATGTATATTCAAGTTGATTATGTTACTAAGTTGATTATATTATTATGTTGGACAAGTTGATTATGTTACTAAGTTGATTATATTATTATGTTGGATAAATTGATTATGTTGCTAAGTTGATTATATTATTATGTTGGATAAATTGATTATGTTGCAAAGTTGATTATATTATTATGTTAGACAAGTTGATTATGTTACTAAGTTGATTATATTACTATGTTGGATAAATTGATTATGTTGCTATGTTGATTATATTATTATGATGGATGAGTTGATTATATAATATGTTGCCTGAGTTGCTTATATATTTATGTTTGTTAAGTAGATTATGCTGATATTGAAGAAGTTGAGTATGTTGTATATGTTCGTCGCAGTTGAGGAAGGTGTCTATGCTAAGTTTATAGTTGGAATTGATTATGTTGATGTGTGAATTAAGATGATAAATATGTTGGTTGTTTGGGGTGTTTAGTAAGACATTGTTGTGGATAGTGTGAAAATTGTATGATTCTATCTAGTGTATTAATTATCATACTCTTGTTTATATGGTTCTATATCTCACCCCTTTCTGTTGTTGAATGTTACCTTGATTGGTAACGTGCAGGTATTCCAGATTAGCGTTGCTTACTTTCTTAGTAAAGTCGGTGTTGTCGCTCTGATAAGTTGTTAGGTTGAAAAAGTTGTTAACTGATGCACAGTTGAATATTTTGTGGATCCGCTGCCTATTTGTAAAAGTTGTATTGTTTCAAGGAATTAAATAAGAGTTGACATTATAGTTTCATCCTATTTGAAGTGTTATGTGTCGATGTTCATGAAATTAAATGAACTTGTAAAAGTTGAAAAAAATGTAGCATCCTGTTTTATTGTTGAATTTTGAAACTCTGATTTATGATTTTCTGTCGGGTAGATTTGGGGTGTTACAAGGTACGTGATGTCAAATGAGATGTTTAAACACTTGAAGACTTAAACAAAACTTAAAGTGCAAGTAAATTAAATAACACATGAAATTGTTAACCCAGTTCAGTGTATCTCCACACTTACATCTGGGGGCTACCAAGCCAGGAAGGAAATCCAATATAAGTAATATTAATTCTGGACTTAAACCACTCAGTTTAATCCTTCACTTAATATCTACCCAAGGCAATTTCTACCTAAGACACAACTTAGATATGAGTACCAACTCACTCCCCCTCAATCACACAGTGATATGTTACAAGTTTAATAAAATTGAAGTCACACTTCAAACACAACAGCTTGATTTTACTTCACAGTTTCAATCAAGACACAATTACACTTTTTGCTTAAAAGCTCATAAAGTGATATACAACTAAAACCTGCTATTAAACACAAACACTCTATTTAGTCTTCTTAATTTCGTACTTTATTCTGAGAATTTCTGATCCTTAAATAGATGCTTGGTTTTTGGGCTTTCTGTAGATTATCTAGTCCTGATAAGTCATGTTGTCATCACCCTGAATTAGGGTTTGTTACTTCCTTGATTCTAGGTGAGGTAGTTTTTCTGTTATACTGAAATCAGATAACTAAGCTCCCTACAGATACGCCTTGTATTGTTTATCCATTCACAATTAATTCCAGATTAATTCCCTGAATTTACTCAGTTCTGTTATGCATCATTTAAGTCTGGTAGCAGGTTTGAGATGTCACAACATCTGGTGTGACATCCTGATGTCTGAACTTAATTCATTAACTTATACAATGTCACAACATCTGGTGTGACATCCTGAACTAAGTTCATTAACTTATACTCTGTTTGATAATGTCACAACATCTTGTTTGACATCCTGAACTAAGTTCAACACTTCTTGTTTGTCAAAAATTCTGCCAATTCTAAACATCTACACTAGATGCGCTTTCCATTCAGGGGCACCCGGGCACTCAACTGAGAAGTGCAGGGCGTTGCAACATAAAGTTCAGGATTTGATCGACTCCAAGGCGATTAACTTCGCACCACCACCTAATTTTACTTCAAACCCTATTCCAAATCATGGAGGGGCTAGAATAAATGTTGTTGATGGTGGTGAGAAATTAAGTTTGATTCTGAACGTAAAAGAGGTGAAGACTCCGCTGTTGGTAGTGAAAGAGAGGCTGCTAAAAGGACAAGTGTTTCCGGGATGCAATTCTGATTGTGAAAAGTGCTTGAATTCAGTGAACGGTTGTGAAGACCTGAAGATGGGGTTGCAGAATCTGATTAATGAAGGGTCATTGCAGTTTGATAAAGTTGATAATGAAGGTGATTGTTTGTCCACTATAACCATCTATTATGATCCAGCTGAGGTACCTGCTAGAAGAGAACCTGTGACTATTTATGCTCCTGAAGTCAGTCCTGTTACTATTACTGTTCCTGGGCCTGTTCCTTATACTGATGATAAATCCATCCCATGGCATTACGGCTCAGATGTGTACGTGGAAGGACAAAAGGTCGAGAGTAAGTCAGTAGCCATTGACCCGACTGTTGTGAACGTCAGAGGAGTTGGAGGTTTTACGAGAAGTGGTCGTCTTTTTGCTCCCTCAGTTCTGAGAGGAGATCCTGAGGCTGAGGCTGTGGCAAAAGCTAAAGGAAAGCAAACAACGACCGAAGAAATGACAACTCCTGCTGCTGGACAGGGAACCTTTGAAAAAGAAGTGGAGGAATTTATGCGAATAATTAAGAAGAGTGATTATAAGGTGGTTGAACAGTTGAACCAGACGCCATCCAAGATATCAATTATGTCTTTGCTGATGTGTTCTCCAGCACATAGAGAAGCCTTGCTGATAGTGTTGCAGATGGCATACGTTCCTCAAGAGATAACCGTTAATCAACTGGAAGTTGTAGTGGGAAGTGTGAATGCAAGCCATGGGCTGGGCTTCACAGATAGAGACCTTACTTCAGAGGGCCGTAACCATAAAAAAGCACTGCATATTACTATGGAGTGTAAGGGTGTTCTTTTGTCGCATGTCCTGGTTGACACATGCTCTTCTCTTAATGTACTCCCGAAGAAAGCCTTAATGAAGTTGAATGTTGATGGTATCGTCTTACGACCCAGTGATTTGATAGTGAAAGCTTTTGATGGGTCCAGAAGGTCTGTGTTCGGAGAAGTTGAGTTACCTGTGAAAATAGGGTCTCAATTATTCAAGAGCACATTTTACGTCATGGATATTTAACCCGCATACAGTTGCTTGTTGGGACGTCCTTGGATTCACGCTGCCGGAGCAGTAACTTCCACTTTGCATCAAAAGCTAAAGTACGTGGTGGATGGCCAAGTAATCACTGTGTGCAGAGAGGAAGACATCTTTGTGAGCCACTTATCAACTTTCAAATATGTGGAGATGGACGGAGAGATCCATGAAACGCTGTGTCAGGCCTTCGAAGCGGTTGATGTCAGTATTTTGACTCCGGTGGAGAGGAACAATGAGAAAGAAGGTACCTCCATTCACTCCTACAAGCAGGCTAAGGAAGTGGTTCAGTCGGGAAGCGCCCAAGGCTGGGGAAAATTACTGGAATTAGAGAAGAAAGATGACAAGTTCGGGCTTGGTTATCAGCCTGGTGGGTCTAACTGGTCTCAGAGTGGTAAAGTTATTACTTTCACAAGCGCTGGGATGCTAGATCGCAACCACATCTATGCAACAAGCAAAGAAGAAGACAATGACTGCAACTGGGACAACTGGATTCATCCGTGTGCACCAGGAGAGGAGCTCAAGAACTGGTCTGCTGAAGACATTGTCCAAGTTACCTGGCAACCAAAGTAATTTACTTGTTTCCTTTTTATCATGCTGCATTGTCAATCCTGCACTCTGCCCAAGGTGCAAGGATCCATTTGTAGGGCCACCATGCTTTGAATGCATTTATTTTACCATGAAATAAAGGACATTTTTCAAGCAAATTGTGTTCTCTTTCTTTCGTTTTAAATTTTTCACAAAAAAATAAAAATGGCAATGTGTCTTTCTTTTTTATTGTGTGTTTGCGTCTCTTTTGAAAATAAACAGATTCTGAAATAAGCACATCATCTGTGTAGTGTTGATCATCCGGATTCTAGTGATAATGTTCCTACTATGACCACGCATGACTTTGACAATCCTATCTACCAAGCTAATGAAGGGGTTGAGGAAGACTGTGAACTCCCTGAAGAATTGGTCAGGTTGTCGAAACAAGAGGAAAGGGTTATTTAGCCTCATCAGGAAGAAATAGAGATCATCAACATCGGAACTGAAGATGTGAAGAAATAGATCAAGATTGGGGCCAGTCTGCAGGCCGAGGTAAAGAAAGAGTTGATTGGTATGCTGCGTGAATATGTGGATATCTTCGCCTGGTCGTATCAAGATATGCCAGGGATGGATACTGACATTGTTGTGCATAGGCTACCATTGAGAGAAGACTGTCCTCCTGTGAAACAAAAGTTGAGAAGAACTCGTCCTGACATGGTGATGAAGATCAAGGAGGAGGTTCAGAAACAGTGGGATGCCGGATTCGTTGCCGTAACTAGTTACCCACCTTGGGTAGCTAAAATTGTGCCTGTACCAAAGAAGGACGGCAAAGTCCAGATGTGCGTTGATTACCGGGATCTAAACAGAGCAAGCCCAAAAGATGACTTTCCGTTACCTCACATTGATGTGA
Organism: Lathyrus aphaca; assembly: GCA_963966055.1. Taxonomy (NCBI): domain Eukaryota; kingdom Viridiplantae; phylum Streptophyta; class Magnoliopsida; order Fabales; family Fabaceae; genus Lathyrus; species Lathyrus aphaca. The sequence continues at coordinate 285,940,418 of OZ014519.1, read as the reverse complement.
TGGTAGATAAAACTGCTCAATTCTCGGTATTTTCCTTCATGGATGGCTTCTCTGGATATAATCAGATTAAGATGGCACTGGAAGACATGGAGAAAACAACGTTCATTACCCCGTGGGGTACATTCTTCTACAAGGTGATGCCCTTTGGTTTGAAGAACACCGGGGCAACATATCAGCGGGCTATGGTTACATTGTTCCATGACATGATACACCAGGAGATAGAGTGCTATGTGGACGACATGATTGCCAAGTCCAGAGACGAAGAAGAGCATCTGGTCAATCTCAAGAAGTTGTTTGATAGACTGATAAAGTATAAGCTGAGGTTGAATCCAAACAAGTGCACTTTCGGACTGCGTTCCGGAAAACTGCTGGGTTTCATTGTTAGCCAGAAAGGAATCGAGGTGGATCCTGCAAAAGTAAAAGCAATACAAGATATGCCTGCACCGAAAACAGAAAAAGAAGTGCGCGGGTTTTTAGGGAGGTTGAACTACATTTCATGGTTCATATCTCATATAACTGCCACGTGCGAACCAATATTCAAATTGCTGAGAAAAGAGCAAACGGTCAGGTGGAATGAGGACTGTCAAAGATTCTTTGAAAAGATAAAAGAATATGTGCAGACACCTCCGATTCTAATGCCTCCAGTTCCAGGACGGCCGCTTATCTTGTACTTGATTGTGCTAGAAGGGTCAATAGGGTGTGTTCTAGGCCAACATGACGAGTCTGGTCGAAAAGAGTACGCTATTTATTACCTTAGCAAAAATTTTACCGACTGTGAATCCCGTTACTCACTGCTCGAGAAAACTTGCTGCGCTTTGGTATGGGTTGCTCGCCGATTGAGACAATACATGTTGACCCATACCACACTGCTAATCTCAAAAATGGATCCTGTCAAGTATATCTTTGAGAAACCAGCGTTAACCGGAAGGGTTGCTAGGTGGCAAATGAACTTAATAGAGTACGACATACAATATACTTCCCAGAAAGCCATCAAAGGAAGTGTATTGTCGGATTACCTTGCACATCAACCTCTTGAAGATGACTATCAACCAATGAAGTTTGATTTCCCTGATGAGGACATCATGTACCTCAAAGCAAAGGATTGCGAGGAACCACTTCCGGAGGAGGGGCCAGACCCTGAATCCAAATGGAAGTTGATGTTTGATGGGGCAGTCAATATCAACGGACGTGGAGTTGGTGTTGTTCTTGTCACTCCCGAAGGTGTTCACTTTCCCTTCGCTGCCAGAATTACTTTTGGCTGCACCAACAATGAAGCGGAATACGAGGCGTGCATAATGGGAATAGAGGAGGCTATTAATCTTTGAATTAAGACCCTCGATATATTCGGAGATTCAGCCCTCGTTATCAACCAGGTTACCGGCAAGTGGTATACACATCAAGAGCACTTAATTCCTTACAGGGATTATGCCAGAAAACTATTGACGTTCTTCACGACAGTTAAGCTGCAGTACATACCACGTGATGAGAATCAATTTGTCGATGCATTGGCTACTCTTTCTTCGTCCATCAAAGTCTTGTGTTGGAATTATGTGCCCAGGATTGACATTTCCAGGCTTGACGCTCCAGCTCATGCTTTCTCTGTAGACGCAGTGTCTGATGAGAAACCTTGGTACTTTGATATCAAGCTCTTCCTGGAAAAGCAAGAATACCCAGCTGGGGCATCATCCAATGACAAGAAGACCTTAAGGCGACTCGCTGCTAGTTTCTTCTTGAATACAAATAGGGTTTTGTATAAGAGGAACTTTGACATGGTCTTACTCAGATGCGTGGATAGACACGAAGCAAGCCTGTTAATGCAAGAAGTCCACGAGGGATCCTTCGGTACTCATGCAGGAGGACATGCTATGGCTAAGAAATTGTTGAGATCGGGGTATTATTGGATGACAATGGATGCAGATTGTTGTTCATACGCCCGTAAGTGCCACAAATGCCAGATTTATGCAGAAAAGGTGCATGTTCCTCCAAGCCCTCTCAACGTCATGTCATCTCCTTGGCCCTTTTCTATGTGGGGCATTGACATGATCGGGAAAATAGAGCCTACTGCTTCAAATGGTCATCGCTTCATCTTGGTCGCGATCGATTACTTCACTAAGTGGGTTGAGGCAGCATCTTATGCCAATGTCACTCGTCAAGTGGTAGCCCGATTTTTGAAAAGAGACATCATTTGCAGATACGGAGTGCCCGAAAGAATCATTACTGACAATAGTTCTAATTTGAACAACAAGATGATGGCAGAGTTGTACCGGTACTTCCAGATTCAGCATCACAACTCTTCTCCTTACCGGCCAAAGATGAATGGTGCGGTAGAGGCGGAAAATAAGAACATTAAGAAGATTGTGCAAATGATGGTTGTCACCTACAAAGATTGGCATGAGATGTTACCATTCGCGTTGCATGGATACCGAACATCAGTCAGGACGTCAACTGGGGCAACTCCCTTCTCATTGGTATATGGTATGGAGGCAGTCTTGCCTGTTGAAGTAGAGATTCCTTCATTGCGTGTGATGATGGATGTGAAGCTAGATGAGGCTGAGTGGGTGCGTGCTCGATACAATCAGCTATGCTTAATTGAGGAAATGAGATTAGCGGCTATTTGTCATGGTCAGCTTTATCAGAGGAGAATGAAGCGAGCATTCGACCAACGAGTACGTACTCGGGAGTATCAAGTAGGAGAGCTTGTGCTCAAGAGGATTGTTCCTCCAGGTTCAGATCATAGGGGCAAGTGGACCCCAAATTACGAAGGACCATTCATAGTGAAGAAAGTTTTCTCAGGCGGAGCATTGATGCTCACCACTATGGATGGAGAAGATTTCCAATCCCCTGTTAACTCGAACGCAGTTAAAAAATGTTTCGCATAAAAAGACCCACTGGACACAAAAACAAAATTAAAGTCCAGGCAAGAAAAGGGCATCCCGACGAGCTAAAAACAGAATAAAAAGCTCGGGCAAAAGTTAGGGAAAAAAAATGTACACCCGCTGAGTTGAAAATCCACATCGGACAGCTCAGGCAAAAAAGGGTATCCCAGTGGATTGAAAACCCGAAAGGGCGATCCACGCAAAACAAGGGAATAAGCGAACAACTACGATCCGAGTAAACTGAACCAAATCACCGTTTCGTATAGCCTGACAATATCAAAAGGATAGGAATCAGTCCCCTCATCTTCTCAGAAAGCAAAGGCAAGAATGGAGAGTTTTGAAGACATGCTGGTCATAGCAAGAAGGAAACTCATTGGGATGCCGTGTCCATTGCCATTAGGATAGTTTATTTTCTCAATTTTATGGTAGCCACCTCTTTCTAGGTGGTTGCTTCCTGATGTAAAAACTTTGCCTATTCATAGGCCTTTTAATAAAAAGAATATTCAGTCAAAAGGCTGTGTTGTGTTTACTTTTGCTTGCAAAAATGTCCTGAATTTTTGGCAAAAATAGCATTGCATTTAAAACATGGTGATAATTTAAAAGAAAATGAAATTGCAGGGAAACATTTGAAATCCTCTTTGAGTGTCGGGTGACGATGGATGAACAGATCATACCACGCAAGTCCCCGGGGCACATATGTGTTTTCTGTTGTTGCAGGTTTTGCAGGATGGCGTCACATTCTCCCAAGCAGAGCTTTCCCCAACTAAGTCATGGCAGGTGGAATCCCCAAGCAGTCTATTTTTCACCAGTGGAGTATGCCCAGCAAACAGTGGGAGGCCCATTCCCCACAGAGTTTAACTGTCAAAACTCTTTTCACCAACAAAGGATATTTGAGGAAGCATCTCCCCGACCGTGCTGAAAGATCATCATTTCCCCGCAGAGTTCCAGGATTGAGATACAACCATCATGGAAATATTCTCCAACACTCGTCTGTGTTCATACTTTATTGCCGCTCGTCTGCATTTCTCAACACTCGTCTGTTTTATCACTTTGTTACTGCTCGTTTGCCTTCCCCAGCAGTTACCCATGGTTGTAATTGTTGTTGCTCGTCTGCAATTCCCAATACTCGTATGTGTTTGATATTTGCTTGTTGCTCTTTTGCACTTCCCAACACCCGTCTGTGTTCGTTATCTGTTTGAAGCTCGTCTGCATTGTTTGGATACTCGTCTGTGTCATTCCTCACACTCGTCTGTGTTAGCTTATATCCATATGTATTGATTGGATAATCACCATAGTACTCGTTTGTGTTGCTACTCCAAATGCTCGTCTGTGTTTGAATTTCTGGTATTCACTATACCAGTGGCTGATATTCGTATGTATCATCGCCTGAAGCGCTCGTCTGTGTTTTCTTTGATTATCATCTGATATTCGTTTGTATCATTGACTTATGGCACTCATCTGTGTTCTCTTGATGATTATCCAATACTCGTCTGTATTGAAGAGGTTTGAATTCCTGACTGTGGGGGTAAACGTCAAAATGGTTACCGGTCCTAGCGTAACAGTGTTGCACCCCAAAATTTGCCCTCACAATACAAGACTTTGTGTGCTAAGAAGGTTCACAAGGTTCACAAGATTCACAATACTTACAAGACCTTTCATGAGGTTCATGAAGTCTACAAGTCACTTTATGAGGTTCACAAGGTTCACAAGGTTCACAAGACCTCCCATGAAGTTCACAAGACATCTTATGATGGTTCACAAGGTTCACAAAGTTCACAATTGGTCAGAAGAGTTGACAAATCCCTCAGACAATGCACCTCCTAAGCAGTGCATCCAAAACTAGGGTTTTGACTTTAATCAGGCTAAATGGACTTCCAAGACTTCAAGTGAGCTTCATAACATCTTAAATGTGTGTAAGAACCCCCATGACATCTTAAATGTGTGTAAGAACCCCCATGACTTTAATCAGGCTAAATGGACTTTCAAAAATTAGGGATATATATAAAAAGATGTACACCCGGCAAGTCGAAAACCTGAAAAGGCGGCTTGGGCAAAAAAGGGTATCCCGGTGGATTGAAAACCTGAAAGGGCAATCCAGGCAAAAGTTAGGGATTAAAGCGTATGACTATGTCTCGTTTGGATCACTCATGAAACTGCAACCAGTTGTGTTACTTACTCAAGCTCGAACAGATAAAGCTCAATCCAATCGTTTCCGTCTCAACAGCAGAAGATGAGATACTTGAAAATAATGGCAATAGTAGAATTGAAACTCAATAGGATTATTTCTCACATAGCTGATTTTCTTTGTTTTGTAAAATTTTATGACAAAATCCTCTTACTAGGGTTTATATCTCCTTGTATAAACTTACCTATGTACAGTCACTTCTTGATATAAATAAAATTCCATCTTTGAATCCAGATTTACTTTTACCCTATTTACATAAGCGAAACGTCCATTGGTTGTGTTTGAATGCATGTATGCTTTTGAATATGATTGATGTTTACCAGAAATGCATATGATTGATGTTTACCAGAAATGCATGAAAATGCAGTAATAGTATTTACTAAGGACGAACGAGGGAAGGATTCCAACAAAGCTTTGCCGGTTCATCTCTAACAAAACAACTACAAAACCCTCAGTAGGGCAAGTTCATCTTCATAAAGTCACATCTCCCCTGGAATTTATATCCATCTCTTTTATCCTCATACGGATATTCGGGAATTTACTTTCCAATAAGAGTACGACGAACGAAGACGAAGGTTATATCTACCCTACTATCAAACGAAGACGAAGGTTATGTATACCTTACTATCCCCAGCAGACGGGAGGTTATATATACCTTGCTATCCCCAGTAGACGGGAGGTTATATATACCTTGCTATCCCCAGCAGACGGAAGGTTATGTATAATATATTATCAAACAAGACGGGAATGAGTTCCTCATATTCTTCAGCAACAAACTGGGATTTATTTTCCCTGGCCAGCAGTTGTCATACGAAGATATCCGGACGCTTCAGGCAGTATCATATCATACATACATCATTTACATCATACCATAACATACATATCCATAGATACATAATACATTACTTAAGTGCATCATATCATACATGCATACATAATGCATAAACTAATATTGTTATATAGAATGCTACCTTGTTTTCAGGATAAGTCTCCAGGAAACAGATTTGTGATTATCAGGACTGCTTTATCCTCCTGAAAGTTATCAATCCCTCAGGACTGCTTTATCCTCCTGAAAGCTTCTTATACCTCAGGACGTTGTTATCCTCCTGAAAGCATATTATCTCCTCAGGACTGCTTTATCCTCCTGAAAGCATATTATCTCCTCAGGACTGCTTTATCCTCCTGAAAGCATATCATTACCTCAGGATTGCTTTATCCTCCTGAAAGCTTATTCCCTCAGGACTGCTTTATCCTCCTGAAAGCTCCTTATACCTCAGGATTGTTTTATCCTCCTGAAAGCATACTATTACCTCAGGATTGCTTTATCCTCCTGATAGCTCATCACCACCTCAGGACTGCTTTATCCTCCTGACAGCTTCTTGTACCTCAGGATTGCTTTATCCTCCTGAAATCATATTATTACCTCAGGATTGTTTTATCCTCCTGAAAGCATATCATTACCTCAGGATTGCTTTATCCTCCTGAAATCATATTATTACCTCAGGACTGCTTCATCCTCCTGATAGCTATCATCATTACCTCAGGATTGCTTCATCCTCCTGAAAGCATATTATCAATATCTCAGGACTGCTTTATCCTCCTGAAAGTTTATTATTACCTCAGGACTGCTTTATCCTCTTGAAAGCATATTATTACTTCAGGACTGCTTTATCCTCCTAAAAGATATCATTATATCTTCATATTTTGGACTGCTTTATCCTCCAAGAAATGTATCTGAAGAACTTTTCTCCAAGTGGCATCTTTAAGCCCACTCAAGCATATACAACCAACCATCAATATCAGTTTACGCACCGGTGAGTGCAAATTTTTGGGCTTTTGTGTTCAATCCCCTTCAACCTTCCAGGTCACGACTGGCAAATATACCAATCTAACCCCTCAGGTTTCAGAAAATTGAACAGGGGCAGCTGTTGCACCCCAAAATTTGCCCTCACAATACAAGACTTTGTGTGCTAAGAAGGTTCACAAGGTTCACAAGATTCACAATACTTACAAGACCTTTCATGAGGTTCATGAAGTCTACAAGTCACTTTATGAGGTTCACAAGGTTCACAAGACCTCCCATGAAGTTCACAAGACATCTTATGATGGTTCACAAGGTTCACAAAGTTCACAATTGGTCAGAAGAGTTGACAAATCCCTCAGACAATGCACCTCCTAAGCAGTGCATCCAAAACTAGGGTTTTGACTTTAATCAGGCTAAATGGACTTCCAAGACTTCAAGTGAGCTTCATAACATCTTAAATGTGTGTAAGAACCCCCATGACAAGTTTCAAGACTTTTCTCAAAAGTTTGCTCAGTCAAATGATCAGATAAGTCAAAATCAGTCAAAGCAGTTAAAAAGTCAAACTGAGGTCAACTGTGGTCATACCAAAGTCAAACTTCATGATTTTTTTCCAACATCAAGTATATGAAGTAAAATTCATCATTTGATCAAGGGTTGATCATGATTCATCAAGGAGATTTCAGATCATCAAGAATCAGGAGTTTCTAAATTAGGGTTTCCTCAGTAAAAGTCAACTGAACTTTGACCAGCCATAACTCTCACATGCTTCATCACCAAGTCTCCATCCAAAGCTTATTTTGAAGGAAATTGAATTCTCTACAACTTTGTGTCTCACAAGCCAAGCCCAAAAATTCTTCATTTGGAAGGTATGAGCTAAGACATTATAGGTCCTTTTGAAAGTCAACAAAAAGTCAACAACTTCAAAAGAGCATAACTTGAGAATGGTAAATGATATGGACATTAAACCAGTGGGGTTGGTTAGAGGACTCTTCAAGCTTTCCAAAATGTCCAAGAACACCCTCATAGCATTAAAATTGAAGGATGTGTGCCCTTGCAAAGTTGGAAAATTTTTGGTTGGTTTATGAAGAAAATGGAGGTCTAAAACCAATTTCTTCCAAATGGGCTTGCCAAATAATGACCCAATCCATATCAAAACATCATGCACGAAATTAAATTGATTTATTCATGATTTTATTCATTTTGTTTTTATTTATTATGATTTTTATATTAAAAAATCATTTTAAATTCAAATAAAATATAAAATAATGAAAATTTAATTTGATTTGGTTTCTAGAAGGTCTTAAATTATATTTAGACTTGATTGATACAAGAGTAATGAGAATCATACCAAAATAGCAAGGCTAGATCAAGGATATTCAAGTTTTAAGATCAAATATTTTTCAATCTAAAAAGGTCCAAAAATCCAAAGTTTTGATGAATCTCTTGACCTAATTTCATTGTGTCATATATATACAACATATAACAAGCATCAAGCCACAGATTCCCAGCCTCTTGCACATTGTTCAACTTCACAAAAAATCATACAAATTCAAATTTCGGATTTCTAATTGCAGGAGGTTATAAGGTATTTTAAAGACACCAAGAGGTTCCCTGGACATCATAGAGTCGAAGCCAATCTTCCATTGCATCAAAACCATGCCATATCATGCTAACCGAATCAATTTTGTTCTTCAATATTGTGTTTTTCGATTTCACATATCTAACCAATATTAACTGATTTTGTTGTGTGATTCGTGTTAGTTATGATCTAGAGATGCTTTCTGGACCAATTAATTGAAGTTTCACTGCCTAGAATGGATTCGGCCATAACTAGGGTTTACTAACCTCAATTAGGGTTCTGTGATTTGTCACATATAAATAAATTTGAGGAACGTGGTGGTGTTGTATGGACCTCCAGGAACTCATTACTCTCATCAATTTAAAGAAATTTTGCTGTTTGCTTGGTGTTTGTGAATACGCAGGTTTATGCACGCAGGAAAAGTTGAAGGAAATCTCCCAGGAAATTTCGCAGGAAAACCTGCGAAATCTCAAGGAAGAAGAAGACTCAGCGCGCGCGTTTTTTTGAATTTAAAATTTGTTTTAATATTATAATGAATTTGTGTCCATTCTGTATCACCAATGTGTGGTTGGCCTGATGGTAAGACGCGCGCGTATGTTGCTTGTGAACTTGGGTTCGAGTCCTGGTTCCCCAAACTTTTGCTTGTTTTTCAGTTTAATTACTAAGTATTATATATTATATATTATGGTCAATACTTTAACAGATCCGCTCATCCAGCAGGAATGGTAAGGTGTTTGTGTGACATTGAGAAGGTCCTGGGTTCGAATCCCCCAGGCCTTTTGCTTTTCTTTCTTTTTTCCTGATTTTTAGGTTTAAGGAACAAAAACAATTTGATTCATTCTTCTTACACCAACGCATGCGTGTCCCAGTGGTTGTGGTTGCTGGCATAGGTTCATGAGGGCAGGAGGTACTGGGTTCAATACCTAGCCAGGTAAGTTTTTTCTTTTATTTTTTTTTTGCTACTTATTTTGATTGTTAATAATATTAATTTAATAAAAATAATAATTTCAAAATCCTAATATAAATCTTAATATATTTTCTAAAACAAATTGTTTTTATTATTAATATGTATATATTATAATTTGATTAATTAGATTAATACTTAACATTTAATTTTTGTACATAAAACCTAAGTTATTTTACAAACCCTAATTAATCATATTAAATTTCTAAACCCTAATTTCTTTCTCTTTTATTTTTGTTTAATATTATTATTTATATTCAATCTAATTTTTATTAAATTGTTTATAATTTAAAATTTTGTACATAAACATGTTTAAAAATTAAAATGCTTAATTTATTTTTTATAATATGTAAATATTCTACAATTGTTTATACTTTAATTTTACATGAAAATAATTTCTATTAGATGTTTAAAATTGCTAATTTAATTATGTTCATAATTAATTTTATAATTTATACTTAACTTAAAATTTTATAATTAATATAATTGTTCAAATTTTTCTATTAACCATTAAAGTTTTTGTTTATTATAATCTTTTTGTTTATTATTATTATTAACCATATTTATTACTAATCCCATTTATTTATTTTTAAATTATGATTATTATTATTTTCACTAACCCCTATTATAATTATTTATTTATTCTTGCTTATTTATTTTATTTTGCTATTTATTTAAATTGCTTTATTATTATTGTAATTGTTCCTGGATGTAATTTTTTGTAATATTTAAGTTATTTATTTTTATGTCATGGTTAGTAAAAATAGGGAGTGTAAACATGTATGATATTTAAAATTGAATTTAGATCACTTAATTCAAAAGATAATTATTAAATTGTACACTCACACACGTAAGTCGATCTTTGATCACCATCTCACTTTCTAGGGTTGCCTCTCATTGTTGCCTAATCACAAGGTCAAGTGGGGTGTATAAAGCAAAAGTCCCTCAAAATAAAGTCATCTAGTCCCTTTACAGATAAAAGATCAAGTCCCTTAAATGGTTGCCTTCGTAATAATTTTTGTCCCTTTCAAATAATGATGACAGTCCCTCCAAAATGCTTAATACACCCTACAGTTGCCTACATAAACAGATGTCCCTTCATATGTCCCTCACATCCAAGGTAATGACTACCTATTCCTTAATAATAGGGATAGTCTTACCATTTAAAGGATTCAAGAACAGGAAGACTTAAAACTTTAGGGTAGGTTCCTCATAGTTACTTGCTCACTATTTAAAAACTTTTCAAATACTTCACAAATTTCAAACAATTTTCAAACACAAGTTTTTTTACGCATCCGTACATGGATCATTATCAAACTCTTATGAAAATTTCTATTCACACACTTCACATTTTCAAAAACATTTTAAAGTGAGCTAAGTAACTAAGAGCCCATGGATAACCATGGATGTAAAGGGTGTTAACACCTTCCCTTTACATAACCTACCCCCCGGACCCGAAAATCTTTTAAAGGTCTTTCCTGTTCTTTTATGCCTTTCCTTTGGATAAAATAAAAGTCGGTGGCGACTCTTGCTATCCGCAACATTTAACTAAAGTCAGTTCTCCCACCGTGTTACAAACAGGTATATCCGAAGGAGGCTCGTCTACTCAAGCACCACTTATTAATGTTGCCCCTGGCGTAATAGGTTTGTTCAAAGAAGGCTTGTCTGTCTTAAACCATATATCCACTGATAATATATGGAGAGGGTTTGTCTACCTTGATTATGCATGTCTATCCCACAGACTTAAGTGCATCACCGGTCCTGGCGTAACAGGTTTATCCAAAGGAGATTCGTCTGTCTCAAGTCATTTATTTTGCAAAGAAAGTGAGGACTCGTATGTCCAGTTCTTGGCGTAACAGAATTGTTCGAAGAAGACTCGTCTGTCAAAGTATTCTGATTCCAAAGTAATAGTTTCAACTTGCAAGGAGCTCGTCTTCTTTCTCTCCACTTCAGTCACCAAAGCGTCATTTGGTTGGGTTTATTTCCCAGTTCTTGCATTCTCCATCAGAGTGCAAATTTCAGGTTTTCTTGGTATTCAACCACAGTTCATCTTGAACGGTCGATAGCTCGTGCTACCGTCCTTTTCAGATTAACAGTTGTTTGAATAGGGGCAGCTGTAACACCCCAAATTTTCCCTCTTCTTTTTAAGCATTATATCACATCATATTCATCTTAATCATATCATATTCTTGGCATTTTAGCATGGAAAGATGAGGCATAACATTCTCATGACCTAGCATTAGGAATATGATCATCTGCGGAGGGATTTGAAGCACTTCAAGCTATAACAAGAGGCCCAATGGATTTGTCCAAGTCCTATGGGGAGTATAAATTGAATTCAAAAGCTTAAGATCATCTACAAAAGCCCAGAAGGTTAGAGGATCATCAGAGAATTCTGGCTAGGGCAAAGCTCCTACACAATGATCCCGAATTAGGGTTTGAGTTTCAAGCATGAAAACTTTGTGACTTTGGCCATTTCATTTGGGCAAAGTCTCTCATATGTTAAGAGGATCCTAGGTATGAAATTTGGTGAGAAAATTCCTTCTGGAAGTCAGATATTTCTTCAGTTGCTTGTAAAAGAAGAAATTGGTCAACTGTGCATTCTAGAAGTCAACTGTGAAATTTCAAAGGGTCCAACCTTGTTTTTCAAGCCAAGGGATGTTCTTATAAGCTTATAAGAGGTTTGGCAAAGTCAAGGATCAAGAATCAAGAGGCTTTGAGGTGTTTTGCATTTTTGGCATAAGATAGGTCATGAAATATGCCATTTTTAGTAACTTTTTGCCCTAATTTTCAAGTGTACATAACTTGGGAAAAAAAGCTTCAAATGGATTGCCATCAAACATGAAAGTTGAAGATTAAAGTCTCCCATTTTTAAAAAGTACAAGAGCATTTTCATAGCCCTCATGGTTTGAGAGATATGCCCTTCGAAAATCTCATGAATTCTAGGGCATGGCATGAATTCAAGCATCTCCAATTTTGCAAATTGCCTTGTATTGCATTTTTAAGATATCCTATGGATTGGTTCTGGTCATAAGCATCAAGGGAAAAACATGAAGAGTATTTGGCTCAAGAGAAGTTACCAAAATCGTTCATGGGATGCATGATATTACACTTAGTGTATTTTTGCAAAATCTTGAGGAAACCATGATCCACTTAAATCCAATGCCCAAAAATGACTCAGGGGCAAATAGGGAATGAAAGGAAGTCAGGTCATGCATTTGTACACAAGTTGGCACGAGCAAATCACTTGATCTCATTTCTTTTGCAAAATTTCAATTTGATACCAATCACACATCCCATGCGTGCATTGGTGCAAAAACCCTAGTCAGGTGTGAATGCTAAGGATATATAAAGAATCCATGCACTGAATTTGACCTAGCACTCTCTCATTTGTCAGATTGAAAGTTTCTTGCACAAGAGAATTTCTCTTCGAATCTCATCACACACTCACCCATTGCTAAAACAAATTGCATATTCTGAATCCTTGAACCTTGAGGATCATTAATCCACCACTCATTCAAGCTGAAGCTCAAGATTTCAAGAGGTGCCATTCAAGTGCAGTTGCTCTCAAACTTCAAGATCCAGAACGATTCAAGCTCTCTCTTGTATTTATTTTGCAAGGAGAGACTAAAAGAGGTAGATCTGCAGCATTTGGAGGCTTATCTTGACCTAATTTGTGCTCTGCAAGTTCAGGTAACTCACTGAATTCATGGATCTAGAAATGGTTTTAGTTGTATGCATTGTGATCTGTGTGATATGCTGATGATTCTGTGATGATTGGCTTTGAAAATGGATGAATATTGAGTTTGTATTGAAGATTTGAAGTTTTATGGTCAGATCTGTTTTCCTTCGATCCAGCTTATTCTTTAATCCATTAAGAATTTGGTTGCTATATTTGGATTCAGCGTGGTTTATTTAGTTGATCTGGAGCTTTTGATTCATTTTAGTGGAAGTTTGTTCATCATGTTGAATTTTCCGGTGCCGGAGCTAGGGCTCCGGTCAACGGATTCTAGAACCAGTTGAATGAAGAAGATGAAATCGTAGCCATGCGTTTTTTTATCTGCACGGATATCATGTTGACAGCGCATTAAAACCTCACCCTCTCCCTCACGTGTTTCTTTTTTCAAATTATAATCTGAATTAATCTTTGTGTTTCTCACCACACCATAACTAATGTACACTCCTCACTGGGGCCAATCATTGCGCTTACTTGTTTTAATGAGTTGACTGATCACATGCGTCCATCTGATCCTGTGGTCCATTTATTTTCCTGAATTAATGAATTTCCACCATATTTATTCTGTTCTGCGTTGCACCCTTGCCTCATTTATTTTCTTTTTTATTTTTCATTTTATTTTCAGTTTGCTTTTCATTTTTTTTAAAATAGTTTTAGGTCATTAAAAATTACAAAAAAATGCATGAATGTTTCTTTTAGTTTTCTCTAATTTTTGATATTTTTATTTTTCATTTATTTTTATTTGGTACGTGGAAATTAATTATTCCTTTTAATTAATTGTTTTTGTTTCATTTTGAAGTATGCTGACTTGTCAATTTTCCATCTTGATCACTTTTTTGAATTTTTGGATGATTATTTTTGCTCTGGATTCATGATGAGGTGTAGTTCATTGGTGATTTTTGTTCTGATTTTTAGAATTTTTTTTAATTGATTTTGGTCTCTAACTTGTGAATGAAGCTTTCTAACCCTAATCCATGTTTGTACCCTCATTTGAATGATCAAGCTTCTGAATCTGATCCTCTCCTTTTGGCATGTTGTTATGGTATGATTGAAGATCATTTGTGCAAGATTGTGGAATTTTTGAATTCTTACTTGAATTGATTTGAATTTTGATTATTCACTTGTCCCTTTTTGTTTCTTTTGGATCATTTGATCACTCCTTAGCTTTGAAGGGCAATTGTGCCAACTTCTTCAACTTGTTTAGAGCCTTCTTAGGTTGTTAATGCCTCTCTGATCTTGGGTTGTGGTTTGTGCCTTTAGAAGTTTGTGTTTGGTTGCTCTTGAAGTTCTTCCACACTTATGCATGCTCACTTCACTACCTTTGCTCCTTTCTCCTCATGATGTGAACACTTGACTTTGTGTGCTTCTTCTCTTCATCTCATAGGCACTTTTCTAACATGTTAGGATTCTGATCTTGAACTTTGAAGTTTTGTTTTGACTATTTTGTGTTGTATCTTCTCATGTTTACTTTGTTTTGCCATAGTGATTCATATTTCTTCATGTTGAGTTGTGTGATTCTTTTATCATCCCTGTGCTTTGAGTTTGCACTTGGCATTTGTGCTTATGACTTCACTTCTGGTTGTGTGACTTTAGTTTGACATTATGTTCATTTTGTATTGCATTTATGCTTGTGTCACTAACCATTTCAGGGGCTTTGGTAAGTGAGAGGCGTGGATGTGATTCCCACATCTCCAAATCTTATCTCTTCTTTTCTCCTTATTATTTTTCTAACCGTGTGTTTGTTGGGCTTAGGCCTTACTTCCTCCCTCTTCTCTTCTTCTTTCTTCTTCTTCTTTCTTTCTTCTTTAGGATAGTAAACCTCACTAACTTAGGATTTTCCTTTGCATGATAACTTTAGGATTCATTAGTCCCCCATTAAACTTTTACCTTTGTGATCCTTTTGTTTCTCTTCTCTTCTCATCTCAAAACCCTAAAGAAGACACTTAATAAAGATTGAAGTGATATCTTGAGCAATAGCCTTATCCCATGAGACACTTGTAGTCTTCCCATCTTGGGATAGTACAAGCTTGTCTTGTGATGTACAGGTCTGATCAGGATATCATCTTCACCAAGAAAATCATAAAAAACACTTCTTCATTGTAAATACCAAAACACTTAATAAGTTAATGAGTTAGTGAGCTTAAGCCCTAATCTCTGGGTTCAAGTTTTGGGGATCTTCTCCTTACTTGAGTGTGCTTGTTCTATTATTCCATCTTGGAATGTAGTGACAAGTGAACATTCCATGGAAAAGAGCTCGAGTTCACTTCCTTGTGACACACTCCTAAAAGCTTCTAAAAAACACAAACGAACGATAAGTGTCTCTCCTTTGGGAATTCTTTTCTCATCTCCTTCGCTCTGTACGCGAACTTGCTCCTACTTGTCACTTTGCAAGACGGTTATGCACTCGTCGTCCGAGCCTGCAACACCTGAGCATTGACATAGGCAGTTCGAGCCTTAATTCACAAGCAATCCTTTCCACCCCTAGTTAGGGGAACTACGGCGACTTTGATCCTCATTGTCCAGATGAGGTACGTAGGCAGCGGGGTAGGGCCCGTTCGAGCACAATCTTTATTTTCCCTACATTTTTTCCTTTTCATTTCTTTTTCAGTTCCCTTTTCTTTTCTTTTATCAAGTTCAGTTTCTTTTCTTTTGCAGCAGCTTTCATTTCTTCACCCTTTGAAACAGTTTCTTTGCAAGCGTGGATCCCGTCGGGTACGGCGGACGATCTGGGGTGCTAATACCTTCCCAGGTCATAACCGACTCCCGAACTCAGTCTCTTTGGTTCGCAGGACCCGTGTCCTTCCTTTTCTTTTCTTCTGGTTTGTGCAGCATTACCATTCCCGTTCCTTCGGGATAAAAATGTCTGGCTGGCGACTCTACCTCTTTCCGCGCCACTTTCGCATTTGTATCAGGATAGAAATCCGGGGAGCGACAAATAGGGGCAGCTGTAACACCCCAAAATTTGCCCTTTTATTTATGACTTTTTCCATTAGGTCATAACTAACAAGTCATTTGTTGGCATGGAGTTACTAAAGCAGGAGATCAAGGTCTTTTGAGATTCAGGGTTATTTTTGGTTCATTGGTTTTCACCTCACTGAAGATTGTTTCAAATATCCCCTCACTAATTATGGAAGTAAGGTTTCCTATTAGAAATATTGTAGTGGTTGTGCCTCTTTCTGCATTTTAGATCTCCTCTATAGCTACAAGGTTTTCTCAAGGACGTGCTTTCATTGGTCGTCGGATCAAGATATTTGTGTAGTAAGTAGTAAGGCATTAAATCATGGTATGAAGAGTTAAAGTGTGAACTCATACAAAAATCAAGACATTGTGGTCCTCTTAATAGTTCATTGTTGGTAATACAAGTTAAAGAGGTTTGAGCTTGAAACTTGGTCGGAAAAACTAAGGATTCGTCGAAGATGCAAAACTGATTGGGATAGGAGGTTTGAGATGAAATAAGCATGTTAGGATTGGTTGTATGGATTATTTGAACTCTTCTCATGCTAATATTCTTTCTAGTTCACTACCCATTTCGTTCATGTTTTCAATCCGATTATTTGAAACCATTTCTTGTCATACCCTTATTCACAAAATTAGTCATTCAATTAATGCTTTCTTTTTTTTTTAAATCCATTTTCATCTTAGTTTGACTCTAACTAGAGATTATTCATAAATCACTTGGTTTAAGTTTATTAGTCATGTTTCATTTAAGACCATTTTTTTCTTCTAATTAAAATCCCTTGCCCTTATTTACTCCTCACCAAGTCCAATACTCATTTTTAAGTTTCGTCTTAATATCCATTTGATTCAATATCAATTCAAGACCATAAAACCATTAGACCAAAGTTTAATCCTATTCCAAGTCTTATTTCACAAATTCAAACTCATGGCTCATTTTATAAGGCCCATTGATCTTTTTGTCTTGTCCTTATAATAAAATGTGTAACTATAGAAGAAAAGGATTGCTTAGGAATTAATGGAAAACTAATAAATAATCTTTCAATATGAAATTAGTGTGAGGTTATTAATATTGGAAATTCTAGCTACAACGGTCAAGAATAGAACAAAACCAGTTGGAAAAAGAATTACAACTACACAGAAGAATAGCCGAATTATAAAAAAAAGGTCTCAGAATCCGAAAAATCCTCCGCCCTAACTCTTCGTGTCTTTCAATATTCATCACCAACATGAAGCATCCAGAAGTCACCTAAAAATCTCTCTGAACTAATTCTTCAATGCCCAAAATCGCTCACTCACCACCTCTCCAATCATGTTCTCAAAGTCCTCTCTAACGCTTCAGCAATTCACTGTTTTTTTTACAATAAGAAATAAGGAAAAATCATCAATGACAAGGATACAATGGTTCACATAACACCACAATCATAGGCATACAAAACACACACACAAAAAGAGGGAGAAGAAGGTAGAATTCTGATTTTTACATGAACAATATGCCGCCATCTTCATCTGATTCGCGGAGGGGGTTTCCTTTTGTTCAGATGGCAAAACTTTAGCATAAAGGAAAACCTGCAAAATACAACAAAAAAAACTCAGGACTCAAGATTCAAAAGGGAGTAGAAGAAAGTTATAAAAAAAAATTCAATATAAAAATTCATTTACAATTACTAACCAAAGATCTAACAACCTAACCTAATCTCTAACCGATTTCTAACTCAGTAGAAACTTAACTGAAGGACAAAAAAAACTCACATATATAAAAATCCATCGATCAACTTCTTAAGGGCTCTCCTTTTCTCCTCTCTCAACTTTCAATTCCTCATTCTTCTTCTTCTTCATTCAGAACTCTCCCAATCTTTTTTCAAGATTCCTCAAATCACCTTCTTCACACTACAGCTTCGTCTCTCCCTGAACTTTCCCATTCTTCATCATCACCATCAATCTTCAACTTCATTCTCATCATCTCCCTCATTCATATTCTCTGAATCTCTCTCTCATTCTTCTGCATCTTCACCTCTTCACAACCATTCTTCAACCTCTTTCATCTTCAACTCTTCATCACCTTCTTCATCCTGAACACTATCCACCTTCAACCTTTGTTCTTGAACATCCTGCATCTTCATAAATCACACACACTGCATCATCAACAAAGAGACAAGAAAAACGAATCAACAAGAACGCGCAAATAATCGAAACCGATTCATCATAGCAACATACCGTGAACGCAATCATCTTCACGGCATCACCTTCGAATTTCGTCGTCATCTTCACGGCATCACCTTCGAACGTCACCGTCATCTTCACGACATCAACAACAAGCTGCAAGCATCACAAGAACACGACGAGGATCAACAAACAAATGTGAACGAGTCCGAATCGCACAAGAAAATGAGAAACAAACGCAGTTACGAAACTTCGATTTTCCTCTTTCTATCTCGTTTTTGATTTGTTGCGATCTAGAGATGTAGGAAGGATTGATTTGAATTGTTTAGGGATTTGAGATGAGATGGGAGAGAGGATGAAGTTTTGTTCAGGTTATTGGTGGATTATAGAGGTAGTGGAGGAGTCGTCGTGGCAGATTTAGGGTTAGGGTTCGTTGAAGAGGATGAACATGGAGGGGAGAGAGAGGAGACGCGTGAGAGAGAGGGGAGAGATCTGAGGTTATTTCTCTTTTTTTGTTGTGTTTTATGATTTTGTTAAGTTATAAAGTGTTGGTCAATTGAGATTAATTAGGATAATTAATTCATAATAAAACTTATTAAAATCCTCTTAAATTAAGAATAACATTCCTTAAACTCATTTGATTTCCACCGCTTAAGATAATGAAGAGATAAGATTTGGGTGGTGATGAGATCCTCTTTGGATGGCCCAGTCCGGCGGTGACACTTGTCACCGTCCGGTTGGACCACAGAATCCCAATCGCATGCGTCACCCCCACAACAGCCTCCGTACACCCTCAGGCTTTCCATCCTAATGGGCCTGCAAATTCACTAATCCCACCCCCCAATATGAGCCCAGTTTTATTATTAACTAATAAACATTTCTTTCCTCACCCCTCTTTCTATTTCTTCTCTTTTAATTTCTATTTCATGCTTTTTCAATTTTAATTCACAAAAAATACTAAAACAAATAATAAAAATCCCCAAAAAATATAGTAGGATATTAATTCAATTTAGAAGTTTTCTCAATTTTTACTTTCTGAATATTTGCATTTTTTAATTTAAATTCGATTTTTCATTTTAATTGATTTATATTGAATTCCTTCATAAACATGTAAATTTGTACATTTTATTTCTACCACTTCCTGTAACATTTTTGATCCATTCTTTTTTCTATGATTAGAGGACAAATTAAGGTACCTAGAATATGTTTGGTGTATTTTTTAGGGCATTTTATCTACTGTTTTGGTAGTGTGATTTTTATAAATTTAGGATTGAATCTTAGATAGATTTAAAGGACCATTTGACATAGTTAGACCTTGAATTTTTAGGAGATTTTTTTTACACAATGTTATAATCAGATTAGAGACCCTAGGGAATTAATTTCACATTTTTCCATGACTTTTGATATTTTTGTCATTTTAATTCATTTCCATCATATTATGCATATTCATGTTCATTTCATTTACTAACAATTTCCTTTTTGTGCAAGGTATTTTCCGAGGATTTACTTATGGACTTAGATATTTTTATGCCTCGATTATATGTTGTGTACTTTGTGATGTAATACTTGTATGCTTGTATAGTTTCTATAATTAGGATAGAAAAGATAAAACGAATCGATAGAAAATCAAAATCTCAAAAATGAAATAAAGACTCGATCCAACGTCGAGTAAAATTTTCAAATAAATAAATAAAGTTTCATGTGACTTTAGGATTACTCGATTACCATCACTTCATTCCATTACAACCAAAAGCAAGCCTTGTATGTTGCACACCATAAGTCGTGCGTCTCAGCACTACGCAATCGACCCACCCGATCCATCGTTTCATCCCATTTACGTTTCATTCACGTTTTTAACCACCATGACTTAGGAGGACAATATTGTTCACTATTAACTTTTTGTACTTGCATCTTTAGCTAAATATATTTAGGTAGATTTAATCTTCAAACCTCATTAACCATAGGTCATCCTTAAATTCAAGTAACTTAGGGTAAGTCTAGTTTCCCTTAGATTTTTTCCTTTGGCAACTTGAGTCTCACTTCTCATCTTAAAAGAAAATCAAAAACACTTAATAAAGGAAAGGGTGTACAATGCGCCACGAGCCTTAAGCTTTACGGGAAATGACTAGTGGAGGTCTCCTTCACTCTTCTAGGATGCTTTACAAATGTTCCATTGGGGGCGATCTTGGAAAGTATTCGCTCCTGTGTCATAGTCTTTAGTGTTGTACATACAATAAACACAAATTCAAAACACTTCTTCTAAAAGACAACAAACCAAGAAGTCACGTCTTCTCTTCTCATCTCATACTCTTTGCGGACGAACATGACTTGTCTCGATAGTTCAAACAACGACACGGTAAACACCCTCGAGTCAGAGCCGGTAACACCTGAGCTAGAGTTATGGCAACGTCATCCTAAAAACCACAAACAAGTTTTAGCCTTAGTTAGACGAACTACGACGTCTCTGATCCTCATTTATCCCGATGAGGTACGTAGGCAGTGGGGTAGGGCCCATTCGAGCACAATCTTCTTTTTCCCTACATTTTCCCCCTTTATTCCCATTTGTCAATTCCATTTCTTTTCTCATTTTCATTCCATTCCAGATAGCCATTCTTTTATTCAAACAACATATTATTTCTCACCCTTTGAAAACATACTTATAAGCGTGGATCCCGTCGGGTACGGCGGACGGATTGGGGTGATAATACCTTCTCAATTTGTAACCGACTTCCGGACCCAGATCTTTGGTTCGCAAGGCCTCGTCCTTTTCCTTCTTCCTTAGGTTTGTGCAACATTACCTTTCTCATTCCTTCGGGATAAAAATGTCTGGCTGGCGACTCTAACTTTTCCGCGCCACTTTCGCGTTTGTACTAGGATGAAAATCCCGGGAGCGACAGACATAAAAACAGAATATAAGTCCAGGCAAAAATAGGGCATCCCGGCGAGTCAAAAACAGAATAAAAGACTCGAGCAAAAATAAGGGAAAAATAAAAAAAAAATGTACACCCGCTGAGTTGAAAAGCCACATCGGACAGCTCAGGCAAAACATGGGTATCCCGATGGATTGAAAACCCGAAAGGGCGATCCACGCAAAATCAGGGAATATGCGAACAACTGCATTCTGAATTTGTATGTATCACTCATAACATGACAAGCTTCGAAAGGACAAAGTGTTAGTCAGAATCAGCCTTCTTTAGATAGCATGATAAGAAGAACGTCAAGGTCATACAGGTCATAACAAAGGAAGCTCACTGGGGCGTCATCTTCAACATTGCCAACACTTTTATTTTCTCAATTTTACAATAATCTCCTCCTTCCAAGGGATTCACTTCTTTGAATGTACTTGCCTATTCAGGGCACGCAAATTAATAAGATCAGAGTTTTCAGTCACACATTGCTTTATACATTTTTGTTTCGTTTGCAAAATGTCCAATGTTCATAATACAACAATTGCATAAAACATAAGAGCCATTTTAGTAAATGCTTGCAGGAAATAGGTTTCTCTCAGCAAATATAATTCCTATGACGAAATCCGGTTAAGGATACCTCGGGACAATTGTGTGTTTTCCTTTGTCTTAACAGGTTGCAAGTACTCAAGACAAACAATCTTTCGCAACGTGGGGCATATCAAGCATTACATTCCCAGCACACTACTTCCCAGAAGTTATCTCCTCCCCGAGCGGGACCTCCCGAGCAGTTCCTGACAGCCTCTTCCACAACAAGGTGGTCAAAGAACTTGCTATCCCCACCAGAGATGCCAGATCTCCCTCATCCTCAGCAGAGTTGGCGGAATTGATTCCCCACAGAGTTGCCTCCCCAATAGAGCAATACCCGAAACACGTCCCCAATGGAGTTGCTAAAACCCCCTCACCCCTATTGAGAGTTCTCCCTCCTGATAGATCTATCAATGATCTATTTCCCCAAGCAGAGTTCTCCCTCCGGACAGGACTATCAATAATCTCTTCCCCCAGCTGGGTTATTCCTCTGAGCAGATCAGCCAGCGATCTTTATCCCTGCAGGATCCGAGCCTCGGATCAGTTCTCTCATTTGCACAATCATAGCATTCGCATCATATTCACCGAAATAAGCATAGCATTCCGTCTAATACGGAGCATTACGGCAAAAATCAAACATTTGCATGATCATAAGCCAGGTTCGAGCCAGTCACCTGCAAATACCAAAATCACTTCATCAGCAATATACAAAACTCATATCCCCTGCAGATAAAAGACAAAGCGTCCCCTTTGCACTCTCAAAACACAGATGCTTGTTTATACTTATACATGCTCTTTTCGACACCCGTCTGTGTCATCTTACCCCCCGCAGGTCGCCAGAATACCTTTTGCACACTCAAATACAGATTTTTGTTCATGACTCATACACATACTTTTTGACACTCATCCATGTCATACTTCCCCAGCTAGTCGGCACTCGTTCGTGTCGTGCACATACTTCACCAACAGATCAACACTTGTACATATACAATACTTTGATACTCGTTCGTATCCTGCATATATCTCCCCGGAAGATTAAACACGCGTCTGTGTTCCTTGCTTAGTTGATTGATACTCGTCCGTATCACCATCCTTAAACACGCGTCAGCGTTTGCTTCTGTCGATACTCGTCTGTATCATGGTCCTAAGGATGCTCGTCCGCATCTTTAGTCTATACACACCATCAAACACTTAAATATTTTATTTTTGAAAGCGTAAGCACTCATCTGTGTTTACCATTCCCCAGTAAGTCGTCAACAAAACAACTTTCTTCTATCCGACATTCGTCCTATGTCATGATATTTTCGGCAGCCGTCCCCTGCCAGGTGATCGTCTTTCACCTTCGGATGATCGTCCCTCATCCTTTTCCCTAGTGGAATCTCCATTATTGGAACCTTCTATCTGGCATTCGTCCTATGTCATGATATTTTTAGCAGCCGTCCCCTGCTAGGTGTTTGTCCTTCACCTTTTGATGACTGTTGTAGACACCCCAAATTTGCCCTCTGGCTTTTGTATCTTTTTCAGCTTTTCGTTTCGTATTCATACGCATTTTGCATATCATTTGCATAAGCTTCAAAGACATGGGATCAATGTCATCTGAAGAATTAAGGGCCTCACGCATTATTTGCAGATTATCAGAGAATTCAAAGTCTCAGCTATGCAGCCATTAGTGGCATCATCCTCTCTTTTCTCCTGTCACTAATTAGGGTTTATTTCCCTAGTTTGGTAATATTTGAGGATCTCACGTCTGAGGACTATGCATCGATTCTTCTGGTCCATCATCAGGATATTTTCCTTTTCATCAATTTATGAGGCTATTCATCTTTCTCAAACATCTCAAGAGTCATGATTTCAGGAGATTTCTTCATCTTTGAGTTGTCGGTTTTAGTGAACTATTTCTCAAGTGATGTGTATTCACAATCAAGTTGTGTGGTGTGATCATCAAGTTGTGGTCCATAAGAGGTTTTCGGCCAGTTTGTCTATCCATTCGTTCTTGGTGTACAATTGTGGATTTATTTTCCCAAGAGAATGATCCGTTTGATTTTGAGAATATTAAGGGTTCATTGGATTAGAAACTCAGAGGTTGATTGGTTCACATGGTGTGTTTCGATTGCATTGGTAGTGCTTTTTGTTTTATCAAAAGCGTGTGGATTATTGCAGTGTGTTGCATGACAGTGTGCATGATGGTAGTAGCTTGCTCTTTTCATAAAAATCAGCTCATCGTCCATTATCCTTTTTTTCTCCGAATTCCTTTCATAAACCACCATTCCATTTTCATTTTCGAACCATTTATGATACCTCTAATACGTCATATCTTTTCTTTTTTCTTTTTCTATATTCTCTTCATTTCCATATTCTAAGACATATTGTTTTTAAGCGAATTTCAAATATCCTTTTCAAGTTTCATTTATAATTACCTTTTTTATATAATAATCATTACCCAATTAACCAATTTATTTTCCATTTTTTATCCATAAATTCACATCCAAATTTCTATTAACCATTTTAAGTCAATCTTCAAATTATTTTTCTGAATTCATTTACCCAATTTTTCCATTTTTAATTTCCTTTCCACTTTGCTAAACCACAATGTCCATTTTATTTCAAATTTCTATCCATGTGTCTATTATTTTTATCCACTTACATTATCATCTAAAAGCCAACTCTCCATTGTTCAAAACCCAGCCCATTATTTGCTCATTACAAAAATAGAAAATAAAAAAAAAACAAGAGGACCATAAGCCTTCATGTTCCTCCAATGCAGTCACACTTCTCTTCATACCATTTCACACGGCACCTGCACATATTGCCAATTTTCTTATAGTTGTTCACCTAATTCTCACTTCGGGGCCCGCACGAAGATGCGCACAAGTTATGCAAAATACTCACGCCAGCAGAAACTTTTCCTCCCTCAATTTCGCAACAACATCACTACAACACGCAAAACATCCCTTTACAATTCTGCATAAAAAAGAAAACGAAAAATCTCTTGAATGTTCTTCCTCGTTCAACTCATTCCAACAACAATTTCACAGAAAAAAGTAAAATCGAAAACTGAACCTCCTCATCATTTCGTAACCAAACCTTCATCATCATTTCCGCCCTCAACCCATCAACAAACACATTCTTAAACAAACCCCAAACCACAACTCTATGATCTTCACCCAACCTCAAATCAGCGTCAACAATAACCTCATATCCAAACACAAAAAACAAAAATAGAAGATGAAGAGAGTTTGAAAACGGAACAAGCATAGAAGCATAGAAGCGAAGCGAAGCGAGTGAGTTGCGAAAGTGACGATTCATCGTCGTATATCAAGAGTGTAACAAAGAGAAGAAGTTTCAGACGAGGTTGAAGGAGCGGCGCGACTCAAAGGGAGCAGTAGACGGTGGATTTCGGTCTGGATGCGCCACGATGAAGTGATTATGGCGGATGGCGATGAAGAGTGACGACGAGGGTCTTGGTCGTGCTGCACGGTGAAAAGGAGGAGAAGAAAAACTCTGTTGCTTTTTGGTCTTTAGTTTTGATTTTCTTTTATTTTTTACTCTTTTAAAAGTATATCAAGCCTTTTTATTTGGTTTAACAAACTTTTTACTTCTCATTTTTTTTAAAGGAGCTTCATTGTTGTTAAAGTGGGCTCAACAAGCCCATGATAATTTTTTATTGTTGCTGACTGCACCCTAGATGATGCGCATCACCCCATCACCAGCGGACCTCTCCCTTTATTTCTTTGTTTTTTTGGTTCCTTGTTTATTTCAATTAAACTATATCTATTTGTTTATTCTATAACATTGTTTTTTTGTTTTTTTTTTATTTAATATTAAGTTTAGTTTAGAATTCTATTAGGTTTAAATTTTGTTTATTTTGTTTATTTGTTTATTATAATTGAATTTGGATATAATTATTAATATTAATATAATTTTAGTTTTAGTTTGTTTCAATTCATTTAGTTTAATTAAATAAAAATTTTGTTTAATCTTGGTTATAGTTTTGCGCTCGATGTTTTGCAGACTTTATGCTTGATGGGGGATGTCGTTTGACAACAACCTGGTGATTTATTACAATCTTGAGATCTCCGGATGCAATTTACACTTAGACTTTGATTTTGCGTGGACCGGTTCCTGGTGTTCATCCTGGCTCTCTTTGTTGGTCAGTTTGGATGCTGGAAGCTTATATGACCTTTGTCTGATATCTTAATACTGGACATTTGCGCTTGACTATTGAAATCTGTTATGAGCTTGATATTATTTCTTGATTTCTCTTGCGTATATTGAAGAGGCAACGGACCTTCTCTGTTAGGTACCACTGAGGACCGATTTTACTTATTGCATGCTGCTGCATCTGGAAGTCCTACTGGTGTAGGCTTTGTTTGTGCATTACTCCATATCGCACTTTCATCTCTTTATCTTATCTCCATTTTGGCATTCTCATCTTCTTATCTTATGTCTTCTTCATCTTAATTTTTTCTTCCTCATCTTCTTTATCTCTTGCCTTGCGTGAGGTGTGCCTAGGCCACCATGGAGCTTCTCCTTTCGTCTTTCTCTTCTTCTTTCTTTCTTCTTTAGGATAGTAAGCCTCACTAACCTAGGACCATCCGAGCATGTGAATATTGATTAGTCCCCCACTTAGCTTTTACCTTTGTGTCTCTTTGAGTCTTCTCTTCTCACCTCATAATCAGGGACAAAACCCTAAAGGCTTTAAGGCTTTGTGATTAAGCTTATGCCTGCATCCTTCTATTAGGATGGAGTGTATAACTTTAATCCTAAGTGTTAAACCCTTAATGTGTTTAAATCCTCTAATCAATTCACTTAATAATCATCAAGACATCAAGCTTGTAACTTGGGCCTTGCATTAGGGTTCTAATTCTTCCTTAATTGGTTAAGAAGGACTAACCCTAGTGTTAATGGACAAGTCCTCCTCAAGTTGTCTTACAAACCCTAAAAATCACTTCATCATCATATCATTAACTAAAATCCACCTAATAAAGGCTTTGTTTTGTCATGAGTTTAATCCCTAATCATGGATTAAGTTGAGGAGCTTTCCTCAGCTTAAACATTCTCATCTATTATCCTTCTATTAGGATGGTGTAATGAGCCTGTTTAATCCCTGATTATGGCTTAACCTCATTACTCAACACTAAGCAAAAAAACACAAAAACATCTAAATAATCATAAGTAGGTTAATGATCTTAATCTTTCACCATGGTGATTAAGTGTGAGAATCTGACTTCACACTTAAGGTATTCTCATTACCCCTAATCAGAGGGAAGATGTGATGAGTTTACTAAATCCACTGGTTTAGGCTTAAGCTCATTAACTTATGACAAATTCTCAAAAGCAATAAAAGACTGAAAATTCAAAAACGAACAATAATCGTCTCCTTCGGGATTCTTTTCTCATCATCTTCACTCATAAATGAGAACTTGCTTCTTCCGTCTGATGCAAGACAGTTTGCACCTGAGCCAGACAGGTCATACACTTGAGCATAGACAAGTAAGCAGTTCACAAGTCAATTCATCTTTCAGTCTCTTTGGGTCGAACTACGGTGTTCTGACTTCCTCATTGCACGAGAGGATACGTAGGCATAACTTAACAGTTATCGAACAAAAGTCTCTGTATATTCCCCCTCCTTCCAGCATTGTTCTTAGCCTCATGATCTTGAGCATTTCACTCCTGTTCTTACACTGACACTTCACTTATACAATTCACTTTTCTCTTACACTGACACTTGTACATCCTTTTCCAGCTATTTTACACACAAATTACACTGACACTACCCCTTTAAAGCACAAATCTTTTAAGCGTGGATCCCGTCGAGTACGACGGACAATCTGGGTGCTAATACCTTCCCAGGTTATAACCAACCCCCTTTCTCAGTCTCTCTGGTTCGCAACCGTCTTATCCATCTTTTCTAGGTCTATGCAGCATTGCCTTTCCTCCGGGATAAAAATGCCTAGCTGGCGACTCTTTTCATTCCCTGTGAGTTCACTCCTGTGTGTTCTCACACCCTCCTTTCGCCGACCGTTCGCGTCTGTACCTTTATTTGGGCCATTCCCATTTATCGGGAGCGACAGCTTGGCGACTCTGCTGGGGAACCTTATACTGCAACCAGGGCTTCTGGTTCTTTTTGTGGGTTCCTCCTAGCGCTTGTTTGATTTGTGTTTACTGGGGTGTTATGTGCTATTTGTGTTTGTATATTTGTATTTATTTTTGCTTTATGTACAGTTGTCTTATTGCTTTCTTTATAGCTTTATATACATCATACTGTCATACTGTATTTGGCTGGATCTGGTTTTGTTGCTTTGGTGGGTGGGTGTTCTATTGAGAGTTGAGGTCCTATACCTGGGACCTGAGTGACACCTAGGCTAGAGTGGTTCATGTTCTTTCCCATTCCATTTCGGTCTGGTGCGGGAATATGAAACACGGTTCAGATATGGGTTTCTTCTTGAGAACTCTGTGCTGCAGATTTCCTGTAGTGCTAGGGCTATCTGGGAAGCCTGCTAAGTCTGGATGACCTTTAGTATTGACCTTCAGAAACTGAGGATAATTAGAGGAGGATTTTTTTATGGTTATTGTAAACACTGTGCCTCCGGGTTAGAAGTGTTTACACTTCTCATAACTGATCCAAGTCTGAGGATCCTTGTTTTAGAACACTACCTGTGAGGGGGTTGGGCTGTTTACAGGTTTGCAGGAACCCTTGACCTCAACATACCCTCATTACCAGTACAATTGTTTGATCCGGTCACTATGATCCTGAAGTTATTGACCTCTGGTTTTCAGTTACTATTTCGGGTTACTATATAGAGATCTTGTGGTTACAGACACTTGATTCTTGGCAGTATTCCAGATTCCAGGCAGTTTCTAGCTGTGATCCCATGTCTTTGCATCTTTTGCATCATCATATTGCATTTTGCATTTGCATCTGCATTGCATTTTCCTCCTCCAGAGAGCTCATCCTTCCTCTTTTGTCCATGACCAGCCAGTTGATTTCCCGGTACTCAGTTTAAACAAGTGTTAACTGTTGGAAGACGACAGTGTTTGAAGGAAGATTGAGCAGTGTCAAGAGGTAAAGGGTCAGATTGGAAGCCGTCAGTAGCTATGTCAGAGAACAACCGTCAGAATGTTGAGTTTCCACCTGGTTTCACTTCAATGACCAATCCTCTGTATGGTCTTTCTCCTGATGAAGATCTTCCACAAGTGAGCAATCTTGCTCAAGCTCAACCTGTACAGACCCCGATCGTGAATCAGAATGTACCTGAACCATCTGCTGTCCGAGGTGGACCTTCATCTTCGACTGATACTACAGATTATCAGAGTTTCGCTTTCCCTATGCCGAACTTCCAAGGGGCAATCCCTCTTGTGAAAACCAAGGATCCACAAGCTATTGATCTTGCTGAAAGATTTCGTGTGTTGGACGAGCAACTCAAAGCCTTAGCGGATCCTGATGCCTTCGGTTTTGACGCTCTAACCCTGTGTTTGGTACCTGGTCTTGTCATTCCTCCAGATTTCAAAACTCCGAAGTTCGAGAAATACACTGGTGTTAGTTGCCCGAAGCGTCATTTGGTGATGTTCTGTAGAAAAATGACTTCTTATGCCTGCAATGATAAGTTGATGATTCACTGTTTTCAGGACAGTTTAAGTGGGGCATCTTTAAGTTGGTACATGGATTTGGAAAGCAGTCATATCCGATCTTGGAATGATTTATCCAGAGCTTTCGTAAAGCAATACCAGTACAATATGAACGTGGCGCCCAATCGCACGCACTTGCAGAGCCTATCCCAGAGGAGTGGTGAATCTTTCAGAGAATATGCACAACGGTGGAGAGAATTGGCAGCCCAAGTGCAACCACCACTTTCAGACAGAGAATTAATTGACCTGTTCGTGGGCACCTTGCAGGGTCCATACTTGGAAAGAATGAGTAGCATTGGGATGGCAAGCTTCTCTGATTTGATGATAGTTGGAGTACGCATTGAGAGCCTGCTCGAAAGTGGAAAGATCCAGGACTTTTCGAATATCCCAGCTAGTGAAAGTGAATCTGTTGTTAGCTCCCAAGAGGAAGAATGGTATGATACCAATGCAGTCATGGCCAATGTTGCATATTCTGGACCAACATCTTCTAAGAGATCATCTTTTCCTGAATCTGATTACTCTTACGGGCATTCGGCAATGCTCAGAGCACCATATCAGAAGTCCTGGACTCCTCCTCATCCAAATCTGCAAGCTCATGGTCGAAGACCTCAGAATCAACTTCAGAGCCAGCCTAGGCCTCGTAACAATCTGGAAAGAAGGATTGCTCCTCTTCATCTAGTCCCCATGGCATACAGTGAACTCTTGCCACATCTAGTTCAGAGCTCTTTGGTGGTTCCTAAGCCTCTCAAGCCGTTGTCAGAGCCGTACCCTCTAGAGTATAATCCTCATGAGCAGTGCGGGTATCATGGTGGATCAATGGGGCATTCAACTGAAGATTGCAAAGCTTTTCAAGCCAAAGTACAATAGTTGATCGACAAGGGCTACATCTCCTTTCCAGAAGGAAGCTTGGTTGTGCACGTCAACCTTTCACCTGATTGAGTTCAAAGACTTCAGAAGAAGCGTATCTTGATTTCAGTGGCTCAGACAACAGTATGTCATCAGAGTTGGTGATCGCTGTATCCTTTTATCATTTGCATTGTAGTTTCTTTCCTGTTAGCAGCTGCTTGTCTTTTAAGCATTGTTATTTTAAATGGTAATGTTAATATAGTGATCTTGCACTTTTGAATCAATTATGTCGCATTCGCTCATTTTTCTTTACTTGCATTGAAAAAAAAAAATTGCATCCATTTACCTCCCATTTATTTCACTGTTGTTTAGCAGGTTTGAGGGAGGATGATGACAACTGAATACCCATAACTGTTGAAGGTATGCTTTCAGGGTAGAACCTGCTGACGATGTACAGGCATTGTTTCAATTCCCAAACACCGGAGATATAAGGGAGATAGACCCTCGTCAACCCCTTTGAGTCTTGAAGTAGGAGTTTCTTTTCGGAAAAAAAAAACCTCACATTCAACCCGGGGCAGGGTAGTTATCAGTTAATTTGACCGAGCGTTCAAATTTCCAAAGGAGTGTGCATCCGAGGATCCATTACCCTTATTCATTACACCTCAAGAGGTCAAGGGACGTGAAACCCCAGTGGTTATCCCTCACCAACAAAGGAATGAGGCAGTCAACCCTTTCAGCAAGTCATGACAAGCCAGTGTCACACGATTTGTTCAACAAAAATAAAAAAAAAGGAAATAAATCCCGCTAAGTCGAAAAAATGTGTGAAAACATATGACTTAGGCAAAAGTTAGGGCATTCCGCTGGACTTCGAAATCGAAAAATTCAAAAAAAAAAAGAGAACCAGTCCAGGCAAAAGTTAGGGAGTAAAAAAAAAAAGTAAAAAAAAATGAAAGAGAATCTTCCATGAGAACAAAGTCGTGTGACCAGACACAAAGTCAGAATGGGTGACTGTTACTCCAAGAAACCTCATTGGTGCGTAAACCATCAACGTCATTGGTTCCTCAATCATTACAAAACCCTTGTGAGAAGTGAGCGCTTAAGTCGAATTAGCTGAACATAGGACTGGAGAGCATCAAGGAGAATGGGTGGGCACAGATAAACTTTGAGCCATAAATCTTTCTTTCTAAAACCGTGAACCAGACCACGTTACAACCCTTGAAAGTCCTAATTGAATCAGGTTCAATTCTGAAAGCATACTACGACAAGGTTGCATAAACTGACTCCTAAAGGTTTGCTAATTCAACACTACGTTTGGACTATTCGTCCATTCGTCACACACTGTCACAGCATCAAAATAAATAAATTTTCAAAAACTTGCATGTGTACTGCATTAAAATTACCATTTGTAAATGAACAGTTTTAATTGCAAGTCAGCCTGTGTCATCAGGAAAGTTCCTACAAAGAGCAATCATGAGAAAACTTGATTATTCAACAATGATGACCAGAATCAAGCGCATCGTGTAGGCCTATGAATCAGGGGCATGTTATCCAGTGGTTTTGTTGACCAAGGAATCTATCAGAGTAAAGCAAGTTCCTAAGCATCAGTTGACGGAGGGACGTCATTCAAGGATTAGTTGATCAAAGCTGAGTCTACCAAGCAGGGGCAGGCCACCCTAATTTTCTGCTGACCAAGGATGAATTCGTCCAATGCTCAGTCAGAATGAGTCAAGCCGCTCCCACGCTCATACCGGGGCATGACACTTCAAGAGTTCACTAGATGCAATTCTCCTCGAGCATCCAAGTCTGCTATTCCAGAAATTGGATAATCAGTGACAGTCTGTTCAGAGACTCACCCATACAGGGGCAAACTTTAGCTATGCAGAGCAAGTATATCAGTAATCTCAGAGTTCAAGACGAGTGTCGGGAAATCATGCTACCCACCGTCGCCTTTGTCACCCTTCTCAACCAGAAGCCTTGTCACTAAGACCTTTCTTCCCATCTCGGGAGTTTTTCTAGCCTTTCATAATCATTGCATAAATCATTTGCATATGTTATTCATGTCGCATATAGAGCATATGCATCATCATTGCATTGAGCATAACCCCCGCAACATCAGATCTCATCCAGGGCCTCGTAACCCCAACTTCTTGACATCTCAAAGTCCAGTTCTCGTCTGGCAAACCGTTTTAAGGTCCAGTTCTCGTCTGGAAAACCTTTCAAAGTCCAGTTCTCGTCTGGCAAACCAATCCAAAGTCCAGTTCTCATCTGGCAAACCTTTCCAAAGTCCAGTTCTCGTCTGGCAAACCCATTTCAAATACCAGTTCTCGTCTGGTAGGCGAATCTTTTAACCAGTTCTCGTCTGGTCACCTTTTCATGTAACCCGTTGAACGCCAGTTCTCGTCTGGTAGTCATTCTTTTTTCAGAGTCAATTCTCGTTTGACAATGAACCCCAAGTAGTCGGTTCTCGTCTGACGACTTATTCTTTGCCCATCAGTTCTCGTCTGTTGGCCTAATTTCAATAAACCGGTTCTCGTCTGGTAATTCACCTTCAAAAGTCCAATTGCTTGGCAACCAAAATATATATATCTATCAACCTGGCCCTAGCGCCCAACCATCCTTGTTTCATATCTTTGGTTATGAGCATACGTCTGCATTGTACATCATTTGCATTGCATCTTAATACCGCATGGTTTCTGTTTTAGCTCTGATGTGGGGCAAGAATCGTTTCAAGACGTAATCTGGGGCAGTTATCTCAAGATCCGTTTGATTTCTGCGAGAGTTTGAAGACACCGGGGCAATTCTGGATGCCAAGTCTTCTGTAAAATCCTATGAAGACAATCTTTTTATGGATGACGCAGTATGGTATGACGGAGATGTTAAGGGAATTTTAGGTCACTCTGGATGATCAGTATGCAGTTGTTGAGCTCAGAAGTTTGAAGCACTGTGTTAATTCTCAGGGAATGTCTGGTATTTATTTTACCAGCAGGGCGTTGGAAGTTTATTTCTTCCCCGAGCATAAAGATCTTCTTTCAGCCGACAAGATTCCCTCATGAGGAGTTGGTTATTCGCATTCAGTCAAAGCCAATTTTCATTGGCATATCTTCCCAGCACAGTCGTCATACTATACTTGGGGGCATATTTTGACTTACTTGATTCTCCAGCAAAGTCTCTCCTCAGCAGAGCATTGCCAAATCTTTTTCTCAACCATGAAGGTTGACATCCCCAGCTGAGTTAGAGCAGACGATAACCCCAGAAGAACTTCAAGGCTAATTGAATCGTTCTCGTCCCCAAGCGGACTTATCTTTCCACAGCGAAGTTTTCCCAACAGGAAGCTGAAGGCCTTGCTTCCCCACAAAGTTAGAATTATCAGAATTCCCTCCTCAGCAGGATTGTGTGATCAAGCATCTTCCCTAGCCAAGTCTAAAGATGATCTTTCCCCATAGAGTCATCGGGATTCTCATTTCCAAGGGATTTCCCCAGCAGAGAAAGAAGAAATTCTCCCCAGTGGAGTCAGGGCAGGATGATCAGATCCTCAGCAGATGTTCAAAGCAGTTAAACGAAGTATACCTCACGTAGAGTCGTCTTTCCTCCAGTGAAAACCTCTCCAACAAGCATCAGGTTGCCAACACTTCGTTCCCATCAGAGTTAAAAGCTTTCAACCCGTCAGCAGTATACAGAATGCTCCCCAGATTCCCCAGCGGAGAGTTAAAGCTAAAACAGTTGCCTCACATTCACAAACATCAGTATATACTCCTTGTGGCACCCGTCCGTGTCATATCCCCAGCATAAAGCCAAAGCGTCCCCTTTGCACTCACAAATACTCATATATACAATTCCTTGACATCCGTCCATGTCGTTTTCCCCCCAGCACAATAACCTAACACTTTGTATATCAGATACTTGTTTATACTATACTTTCCTTTTCTTGGCACTCGTCCGTGTCACTCTCCCCAGCAGATTGAACACTCAACTATACACCACTCATACTTATTACTCATTTTTAACTTATACAGATACTCGTCCGTATCTTGTATACACCATTTACATCCCCACAGATTCGACACTCGTCCGTGTTCTTTGTTAACCAGTTGGTACTCGTCAGTATCATCATCTCAGAACATGCGTCAAGTGTTTGTTTCTACCTGATACTCGTCCGTATCATAGTCTTAAGGATGCTCGTCCGCATCTTTAATCCATACACTGTGTCAAACACTCTTGTCTTCTTGAATCTAGACACTCGTCTGTGTCTACTTTTCCCCAGAAGAGTCCCCTCAGAATCAACACTCGTCAGTGTTCCCTGTTAACTAGTTCATACTCGTCTGTATCATCATCTTTGAGCACGTGTCAGTATTTGTTTCTACCCGATACTCTCCCGTATCGTAGTCTTAAGGATGCTCGTCCGCATCTTTAATCTATACACAACGTCAAAACACTTATACTTTTATTTCTTGGATATAAACACCCGTCCGTGTTTACTATCCCCCAGTAGATCGCCAACAAAGTAAATTTTCTTTTCTATCTGACACTCGTCCTGTGTCATGATAAACCTTGAGAGCAGCCGTACCCTGCTAGGTGATCGTCCTTCACCTCTTGATGGTCGTCCTCCATCATGCTCATCCGATGGCCGTCCCCATCGTTGACCTTTTCTATCCGACATTCTTCCTATGTCGTGATATTTAGCAGCCGTCCCCTGCTAGGTGATCGTCCTTCACCTCTTGATGATCGTCCTTCATCATGCTCGTCCGATGGTCGTCCCCATCGTTGACCTTTTATCCGGCATTCGTCCTATGTCGCGATATTTTTGGCAGCCGTACCCTGCCAGGTGATCGTCCTTCACCTTAGATGACCGTCCCTCATCTTAACCCTTTTAGAGCAGCCGTCCCTGCTAGGTGATCGTCCTTCACCTTTGATGACCGTCCCTCATCATTATTTCATTAATTCTTTAACCCGATGGCCGTCCCTATCGTGGTCCCTTTTCCTTTTCCTGATGATCGTCCTTCATCAGTTTAGCCCGATGGCCGTCCCCATCGTTGTTTACTTTACTTTATGAACCTGATGGCCGTCCCCATCATTTTTCATTAATCCCCAGAGAGTCGTACAGCTTTACTTGATGGCCGTCCCCATCGTTGTTTACTTTACTTTATGAACCTGATGGCCGTCCCCATCATTTTTCATTAATCCCCAGAGAGTCGTACAGCTTTACTTGATGGCCGTCCCCATCATAACCCCTTTTATCCCCAGCATGTCGGCCGTCCCCGTCATTGCTTTATTTCCCACACTTTCCCCAGCAGTCGTCCTCTGCTCGACGGTCGTCCTCCGTCGCCCATACTTTACAATATACTTTATTTTCTTTTACAATCTATATCCCTTTTCTTCTTCATTCTGTGAGTGCAAATTTTGGACTGTCTTTGGTATTCAACCACCAGTTATCTTGTTTTCCTGTTAAGTTGTCGCTTACATCCTGCACAGCTAACTCATGTTTGAATAGGGGCAGCTGTAGACACCCCAAATTTGCCCTCTGGCTTTTGTATCTTTTTCATCTTTTCGTTTTGTATTCATACGCATTTTGCATATCATTTGCATAAGCTTCAAAGACATGGGATCAATGTCATCTGAAGAATTAAGGGCCTCACGCATTATTTGCAGATTATCAGAGAATTCAAAGTCTCAGCTATGCAGCCATTAGTGGCATCATCCTCTCTTTTCTCCTGTCACTAATTAGGGTTTATTTCCCTAGTTTGGTAATATTTGAGGATCTCACGTCTGAGGACTATGCATCGATTCTTCTGGTCCATCATCAGGATATTTTCCTTTTCATCAATTTATGAGGCTATTCATCTTTCTCAAACATCTCAAGAGTCATGATTTCAGGAGATTTCTTCATCTTTGAGTTGTCGGTTTTAGTGAACTATTTCTCAAGTGATGTGTATTCACAATCAAGTTGTGTGGTGTGATCATCAAGTTGTGGTCCATAAGAGGTTTTCGGCCAGTTTGTCTATCCATTCGTTCTTGGTGTACAATTGTGGATTTATTTTCCCAAGAGAATGATCCGTTTGATTTTGAGAATATTAAGGGTTCATTGGATTAGAAACTCAGAGGTTGATTGGTTCACATGGTGTGTTTCGATTGCATTGGCAGTGCTTTTTGTTTTATCAAAAGCGTGTGGATTATTGCAGTGTGTTGCATGACAGTGTGCATGATGGTAGTAGCTTGCTCTTTTCATAAAAATCAGCTCATCGTCCATTATCCTTTTTTTCTCCGAATTCCTTTCATAAACCACCATTCCATTTTCATTTTCGAACCATTTCTGATACCTCTAATCCGTCATATCTTTTCTTTTTTCTTTTTCTATATTCTCTTCATTTCCATATTCTAAGACATATTGTTTTTAAGCCAATTTCAAATATCCTTTTCAAGTTTCATTTATAATTACCTTTTTTATATAATAATCATTACCCAATTAACCAATTTATTTTCCATTTTTTATCCATAAATTCACATCCAAATTTCTATTAACCATTTTAAGTCAATCTTCAAATTATTTTTCTGAATTCATTTACCCAATTTTTCCATTTTTAATTTCCTTTCCACTTTGCTAAACCACAATGTCCATTTTATTTCAAATTTCTATCCATGTGTCTATTATTTTTATCCACTTACATTATCATCTAAAAGCCAACTCTCCATTGTTCAAAACCCAGCCCATTATTTGCTCATTACAAAAATAGAAAATAAAAAAAAAACAAGAGGACCATAAGCCTTCATGTTCCTCCAATGCAGTCACACTTCTCTTCATACCATTTCACACGGCACCTGCACATATTGCCAATTTTCTTATAGTTGTTCACCTAATTCTCACTTCGGGGCCTGCACGAAGATGCGCACAAGTTATGCAAAATACTCACGCCAGCAGAAACTTTTCCTCCCTCAATTTCGCAACAACATCACTACAACACGCAAAACATCCCTTTACAATTCTGCATAAAAAAGAAAACAAAAAATCTCTTGAATGTTCTTCCTCGTTCAACTCATTCCAACAACAATTTCACAGAAAAAAGCAAAATCGAAAACTGAACCTCCTCCTCATTTCTTAACCAAACCTTCATCATCATTTCCGCCCTCAACCCATCAACAAACACATTCTTAAACAAACCCCAAACCACAACTCTATGATCTTCAACCCAACCTCAAATCAGCGTCAACAATAACCTCATATCCAAACACAAAAAACAAAAATAGAAGATGAAGAGAGTTTGAAAACGGAACAAGCATAGAAGCATAGAAGCGAAGCGAAGCGAGTGAGTTGCGAAAGTGACGATTCATCGTCGTATATCAAGAGTGTAACAAAGAGAAGAAGTTTCAGACGAGGTTGAAGGAGCGGCGCGACTCAAAGGGAGCAGTAGACGGTGGATTTTGGTCTGGATGCGCCACGATGAAGTGATTATGGCGGATGGCGATGAAGAGTGACGACGAGGGTCTTGGTCGTGCTGCACGGTGAAAAGGAGGAGAAGAAAAACTCTGTTGCTTTTTGGTCTTTAGTTTTGATTTTCTTTTATTTATTACTCTTTTAAAAGTATATCAAGCCTTTTTATTTGGTTTAAGAAACTTTTTACTTCTCATTTTTTTTAAAGGAGCTTCATTGTTGTTAAAGTGGGCTCAACAAGCCCATGATAATTTTTTATTGTTGCTGACTGCACCCTAGATGATGCGCATCACCCCATCACCAGCGGACCTCTCCCTTTATTTCTTTGTTTTTTTGGTTCCTTGTTTATTTCAATTAAACTATATCTATTAGTTTTTTCTATAACATTGTTTTTTTGTTTTTTTTTATTTAATATTAAGTTTAGTTTAGAATTCTATTAGGTTTAAATTTTGTTTATTTTGTTTATTTGTTTATTATAATTGAATTTGGATATAATTATTAATATTAATATAATTTTAGTTTTAGTTTGTTTCAATTCATTTAGTTTAATTAAATAAAAATTTTGTTTAATCTTGGTTATAGTTTTGCGCTCGATGTTTTGCAGACTTTATGCTTGATGGGGGATGTCGTTTGACAACAACCTGGTGATTTATTACAATCTTGAGATCTCCGGATGCAATTTACACTTAGACTTTGATTTTGCGTGGACCGGTTCCTGGTGTTCATCCTGGCTCTCTTTGTTGGTCAGTTTGGATGCTGGAAGCTTATATGACCTTTGTCTGATATCTTAATACTCGACATTTGCGCTTGACTATTGAAATCTGTTCTGAGCTTGATATTATTTCTCGATTTCTCTTGCGCATATTGAAGAGGCAACGGACCTTCTCTGTTAGGTACCACTGAGGACCGATTTTACTTATTGCATGTTGCTGCATCTGGAAGTCCTACTGGTGTAGGCTTTGTTTGTGCATTACTCCATATCGCACTTTCATCTCTTTATCTTATCTCCATTTTGGCATTCTCATCTTCTTATCTTATGTCTTCTTCATCTTAATTTTTTCTTCCTCGTCTTCTTTATCTCTTGCCTTGCGTGAGGTGTGCCTAGGCCACCATGGAGCTTCTCCTTTCGTCTTTCTCTTCTTCTTTCTTTCTTCTTTAGGATAGTAAGCCTCACTAACCTAGGACCATCCGAGCATGTGAATATTGATTAGTCCCCCACTTAGCTTTTACCTTTGTGTCTCTTTGAGTCTTCTCTTCTCACCTCATAATCAGGGACAAAACCCTAAAGGCTTTAAGGCTTTGTGATTAAGCTTATGCCTGCATCCTTCTATTAGGATGGAGTGTATAACTTTAATCCTAAGTGTTAAACCCTTAATGTGTTTAAATCCTCTAATCAATTCACTTAATAATCATCAAGACATCAAGCTTGTAACTTGGGCCTTGCATTAGGGTTCTAATTCTTCCTTAATTGGTTAAGAAGGAGTAACCCTAGTGTTAATGGACAAGTCCTCCTCAAGTTGTCTTACAAACCCTAAAAATCACTTCATCATCATATCATTAACTAAAATCCACCTAATAAAGGCTTTGTTTTGTCATGAGTTTAATCCCTAATCATGGATTAAGTTGAGGAGCTTTCCTCAGCTTAAACATTCTCATCTATTATCCTTCTATTAGGATGGTGTAATGAGCCTGTTTAATCCCTGATTATGGCTTAACCTCATTACTCAACACTAAGCAAAAAAACACAAAAACATCTAAATAATCATAAGTAGGTTAATGATCTTAATCTTTCACCATGGTGATTAAGTGTGAGAATCTGACTTCACACTTAAGGTATTCTCATTACCCCTAATCAGAGGGAAGATGTGATGAGTTTACTAAATCCACTGGTTTAGGCTTAAGCTCATTAACTTATGACAAATTCTCAAAAGCAATAAAAGACTGAAAATTCAAAAACGAACAATAATCGTCTCCTTCGGGATTCTTTTCTCATCATCTTCACTCATAAATGAGAACTTGCTTCTTCCGTCTGATGCAAGACAGTTTGCACCTGAGCCAGACAGGTCATACACTTGAGCATAGACAAGTAAGCAGTTCACAAGTCAATTCATCTTTCAGTCTCTTTGGGTCGAACTACGGTGTTCTGACTTCCTCATTGCACGAGAGGATACGTAGGCATAACTTAACAGTTATCGAACAAAAGTCTCTGTATATTCCCCCTCCTTCCAGCATTGTTCTTAGCCTCATGATCTTGAGCATTTCACTCCTGTTCTTACACTGACACTTCACTTATACAATTCACTTTTCTCTTACACTGACACTTGTACATCCTTTTCCAGCTATTTTACACACAAATTACACTGACACTACCCCTTTAAAGCACAAATCCTTTAAGCGTGGATCCCGTCGAGTACGACGGACAATCTGGGTGCTAATACCTTCCCAGGTTGTAACCAACCCCCTTTCTCAGTCTCTCTGGTTCGCAACCGTCTTATCCATCTTTTCTAGGTCTATGCAGCATTGCCTTTCCTCCGGGATAAAAATGCCTAGCTGGCGACTCTTTTCATTCCCTGTGAGTTCACTCCTGTGTGTTCTCACACCCTCCTTTCGCCGACCGTTCGCGTCTGTACCTTTATTTGGGCCATTCCCATTTATCGGGAGCGACAGCTTGGTGACTCTGCTGGGGAACCTTATACTGCAACCAGGGCTTCTGGTTCTTTTTGTGGGTTCCTCCTAGCGCTTGTTTGATTTGTGTTTACTGGGGTGTTATGTGCTATTTGTGTTTGTATATTTGTATTTATTTTTGCTTTATGTATAGT
This sequence comes from Lathyrus aphaca, assembly GCA_963966055.1. Taxonomy (NCBI): domain Eukaryota; kingdom Viridiplantae; phylum Streptophyta; class Magnoliopsida; order Fabales; family Fabaceae; genus Lathyrus; species Lathyrus aphaca. Next base: position 285,899,945 of record OZ014519.1, on the reverse strand, counting down.
TGTCTTATTGCTTTCTTTATAGCTTTATATACATCATACTGTCATACTGTATTTGGCTGGATCTGGTTTTGTTGCTTTGGTGGGTGGGTGTTCTATTGAGAGTTGAGGTCCTATACTTGGGACCTGAGTGACACCTAGGCTAGAGTGGTTCACGTTCTTTCCCATTCCATTTCGGTCTGGTGCGGGAATATGAAACACGGTTCAGATATGGGTTTCTTCTTGAGAACTCTGTGCTGCAGATTTCCTGTAGTGCTAGGGCTATCTGGGAAGCCTGCTAAGTCTGGATGACCTTTAGTATTGACCTTCAGAAACTGAGGAGAATTAGAGGAGGATTTTTTTATGGTTATTGTAAACACTGTGCCTCCGGGTTAGAAGTGTTTATACTTCTCATAACTGATCCAAGTCTGAGGATCCTTGTTTTAGAACACTACCTGTGAGGGGGTTGGGCTGTTTACAGGTTTGCAGGAACCCTTGACCTCAACATACCCTCATTACCAGTACAATTGTTTGATCCGGTCACTATGATCCTGAAGTTATTGACCTCTGGTTTTCAGTTACTATTTCGGGTTACTATACAGAGATCTTGTGGTTACAGACACTTGATTCTTGGCAGTATTCCAGATTCCAGGCAGTTTCTAGCTGTGATCCCATGTCTTTGCATCTTTTGCATCATCATATTGCATTTTGCATTTGCATCTGCATTGCATTTTCCTCCTCCAGAGAGCTCATCCTTCCTCTTTTGTCCATGACTAGCCAGTTGATTTCCCGGTACTCAGTTTAAACAAGTGTTAACTGTTGGAAGACGACAGTGTTTGAAGGAAGATTGAGCAGTGTCAAGAGGTAAAGGGTCAGATTGGAAGCCGTCAGTAGCTATGTCAGAGAACAACCGTCAGAATGTTGAGTTTCCACCTGGTTTCACTTCAATGACCAATCCTCTGTATGGTCTTTCTCCTGATGAAGATCTTCCACAAGTGAGCAATCTTGCTCAAGCTCAACCTATACAGACCCCGATCGTGAATCAGAATGTACCTGAACCATCTGCTGTCCGAGGTGGACCTTCATCTTCGACTGATACTACAGATTATCAGAGTTTCGCTTTCCCTATGCCGAACTTCCAAGGGGCAATCCCTCTTGTGAAAACCAAGGATCCACAAGCTATTGATCTTGCTGAAAGATTTCGTGTGTTGGACGAGCAACTCAAAGCCTTAGCGGATCCTGATGCCTTCGGTTTTGACGCTCTAACCCTATGTTTGGTACCTGGTCTTGTCATTCCTCCAGATTTCAAAACTCCGAAGTTCGAGAAATACACTGGTGTTAGTTGCCCGAAGCGTCATTTGGTGATGTTCTGTAGAAAAATGACTTCTTATGCCTGCAATGATAAGTTGATGATTCACTGTTTTCAGGACAGTTTAAGTGGGGCATCTTTAAGTTGGTACATGGATTTGGAAAGCAGTCATATCCGATCTTGGAATGATTTATCCATAGCTTTCGTAAAGCAATACCAGTACAATATGGACGTGGCGCCCAATCGCACGCACTTGCAGAGCCTATCCCAGAGGAGTGGTGAATCTTTCAGAGAATATGCACAGCGGTGGAGAGAATTGGCAGCCCAAGTGCAACCACCACTTTCAGACAGAGAATTAATTGACCTGTTCGTGGGCACCTTGCAGGGTCCATACTTGGAAAGAATGAGTAGCATTGGGATGGCAAGCTTCTCTGATTTGATGATAGTTGGAGTACGCATTGAGAGCCTGCTCGAAAGTGGAAAGATCCAGGACTTTTCGAATATCCCAGCTAGTGAAAGTGAATCTGTTGTTAGCTCCCAAGAGGAAGAATGGTATGATACCAATGCATTCATGGCCAATGTTGCATATTCTGGACCAACATCTTCTAAGAGATCATCTTTTCCTGAATCTGATTACTCTTACGGGCATTCGGCAATGCTCAGAGCACCATATCAGAAGTCCTGGACTCCTCCTCGTCCAAATCTGCAAGCTCATGGTCGAAGACCTCAGAATCAACTTCAGAGCCAGCCTAGGCCTCGTAACAATCTGGAAAGAAGGATTGCTCCTCTTCATCTAGTCCCCATGGCATACAGTGAACTCTTTCCACATCTAGTTCAGAGCTCTTTGGTGGTTCCTAAGCCTCTCAAGCCGTTGTCAGAGCCGTACCCTCTAGAGTATAATCCTCATGAGCAGTGCGGGTATCATGGTGGATCAATGGGGCATTCAACTGAAGATTGCAAAGCTTTTCAAGCCAAAGTACAACAGTTGATCGACAAGGGCTACATCTCCTTTCCAGAAGGAAGCTTGGTTGTGCACGTCAACCTTTCACCTGATTGAGTTCAAAGACTTCAGAAGAAGCGTATCTTGATTTCAGTGGCTCAGACAACAGTATGTCATCAGAGTTGGTGATCGCTGTATCCTTTTATCATTTGCATTGTAGTTTCTTTCCTGTTAGCAGCTACTTGTCTTTTAAGCATTGTTATTTTAAATGGTAATGTTAATGTAGTGATCTTGCACTTTTGAATCAATTATGTCGCATTCGCTCATTTTTCTTTACTTGCATTGAAAAAAAAATGCATCCATTTTTCTCCCATTTATTTCACTGTTGTTTAGCAGGTTTGAGGGAGGATGATGACAACTGAATACCCATAACTGTTGAAGGTATGCTTTCAGGGTAGAACCTGCTGACGATGTACAGGCATTGTTTCAATTCCCAAACACCGGAGATATAAGGGAGATAGACCCTCGTCAACCCCTTTGAGTCTTGAAGTAGGAGTTTCTTTTCGGAAAAAAAAAACCTCACATTCAACCCGGGGCAGGGTAGTTATCAGTTAATTTGACCGAGCGTTCAAATTTCCAAAGGAGTGTGCATCCGAGGATCCATTACCCTTATTCATTACACCTCAAGAGGTCAAGGGACGTGAAACCCCAATGGTTATCCCTCACCAACAAAGGAATGAGGCAGTCAACCCTTTCAGCAAGTCATGACAAGCCAGTGTCACACGATTTGTTCAACAAAAATTAAAAAAAAAAGGAAATAAATCCCGCTAAGTCGAAAAAATGTGTGAAAACATATGACTTAGGCAAAAGTTAGGGCATTCCGCTGGACTTCGAAATCGAAAAATTCAAAAAAAAAAAGAGAACCAGTCCAGGCAAAAGTTAGGGAGTAAAAAAAAAAAGTAAAAAAAAATGAAAGAGAATCTTCCATGAGAACAAAGTCGTGTGACCAGACACAAAGTCAGAATGGGTGACTGTTACTCCAAGAAACCTCATTGGTGCGTAAACCATCAACGTCATTGGTTCCTCAATCATTACAAAACCCTTGTGAGAAGCGAGCGCTTAAGTCGAATTAGCTGAACATAGGACTAGAGAGCATCAAGGAGAATGGGTGGGCACAGATAAACTTTGAGCCATAAATCTTTCTTTCTAAAACCGTGAACCAGACCACGTTACAACCCTTGAAAGTCCTAATTGAATCAGGTTCAATTTTGAAAGCATACTACGACAACGTTGCATAAACTGACTCCTAAAGGTTTGCTAATTCAACACTACGTTTGGAATAATCGTCCATTCGTCACACACTGTCACAGCATCAAAATAAATAAATTTTCAAAAACTTGCATGTGTACTGCATTAAAATTACCATTTGTAAATGAACAGTTTTAATTGCAAGTCAGCCTGTGTCATCAGGAATGTTCCTACAAAGAGCAATCATGAGAAAACTTGATTATTCAACAATGATGACCAGAATCAAGCGCATCGTGTAGGCCTATGAATCAGGGGCATGTTATCCAGTGGTTTTGTTGACCAAGGAATCTATCAGAGTAAAGCAAGTTCCTAAGCATCAGTTGACGGAGGGACGTCATTCAAGGATTAGTTGATCAAAGCTGAGTCTACCAAGCAGGGGCAGGCCACCCTAATTTTCTGCTGACCAAGGATGAATTCGTCCAATGCTCAGTCAGAATGAGTCAAGTCGCTCCCACACTCATACCGGGGCATGACACTTCAAGAGTTCACTAGATGCAATTCTCCTCGAGCATCCAAGTCTGCTATTCCAGAAATTGGATAATCAGTGACAGTCTGTTCAGAGAGTCACCCATACAGGGGCAAACTTTAGCTATGCAGAGCAAGTATATCAGTAATCTCAGAGTTCAAGACGAGTGTCGGGAAATCATGCTACCCACCGTCGCCTTTGTCACCCTTCTCAACCAGAAGCCTTGTCACTAAGACCTTTCTTCCCACCTCGGGAGTTTTTCTAGCCTTTCATAATCATTGCATAAATCATTTGCATATGTTATTCATGTCGCATATAGAGCATATGCATCATCATTGCATTGAGCATAACCCCCGCAACATCAGATCTCATCCAGGGCCTCGTAACCCCAACTTCTTGACATCTCAAAGTCCAGTTCTCGTCTGGAAAACCGTTTTAAGGTCCAGTTCTTGTCTGGAAAACCTTTCAAAGTCCAGTTCTCGTCTGGCAAACCAATCCAAAGTCCAGTTCTCATCTGGCAAACCTTTCCAAAGTCCAGTTCTCGTCTGGCAAACCCATTTCAAATACCAGTTCTCGTCTGGTAGGTGAATCTTTTAACCAGTTCTCGTCTGGTCACCTTTTCATGTAACCCGTTGAACGCCAGTTCTCGTCTGGTAGTCATTCTTTTTTCAGAGTCAATTCTCGTTTGACAATGAACCCCAAGTAGTCGGTTCTCGTCTGACGACTTATTCTTTGCCCATCAGTTCTCGTCTGTTGGCCTAATTTCAATAAACCGGTTCTCGTCTGGTAATTCACCTTCAAAAGTCCAATTGCTTGGCAACCAAAATATATATATCTATCAACCTGGCCCTAGCGCCCAACCATCCTTGTTTCATATCTTTGGTTATGAGCATACGTCTGCATTGTACATCATTTGCATTGCATCTTCATACCGCATGGTTTCTGTTTTAGCTCTGATGTGGGGCAAGAATCGTTTCAAGACGTAATCTGGGGCAGTTATCTCAAGATCCGTTTGATTTCTGCGAGAGTTTGAAGACACCGGGGCAATTCTGGATGCCAAGTCTTCTGTAAAATCCTATGAAGACAATCTTTTTATGGATGACGCAGTATGGTATGACGGAGATGTTAAGGGAATTTTAGGTCACTCTGGATGATCAGTATGCAGTTGTTGAGCTCAGAAGTTTGAAGCACTGTGTTAATTCTCAGGGAATGTCTGGTATTTATTTTACCAGCAGGGCATTGGAAGTTTATTTCTTCCCCGAGCATAAAGATCTTCTTTCAGCCGACAAGATTCCCTCATGAGGAGTTGGTTATTCGCATTCAGTCAAAGCCAATTTTCATTGGCATATCTTCCCAGCACAGTCGTCATACTATACTTGGGGGCATATTTTGACTTACTTGATTCTCCAGCAAAGTCTCTCCTCAGCAGAGCATTGCCAAATCTTTTTCTCAACCATGAAGGTTGACATCCCCAGCTGAGTTAGAGCAGACGATAACCCCAGAAGAACTTCAAGGCTAATTGAATCGTTCTCGTCCCCAAGCGGACTTATCTTTCCACAGCGAAGTTTTCCCAACAGGAAGCTGAAGGCCTTGCTTCCCCACAAAGTTAGAATTATCAGAATTCCCTCCTCAGCAGGATTGTGTGATCAAGCATCTTCCCTAGCCAAGTCTAAAGATGATCTTTCCCCATAGAGTCATCGGGATTCTCATTTCCAAGGGATTTCCCCAGCAGAGCAAGAAGAAATTCTCCCCAGTGGAGTCAGGGCAGGATGATCAGATCCTCAGCAGATGTTCAAAGCAGTTAAACGTATACCTCACGTAGAGTCGTCTTTCCTCCAGTGAAAACCTCTCCAACAAGCATCAGGTTGCCAACACTTCGTTCCCATCAGAGTTAAAAGCTTTCAACCCGTCAGCAGTATACAGAATGCTCCCCAGATTCCCCAGCGGAGAGTTAAAGCTAAAACAGTTGCCTCACATTCACAAACATCAGTATATACTCCTTGTGGCACCCGTCCGTGTCATATCCCCAGCATAAAGCCAAAGCGTCCCCTTTGCACTCACAAATACTCATATATACAATTCCTTGACATCCTTCCATGTCGTTTTCCCCCCAGCACAATAACCTAACACTTTGTATATCAGATACTTGTTTATACTATACTTTCCTTTTCTTGGCACTCGTCCGTGTCACTCTCCCCAGCAGATTGAACACTCAACTATACACCACTCATACTTATTACTCATTTTTAACTTATACAGATACTCGTCCGTATCTTGTATACACCATTTACATCCCCACAGATTCGACACTCGTCCGTGTTCTTTGTTAACCAGTTGGTACTCGTCAGTATCATCATCTCAGAACATGCGTCAAGCGTTTGTTTCTACCTGATACTCGTCCGTATCATAGTCTTAAGGATGCTCGTCCGCATCTTTAATCCATACACTGTGTCAAACACTCTTGTCTTCTTGAATCTAGACACTCGTCTGTGTCTACTTTTCCCCAGAAGAGTCCCCTCAGAATCAACACTCGTCCGTGTTCCCTGTTAACCAGTTCATACTCGTCCGTATCATCATCTTTGAGCACGTGTCAGTATTTGTTTCTACCCGATACTCTCCCGTATCGTAGTCTTAAGGATGCTCGTCCGCATCTTTAATCTATACACAACGTCAAAACACTTATACTTTTATTTCTTGGATATAAACACCCGTCCGTGTTTACTATCCCCCAGTAGATCGCCAACAAAGTAAATTTTCTTTTCTATCTGACACTCGTCCTGTGTCATGATAAACCTTGAGAGCAGCCGTACCCTGCTAGGTGATCGTCCTTCACCTCTTGATGGTCGTCCTCCATCATGCTCATCCGATGGCCGTCCCCATCGTTGACCTTTTCTATCCGACATTCTTCCTATGTCGTGATATTTAGCAGTCGTCCCCTGCTAGGTGATCGTCCTTCACCTCTTGATGATTGTCCTTCATCATGCTCGTCCGATGGCCGTCCCCATCGTTGACCTTTTATCCGGCATTCGTCCTATGTCGCGATATTTTTGGCAGCCGTACCCTGCCAGGTGATCGTCCTTCACCTTAGATGACCGTCCCTCATCTTAACCCTTTCAGAGCAGCCGTCCCTGCTAGGTGATCGTCCTTCACCTTTGATGACTGTCCCTCATCATTATTTCATTAATTCTTTAACCCGATGGCCGTCCCTATCGTGGTCCCTTTTCCTTTTCCTGATGATCGTCCTTCATCAGTTTAGCCCGATGGCCGTCCCCATCGTTGTTTACTTTACTTTATGAACCTGATGGCCGTCCCCATCATTTTTCATTAATCCCCAGAGAGTCGTACAGCTTTACTTGATGGTCGTCCCCATCATAACCCCTTTTATCCCCAGCATGTCGGTCGTCCCCGTCATTGCTTTATTTCCCACACTTTCCCCAGCAGTCGTCCTCTGCTCGACGGTCGTCCTCCGTCGCCCATACTTTACAATATACTTTATTTTCTTTTACAATCTATATCCCTTTTCTTCTTCATTCTGTGAGTGCAAATTTTGGACTGTCTTTGGTATTCAACCACAAGTTATCTTGTTTGTCTGTTAAGCCGTCGCTTACATCCTGCACAGCTAACTCATGTTTGAATAGGGGCAGCTGTAGACACCCCAAATTTGCCCTCTGGCTTTTGTATCTTTTTCAGCTTTTCGTTTTGTATTCATACGCATTTTGCATATCATTTGCATAAGCTTCAAAGACATGGGATCAATGTCATCTGAAGAATTAAGGGCCTCACGCATTATTTGCAGATTATCAGAGAATTCAAAGTCTCAGCTATGCAGCCATTAGTGGCATCATCCTCTCTTTTCTCCTGTCACTAATTAGGGTTTATTTCCCTAGTTTGGTAATATTTGAGGATCTCACGTCTGAGGACTATGCATCGATTCTTCTGGTCCATCATCAGGATATTTTCCTTTTCATCAATTTATGAGGCTATTCATCTTTCTCAAACATCTCAAGAGTCATGATTTCAGGAGATTTCTTCATCTTTGAGTTGTCGGTTTTAGTGAACTATTTCTCAAGTGATGTGTATTCACAATCAAGTTGTGTGGTGTGATCATCAAGTTGTGGTCCATAAGAGGTTTTGGGCCAGTTTGTCTATCCATTCGTTCTTGGTGTACAATTGTGGATTTATTTTCCCAAGAGAATGATCCGTTTGATTTTGAGAATATTAAGGGTTCATTGGATTAGAAACTCAGAGGTTGATTGGTTCACATGGTGTGTTTCGATTGCATTGGCAGTGCTTTTTGTTTTATCAAAAGCGTGTGGATTATTGCAGTGTGTTGCATGACAATGTGCATGATGGTAGTAGCTTGCTCTTTTCATAAAAATCAGCTTATCGTCCATTATCCTTTTTTTCTCCGAATTCCTTTCATAAACCACCATTCCATTTTCATTTTCGAACCATTTCTGATACCTCTAATCCGTCATATCTTTTCTTTTTTCTTTTTCTATATTCTCTTCATTTCCATATTCTAAGACATATTGTTTTTAAGCCAATTTCAAATATCCTTTTCAAGTTTCATTTATAATTACCTTTTTTATATAATAATCATTACCCAATTAACCAATTTATTTTCCATTTTTTATCCATAAATTCACATCCAAATTTCTATTAACCATTTTAAGTCAATCTTCAAATTATTTTTCTAAATTCATTTACCCAATTTTTCCATTTTTAATTTCCTTTCCACTTTACTAAACCACAATGTCCATTTTATTTCAAATTTCTATCCATGTGTCTATTATTTTTATCCACTTACATTATCATCTAAAAGCCAACTCTCCATTGTTCAAAACCCAGCCCATTATTTGCTCATTACAAAAATAGAAAATAAAAAAAAAACAAGAGGACCATAAGCCTTCATGTTCCTCCAATGCAGTCACACTTCTCTTCATACCATTTCACACGGCACCTGCACATATTGCCAATTTTCTTATAGTTGTTCACCTAATTCTCACTTCGGGGCCCGCACGAAGATGCGCACAAGTTATGCAAAATACTCACGCCAGCAGAAACTTTTCCTCCCTCAATTTCGCAACAACATCACTACAACACGCAAAACATCCCTTTACAATTCTGCATAAAAAAGAAAACGAAAAATCTCTTGAATGTTCTTCCTCGTTCAACTCATTCCAACAACAATTTCACAGAAAAAAGCAAAATCGAAAACTGAACCTCCTCCTCATTTCTTAACCAAACCTTCATCATCGTCAACAATAACCTCATATCCAAACACAAAAAACAAAAATAGAAGATGAAGAGAGTTTGAAAACGGAACAAGCATAGAAGCATAGAAGCGAAGCGAAGCGAGTGAGTTGCGAAAGTGACGATTCATCGTCGTATATCAAGAGTGTAACAAAGAGAAGAAGTTTCAGACGAGGTTGAAGGAGCGGCGCGACTCAAAGGGAGCAGTAGACGGTGGATTTTGGTCTGGATGCGCCACGATGAAGTGATTATGGCGGATGGCGATGAAGAGTGACGACGAGGGTCTTGGTCGTGCTGCACGGTGAAAAGGAGGAGAAGAAAAACTCTGTTGCTTTTTGGTCTTTAGTTTTGATTTTCTTTTATTTATTACTCTTTTAAAAGTATATCAAGCCTTTTTATTTGGTTTAACAAACTTTTTACTTCTCATTTTTTTTAAAGGAGCTTCATTGTTGTTAAAGTGGGCTCAACAAGCCCATGATAATTTTTTATTGTTGCTGACTGCACCCTAGATGATGCGCATCACCCCATCACCAGCGGACCTCTCCCTTTATTTCTTTGTTTTTTTGGTTCCTTGTTTATTTCAATTAAACTATATCTATTAGTTTTTTCTATAACATTGTTTTTTTTGTTTTTTTTATTTAATATTAAGTTTAGTTTAGAATTCTATTAGGTTTAAATTTTGTTTATTTTGTTTATTTGTTTATTATAATTGAATTTGGATATAATTATTAATATTAATATAATTTTAGTTTTAGTTTGTTTCAATTCATTTAGTTTAATTAAATAAAAATTTTGTTTAATCTTGGTTATAGTTTTGCGCTCGATGTTTTGCAGACTTTATGCTTGATGGGGGATGTCGTTTGACAACAACCTGGTGATTTATTACAATCTTGAGATCTCCGGATGCAATTTACACTTAGACTTTGATTTTGCATGGACCGGTTCCTGGTGTTCATCCTGGCTCTCTTTGTTGGTCAGTTTGGATGCTGGAAGCTTATATGACCTTTGTCTGATATCTTAATACTGGACATTTGCGCTTGACTATTGAAATCTGTTCTGAGCTTGATATTATTTCTCGATTTTTCTTGCGCATATTGAAGAGGCAACGGACCTTCTCTGTTAGGTACCATTGAGGACCGATTTTACTTATTGCATGCTGCTGTATCTGGAAGTCCTACTGGTGTAGGCTTTGGTTGTGCATTACTCCATATCGCACTTTCATCTCTTTATCTTATCTCCATTTTGGCATTCTCATCTTCTTATCTTATGTCTTCTTCATCTTAATTTTTTCTTCCTCATCTTCTTTATCTCTTGCCTTGCGTGAGGTGTGCCTAGGCCACCATGGAGCTTCTCCTTTCGTCTTTCTCTTCTTCTTTCTTTCTTCTTTAGGATAGTAAGCCTCACTAACCTAGGACCATCCGAGCATGTGAATATTGATTAGTCCCCCACTTAGATTTTACCTTTGTGTCTCTTTGAGTCTTCTCTTCTCACCTCATAATCAGGGACAAAACCCTAAAGGCTTTAAGGCTTTGTGATTAAGCTTATGCCTGCATCCTTCTATTAGGATGGAGTGTATAACTTTAATCCTAAGTGTTAAACCCTTAATGTGTTTAAATCCTCTAATCAATTCACTTAATAATCATCAAGACATCAAGCTTGTAACTTGGGCCTTGCATTAGGGTTCTAATTCTTCCTTAATTGGTTAAGAAGGACTAACCCTAGTGTTAATGGACAAGTCCTCCTCAAGTTGTCTTACAAACCCTAAAAATCACTTCATCATCATATCATTAACTAAAATCCACCTAATAAAGGCTTTGTTTTGTCATGAGTTTAATCCCTAATCATGGATTAAGTTGAGGAGCTTTCCTCAGCTTAAACATTCTCATCTATTATCCTTCTATTAGGATGGTGTAATGAGCCTGTTTAATCCCTGATTATGGCTTAACCTCATTACTCAACACTAAGCAAAAAAACACAAAAACATCTAAATAATCATAAGTAGGTTAATGATCTTAATCTTTCACCATGGTGATTAAGTGTGAGAATCTGACTTCACACTTAAGGTATTCTCATTACCCCTAATCAGAGGGAAGATGTGATGAGTTTACTAAATCCACTGGTTTAGGCTTAAGCTCATTAACTTATGACAAATTCTCAAAAGCAATAAAAGACTGAAAATTCAAAAACGAACAATAATCGTCTCCTTCGGGATTCTTTTCTCATCATCTTCACTCATAAACGAGAACTTGCTTCTTCCGTCTGATGCAAGACAGTTTGCACCTGAGCCAGACAGGTCATACACTTGAGCATAGACAAGTAAGCAGTTCACAAGTCAATTCATCTTTCAGTCTCTTTGGGTCGAACTACGGTGTTCTGACTTCCTCATTGCACGAGAGGATACGTAGGCATAACTTAACAGTTATCGAACAAAAGTCTCTGTATATTCCCCCTCCTTCCAGCATTGTTCTTAGCCTCATGATCTTGAGCATTTCACTCCTGTTCTTACACTGACACTTCACTTATACAATTCACTTTTCTCTTACACTGACACTTGTACATCCTTTTCCAGCTATTTTACACACAAATTACACTGACACTACCCCTTTAAAGCACAAATTCTTTAAGCGTGGATCCCGTCGAGTACGACGGACAATCTGGGTGCTAATACCTTCCCAGGTTGTAACCAACCCCCTTTCTCAGTCTCTCTGGTTCGCAACCGTCTTATCCATCTTTTCTAGGTCTATGCAGCATTGCCTTTCCTCCGGGATAAAAATGCCTAGCTGGCGACTCTTTTCATTCCCTGTGAGTTCACTCTTGTGTGTTCTCACACCCTCCTTTCGCCGACCGTTCACGTCTGTACCTTTATTTGGGCCATTGCCATTTATCGGGAGCGACAACTGTCCCTCATCATTTATCTGATGGCCGTCCCCATCGTTGATCTTGTTATCCGATATTCTTCCTATGTCGTGAAAATCCCCAAGAGCAGCCGTCCCCTGCTAGGTGATCGTCCTTCACCTTTTGATGATCATCCCTCATCATTTATCTTATGGCCGTCCCCATCGTTGATCTTGTTATCCGACATTCGTCCTATGTCGTGATAATCCCCAAGAGCAGTCGTACCCTGCTAGGTGATCGTCCTTCACCTCTTGATTATTGTCCTTCATCATGCTTATCCGATGGCCGTCCCCGTCGTTGGATTTTTCTATCCGACATTTGTCATATGTCGTGATATTTTCAGCAGCCGTCCCCTGCTAGGTGATCGTCCTTCACCTTTGATGACCGTCCCTCATCATTATTTCATTTATTCTTTAACTAGATGATCGTCCCCATCGTTGTTTACTTTACTTTCCAAACCTGATGGTCGTCTCCATCAGTACTTTCCTCGTTTCTTTAACCCCCAGAGAGTTTTATCTCCTTACCTGATGTTCGTCCCCGTCGTGTTCTCTTTATTTCCTCAGCTTGTCGGCCATCCCCGTCATTGCTTGGCTTGCCATTTTACCCCCAACAGTCGTCCTCTGCTCGACGGTCGTCCTCCATCACTTTCATTTGATAATCATACTATACTACCTTTAACAATTTATATCCCTTTTCTTCTTCTCCCCAACGAGTGCAAATTTCGGACTGTCTTTGGTATTCAACCACAAGTTATCTTGTTTGTCTGTTAAGCCAGGCGCTTACATCATGCACAACTAACTTATGCTTGAATAGGGGCAGCTGTAAACACCCCAAATTTTCCCTCACTTTTTCTCACACCATGGCTTGTGATCTTTCATTTTTGCATTAGCTTAAGCATACCATCTCATATTGCATATTTGTTTCACTACATAGTTCCATTTTCATCGGCATATAGGGTTTGTGATCTGAGCAATCCAAGAATCAATCTGAGTCATCCCAAGGGTCTTGAAGCTTTCCAAGAGGGTCCATGTGTGTTCTATGATCATAATATGCTCCCCAAAGTTCATGAAAGTCAAGAGATCACAAAGCATGGCAAAGGCATGGAAGCAGAGCTAGGGTTTTCCTGCACAGATGACCAAAATTAGGGTTTTGGTTTCAGAGGCCTTAACTCCAATTTTTTGGTCATTCTTGTTTCTAATGTTCTTAATATGTTATAATAATCATGTGTACCAAGTTTGATGAAGAAATTCATTGTGAAAGTCATCTGATCATTGGGTAACTTCTTGAGCAAGTAAAGTCAAAATCAGGGCACCTGAGGCCCCCAACAAGGGTACCAAAGGGTCATCATCATCATTTTGAGTCTCTATGATCTTAGAATTGGTTGGAAGTTCACAAGATTGAAGAATTGTGAGCCAAATGCAAACTTGCCATTTTTGGAAATGACTTTTAATGGAAACTTTCCATTTTGGGAAAGATTTTCAACCTCCTCTTTCATGACCAAAAATGCTTCAAATGAAAAATTCTTGGGCATGAAAGTTGTAGATTAGGTCTTTCCCTTTTTAAAAAGTACTAGAACATGTCTTGATTCATCCTAGAACTCAAGATATGGCCTATCAAAGTTGGCAAAAATCCTATAATTTTCAAGTTCATGCCAAAGAGGATTTTTTGCAAATTCAAGTTTCAAACCATTTCATGACCTCTAATCAACTTCTAAACATCATACCAACATAATACAACACATTTTGATCAAGATTGCACCAAAAATCACAAGCTTTCATGCCTTGCTTCTCAAGAAAGTTCAAAGAGGGAAAATTGCAAAATGCTATGAAACTCTTCATCCACTTGTGCCAGCTCATGAAATCTGATTCTATGGTTCTCCTTGATGCAAGCTGAGGCCAGACACCCCAAAAAGCCAGCTCTTCCATGGCCCATACCTCCAAGTACACAAATTTGACTTTTTTGAAAAACCTCCCATACCAATCTAGATGAGCCACAACAACTCTTCTGACCAATCAAGACTTCACATACATGCCTCATGGACCTCATTTCATATCTTCTTGAAGCCTGAAACACAACACAAGTCAGATTGCACAAAATCCACCAAAACCTTAATCTCTTAGATTCTCTCAAGACAAACCACAAACCTCAAAACTCTTTGCACCATTCAATCATACACACCTCCAGGATCACAAAGCAACCCTCACAATGACCTAAAAGCCTCTGAATCAAAAACACGATTTCTCACCTCTCAGAACTGAAACTCATAAACTAAGCCATACAAACTTGTTCTAAGCTTTGCAACATCATCAAGGGGTTTATTGGAGGTGGATTGAGCCAAGAAAGAGGCCTGAAAGCTCAGGGAGTGAAAGCTTCATCTCAGGTATACCTCAAGAACAATTTTTCCAGAACTTGTTTTTTAAGTTTTTAAATGCTTCTACATGATGCACTGATCATCCTGATATGTTTACTTTTGAAAATGGTTGAGATTTGGGAATGTATGAATCCTCTGAAAATTTGCCCGAAAATTTTGTTTGCTTCGATTCTTGTTTTTTATGCAATATAAATGAATTTGATGCTTTGATTCTTGTTTAATGTTGCTTATGGATCATTTCTGGAGAGTTTGAGGCATTAATTTGAGGTTTGGAGTGAACTCAGGGGAGGGTGTGCCGGAGAAGATGACCGGAGCTAGCTCCGGTCACCTGAGAATGCTTAGGGCTCTTAATTAGGGTTTAGGGGTCAGTTTGAATGTGGGCCGTTTAATTAGGTTTAGCGCGTGAATGAAGGGTCGGGATTAGTTCACTTAAAACCCTAATCTTTAATTAATTTAATTAATTAGGTTTTAATTAGAAATTAGCCAGATTTGATCTGGGCCTTTAAAACACGCACGCAGTCAATGGTCTCTCTCCCAGTTTGAATCATGGCCCTCAGATGCGCATACTTTCCCTTTATTTCATTTTTAATTCATTTTTATTCATTTCTTTTGCATAATTTATTTAAAATAGTTAAAAACATCACAAAAATATGATCTTTTGCATTTCTGATCCAAATATTTTTCTAAACCCAAAAATGATTTTTATTTTATTTTTTTCATTTAAAAAGTATTTTAAAAATATTTAAATGTTATTTTTGATTAATTAATGGATTTTAATTAATTAAAAATACATTTAGGTTTCTAAAAATCACCAAAAAAATCATGAACCATTCCAATACATTTAGAAACATTTTCAAACTCTTCATACAAATTTATTTTTAGGTTTGATCATAAATTCACAATTTTCTTTGAATTAGGGTTCTTTAAAATCACATTTTCTAACCCTAACTTGAAAAATTCATTTCTGCCTAACCATGAAGAGTTTGAACTTGATTCTTTTTGCATTGTTTCAAATATTGCATGTAGTTTCTAGGTTATTTTCCTCATGAATTTATCTTGCATTTGCATTTTGATTTGCATTTTCCCTTAAGAATCAGCCAAAAACCCTAGCAAACTTAGAAAATTCATAACTTTCAATAGGATTAGTTCCTGACTTTCTCCTTTGGGGTATGATCTTATATGGGATTAGGGTTTGATTGAGATTGATTTCAATTTTTTATCTTCAAGGTTGCTTCTTTTTTGGTCATTTGCTTCTCATACATTCATAAAACCCTAATTTCTCATGTTGATTTGCATTCACCTTTGCATATCATCATCATATGAACTTGCCATGACACTTCAAGCAGTTGTATGTCATCTTAGATATCTTAGGACATGTTAGAACATTGATTGATCATTTCTTCATTCATTTTCCATGTCTTGCATTCATTTTATTTCATAAACATCCATGTATTTTCAAACTTCTAAACATGCTTTCATGCCATCTCATCTTTGTATGAACATTCATATGCACCTTGTATGACATTGCATCATCTCATATGCCATTTGCATTGCATAAGTACTTCTTACTTTGGTATTTTCATCTCATTTCATTTCATTTCCTTTTACTTTATGTCTTATGCATTCATACTAACACTTTCAGGAACTTTTGGTAAGTTATCTGGGAGGTGGATTTGCCTTCACTTCCCATCTCTTCTCATCATTCACAAGAATTATTACATATCTTTGAAGTGAACTTGTTCACTTGTGTTCCATTCTTCTTACTTTCTTTCTTTCAAGTTACTTATCTTCTTCAGGAAGTAAGTAACTTGTTCTTCTTTCTCCTTCTTTTTTCATCTGCTTCTTCCATTGGTGGCCTTGAAGATCCTTTATCTTAAGCCTAACAAACCATAGGATACCCAAGCATGATAACTTTTAGGGTTGTGTATAGTCCCCCTTAGTCTTTTACCTTTGAGTCTCCTTGAGTCTCTCTTCTCATCTTAATAATCAGAGACTAAACTCTTAAAGCTTTAGGACTTTGAATTAGGGTTATGCCTGCATCCTTCTCTTAGGATGGAGTGTATAACTTTAATCCTAAGTGTTAAACCTTTAATTTGTTTGTACCTCTTAATCAATTCACACTAATAATCACTAAGACTTTATCTTGTAACTTGGGCCTTACATTAGGGTTTTATCTCTTCCTTATGGTTAAGAGGTACTAACCCTAGTGTTTAATGGACAAGTCCCCCTCAAGTTGCCTTACAAACCATAAAATCCACTTCTTAATCTCATCCCTTAATTAAAATCCACTTAATAAAGGCTTGTTATATAATGAATTTAATCCCTAACCAAGGATTAAGTTGAGATATCTTCCTCAGCTTAAGTGTTCTCATCTATTATCCTTCTATTAGGATGGTGTAATGAGTTCACTAATGTGTGATCAGAGATTAAACTCATTACTTAACACTAAACAAAAATCCCAAAAACATCTAATTAATCACAAGTAGTTTAATGATCTTAATCCTACATCATCATGGTAATTAAGTTGAGATGCTTATCTCATACTTAAGTAGGCTCATTATCCTTAATCAGGGAGGATATAATGAGTTTACAAGCCCTTGATTTAGGCTTAAGCTCATTAACTTATGCAAAACACCAAAAACAATAACAAAACTGAAAACATAAAAACAAACAATAATCGAACAAAAGTCTCTGTGTCATTCCCCCTCTTTCAGCATTCTTTTCTAAGCCTCAGTTCCTGAGCATTCACCCTTTTACACTAACACCTGTACATTCATTCCTTAGATTTTGCAAACAGATAGCACATACACTTACCCCTTTTAAACACAATCTTGTAAGCGTGGATCCCGTCGAGTACGACGGACAATTTGGGTGCTAATACATTCCCAGGTTATAACCAACCCACTTTCTCAGTTTCTCTGGTTCGCAACCGTCTTATCCATCTTTTTCTAGGTTTATGCAGCATTACCTTTCCTTCGGGATAAAAATGCCTAGCTGGCGACTCTATTCAATTCATTCCTTTTCCTCTTTTCACCGACCGTTCGCGTCTGCACCGTGGGACCTAGTGTCTTTTCCGGGAGCGACAGCCCCAATCTTCACTTATTTTACATCTTCCTCAGTACCAAGATTGATAGCCTCAACCTCCTCCTGATGAGGAGTAATCACCTTTTCCTCTTGTCTCAATAACCTGGTTAACTCTTCAGGTAAATCGTA
This sequence comes from Lathyrus aphaca, assembly GCA_963966055.1. Classification (NCBI taxonomy): domain Eukaryota; kingdom Viridiplantae; phylum Streptophyta; class Magnoliopsida; order Fabales; family Fabaceae; genus Lathyrus; species Lathyrus aphaca. Next base: position 285,882,211 of record OZ014519.1, on the reverse strand, counting down.
GTCTTCTTCAACCTCTTCATCTGCTTGATTAATCGGATTGTCGAAGTCATACAAGGTCATAGCAGTGTCGTTGTCGGTGCAATCTGGAGGGCTATCTCTGCAAGGGTTGAGATTTGGTTCATTTTAGTGATTGATTTTATCTTATTTAGAAAAAGTGAATGAAGTTATTATTGAGAAAAACATTGCCATTTATTGTTTTGTGCGAAAATAACAAAAATGAAAAGACAGTGAGCGAAAAAGATTGTTTGCAAAAAGATGTCCATTGTTCATTAATATTCAATTTGCACAAATACATATGGCCTTATTACAAAATGAGTCCCGACATCTTAGGCAAGATGCATGACTTTGATGCATGCTTAAAACAGGAAATAATAATTACTCTGCAGCAGTAACCCTTATAATTTCCTGGGAAGACCAGTTGAGGACTTGTTGGCCTGGGACTCTTGGACGGATCCAACTTTCCAGGTTGTAGTCGCTCTCAGACTCGTCTTCCAAAGTGTTGACAACATTTGGGGTCAGCATTCCCCCAAACTGAATTTGTCTTCTTTCATCTCCACCTTCAGTAGCTTTCCCCAGCCTTGGGCGTTCCCTTCTTCCACAACCTTCCGAGCTTGTTTGTAGGAAGCAATTGAGGTGCCCATCCTTTCCTCTTGGGATGCAGCAAACCCCTCAATTGTTGCTTCGTTGATGTTCAAAGCTTCAAAACCTTGACTCATGGTTTCATGGATCTCCCCATCCATCTCTATGTACTTGTATGTAGCCAGGTTACTGACAAAGATGTCCTCTTCTCCATAAATGGTGATAATCTGGCCTTCCCACTCATATTTTAACTTCTGGTGAAGGGTTGACGTTACTACGCCGACGACGTGAATCCAGGGTCGACCCAACAAACAGCTATAGGCAGGCTGTATGTCCATCACATAGAAGGTAGTTTTGAAGATTTGTGGGCCAATTATCACCGGCAGCTCAATCTCTCCGAGAACCGATCTCTTAGAACCATCGAAAGCTCTGACAACTAGGTTGATCGGACGAAGTGCAAGACCATCATACTCCAGCTTGACTAAAGCCTTCTTTGGTAGCACATTGAGTGATGATCCGGTATCAACAAGGACATGAGAAAGTACGGCACATTTGCATTCCAAAGTGATATGCAAAGCCTTATTGTGATTACGCCCCTCCGTAGTCAAGTCAGCATCGGTGAAACCTAGTCCATGACTAGTATTGACATTTGCGACCACCGTTTCTAACTGATTGACTGTGATCTCTTCAGTAACATAAGCTGCGTGCAGGACCTTAAGTAGTGCATTCTGGTGAGCCTCAGAACACATGAGCAGAGATAGTATGGAGATCTTGGAGGGTGTTTGATGGAGCTGATCTACCACTTTGTAGTCACTTCTTTTGATAATCCTCATAAACTCGTATACATCCTGATCAAAGGGTGTCTTCTGAGTTTCTTTTGCAGCAGGTTCTTCTGGCACCACACTTTTGCCTTTTGCTTTGGCAGCAGCTTCTGCTTCAGCATTAACTCGTGGGATTTGTGAAGCGAAGAGACGTCCACTCCGAGTGAAGCCTCCACCTCCTCCAACATTGTCAATTTGTGGTGCAGGTATTGAGGAGTCAAGAGTGATCTTCTTTCCATGGCAGTAAAGATCCGAACCATAATGCCAAGGCACAACATTGTTGCTATCATAAGGAACTGGTCCAGGCACCGTGATGGTCACCAGACTGATTGTAGTAGAAGAAGGAGTTGTGACAGTCTGTGGATCATAGTAGATGGTGACAGAAGGTCTGATCAAAGATGATGCAGGTGTAGGAAGTTGTTGATGTTGAGGAGGGTGTTGCTAAAAGTTATTGTTGAGAGAATCCGGAACATGGATCGTTGCTGGATCATAGTAGATGGTAACTGTTGAGATGTTATCACTGGTGTTTGCTGTTGTTATAGTCAATTCTGTTGAAATGACTTTTGTTGGTGTTGTAGAAGGGTTTTTTGTTGCAGTTGTAGAAGATGGAATCGTTGATGTGATCTGTAGAATGCCTTCTCTGATAAGACCGCTGATACCATTCCTCAGATTTGCACAACCATTGGTAGAAACTTTGCAAGCTTCATAACAGGCTTTGCAACCTGGAAACACTTGGCACTTCAATAGTTGAGCTTTTACTTCGGCCAGTGGTGTTTGAATATTTGCAATGTCATCAATAAAAATTGCTGGTTGGTCCTCCTCAATAACATTAATCCTCGGCCCACCGTGATTCGGTATTGGATTCTTTGTGACATTTGTCGGAGGTGCAAAATTCAAAGCTTTGGAGTCAATCAGATCTTGGACTTTCATGTGCATGGCCCTACACTTTTATGTTGAATGACCAGGTGCATTGGAGTGAAAAGCACATATGGCATTGACATCATAGTTCCTTGGAAGATTCAGAGGATCGGGTGGAGCCAAAGTCCTCAATTCAGTCAGATTAAGCTTCAATAGTTGTGGGAGTAAAGCTGCATAGGGCATCGGGATGGGATCGATCACCCTGTTAGTTTGAGAAGGCCTTTGTTGGAAGGGACGTTGCTGCTGATTGTTGTTGTTGTAAGATCTTTGTTATTGTGGAGGATACTGTTATTGCTGTGGAAACTGTTGCTGAGGTGCTGGAGTAAGAATGGTGACTGCGGCCACTGATCTTTGCAGGTATTGGGGTCTACCTCTGCCAATATGCACTGAGTTGGTCTCTCCTATCCTTCTAGGTCCTGAGAAGGGTTTCCTTGTACTACTGGAGCTAGCACCATTGTCAGAAATCTTACCCATCTTCAATAGGCATTCAATTCTCTCTCCCGCTATAACCACATCAGCAAAACTGGTTGAAGAGAAAGCAGCAAGTCTATCTATGTAAGTTCCTTGCAAGGTATTCATGAACATGTAAGCCATTTCCCTTTCAGACATAGGTGGCTGGATAGCAGTAGCGAGTTGTCTCCATCTCTGAGCGTACCCACAAAAACTTTCTCTTGAAGATTGGGACATACCCATCAAAAGGGTCATGTTTGGTGTCATATCCAGGTTGTACTGATATTGGCGTATAAAGGCCTCGGCTAAGTCTTTCCAGTTCCTGACAGTAGCCCTTGATAGGTGTGAATACCACTCTCTAGATGCCCCAGTCAAGCTATCTTCAAAGTAAAACATCCACAACTTCTCATCCATGGTGTATGCTTTCAATCTTCCCAGAAAAGATTGTAAATGGGTACGAGGATAGGAAGTACCATTATACGTTTCAAATCATGGAGGTTTGAACTTGTGAGGAATACTTACTCCTTCAACTAGGCCCATATACATCACATCAAATCCCAAAGAGTTTTGGGATTCCAAGGATCTTAACTTCTCTAATATCTCGTCTAGACGACGATCCTAAACTTCATCAGCCCCAACACCTAACACTGTAAACTGCTCGTTCTGAGGATCTTCCTGTAGAACATAATCTCCAGTATTTCTCTGGGTATTTCCAATAACATTGACTTCAGGGTTGATCTGGGGCCCAAACTCTGGTGGATTTGTTTGTGGTTGATTACGCGCATTGTTACTTGTACCCCCAGTGCCTGCATGGTTATCTTCTGGAGTTTGTCGCTCGACTAACTCCCTCAATCTTTCTTGGGTCTGTGCCAGCCCAGTCATCACAGCCATGAATTGATTCATCTGGGTCCTCACTTATGTCCTCACATCAGTCATCTGAGTCTTCACATTTGTCAGTTATTGTTGTAGTTGATCCATTTGTAGACTCGGAAGGTTGTGTCGAGTTGGATATTTGTGGATGCGATTGACGGGAAAGACCCTTCTACGAGCAATATTTCCTGAAACAATCAACAGAGTGAGAAAACAACAACAAAACTCCTGAAACACAAATAATATGAAGTTAGCATGCAATGCAATATGTCTATTTGTCTTCAGAGGGTATCCGGTTTGGTTCTTGGTTTTGACCTTCCAGACCTCTGGGGAATAAAGATGTTGAAGCAGACAAAGTCCATGAGAAAATCCAATACATAATCATAAAAGTACAAGTGGTATTTCCAAATAGTTCATGAATTACAACCAAACAATCTCCAATGGTGAATCAAAATACAATTAAATTCAAGAATACAACAAATAAAATCACCATGGTGAGCTACAACAGAAAATAAATAGGTATAAGCAAAGAAAAATCAGACATCCAGTCCAAAAGAATCTTCCTTGACTTCCTTCAGGAGAGCATCAGTTACTGGTCCAACTGGGTGCTCTGTGATGGTTTTGATGAGAAGGTTTCTGGTTGCAATGGCATTTTTCATCTTCTGATACTTGTCTTGTTCTTTGGATCTCTTCAACCCTGCCCGGAGTTTCAACTTTGAGATCTCCTTCTGAGCTGCTAGCAGTGTTTCCTGGCTTCTTTTATCACTGGCTTCCAACTGCTCTATTTTGGTTTGCATCTTCTAGTCTTCTATCATGCGAGCCTCGGTTATCCTGACCCATCTATCTTGAATTTCCTCCAGATAATGCTCAGCTATTGCCTTTTGAATCTTTGCTTCCTTGCATGCATTTTTCAACACAAGTTCCCCTGCTCGGGCCTTCTTGATGTAATCTTCAGTCTTCTCAATCTTGGTCACATGCTCGATGCGTAGCTTCTCTAAACTTTCAATGTCTAAACGACCATCATTCCTTTCCTAAAGGGTCTTCTTCAAAGCTTCAGCTAATTGGGCATTTCTTTCATTCAACTTTTCAAACTCTTCCAGACTGACTGTGGCTATAGGCTCAACTGCTGATGGCTCTGGCACATCCTCTAGGGTGAATGGCATACGAGTAATTTGTCCTCTGATGCGAGACCATTCAGTATACTGAGCAGAAGCTACGCTATTGCATTTTCCCAGAATAGCAGTTCCTTTAGTCTGTATGTTGTCCCAAGCCCAGGCCGCTTGTCGGACAATGGCATGATTATTCTGAAAAGCACAGCAAAGAGACTGTGCTAAGTCCTGCTCCCTAGGTGGATGTATCAAGGCATACCCCAACTGTCTCTTGAAAAGTAAAGGATTGTAGTTGATGCAACCCTTTACTCCAATAAGTGGAACATTAAGGTATTGCCCACAGCTTGTTATTATGTCTCGGCCCTTGGTGTTCTGAGTACACCATCTGATATCTTCTGAAGTAAGGGCAATCATTCTCTTAGCCCAATTCCTTGACTGATGTAGGTTCAAGAAAGCTTTTGTCTTTGGCATATGCTTCATCAACCAACTGTAGAAGAGAGGTGCACAACATCTTACCAGTCTTCCTCTTTGTTTCTCATTCCTCTGATGAACTGAGTAGTAGAAGTCTCCTAATAAGGTGGGAACTGGGTTTTTTAGCATGAAGATGTGGATAGCACTCTTGCTTACAAATTTGGGCTCGTCTGCAAACAAGATGATGCCATAAATGCTGAGGGCTAGGAGAGCACAAACAGTTTCCTAATTCCCTACTGCAGCTTGCTTCGTAGCCTGAGTAATCAAGAAATCCAGATGGAGGCCTGGGATTCCATCCTTAGAAGTCATATGTTCAACAATGATAGTTACCTCCAGATGTAATGCCTTGGTTATGTCTTCATTCTTTGGGGGAGTCATTTCAGGGTTGAAAGGAATTCCCCTTCTAATAGGGACACCCAATAGCATAAAGTATTCTTCCAGTAAAGGACCAATCTGAAAATCTGGGAAAGTGAAGCAATGGAGAGGAAGGTCATAAAACTGAAGGCAGGTGTGAATCATGCTCCTTTGTGATGCATCCAAGTCTATGATCATGTCCAAGATTCCACCATAATGCTATTTGAATAAGGGAACATGATTAGGGGTGATACGAGCCTGTATCTGCCTGATGCCTGCCAGAGGATACTCAAAGAAGTGGTAGGTGATGTTGCTTTTCCTAGTTGAATCCATGCGAAAGGAGATAACTGAAGAAGTGTTGAAGCAGATAAGCTGAGCAGAAGAACGGTCAAAACCAAACCAAGAAGAGATGGATACCCTATAAAACAAATAGACAAGATGTTAAATGATGCACTATGATGTATGCTAATGATATGCAAGGGTTGGTAATCAAGTCTTGGATAATCAGTTGCCTTTGGTAGGGTCCATGAGTGTTCAGAGTTCAGATGAAGGCTTGAGAACCAGTAACCAGGTGAGAGACTCAAATAAAGAGTCAAAAGTCCAGGGTTTCAAAGAATCAGTCCATAATCAGTATAACCTTAACATTTCAATAGCAAGGTATGTTGAGGTCGAGGGTTCCTGCAAACCTGTAAACAACCCAACCCACTCACAGGTATTGTTATAGAACAAGGATCCTCAGATTCGGATCTATTATGAGAAGTGTAAACACTTCTAACCCGGAGGTACAATGTTTACCTTAATCATAAAGGGTCCTCCTCTAATTCACCTCAGATGCTGAAGGTCATCTAAAAAGGTCATCCAGACTTAACAGGCTTCCTAGATAGCCCTAGTACTATAGGAAACCCGTAACACAGAGTTTTCAAAAAGAAACCCATGTCTGAACCGTGTTTTCATATTCCTGCACCAGACCGAAATGGAATGGGAAAGAATACAAAACCACTATAATCCTAAGTGTCACTCAGGCCTTTGTGTTGAGCCTTTCTCACTGGAATACCCTTCCTACCAAGGCAAACCAACATATCCAGCACAGATGATATGATAAAAATGAAATGCGTAAAGCAGTAAATGAAAGCGATAAATAAAGTTGTGCAGAAATAAATAAATAAAGCAATAAACAAGTATGCACATAACACCCCCAATAAACAAAATCAAACAAGCGCTAGGAGAAACCCACAAGAGAACTAGAAGCCCTGGTTGCAAAGATATTCCCCAATAGTGTTGCCAAGCTGTTGCTCCCCGGACTTTAATCCCGGTGCAAACGCGAACCGTCGACGATGTTGGAGGTTGAGGTTGAATAGAGTCGCCAGCTAGGAGTTTTTATCCCGAAGGAAAGGTAATGTTTCATAAACCTGGAAGGGTATGGATAAGACGGTTGCGAACCAAAGAGACTAAGTAAGGGGGTAGGTTACGACCTGGGAAGTTATTAGCACCCAGATCATCCGTCGTACTCGAAGGGATCCACGCTTACCTAATTGTGTTTAAAAAGGGATAGTGTATGTGCTAAACTGTGTATAAAAGCTAAAATGTACAGAGTGTAGGTGCAAAAGGATATGGAATTCAAGATTAGGGTTTGAAAAGAAAATCTGGAAGAAGGAGAGTGGGGGAGACAAAGAGACTTTTGTTTGATAACTGTTAAGTTATGCCTAAGTATCCTCTCGTGCAATGAGGAAGTCAGAACACCGTAGTTCGACTCAAAGAGACTTAGTGTTTTTGGTTGTGAACTACTTACTTGTCTATGCTCAAGTGTATGACTCGTCTGGCTCGAGTGCTAACTGTCTTACATTAGACGGAAGAAGCAAGTTCTCGCTTTTTAGAGTGAGTGTGATGAGAAAAGAATCCCGGAGGAGACGTTTATTGTTTATTTTTTGTGTTTTTAGTTTTGTTACTTGTTTTTGGTGTTTTGCATAGGGAAATGAGCTTAAGCCTAAATCAAAGGTTATAAACTCATTATATCCTCCCTGATTAGGGATAATGAGCCTACTTAAGCATGAGATGAAGATCCCACCTTAATTACCATGATGATGCAAGATTAAGATCATTAACCTACTTGTAATTATTAAGTGTTTTGGGTTTGTGTTTAGTGTTAAGTAATGAGTTTAATCTCCAATCAAAGATTAGTGAACTCATTACACCATCCTAAGAGAAGGATGATAGATGAGAACACTTAAGTTGAGGAAGATACCTCAACTTAATGCATGGTTAGGGATTAAATTCATTATATAAAAAGCCTTTATTAAGTGGATTTTAATTAAAGGTTGGATGAAGTGTTTTTTTATGTTTGCAAGACTTTAGCATGAGGGGGACTTGTCCATTGAACACTAGGGTTAGTCCCTCTGAACCACCAGGCAGAGATGTAACCCTAATATAAGGCCCAAGTTACAAGCTTAAGTCTTTGATAATTATTAGGTGTTTTTTATTGAAGGTGAAAACAACTTAAAGGTTTAACACTAAGGATCAAAGTTATACACTACATCCTAAGATAAGGATACATGCATAACCCTAATTCAGAGCCCCAAAACTTTAACAGTTTAACCTTGATTATGAGATGAGAGAGAGACTCAAGGAGACTCAAAAGGTAAAAACTAGGGGGGACTATGTACAACCCTAAAGTTATCATGCTTGGGTATTCCTAAGGTTTGTGAGGCATCAAGAGAAGTCTTCAAGTTGGCCACCAAAGGAGGAGAAGCAGATGAAAAGAGAGAGAGATGAGGGTTAGGTTACTTACTTCATGAAGAAGTCAAGTAACCTAAGAACAAGAGATAACATAAGTGAATGAGATTCACTTCAAACACAAACAAAGTACATAAAAATAAAGAGAGAAAGAGAGGTTGGATGTGGATGCACATCCACATCCTGATTAACTTACCAAATTCACCTGAAATGGTTAGTTTGAAAGCAATATATGTACAAATTCAAAAGCATAAGCAAATCAAAAGATAAAAAATTGAAATTGCATCCAAGGGAACCCTAAGAACTCATGAAATCACCATCCAAAGGGGGAGGTCTAAAGTTCTACCAAGTTCAAGTTATGGTTATCCTAAGATTGGTTAGGGTTTTGGATACTTCTCAAAGGGAAAATGCACATTAATTTGAAAATGCAAGATAAAAATGTGACAAAAATATATTTAGAAACTAGAGGTCAAAAGGTAAAGATTGCCAAAAGAATCAAATGCAAACTCATCTTGGTTTGAGAGAAATGAATTTTTGAAGTTAAGGTTAAAAAATATGAAATTTAGGAACCCTAATTCAAATGAAAATGGCAAAGTATGATCAAAACCAAAAAGAAATTTGTGTGATGAGTTTGAAAATGTTTCTAAATATTTAAGAAACCTCTCTGATTTTTTTGGTGATTTTTACATACTTTAAAGTATTTTTAATTAATTAAATGGACTTAATTAATTAAAATATACAATTAAATTATTTAAAAATGCATTTTTTTAATGGAAAAATTAATTAAAGTGTTGAGAAAAAATTTCAAATTTTTAAAATGATTTTTGGTATTTTTAATAATTAAAACAAAAGAAATGAAATAAAATAAAAAGAAAATGAAAAGTATGCAAAATGGATGGATGAGATTGCATGGAGGATGGATAAAGGGCCAGGATGAGAAGTCTGATTGACTTGAGGTAGGCTGATCCTAAGGCTTAGGTTTAAAGTTGCATTTCGCACGTGATCCAATGGTTGGTATTCAAACTGACTAATTAATTATTATTTATTTAATTAATCCAAAATTAACACTAATGACAAATCGGGACCATCCGTTGCTAACCCTAATCAAGATCCTAAGGCCACGAATGAATCTGGGCAGCTAAACCCTAAACACTTTCAGATGACCGGAAAATTGCTCTGGTCATCTTCTCCAGTGGACCAAAACTCTAAAATCTTCCCTAGGCAAAATCAAAACCTCTAACCTGCCCAGAAATAATCCTCATACCTCTAGCAACTCAAATCAATCATCAAACAACATTTATCATTCATGAACAAGGTGAATCGAATCAAAACATGAACACTGGCAAATTTTCAGAAGTTCATAAAATGTTCATTTCTTAACCATTTTCAATTTTAAAAGCATCATTGTGATCCTTAGAGCATGCAGTTTCATTCTATAACAAGAAATCAAAGCATTGAGAGGAAATGTTCTTGACCATACCTGAGCTGGAAACCTCCAATGGTGAGCTTTCAGAACCTCCCACTTGTGCAAATAAGCTCCTTTGATCCTCCTGAAGCTCTTGGGATGCTTAGAATGCTTTGAAAGGGGCTATTTTAAGTGGCTCAATTCTGATATGGAAGAAATGGAAGCTTTGGTTTATGAGGTTTCAGGCCATGGTAATGGTTGATTTGTGTTCTATGGATGATTTCTGAATGAATGATGAAAGAATTTTTTAGGTTTGATGGATTGTTTGAGAGAATTGAAGAAGAGAAGTTTTTGGCAAATTTTGTGAAATCTGATGTTGTGTGTGTTCTGAGCTCATGGCATGCTTGTTTTATGATCTTGAGGTAATCCCTAAACTATTGGAATGAGTCAGAAGATTAGATGTGCACTGTGGGAATGGTATGGCTTCATTGGCCAAAAAGTCAAGATTGGTGTACTTGAGGTATGGGCCATGGTAGAGCTGGTTTTTATGCTTGAATTGCTTCAGATTGGATCATGGATGGCCTATGGATCAATAGAATTCAATTGGATGGCCTTGATCAAGAGTTCTCATAGTTTATGTAATTTGGCAACTTTGAAGTTTCTTGAGAAATAAGTCATGGAAATGCTTGGTACAAAGGCCAATTCTGATCTTGGCAAGTTGAATTAACATTTTGTGACATAATTGAGTGGATTAGAGGTCACTTAGAAGCTTGAATCTCAAAATTGCATAAATTCCTCTTTGACATGAACATGAAATTTATGTGATTTTTGCCAACTTTGCAAGGCCATAACTTGAGTTCTAGGAAGAGTTAGAATGAATTCTTGTACTTTTTGAAAATGGGAGGATCCAATCTACAAATTTCATGTTTGAAGAAATTTCATTTGAAACCTTTTTGATCAAGAAAGAGGAGGTTGAAAATCTTTCCCAACATAGAAAGTTTACATTACAAGTCATTTCCATTTTTGGCAAGTTTTGGATTTGTTCATTTTTCTTCAACTTTGTGAACTTCCAAGCATTCCAATGATCAAATAAAGACCATATGACTTCAAAATGATGATGATGACCCTTTGGTACCCTTGTTGGGAGGCCTCAGATGCCTAGAATCTGACTTTTCTTGCTCAGGAAGTTACCACTTGGTCATATGAATTCCACATTGAATATTTCCATGAAATTTGATACACATGCCCCTTATATCATATATGAACCAATAGCAACAAGAATGACCAAAAAATTTGGGTGTAAGGCCTCTGAAACCAAAACCCTAATTTTAGGTCATCTGTGTAGGAGCCTCAGCTTAGCTTCCATACCTCTGTAGTGCTTTGACATTTCTTGACTTTAGATGACCCATGGGGGCATAAAATGATCATAGAACACTCATGGACCCTCTTGACATGCTTCATGGCCTCTGAGATAGCTCACACCACTTCTAGGATTGCTCAGATCACAAACCCTAGATGCAGATATGCAGATGAAATGTTTAAAGGGTGATTATGCAATGTGGAATGTGTTGATAGGCTATGCAATGATGATAATCATAAGTCAAGATGATAAAAGAGAGAGGGAAAATTTGGGGTGTTTACATTATGTAAACGAGATAATCATATAATCACACCACTTCACACAGCAAGCAACTCCAACATACAACTAAATTCAACAAATAACGTAATCATTATGCAACTCGATGCGACTCAACTTATATTCATGTGGTTCTATTTGGATTAAACTCCCAACTTGAAACATTTCCAGGTTATCGAGGCATTATCAACTTATTTGCCAATCCAGGCCAACTTGAATCGAGCATACGCTCCAACTTGAAATATGTACATGTATGAAACTATGAATGGCATTCAACAACAACAATATAATCATCAACTTATTAACATAACTACTTGAACAACTTAGAAACATGAATCAACATTGGTCATAAGACCCACAACATATTAATCTTCCCAAAAATTGGGACAACACGGATTTAACAACTTTAACACCACTTCAATATGAAAACGAAAATTTACGTCTTAGTTGACTAAATTACTAAATTAATTATTTTAAACTCTAAAATCTACTATAAACAACTTATTTTATCTTTACATTAAGTCTATATCAATCTAACTTGAAATGAATGTGAAAACATGAGGAATCACCAAAATCTGCATTTTTCCGCACATGCCCTGCTAATACGCATATGGCCTCCTTCATACACATATGGCCTTGACTGATACGCGTAAGGCCTGTGTATGAGGGTCTTGTTACGCCTATTTCCCTGCTTGATATGCATAACACCAGATCTGTTACGCAAATGGATAGAAAGCCTACAATTTCAACTTTTCTGCTATTTCTCATATTTTCACCATTCTGTTCAATCTTAATTTGGTTTCTACATCGATTTTACTCTAAAAAACTTCTACAACTATTCATCTATCAATTCCTATGGTTAATTTTACGAAATATAACTCCTTCTACACGAATTCTGCAACAACAATCCAACAACACAGACAACAGATGCAACAACAAATATATTAGCAATACAACAAGAACAACATGTCTTTCATCAGATATCAACATAAAATCAACAACAAAAAATCATACCAAAACACAACAATGAATTTACACGAAAATCCCAACCTACATACAATCATCTAGTCCCGGTTATGGAATTTGAACCCCACCCATACCTTGGATTGAAGGCACCTCGAATTCACCGCAAAAATTCCCGCGAAAAATATTTGACCTATCCTCTCCTTGATCTCTCTAATATTTGTTCCTCCTTATCTCACCAAATTCTGATTCTCTCTCTAATTAGGTTTTAGCATTGTTTTTACTAAACTCCCACTAATTATTTAATTACTAACAGGTCCAACTTAGCACCCCCAACTTACTACTCTTACACCACAACATAGGCCCAACTTAATATTATCTCATTAATACCTATTTTATTTATTCGACTTAATTAAGTTACTTAAACCACCCAAACACAACTTATTCTCGAAACACAAATTCAACTTAAACGGCTTAAATGACTTAACGACAAGGACGACAAAACAACACGTAACAACTTACAATCGGGAAAAATACGCAATAATATTTAATTAAATTAATTAATTAAATACGGGCGTTACATGGGGCACTTGATAGGCCAGTCCAGAACAATTATCATATGGTTGGGTGTTTTTAGAGAAGACATAGTTGGAGGAAACTGTTGGTGTAAGCTCCAGAGGTCAATACTTTTGGTACTTGTATCAAATTATTTATTAATAATGAAAGGCATTTCTTTATTAAGTTTGTTTTTCCAAAATGATAAAGTCCCTAGAATATCTAGTTCGTTTAATGAAATATTAAGTGTGACTTAATAATGAGATTCCATTAAATATAAAGACATTATTCTTAAAGCATCCATAGTCGAGCTTTAATGTGAAAAGGGGTAGCCTTAAAGCATTAACACTATTATGTAGATAGACTAATGATCACATCTGGATCGTTGATAAGGAGTTATCAAGACTTGAAATAGGTATGAATATTAGGAGTAATATTTATACTGGATTGACCCACTATGAGAGTACTACATAAAATTTTATGCAAAGTGTCATAAGTTACTCTCATGGTTATAATGGTGTATACCACCCTTCCACCTGAAACTACTATGGATCCTAGATATAGATTCAAGTACTTTATTGATGATCAAACTTTTTTCCGTAAATGGATGATCATAAAGACAGTTGATGGGTACTTCACAAAGCATGTTGATGGACATGAGTAACCTAGATGGAATTTGCCCATCTTAAATAACGGGATAAATGTCTAAGGTTCCAATATTAAACTGGACAAGGATGACACAATATATTCCTTGTGTTCAATATAGACATAAGGGAAAAAAGGTAATTTTACACACAAGTACTATCACCAAAGGTTTTTTAAGATCACATGATAATTTTGTGACTTGGGTAGCAGTGATGCGTTGCTAGATATTTCTCACTGTTTATTATGTTAAATACATGATTTAATATAATTGTCAACGTCGCGAAATCCAACAGGATCACACATATAAGGACGGTTAGAGAATGGGTAGAATAAATAAGGTACACCGTAAGGTACGGTGCACTTGAATGGAATACGGAATATGGTAAGGTACCATGTGCTTAATTGACATATGATATAATAATAGTTATTATTAATTTTATAATAGTTATAAAATATAATAATAATAATAAAATTATGTTTATTATAATAATAGTTATTATAATAATATAATAATATTATTATTGATTTGGGTTTTTTAGCTTATAGCCCACACAAGTAGTTCTATAAATAGAACCCTTGTGTAGAAGCTCAAAAGTTGTTGTTGTTGAAACCCTGGTTGTATTCTATTTTCTCTCCCTCACTCAAAACCTTCAATCTTAATCAGCTAGCACTGTGACTGAAGGAAGTTGTTTGTATGGACTTAGTAGAGGCGTTGTTCATCGTACAACACTCGTGATCATCCATCGATTCGGATTCAAAGGTTTCATCGTCACAAGAGGTAACCTTTCTATCACAAATCATGATCTTTCGTAAGGATCTCTAAAGGGAAATTTTTGTTTTCCGTTGCGTTTAGATTGCAAATTTCCCTTTAGTGGTATTAGAGCCACTTACGAAACCATGAGTCTGGTAATTGCTTACTTTCTATTTTTTTGTTTTAATTGGATTAAAACACGTAAATTAAATCAAATCCAGATATTTAATTTTTGGCATCATACTTTGTACGGTTGATTGATATTGACTATGCTTCGGAATTCGACAATACTATGGTGAAGCAGTGATATGTCAATCGTCCATAAGTTACATATATATGATCGATCTAATCCATATGTGATATGATTAAATTTGATGTAAAGATGGTATATTTGATATACTATTTTATTTCATCATTTCAAATCACGTAATGATTATCATTCGGTTGAGCGACCTGTGGTTATCTGCTTCGGAATCCGACTTTAGTATGGTGAAGCGATGGTATAGGGACCAATCATACTGAATTATTAATCATGGTGTTTGGATGGTATGAAATTGTTGCATTAAAGTTTATCACAGTACAAGTGTTACACCGTCGATGAGGTTTGCGGTCAAATTCATGTATTATGTAAGTGTGACGGCACCATAAAACGAGTGACAGGCGCCATAGGTAGCATTGTGTTGGTCGCTATAGATAGTAGTGTAACGGTCATCATTATGACGGTCGCCATAGGCTTTATGTTGGTGCAAGGGTTGCGTCAATGAGGTATGTGATTAAGGTCATTCATTTGCCGAAATTTAATTTAATTTATTTAATTAACAGGATTTTAATTAATAATAATGATTATTTATTATTTTTCTTGTGGTGATCAATTATGGCCTTAGTTTATTTTTCTTTGTTTTGGATTTTATAAATATGACCTGCGTGTTGTGCCTCTCTCTCTCTCTCTCTCTCTCTCTCTCTCTCTCTTATTCTTATCATGTAACTTCTTTTCTCATTGTATGTAAAAAGAGTTTCTTTATGTAATGTATTATTATGAAGAAATAGTAGACTACAAAACAAAAAAGGACAACCTTGGAGATCTTTCTTGGAGAAGTGAAGATCGTTATTAGGTTTAGCTTAAGTTTTTTTATTGGCTTGGGAGATCAATTGGGCTAGGGGCCATAATTGTTTCATTTGTATGTATATTGATATATATTGGATGTATGTTGATGCATGTGTGAGGAACGATTTATATGATAGATAAGCCAGTGAGATCAAACTAATTAAAATTCCCTTAAAACTAATATTAAGTTTTTGCTTTCCAAGTTTTAGAACTCATCAAGACTAGTATCAAATATTGTAGGTTTCTCCCAACACGAGGTGCATGTTCTATATTAGTAAGGTGTGATAGGATAAATGTAATATCCAATTTCTAAAACAATGGGTCAAACTTAACTGAACAAAATATAATAAGATTGTATACGTTTAGAAGCAAGAGTTGGGAATGATCCATATGATGGATTAGAATAAGGAGTTATTCACCCAACTGAAATATTCGAGAATTGTATTGGATATAATTGGAAGGATCTCCTACCTAAATAGCCGAGTTTTGTGTAATCAGCCTAATGTTGACTTAAAATAAAGCAAAATATGGATCTCAATCCACTAGAAAAAACTTCCAACGGGATTTTCCGAATCAAATGATGAGGGTCATTTGTTTTAAGTAAAATAATGGGAGCATATTTAATTAAAGGCCTAATTGAGTATGTTGTTTTAATGATACTTATATCTTTATATTCTATTATGTAGATTACTGTTCTGACCCGGCCCAATTCCTCCTATTGGGCCAAAAAGACTGATCCAATGACCCTGCTCGACGTCGAGCGCAATCATGAAAAGTGGTCCTCAGTCGACCACAAATAACCTGGTCACGATGAGGCCCTCTAACGGCTAGTATTGACCGTTTCCTATCTTCACAGATCCCTCGATCCGCGCCTCACAGAACGAACCAATAATCTTCCAGCTGGTCCCTTATATAAACCCTCTCATTTGAGAGGGTTAGGTATTCAATTTTTCTAACCCTGATACTTGTACTTGCTCACTCTTGCTCGGTTACTTACTTTAGCATCGGAGTGCCTTGCAGGTACAACCCCTTTTCTCCTCAACGACCATATCCGTCCGCTCTCGAGACCAGCCGCATCGGATCCTGATCTCCAGGTACGATCAGGTGGCGCCGTCTGTGGGAAACTGATTTCCCCGTTATTCTCTCAAGATCTTCAAAGAACCAAAGTTTTAACAAGATCCATGGCTGCTCGGGACAACCAGGAAAATCGATCGAATGATGGTATGATTCTCACACAACGTGAGAGCAACATCCAGCCTCCTCTACATGACGAAACGGTGCAAGACCGTCCAGAAGGAAGGGCGACATCACCTTCACCCGATCGCGACCAACCCTTGGAGAGTCGCCCGGAAACTCTTTTTCCTTCAACTCCTTCAGGGTCAGATTTCGCCGCATTGGCCGAAATCCTAAATCAAATGAACTTGCTGCTCCTCACTCATGGCGAAAAGATCGCCCGACTTGAAGATAATTCTCGTCGACCTCATTCTCCCAAGAGACTCCAAAGGGAGCATTCTCCGTCACCTACAAAGAAGAAGAGGAGAGGGCACACCGACGAATCAACAGGCAACAAACGCTTTCGTCAGTCTTCCCCACGACCCTCTCCTAAAAGAAAATCAAGAAGGAGCAGGTCAAGATCCGCCTCCCCTCGAAGAACAAAGAAGCATGATCACAAATCTTCATCGCTTATTTCCAGTGACGACGAGGACGCTCGGGGTCCCCTGTCATCTGAAATTATGGCGGCCAAGCTCCCGAGAGGCTTGGAGAAACCCCCTCTGTTAGGCTCGTACGATGGGACCACCGACCCAGATGAGCACAACGAGAACATCGATGCCTTGCTCGACTATCGGGGCGTACGAGGGGCAATTAAATGTCGAATCTTTCCCACGACGCTGAGGAAAGGGGCAATGACATGGTACAAAAGCCTTGAGGCTGAATCCATCACATCATGGAAACAGCTTGGACGCACGTTCTCCAGGAACTTTACCGCATCAAGACGACATCCTAAGACAGAGGCTTCGCTTGAAGCAATAATCCAGGGGAGGGACGAGCCTTTACGAACTTACATCGAAAGGTTCAATAAAGAGGCGGTCCAAGTATCCACGACCGACGACATGAAAAAATACTTGCTGGAACGAGGGCTGCGTCCCTCGACCGATTTCCATCGGGCGGTCGGCATTGAAACCCCGGCCACCCTCGACGCGTTCCTGCTGAAAGCCCAAGCTTACATCTAATATGAAGAGAAACAGGCGGCTAGTTCAGTAAGAGACGCTCGACGCCGTGAAGACGCCAAACCACACCGAGTTGATGAACCCTCGACATCTCGTCAGGGAGGAGACAAAAGAAAGGATGATCGCTCCCGTGAACCACGGGAGCACCGGGGACCCATTGGTCGGTTCCACGAATACACGCCTCTCCTAGCCTCCAGGGAGAAAATTTTGTCTGAGTGCGCCAATTCGGAATTCAAACAGGCAGGAGTACGCTTTCCGAGGCAACAACCTAGCAAGCCCGGCACGGATAAAACGAAATACTGCAGATTCCACAAGAGTCACGGGCACAACACAGAGGATTGCATCCACCTCAAGGACGCGATCGAAATCCTCATCAAAGACGGGCACCTGAAGCAGTTCACCAAGTCCAGAGACAACCCTCGACAGGATACACAAGAGACCCAGAAAGTCGAGGAAGCCGTACCCATCCCTGCAGATGCTAACATGCAGGTCGCCCTGAGCATTTATCGCCCGGAAGATTTCTTTCTACCAGATCACACCAAGAGTCCGGGGTACCTCTCCTCCCATAGTCCGTGGGAAGCTTTTCCTTCGGCAATGGTCATATCAGGAGGAGGCTTCAACAAAATCACGGTCGGTTCTGTGAAAAGAAAATTCGACCAGTTAATCGCCAAGGGGCCCGCGCAAAACGCCACCCTGGACCCACCGAGGGAGGGTTCCATACCCCTTGCATTCTATCGGGAAGAACTCCTAGGAGGAGCACCCAATGCTAGCATCCCTTTACTCATCCGAGCGCGCATGGTGAACTTCGATGTAAGGAGGATATTAGTGGACCAAGGTAGTTCATGCGACATCATGTACTCCCAACTGTTTTCAACACTTCAACTGAACGAAACACATCTAACTCCATACGTCGGATCAGACCTGCAAGGTTTCAACAGAGCAGTATCCCGACCATGGGGCTATGTCAACCTATTTGTCACCTTCGGGGAGGGCGAGACAGCCAGGACAGTTAGGGTCCAGTTCCTAGTTGTGGATTGCCCGTCGCTGTACCAATGCATACTAGGACGACCAACTTTGGCCGAGTTAATCGCTGTGCCGTCCACCGTCCACCTGAAGATGAAGTACTACACTACTTCAGGTAGAGTCGCCACATTGCACGGAGACGTCGATGCTGCCCGCAGATGTTTCGAGGCAGCATCAAAAGGTCTCAGCTCGATATCATACCAACCAAGTCCCCCGACATTGGATTCGCCGGATGTGCCAAAGGCTTTCCCTCAAGTAGATTCGATCGACCTAGACTGCAGGTTTTCAGATAGTAGCGAGAGCGTCCAGAGACCAGCAGAGTCCTTATCCCGACCAATACCGGACGGAGATTTCGAACTAATTCCCTTGGGGGAGGACCCAGCCCGGTGTGTTAAAATCGGGGCACATATGCCCGAATTAGTGAAGCGACAGTTGGAAGCTTGCCTCAAAGGGAACGCAGACTTATTTGCCTGGAGCGCCGCAGAAATGCCAGGGCTCGACCCCGAAACAGCTTGTCACCACCTCTCTATCGACCCAACACATAAAGCGGTCGCTCAACGCAGGAGAAAGCAGTCGACCGAGAAGACCGAAGCTGCCGAATCTGCTGTTAAAGACCTCCTAGAGGCTAAATTTGTAACTGAGGCCAGGTATACGACCTGGCTCTCAAATGTTGTACTTGTGAAAAAATCTAGTGGAAAATGGAGGATGTGCGTTGATTATACCGATCTCAATCGGGCATGCCCGAAAGACGCATACCCTTTACCTAACATCGATAAGTTGGTCGACAATTCGTCCGGTTACAAGTTGTTATCCTTCATGGACGCATATTTGGGGTACAATCAAATACCCATGGCCGTGTCTGACAAAAAATACACGGCCTTCATGACCGAATCGGGCAATTACTTTTACAACGTTATGCCCTTCGGTCTAAAAAACGCGGGAGCAACATATCAGCGCATGATGAATAAGGTATTCCGAGCCGAAATCGGAGACATGCTCGAAGTATACATGGACGACATGATCGTCAAATCTCAACAAGAAACGGACCACGCGTCCCATCTGCGAAAAGTTTTCGACCAGGCACGAAAGTGCAAAATGCGCTTCAACCCTGAAAAATGCACCTTTGGTGTCCGAGCGGGAAAATTCCTCGGATTCTATCTGACTGAACGAGGCATCGAGGCAAACCCCGACTGGTGTCGGGCGTTCGCGGAGTTCCCAACTCCCACTTCCAAAAAATCCATACAATCACTAAACGGGGTCATTACCTCCCTCGCTCGATTCGTGGCAAAATCAGCTCAACACGCTCTCCCCTTTTACAAACTCCTCCGTAAAGAGGCAACTTTCGAGTGGACAGTGGAGTGCGAGCTAGCACTATCCCACCTGAAAAAGGCACTAAGTGAACCTCCAGTCTTATCCATACCAGAAGAGGGGGAGACACTGTATCTCTACCTTGCGGTCGCAAACGAAGCAGTAAGCGCGGCACTCGTGCGCGACCTACCCGAAGGACAAAAACCTGTATATTTCACGAGCAAAGCACTTCACAGCCCAGAAATTCGATACCTTCAGATAGAAAAGGTCGCTTTGGCCCTCCTTCTCGCATCTAGAAGGCTACGCCATTACTTTCTGGCTCACACCATCATCGTAAGGACCGATCAACCCATAAGACAGTTGCTCGGTCGACCGGACATGGCTGGCCGAATGTTAAAATGGTCACTAGAACTATCTGAGTTCGATATCAAGTTTGAAGGAAGACAGGCTCTCAAAGCTCAAGCGCTGGCCGACTTCGTGGCTGAACTTACATTCACCGAGCAAGACCCGAAAGTTTCGTCCAGGTGGGTTATTTTCGTGGACGGTGCATCTGGCCCGACGGGCAGCGGATCCGGAATCATTTTGGAAAACGAAGAAGGGAACGTCATCGAAGTGTCCCTGACTTTATCTTTCCCCACTTCTAACAACCAAGCAGAGTATGAAGCCTTCCTAGCGGGCATACGGCTCGCAACCGATCTGGAAGCAGAAGAGATCACGATCTGCACGGATTCCCAATTGGTTGTAAGCCAAGTCCGGGGGGATTTCCAGGCCAAAAATGATAACATGGCCGAATATTTGGCCCTCGTAAAAGGCGAAATAAAACGGTTCAAGAGTGTGGAAGTCAAACACGTTCCGCGGGAAAACAATACCCGCGCAGATATCCTGTCCAAATTGGCGAGCACTAAAAGGAAAGGAAGCAAAAAATCCGTCGTACAGAAATTGCTTTCCCGACCAAGTATCGAACATTCATCGACCCGCATACACATTAACGTCGTGGGCGACACGGGCTGCTGGATGACCCCAGTGTTCAACTATCTAACCAAAGGAGAGTTACCAACCGACCCAAAAGAAGCCAGTACTATACGACGAAGGGCGTGCTCATACTCTTTAGTAGGTGGACGTATGTATCGTCGAGGATTCTCTACACCCCTCCTCAGGTGTGTAGAGGAGGAAAACATTCCACACGTACTAAGGGAAGTCCACGAAGGAATCAATGCACAGCATCCGGGCGGACGTTCATTGGCTCGAAAAATCCTAAGGGCAGGTTACTACTGGCCCACCCTCCAGCACGATGCGAGGGAGCATGTGAAGAAGTGCGACAAATGCCAACGACATGGAGACGTGCACGCAGCGCCTCCATCCGAGCTAAAATCGTTATCGTCACCCTGGCCGTTCGTGTGGTAGGGAATGGATATTTTAGGACCATTCGTCGTTGGGTCTGGTCAGAATAAATACTTAATTGTAGGTGTCGACTATTTCACCAAATGGATAGAAGCTGAGGCCCTGGCCAAAATCACTGCGCTCAATATACTTCGGTTCTTCAAAAGAAACATCCTCGCCCGATTCGGGGTGCCCCTCGCCATCGTGACCGACAACGGGACTCAATTCACAGATAAACACTTCAAAGAATTCGTTGCATCAATGGGGACGAAACAACACTTCGCTTCAGTCGAGCATCCTCAAACTAACAGGCAAGCAGAGGCCGCGAACAGGGTAATCCTAAGAGGTTTGAAACGAAGGTTGGACGAGCATAAGAAACACTGGGTCGAGGAGTTACATAGCGTACTGTGGGCATATAGGACCACACCCCACTCAACGACCGGAGAATCCCCATTTCGATTAGCATATGGGACTGAAGCGGTAATCCCGATAGAAATGCACGTCCGATCGAGGCGCATGGAATTCCCCATGGAACAAGATACCAATGCTGAAGCTATAAGAGACGAGCTCGACATGGTCGAAGAAATTCGGTCGGAGGCCGCTCTTCGAGAAACTATTCTCAAACAAAAGATAGCTGCTCGGTATGATTCTAAGGTCATAAGGCGAACGTTCGAGGTAGGCAGCCTTGTCCTTAGAAGAAACCACAGAGATCCCCGCAAGGGAAAACTAACGCCCAACTGGGAAGGCCCGTATCGCGTTCGAGCAAAAACCGAGAACGGTGCTTATTATTTAGAAAATCTACACGGGGAAGAGCTCGCTTGGCCTTGGAACGCCGAAAAACTCAAACAATACTATAGTTAAATCAGTCACCTTACTCAACTCCCAAGCGAGGAGAAAGGGAGACCGACGAAAAACTGTGTGCCTAGGTACGAGCACGACAGCCCAAATATAACAAAATCAAGCAAGATCTCTTTTCGAGCAAAAGAGAAGCTTGTTGCACGAACGGATACTCAAACGAGTCCGACGTTGCCTAAGTACCACGACCAGGTAGAACCCCAGATCGCGATGGGACATTCACGCCACGGAGCCCGGGCCATTATCTTGGCTCGAG
The DNA here is from genome assembly GCA_963966055.1 of Lathyrus aphaca. Lineage (NCBI taxonomy): Eukaryota > Viridiplantae > Streptophyta > Magnoliopsida > Fabales > Fabaceae > Lathyrus > Lathyrus aphaca. The sequence continues at coordinate 285,859,799 of OZ014519.1, read as the reverse complement.
CACCGATCGGGAGTAAGACTCTCAAATACTGATTGGTCCCCCTAACCAACAGATCATCCACACTTCCCCGTATCCATTCAATTACTTCTAATTAATGCAAAGACGCACACCAAACACTTAGAAAAAAATAACAAGTAAACTATGTCCTCCGACGGACGCATTACTACGAGCAAACAAAATATACAATCGACCGCCTAGGTCAAACACATGACATTTAAAGAAAGAAATGCGACACCAAAGAGCCGACTTGTTCGGAGTTACAAATAAAGGGGGCCACGCCCCCCAACACAGAAAATGCATTATAAATTACAAAGGCACGCTGGCCATAAATTAATTGTCCTCGCCCCCCGGGCGGCCTTCATCTGCACGAGCTTCCTCCTGGCCCAGCTGCTCTTCTGGTTGGTCAGGCTGAGCAGTCGACCCCGGCTGAGAGTCTGCCACCACCAAATCGGAGGGGACTACGATTCGGCCATCCACCACCTTGTAAAGATAGTTCATGCGACCAACGTCCAAGGCTATGTCAGGGTGGAGAGCTTTCACCTGGTCCACCGCATTCAGGAAGCTAAGCTCAGTTGATGCGTTCAGATCTTCCATATCTTGGTCGATCCGAGCAAGAAACTGAGCCCTCGTCACCAGATGCTTGGTATCCTCATCCTCGTCCTCCTTGGGGCAAAAGGCATCCTTCAGTTTCTTGTTTTGCTCAAGCACCCTCTTCTTGTCAACCTCCAGTTTGGCGATGACCGCAGCTCGTTCGGTCGACTCTTTGGTAACAGTTTTAACCTCCTCGGTGGCCGCTGTCAACTTAGCCTCAGAAGCAGCCAGCTGCTCCTTAAGCTTGCTGTTCTCCCGCTCCAGAACAGGAGCCCCTTCGGTCGTCAGCCAGGCCATTGTCAGGACCCGCATGATTGCGCTCGCGTCCTGAGCCAGAGAAAGCCGCCGAGCAGGACGGTCCATCCCCTCCAGAAACAGAGAGTCCGCCCGATCCACCTCCATGCTGGTCCCTTCGAAGAAGTTGCGAACAACAAAACATGGGGGTATCCCATGCTTTGGCTTTGGAGGAGCGTTGGCCGTTAAATCCACAGTGGCCGCCGATTTGTGTTTCTTCATTAAAGAGCCAGTAGATACGCCCGGAGAACCCTGGACCAAAGGACCCGACCCCGAACCACTCGCTTTGGTCAGCTTGGTCTGCACGACCCTTGATCGTTTCCTTTGCTGCTGAACCAAACGCTCGTGGATTTTATATAGAGGATTCGTCAAGGAACCTGAAAAGAAGAATAAGATCAAATTATTCACAAGCAACAAAATTAAACCAAGAATTTAACGAGCGCAAGTAAATGGATACCAAAAAAGTCGGACACTTCCTGCCCGTTACGAAAGGCCAGCAATTCAGTAACGCTAATCAAGGGACGCTCCAAAGCTTCCCCCCCATCTTGGTCGACCATAACCTTCCCGTCTCCGTCCAATAGAGGGGTCGGAGTAAAGGAGGCTATTAATTTTCTGAAGGCCTCAAAACTGGCCGCATCATCATCACTCAATGAATCCCCCACTTGAACGAACTCCCCCACAGGTTTGTCATAGTGAGCATGACTCCAAGAGAAGGGGAACAGCCACAGTCTCCTCGGAATCACTTGGCCTTGGTCGTCGAGCTTAGGCTCGTCATTCTCGTCAGTATCTATTCCAAGAAAGCTCATAGCTCTCACGGCCGCCGCGCTCGTAGGCTTTATCAGGAAGTAGTCAGTTTTGAAAGCCCGGGTGGATTCTGAATGGGCCTTAAAGATTTTGGTCCGCGGCTTGAAAGACACGAACCCTTTTCGGCCAGTTCCTCGCCCGACTTGGCGCTGTAGGGAGAAGAGGCGGAAAAAGAGGGGAAGAGTAGCACCGACGCCCAGATAGGCGCGTGTCATCTCGAACGCCTTCAGAAATGCGTACAAGTTGGGGTGCAATTGGGAAGGAGCTACGCAGAGATGCCCGAGCACAGCGTTCACGAAGTCGCTGAAAGGCAACGTCACCCCCAGGACTGAAGTTGCATATTCGTACATGGAGAACGCCCGACCACGAAAATTTGAGAAGATACGGTCGTCGTCTCCCGGGCAGGTCACAACCTAATCAGCTGGATCCCCAACAACTGGCAGCGGCTCCAATCGAGGTCTCGAGAATGAGGACACCTTGTCCAACAAATCTTCCATCACCCACTCTTCGGGCGAGACCCTCGTCTGGTCAGGACACTGAGGCGAATCCATCGACGGTCCTGTAGTACTTGTATCTGAACTTTCCGAGGAGCTCTCGGAGTCTGAAGGTATGGACGTAGACGACCCTGAATTTCCCGAGGACGTCTCCTCGGAAAGAACATCCAGCGGATTCACGAGCGAGTTTTCACCTGAAAAGCAGAGGAAAGGCGTCAGTGAATTCGATTAAGAATATCAAATCCACCCTTCCACCGCTCGACAAGTGAAAGGCCGCGCATCAGCTCAGAAACTATGTCCCGAGTTGTAGCCCTGGCTGACCATCGCTCGGAGCAACGGCTGACGCCCAACATTGTATATGACAAGAATCTAACCTAAAATCCAAGTCTAAGTCGACCAATATCTCCGTCGACCCTAAAGTTAGGGTTCGCAACCGACCGGCTACGGTGGCAGAAGTTTTGAGGTTTACTAATTCCAAATCTAAAACCTACCGGTAGAATCGTCCTAAACCGCATGCATTTCTACAAAATCTATACTATAAACACCTAAAGAGAAGAAAAAGAACCGTACCTTGAGCTTGAGAAGACATTCTTGAAGAAAATGGGCTTCTGAAAGTGGTGGTCGGTCAGAAACGGCGGTGGTCGACGGCTGAGACAGCGGCAGTTGAGCGAGCAGAGTCTTGAGGAAGAAGATGAAACGAAAAGGTCAAAATGGGCCCTGAGAATCCTATTTATAGGAAGGAAAACACGTGCGCACACGCGTGATCCCTACACGCTAGCCGCTAGACTAGCCGTCAAATCATTAATAGGCGCGAATTTCCAGATATTCCAGCTTTTCATTTCACATTCTTCTGCCGAGCAACGCATCGCTTGCCCGTTCTCAGAAGATCGATAGCGTAGATCCTTGACCCGGATATTACACTTCGCCGAGCACAATATCGCTCCTAAGTCACTGCTCTACAGCATGAGCAATGACTTGGGGGGCTCCTGTTCTGACCTGGCCCAATTCCTCCTATTGGGCCAAAAAGACTGATCCAATGACCCTGCTCGATGCCGAGCGCAATCATGAAAAGTGTTCCTCAGTCGACCACAAATAATCCGGTCACGATGAGGCCCTCTAACGGCTAGTATTGACTGTTTCCTATCTTCACGGATCCCTCGATCCGCGCCTCACAAAACGAACCAATAATCTTCCAGCTGGTCCCTTATATAAACCCTCTCATTTGAGAGGGCCAGGTATTCAATTTTTCTAACCCTGATACTTGTACTTGCTCACTCTTGCTCGGTTACTTACTTTAGCATCGGAGTGCCTTGCAGGTACAACCCCTTTTCTCCTCAACGACCATATTCGTCCGCTCTCGAGACCAGCCGCATCGGATCCTGATCTCCAGGTACGATCAATTACCATGACAACAAACACATCATTTAACATTTTTCAATCAATCCTTGATAAGGTTCTCTAGGACAAATTTTCTGGATTGGCACCGAAATTTGAGGATTGTCCTCAAACATGACAAAAAGTTGTATGTCTTAGAGACACCTATTACTGATGTGAAACTGTAACACCCCATTTTTAATATTTAATCGTCAGGTATTTTTGGTGCTCTGTACGCCTTTTTTAAGGTGTATGTCTTGTTGTTTTTAGTGTTGTGACCTAGTGGGACGGGTAGAATCAGGGTGCACGTAGTAATAGCGGATGTGCGAATAATAGTAAGACTATTTAACTACTATTTTTATTATTATTATTAACTTCATAAAACAATATTAGTAATATTAGAATTACAATTCATATTATTATTATTTGGATTAAACTAAAATAAGGGACAGTTTAGTAAAATAACAAGGTGATGGATTAGAAGAGAATTAGTCAAAACAGTGAATTAGTAAAAGATTAATCATAAAAAGTTTTGTGAAAGAACCAAGAGGCTAGGAAGAGGAAGATCAACCTAGGGAATTCAGCATTGAGGAAATTCGCAGGATTTTTGGTCTGAATTCGAGGTAAGGGGGAGAAAGGATTTTAAATTAGGTGATTTGACATGTTAGGTAGTGGGGGTTTCCTTCCCTCGTAGGAATTTTATGTTGTTATGTTGTTCTGTGATGAATATGTACATGTATGATTGTTATTGCGGATTGATGAGTGTGAATGTATGATCTTGATGAATTTTTGTTGGAATGTTGTTGTTATTCTAATATATGCATAAGTTATGCAGATTTCGTTGTTGAAGATGAACAGGTGCGTTTCTAGATCTAGAACAAAAGCTAAACTGGATTTAATAATGATAAGTAAGATAAGAATAAGATTAGTAGTGTAAAATTGATGTAGAAACAAGTTTAGGCCTGAATTGGAATGGAAAAATATGAAACCCGTAGCAAAATCTGGACTGGTGGGGGAAAATAGTTTTTAGTGACAGATCTAGGCATTACGAGTAACACTCTGGGCATTACGCGTAACATTCTAGGAATTACGCGTAACACTATACTTGTTACACAAATTTTAGTAACAGGTCTGGGCATTATGCGTAACACTACCAGAGGTGAGGAAAAATGTGATTTTCGCGATTTTTGTCCCGATTTCGCATGTGTGGTCGATTATTTTGATGTAAAGTATTGAGATGGACCTTAAGACATAGTTAATCGAGGTTTAACATCGAGAAATAAAATAATGATGGAAATTAGGTGGATTTAATTAGTTGAGTAATCGGTTAAGTCGCGTGAGGTTATTATTGGTGATTTTCGTGGAAATATTGTTGTGAATTGATCGGATGGATCATGTAGATGTATAATATGGTGAATTATACATGTTGTATGCTTATTCATATTCATGCATACATTGTTGTATTATTGTTGGGATGATCTTGTCGGATGGGTGAATACGATCATTTGTACTCCGTTATGGAGAATGGTGGGATAATCATTGTCGGATGGACATATGTGATTATCTGCGTTCGATTGAGTGAAAAAAAATTGGTACCACATGCATTGTGTCGTGTTAAGTCACATTGCATAATTATTGTTGTATTCGTTGTTGCATAATTGTTGGTATGATGATTGTGTTTGTGGTTGTGAGTTAGAAACTACCCTTATAAATGTTATATGCACCGTTTATATTTTGAATTTGTTTCTTACCCATTTTTTGTTTGTGGTTGCGTCTGTGCTTCTTTGGAAGTACAGATAATCCAGGTACTTGAGAGTGTGTGGAGTCGTGTTGTTGTGTTCGAGTCTTAGGATGCTCTGATGTGTAACACGGGATGGGGTTTTTAGTTGTTTTGTTTATTTTGTTACGTATCAATTTTATAAACTAAGAGAATTATTAAGGAATTATTGTTGTTGTGGTTTTAATTATGAATTGTAATGAATCTTCTAATTTCCGTTGTTTAATGAAGAACATTTATGTTTGTTATTATTGTTGAAAACGTGGCATTCCACTTTAAAACTCTGATTTTTTGTAGTAAACAATTATTTTGTAAATTGGGATATGTGGGGTGTTACAGAAACCTCCTAGTTCGGCTCCTAAGACTGAAGGAGATGCTTATAAGAAGCATGTCGATGATGCCAATTCCATTCTGATGGTCAGTAATGGAAAGAAACGTAACAAAAGGCCCACCAAGCGTGTTGGTAAATGGAAAGGCAAGGAAGTTTCCAAACCCAAACATAATACCCTTGTTTTTAAGCCTAGTGGAGATATAACAAAGTAAGACACTTTCTTCTATTGCGATAAGACCGGACACTGGAAGAGAAACTGTCCAAAGTACTTGGAAGATAAGAAGAATGGAGTGGAAACTTCAACTTCTGGGACTAAAAAGGAGTAGAGATTTGGAAAAAGGTGAAGTTGACCTACGAGTTGGCAATGGAGCAAAGGTTGTTGCTTTAGCCGTAGGAACTTATATTTTGGCTTTACCTAGTGGTTTAATAATTCAGTTAGAGAACTGTTATTATATACCTACAATTAGCAGGAATATTATTTTCATTTCTTGTTTGGACAAGTTTGGTTTTTCATTTATAATAAAGAACAATTGTTGCTCTATTTATTTAAATGATATATTCTGTGCTATTGCACAAATGAATAATAAATTGTATATCCTTGATCTTTAAATGCCAATTTATAACATTAATACTAAAAAAATGAAACCTAATGGGTTAAATCTAAGTTACCTTTGTCATTGTCACTTAGGCCATATAAATGAGAGGCGCATCTCCAAACTCCATAAAGATGGACTCTTGGATTCTTTTGATAACAAATCATATGATATATGCATATCTTGTTTAATTGGAAAGATGACAAATACCCCATTCACAGGAAAAGGTGAAAGGGAAAATGATCTTTTGGCCCTCACACATACTGATGTATGTGGACCTCTGAACATACCAGCCATAGGAGGTTTTCAATACTTCATCACATTTACTTATGATTTTAGTAGATATGGTTATGTGTATTTAATGAAACACAAATTTGAATCCTTTGAAAAGTTTAAGGAGTTCAAAAATGAAGTACAAAACCAATTAGGTAAGAATATTAAAACTCTACGATCAGGTCGAGGTTGTGAATATTTAAGCCTAGAGTTTGATGACCATCTAAAAGGGTGTGGGATTCTATCCCAACTCACTTCTCCTTGAACACCACAATGGAATGGTGTGTCTGAGAGAAAAAATCGAACCTTGTTAGACATGGTCCAATCCATGATGAGTCACGCTGATCTTCCAAACTCCTTTTAGGGACATGCACTATTGACAACAGCTTACACACTTAACTGTGTTCCATCCAAAAAGGTAGAAAAGACACCATATGAGATATGGAGTGGTAAGAAACCACACATGTATTACATGAAGATTTAGGGTTGTGAAGCTTATGTGAAACGACAAATTTCAACTAAGTTTGAGCCCAAATATGACAAATGCTTATTTATGGGGTATCCTAAAGAAACAAGAGGATATTACTTCTACAATCCTTCTAAGGGTAATGTGTTTATCGCTTGAACTGGAGTCTTATTGGAAAAAGACTTTATTTCCAAAGGAATCAGTGGGAGGAAAGTAGAGATTGAAGAAATTCAAGAATCACAAAGCATTTATACACCTATGGAGGAATTAGGCCAAGAATCATAAACAGTTCTAGAAGTGCAACATGTTCAAGTAGGACAAGACCAGAGTAGGACGAGTAGGATACGTCACCAACCAGAGAGATATGGATATCTCATAACTGGTCAAGGTGATGTATTACTCATGAATCAAGATGAGTTTGTGACCTACCAAGAGGCTATAACTGGTCCTGAGTCTGAGAAGTGGCTAGAAGCCATGGAATCTGAAATGGATTCCATGTACACAAGCCAGGCTTGGGCCTTGGTAAATCCTCATGTTGGAGTTAATCCTATAGGATGCAAGTGGGCCTTCAAAAAGAAGAATGGCATGGATGGTAAGGTACATACCTATAAGGCAAGACTGGTTTCTAAAGGTTATAAACAAATTCATGGGATAAACTATGACGAAACCTTTTCACCAGTTGTAATGCTTAAATCTGTTCATACTTTACTTGCTATCACTGCATATCATGATTATGAAATATGGAAGATGGATGTCAAGATTACTTTCCTTAATAGGAATCTTCTTGAGGATGTGTATATGACATAACCTAGGGGATTTAACATACCTGAAGAAGCCCAAAATATATGCAAGTTATAATGATCAATCTACGGATTGAAGCAAGCTTCTAGAAGCTGGAATCTTCATTTTAATGAAATTGTAAAACAGTATGGATTCATAAAGAATGAAAATGAGCCTTGTGTCTACAAGAAGGTTAGTGGGAGCATGATCTTTTTCCTGGTTTTATATGTAGATGACATATTACTCATTGGAAATGATATCCCTACCTTGCAACAAGTAAAAACTTAGCTAGGGAAATGCTTTTATATAAAGGATCTTGGTGAAACAACTTATATATTAGGAATCAGAATCTATAGAGATAGATCACAAAAAGTGCTTGGCCTAAGTCAGAGTACATACATAGAGAAAGTGTTGAGACATTTTAATATGCATGATTCCAAGAAAGGATTCATACCTATGCAACATGGTATGTGTCTATAAAAAATACAACCCCCTTCAACTAAGGAAGAAATGGATCAAATGAATAAGATCCCATATGAATCTGCAATAGGATCTATCATGTATGCCATTTTATGTACTCAACCATATGTCTCATATGTTTTAAGTGCGATGAGTAGGTACCAATCTGATCATGGTGATGCTAACTAGGTAGCTATCACGAATATCCTTAAGTACATGAGAAGGACTAAGCATACATTCTTGATATATGGAGGTCAAGAAGAGATCGCGGTAATTGGTTACACCGATGCTAGCTTCCAGACAGATAAGGATGACTTTAGATCACAATCTAGTTATGTGTTCTGCCTATGGTGGCGTTGTGAGCTGGAAATGTTCAAAGCAAGAAACAGTTACTGATTCTACAACTGAGGTCGAGTATATTGTTTCCTCAAATGCAACAAAGGAAGTTGTTTGGATCAAGAAGTTCATTTATGAACTTGGCATATTTCCTAGAATTGTGGATCCCATTGATCACTATTGTGATAACAATGGTACCATCGCACAAGATAAGGAGCCTAGATCTCACCAACGATCCAAACATATACTTAAGCATTATCATCTCATTCGAGAGATAATAGATCATGGAGTTGTAAATATATGCAGAGTACCTACATTTGACAATATTGATGACCCACTAACAAAACCTCTTGTGCAGCAGAAACATGATGGTCATACTAGACCTATGGGTATTAAGGGTATGCTTGATTGGCTCTAGTGCTAGTGGGAGATTGTTGGTGCAAGCCCTAGAGGCCAATACTTTTGGTACTTGTATCGAATTATTTATTAATAATAAAAGGCATTTATTTATTATGTTTGTTTATCCAAAATAATAAAGTCCCTAGAATAGCTAGTTTGTTTAATGAAATATTAAGTGTGACTTAATCATGAGATTCCATTAAACATAAGGACATTACTCTTAAAGAACCCATAGTCGAGCTTTAGTGTGAAATGGGACAACCTTAAAACATTAAGACTATTATGTAGATAGACTAATGATCACATCTCATGGATCATGGATAAGGAGTTATCAAGTCTTGACATAGGTATGAATATTAGGAGTAATATTTATACTAGATTGACCCACTATGAGAGTACTACATAGAATTTATGCAAAGTGTCATAAGTTACTCTCATGGTGATAGTGGTGTATACCACCCTTTGACCTGAAACTACTATGGATCCTAGATATATAGTCAAGTACTTTATTACTGATCAAACGTTGTCTGTAATTGGATGATCATAAAGATAGTTGATGGGTACTTCACAAAGCATGTTAAGGGACATGAGTAACCTAGATGGAATTTGCCCATCCTGCATAACGGGATAAATGTCTATGGGTCCAATATTGAACTAGACAAGGATGACGATGTATATGACTTGTGTTCAATATAGACATAAGGGCAAAAGGGTAATTTTACACACAAGTACTATCACAAAAGGTTTTGTCAGATCACATGACAATTTTGTGACTTGGGTAGCAGTGATGTATTGCTAGATACCGCTCACTGTTTATTATGTTAAATACATGATTTAATATAATTTCCGACGTCGCGAAATCCTACAGGGTCACACGCATAAGGACAGTTAGATAATGGGTAGAATAAATAAGGTACACCGTAAGGTACGGTGCACTTGAATAGAATATAGAATATGGTAAGGTACCATGTGCTTAATTGACATATGATATAATAATAGTTATTATTAATTATATAATAGTTATAAAATATAATAATAAAAAAATTATGTTTATTATAATAACAGTTATTATAATAATATAATATTATTATTATTGATTTGGGATTTTTACCATATAGCCCACTCAAGTAGTTTTAAACATAGAACCCTTGTGTAGAAGCCCAAAAGTTGTTGTTGAAACCCCGATTGTATTCTATTTTCTCTCCCTCACTCAAAACCTTCAATCGTAAACAGCTAGCACTGTGAATGAAGGATGTTGTTCGTGTGGATTGAGCAGACACATTGTTCATTGTACAACGCTCGTGATCATCCATTGATTCAGATTCAAAGGTTTCATCGTCACAAGAGGTAACCTTTCTATCACAGATCATCATCTTTCGTAAGGATCTCTAAAGGGAAATTTTTGTTTCCCGCTGCGTTTAGATCGCAAATTTCCTTTCAGAAACATCTTGGACAAAGTAAATTGAAGAGGAAAAAAAAGGAAATCGAAAAGATTATGTTGTGATTGGATTATAGCCATATCATATGGTTGTTTTGAGAGAAGACACAGTTGAAGAAAGATCATCGAAAAATTAAATTGAAGAGAAAAAAAGGAAATTGAAAAGATTATGTCGCTCCCAAAGATTTGCATCCTGGTACAAGCGCGAACGGTCGGCGAAAGGGACAATGAGAACACACAGCCGTGAACTCACTGGAGATGAATAGAGTCGCCAGCTAGGCATTTTTATCCCGGAGGAAAGGCAATGCTGCATAGACCTAGAAAGGTATGGATAAGACGGTTGCGAACCAGAGAGACTGAGAAAGGGGGTTGGTTACAACCTGGGAAGGTATTAGCACCCAGATTGTCCGCCGTACTCGACGGGATCCACGCTTGAAAGATTTGTGTTTTAAAGGGGTAGTGTCAGTGCAATTTGTGTATAAAGTAGCTGGAAAAGAATGTACAGGTGTCTGTGTAAAAGAAGTGTGAAGTGCAGTATGTACAGTGTCAGTGTAAGAACAAGAATAAGATGCTCAAGATCATGAGGCTTAAAAGAATGAGGCTGGAAAGAGGGGGAATATACAGAGACTTTTGTTCGATAACCATTAAGTTATGCCTACGTATCCTCTCGTGCAATGAGGAAGTCAGAACACCGTAGTTCGACCCAAAGAGACTGAAAGATGAATTGACTTGTGAACTGCTTGTTTGTCAATGCTCAAGTGTATGACCTGTCTGGCTCAGGTGCAAACTGTCTTGCATTAGACGGAAGAAGCAAGTTCTCGTTTATGAGCGAAAGAGATGAGAAAAGAATCCCGGAGGAGACGATTATTGTTTGTTTTTGTATTTTCAGTCTTTTATTGCTTTTTGAAGTTTGTCATAAGTTAATGAGCTTAAGCCTAAACCAATGGATTTAGTAAACTCATCACATCTTCCCTCTGATTAGGGGTAATGAGAATACCTTAAGTGTGAAGTCAGATTCTCACACTTAATCACCTTTGGTGTAGGATTAAGATCATTATCTTACTTGTGATTATTTAGATGTTTTTGTTGTTTTTGTTTAGTGTTAAGTAATGAGGTTAAGCCATAATCAAGGATTTAACAGACTCATTACACCATCCTAATAGAAGGATAATAGATGAGAATGTTTAAGCTGAGGAAAACTCCTCAACTTAATCCATGATTAGGGATTAAGCTCATGACAAAACAAGTCTTTGATTAAGATGGATTTTATTTAGTGATATGATGATGAAGTGTATTTTAGGGTTTGTAAGACAACTTGAGGGGGACTTGTCCATTAACACTAGGGTTAGTCCTTCTTAACCAATTAAGGAAGAATTAGAACCCTAATGCAAGGCCCAAGTTACAAGCTTGATGTCTTGATAATTATTAAGTGATTTTATTAAAGGAGTTAAACACATTAAGGGTTTAACACTTAGGATTAAAGTTATACACTCCATCCTAAGAGAAGGATGCAGGCATAAGCTTAATCACAAAGCCTTAAAGCCTTTAGGGTTTAGTCCCTGATTATGAGATGAGAAGAGAAGACTCAAAAGAGACACAAAGGTAAAACTAAGAGGGGAGACTAATCAAAACCCTAATCATTGACATGCTTGGTTGTTCCTGAGGTTTGTGAGGTTTTCAAGAGAAATCTTCAATGGAAACACCAGGAAGCAGATGAAAGGATCAGGAGAAGCAAAGTAACTTGCTTCATTCAAGAAGTCAAGTCACTTGAAGAAAGAAAGTGGGAAGAGGAAGATTGAGCAAGCTCAAACTCAAACACATACAAAAATGCAGCAAGAATGCATATAAAGATGAGAAGAGAAGTTATGAGAAGTGAAGGCAAATTCACTTCCCAAAATTACTTACCACCTGAAAGGTTAGGAAAGAAATGCAATGCAATGCAAAATGGGATGAGATGACATGATGAGAAACACAACCAGAAGCATTTACATGATGCTAATGATGCTATGAGATGCTACAAACATGAGGCAACACATGGAGATGATCATACAAGTTCATGAATGCAAATGAAGCAAGTTAAGACACATGAACATACATGAAAAGTTATGAAGTACATATGGCATACAACATGGCTAATACATGATGCAATGATCAAACATGCTTTCAATATGTCTTATGATGTCAAATGAATCAAATGGATGCTTGAAATGTCATGGCAAGTCATGTTATGCAAGAAGATGCAAGATGGATGCATATGAAAGCCCAAATTAGGGTTTATGAACAATACATCAAACAAAAAAAATCAAAATCAGAAGCAAACCCTAAGATAAAAAATTGAAAATGCCACTCAAAGGACCCCTAATCCTATACTAACTCACTGCCCAAAGGAGAAGTTTCAACTCCTAACCAAATTCAAGTTATGATTTTTCTAAGTTTTCTAGGGTTTTAGGGTTCCTAAACAAGAAAATTACCAAACAAAATGGAAAATGAAAGATCAAGTCATGGCCATTTAATCTTACAAACTACATGTTAAACACAATGCAATGCAAAAAGAATCAATGTCCAACTCCTCATGGATAGGCAGAAATGATTTTTTTGAACCTTGGATCAAATTAATGCAAAAAAAGGATTTTAATTCAATGAGAAATTCTTAAAATGCATCAAGATCAAAAAATAAATTTGGTTTGAGGGTTGGACAATGTTTCTAAATGTCTTAGAACATTTCATGAATTTTTTGGTGATTTTTAAATACCTAAAAGTATTTTTAATTAATTAATTTTCATTAATCAATTAAAAATAAACTTTTAAATATTTAAAAATACTTTTTAAATGCTAAAAATGAAAATAAAAATATTTTTGTGTTTTAAAAATTAATGAAACTCTTGACAAAAAGTTTCATAATTTTTAAAACATTTTTACTATTTTTAATAAATTGTATAAAACAAATGAAATATTATGAAAATAAAATGAATTAAAAGCTGTAAAAGAGAAAGTCAAACAATCCAACGCATGAGATTCAAACTGGCAAGGGCGGGAGTTGACTGCGCGCGGATTTGGACGGCCCATATTCAAACTCAGCTAATTAATGATTAAAGCCCTAATCTCACCGTTAATCACTCTCAGGTGACCGGAACAGTGTTCCGGTCATCTTCTCCGTTCACCCCAAAAATCAATCTCCTTCTCCAGGCCATTTCAGGAGCTCTAACTCTCCAGAAATCATCTACTAACTATCCTAAGCACGAATCCATCATCAAATCATGTTTAAACTCAAACACAAACAAGAATCGAAGCAAAGAAATTTCTAGGTCAAACTTTCAGAACACCATAACATACTCATTTCTTGCTCATTTTCAAAAGTAAATAGATCCCAATGATCAGTGCAACATACAAAACAAGATTTTAACAAGAAAATGGAGTTCTGGAAAAAAAGTTCATGGAGTCACCTGAGATTGAGCTTTTGATTCAAGAGCTTTCTGGATGGTTCTTTGGCTTAAACAGGTCCCAATGATCCCCCTTTGAAGCTTATGACACTTGGTTGGAGTTTAAACAGCCTTTTGAGTGAGTTTGCAGAAGCTCAGGCCAAGGGAGTGTGAAAATCGTGTTTGTGATATGGGAGGTTTCAGGCCAAAACAATGGTTGGTTTCTGGTCAGTGAAGTGAGGTGAGTTGATATGTGGAATTGGTTTTTGTGTTTGAGGCTTGTGTAGAGAGATTCGAAGAGAAATGCAAGTGGGAGTGAGTTTGTGTATGCTGAGTTGTGTTGAGCTTCAGCCTTGCTTGATGTATGAAATGGCTAGCATTTTGTCCACATAAACATCTCTCATTGGTCAGATGATGTGACCTGCCCTTTATTGATTGGTATGGCCACTTTTGCAAATTGTCAACTTTTGTGTAAGAGAAAGCATGGGTAACTTCTAGGCTAGTACATGGGCTGTGTGATGCGCAGCAAGGTGAGGGGAGAGGGCTAGGGTGGTTCAGCATCCAAGGCAGCAAGTGGATGGAAGTGTGATGATGATTTTGCAACTTGATCACTTTTGGTTCTTATGAAACTATCTTGCCCTACAAGCCATAAAACATGAGGAAATCTTGGTCCAATCTGAACTTTAGGACTTACATGATGCTTGTGTAATGGTTTGATGTCAATTAGAAGTCACAAGAATGCTTGGTACATGAAATTGCAAGTTTCTCATTTGAGGCATAACTTGAAAATTAGTGATTTTTGCCAACTTTGACACACCATAACTTTTGATCCAAAATGAATTAGATCATGTTCTTGTACTTTTTGAAAAGGGAAAGATCTAATCTACAACTTTCATGACCAAAGTTTTTCCATTTGAAGCTTTTTTTGGATCAAAAAGCAAGGGTTGAAAAAGTGGCATAAAATGACATTTCATGAAAAGTCAACTATGCCCTAAAAAGTCAACTCTGCAAAAACTTGTAATTCTTGAATTTTGTGAACTTCAACCTTCTTCCATGATCAAATAAAGATCATATACACTCAAAATGATGAAGATCACCCCTTGGTTGGGTCATTGGGGGCCTTAGATGCCCTGATTTTGCACTGACTTGTCCAGAAAGTCAACTCTTGATCAGGTGACTTCCCCATGGAATTTCTTCATGAAAATTGATATGCATACTCCCTATACCCTATAGAGACTAATAGAAACAAGAATGACCAAAACATTTGGAGTTATGGCCTCTGAAACCAAAACCCTAATTTTAGGTCAACTGTGCAGTCAAGCCTGGCTCTGCCTCCATACCAATCCCAGTTCTTGTGATTCTTTGGCATTTTTGACTTTGAGAGGATGCAATATGATATAAGAACACTCATGGATCCCTTTGAAGTGATTGATGGACCTTTGGAGTGGCTCAAGAAGCTCTTGGGTTGCTCAGATCACAAACCCTAGATGCAGATGACTCAGAACCATGCAAAGACTCAAAATTGTGGTATGAGGTGTTATGATTGTGTTTATGCATATGAAATGATCACAAGCCATGGTGTGAATGGGTGAGGGAAAATTTGGGGTGTTTACAGCTG
Source organism: Lathyrus aphaca (assembly GCA_963966055.1). Lineage (NCBI taxonomy): Eukaryota > Viridiplantae > Streptophyta > Magnoliopsida > Fabales > Fabaceae > Lathyrus > Lathyrus aphaca. Next base: position 285,844,353 of record OZ014519.1, on the reverse strand, counting down.
CCCCTGTTCAAACATGAGTTAGCTGTGCAGGATGTAAGCAACGGCTTAACAGGCAAACAAGATAACTTGTGGTTGAATACCAAAGACAGTCCAAAATTTGCACTCACAGAATGAAGAAGAAAAGGGATATGGGTTGTAAAAGAAAAATAAAGTATATTGTGAAGTGTGGGCAATAAAGAAATGACGGGGACGACCGACATGCTGGGGATAAAAGGTAAAGCCAAGACGGGGACGGCCGACTAGCTGGGAAAAGTAAGAAATTATGATGGGGACGGCCATCAAGATAAAGTTGTAAGGTTCTCTGGGAGTTAATGAAACATGACGGGGACGGCCATCAAGTTCATAAAGCAAAGTAAATGATGATGGGGACGGCCATCGGGCTAAAAAGAAAAGGGACCACGACGGGGACGGCCATCGGGTTAAAGAATAAATGAAATAAACAGGTGATGAGGTACGGTCATCAAAGGTGAAGGACGATCACCTAGCAGGGGACGGCTGCTCTGTCGGGGATAAGATGAGGGACGGTCATCTAAGGTGGAGGACGACCACCTGGCAGGGTACGGCTTCCGAAAATATCGCGACATAGGACGAATTCCGGATAAAAGGTCAACGATAGGGACGACCATCGGACGAGCATGATGGAGGACGACCATCAAGAGGTGGAGGACGACCACCTAGCAGGGGACAGCTGCTCTCAGGGTTTATCGTGACATAGGACGAATGCCAGATAACCAAAAATCGACAATGGGGACGGCCATTGGATAAAACTGATGAAGGACGATCATCAAGAGGTGGAGGACGACCACCTAGCAGGGGACGGCTGCTAAAAAATCAACGATGGGGACGGCCATCGGACGAGCATGATGGAGGACGACCATCAAGAGGTGGAGGACGACCACCTAGCAGGGTACGGCTGCTCTCAAGGTTTCCATAACACAGGACGAGTGTCAGATAAAAAGGAAAATTTGTTTGTTGGTAACCCACTTGGGAATAGTAAACACGGACGAGTGCTTACATCCGAGAAACAAAAGGTATAAGTGTTTGGTATTTGTGTATAGATTAAAGATGCGGACGAGCATCCTTAAGACTACGATACGGACGAGTATCGGATAGAAACAAATACCGACGCGTGTTCAAAGATGATGATATGGACGAGTATCAACTGGTTAACAGAGAACACGGACGAGTGTTGAATCTGAGAGGATTCTTCCGGGGAATAGTAGACACAGGCGAGTATCTATATTCAAGAAGACAGAAGTTTTTTGACACAGTGTATGGATTAAAGATGCGGACGAGCATCCTTAAGACTATGATACAGACGAGTATCATGTAGAAACAAACGCTTGACGCATGTTCTGAGATGATGGTACGGACGAGTACCAACGAGTTAACAAAGAACAAGGACTAGTGCCGAATCTGTGGGGATATGAATGGTATATATAAGACACGGACGAGTATCTGTATGGGTGTAACATGAGTAGTGAGTATGAGTATTGTACAAATGAGTGTTTATCTGCTGGGGAGGGTGACACGGACGAGTGTCAAGAGAGAAAAGTATAATAATATCAACAAGTATATGGGTTGTAAAAGTGTAGGCGACTGCGCTGGGGATACGACACGGACGGGTGTCAAGAAAGTGTATATAGGCATATGTGAGTGCAAAGAGGATGTCTTTGGCTTTCTGCTGGGGTATGACACGGACGGGTGTCAGGAAGTATCTGTAATACGGGTGGTGTTGTTTGCAAAGAGTGTTCAGGAGGCTTTACTGGGGAAAGATGGCACAGACGGGTATCAAAATGAGTATATACTGGTGTTTGTGGATTGTGAGGCAGCTGCTTTTGCTGGGACTCTGGTGGGGATTTTGGGGAAAGTATTATGCATTCTGATGAATGGTTATTACTCACAAGTGTTCGATTCACAACATGGCTTATGATTATGCTATGTGTTTGATTTTTTTTGCCGTAATGCTCCGTATTAGACGGAATGCTACGCTTTGTGGGTGGATACGATGCAAATGTCATAATTATGCAAAGATATCAATCCGGGATTCGAATCCCGTCACTGCGAAGATCTCTGATCGATCTGTTGAAATGGACATCCCAGCTGGGGGGGAGATCATTGGTAGGTCTGATGATATGATATCTGCTTGGGGATATGGGTCATTGATAGACCTGTCCTGACAATGAGGGACCCAGCTGGGGTTTGTAGAAGCTTTCTTCACTCTATTGTGATCTTTCATGCGTTGCTCTTCTGGATAGAGGCTGGAACTCTGTGGGGAGATAGCTCCCTGACTTTTGTACTCGGCTGAGGGCGAGATGGAAACTCGGCTGGGGAGAAAGAGAGGAATCACTGAAAGGCCTCCCTAGAAATTCTGTTGCGGTAGCTTCTTGACTCAGCCGGGGATATGGGCGTCTTCTGTGATGCCTGGCAACTCTGATGGGGATAAGTAATAAGTGGCAACTCAGCTGGGGAGAAAGCATTTTGGGCGCTGAGTATTGAGTTGTCATCTTGCTGGAGTGAAGCTTTCATGCCCCAAGTTGCACTCTGGATACCTGCAATCCTGCAAAGATATAGAAACGCACAAGATAATCCCGAGGTATCCCTTACTGGATTCCATCATAGGAGTTAGGCACTTCTGAGAGTAAGTACATTTCCTGCAAGCATGCGACTTCATTTAAAGATAAACATCTGTATTTTATGCAATCAGTTTCCTTTAGACATCAGACATTTTTTTGCAAATAAATGAAAATGTACAAGACGATACATGACTGAAAATCTGATTTTATTAATTCATATGCCCTGAATTGGCGAGATACAGTCAAAGAAACAAATCTCCTGGAATGAGGAGATCGTTACAAATTGAGAAACAAAATGCTGGCAATGTTGATGACGCTTTAAGGAGCTTCCTCTTTACTATGACTCGTATGACTTTTGTTCTTCTCATCTGGCTTTCTGAAGAATGTTGATTCTGATTGAAGCTTGATCCTTTCGAAGCTTACCAAGTTGTAAATGATACAGACGAATTCAGCATGCAGTTGTTCGCTTATTCCCTTATTTTGCATGGATCGCCCTTTCAGGTTTTCAATCCATCGGGATACCCATTTTTGCCTGAGCTGTCCAATGCGGCTTTTCAACTCAGCGGGTGTACATTTTTGTTTATTTTCCCTTATTTTTGCCCGAGTCTTTTATTCTGTTTTTGACTCGCCGGGATGCCCTATTTTTGCCTGGACTTACATTCTGTTTTTATGTCCAGCGGGTCAGTTTATGCGAAGTATTTTTTAACTGCATCTGAATTTACAGGGGATGGGAAGTCTTCACCATCCATGGTGCCGAGCATCAGTGCTCCACCGGAAAAAACTTTCTTTACTACAAATGGTCCTTCATAGTTTGGAGTCCATTTGCCCCTGTGGTCTGTATGAGGAGGGAGGATTCTCTTCAGCACAAGATCTCCTACTTGGTACTCTCGGTGCCTGACTTTCTGATCGAAGGCTTTCTTCATTCTTTTCTGATACAACTGCCCATGACAGATTGCAGCCAACCTTTTTTCTTCAATCAGACTCAGTTGTTCGTATCGGGCCCGAACCCATTCTGCTTCATTCAGTTTAACATCCATTAGTACCCGCAGAGAGGATAATTCAACTTCAACAGGTAGGACTGCTTCCATACCATACACAAGTTGATACGGCGTTGCCCCAGTGGATGTTCTGATTGACGTGCGGTACCCATGCAAGGCAAACGGTAGCATTTCATGCCAGTCTTTGTAAGTGACTACCATCTTCTGCACAATCTTCTTGATATTTTTATTTGCTGCCTCAACAGCGCCGTTCATCTTTGGCCTGTAAGGAGAAGAATTGTGATGTTGAATCTTGAAGTCCCGGCATATCTCTGCCATCATTTTGTTGTTCAAGTTGGAACCATTGTCAGTAATGATTCGCTCGGGCACTCCGTATCGACAGATGATATCTCTCTTCAGAAATCTGGCTACCACTTGTCTTGTAACATTTGCATATGAGGCTGCTTCGACCCACTTGGTGAAGTAATCAATGGCAACCAGGATGAATCTGTGGCCATTCGAAGCAGTTGGCTCAATCTTGCCGATCATATCAATGCCCCACATAGCAAAGGGCCATGGTGAAGACATCACATTCAAAGGATTGGGAGGCACATGCACCTTATCTGCATAGATCTGGCATTTGTGGCACTTCCTGGCATAGGCACAACAGTCTGCATCCATTGTGATCCAGTAATAGCCTGATCTCAGCAACTTTTTGGCCATGGCATGCCCTCCTGCATGGGTACCAAAGGATCCTTCGTGCACTTCATGCATCAACAAGTCTGCTTCTGTCTTATCAACACATCTGAGGAGTACAATATCAAAGTTCCTTTTGTATAAAGACCCATCAGTGTTTAGAAAGAAACTACCAGCAAGCCTTCTCAAAGTCTTCTTATCATTGGAAGATGCCCCAGGTGGGTATGTTTGATCCTCCAAGAAGCATTTAATGTCATGGAACCAAGGCTTATCATCTTTAACAACATCTGCTGCGAACACATATGCTGGTCTGTCAAGTCTGGACACTGAAATCTGAGGTACAAAGTTGGCAGCCTGAACTTTGATCATGGACGAAATGGTAGCCAGGGCATCTGCAAACTGATTCTCGTCCCGAGGGATATATTCAAAATTAAACCTCATCCCACCAGATTCCTCAAATATTAGAAACACTTGATTATGCTTTTTGAATAAACTTGATAAATCTTGAGGAAGAATAATTATATGAACTCCAAATGATTATGACTTGTTAAACACGTCCATCACAAATTAAACAAATGTCTCAAAGTTGTAACTTAACCCTGAAAGACATCTTCTTGAATCACTCTTTATTTGACAAAACTAGCAAAATTGTTATTAATAATCACGAAGTCACAAAACAACATTCCAAGACAAACAAATGGAATCCACGAGTTGTTTTAGGATATCATGACCAATGGTCAAATGATCATTTGGAGAGAGATCAATAAATCCTGTAACCTCTAGGTAACATAGCGGGGGGAAAAAAATTAACGGCCCGGACAAATTTGGGGTATGACAGATGCCCCTATCGATTTGACTTAGACCGAATAAGATGAACTGGCTCGCGTTCAATCTTTCAAGGTATAAGATAATTAGATATTAACAGACTCCAAATTTGTCCGACCAAGAAAGAAACTGCGAAAATAACAACTGAAATAAACTGGAAATGATGGATGACACAGCAATAAACATATTGACAAAATATATCACTTATCACCAGAGGATGATAAGGCAACTGACTGAAAATAAAATCGCTATCACCAAAAGAATGATAAAGCGACCCCGACACCAAAAGGATGTTGAGTAACAAGAATTAAATAATCGCTATCACCAAAAGGATGATAAGGCGACCCCAACACCAAAAGGATGCTGAGTAACAAGAATTAAATAATCGCTATCACCAAAAGGATGATAAGGCGACCCCGTCACCAAGATGATAAGCAACAGAAAATTAAATAATCGCTATCATCAAAAGGATGATAAGGCGACCCCGACACCAAAAGGATGCTGAGTAACAAAAAATTAAACAATCGCTATCATCAAAAGGATGATAAGGCGACCCCGACATCAAAAGGATGACAAGTAACAGAAAATTAAATAATCGCTATCACCAAAAGGATGATAAGGCGACCCCGACATCAAAAGGATGACGAGCGACAGAAAATTAAATAATCGCTATCACCAAAAGGATGATAAGGCGACCCCGACACCAAAAGGATGACGAGTAACAGAAAATTAAATAATCGCTATCACCAAAAGGATGATAAGGCGATCTCGACACCAAAAGGATGCTGAGAAATAGAAAATTAAACAATCGCTATCACCAAAAGGATGATAAGGCGACCCCGGCACCAAAAGGATGCTGAGAAATCAGAAAATTAAATAATCTGGAAGAGAAATATCCACCGAGGACGTCCACTGAATAACACCTAGGAATATCCTTGGAATCTTCTGTTGGCCCTGAATCCTGACCTCCGCTGGGGAAAGGCCTGGAATCCTGGGTTGATCTTGGATCCTGACTTATGCACGTATGCTCGATTGTTTTGAAATGGTATTCCATAATGATGGAGATACGATGCAAGTGTTTATGCACTGAGATATAAATTGAAACTGTTGGGGAAAATAAAAAGAAAATAAAAAAGTTTGTTTTTGTTTGGGCATGCATATGATGCACATGTTGTAAATGATTGATGCAAACGATGCTTTATGATGTTAATGATGCATAATGATGCATATGAGTGATTGTAAGGTGCCAGCTTGGTGGACTTTTGGTTTGGTAGTTGCCAATGGTAATTGGACTTTTGGGTGGGTGGAGGGACTGATTTCCCGACACTCGATCTTCAACGATGTATGATCAGAAGATGGATCTGAAAGCTCCAAGTTTGATTATCTGCTAGTGAGCGAAGCGACTTAATTGACACATGAAGACTGATTTTACTTTGAATGATTGCCAACATTTAGCAAGGACTGCCTGTTCAGCTGGGGAGAAGAAATATGAAGATTTGCTCCTTGTTTGCTTGCCCCTGCCTGTAGGGTATTTGGAAAAAAAATCGGGTGGGGAAGCTTTGACAACGGTCATGGCACAACCTGCCCCTGATTGAGCCTTCGAAGGTGATCTTGCCCCTGATTGGGCCTTTGAAGGTGATCTTGCCCCTGATTGGGCCGATTTTTGAAATAAATTGCCCCTGATTGGGCTGTTGAAGATGCTTTGTCCCTGATTGGACTGCTGAGGTAGTCTTGATTCATGTTGGCGATGAAGTTCAAGTTTCTATTTTGATTGCCCCTTGTTGGGATTGTACTGATGTCAAGCACTGAATTGCAATTAAATTGTTCATACACAAATGGTAATGTTAATGCAACGTTCATGTAAGTTTTGAAAAAGTCAATTTATTTGAATGATTATGATAGTGTGACGAATGGACTGTTAGTCCAAACGAGGTGCTGATTTAGAAAGTGCGTAAAATATGCAACAAGAATAATGTGCAATCGAGTTTGAAGATTAGCAAATATATGGGAGTCATTTTACGCAACCTTGTTAGTAGCATGCTTTCAGAATAAACCCTGCCTCAATTAGGACTTTTGAGGGTTGTAACGTGGTTTGGTTAATGGTTTTGAGAAACAAAGGTATAAGGCTCAAAGTTTGATTTGTACCCATCCCTTCTTCGTAATTTTCTCCAGTCCTACGTTCAGTTAACTCTACACATGCATTTGTTTTGACTTTTCAAGAATGAAGATGAAGCTTTAATGTTCGCTTGAAAAATGGCAATCATCTTATTTTGTTGTTGGTGACCCTTTGATTCTTAATTTGTTGGTCATTAATATTTGTTTTTTTTTGCTGAGGATTTGAGTTCCTCTTTTGATTTCTTCTTTTTCGACTAAGTCTCCCTTCGGGTGCTCAACTTAGTGGCTTTTCTTTTCCCTTTTTTTTTGTTTGATGTTGTGACTGCCAAGTCATTTGTTGATGGTCCTCCGACGGGATGTCTCATCTTGCGATTCGAAGGTGTAGTCAGGTTAACTGAACAACTACCCTGCCCCGGGTTGAATGTAAGGGTTTGTATCCGAAAGAAACTCCTACTTCTAGGCTCGAAGTGGTTGACTAGGGATTAACTCCTTGTATCTCCAGTGTTTGGGGATTTGAACAAATGCCTATACATCATTGACGAGGTTTTATCCGAAAGCATACCGCAACAGTTATGGGTATTTCGTTTTCATCATCCTCCCTCAAATATTTGCTAAAGTGAAGTGAGGGAATATTTTTTTTGTGATTTTGTGATAAATGATAAATAATGAGCGAATGCGAATAGATTAATTCAAAACATGCATAAACATAACATTAACATAACCAAGTACCGATAACAATGTTCAGAGCAAATAGTACTTAAACAAACATTACAAAACAAACAGGAATGCGGAAATAATAAATGGCACTGGCTGCCTTGATTTGAGGAATTGAACTTCTCTTGATTGAATACTTCAAAGTTGGGATACTACTCAGCTTTGGTCTTCGGCAACTTCTTCAAATGCATTTATTGAGGGGCCACTTGCAGCGACACTGGATTGCTCTGGACATTCAGAACCTTCTGATTAAAGGTGAGATCCTTAGAGTTGATCAGGTCTTGAACTTTGTGCTTGAATACCCTGTAGTTGTCAATTGTGTGACCTGGAGCACCCTTGTGATACTCACAGCGAGCATTGGCATCATAATTTCGAGCGTTACCAGTTTGAGGTGGCATGTCCTTCAACACAAGAGTTCCTTTTGCCATCAGTCCATTGAAGATTTCTCCATATGACATCGGCAATGGATCAAAGTGTCTCTCCGATCCTCTTTTTTGATATGGTGGGCGTTGTTGAGGAGTGCGTTGTTGTTGTTGACCGGGCTGTTGTTGATAAGCCGGTTGCTGATATGGATAAGATGGTTGCTGGTATGATCTAGGTCCATATTGCGCAGCTGCACCAGGAGGAGGTGGACGTGGTTGATAAGCCATCAGAGGTGGAAGCAGAGCTTGAATAGCTGGATGAACAGGCATTGAAGGAACAGGCTGATGAGACATAACCATCCTGGCCAAGGCTTGCATGGCCTCATGAATACAATCAATCTTGCTCTTGATTGAGTCAATCTCTCCCCTCATAGCAGCTTGTTCTTGTCGAATCTGATCCATCAGTCTTCTAGTGTTGGCTCGAGTTAAATACAGTCGTCTAACTCGATACGGGCGTCGGGAAACCAGCTTGATTTACTGAAGATGGAGGAACATGAAATAAGTTTTCGATTTTTGGAATGAAATGCAATATGAACAAACAATGCAAATGAGATGATATGCAATGTCAGAATCCAGGATCACAAGATCAAGGTCTCACGAGTCCAAGGTACAGATGAAGGATACTCAGATCAAGAACTCACTGGGTAGACTCTAAAGTTTAGGGATCCCAAAGTTATCAATTCATATGGATGTTCATCACACGCGCCATAAGCATGACGGTTGATTGACTCCGCCACATGAATCTATTTTGGGTGAGATCTTCGTATCGACAACCCACGAGAGCAATTTTTCTCGGGAGTCCATACTACGTGATCACCGACACAAGGTTTAAAACAAAGTCCTGGAGTTATGGAACTTTCTCAACTGTTTGATGCACGTGTCAAATTCATACATTCTTGACAGTCAATCAACTCCATTGAGTAAGTCTATTCCAAGTGAGGTTTTCGTACCGAGCCACGCGAGGGCGAACCCTGGTGCCCAATACTACGCAACCATCAACCGATGTTTTAACCAAAAGGTTCTAAAGGTCCTCAGAGTCGACGACTTTAATGAAAACAACTGAGCACACACGCCAAGAGCTTGACGGTTGTCAGTATTTCCATTAAAATCTACTCCAAGTGAGGTTTTCGTATCGACAACCCACGAGAGAGGTTCTCTCGGGAGCCCATACTGCACAACCTCGCTAACTTAAGTTTGTACTCAAAAGCCTGGGTATAGAGCTTTTCCCTCAAGTTTCTTTGCAAAGTATCGATCCAAATTATAGTACCAAGGATCCACAAGATATATAAGATGGAATGCGATAAAGAAAGCGATAAAAATAAACAAGCAAGGCATAAAAGCAAATAACCAAACAAACGCGGGAACCTAAACTAGGCTCGACTCGCATAGGGGTGAACCATTCCCCAGCAGAGTCGCCAGCTGTCGTACCCCGAAAAATACGACCTTACGCGATCCGAAAGGACGGAGCCGCGCGCCGGACGGACTGAAGAGTCGCCACCTAATTCTATTTATTCCCGAAGAGGGAAAGGGAAGATATAGATACAACCCGGGAAGAGAAGGATGAGGACAAAGGTCAACGGAACCATTGCCTGGGTTCGGGAGTCGGTTATGCAGGGGGAAGGTATTAGCACCCCCTACATCCATCGTACTCGATGGGAACCATCTAAGTTAACGCGCGCGAAAGGATGTCTATGCTTAAACGATTTGCTTGCTAGAGGGAAATGAGTTGAATTATAAGTTAGATTGAACCTAGGTGCTCGGCAAGGATTGAGATCCTCGTGCCTACGTACTCCCGTGTGCAATGGGAAAGTCAGAGCCTCGTAGTTCGGCCTACTAAGGGTAATGGTTGTTGATTTTATTATCTTTCTTCGATGAAAGGGTTTAGGAGTTGAAATGTACTAAAGACTATGGATAGTTTATCTCACCCAACAAGACGAGCGTCTTGCGTCGAAATAATCGGAGCGAGTAACGAAAGCTCGTTATCCCCCTTTCTACCGCTTAAGGCTCGTGGCGTACAAATCTTCTCGTATTATTAAAGTGTTTTTATTTCCTAAAGCCGCTTGACGTTGGATCAAGGGTTTGGATCTAATCGAAACATTTTGGTTTTTTGAAGTTTAAAGGTGCATGCAAGTGGAGGTTTATTTTTGTAGTTTGTTTAGCGAGGCACGAAGCGCTCGGCTCGCAAGGTAAAGTGGATCCTAATAACGAAACAATAACAGGAAAATAAAGTGCAAGTGTGCAAAGTGCAATCGCTTGGCGTTGGACCAAGGATTCAGAATTAAAATGCGAGAAATAAAAGTGCGTACAAATTAATGGGAGAGGGATACAAAATAAATACAGGGGATTGCGAGAAATAAATGGGTCTCGTTGTAATTAGCCCAAGAGAAAGCGTGTGTGCAGTGTGTTTGAACTATTCGAAGGCGTTCGGCCTGTTTATTCGGGACACAACTATTTGAAGGCGTTGGACCTTTTTCGAGCGCAACTATTCGAAGGCGTTGGACCTTTTTGGGACGCGGCGAAATTTGGTTCGTTTACTGCCTTAGAGCCGATTTAATGAAATCGTTCTATGAGGAGTCGAATCGTAATTTTTTAAATGCGAAAATGAATAAATAAATTAAATTTGCTTGAATTAAAAATAAAATAATGAATAATTAAATAATTAAATGAAATAAATAATTTAAGAATATGAAATAAATTACATTGATGTTTATTTATCGAAATAATGAAATAATGAAAAATTAATTACAAGGAGGGCCTCATATTGACCGCTCATCACCGATTAAATGTAATCGGGCGAAAAACGGCCTTTTACTATATCATTGGCCTCAAATTAAATCTAACACATTCACATGAAAAAAAAAACAAATAATAGGAGCTTAGAAAAATCTTAAATTGAAAACAAAATTAAGTAAACAAAGAAAACAAAACTAAAAGCAAATTGAAAATAAAAGAAGCTAAACTGGATGTGTCACTAATAATCAAGGATTTGAAGAAAAACCATGTAAATTGGGTTTAAGGCCCAACGAACAATAAAATAAATAAATGAATAAAGAAAATTTAAAAAAAAACAAATAAAAGGTAACATCAGAAACAAATGGATTTTGGGAAATGAATACGTGAGGACCACGAACAAACCAAGATCAAATCTCTCTCAGCAAAAGAAATCACAGCAAAACTCAAAGAGAAAAAAGAAGCTGCCTACGGAGGCGGAGATCATGTCTATTCTCGCGACGGTGCTCGGCTTTCTGCTTCAGAGGATTTCGCGGAGGCTATGGGGTTGAAGGTGGTCTTCGGTGAGCTCGCGAGAGGTTGTTGGCTTTGATGGTTCGCGGTTGTTCTTCACTGCTTCTCTTCGCCGTCAGCTAGCCTTGGCTCGCGGTTACTCTTTCCGCGGCTTCTGATTGTGAACGGCGGAACAGTTCGGTGTTTCAAATTGCGGTCTGATCTTGAGCTTCGGATTTGGTGGCTCGGTTTCGTCCTCGCGATTTCGAATCGCTCGGCTCTCTCATCTTATCTTTGGTTCACGATTCTGGTTTTTTGTTTTACAGATCCGTATTCGATTAGAGGCTTGTCGGGTTTCTTGATGCTGAATGGATTATTGAAAGGTTGAGTGATTCGTGGAAGGGAGGTTTCGGAAATGAGGTGAGTGGTGGTGTTTGGTTACGATTCTGATTTCTGTGTTAGGGTCGGAGGTTCTGCGTTTTGTGAAGGTTGGTTGTGGTTTTGGGAGAAACTTGCTTTTAGGGTTTTTGTTCTGATTTTTCTTCCTTCCTTTTTCATCATTTGACGAGTATACTTATAGAGAAAAAATGTGGATTTCAGGTACGCGTGAGCAACGAGCCTTTTTGGAATCCGTCAAGTTGTCATCTTTTGTAAACCGTTAGAGAACGAAATCCACAGTACGATTGTGTGGGGACCTCAAAAGGTGACTCACTCAACTTGTTTGTCCGTAGTGTATCATGAAAATGCTTCGTGGTCCTTTGCAAATTTGATTTTTTACTACTGTGAAATCTTGTTTTTACTGCAAATTGGCCTTATCTTACCTGTAGAGGTTTTATTTGAACTGCTGATAAAAATGTTTATTGTTTCCTATTACCATGAGTTTTGGCTTTTACTGCACATTTCTCTGTTGTCATAGATGCCCTGAACTTCATTAACTCTGATTCATTCTCTTTCTTTGTATGTCAACACTGGTACGATGAACCTGCCAACATGATTGAAGCGTGAGGTTTGAATTGGCGGAGGACTTGCTTTGGTTGCATTTTCATGTGTCGCCTCAAATGCTGCTCCATGAACATTGCACTGGTAACTGGCTACGGAAACCTTTGAATTTCCTTTATGAATTATGCTCATTGATTACTAATGGGAACTTTTAACTATACTGCTAGTATTTTCTGGTGCTTCTTTGTGGCAGCTCTTATTTCACCAATATTTGTTGATGCCATTTTCAGGTGGGAAATGAATGGGAAAGAAAATATCAAGGACCTGAGTAAATACAAATAGCCTGCCATCTTTCATCCTAAGAGCAACGTGCCGCCATTAACCCCAGTCACCTATACTGCTTGTGCAAGCTACGGGAACCATACTTGAAGCTATGACTTTGGTTATGGTTTTTATGCCACCGAATTTCTGCAATCAAGACTTGAAGACAAGGTGGACAATCAATAATTGATCGTGTAAGATCCTTTTTTAATTTGTCCAAATCTGAAATCCATTCCTTATTATGACCACTTTAGTTCAAAACAACATATATATTTATGGGAATTAGTCTTGTGATGCTCTTAGAAATACACTGCTAAACTTCAATTTGAATATGATATTATAGGAACTCATTTAAATTCCCTTCCTCCTTTGACAGCAAATGGAAAGTGCTCATGGAAGACATGTTTGAAGATGAAGTTTGAAATAATGAAGACTTCTTTGACATGACGATTGTACGAGGAGAAAAAGCTCTATTACAAACTTAGAATTATGATTCTGCTTTGACAAAATCACTTAGCTTTAAAGGTATAATCCGACAACAAAATGTTTTCTATTGAAATACTTTGACGCATTATTTTGAAGATAACAATGTCAAATGAAATGATATGCTACACTAGGATGATGAAAATGAAAGCCTTGGTTATCCTTGGCTTGGGAATTCATGCTGCAATTTTGGGAGGTCATATCGGGTGATGGACTTGGAGGATATGGAAGGTAGTGTGCAGCTTTGAGTGAATCTTTGTATGGCTTAGAATCTGTGGTTTTTTTTTGTATTGATGACTTGATGAGAAACAAGATGATTTTCGCATCTTTCCTAGGTAACATAACACTTTGCAGGTAGGAAATTTGGACCTCAAAAGGAGAGACTAGTTCATGCTATGATGGAGAATTGACACGAAGACTTGTCAATGAACAGCCTGGCTAAGCCTTGATGCAAAAAGAAACTAAACTCCAAGACTTGACTTTTTAATGATGACCTTTAAGGAATAGCAACCAGTTCCCTATGAGGTGATGGCGTTCAATGTGCTTGAGATATAGCACCCGGAAAAAAGATCTGTTTGGTGTATTTTAAACTTTGCCAACCTTGTATTAATTGTACACTTCCTTTGACAATACATTTCCTTGAATTTTGTGCTTTATGACAGATGAAATAATCCATTATATCTTGTACCGTTTTTTCTTCCATAATAAAGAAAACTCTCTTTTCTATTGAACATGATGTGGAGCTAGCACTAATAGGATTAAACTTGACACTGAGACCTATAGGTTTGGCCTATGAACGCTAAAACTCTTTTACTTCCAATAAATTTCCTCATGTGGCGTAATGCATTTGTATTCCAAGAACCATGGACTTAGAAACTTAGACTCATTGATTTCATTCACCACAAGTTAAACTTTAGAAATTTGAACCCTCTGATACCATACCACGAATTCAACATGCATTCTAATTGTGCTCAAAATCCGCACCTCAATATCCACTCACATTCAACATTCAAAATTAAACCTCATCCCACCAGATTCCTCAAATATTAGAAACACTTGATTATGCTTTTTGAATAAACTTGATAAATCTTGAGGAAGAATAATTATATGAACTCCAAATGATTATGACTTGTTAAACACGTCCATCACAAATTAAACAAATGTCTCAAAGTTGTAACTTAACCCTGAAAGACATCTTCTTGAATCACTCTTTATTTGACAAAACTAGCAAAATTGTTATTAATAATCACGAAGTCACAAAACAACATTCCAAGACAAACAAATGGAATCCACGAGTTGTTTTAGGATATCATGACCAATGGTCAAATGATCATTTGGAGAGAGATCAATAAATCCTGTAACCTCTAGGTAACATAGCGGGGGGGGAAAAATTAACGGCCCGGACAAATTTGGGGTATGACAGATGCCCCTATCGATTTGACTTAGACCGAATAAGATGAACTGGCTCGCGTTCAATCTTTCAAGGTATAAGATAATTAGATATTAACAGACTCCAAATTTGTCCGACCAAGAAAGAAACTGCGAAAATAACAACTGAAATAAACTGGAAATGATGGATGACACAGCAATAAACATATTGACAAAATATATCACTTATCACCAGAGGATGATAAGGCAACTGACTGAAAATAAAATCGCTATCACCAAAAGAATGATAAAGCGACCCCGACACCAAAAGGATGTTGAGTAACAAGAATTAAATAATCGCTATCACCAAAAGGATGATAAGGCGACCCCAACACCAAAAGGATGCTGAGTAACAAGAATTAAATAATCGCTATCACCAAAAGGATGATAAGGCGACCCCGTCACCAAGATGATAAGCAACAGAAAATTAAATAATTGCTATCATCAAAAGGATGATAAGGCGACCCCGACACCAAAAGGATGCTGAGTAACAAAAAATTAAACAATCGCTATCATCAAAAGGATGATAAGGCGACCCCGACATCAAAAGGATGACAAGTAACAGAAAATTAAATAATCGCTATCACCAAAAGGATGATAAGGCGACCCCGACATCAAAAGGATGACGAGCGACAGAAAATTAAATAATCGCTATCACCAAAAGGATGATAAGGCGACCCCGACACCAAAAGGATGACGAGTAACAGAAAATTAAATAATCGCTATCACCAAAAGGATGATAAGGCGATCTCGACACCAAAAGGATGCTGAGAAACAGAAAATTAAACAATCGCTATCACCAAAAGGATGATAAGGCGACCCCGGCACCAAAAGGATGCTGAGAAATCAGAAAATTAAATAATCTGGAAGAGAAATATCCACCGAGGACGTCCACTGAATAACACCTAGGAATATCCTTGGAATCTTCTGTTGGCCCTGAATCCTGACCTCCGCTGGGGAAAGGCCTGGAATCCTGGGTTGATCTTGGATCCTGACTTATGCACGTATGCTCGATTGTTTTGAAATGGTATTCCATAATGATGGAGATACGATGCAAGTGTTTATGCACTGAGATATAAATTGAAACTGTTGGGGAAAATAAAAAGAAAATAAAAAAGTTTGTTTTTGTTTGGGCATGCATATGATGCACATGTTGTAAATGATTGATGCAAACGATGCTTTATGATGTTAATGATGCATAATGATGCATATGAGTGATTGTAAGGTGCCAGCTTGGTGGACTTTTGGTTTGGTAGTTGCCAATGGTAATTGGACTTTTGGGTGGGTGGAGGGACTGATTTCCCGACACTCGATCTTCAACGATGTATGATCAGAAGATGGATCTGAAAGCTCCAAGTTTGATTATCTGCTAGTGAGCGAAGCGACTTAATTGACACATGAAGACTGATTTTACTTTGAATGATTGCCAACATTTAGCAAGGACTGCCTGTTCAGCTGGGGAGAAGAAATATGAAGATTTGCTCCTTGTTTGCTTGCCCCTGCCTGTAGGGTATTTGGAAAAAAAATCGGGTGGGGAAGCTTTGACAACGGTCATGGCACAACCTGCCCCTGATTGAGCCTTCGAAGGTGATCTTGCCCCTGATTGGGCCTTTGAAGGTGATCTTGCCCCTGATTGGGCCGATTTTTGAAATAAATTGCCCCTGATTGGGCTGTTGAAGATGCTTTGTCCCTGATTGGACTGCTGAGGTAGTCTTGATTCATGTTGGCGATGAAGTTCAAGTTTCTCTTTTGATTGCCCCTTGTTGGGATTGTACTGATGTCAAGCACTGAATTGCAATTAAATTGTTCATACACAAATGGTAATGTTAATGCAACGTTCATGTAAGTTTTGAAAAAGTCAATTTATTTGAATGATTATGATAGTGTGACGAATGGACTGTTAGTCCAAACGAGGTGCTGATTTAGAAAGTGCGTAAAATATGCAACAAGAATAATGTGCAATCGAGTTTGAAGATTAGCAAATATATGGGAGTCATTTTACGCAACCTTGTTAGTAGCATGCTTTCAGAATAAACCCTGCCTCAATTAGGACTTTTGAGGGTTGTAACGTGGTTTGGTTAATGGTTTTGAGAAACAAAGGTATAAGGCTCAAAGTTTGATTTGTACCCATCCCTTCTTCGTAATTTTCTCCAGTCCTACGTTCAGTTAACTCTACACATGCATTTGTTTTGACTTTTCAAGAATGAAGATGAAGCTTTAATGTTCGCTTGAAAAATGGCAATCATCTTATTTTGTTGTTGGTGACCCTTTGATTCTTAATTTGTTGGTCATTAATATTTGTTTTTTTTTGCTGAGGATTTGAGTTCCTCTTTTGATTTCTTCTTTTTCGACTAAGTCTCCCTTCGGGTGCTCAACTTAGTGGCTTTTCTTTTCCCTTTTTTTTTGTTTGATGTTGTGACTGCCAAGTCATTTGTTGATGGTCCTCCGACGGGATGTCTCATCTTGCGATTCGAAGGTGTAGTCAGGTTAACTGAACAACTACCCTGCCCCGGGTTGAATGTAAGGGTTTGTATCCGAAAGAAACTCCTACTTCTAGGCTCGAAGTGGTTGACTAGGGATTAACTCCTTGTATCTCCAGTGTTTGGGGATTTGAACAAATGCCTATACATCATTGACGAGGTTTTATCCGAAAGCATACCGCAACAGTTATGGGTATTTCGTTTTCATCATCCTCCCTCAAATATTTGCTAAAGTGAAGTGAGGGAATATTTTTTTTGTGATTTTGTGATAAATGATAAATAATGAGCGAATGCGAATAGATTAATTCAAAACATGCATAAACATAACATTAACATAACCAAGTACCGATAACAATGTTCAGAGCAAATAGTACTTAAACAAACATTACAAAACAAACAGGAATGCGGAAATAATAAATGGCACTGGCTGCCTTGATTTGAGGAATTGAACTTCTCTTGATTGAATACTTCAAAGTTGGGATACTACTCAGCTTTGGTCTTCGGCAACTTCTTCAAATGCATTTGTTGAGGGGCCACTTGCAGCGACACTGGATTGCTCTGGACATTCAGAACCTTCTGATTAAAGGTGAGATCCTTAGAGTTGATCAGGTCTTGAACTTTGTGCTTGAATACCCTGCAGTTGTCAATTGTGTGACCTGGAGCACCCTTGTGATACTCACAGCGAGCATTGGCATCATAATTTCGAGCGTTACCAGTTTGAGGTGGCATGTCCTTCAACACAAGAGTTCCTTTTGCCATCAGTCCATTGAAGATTTCTCCATATGACATCGGCAATGGATCAAAGTGTCTCTCCGATCCTCTTTTTTGATATGGTGGGCGTTGTTGAGGAGTGCGTTGTTGTTGTTGACCGGGCTGTTGTTGATAAGCCGGTTGCTGATATGGATAAGATGGTTGCTGGTATGATCTAGGTCCATATTGCGCAGCTGCACCAGGAGGAGGTGGACGTGGTTGATAAGCCATCAGAGGTGGAAGCAGAGCTTGAATAGCTGGATGAACAGGCATTGAAGGAACAGGCTGATGAGACATAACCATCCTGGCCAAGGCTTGCATGGCCTCATGAATACAATCAATCTTGCTCTTGATTGAGTCAATCTCTCCCCTCATAGCAGCTTGTTCTTGTCGAATCTGATCCATCAGTCTTCTAGTGTTGGCTCGAGTTAAATACAGTCGTCTAACTCGATACGGGCGTCGGGAAACCAGCTTGATTTACTGAAGATGGAGGAACATGAAATAAGTTTTCGATTTTTGGAATGAAATGCAATATGAACAAACAATGCAAATGAGATGATATGCAATGTCAGAATCCAGGATCACAAGATCAAGGTCTCACGAGTCCAAGGTACAGATGAAGGATACTCAGATCAAGAACTCACTGGGTAGACTCTAAAGTTTAGGGATCCCAAAGTTATCAATTCATATGGATGTTCATCACACGCGCCATAAGCATGACGGTTGATTGACTCCGCCACATGAATCTATTTTGGGTGAGATCTTCGTATCGACAACCCACGAGAGCAATTTTTCTCGGGAGTCCATACTACGTGATCACCGACACAAGGTTTAAAACAAAGTCCTGGAGTTATGGAACTTTCTCAACTGTTTGATGCACGTGTCAAATTCATACATTCTTGACAGTCAATCAACTCCATTGAGTAAGTCTATTCCAAGTGAGGTTTTCGTACCGAGCCACGCGAGGGCGAACCCTGGTGCCCAATACTACGCAACCATCAACCGATGTTTTAACCAAAAGGTTCTAAAGGTCCTCAGAGTCGACGACTTTAATGAAAACAACTGAGCACACACGCCAAGAGCTTGACGGTTGTCAGTATTTCCATTAAAATCTACTCCAAGTGAGGTTTTCGTATCGACAACCCACGAGAGAGGTTCTCTCGGGAGCCCATACTGCACAACCTCGCTAACTTAAGTTTGTACTCAAAAGCCTGGGTATAGAGCTTTTCCCTCAAGTTTCTTTGCAAAGTATCGATCCAAATTATAGTACCAAGGATCCACAAGATATATAAGATGGAATGCGATAAAGAAAGCGATAAAAATAAACAAGCAAGGCATAAAAGCAAATAACCAAACAAACGCGGGAACCTAAACTAGGCTCGACTCGCATAGGGGTGAACCATTCCCCAGCAGAGTCGCCAGCTGTCGTACCCCGAAAAATACGACCTTACGCGATCCGAAAGGACGGAGCCGCGCGCCGGACGGACTGAAGAGTCGCCACCTAATTCTATTTATTCCCGAAGAGGGAAAGGGAAGATATAGATACAACCCGGGAAGAGAAGGATGAGGACAAAGGTCAACGGAACCATTTCCTGGGTTCGGGAGTCGGTTATGCAGGGGGAAGGTATTAGCACCCCCTACATCCATCGTACTCGATGGGAACCATCTAAGTTAACGCGCGCGAAAGGATGTCTATGCTTAAACGATTTGCTTGCTAGAGGGAAATGAGTTGAATTATAAGTTAGATTGAACCTAGGTGCTCGGCAAGGATTGAGATCCTCGTGCCTACGTACTCCCGTGTGCAATGGGAAAGTCAGAGCCTCGTAGTTCGGCCTACTAAGGGTAATGGTTGTTGATTTTATTATCTTTCTTCGATGAAAGGGTTTAGGAGTTGAAATGTACTAAAGACTATGGATAGTTTATCTCACCCAACAAGACGAGCGTCTTGCGTCGAAATAATCGGAGCGAGTAACGAAAGCTCGTTATCCCCCTTTCTACCGCTTAAGGCTCGTGGCGTACAAATCTTCTCGTATTATTAAAGTGTTTTTATTTCCTAAAGCCGCTTGACGTTGGATCAAGGGTTTGGATCTAATCGAAACATTTTGGTTTTTTGAAGTTTAAAGGTGCATGCAAGTGGAGGTTTATTTTTGTAGTTTGTTTAGCGAGGCACGAAGCGCTCGGCTCGCAAGGTAAAGTGGATCCTAATAACGAAACAATAACAGGAAAATAAAGTGCAAGTGTGCAAAGTGCAATCGCTTGGCGTTGGACCAAGGATTCAGAATTAAAATGCGAGAAATAAAAGTGCGTACAAATTAATGGGAGAGGGATACAAAATAAATACAGGGGATTGCGAGAAATAAATGGGTCTCGTTGTAATTAGCCCAAGAGAAAGCGTGTGTGCAGTGTGTTTGAACTATTCGAAGGCGTTCGGCCTGTTTATTCGGGACACAACTATTTGAAGGCGTTGGACCTTTTTCGAGCGCAACTATTCGAAGGCGTTGGACCTTTTTGGGACGCGGCGAAATTTGGTTCGTTTACTGCCTTAGAGCCGATTTAATGAAATCGTTCTATGAGGAGTCGAATCGTAATTTTTTAAATGCGAAAATGAATAAATAAATTAAATTTGCTTGAATTAAAAATAAAATAATGAATAATTAAATAATTAAATGAAATAAATAATTTAAGAATATGAAATAAATTACATTGATGTTTATTTATCGAAATAATGAAATAATGAAAAATTAATTACAAGGAGGGCCTCATATTGACCGCTCATCACCGATTAAATGTAATCGGGCGAAAAACGGCCTTTTACTATATCATTGGCCTCAAATTAAATCTAACACATTCACATGAAAAAAAAAACAAATAATAGGAGCTTAGAAAAATCTTAAATTGAAAACAAAATTAAGTAAACAAAGAAAACAAAACTAAAAGCAAATTGAAAATAAAAGAAGCTAAACTGGATGTGTCACTAATAATCAAGGATTTGAAGAAAAACCATGTAAATTGGGTTTAAGGCCCAACGAACAATAAAATAAATAAATGAATAAAGAAAATTTAAAAAAAAACAAATAAAAGGTAACATCAGAAACAAATGGATTTTGGGAAATGAATACGTGAGGACCACGAACAAACCAAGATCAAATCTCTCTCAGCAAAAGAAATCACAGCAAAACTCAAAGAGAAAAAAGAAGCTACCTACGGAGGCGGAGATCATGTCTATTCTCGCGACGGTGCTCGGCTTTCTGCTTCAGAGGATTTCGCGGAGGCTATGGGGTTGAAGGTGGTCTTCGGTGAGCTCGCGAGAGGTTGTTGGCTTTGATGGTTCGCGGTTGTTCTTCACTGCTTCTCTTCGCCGTCAACTAGCCTTGGCTCGCGGTTACTCTTTCCGCGGCTTCTGATTGTGAACGGCGGAACAGTTCGGTGTTTCAAATTGCGGTCTGATCTTGAGCTTCGGATTCGGTGGCTCGGTTTCGTCCTCGCGATTTCGAATCGCACGGCTCTCTCATCTTATCTTTGGTTCACGATTCTGGTTTTTTGTTTTACAGATCCGTATTCGATTAGAGGCTTGTCGGGTTTCTTGATGCTGAATGGATTATTGAAAGGTTGAGTGATTCGTGGAAGGGAGGTTTCGAAAATGAGGTGAGTGGTGGTGTTTGGTTACGATTCTGATTTCTGTGTTAGGGTCGGAGGTTCTGCGTTTTGTGAAGGTTGGTTGTGGTTTTGGGAGAAACTTGCTTTTAGGGTTTTTGTTCTGATTTTTCTTCCTTCCTTTTTCATCATTTGACGAGTATACTTATAGAGAAAAAATGTGGATTTCAGGTACGCGTGAGCAACGAGCCTTTTTGGAATCCGTCAAGTTGTCATCTTTTGTAAACCGTTAGAGAACGAAATCCACAGTACGATTGTGTGGGGACCTCAAAAGGTGACTCACTCAACTTGTTTGTCCGTAGTGTATCATGAAAATGCTTCGTGGTCCTTTGCAAATTTGATTTTTTACTACTGTGAAATCTTGTTTTTACTGCAAATTGGCCTTATCTTACCTGTAGAGGTTTTATTTGAACTGCTGATAAAAATGTTTATTGTTTCCTATTACCATGAGTTTTGGCTTTTACTGCACATTTCTCTGTTGTCATAGATGCCCTGAACTTCATTAACTCTGATTCATTCTCTTTCTTTGTATGTCAACACTGGTACGATGAACCTGCCAACATGATTGAAGCGTGAGGTTTGAATTGGCGGAGGACTTGCTTTGGTTGCATTTTCATGTGTCGCCTCAAATGCTGCTCCATGAACATTGCACTGGTAACTGGCTACGGAAACCTTTGAATTTCCTTTATGAATTATGCTCATTGATTACTAATGGGAACTTTTAACTATACTGCTAGTATTTTCTGGTGCTTCTTTGTGGCAGCTCTTATTTCACCAATATTTGTTGATGCCATTTTTAGGTGGGAAATGAATGGGAAAGAAAATATCAAGGACCTGAGTAAATACAAATAGCCTGCCATCTTTCATCCTAAGAGCAACGTGCCGCCATTAACCCCAGTCACCTATACTGCTTGTGCAAGCTACGGGAACCATACTTGAAGCTATGACTTTGGTTATGGTTTTTATGCCACCGAATTTCTGCAATCAAGACTTGAAGACAAGGTGGACAATCAATAATTGATCGTGTAAGATCCTTTTTTAATTTGTCCAAATCTGAAATCCATTCCTTATTATGACCACTTTAGTTCAAAACAACATATATATTTATGGGAATTAGTCTTGTGATGCTCTTAGAAATACACTGCTAAACTTCAATTTGAATATGATATTATAGGAACTCATTTAAATTCCCTTCCTCCTTTGACAGCAAATGGAAAGTGCTCATGGAAGACATGTTTGAAGATGAAGTTTGAAATAATGAAGACTTCTTTGACATGACGATTGTACGAGGAGAAAAAGCTCTATTACAAACTTAGAATTATGATTCTGCTTTGACAAAATCACTTAGCTTTAAAGGTATAATCCGACAACAAAATGTTTTCTATTGAAATACTTTGACGCATTATTTTGAAGATAACAATGTCAAATGAAATGATATGCTACACTAGGATGATGAAAATGAAAGCCTTGGTTATCCTTGGCTTGGGAATTCATGCTGCAATTTTGGGAGGTCATATCGGGTGATGGACTTGGAGGATATGGAAGGTAGTGTGCAGCTTTGAGTGAATCTTTGTATGGCTTAGAATCTGTGGTTTTTTTTTGTATTGATGACTTGATGAGAAACAAGATGATTTTCGCATCTTTCCTAGGTAACATAACACTTTGCAGGTAGGAAATTTGGACCTCAAAAGGAGAGACTAGTTCATGCTATGATGGAGAATTGACACGAAGACTTGTCAATGAACAGCCTGGCTAAGCCTTGATGCAAAAAGAAACTAAACTCCAAGACTTGACTTTTTAATGATGACCTTTAAGGAATAGCAACCAGTTCCCTATGAGGTGATGGCGTTCAATGTGCTTGAGATATAGCACCCGGAAAAAAGATCTGTTTGGTGTATTTTAAACTTTGCCAACCTTGTATTAATTGTACACTTCCTTTGACAATACATTTCCTTGAATTTTGTGCTTTATGACAGATGAAATAATCCATTATATCTTGTACCGTTTTTTCTTCCATAATAAAGAAAACTCTCTTTTCTATTGAACATGATGTGGAGCTAGCACTAATAGGATTAAACTTGACACTGAGACCTATAGGTTTGGCCTATGAACGCTAAAACTCTTTTACTTCCAATAAATTTCCTCATGTGGCGTAATGCATTTGTATTCCAAGAACCATGGACTTAGAAACTTAGACTCATTGATTTCATTCACCACAAGTTAAACTTTAGAAATTTGAACCCTCTGATACCATACCACGAATTCAACATGCATTCTAATTGTGCTCAAAATCCGCACCTCAATATCCACTCACATTCAACATTCAAAATTAAACCTCATCCCACCAGATTCCTCAAATATTAGAAACACTTGATTATGCTTTTTGAATAAACTTGATAAATCTTGAGGAAGAATAATTATATGAACTCCAAATGATTATGACTTGTTAAACACGTCCATCACAAATTAAACAAATGTCTCAAAGTTGTAACTTAACCCTGAAAGACATCTTCTTGAATCACTCTTTATTTGACAAAACTAGCAAAATTGTTATTAATAATCACGAAGTCACAAAACAACATTCCAAGACAAACAAATGGAATCCACGAGTTGTTTTAGGATATCATGACCAATGGTCAAATGATCATTTGGAGAGAGATCAATAAATCCTGTAACCTCTAGGTAACATAGCGGGGGGGGGGGGAAATTAACGGCCCGGACAAATTTGGGGTATGACAGATGCCCCTATCGATTTGACTTAGACCGAATAAGATGAACTGGCTCGCGTTCAATCTTTCAAGGTATAAGATAATTAGATATTAACAGACTCCAAATTTGTCCGACCAAGAAAGAAACTGCGAAAATAACAACTGAAATAAACTGGAAATGATGGATGACACAGCAATAAACATATTGACAAAATATATCACTTATCACCAGAGGATGATAAGGCAACTGACTGAAAATAAAATCGCTATCACCAAAAGAATGATAAAGCGACCCCGACACCAAAAGGATGTTGAGTAACAAGAATTAAATAATCGCTATCACCAAAAGGATGATAAGGCGACCCCAACACCAAAAGGATGCTGAGTAACAAGAATTAAATAATCGCTATCACCAAAAGGATGATAAGGCGACCCCGTCACCAAGATGATAAGCAACAGAAAATTAAATAATTGCTATCATCAAAAGGATGATAAGGCGACCCCGACACCAAAAGGATGCTGAGTAACAAAAAATTAAACAATCGCTATCATCAAAAGGATGATAAGGCGACCCCGACATCAAAAGGATGACAAGTAACAGAAAATTAAATAATCGCTATCACCAAAAGGATGATAAGGCGACCCCGACATCAAAAGGATGACGAGCGACAGAAAATTAAATAATCGCTATCACCAAAAGGATGATAAGGCGACCCCGACACCAAAAGGATGACGAGTAACAGAAAATTAAATAATCGCTATCACCAAAAGGATGATAAGGCGATCTCGACACCAAAAGGATGCTGAGAAACAGAAAATTAAACAATCGCTATCACCAAAAGGATGATAAGGCGACCCCGGCACCAAAAGGATGCTGAGAAATCAGAAAATTAAATAATCTGGAAGAGAAATATCCACCGAGGACGTCCACTGAATAACACCTAGGAATATCCTTGGAATCTTCTGTTGGCCCTGAATCCTGACCTCCGCTGGGGAAAGGCCTGGAATCCTGGGTTGATCTTGGATCCTGACTTATGCACGTATGCTCGATTGTTTTGAAATGGTATTCCATAATGATGGAGATACGATGCAAGTGTTTATGCACTGAGATATAAATTGAAACTGTTGGGGAAAATAAAAAGAAAATAAAAAAGTTTGTTTTTGTTTGGGCATGCATATGATGCACATGTTGTAAATGATTGATGCAAACGATGCTTTATGATGTTAATGATGCATAATGATGCATATGAGTGATTGTAAGGTGCCAGCTTGGTGGACTTTTGGTTTGGTAGTTGCCAATGGTAATTGGACTTTTGGGTGGGTGGAGGGACTGATTTCCCGACACTCGATCTTCAACGATGTATGATCAGAAGATGGATCTGAAAGCTCCAAGTTTGATTATCTGCTAGTGAGCGAAGCGACTTAATTGACACATGAAGACTGATTTTACTTTGAATGATTGCCAACATTTAGCAAGGACTGCCTGTTCAGCTGGGGAGAAGAAATATGAAGATTTGCTCCTTGTTTGCTTGCCCCTGCCTGTAGGGTATTTGGAAAAAAAATCGGGTGGGGAAGCTTTGACAACGGTCATGGCACAACCTGCCCCTGATTGAGCCTTCGAAGGTGATCTTGCCCCTGATTGGGCCTTTGAAGGTGATCTTGCCCCTGATTGGGCCGATTTTTGAAATAAATTGCCCCTGATTGGGCTGTTGAAGATGCTTTGTCCCTGATTGGACTGCTGAGGTAGTCTTGATTCATGTTGGCGATGAAGTTCAAGTTTCTCTTTTGATTGCCCCTTGTTGGGATTGTACTGATGTCAAGCACTGAATTGCAATTAAATTGTTCATACACAAATGGTAATGTTAATGCAACGTTCATGTAAGTTTTGAAAAAGTCAATTTATTTGAATGATTATGATAGTGTGACGAATGGACTGTTAGTCCAAACGAGGTGCTGATTTAGAAAGTGCGTAAAATATGCAACAAGAATAATGTGCAATCGAGTTTGAAGATTAGCAAATATATGGGAGTCATTTTACGCAACCTTGTTAGTAGCATGCTTTCAGAATAAACCCTGCCTCAATTAGGACTTTTGAGGGTTGTAACGTGGTTTGGTTAATGGTTTTGAGAAACAAAGGTATAAGGCTCAAAGTTTGATTTGTACCCATCCCTTCTTCGTAATTTTCTCCAGTCCTACGTTCAGTTAACTCTACACATGCATTTGTTTTGACTTTTCAAGAATGAAGATGAAGCTTTAATGTTCGCTTGAAAAATGGCAATCATCTTATTTTGTTGTTGGTGACCCTTTGATTCTTAATTTGTTGGTCATTAATATTTGTTTTTTTTTGCTGAGGATTTGAGTTCCTCTTTTGATTTCTTCTTTTTCGACTAAGTCTCCCTTCGGGTGCTCAACTTAGTGGCTTTTCTTTTCCCTTTTTTTTTGTTTGATGTTGTGACTGCCAAGTCATTTGTTGATGGTCCTCCGACGGGATGTCTCATCTTGCGATTCGAAGGTGTAGTCAGGTTAACTGAACAACTACCCTGCCCCGGGTTGAATGTAAGGGTTTGTATCCGAAAGAAACTCCTACTTCTAGGCTCGAAGTGGTTGACTAGGGATTAACTCCTTGTATCTCCAGTGTTTGGGGATTTGAACAAATGCCTATACATCATTGACGAGGTTTTATCCGAAAGCATACCGCAACAGTTATGGGTATTTCGTTTTCATCATCCTCCCTCAAATATTTGCTAAAGTGAAGTGAGGGAATATTTTTTTTGTGATTTTGTGATAAATGATAAATAATGAGCGAATGCGAATAGATTAATTCAAAACATGCATAAACATAACATTAACATAACCAAGTACCGATAACAATGTTCAGAGCAAATAGTACTTAAACAAACATTACAAAACAAACAGGAATGCGGAAATAATAAATGGCACTGGCTGCCTTGATTTGAGGAATTGAACTTCTCTTGATTGAATACTTCAAAGTTGGGATACTACTCAGCTTTGGTCTTCGGCAACTTCTTCAAATGCATTTGTTGAGGGGCCACTTGCAGCGACACTGGATTGCTCTGGACATTCAGAACCTTCTGAGTAAAGGTGAGATCCTTAGAGTTGATCAGGTCTTGAACTTTGTGCTTGAATACCCTGCAGTTGTCAATTGTGTGACCTGGAGCACCCTTGTGATACTCACAGCGAGCATTGGCATCATAATTTCGAGCGTTACCAGTTTGAGGTGGCATGTCCTTCAACACAAGAGTTCCTTTTGCCATCAGTCCGTTGAAGATTTCTCCATATGACATCGGCAATGGATCAAAGTGTCTCTCCGATCCTCTTTTTTGATATGGTGGGCGTTGTTGAGGAGTGCGTTGTTGTTGTTGACCGGGCTGTTGTTGATAAGCCGGTTGCTGATATGGATAAGATGGTTGCTGGTATGATCTAGGTCCATATTGCGCAGCTGCACCAGGAGGAGGTGGACGTGGTTGATAAGCCATCAGAGGTGGAAGCAGAGCTTGAATAGCTGGATGAACAGGCATTGAAGGAACAGGCTGATGAGACATAACCATCCTGGCCAAGGCTTGCATGGCCTCATGAATACAATCAATCTTGCTCTTGATTGAGTCAATCTCTCCCCTCATAGCAGCTTGTTCTTGTCGAATCTGATCCATCAGTCTTCTAGTGTTGGCTCGAGTTAAATACAGTCGTCTAACTCGATACGGGCGTCGGGAAACCAGCTTGATTTACTGAAGATGGAGGAACATGAAATAAGTTTTCGATTTTTGGAATGAAATGCAATATGAACAAACAATGCAAATGAGATGATATGCAATGTCAGAATCCAGGATCACAAGATCAAGGTCTCACGAGTCCAAGGTACAGATGAAGGATACTCAGATCAAGAACTCACTGGGTAGACTCTAAAGTTTAGGGATCCCAAAGTTATCAATTCATATGGATGTTCATCACACGCGCCATAAGCATGACGGTTGATTGACTCCGCCACATGAATCTATTTTGGGTGAGATCTTCGTATCGACAACCCACGAGAGCAATTTTTCTCGGGAGTCCATACTACGTGATCACCGACACAAGGTTTAAAACAAAGTCCTGGAGTTATGGAACTTTCTCAACTGTTTGATGCACGTGTCAAATTCATACATTCTTGACAGTCAATCAACTCCATTGAGTAAGTCTATTCCAAGTGAGGTTTTCGTACCGAGCCACGCGAGGGCGAACCCTGGTGCCCAATACTACGCAACCATCAACCGATGTTTTAACCAAAAGGTTCTAAAGGTCCTCAGAGTCGACGACTTTAATGAAAACAACTGAGCACACACGCCAAGAGCTTGACGGTTGTCAGTATTTCCATTAAAATCTACTCCAAGTGAGGTTTTCGTATCGACAACCCACGAGAGAGGTTCTCTCGGGAGCCCATACTGCACAACCTCGCTAACTTAAGTTTGTACTCAAAAGCCCGGGTATAGAGCTTTTCCCTCAAGTTTCTTTGCAAAGTATCGATCCAAATTATAGTACCAAGGATCCACAAGATATATAAGATGGAATGCGATAAAGAAAGCGATAAAAATAAACAAGCAAGGCATAAAAGCAAATAACCAAACAAACGCGGGAACCTAAACTAGGCTCGACTCGCATAGGGGTGAACCATTCCCCAGCAGAGTCGCCAGCTGTCGTACCCCGAAAAATACGACCTTACGCGATCCGAAAGGACGGAGCCGCGCGCCGGACGGACTGAAGAGTCGCCACCTAATTCTATTTATTCCCGAAGAGGGAAAGGGAAGATATAGATACAACCCGGGAAGAGAAGGATGAGGACAAAGGTCAACGGAACCATTGCCTGGGTTCGGGAGTCGGTTATGCAGGGGGAAGGTATTAGCACCCCCTACATCCATCGTACTCGATGGGAACCATCTAAGTTAACGCGCGCGAAAGGATGTCTATGCTTAAACGATTTGCTTGCTAGAGGGAAATGAGTTGAATTATAAGTTAGATTGAACCTAGGTGCTCGGCAAGGATTGAGATCCTCGTGCCTACGTACTCCCGTGTGCAATGGGAAAGTCAGAGCCTCGTAGTTCGGCCTACTAAGGGTAATGGTTGTTGATTTTATTATCTTTCTTCGATGAAAGGGTTTAGGAGTTGAAATGTACTAAAGACTATGGA
Source organism: Lathyrus aphaca (assembly GCA_963966055.1). Taxonomy (NCBI): domain Eukaryota; kingdom Viridiplantae; phylum Streptophyta; class Magnoliopsida; order Fabales; family Fabaceae; genus Lathyrus; species Lathyrus aphaca. Next base: position 285,814,862 of record OZ014519.1, on the reverse strand, counting down.
TAGTTTATCTCGCCCAACAAGACGAGCGTCTTGCGTCGAAATAATCGGAGCGAGTAACGAAAGCTCGTTATCCCCCTTTCTACCGCTTAAGGCTCGTGGCGTACAAATCTTCTCGTATTATTAAAGTGTTTTTATTTCCTAAAGCCGCTTGACGTTGGATCAAGGGTTTGGATCTAATCGAAACATTTTGGTTTTTTGAAGTTTAAAGGTGCATGCAAGTGGAGGTTTATTTTTGTAGTTTGTTTAGCGAGGCACGAAGCGCTCGGCTCGCAAGGTAAAGTGGATCCTAATAACGAAACAATAACAGGAAAATAAAGTGCAAGTGTGCAAAGTGCAATCGCTTGGCGTTGGACCAAGGATTCAGAATTAAAATGCGAGAAATAAAAGTGCGTACAAATTAATGGGAGAGGGATACAAAATAAATACAGGGGATTGCGAGAAATAAATGGGTCTCGTTGTAATTAGCCCAAGAGAAAGCGTGTGTGCAGTGTGTTTGAACTATTCGAAGGCGTTCGGCCTGTTTATTCGGGACACAACTATTTGAAGGCGTTGGACCTTTTTCGAGCGCAACTATTCGAAGGCGTTGGACCTTTTTGGGACGCGGCGAAATTTGGTTCGTTTACTGCCTTAGAGCCGATTTAATGAAATCGTTCTATGAGGAGTCGAATCGTAATTTTTTAAATGCGAAAATGAATAAATAAATTAAATTTGCTTGAATTAAAAATAAAATAATGAATAATTAAATAATTAAATGAAATAAATAATTTAAGAATATGAAATAAATTACATTGATGTTTATTTATCGAAATAATGAAATAATGAAAAATTAATTACAAGGAGGGCCTCATATTGACCGCTCATCACCGATTAAATGTAATCGGGCGAAAAACGGCCTTTTACTATATCATTGGCCTCAAATTAAATCTAACACATTCACATGAAAAAAAAAACAAATAATAGGAGCTTAGAAAAATCTTAAATTGAAAACAAAATTAAGTAAACAAAGAAAACAAAACTAAAAGCAAATTGAAAATAAAAGAAGCTAAACTGGATGTGTCACTAATAATCAAGGATTTGAAGAAAAACCATGTAAATTGGGTTTAAGGCCCAACGAACAATAAAATAAATAAATGAATAAAGAAAATTTAAAAAAAAACAAATAAAAGGTAACATCAGAAACAAATGGATTTTGGGAAATGAATACGTGAGGACCACGAACAAACCAAGATCAAATCTCTCTCAGCAAAAGAAATCACAGCAAAACTCAAAGAGAAAAAAGAAGCTACCTACGGAGGCGGAGATCATGTCTATTCTCGCGACGGTGCTCGGCTTTCTGCTTCAGAGGATTTCGCGGAGGCTATGGGGTTGAAGGTGGTCTTCGGTGAGCTCGCGAGAGGTTGTTGGCTTTGATGGTTCGCGGTTGTTCTTCACTGCTTCTCTTCGCCGTCAGCTAGCCTTGGCTCGCGGTTACTCTTTCCGCGGCTTCTGATTGTGAACGGAGGAACAGTTCGGTGTTTCAAATCGCGGTCTGATCTTGAGCTTCGGATTCGGTGGCTCGGTTTCGTCCTCGCGATTTCGAATCGCTCGGCTCTCTCATCTTATCTTTGGTTCACGATTCTGGTTTTTTGTTTTACAGATCCGTATTCGATTAGAGGCTTGTCGGGTTTCTTGATGCTGAATGGATTATTGAAAGGTTGAGTGATTCGTGGAAGGGAGGTTTCGGAAATGAGGTGAGTGGTGGTGTTTGGTTACGATTCTGATTTCTGTGTTAGGGTCGGAGGTTCTGCGTTTTGTGAAGGTTGGTTGTGGTTTTGGGAGAAACTTGCTTTTAGGGTTTTTGTTCTGATTTTTCTTCCTTCCTTTTTCATCATTTGACGAGTATACTTATAGAGAAAAAATGTGGATTTCAGGTACGCGTGAGCAACGAGCCTTTTTGGAATCCGTCAAGTTGTCATCTTTTGTAAACCGTTAGAGAACGAAATCCACAGTACGATTGTGTGGGGACCTCAAAAGGTGACTCACTCAACTTGTTTGTCCGTAGTGTATCATGAAAATGCTTCGTGGTCCTTTGCAAATTTGATTTTTTACTACTGTGAAATCTTGTTTTTACTGCAAATTGGCCTTATCTTACCTGTAGAGGTTTTATTTGAACTGCTGATAAAAATGTTTATTGTTTCCTATTACCATGAGTTTTGGCTTTTACTGCACATTTCTCTGTTGTCATAGATGCCCTGAACTTCATTAACTCTGATTCATTCTCTTTCTTTGTATGTCAACACTGGTACGATGAACCTGCCAACATGATTGAAGCGTGAGGTTTGAATTGGCGGAGGACTTGCTTTGGTTGCATTTTCATGTGTCGCCTCAAATGCTGCTCCATGAACATTGCACTGGTAACTGGCTACGGAAACCTTTGAATTTCCTTTATGAATTATGCTCATTGATTACTAATGGGAACTTTTAACTATACTGCTAGTATTTTCTGGTGCTTCTTTGTGGCAGCTCTTATTTCACCAATATTTGTTGATGCCATTTTTAGGTGGGAAATGAATGGGAAAGAAAATATCAAGGACCTGAGTAAATACAAATAGCCTGCCATCTTTCATCCTAAGAGCAACGTGCCGCCATTAACCCCAGTCACCTATACTGCTTGTGCAAGCTACGGGAACCATACTTGAAGCTATGACTTTGGTTATGGTTTTTATGCCACCGAATTTCTGCAATCAAGACTTGAAGACAAGGTGGACAATCAATAATTGATCGTGTAAGATCCTTTTTTAATTTGTCCAAATCTGAAATCCATTCCTTATTATGACCACTGTAGTTCAAAACAACATATATATTTATGGGAATTAGTCTTGTGATGCTCTTAGAAATACACTGCTAAACTTCAATTTGAATATGATATTATAGGAACTCATTTAAATTCCCTTCCTCCTTTGACAGCAAATGGAAAGTGCTCATGGAAGACATGTTTGAAGATGAAGTTTGAAATAATGAAGACTTCTTTGACATGACGATTGTACGAGGAGAAAAAGCTCTATTACAAACTTAGAATTATGATTCTGCTTTGACAAAATCACTTAGCTTTAAAGGTATAATCCGACAACAAAATGTTTTCTATTGAAATACTTTGACGCATTATTTTGAAGATAACAATGTCAAATGAAATGATATGCTACACTAGGATGATGAAAATGAAAGCCTTGGTTATCCTTGGCTTGGGAATTCATGCTGCAATTTTGGGAGGTCATATCGGGTGATGGACTTGGAGGATATGGAAGGTAGTGTGCAGCTTTGAGTGAATCTTTGTATGGCTTAGAATCTGTGGTTTTTTTTGTATTGATGACTTGATGAGAAACAAGATGATTTTCGCATCTTTCCTAGGTAACATAACACTTTGCAGGTAGGAAATTTGGACCTCAAAAGGAGAGACTAGTTCATGCTATGATGGAGAATTGACACGAAGACTTGTCAATGAACAGCCTGGCTAAGCCTTGATGCAAAAAGAAACTAAACTCCAAGACTTGACTTTTTAATGATGACCTTTAAGGAATAGCAACCAGTTCCCTATGAGGTGATGGCGTTCAATGTGCTTGAGATATAGCACCCGGAAAAAAGATCTGTTTGGTGTATTTTAAACTTTGCCAACCTTGTATTAATTGTACACTTCCTTTGACAATACATTTCCTTGAATTTTGTGCTTTATGACAGATGAAATAATCCATTATATCTTGTACCGTTTTTTCTTCCATAATAAAGAAAACTCTCTTTTCTATTGAACATGATGTGGAGCTAGCACTAATAGGATTAAACTTGACACTGAGACCTATAGGTTTGGCCTATGAACGCTAAAACTCTTTTACTTCCAATAAATTTCCTCATGTGGCGTAATGCATTTGTATTCCAAGAACCATGGACTTAGAAACTTAGACTCATTGATTTCATTCACCACAAGTTAAACTTTAGAAATTTGAACCCTCTGATACCATACCACGAATTCAACATGCATTCTAATTGTGCTCAAAATCCGCACCTCAATAGCCACTCACATTCAACATTCAAAATTAAACCTCATCCCACCAGATTCCTCAAATATTAGAAACACTTGATTATGCTTTTTGAATAAACTTGATAAATCTTGAGGAAGAATAATTATATGAACTCCAAATGATTATGACTTGTTAAACACGTCCATCACAAATTAAACAAATGTCTCAAAGTTGTAACTTAACCCTGAAAGACATCTTCTTGAATCACTCTTTATTTGACAAAACTAGCAAAATTGTTATTAATAATCACGAAGTCACAAAACAACATTCCAAGACAAACAAATGGAATCCACGAGTTGTTTTAGGATATCATGACCAATGGTCAAATGATCATTTGGAGAGAGATCAATAAATCCTGTAACCTCTAGGTAACATAGCGGGGGGAAAAAAATTAACGGCCCGGACAAATTTGGGGTATGACACTTGATCCTGAGGTCAATGGCTTCCTCAAGACCCATAATGCAAGCTTCGTATTCAGCTTCGTTGTTAGTGCAGTTGAAAGTGAGTTTTGCCGAGAAAGGCATGTGAACTCCCTTAGGTGTAATGAGTACTGCACCAACACCACGACCATTCATGTTAACAGCCCCATCAAACATCATAGTCCATTCTTCTTCCGGGTCAGGCCCTTCAGTGTGAACAGGCTCTTCATGATCTTTTGCTTTTATGAACATGATGTCTTCATCAGGGAAGTCAAACCTCATAGGCTGGTAATCATCAATGGGTTGCTCAGCAAGATATTCAGACAATACACTGCCCTTGATGGCTTTCTGAGAAGTGTACTGGATGTCATATTCTGTAAGGATCATTTGCCATCTTGCAACCCGTCTGGTAAGTGCTGGCTTCTCAAATATGTACTTAACTGGGTCCATTTTTGAGATCAACAAGGTAGTATGGGTCAACATATACTGTCTCAGTCGGCGAGCAGCCCACGCTAAAGCACAAAAAGTTTTCTCGAGCAGTGAATAACGTTGTTCACAGTCGGTAAACTTTTTGCTTAGGTAGTATATTGCATACTCTTTTCGACCAGACTCGTCATGCTGGCCCAGCACACACCCCATTGACTCTTCTAATACTGTCAGGTACATTATCAGAGGTCTTCCTTCAACTGGTGGCATAAGGATTGGAGGCTCTTGTAAGTATTCCTTGATCTTGTCAAATGCCTTCTGGCAGTCTTCATTCCACCTGACCGTCTGTTCCTTTCTCAACAACTTGAACAAGGGTTCACAGGTTGCTGTAAGGTGAGATATGAACCTGGAGATGTAGTTCAATTGACCTAAGAACCCTCGAACTTCTTTCTCTGTCTTTGGTGCAGGCATCTCTTGGATGGATTTGACTTTATCAGGGTCAACTTCAATCCCTTTCTCGCTTACAATAAAACCCAGCAGCTTACCAGATCGCACCCCGAACGTGCATTTGTTGGGGTTCAACTTCAGTTGATACTTCCTCAGACGTTTGAACAACTTCAGCAGATTTACCAGGTGATCTTCTTCAGTGAGGGACTTGGCAATCATGTCATCCACGTAACATTCTATTTCTTTATGGATCATATCGTGGAATAATGTCACCATAGCCCGTTGATATGTTGCACCAGCATTCTTGAGCCCAAATGGCATTACCTTGTAGCAGAACGTGCCCCAAGGTGTGATGAAGGTTGTCTTCTCCATGTCTTCAGGTGACATTTTGATCTGATTATATCCTAAAAATCCGTCCATGAAGGAGAATACCGAGAACTGAGCCGTATTATCCACCAATACATCAATATGAGGTAAAGGGAAATCATCTTTCGGGCTGGCTCTGTTCAGATCCCGGTAGTCAACACACATCCTTACTTTGTCGTCCTTCTTAGGCACAGGTACTATGTTAGCAACCCACGGTGGGTAGCTAGTTACAGCAAGGAACCCGGCGTCCCATTGCTTTTGTACCTCTTCTTTGATCTTCATTGCCATGTCTGGACGAGTACGACGCAGTTTCTGTTTAACCGGCGGGCATTCTTCTCTCAAAGGCAGCTTGTGCACAACAATGTCGGTATCCAACCCTGGCATATCTTGATAAGACCAAGCAAACACGTCCACATACTCTCGAAGCAGGTCAATCAGTTGTCTCTTCACTGAGTCTTGCAGGCAGGCCCCGATTTTAACTTCTTTCACTTCTTCATCTGTACCAAGATTGATCACTTCAACCTCCTCCTGGTGAGGAGTAATAACCTTTTCCTCTTGTCTCAACAACCTGGCTAGCTCTTCAGGAAGCTCATATTCTTCTTCAACCCCTTCATCGGCTTGATTGATTGGATTGTCAAAGTCATACAAAGTCATAGCCGTGCTGTTGTCGGTGCTGTCTGGAAGGCACACTCTGCAAGGGTTTAGTTTGTTCATTTTAGTGATTTGATTTTAATCTTGTTTAGAAAAGTGAAATAAAGTTGTCATTTTGAAAACATCGCCATTTATTTTTTGTACAAAAAGAAAAATGGAAAAACAGTGAGCGGAAAAGAAAAAGACTCATTTGCAAAAAGATGTCTGATATTTCATTGATTAATCTTGTTGCACAAAAAAGTACAGATGGCCCGATTACAAAATGAGTCTTGTCATCTTGGGCAAGATGCAAGACTTTGATGCATGCTATAAAAATACAGGAAATAATAATTACTCTGCATGAGTAACTCTTATAATTTCCTGGGAAGACCAGTTTGAGATACTGCTCCCCGGGATCCTTGGACGAATCCAGCTTTCCAGGTTGCATTCTTCTTCCAGCTCGTCTTCCACATTGTTGACAGCATCAGGGGTGAGCATCCCCCCACTCACAAAGTTGGGCTCTTTCGCAACCTCTGCTTGATCTTGTTGAGTTGGTTTGTAACCCAACCCAAATCTGTCCTCTTTCTTTTCCACCGGTAGCAGTTTGCCCCAGCCTCGGGCATTTCCTTCCTCAACAACCTTCCGGGCTTGTTGGTATGATGTCATCGAAGTTCCAGGTACAACAGATGTTTCATTCACGTTCAAGGCCTCGAACCCCTGACTCATTGTTTCATGGATCTCCCCATCCATCTCGATGTATTTATAGGTAGCCAGGTGGCTGACAAAAATATCCTCCTCTCCACAGATTGTAACGACTTGACCCTCCCACTCGAGTTTTAACTTCTGGTGAAGGGTTGAGGTCACGGCGCCAGCGGCGTGAATCCATGGCCTACCCAATAGACAGCTATAGGCAGGCTGTATATCCATCACGTAGAAGGTTGTTTTGAAAGTTTGCGGGCCAATCGTTATGGGCAACTCAATCTCTCCCAGAACCGATCTCTTAGAACCATCAAAGGCTCTTACTACCAGGTTACTGGGACGCAATGCTAATCCTTCATATTCTAACTTCACCAAGGCCTTTTTCGGTAAGACATTAAGGGATGACCCTGTGTCTACCAGCACATGAGAAAGGACTGCACCTTTACATTCCATGGTGATGTGCAAGGCCTTGTTATGGTTGCGGCCTTCCGTGGTCAAATCAGTGTTGGTGAACCCTAGTCCATGACTAGCATTAACATTTCCAACTACATCCTCCAACTGATTGACGGTGATCTCTTCAGGCACATAAGCTGCGTGCAAGACTTTGAGTAGTGCGTTCCGATGGGCTTCGGAGCACATGAGCAATGATAGGATTGAGATCTTGGAAGGCGTCTGATGAAGCTGATCCACTATTTTGTAATCACTTTTCTTGATGATTCGCATGAACTCATCAACCTCTTGATCAAAGGGTGTTTTCAAAGCTTCTTTAATAGTCTGCTCTTCCTGCACCAAGCTTTTCCCTTTTGCCTTGGCAGCAGCTTCTGCTTCGGCAGTGGGTCTCTGAATTGGTGGAGCAAAGAGACGTCCGCTTCGAGTGAAGCCTCCGCCTCCTCCCACATTGTCTATTTGTGGTGCAGGGGTTGATGATTCAAAAGTGATTTTTTGTCCTTCGCAGTACAGGTCAGAGCCGTAGTGCCACGGGATGGCATTACTGCTTTCATAAGGTACTGGTCCAGGCACTGTGATAGTGACTGGACTGATTGCTGCTGCGGAAGGAATTGTGATAGTCTGTGGATCGTAATATATCGTGACTGGTGCTCTGATGGGAGCAGCACTTTGTGAATTGTAAGCAGAGTTATTTTCTGGATCGTAATAGATTGTGACTGTGGAGACATCTTCAGAGTTTGTTGTTGGTGTTGTAGGAGACATTGTCGGAAGGATGGGTGTTGTTGTTGTAGGAGTTTCAAAATGAAGTGGTGCTGGAGTTGTAGAAGGAACATTTGTTGATATCTGGTCAGTTGAAATGACAGATGAAGTGCTTGTTGATGAAGCCGAAGAATTGTCAGGAACAATGGTTGTTGCAGTTGTAGGAGATACCGGAATTGTTGCTGATGAGATTGCTGGATTTGTAGGAAATGATGTGGTGATCTGAAGTTGGCCACTCTGTATAAGACCATCTATGCCATTCCTCAGGTTATCGCACCCATTCACCGAGATATTGCAGTAAGCACACCCCAACTCACACCCCGGGAACATTTGACATTCGAGGAGTTGAGCCTTAATTTCCACCAACGGTGTCCGGATCTGACCCACACTGGTTATTAAATAAGACGGCTTGTCTTCTTCAATAGCGTTAATTCTGGGACCTCCGTGATGTGGCATAGGATTTTTGTTGACATTGGGTGGTGGTGCGAAATTCAGAGCTTTTGAGTCTACCAGGTCTTGTACCTTCATGTGCAAGGCTCTGCACTTTTCTGTACTGTGGCCAGGTGCATTTGAATGAAAAGCACATCTGGCGTTGGAGTCATAATTCCTAGGTAGACTGTTGGGATCTGGAGGTGCCAATGTCCTTAGCTCAACTAGGTTGAGTTTCAGGAGTTGTGGCAGCAATGTAGCATATGGCATAGGGATCGGATCGATCACCCTGTTGGCTTGAGAAGGCCTCTGTTGGAATGGCCTTTGCTGGTTATTGTTATTGGTGTTGTTATAATTCCTTGGAGGATACTGAGCTTGTTGATGGTACTGAGGTTGTTGCTGATAGTTTTGCTGCGGAGGTTGATAAGCTGGTTGAGGATGAGCTGGAGCGGGAATGGTGACTGCTGCTACAGACCTATGGACATATTGGGGCCTGCCCCTGCTGGTGTGGATGGCATTGGTCTCGCCAGTTCTTCTTGGGCCTGCAAAAGGCTTTCTTGCATTGCTGGACGAGCTGGCACCATTGTCAGAAATCTTGCCCATCTTTAACAGGCTCTCAATTCTCTCCCCAGCTATGACAACATCTGCAAAGCTAGTGGAAGAGAAAGCAGCCAGCCTGTCAATATATGTTCCCTGGAGGGTATTCATAAACATATCTGCCATTTCCCTCTCAGACATAGGTGGCTGAACAGCAGCAGCCAACTGCCTCCATCTCTGGGCATATTCTCGAAAACTTTCCCTCGACGATTGTGACATTCCCATTAGGAGGGTCCTGTTGGGTGCCATATCCAAGTTGTACTGATACTGTCTGATGAAGGCCTATGCCAGGTCCTTCCAACACCTGATAGTTTCTCTTGTCAGATGAGAGTACCATTCTCTTGAAGCTCCCGTCAAGCTATCCTCAAAATAGAACATCCAGAGCTTCTCATCCATAGTATAGGCCTTCAGCCTTCCCAGAAATGATTGTAAATGAGTCCGGGGGCATGAAGTCCCGTTGTATTTTTCAAAACAAGGAGGCTTGAACTTATGGGGAATCCTGACCCCGTCTACCAAGCCCATGTCCATGACATCGAAACCCAAAGAGTTCTGAGACTCTAAGGACCTCAATTTCTCAGCTATCTCATCCAGCCTTCTATCATAAGCTTCCTCCCCAGCACCCATTACTGTGAACTGATCCTCTTGAGGGTCTTCTTGCAGTACCCTGCCTGCAGTGGCAGTCCCCTGAACATTTGCAGGAATATTGACCTCTGGATGAAGATGGGGGCCAAATACAGGGGGATTAACATGAGGTTGAACCCTTTCATTGTTGCTGGTGCCGGCAGTCCCTATATGTGGATCCTCTTGATTTTGCCTTTCCACCATGGCCCTCAATCTTTCCTGGCTCTGAGCCATGTTGTTCATCACTTCCATAAACTGAGTCATCTGTGTTCTCATTTCCAATCTTTCGTTTGCCATTTGATTTCTAACCTCTGCAAGGTCCTGCTGTACCTGATCCATTTGTATGCCCGGAAGGTTGTTACGGGTTGGATAACGGTGCGGACGGTTGAGGGGAAATACCCGGCGTCGAGCAATAGTTCCTGAGCACCACAACAGAGTTAGCAACAATAAAACAAAAACCTACAAAACAAAACAAAAGGTTAGCATGCAATGCAGTATGCTTATTTATTTTCAAGGTATCCGGCTTGGTATTCAGTTTTGACCCTTCCAGACCCTTGAAGATGCTGTTGATGTCGCTTTTCAAAGTAAACTCGGATGGAACAAACTAATACATATATTACAAAAGGCAAATGGTACATAGTTTGTTTACGAATACAAGCCCTCTGAAGGGTCAAAATATATTACAGGAAAACAAAAGTACATGGAATGAAAGCAACAACAAACAAATGGTCAAACACCAAGACCAAACTCATCCTCCCGAACTTCTTTGAGAAGTGCCTCGGTCACAGGATCAGTTGGACGCTCCGTGAGATTCCTGATAAGGAGATTCCGGGTCGTAACAGCTGCAGTTAGCTTCTTGTGCTGACCTTGGTCCTTTGACCTCTTCACCCCAGCTTTGATCTTCAGCTCTGATATCTCCCTCTGGGCTGCTGCCAGGGCTTCTTGCTGCTCTTTTGCACTGGCTTCCATCTGCTCTATCTTGTCTTGGACCCTCTTGTCCTCCAGAGTACGAGCCTCGGTGATCCTGACCCACCTAGCCTGACTCTCCTTTAGATACAAGTCTGTCCTGGCTTTCTGGAATTGGGCTTCTTTGCAGGCATTCTTCAGGATTTGTTCTCCAGCCCTAGATTTCTTAATATAACCCTCAGACTTCTCAATTCTAGCCAAGTGCTCCACTTTCAACTTCTCTAACCTCTCAATATCCAACCTACCATCACTCCTCTCCCGGAGGGTCTTCTGCAAAGCCTGAGTCAACTTCTCATTTCTTTCTTTCAAGCCCTCAAACTCCTCCAGACTGACAGTGGCAGGGGGTGGTGCTGAGGATGGTCCAGGCATATCCTCCATGGTAAAGGGCATTCCAGAGAATTGGGCCCTGGCATGGGACCACTCATAATATTGTGCTGATGCCACATTGTTGCACTTCCCCAGAATGGTTACTCCCTTGGTTTGAACATTATCCCAGGCCCAAGCTGCCTGCCTAACAGTAGCCAGATTAGGCTTGTTCTCACAATAAAGAGTCTCAGCCAAGTCCTGTGCCTTAGGAGTGTGGACCAGTGCATATCCCAGTTGTCTTTTGAACAGCAGAGGGTTGTAATTAATACTACCCTTAACTCCTATTAGGGGAACATTGGGAAAATGCCCACAGCTGGTGATGATATCCCTGCCTTTGGTGCTTTGAGTGCACCATCTGATATCGGCTGAAGTTAGAGCAGTGAGTCTCTTAGCCCAGTTTCTCTGCTGATGAGGATTCAAAAATGCATCTGTCCTGGGTAGATGCCTGAGAAGCCAAGTGTGGAACAATGGAGCACAGCACCTCACTAATCTTCCCCTCTGCTTTTCATTCCTCTGATGCACTGAGTAATAGAGATCCCCCAATAAAGTGGGCATTGGGTTCTTCAGGATGAAAAGATGGATTGCATTCTTGCTAATGAATCGAGGCTTGTCTACAAACAATACAATTCCATATATGCTCAGGGCCAATAAAGCACAGATAGCTTTCCACTCTCCTAAACAAGCTTTCAGGGTAGCTTGAGAGATCAAGAAATCCAGATGGAAGCCAGGGATTCCAGCTTTAGAAGTCATATGCTGCTCAATCAGAACAGGTTCCAGATGCAAAGCCTTGGCTACTTCTCCATTACCAGGAAAGACCATCTCAGGGTTGAAAGGGATTCCACCTCTGATAGGTATACCAACTAATGATGAGTATTCTTCCAATAAGGGGCCCAACTGAAAGTCCTGAAAAGTGAAACATCTCAGTGGGGGATCATAAAACTGAAGGCAAGTGTGGATCAGGCTTCTCTGTGAGGGGTCCAGATCCATAACCATATCAAGTATATCTCCATGGTGTTCCCTGAACAGTGGTATATGGTCTGGAGTGATCAGGGTCTGAATCCTCCTGATGTCAGCTAACTCTGGCTGGAAGAAGTGGTAGGTGATGTTGCTCTTTTTAGGTGCCATGTTGTTGAGACTGAGTAGAGACAAGTGCTGATGATGATACTGAAGAATGGGCCACTGATTGGCTGGTGCAGGTGACTGAAGTAGATGGTTGATAGCAGAAGCAGGTGCTGATGAAGATAGGTCAATACTGAAGATAGGGTTAAAACCAAACCAAAAATGAAGGTGGATACCCTGAAACACAAATAAGCAAATGTCAATATGATGCAATGATTATGTATGCAAATGATATGCAAGGGTTTGTGACTGAGCTGGATCTGATCAAATGCCCTGATATAGGTCCAAGTATGTCCAAGAAATCCAGATGGAGGTCTATAAATTCAGTAACCAAGGTGGGGGGCTCAAATAAAGAGCCACATGTCCAGGGTTTTAGAATCACAAGAACTGTTCCAACATGGAGTATTCTTAATCAAATCAAAGTAACAGGGTATGCTGAGGTCACGGGTACCTGCAAACCTGTAAACAGCCCAACCCCCTCACAGCTGGTGTTCTAAAACAAAGATCCTCAGACTTGGATCAGTTATGAGAAGTGTAAACACTTCTAACCCGGAGGTACAGTGTTTACAATAACCATAAAAGTTCCTCCTCTAATTCACCCCAGTTTCTGAAGGTCAATACTAAAGGTCATCCAGACTTAGCAGGCTTCCCAGATAGCCCTAGCACTGCAGGAAATCTGCAATACAGAGTTCTCAAGAAGAAACCCATATCTGAACCGTGTTTCATATTCCCGCACCAGACCGAGATGGAATGGGAAAGAATATGAACCACTCTAGCCTAGGTGTCACTCAGGTCCCAGGTATAGGACCTTAACTCTCAATGGAACACCCACCCACCAAAGCAAAACCAGATCCAGCCAGACAGCATGACAGTATGATATATGTAAAGCAGTAAAGAAAGTAATAAACAAACTGTACATAAAGCAAAAATAAAACATATACAAACACAAATAAGCACATAACACCCCAATAAACACAAATCAATCAAGCGCTAGGAGGAACCCACAAAAAGAACCAGAAGCCCTGGTTGCAGTATAAGGGTCCCCAGCAGAGTCGCCAAGCTGTCGCTCCCAAAGATTTGCATCCTGGTACAAGCGCGAACGGTCGGCGAAAGGGACAATGAGAACACACAGCCGTGAACTCACTGGAGATGAATAGAGTCGCCAGCTAGGCATTTTTATCCCGGAGGAAAGGCAATGCTGCATAGACCTAGAAAGGTATGGATAAGACGGTTGCGAACCAGAGAGACTGAGAAAGGGGGTTGGTTACAACCTGGGAAGGTATTAGCACCCAGATTGTCCGCCGTACTCGACGGGATCCACGCTTGAAAGATTTGTGTTTTAAAGGGGTAGTGTCAGTGCAATTTGTGTATAAAGTAGCTGGAAAAGAATGTACAGGTGTCTGTGTAAAAGAAGTGTGAAGTGCAGTATGTACAGTGTCAGTGTAAGAACAAGAATAAGATGCTCAAGATCATGAGGCTTAAAAGAATGAGGCTGGAAAGAGGGGGAATATACAGAGACTTTTGTTCGATAACCATTAAGTTATGCCTACGTATCCTCTCGTGCAATGAGGAAGTCAGAACACCGTAGTTCGACCCAAAGAGACTGAAAGATGAATTGACTTGTGAACTGCTTACTTGTCAATGCTCAAGTGTATGACCTGTCTGGCTCAGGTGCAAACTGTCTTGCATTAGACGGAAGAAGCAAGTTCTCGTTTATGAGCGAAAGAGATGAGAAAAGAATCCCGGAGGAGACGATTATTGTTTGTTTTTGTATTTTCAGTCTTTTATTGCTTTTTGAAGTTTGTCATAAGTTAATGAGCTTAAGCCTAAACCAATGGATTTAGTAAACTCATCACATCTTCCCTCTGATTAGGGGTAATGAGAATACCTTAAGTGTGAAGTCAGATTCTCACACTTAATCACCTTTGGTGTAGGATTAAGATCATTATCTTACTTGTGATTATTTAGATGTTTTTGTTGTTTTTGTTTAGTGTTAAGTAATGAGGTTAAGCCATAATCAAGGATTTAACAGACTCATTACACCATCCTAATAGAAGGATAATAGATGAGAATGTTTAAGCTGAGGAAAACTCCTCAACTTAATCCATGATTAGGGATTAAGCTCATGACAAAGCAAGCCTTTGATTAAGATGGATTTTATTTAGTGATATGATGATGAAGTGTATTTTAGGGTTTGTAAGACAACTTGAGGGGGACTTGTCCATTAACACTAGGGTTAGTCCTTCTTAACCAATTAAGGAAGAATTAGAACCCTAATGCAAGGCCCAAGTTACAAGCTTGATGTCTTGATAATTATTAAGTGATTTTATTAAAGGAGTTAAACACATTAAGGGTTTAACACTTAGGATTAAAGTTATACACTCCATCCTAAGAGAAGGATGCAGGCATAAGCTTAATCACAAAGCCTTAAAGCCTTTAGGGTTTAGTCCCTGATTATGAGATGAGAAGAGAAGACTCAAAAGAGACACAAAGGTAAAACTAAGAGGGGAGACTAATCAAAACCCTAATCATTGTCATGCTTGGTTTTTCCTGAGGTTTATGAGGTTTTCAAGAGAAATCTTCAATGGAAACACCAGGAAGCAGATGAAAGGATCAGGAGAAGCAAAGTAACTTGCTTCATTCAAGAAGTCAAGTCACTTGAAGAAAGAAAGTGGGAAGAGGAAGAATGAGCAAGCTCAAACTCAAACACATACAAAAATGCAGCAAGGATGCATGAAAAGAGATGAAGAGAAGTTATGAGAAGTGAAGGCAAATTCACTTCCCAAAATTACTTACCACCTGAAAGGTTAAGAAAGAAATGCAATGCAATGCAAAATGGGATGAGATGACATGATGAGAAACACAACCAGAAGCATTTACATGATGCTAATGATGCTATGAGATGCTACAAACATGAGGCAACACATGGAGATGATCATACAAGTTCATGAATGCAAATGAAGCAAGTTAAGACACATGAACATACATGAAAAGTTATGAAGTACATATGGCATACAACATGGCTAATACATGATTCAATGATCAAACATGCTTTCAATATGTCTTATGATGTCAAATGAATCAAATGGATGCTTGAAATGTCATGGCAAGTCATGTTATGCAAGAAGATGCAAGATGGATGCATATGAAAGCCCAAATTAGGGTTTATGAACAATACATCAAACAAAAAAAATCAAAATCAGAAGCAAACCCTAAGATAAAAAATTGAAAATGCCACTCAAAGGACCCCTAATCCTATACTAACTCACTGCCCAAAGGAGAAGTTTCAACTCCTAACCAAATTCAAGTTATGATTTTTCTAAGTTTTCTAGGGTTTTAGGGTTCCTAAACAAGAAAATTACCAAACAAAATGGAAAATGAAAGATCAAGTCATGGCCATTTAATCTTACAAACTACATGTTAAACACAATGCAATGCAAAAAGAATCAATGTCCAACTCCTCATGGATAGGCAGAAATGATTTTTTTGAACCTTGGATCAAATTAATGCAAAAAAAGGATTTTAATTCAATGAGAAATTCTTAAAATGCATCAAGATCAAAAAATAAATTTGGTTTGAGGGTTGGACAATGTTTCTAAATGTCTTAGAACATTTCATGAATTTTTTGGTGATTTTTAAATACCTAAAAGTATTTTTAATTAATTAATTTTCATTAATCAATTAAAAATAAACTTTTAAATATTTAAAAATACTTTTTAAATGCTAAAAATGAAAATAAAAATATTTTTGTGTTTTAAAAATTAATGAAACTCTTGACAAAAAGTTTCATAATTTTTAAAACATTTTTACTATTTTTAATAAATTGTATAAAACAAATGAAATATTATGAAAATAAAATGAATTAAAAGCTGTAAAAGAGAAAGTCAAACAATCCAACGCATGAGATTCAAACTGGCAAGGGCGGGAGTTGACTGCGCGCGGATTTGGACGGCCCATATTCAAACTCAGCTAATTAATGATTAAAGCCCTAATCTCACCGTTAATCACTCTCAGGTGACCGGAACAGTGTTCCGGTCATCTTCTCCGTTCACCCCAAAAATCAATCTCCTTCTCCAGGCCATTTCAGGAGCTCTAACTCTCCAGAAATCATCTACTAACTATCCTAAGCACGAATCCATCATCAAATCATGTTTAAACTCAAACACAAACAAGAATCGAAGCAAAGAAATTTCTAGGTCAAACTTTCAGAACACCATAACATACTCATTTCTTGCTCATTTTCAAAAGTAAATAGATCCCAATGATCAGTGCAACATACAAAACAAGATTTTAACAAGAAAATGGAGTTCTGGAAAAAAAGTTCATGGAGTCACCTGAGATTGAGCTTTTGATTCAAGAGCTTTCTGGATGGTTCTTTGGCTTAAACAGGTCCCAATGATCCCCCTTTGAAGCTTAGGACACTTGGTTGGAGTTTAAACAGCCTTTTGAGTGAGTTTGCAGAAGCTCAGGCCAAGGGAGTGTGAAAATCGTGTTTGTGATATGGGAGGTTTCAGGCCAAAACAATGGTTGGTTTCTGGTCAGTGAAGTGAGGTGAGTTGATATGTGGAATTGGTTTTTGTGTTTGAGGCTTGTGTAGAGAGATTCGAAGAGAAATGCAAGTGGGAGTGAGTTTGTGTATGCTGAGTTGTGTTGAGCTTCAGCCTTGCTTGATGTATGAAATGGCTAGCATTTTGTCCACATAAACATCTCTCATTGGTCAGATGATGTGACCTGCCCTTTATTGATTGGTATGGCCACTTTTGCAAATTGTCAACTTTTGTGTAAGAGAAAGCATGGGCAACTTCTAGGCTAGTACATGGGCTGTGTGATGCGCAGCAAGGTGAGGGGAGAGGGCTAGGGTGGTTCAGCATCCAAGGCAGCAAGTGGATGGAAGTGTGATGATGATTTTGCAACTTGATCACTTTTGGTTCTTATGAAACTATCTTGCCCTACAAGCCATAAAACATGAGGAAATCTTGGTCCAATCTGAACTTTAGGACTTACATGATGCTTGTGTAATGGTTTGATGTCAATTAGAAGTCACAAGAATGCTTGGTACATGAAATTGCAAGTTTCTCATTTGAGGCATAACTTGAAAATTAGTGATTTTTGCCAACTTTGACACACCATAACTTTTGATCCAAAATGAATTAGATCATGTTCTTGTACTTTTTGAAAAGGGAAAGATCTAATCTACAACTTTCATGACCAAAGTTTTTCCATTTGAAGCTTTTTTTGGATCAAAAAGCAAGGGTTGAAAAAGTGGCATAAAATGACATTTCATGAAAAGTCAACTATGCCCTAAAAAGTCAACTCTGCAAAAACTTGTAATTCTTGAATTTTGTGAACTTCAACCTTATTCCATGATCAAATAAAGATCATATACACTCAAAATGATGAAGATCACCCCTTGGTTGGGTCATTGGGGGCCTTAGATGCCCTGATTTTGCACTGACTTGTCCAGAAAGTCAACTCTTGATCAGGTGACTTCCCCATGGAATTTCTTCATGAAAATTGATATGCATACTCCCTATACCCTATAGAGACTAATAGAAACAAGAATGACCAAAACATTTGGAGTTATGGCCTCTGAAACCAAAACCCTAATTTTAGGTCAACTGTGCAGTCAAGCCTGGCTCTGCCTCCATACCAATCCCAGTTCTTGTGATTCTTTGGCATTTTTGACTTTGAGAGGATGCAATATGATATAAGAACACTCATGGATCCCTTTTAAGTGATTGATGACCCTTTGGAGTGGCTCAAGAAGCTCTTGGGTTGCTCAGATCACAAACCCTAGATGCAGATGACTCAGAACCATGCAAAGACTCAAAATTGTGGTATGAGGTGTTATGATTGTGTTTATGCATATGAAATGATCACAAGCCATGGTGTGAATGGGTGAGGGCAAATTTGGGGTGTTTACAGATTATACTAAAATATAGACAAAATAATACAAATATGGACTAAATAAATTGTATTATTTACTATATTTTTTAATGTTTTAATTTTAATAATTTAAAGAAAGAATTATTTTGTAATTGGCCCATTTGTTGGGCTCGATGATAACCGTACCATTTTTAATTACAAAATAAAATATGGATAAATTTATTTTTAATCCAAAATTGAGTAAAAATAATTTAATTTTAAAAAATTAAAATGGATTTAAATAGATCAATTATTTAATTGGGCCATAAATTGAATTGGCAGTAATTTTTAATTAAGCAAAAATTTTGGAAAAAAAAATAGTTTGATTTTAAACTTGGGTTAGTTGATGATATGGCCCAAATTCATTTATAACCAAATTAAATCGTAATAGAAAACCGATCTGATTTAAACCGAACCCAAAAGAACAGATATCCCAAACGGTCGGAAATTTGGCCTAGACTACTCACTTGTGGGTTGGGCCCGATCCGAACCGAACCATAGTCCACCTCTACTACCTATCACACACACACACACATAAATATATATATATATATATATATATATATATATTCTAGCATGCATAAAGCAGAAAGTACACAACTCTTTCCATTCTTCACTCAACACCTTTTTCATGGACTCTCTCACTAACTTGGGAGTAGGAGTACTAACATTGCATGTCCACCATGCATTATTGCACCAGAGACTTCCAACAATGTGTCGAGCATCCACAATCATAACTTTTGCATATTTCTTAATCCCAAAGAGAACAGTGGCATCTTTCAAGGAGTTTGGTCGGGTACCACTAATCGGATTATATGTTAAGGAGTAAAAAATGTTTTGAGATATTTTCATTAATTGTAAATCTCATTATTGAGGTGTTTTGCATGTTTTCCTCACACGTGGCCATAGGTTCATAGGTTAGGGCATAGTGATTTCCCTTAGAGTGTTTGAGTGCATGCAATTGTCGTTACATTTTTAAGGTGTCATCTGGAGCGTTTATTTTTCCTTTTCCATTTTCTTTCATTTTGAAGTGTTTATTCGCTTCATCTGTTCCATTATATAATGGTTGATTTATCTTTTCAAACAACTTTTTCCTTTTGATAATTGAATTTTAAATTCTTTTTGAACCTTTTCTTCTTCTTATTATCCTCTTAAGCTCTGGTGATTTCTATTATTTCCATATTTTCCTTCTTGTTTGGGTTCATCATTTCTGGTTCATTCCCATTATTAAGTTCTTCTTGTCCTTAGTGGTTTCTTCGTTACTTCTTACTCAAGTACCATTTCTAACATTTTTACTTACATTTGTTATTTATCTTTCTAGTATTCACCATGGCCACCTTAGAAAATTCCTGAGAATATAAATGGAGTTAATGTAGGAGATTATCCAGTGTCGACTATTTATGAGAACCCCAATGTCCCAATTGTTTAACTTTTAGAAGTTAACGACCCTAATTTTAACTTTATTGTGTTGAGTGATAATTCTGAACCTGGAGGAGGTTCTGTGGAGAGTATATGTGCTCCTCACAGTACTTCAGAAGAAGATGGAGTAGGTCACTCCATTAATCTTGATTTTAGGGAGGTGGATCCTAGTCTTGCCTCCCCCATAAGGTCTTATACGGATTTAGATGCAGTTATAGATGCAAGCTATGTTTTTAATAATTTTACGACAGCACATGTTCGAACCCTAATGATATAAAACTTAGATATTGTCTTGTTTTTAGGAGTAGCAGTGTAGATTTTGACCGACATTAGCTTTTGCATGACACCTAGTGTAACGCCCCAAAAATCTAAATTTAATTATTTATTCGTTTATTTAATTAATTTAGAAGGATTGAAAGATTTGGATTAAAATGGAGAATTTTTGGAGAAAAGTGTATTTTTATATAATAAGGATAAATATTGTATTATTATGCTCTTTTGTATTATTATTAAAAATATTTTAAATAAAAAGGTTATAGAGGTCCTTATGTGAAAAGTATGAGGTTAATTTGGGAAAAACATAAACTGGGATAGTTTTGATCAAAAAGGATTATACGATCAAAATGCTCATTTTATCGTGTTTTGGTGAAGGGCTCTAAAGAAAAAGGAAGGAGAGGAAGCTCATAGTCAGGAAGTTGTGAAGAGCCTTGGAGAAGAGTTTCTATCGGTGAAATTCTCTAAGGTATGGGGATTTTTCATAATCTATTGTAATTATGTAGGAATTGGTATATGAGTAGATTAGGTTGTCTGAAATTTTGTGAGTTTTAGGGGTTTTGACTTAATTGGAAATTAGGAGTATAAATTCATGAATTAGAGTAGATTAAATAAACTAGTTTCATAAGATTGATATATGAATTGATGTGTGTGTCGCTCCCACCAAATGACACAGGGCCAAGAGGGGTACAGACGCGAACGGTCGGCGAAAGAGGGATGAGAACACACAAGGGTGAACTCAAAAGAGTGAAAAGAGTCGCCAGCTATGCATTTTTATCCCGGAGGAAAGGTAATGCTGCATAGACCTAGAAAGATATGGATAAGACGGTCGCAAACTAGAGAGACTAAGAAAGGGGGTTTGTTACAATCTGGGAAGGTATTAGCACCCAGATTGTGAGGCTTAAAGAATAATGCTAGAAGAGGGGGGAATGTATAGAGACTTTTGTTCGATAACTGTTAAGTTATGCCTACGTATCCTCTCGTGCAATGAGGAAGTCAGAACATCGTAGTTCGACCCAAAGAGACTGAAAGATAAATTGACTTGTGAACTGCTTACTTGTCTATGCTCAAGTGTATGACCTGTCTGGCTCAGGTGCAAACTGTCTTGCATTAGACGGAAGAAGCGAGTTCTCGTTTGTGAGTGATGATGATGAGAAAAGAATCCCGGAGGAGACGATTATTGTTTGTTTTTGTGTTTTCAGTCTTTTATTGCTTTTTGGAGTTTGTCATAAGAAAATGAGCTTAAGCCTAAACCAAGGGTTAGTAAACTCATCACATCTTCCCTCTGATTAGGGGTAATGAGAATACCTTAAGCATGAAGTAAACACCTCACACTTAATCACCATGATGCAGGATTAAGATCATTAACCTACTTGTATTTATTTAGATGTTTTTGTTGTTTTTGTTTAGTGTTAAGTAATGAGTTTAAGCCATAATCAGGGATTTAATGGACTCATTACACCATCCTAATAGAAGGATAATAGATGAGAACATTTAAGCTGAGGAAGGCTCCTCAACTTAATCCATGATTAGGGATTAACCTCATGACAAAACAAAGCCTTTATTAAAGTGGATTTTAGTTAATGATATGGTTAAGAAATGAATTTTATGGTTTGTAAGACAACTTGAGGGGGACTTGTCCATTAACACTAGGGTTAGTCCTTCTTAACCAATTAAGGAAGAATTAGAACCCTAATGCAAGGCCCAAGTTACAAGCTTGATGTCTTAGTGATTATTAGGTGGATTGATTAAAGGATTTAAACACATTAAGGGTTTAACACTTAGGATTAAAGTTATACACTCCATCCTAATAGAAGGATGCAGGCATAACCCTAATCACAAAGTCTTAAAACCTTTAAGGTTTAGTCCTTGATTATGAGATGAGAAGAGAAGACCCAAAGATGACACAAAGGTAAAAGATAAATGGGGGACTAATCAAACCCTAATTGTTATCATGCTTGGAGATCCTAGGGTTTATGAGGCTTAAGAGAGAAAGAAATCTTCAAAGAGCCACCAAGGAGAGAAGCAAATGAAAGGAGAAAGAAATAGAGAGAAGCAAGACAACTTGCTTCACTTAAGAAGACAAGTTGCTTGAAGGAAGAAAGTAAGAGATGAACATGAATGAGCAAGCTCACTCCAATACACAAGATAAAATGCAGCAATGATGCAAGAGAGATGAGAAGAGATTGTGATAAGTGAAGGCAAATTCACTTCTCAAAACAACTTACCACCTGAAAAGTTAGCAAAAGAAATGAAATGCAATGCAAATGAGATGAGATGTCATGATGCAAGACAAAGTCAGAAGCATATTCATGATGTTAATGATTCTAAGAGATGATGCAAACACATGACAAGAGATGAGAGTGATCAAACAAGCATAAGGATGCAAATGAAGCATGCTTTGAGCCATAAGATTCAAGAATGTTTATGAAGTGAAATGAACATACAATATGGCAAAGGAATGATGCAATGATCAATCATGGTTCTAATATGTCTTAAGATGTTTTATGGCTCATGTGGATACACACAATGTCATGGCAAGTTCTTAAATGCAAGCAAATGAGAGATGGATGCAAAGGAAAGCACAAATTAGGATTTACATACAACATGCAATGCAAAAATTCAAAACCAGAAGAAAATGATGTGATAAAAAATTGAAAATGGGACAAAGGGAACCCTAACCCTACACAAGTTCACTGCCCAAAGGAGGGGACCTAACTCTTAACCTAGTGCAAGTTATGAATTTCTCAAGTCAATTAGGGTTTTGGGATACCTCACAATGAAAAATACAAAACAAATTGAAAATGAAATATAAATTCAAACCAATTTTATCCTATAAGCTACATGCTATGAAGGATGCAATGCAAGAAGAACCATCATCAAACTCTCAATGGTTAGGCAGAATGGATTTTTCCAAGTTTGAACAAAAATATTGCCTTTAAAAGAATTTAATTCCAATGAAAATTGTCAAAATGCATCAAGAACCAAAAAGAAATTTGTTTTGAGAGTTTGATAATGTTTCTAAATGTTTTTAAATGCAATGTGAATTTTTTTGTGATTTTTAAATACCTAAATGCATTTTTAATTAATTAATTTTCATTAACTAATTAAAAATAAACATTTAAATGATTTAAAAATAATTTTTAATGCAAAAAATAAAAATAAAATTATATTCAGAATGAGAAAAATATTTTAAGACAGAATGCAAAAAAATAAAATTTTTATAATGTGTTTTGATATTTTAAAATAAATGAGAAAGAAAATACAATAAAAGTGAAATTTAAATATGAATTGATGAAAGTAGTCCAATCCACTGGCTGAGATTCAAAGAGAAAAAGAGGGAATTGACCCGTGCGCATCTGGACGGTCCACATTTGAATTGACTGGATTAAATTAAACTTAATTAATTAATCTAATTAATTAGGATTAGGGTTTTAATGAAAGATCTGGTCCATTCAAACGCGCGGGAGTCAACGCAAGTCAAACAGATCCATGGTCCAAATTCAAACTGAGCCCTAAACATCATTAATATGCTAATGACTCTCAGGTGGCCGGAAATGACCTCCAGTCATCTTCTCCGGCCACACCTCTCCCTGAAAATTGCTATCTTCTTCCCTAGGCCTCTAAAATCTAATCTATCTGCCCAGAAATGATCCCCATACATCATACATTAAGAATCAACAAACAAACAACATTTAAAACACATCAAAAGTGATAATCGAATCAAAACAGTTTTAGGTCAAAAAAATTTCAGAACATGAATACATACTCATTTCTCAACCATTTTCAAAACAAAACACATCAGCATGATCAATGAAGCATAAAGAATCATTTAGTAACTTAAAAACAAGTTTCTGGAAAAATTGTTCTTGAGCTCACCTGAAATGGAGCTTTCAATCCAGGAGCTTTCTGACTGCTTCTTTGCTTCAAAATGACTCCAATGATCTTCTTGAGGAAGCTTTGAGGCTTGGTTGGAGTTTAATGTGGCTGGTTTAAGAGTTTGATGAAGTTCTGTTCAAGGGAAGTGAAAAATCGTGTTTCTGCTTGGGGTGGCTTCAGGGCAAATTGATGGTTGGGAAATGATCAGAGGATCATGTTGAGTTGTTCTGTGGGATTTGTTTTGAGGTTTGAAGCTTGTATGGAGAGATTCGAATGAAAATGCATAAGAGGTGAGTTTTGAGGATGCTGACTTGTGGGAGGTTTCAGGCTGTGTTGTATGTTGTGTTGAGTTCCTTTTGGTACATGTATCAAGGTTGGATAGGTCAGAGAGTTGTTGCTGGCCTAGCTTGATTGGTATGGGCCATTTTGCATAAAGTCAACTTTTTGTGTAAGAGAAGGTATGGGCTATTTCAGTCAAGGTACAAGGGAATGTTTGCTGCAGCTTGAATCAAGGTTGTCCATGGAAATGAACTTGAGGCAATGCAGCAAGTGGATTAGGGTTTATGTGAGTTTTTGCAATTTCACAAAGTTTTGGCCCTTTTGAAGTTTCTTAAAGATCAAGGCATGAAAATGAACAATTCTTTGGTGCATTCTGATTTTTAGGTCATGGTTCATGTTTGTGTGATGCATAGAAGTCCATTTGAAGTCATATTTTGCCTTGGCATGAGGTTTTGCAACTTTGCCTCTTTGGTGTAAAACTTGAAATTATGTGATTTTGTCCAACTTTGACAAGCCATAACTTTTGATCCAAAATGAATTAGAATGAGTTCTTGTACTTTTTGAAAATGGGAAGGTCCCTTCTACAACTTTCATGACCAAAGTTTTCTCATTTGAATCATTTTTGAATCAAAAAGAGGAGGTTGAAAAACTTTCCCAAAATGGCAAGTTTTCATTACAAGTCACTTTCCCAAAATGGCAATTTTGCAAATGGCTTGAAATTATTCAATTTTGTGAACTTCTAACATCTTCTATGATCAAATAAAGATCATACACATTCAAAATGATGGAGAACACCCTTTGGTTGTGTAGATGTTTAGAATTGGCAGAATTTTTTACCAACAAGAATTGTTGAATTCAGTTCAGAATGTCCTATCAGATGTTGGGACATTATCAAACAGAGTATAAGAACTTAATTCAGGATGTTACACCAGATGTTGGGATTTGTGTAAATGATTTAAGTTCAGTTTTTCAGGATGTCCCAACAGATGTTGTGACATCTCAAACCTGCTACCAGATTTAATTAATGACTAACTGATCTGAGTAATTTAAGGAAAGTTATCTGGAATTAATTATGGATGGACAAAAACAGAATAAGGCGCATCTGTAGGGAGTGTTGTTATGAGACTTCAGCATAATCAGAAGAACTAAATCACCTAGAATCTAGGAAGTAACTAAATCACCTGCATGCGTTTTAGGACTGGATTAACCTACAGAAAGCCCAAAATCCATACACCTATTTAAGCAACAGAATATCTCAGAATTGAGTACGAATTTCAGAAGACAAAATAGGGTGTTGTGTGTTTTAATAGCAGGTTGTTTTTATTGTACCACTTTATGAGCTTTTAAGCAAAAGTGTATTTGTGTCTTGATTGAAACTGTGAAGTAAGATCAAGCTGTTTTGTTTGAAGTATGACTTCAATTTTATTAAACTTGTAAACAAGATCACTGTGTGATTGAGGGGGAGTGAGTTGGTACTCATATCTAAGTTGTGTCTTAGGTAGAAATTGCATTGGGTAGATATTAAGTGAAAGATTAAACTGGGTGGTTTAAGTCTAGAATTAATATTACTTATAGTGGATTTCCTCCTGGCTTGGTAGCCTCCAGATGTAAGTGTGGTTATACACTGAACTGGGTTAACAAACTACTGTGTTGTTTATTTTTCATGCACTTTAAGTTTTGGTTAAATTTGTCAAGTGTTGGAACATCTCATTCGACATCTCATACCTGATCACAGAATTTCAATTGGCATCAGAGCTGGCACCCTGCCTGTTTATACTGGGTGAGATCTAGGGAATACAAATTCTGGAAACATGGACAGAGATATAGGATCAGTAAATAGACCACCTATACTGGATGGATCTAATTATGACTAGTGGAAGCCAAGAATGATTGCATTCTTAAGATCACTTGACAACAAGGCCTGGAAAGCAGTCAACATTGGATGGGAACATCCTGTCCAAGACACCAAAGATGGAGCAAAAGTGTTGAAACCTGAAGAAGAATGGAGTAAGGAGGAAGAAGATTCAGCACTAGGCAACTCCAAGGCCTTAAATGCTTTATTCAATGGCATTGATAGGAACATCTTTAGACTTGTGCATCACTGTGAGCTGGCCAAAGATGTTTGGGACACTCTCAAAACAACTCATGAAGGAACATCAAAGGTAAAGATGTCAAGACTTCAACTTCTCACCACCAAGTTTGAAAACTTGAGAATGAAGGAAGATGAGACAATTCATGAATTCTACATGAACATCTTAGAAATAGCCAATACTTCTGGAGCCTTGGGAGAAAAGATGACTGATGAAAAGCTTGTAAGAAAGATTCTCAGATCTTTGCCAAAAAGATTTGACATGAAAGTCACAGCAATAGAAGAAGCTCAAGACATATGCACAATGAAAGTTGAAGAGCTCATTGGTTCCCTTCAAACATTTGAGATGGGAATGAATGACACAAGTGTAAATAAGAACAAAAGCATAGCCTTGGTAACAAATACTGATGAAGAAGAAGAAAATGATGAATCAGAAACTGGTGAAAGCTTATCAGACAACATTGCTATGCTTGGAAGACAATTCAAAAAGATTCTCAGAAATATGGAAAACAAGTCCAGACCAAGTGGAAGATACACAAACTCTTCTGAGAACAAAAGACCTTATGATAGAAAGTCAACTTATGATGAAAAGACCAGTCAAGAAAAAGGGATTAAATGCCATGGATGTGAAGGATATGGACACATCAGGAATGAATGTCCTACCTATTTAAAAAGACAAAAGAAAGGTCTCTCTGTAACTTGGTCTGATGAAGACTCAGGAGGTGATTCAGAAGAAGAATCAGCTAAGCATATCACTGCTCTAGCTGGATTATGTGAATCTGAAAGTGAATCCAGTGATGGGGAGCTTACTTTTGAAGAACTTGAGCAATCATTCAGAGAACTAGTCAAAAGAAGCACTGAAATATGCAGGGAGAGTATAAAGCTAAAGAAGCAGATTGAGGCACTAAAGGATGAAAAAGCAAGTGATCTAGAGATCATTGACACCTTGAAAAGTGAAGTAAGTCTTCTCAACTCCAAGTTGGAACACATGTCCAAATCTGTTAGAATGCTGAACAGTAGCTCAAGTACACTGGATGTTATTCTCAACAACAATAAGCATTCAGGGGATAAAACTGGACTGGGATTTAACAGAGTTCATAAGGATGAAGCTAGCTCTAGCAAAACTACTTCAAAGTCCATACAGTCAAACAAGATGTCCCAACAGATGCTTCAACATCATGAAAAGAACACAAAGTCAAACATAATGTTCCAACAGATGTCTCAACATTCTGAAAAGAACATAATGAAGAAGAAGTATCAAAGATGGAGATGTCATCATTGTGGAAGATTTGGACATATCAAACCTCATTGCTATAAGTTGCATGGATATCCAAATCAGATGTATCAGCAACCTCCTAAGCAGAAGATAGAAGTTACCAAGAAAGTGCTGCATAGACATCAAAGAGATCAGCAACCTCCTAAGCAGAAGACAGAGGTCATCAAGAAGGTATGGAGACCAAAAGCTAGTCTTCATGCTGATCAAAGCTACATACCCAAGAACAAGATCAACAAACAACCTTGGAGCTCTACTGATGAACAATACACAGGGCAGAGGTATCAAAAGAAATCTCAACTCAAATGGTCAAAGAAAGGTGTTGCATATATAGCACATACATCACTAAGAGTATCAGCTAAAGAAGACTGGTACTTTGACAGTGGATGTTCAAGACACATGACTGGATTGAAGAATCTGCTAGCTAGTAGACTTAAAGTCACATTCATCCAGATATGTAACCTTTGGAGATGGAGCTAAAGGAGAAATCAAGGGAGTTGGGACCTTGGACTGTCTAGATGTACCAAGACTAGATGATGTGCTGTTGGTTAAAGGTTTAACTGCTAACCTGATCAGCATAAGTCAATTATGTGATCAAGGGTACAGTGTAAACTTTACCAAAACTGAATGCATAGTGTCTAACAAAGAACAAAAGGTTGTCATGAGAGGAGCCAGATCTAAATACAACTGTTACATGTGGGAACCTTAAGACTTCAGTCTCACTTCAACTTGCTCTTTAGCTAAAGAAGAAGAAGTGAAACTATGGCACCAAAGACTAGGTCATCTTCATTTCAGAGGCATAAAGAAAATCATATCTATGGATGCTATGAGAGGTATCCCTAAACTGAAGATTGATGATGGCAAAATATGTGGTGAATGTCAAATAGGAAAACAAACCAAGATGTCCCATCCAAAGCTCCAACATCTGACAACTTCCAAAGTTTTGTTACTATTGCATATGGATCTTATGGGACCTATGCAGGTTGAGAGCCTTGGTGGAAAGAGGTATGCCTATGTGGTGGTTGATGACTTTTCAAGGTATACATGGATAAATTTCATCAAAGAAAAGTCTGATGTATTTGATGTATTCAAAGACTTATGCCAAAGAATACAAAGGGAAAAAGCCAGTTGTGTGATCAGAATAAGAAGTGATCATGGAAAAGAATTTGAGAACCAAAAATTCTTAGATTTATGTTCTTCAGAAGGAATCAATCATGAATACTCTTCACCAATCACTCCTCAACAGAATGGGATTGTTGAGAGGAAGAATAGAACTATTCAAGAATCAGCAAGAGCTATGATCCATGCTAAAAAGTTACCTTTGTACTTCTGGGCTGAAGCTATGAACACAGCTTGTTACATCCATAACAGAGTTACTCTAAGGAAAGGAACTGTATCCACAATCTATGAAGTCTGGAAGGGCAGAAAACCCACAGTCAAGTACTTCCATGTGTTTGGAAGTAACTGTTATATTCTGGCAGATAGGGAGCAAAGAAGAAAAATGGATCCTAAAAGTGATGAAGGGATTTTTCTTGGATACTCTATAAACAGCAGAGCATATAGAGTATTTAATTCTAGAACCAAGGCTATCATGGAATCCATAAATGTGATAATTGATGATGCTCCTACAGATGTTCCAGAAGATGTTGGAACATCTGCTGATATCAAAACTGAAGCTGAAGAAAAGAGTGATCATTCTAACTTCACTCAAACTGATGCAAGGACAGAACAATCCAGCAAACCTCCCTCCATCAGAATTCAGAAGGATCATCCCAAAGATTTGATAATTGGTGATCCCAACAGAGGTGTAAGCACTAGATCAAGAGAAGTAATTTCAGGTTCCTGTTTTGTTTCTAAAATAGAACCTAAAAACATCAAGGAAGCTCTTACTGATGAATACTGGATTTGTGTTATGCAAGAGGAATTAGGTCAATTCACAAGGAATGAAGTGTGGGATCTTGTTCCTAGACCTGATGACATAAATGTGATTGGCACTAAATGGGTGTATAAGAACAAGTCAAATGAGCAGGGAGTTGTTACAAAGAACAAAGCTAGACTTGTAGCTCAAGGATACACACAAATTGAGGGAGTAGACTTTGATGAAACCTTTGCACCTGTAGCAAGGCTTGAATCAATCAGACTACTGTTAGGAATTGCTTGTATCTTGAAGTTCAAGCTATTTCAAATGGATGTGAAAAGTGCTTTTCTAAATGGATATCTTAATGAAGAAGTATATGTAGAACAGCCTAAAGGATTTGTTGATCCAAGCTGTCCAAATCATGTGTACAAACTAAGGAAAGCTCTTTATGGACTAAAGCAAGCCCCAAGAGCATGGTATGAAAGGCTGACTACTTTTCTTATCAAGCAAGGGTACAGGAAAGGTGGAATAGACAAAACCTTGTTTGTGAAGGATGATGAAGGTAATGTCATGATTGCTCAAATATATGTAGATGACATTGTCTTTGGTGGGATGTCAGACAGGATGGTTAAACATTTTGTCACTCAAATGGAATCTGAATTTGAGATGAGCCTAGTAGGAGAACTAACCTACTTCCTTGGATTGCAAATAAAGCAAATGGAGGATTCCATGTTCATTTCCCAAAGCAAGTATGCTAAGAACATGGTCAAGAAATTTGGGATGGACAATGCTACTCATAAAAGAACTCCTGCCCCCACACATTTAAAGCTGACTAAAGATGACAAGGGTGAGAATGTAGATCAAAGTCTATACAGAAGTATGATTGGAAGCTTATTATATCTGACTGCTAGCAGACCAGACATATCCTTTGCAGTAGGTGTTTGTGCAAGATATCAAGCTGATCCAAAAGTCAGTCATCTAAACCAAGTCAAGAGAATTCTGAAATATGTCAATGGTACTTGTGACTATGGCATAATGTACTTTCATAGATGCAAACCAATTCTCACTGGCTTCTGTGATGCTGATTGGGCTGGAAGTGCTGATGATAGAAAAAGCACTTCAGGAGGATGCTTCTTTCTAGGAAAAAATTGATTTCTTGGTTCAGTAAGAAACAAAATTGTGTATCCTTATCTACAGCTGAAGCTGAATATATAGCAGCTGGAAGCAGTTGTTCACAGTTGGTTTGGATGAAGCAAATGCTCACTGAGTACAATGTCCCACAAGATGTCATGACATTGTACTGTGACAACTTAAGTGCAATTAACATATCAAAGAATCCTATCCAACATAGCAGGACCAAGCATATTGATATCAGACATCATTTCATCAGAGATCTTGTAGAAGAGAAAGTGATTTCACTGGAACATGTAGCCACAAATCTGCAGTTGGCTGATATATTTACCAAAGCCTTGGATGCTACTCAATTTGAAAACCTAAGGGGTAAATTGGGAATCTGCTTATGTGAAATTTAGCAGTTATAGAGATGTGCCAACATGTCATATGACATTGTGTGGCATAAGCACCAGATGGCAACACCAGTCTGGTCAAGCACCTTGGGTATTCCACTCCTAAAAATTCTCCAAGTAACGACTACTTATAAAATATCAGCTTGCTTTCAGCTATCCATATTCTCATCATACTCTCAAAAACGAATTGCATTCTCTAACTGTTTTTCAGAACTCATCAAACCTAAAACCCTTCATCCACCTCCTTCGAAAATGTCTCAAAACCCTAACATTTCTGAAGAAATCCTCAACAAGGAAGATGTGGTGCATGCAACCCCCATTTATGTGGTACCCATGGATTCAACTCCAATGGACGAAATCAGAGGAAGTGTTCCTCTTGCTAAAAAGCCAAGAACTCCAAAAAGAACAAAAGATCAAGTTTTCAGCAAATCCAAAGGCATACCTTCACCAGCAAACATCACTCCAAAAGCTTCTGAATACGTGGATGATTCCATAAAGGAGTTAGTAAACAAGATCCTATCTGAGAAAAGAGTGGTAAGTGGCATTTCTATCCCTCTGAACACCATGCCAGCTCCACAAGAAGATCAACAAACTCAAGTTGTAAAGGACACTCCTGCTCAACAGGATGTCCCAATAGATGTTGAAGCATCTGAAGACCAGCAAAAGGTCTCATCTGATACTGCTGATGATATATCTGAGGACCAGAAAAAGGCCTCCATTGATAGTGATGAAGAAGCATCTGAGGACCAGCACAAGGCATCCACTGAAGAGCACATCTCTGTTGATCAACCAGCTGAAGAGGAGACTGCTCAACCTCCTCCTGTTGTGAACCTAGAGCATGATTCTGATACAGAAATCATTGCTTCTGTAAAACCTAGCATAGCCAAAAGGCTTAGGACTAGGAAAGAAAAGATGAATGCAGGACATGCAATTCCTGAGAAGAAGCAAGCTACACCAAAGAAGGACAAAGCTAAAGTTGTCTTTGGTCCTACAAAACAATGGAGCAAGGTGCAAACTGTAACACGGTGGGAGAACTGACTTTAGTTATGTTGCGGATAGCAAGAGTCGCCACCGACTTTTATTTTATCCAAAGGAAAGGCATAAAAGAACAGGAAAGACCTTTTAAAAGATTTTTGGGTCCGGGGGGTAGGTTATGTAAAGGGAAGGTGTTAGCACCATTTACATCCATGGTTATCCATGGGCTCTTAGTTACTTAGCTCACTTTGAATTGTTTTGAAAATGTGAAGTGTGTGAATAGAAATTTTCATAAGAGTTTAATAATGATCCATGTACGGATGCGTAAAAAACTTGTGTTTGAAAATTGTTTGAAATTTATGAAGTGTTTGAAAAGTTTTTGAAGAAGTGAGCAAGCAACTATGAGGAACCTACCCTAAAGTTTTAAGTCTTTCTGTTCTTGAATCCTTTAAGTGGTAAGACTATCCCTATTATTAAGGAATAGGTAGTCATTACCTTGGATGTGTGAGACAAGTGAGGGACATCTGTTTAATGAAGGCAACTGTAGGGTGTATTAAGCACTTTGGAGGGACTGTCATCATTATTCGAAAGGGACAAGATCATATTGAAAGGCAACCATTAAGGGACTTGATGACTTTTCTTTTAAGGGACTTTGCTTTATACACCCCACTTGACCTTATGATTAGGCAACATTGAGAGGCAACCCTAGAAAGTGAGATGGCGATTAAAAATCGACTTACGTGTGTGAGTGTTTAATTTTGTATTTATCTTATAATTTAAATGACCTAAATTCAATTTTTAAATATAATACATGTTTACACTCCCTATTTTACTAACCATAGCATGAAAATTAAATAATTTAAATATTTACAAAAATTACATCCAGGAGCATTTACATAATATTGAAGCAATTTAAATAAATAGCAAAAAAAAATAAATAAGCAAAAAATAATAAATAAATAAGCAATAATAATTATAGTAGGGGTTAGTAATAATAATTAAAAATAAATAAGGTTAGTGAAATAATAATAATAAGCATAATTTAAAAAATAAATGGATTAGTAATAAACATGATTAGTAATAATAATAATAATAAGCAAAATATGATAATAAACAAGAATTAGAAATTAATAAGAAAATATGAACAATTTAATTATAAAATTTAAAATTATATGCAACTTATAAAAGTTAAATTAATTATAAACATATAATTACAATATTAAATTAGCATAAATTTAATTATTTTTAAACATATATTTTAAAAAAATTATTTATATAAAATTTAGATTATGAACAAATTATAGAAATAATTAAATATTATAAATAAATAAATAAATTGATTATAATTATATTTACAAAAAAAATTACTTATATTAAATAAAATATGTGCATAATAATTATATTTACAAAAATTAGAAAATAAAATTAGGTTTTTAATAATTGTTTAGAAAAGATAAACTAGGGTTCATAAAATTAGGGTTTGTTAGAAAAATATTTAAGAGTTTATAATCTAATATACAAAATTATTTTAGTAAATATATATATATATATATATATATATATATATATATATATATATATATATATATATATATATATATATATTATAATTTAAATACATAATAAAAAAAATAATTTTTGAATTAAGAAAAAATAATTTTTGAATATTAGAAACTATTGAATATATATATTTATAGAATTATTTAATTATATATATGATTATTAATAAACCCTAAATCAATTAAACAAAATAAAAATAGAAAAAAATAACAAAACTTACCTGGCTGGGATTTGAACCCAGGAGGCTTTGTTTACCAGCAGTAAAACACACCACCAGACCAGCCATGCATGTGTGATAGAGGAATGAGTCCAATTGGTTTTGTGCTATATCCTGGAAAATCATGAAAAATAACAAGAAAATAAAAGGCCTGGGGGTGGAATCGAACCCAGGACCTCTTAGGCAAACAAACATACACATGACCAATCCTGCTGGGTGAGCGAACCTGTCTACAATCCAACAACAATTAATAATATATTATGTTTAGTGAATAAAAGAGAAAAACTTAAAAATATTGTCACAGCCAGGATTCGATCCCCTGCCCTCTCATAATACACCTGCCTGACTTTCCACTGGGACAAACGCGTGTTTGTGAAACATAAACAGGATTAATACATAATATTTTAAAACAGTTTTTCAAACTTGAATTTTGGCGCCAGCATAACTTCATCTTCTTCATTGAATTCGCAGGTTTTCCTGCGAAATTATCTAGGAAAATACCTGCGAATTTTCATGCACATGAAACCTGCGTTTTTCAAACCACATTCAGATAGCACAATTTTATCAAATTAATCACATATTTGTAATCCCCATACAGCACACAATCCAATTGTAGTCTCAAAATTAATTTATGTTGGCTAAATCGAAAGATCCCAAATTCAACTCAAGAACCCTAGCTATGGCAACTTGCGGGTTAGGGCTGATTACTTTGATTCTTTTATCCAGAAACCATCTAGGCATCACAACAAACACATACCAATCATCAAAAACAGTTTATAATGCATATATTAGTGAATTCGAAAATTTGAAATTCAAGATAAAAGTGAATTCGGTATTCATGGTTCATGATGCTTCTGATGCAAATGAGAGCTGGGATCGCATCTGGGATGTTCAGGCAATGTTTCTATGGTCTCAAATTACCTTTAAACGCCCTAGAAGCTTGAAACCGAATTTGAATTTTGTGAAGGATTTTTGAAGTTGTGAACTTACTCTTGAGGCAGTCAAAATTCGTGGCTTGTGATTGTAATGTGTTAAGTACTTATAGGAGAATGAATTTAGGTCAAAAAACCAAGTCATTGTGTGGAAAATTTGATATGAAAAGATTCAAAAAGATGGCCTTTTAAAAATCAAATATCTTGCATAAACTCTTGCTATTTTGAGATGATTTTCATAACTCTTGTATCAATCAAGTTTAAATGTGATTTAAAACTTTCTAGAAGCAAAATTAAAATTAATTTTCATTATTTTATATTTTATTTGAATTTAAAATGACTTTTTAATATAAAAATCATAATAAATAAAAACAAAATAAATAAAATTATGATTAAATTAATTTAATTTCGTGCAAGAGGTTTTGAAGTGGATTGGGTCATTATTTGGCAAGCCCATTTGGAAAAAAATTGGTTTTAGACCTCCTTTTTCTTCATGAACCAACCCAAAATTTCCCAACTTTGCAAGGGCACATATCCTTCAATTTTAATGCTATGAGGGTGTTCTTGGACATTTTGGAAAGCTTGAAGAGTCCTCTAAACAACCCCACTGGTTTCATGTCCATATCATTTACCAATCTCAAGTTATGCCCTTTTGAAGTTGTTGACTTTTTGTTGACTTTCAAAAGGACCTATAATGTCTTAGCCCATACCCTCCAAATGAAGCATTTTTGGGCTTGGCTTGTGAGACACAAAGTTGTATAGAATTAAATTTCCTTCAAAATGAGCTTTGAGTGGAGACTTGGTGATGAAGCATGTGAAAGTTATGGCTGGTCAAAGTTCAGTTGACTTTTACTAAGGAAACCCTGATTTAGAAACTCCTGATTCTTGATGATCTGGCATCTCCTTGATGAATCATGATCAACCCTTGATCAAATGATGAATTTTACTTCATATACTTGATGTTGGCAAAAAATCATGAAGTTTGACTTTGGTTTGACCACAGTTGACCTCAGTTTGACTTTTTAACTGCTTTGACTGATTTTGACTTATGTGATCATCTGACTGAGCAAACTTCTGAGAAAAGTCTTGAAACTTGTAATAGGGGTTCTTACACTCATATAAGATGCTATGAAGCTCACTTGAAGTCTTGGAAGTCCATTTAGCCTGATTAAAGTCAAAACCCTAGTTTAGGATGCATTGCATAGGAGGTGCATTGTCTGAGGGAATTGTCAACTCTTCTGACCAATTGTGAACTTTGTGAACCTTGTGAACCATCATAAAATGTCTTGTGAACCTCATGGGAGGTATTATGAACCTTGTGAACCTTGTGAACCTTCATGAAGTGACTTGTAGACTTCATGAACCTCATGAAAGGTTTTGAAAGCATTGTGAATCTTGTGAACCTTGTGAACCTTCATGAAGTGACTTGTAGACTTCATGAACCTCATGAAAGGTCTTGAAAGCATTGTGAAGCTTGTGAACTTTGTGAACCTTCTTAGCACACAAAATCTTGTATTGTGAGGGCAAATTTTGGGGTGCAACAGCTGCCCCTGTTCAATTTTCTGAAACCTGAGGGGTTAGATTGGTATATTTGCCAGTCGTGACCTGGAAGGTTGAAGGGGATTGAACACAAAAGCCCAAAAATTTTGCACTCACCAGTGCATAGAGTGATACAGATGACTAGTTGAATATGATTGAGTGGGCTTTAAAGATGCCACTTGGAGAAAAGTTCTTAGATACATTTCTTGGAGGATAAAGCAGTCCAAAGTATGAAGGTATAACGATAACTTTCAGGAGGATAAAGCAGTCCTGAAGTAATGATGATAGCTGTCAGGAGGATGGAGCAGTCCTGATGAGATAATAAGCTTTCAGGAGGATGAAGCAGTCCTGATGTAGTGATATGTTTTCAAGAGGATGAAGCAGTCTTGAGAGGTTGATAATATGCTTTCAGGAGGATGAAACAATCCTGAGGTATAAGAAGCTGTCAGGAGGATAAAGCAGTCCTGATGAGATAATAAGCTTTCAGGAGGATGAAGCAGTCCTGCTGTAGTAATATGTTTTCAAGAGGATGAAGCAGTCTTGAGAGATAATAAGTTTTCAGGAGGATAAAGCAGTCCTGATGTAGAATGCTTTCAGGAGGATAAAGCAGTCCTGATGTACTAGAAGTTTTCAGGAGGATGAAGCAGTCCTGATGGATGATATGCTTTCAGGAGGATAAAGCAATCCTGAGGGATGATAACTTTCAGGAGGATAAAGCAATCCTGATAATCATAAGTCTGTT
Organism: Lathyrus aphaca; assembly: GCA_963966055.1. Lineage (NCBI taxonomy): Eukaryota > Viridiplantae > Streptophyta > Magnoliopsida > Fabales > Fabaceae > Lathyrus > Lathyrus aphaca. The sequence continues at coordinate 285,778,033 of OZ014519.1, read as the reverse complement.
TGCTGGATAATTAACCTGAAAACAAAGTAGCATTCTGTATAATAATATTAGTTTATGTATTATGTATGCATATATGATATGATGCACCTGAGCAATGTATTATGTATCTATGGATATGTATGTTATGGTATGATGTAAATGATGTATGTATGATACGACACTGCCGGAAGCGTCTGGATATCTTTGTATAACAACTGCTGGCCAGGGAAAATAAATCCCGATTCGTTGTTGAAGAATATGAGGAACTCGTCCCCGTCTTGCTTGATAATATATTGTACATAACCTTCCGTCTGCTGGGGATAGCAAGGTATATATAACTTCCCGTCTGCTGGGGATAGCAAGGTATATATAACCTCCCGTATACTGGGTATAGCAAGGTATACATAACCTTCGTCTTCGTTTGATAGTAGGGCAGATATAACCTCCCATCTTCGTTCGTCGTACCCTTATTGGAAAGTAAATTCCCGTATATCCGTATGAGGATAAAAGAGATGGATATAAATTCCAGGGGAGATGAGACTTTATGAAGATGGATTCGTCCTACTGAGGGTTTGTAGCTGTTTTGTAGAGATGAACCGGTGAAGCTTCGTTGAAATCATTCCCTCGTTCGTCCTTAGTAAATACTATTACTGCATTTTCATGCATTTCTGGTAAACATCAATCATATTAAGCATACATGCATTTCTTGTAAACATCAATCATATTCAAAAGCATACATACATTCAAACACAACCAATGGACGTTTCGCTCATGTAAATAGGGTAAAAGTAAATCAGGATTCAAAAATGGATTTTTATTTATATCAAAGAGTGACCCATTCATGGGTAAGTTTGTACAAGGAGACATAAACCCTAGTAAGAGGATTTTGTCATAAAATTTTTACAAAACAAGGAGAATCAGCTATGTGGGAAATAATCCTATTGAGTTTCAATTCTACTATTGCCATTATCTTCAAGTATCTCATCTTCTGCTGTTGAGACGGAAATGATTGGATTGAGCTTTATCTGTTCGAGCTTGAGTAAGTAATACAACTGGTTGCAGTTTCATGGGTGATCCAAACGAGACATAATCATACGCTTTAATCCCTAACTTTTGCCTGGATTGCCCTTTCTGGTTTTCAATCCACCGGGATACCCTTTTTTGCCCAAGCCGCCTTTTCAGGTTTTCGACTTGCCGGGTGTACATCTTTTCATATATATCCCTAATTTTTGCCCAAACCCTTTTGGTTTGCCGGGATGCCCTTATTTTTGCCTAGGCCTGTCAACCTAGCGGGTCTCTTTTTATGCGTAGTATTTTTTAACTATGTCTGCGTTTACAGGTTGTGGGAAGTCTTCACCATCCATTGTAGTGAGTATCATGGCACCTCCTGAAAACACTGTCTTGACTACAAATGGTCCTTCATATGTTGGAGTCCACTTGCCCCTAGGATCACCATGTGGTAATATGATACGCTTGATTACCAAGTCACCAGCCTGATATACCTTTGGCTTAACCTTCTTATTAAAAGCTTTGATCATTCGTTTCTGGTACATCTGGCCATGACAAACTGCTGCTAACCTCTTCTCATCAATCAAATTTATCTGGTCCAGTCCAGTCTGAATCCACTCATCTTCATCCAAGCCTGCATCCTTCATAATTCTTAAGGAGGGAATCTGAACTTCAATGGGCAGAACTGCTTCCATACCATAGACCAAGGAGAATGGGGTTGCCCCTGTTGAAGTACATACTGTGGTACGATAACCATGAAGAGCAAACGGCAACATCTCATGCCAATCCTTGTAAGTAACAGTCATCTTCTGTACAATCTTCTTGATGTTCTTATTAGCAGCTTCAACTGCCCCATTCATCTTTGGCCGATACGGAGAAGAGTTATGATGCTTAATCTTGAACTGCGTGCAGAGATCACTAATCATAGTGTTGTTCAGATTAGAGCCATTGTCAGTGATAATCCTTTCAGGGATGCCATACCTACATATGAGATTATTCTTAATGAACCGAGCCACAACATTCTTGGTAACAGATGCAAATGAAGCCCAAAAATCCAAAATAGGGCAATCCACAACATAGTGTTTTAGGACTGGATTAACCTACAGAAAGCCCAAAATCCATACACCTATTTAAGCAACAGAATATCTCAGAATTGAGTACGAATTTCAGAAGACAAAATAGGGTGTTGTGTGTTTTAATAGCAGGTTGTTTTTATTGTACCACTTTATGAGCTTTTAAGCAAAAGTGTATTTGTGTCTTGATTGAAACTGTGAAGTAAGATCAAGCTGTTTTGTTTGAAGTATGACTTCAATTTTATTAAACTTGTAAACAAGATCACTGTGTGATTGAGGGGGAGTGAGTTGGTACTCATATCTAAGTTGTGTCTTAGGTAGAAATTGCATTGGGTAGATATTAAGTGAAAGATTAAACTGGGTGGTTTAAGTCTAGAATTAATATTACTTATAGTGGATTTCCTCCTGACTTGGTAGCCTCCAGATGTAAGTGTGGTTATACACTGAACTGGGTTAACAAACTACTGTGTTGTTTATTTTTCATGCACTTTAAGTTTTGGTTATATTTGTCAAGTGTTGGAACATCTCATTCGACATCTCATACCTGATCACAGAATTTCAGGTTGGGTCATTGGGGTGCCCCAGATGCCCTGATTTTGCCCTGACTTGCTCAAGAAGCCATCTCCTGATCAGATGCCTTCCCCATTGAATTACTTCATGAAAATTGATATTCATGATCCTCATATCATATAGAGACCAATAGAAACAAGAATGACCAAAAAAATTAGAGTTATGGCCTTTGAAACCAAAACCCTACTTTTAGGTCATCTGTGCAGTTAAAACTGGCTCTGCTTCCATGCTTTTCTCAGTTCTTGTGATTCTTTGACTTCTTTGATCTTGAGAGGATATAATATGATGCTTGAACATACATGGACCCCCTTGAAGTGATTGATGACCTTTGGAGTGGCTCAAATGGCTCTTGGATTGCTCAGATCACAAACCCTAGATGCAGATGACTTAGAAACAATGCAGTGAAGCAAAAATGCAATATGTGATGATGTGATTGAACTTATGCATATGAAAAGACCACAAGCCATGGTGTGAATGGGTGAGGGAAAATTTGGGGTGTTTACAGCTTCCCCTATTCAAACATGAGTTAGATGTGCAGGATGTAAGCAACGGCTTAACAGGCAAACAAGATAACTTGTGGTTGAATACCAAAGACAGTCCAAAATTTGCAATCACGGAATGAAGAAGAAAAGGGATATAGATTGTAAAATAAAATAAAGTATATTTATAAAGTGTGGGCGACGGAGGACGACCGTCGAGCAGAGGACGACTGCTGGGGATAAAGCAATGACGGGGACGACCGACATGCTGGGGAAGATGCGGGAAACAAAGCAATGACGGGGACGGCCGACAAGCTGGGGATGTAAGAGATTATGATGGGGACGTCCATCAGGTAAAGCTATAAGACTCTCTGGAGATTTGAAATAAATGATGAGGTACGGTCATCAAATGTGAAGGACGATCACCTGGCAGGGTACGGCTGCTCTGTTGGGGATAATATGAGGGACGGTCATCTAAGGTGAAGGACGATCACCTAGCAGGGGACGGCTGCCGAAAGTATCGCGACATAGGACGAATGTCGGATGAAAAGGTCGACGATGGGGACGGCCATCGGATAAGCATGATGAAGGACGATCATCAAGAGGCGAAGGACGATCACCTAGCAGGGTACGGCTGCTCTCGGGATTTATCATGACATAGGATGAATGTCAGATAACAAGATCAACGACGGGGACGGCCATCGGATAAAATGATGAAGGACGATCATCAAGAGGTGAAGGACGATCACCTAGCAGGGGACGGCTGCTAAAAACAACACGACATAGGACGAATGTTGGATAAGAAGGGGTTCTAATGAATAGAGACTCCGCTGGGGATGATGAAGGACGATCATCAAAAAGGTGAAGGACGATCACCTGGCAAGGGACGGCTGCCGAAAGATATCATGACATAGGACGAATGTCAGATAAAAAGGAAATAATTCACTGGGATTTGCTGGGACTCTTCTGGGGAACAGTAGACACAGACGAGTGTCTAAATTCAAGAAGACAAAAGTGTTTGACACGGTGCATAGATTAAAGATGCGGACGAGCATCCTTAAGACCATGATATAGACGAGTATTAGTAGAAACAAACGCTTGACGCATGTTCATAGATGATAATACGGACGAGTATCAACTGGTTAACAAGGAACACGGACGAGTGTTGATCTTGAGAGAAATCAGGTGGCATATATAAGATACGGTCGAGTACCTGTATGAGTAAAAAGTGATGAGTGAGGCACAGACGAGTATTTAACTTGCTAGGGAAAGCATGACATGGACGAGTGTCAGAAAAAGTGTATTATAAACAAGTATTTGATTTCCAAAGTGATTTGGCAACTATGCTGGGGGGTGACACGGACGAGTGTCAGGGAATTGTATAAATATGTACACATGTGCTGTGAGCGCAAAGGGGATGTTTTGGCTTTCCGCTGGGGATATGGCACAGACGAGTGTCAAGAAGTATCTGTTTGTTGTATTTGTGAGTGTAATACTTTGGCTTTCTGGTGGGGAATTTGGGAAATATTTTGTATATTGTTTGATGGATGGTCATTTTTTTACAAGTGTTCAGAACATGGCTTATGATCATGCAATATATTTGATTTTTGCCGCAATGCTCCGCATAAGACGGAATGCTACGCTCTGGGGAAAATATGATGTGAATGCTATGGTTATGCAAAGATACCGATCCGGGATTCGGATCCCGCTGCTGTGGAGATCTCTGGCTGATCTGCTTGAAGTGGATTTCCCAGCTGGGGATAAGATCATTGGTAGATCTGGCATATATGACTCTGTTTGAGGAAATAGGTCATTGATAGACCTATCTTGGTGATAAGGGACCCAGCTGGGGTCTGTGGAAGCTTTCGTCACTCTGTTGTGAGATCTTCAGGCGTTGCTTCTCTGGATAGAGGCTGAAACTCTGTGGGGAGATGGTTCCCGGTCTTTGCACCTGGCTGAGGAGGAATGATGATTGGCGACTCAACTGGGGAGAAAGCACCTCCGGTGCTAATCGGGAGATAGACTGAGTAGATAATGATTAGACATCTTGCTGGGGAGAAGCCTTCATGCCCCATGTTGTGCTCTGAACACCTGCAATCCTGTAAAGACAAAGAAACATACAAGCATCCCGAGATATTCCTTATTGGATTCCGTCATAAGAGTTTAGGCAATCCTAGGAGCAAATATATTTCCTGTAAGCATGTATTCTTTAGAAAGGAAGTATCTGTATTTATGAGAATCAATATTTTAAAGTCATCAGACATTTTTTGCAAACAAAAATAAAACGTACCAGACGAGACATGACTGAAAATCTGATTTTATTAATTTACATGCCCTGAATTGGCAAGATACGGTCAAAGGAACGGATCCCCTAAAATGAGGAAATCGTTACAAATTGAGAAACAAAAAGGTGCTGGCAATGTTGATGACGCTTCAAGGAGCTTCCCTTTTTGCTATGACTTGTATGACATTGACGTTCTTCTCATCTTGCTTTCTGAAGAAGGCTGATTCTGACTGATGCTCGAACCTTTCGGAGCTTACCACATCGTAAGTGATACAGATGAATTCAGAATGCAGTTGCTCGCTTATTTCCCTTATTTTGCGTGGATCGCCCTTTCGGGTTTTCAATCCACCGGGATACCCATTTTTGCCTGAGTCGTCCAATGCGGCTTTTCAACTCACCGGGTGTACATTTTTATTTATTTTCCCTTATTTTTTCCCGAGTCCTTTATTCTGTTTTAGACTCGCCGGGATGCCCTATTTTTGCCTGGACTTACGTTCTGTTTTTATGTCCAGCGGGTCCTTTTATGCGAAGTATTTTTTAACTGCATCTGAATTCACAGGGGACAGGAAGTCTTCACCATCCATAGTACTGAGCATCAGTGCTCCACCAGAGAAAACCCTTTTTACTACGAATGGTCCTTCATAGTTCGAGGTCCACTTGCCCCTGTGGTCTGTATGAGGAGGGAGGAGTCTTTTCAGCACAAGATCTCCTACTTGGTACTCTCGGAGCCTGACTTTCTGATCGAAGGCTTTCTTCATTCTTTTCTGATACAGCTGCCTATGACAAATTGCAGCTAACCTTTTTTCTTCAATCAGACTTAGTTGCTCGTATCGGGATCGGACCCATTCTGCTTCATTCAGTTTAACATCCATTAGTATCCGCATGGAGGGTAATTCAACTTCAACAGGTAGGACTGCCTCCATACCATAAACAAGCTGATATGGTGTTGCCCTAGTGGATGTTCTGATTGACGTACGGTACCCGTGCAAGGCAAATGGTAGCATTTCATGCCAGTCCTTGTAGGTGACTACCATCTTCTGCACAATCTTCTTGATATTCTTATTAGCTGCCTCAACAGCGCCATTCATCTTTGGCCTGTAAGGAGAAGAATTATGGTGTTGGATCTTGAAGTCCTGGCATAGTTCTGCCATCATTTTGTTGTTCAAGTTGGAACCATTATGAGTAATGATTCGCTCGGGCACTCCATACCGATAGATGATATCTCTCTTCAGAAATCGGGCTACCACTTTCCTCGTAACATTTGCATAAGAAGCCGCTTCAACCCACTTGGTAAAATAGTCAATAGCAACCAGGATGAATTTGTGGCCATTTGAAGCAGTCGGTTCAATCTTGCCAATCATATCAATGCCCCACATGGCAAAGGGCCAGGGTGAAGACATCACATTCAGAGGATTCGGAGGCACATGCACTTTATCCGCATAAATCTGGCATTTATGGCACTTTCTGGCATAGGCACAACAGTTCGCATCCATTGTGATCCAGTAATAGCCCGATCTTAGCAACTTTTTAGCCATTGCATGCCCTCCAGCATGGGTACCAAAGGATCCTTCGTGCACCTCGTGCATCAACAAGTCTGCCTCTGCCTTATCAACATATCTGAGAAGTACCATATCAAAGTTTCTCTTGTACAAGGAGCCATCAGTATTCAAGAAGAAACTACCAGCTAGCCTTCTTAATGTCTTCTTATCATTGGAAGATGCCCCGGGTGGGTATGTTTGATCCTCCAAGAAGCATTTGATGTCATGGAACCAAGGCTTATCATTTTTGACAATATCTGCTGAGAATACATACGCTGGTCTGTCAAGTCTGGACACTAGAATCCTAGGCACAAAGTTGGCAGCTTGTACTTTGATCATGGATGAAATGGTAGCCAGAGCATCTGCAAACTTATTTTCATCCCGAGGGATATACTCAAGCTTGACTATTGTGAAGAAAGTCAATAACCTCCTTGTATAATCCCGATAAGGTATCAGATGATCCTGGTGGGTGTACCATTTGCCGTTGGTTTGATTGATTACCAGAGATGAATCTCCGAACACAGTCAAGGTCTTGATCCTGAGGTCAATGGCTTCCTCAAGACCCATAATACAAGCTTCGTATTCAGCTTCGTTGTTAGTGCAGTTAAAAGTGAGTTTTGCCGAGAAAGGCATGTGAACTCCCTTGGGTGTAATGAGTACTGCACCGACACCACGACCATTCATATTAACAGCCCCGTCAAACATCATAGTCCATTCTTCTTCCGGGTCAGGCCCTTCAGTGTGAACAGGCTCTTCATGATCTTTCGCTTTTATGAACATGATGTCTTCATCAGGGAAGTCAAATCTCATAGGCTGGTAATCATCAATGGGTTACTCAGCAAGATAATCAGACAATACACTACCCTTGATGGCTTTCTGAGACGTGTACTGAATATCATACTCTGTGAGGATCATTTGCCATCTTGCAACCCGTCCGGTAAGTGCTGGCTTCTCAAAAATGTACTTAACTAGGTCCATCTTTGAGATCAATAAAGTAGTGTGGGTCAACATATATTGTCTCAGTCGGCGAGCAGCCCACGCTAAGGCACAGCAAGTTTTCTTGAGCAGTGAATAACGTTGTTCACAGTCGGTAAAATTTTTGCTTAGGTAGTATATTGCATACTCTTTTCGACCAGACTCGTCATGCTGGCCCAGCACACACCCCATTGACTCTTCTAATACTGTCAAGTACATGATTAGAGGTCTTCCTTCAACTGGAGGCATCAGGATTGGAGGCTCCTGTAAGTATTCCTTGATTTTGTCAAAAGCCTTCTGGCAGTCTTCATTCCACCTGACCGTTTGTTCTTTTCTTAACAGCTTGAACAAAGGCTCACAGGTTGCGGTAAGGTGAGATATGAACCTTGAAATGTAGTTCAATCAACCTAGAAACCCCCGAACTTCTTTTTCAGTCTTCGGTGCAGGCATTTCTTGAATGGGTTTGACTTTATCAGGGTCAACTTCAATCCCTTTCTCACTTACAATAAATCCCAGCAGCTTACTAGATCGCACCCCGAATGTGCATTTGTTGGGGTTCAACTTCAGTTGGTATTTCCTCAGACGCTTGAATAACTTCAACAGATTCACCAGGTGGTCTTCTTCTGTGAGGGACTTGGCAATCATGTCATCCACATAACATTCAATTTCTTTGTGGATCATGTCATGGAATAATGTTACCATAGCCCTTTGATAGGTTGCACCAGCATTCTTCAGTCCGAACGGCATCACCTTATAACAGAATGTGCCCCAGGGTGTGATGAAAGTTGTCTTCTCCATGTCTTCAGGTGACATTTTGATCTGATTGTATCCTGAAAATCCATCCATGAAGGAGAACACCGAGAACTGAGCCGTATTATCAACCAATACATCAATGTGAGGTAAAGGGAAGTCATCTTTCGGACTGGCTCTGTTCAGGTCACGGTAATCCACACACATTCTCACCTTGCCGTCCTTCTTAGGCACAGGTACAATATTAGCGACCCACGGCGGGTAACTAGTTACAGCAAGGAACCTGGCGTCCCACTGTTTTTGTACCTCTTCTTTAATCTTCATTGCCATATCTGGGCGAGTACGGCGCAGCTTCTGTTTTACTGGTGGGCAGTCTTCTTTTAAAGGCAGCTTGTGCATGACGATATCGGTGTCCAACCCTGGCATATCCTGATAAGACCAAGCAAAGACATCCACATACTCCCGAAGCATATCGATCAGTTGTTCTTTTACTGAATCTTGTAAGCAGGCCCCGATCTTAACCTCTTTCACGTCTTCTTCCGTACCAAGATTAACAGTTTCAATCTCCTCCTGATGAGGAGTGATAACCTTCTCCTCTTGCCTTAACAACCTGGCTAGCTCTTCAGGTAGCTCATAATCTTCTTCAACCCCTTCATTAGCCTGATTGATTGGATTGTCAAAGTCATACGAAGTCATAGCAGTGTTGTTGTCGGTGCAGTCTAAAAGGCACTCTCTGCAAGGGTTTAGATTGTTTATTTTAGTGATCAATTTTAATCTTGTTTAGAAAAAGTAAAAAATGAAGTTATTTATTTTGAAAACATTGCCATTTTATTTTTGTACAAAAAGAAAAAATGAAAAGACAGTGAGCGAAAAAGGAAAAGACTCATTTACAAAAGATGTCCGATATTCATTGATTGATCTATTTGCACAAAATTACAAGATGGACCGATTACAAAATGAGTTTTGTCATCTTGGGAAAGATGCAAGACTTGATGCATGCTTTAAAATACAGGAAATAATAATTACTCTGCAAGAGTAACCCTTATAATTTCCTGGGAAGATCAGTTAGGGACTTGGCTCCCCGGGATCCTTGGACGTATCCAGCTCTCCAGGTTGCGGTCACTTTCCTCCTCGTCTTCCAAATTTTTTACAGCATCCGGGGTGAGCATTCCCCCGCTGACAAAATTGGGCTCTTTGGCAGCCTCTGATTGATCTTGTTGAGTTGGTTTGTAACCCAACCCAAATTTGTCTTCTTTCTTTTCCATGGGCAGCAGCTTGCCCCAGCCTTGGGCAGTACCCTCTTCAACAACCTTTCGGGCTTGCTGATATGACGTTATGGAGGTTCCCAGTACAGCAGATGCTTCATTAATGTTCAGGGCCTCAAACCCCTGGCTCATGGTTTCATGGATCTCCCCATCCATTTCAATGTACTTGTACGTAGCCAGATGGCTAACAAAGATGTCTTCTTCCCCACAGATGGTGATGATTTGGCCTTCCCACTCGAATTTCAGCTTCTGGTGAAGGGTAGACGTAACAGCGCCAGCGGCGTGGATCCAGGGTCTACCCAACAAACAGCTGTAGGCCGGCTGAATGTCCATCACATAGAAGGTAATTTTAAAAGTCTGCGGGCCAATCATCACAGGCAGATCAATCTCCCCAAGCAATGATCTTTTAGAGCCATCAAATGCTCTCACCACCAAATTACTCGGACGCAGTGCCAAGCCATCATACTCTAGCTTCACTAAGGCTTTCTTTGGTAGAACATTAAGCGACGACCCAGTGTCCACCCGTACATGAGATAGAACAGCACCCTTGCACTCTAGAGTGATGTGTAAAGCCTTGTTGTGGTTACGTCCCTCAGTTGTTAAGTCAGCATTGGTAAAACCCAGTCCATGACTGGTGTTGACATTTGCTACCACAGTTTCTAGCTGATTAACGGTAATCTCTTCTGGCACGTATGCTGCGTGCAGGACTTTCAATAATGCATTCCTGTGAGCTTCAGAACACATCAACAGGGATAATATGGAGATTTTTGAGGGAGTTTGGTGAAGCTGATCCACCACCTTGTAATCACTTCTCTTTATGATTCTCATAAACTCGTCTACGTCTTGTTCAAAAGATGTCTTTTGAGTTTCTTTGACAGCTGGCTCTTCAAGCACCGCACTCTTTCCTTTTGCTTTGGCAGCAGCTTCTGCTTCAACATTAGGTCTTTGAGTTTGTGAGGCAAAAAGGCATCCGCTTCTGGTGAAGCCTCCGCCTCCCCCAACATTATCAATCTGTGGAGAAGAGGTTGAAGAATCCAAAGTGATTTTCTCCCCGTTGCAGTAGAGATCAGAGCCATAATGCCAAGGTATGGCATTACTACTTTCGTAAGGAACGGGTCCAGGTACCGTAATGGTGACTGGACTGACTGCTGCAGAGGAAGGTATTGAAATGGTGTGTGGATCGTAGTAAATTGTGACTGGCGATCTGGCAGGAGGTATCATGACTTGTTGCTGAAAGTTGTTATTTGGAGGAACATTTGATGGGTCGTAGTAGATTGTAACTGCAGAGACATCTTCATTAAGTTTTGCTGGCGTTGTAGAAGATTCTGCTGATAAAATGGATGCTGATGTTGTAGAAGAAAGGGTTGTTGACATTTGATTTGATGAAGTGATGGATGGAGCCATTGCTGATGATATTGATGAATCGGTAGGAATGATTGTTGCTGTTGTTGTAGAAGAATCAGGAATTGTCGTCAAAGGAATTGCTGGATTTGTAGGCGCCGTTGTTGAGATTTGAAGGATTCCATCCTTGATAAGACCGTTTATGTCGCTTCTCAAATTATCACACCCGTTGACTGCAATGTTGCAGTACCCACAACCGAGCTCACACCCGGGGAACACCTGGCACTCTAGAAGCTGAGCTTTAATTTCGACCAGAGGTGTTCGAATCTGTGCAACACTGGTGATCAAAGTAGATGGCTTGTCTTCCTCAATGGCATTAATCCTTGGCCCATCATGGTTAGGCATAGGATTCTTGTTGACATTTGGAGGAGGTGCAAAGTTGAGGGCTTTAGAGTCCACCAGATCTTGGACTTTCATTTGCAAAGCCCTGCATTTCTCAGTATTGTGGCCAGGTGCATTGGAGTGGAAAGCACATCTGGCATTGACATCATAATTCCTTGGGAGATTGGAGGGATCGGGTGGTTCCAACGTCCTTAACTCAACCAGGTTAATTTTCAGGAGTTGTGGCAATAAGGCAGCATAAGGCATAGGGATAGGGTCAATCACCCTGTTTGCCTGTGATGGTCTTTGTTGAAAGGGTCGTTGTTGTTGATTGCTGTTGTTATTGTTGTAGGTTCTCTGTTGCGGATACTGGATGTGCTGTCGATAATGTGGTGGTTGTGGTTGTTGATATGCTGATTGCTGAGGAATCGGAGCTGGAATAGTGACAGCTGCTACTGATCTGTGGACATACTGAGGTCTGCCCCTGCTGGCATGAATGGAATTTGTCTCACCGGTTCTTCGAGGTCCCACAAAAGGCTTCCTGGGATTACTGGACGAACTTGCACCATTATCAGAAATTTTGCCCATTTTCAAAAGCCTTTCAATCCTTTCTCCAGCTTTAACTACGTCTGCGAAGCTGGTGGAAGAAAAGGCAGCTAGCCTATCAATATATGTTCCTTGCAAAGTATTCATGAACATGTCGGCCATTTCTCTTTCCGACATGGGTGGTTGGACAGCACCAGCAAGCTGTCTCCACCTTTGGGCATATTCCCTGAAGCTTTCTCTGGAGGATTGAGACATTCCCATCAGGAGGGTCCTGTTAGGAGCCATGTCCAGATTGTATTGGTATTGCCTGATGAAAGCTTCAGCTAGGTCCTTCCAGCATCTGATAGTAGCTCTGGTCAAGTGTGAATACCACTCTCTTGAAGCTCCAGTCAAGCTATCTTCAAAGTAGAACATCCACAGTTTTTCATCCATGGTATATGCTTTAAGTCTTCCCAGAAAAGACTGCAGGTGAGTTCGTGGACAGGAGGTTCCATTGTATTTCTCGAAGAACGGGGGTTTAAACTTGTGGGGAATTCTTACCCCATCCACTAATCCCATATCCATTACATCGAATCCTAAGGAATTTTGAGACTCCATAGATCTCAGCTTCTCATCAATTTCATCAAACCTCCTATCATAAACTTCCTCCCTGGCTCCCATTACAGTAAACTGCTCTTCTTGAGGATCTTCTTGCAAGATCCTGCCTGCAGCAGTGTTGCCCTGTACATTTCTTGGGATGTTGACTTCCGGATCTAGATGAGGTCCAAATACTGGTGGGTTAACATGAGGCTGACCTCCCTCATTATTACTAGTCCCTCCAGTCCCAGGATGAGGTTCCTCGGGAGTTTTCCTTTCTACCAATGCCCTTAACCTTTCTTGGCTCTGGGCCAGGCCAATCATCACAGTCATGAATTGAGCCATTTGGTTCCTCATCTCTACTCTTTCATTAGCCATCTGAGTTCTGACCTCAGTCAGGTCCTGCTGTACTTGATCCATTTGGATACCAGGAAGGTTGTTGCGAGTAGGGTACCGGTGCGTACGGTTGACGGGGAATACTCTTCTGCGAGCAATATTTCCTGAAACACAACAGAGTTAGAATAATGACAAAACCTACAAAACAAAACAAAAGTTAGTATGCAATGCAGTATGCTTATTTGTTTTCCAAGGTATCCGGCTTGGCTCTTGGTTTTGACCTTTCCAGACCCCGAGGAAGATGCCTTTGACTTTGTTGAGAAAAGAAACCCCAAAATGGAAACAAACTAAAATACATTACAAATGGTGAATCATACATAGTTTGTTTTTTACAACACATGCCCCTGAAGGGTCAAAATACAACATAAAAGAAAAGTACATCTAATGAAAACAACAACAATCAAAAAGTCAGACATCTAGTCCAAACTCATCATCCTTAACCTCCTTCAAAAGTGCCTCAGTCACTGGACCAGCTGGATGCTCTGTGATGTTCCTGATGAGGAGGTTCCTGGTGACAATGGCAGTGGTCAGTTTCTTGTGCCTGTCCTGGTCCTTTGACCTCTTCAATCCAGCCCTAAGCTTCAACTCTGAAATCTCCTTCTGGGCTGCCAACAAAGCTTCCTGTTGCTTCTTTTCCTTGGCCTCTAACTGCTCAATCCTGGCTTGAGTCCTCTGATCTTCTTGTGTCCAGGCTTCAGTGATCTTGACCCACCTAGCCTGACTTTCTTGCAGATAGAGATCAGTCCTAGCCTTCTGAAGCTTGGCCTCTTTACAGGCATTCTTCAATATTTGTTCCCCAGCTCTTGCTTTTTTGATGTAGTCTTCTGTTTTCCCAATCTTGGTCATATGTTCCACCCTAAGCTTCTCCAATCTCTCAATGTCTAGACGACCATCACTCCTTTCCCAAAGGGTCTTCTTCAGAGCTTGAGACAGATTCTCATTCCTTTCCTTTAGCTTCTCAAATTCTTCCAGGCTGACAGTTGTTGCTGGCTGTACTGTGGATGGTCCAGGTATATCCTCAATGGTGAAAGGCATTCCAGTAATCTGAGCTCTAGCATGGGACCAGTCATAGTACTGAGCTAAAGCAACATTATTGCACTTTCCAAGAATAGCTATCCCCTTTGTCTGGATGTTATCCCAAGCCCAGGATGCTTGTCTGACAGCAGCTAGATTAGGCTTTATCTCACAATACAGGGTCTCAGCTAAATCTTGCACTCTAGGAGGGTGAACCAAAGCATAGCCCAGTTGTCTCTTAAATAGCAAAGGATTGTAGTTGATGCAACCTTTTACTCCTATTAGAGGCACATTTGGGTATTGCCCACAGCTGGTGATTATGTCCTTGCCCTTGGTGCTCTGGGTGCACCATCTGATGTCATCTGAAGTCAAAGCAATGAGCCTCTTGGCCCAATTCTTCTGCTGGTGGGGGTTCAGGAAGGCATCTGTCTTAGGTAGGTGTTTGAGCAGCCAAGTGTGAAACAAAGGAGCACAGCATCTCACCAACTTCCCTTTTTGCTTCTCATTCCTCTGATGAATGGAGTAATAGAAATCTCCCAGTAATGTGGGTACTGGGTCCCTCAGAAGAAACTGATGAATGGCATTCTTGCTGATAAATTTGGGCTCATCTGCAAACAGTATAACCCCATATATACTGAGGGCTAACAGTGCACAGACTGCCCTCCACTCTCCCAAGGAGGCCTTCAGGATGGCCTGAGAAATCAAGAAATCCAAGTGCAAACCAGGGATCCCAGCCTTTGTTGTCATATTCTGCTCAATCAAAATAGGCTCTAGGTACAGTGCTTTTGCCACTTCTCCATTGCTGGGAGAAGTCATTTCTGGGTTGAAGGGGACACCACCCCTGACAGGTACTCCAATCAATGATGAAAACTCCTCCAGCAGAGGTCCTAGCTGAAAATCTAGGAATGTGAAGCACCTCAGAGGAGGGTCATAGAACTGTAAGCATGTGTGGATCATGCTCCTCTGAGAAGGGTCTAGGTCCATAACCATATCAAGGATACCTCCATAATGCTCTATGAACAAAGGGATGTGATCAGGGGTGATAAGTGATTGGACTTGCCTGATACCAGTCAACACAGGCTCAAAGAAATGGTAGGATATGTTGCTCTTCCTGGGTGTAGCCATGAATGCTGATGAAGAGTTGAAGATTAGTGTTGATCAAGGCTGATGCTGGAGATGAGCCACTGACAGGCTGATGCTGATGAGGATGAAGATGACTGAAGCAGACAACTGAAGCAAATAACTGATGAAACAGAGGTCTATGCCGAAGAAAGAGTCAAAACCAAGCCAGATATGATGTGGATACCCTGAAAACAAATAAACAAATGTCAAATGATGCAATGATAATGTATGCAAATGATACGCAAGGGTTTGTGATCAAGCTGTATCTGATTTATTTGTCTTGATATAAAGCCCATGTATGTTCAAGAAGTCCAGATGGGGGTTCAAAAATCCGGTAACCAAGGTGGGGGACTCAAATAAAGAGTCACATGTCCAGGGTTAAATCACAAGAACTGTCCAAAATGAGGTATTCTTAATCAAAACAAGTAACAGGGTATGATGTGGCCAATGGTACCTGCAAACCTGTAAACAGCCCAACCCCCTCACAGGTGGTGTTCTAAAACAAGGATCCTCAGACTTGGATCAGTTATGAGAAGTGTAAACACTTCTAACCCGGAGGTACAGTGTTTACAATAACCATAAAAGATCCTCCTCTAATTCACCTCAGTTTCTGAAGGTCATAATAAAGGTCATCCAGACTTAGCAGGCTTCCCAAATAGCCCTAGCACTACAGGAAATCTGTAGCACAGAGTTCTCAAGAAGAAACCCACATCTGAACCGTGTTTCATATTCCCGCACCAGACCGAAATGGAATGGGAAAGAACATGAACCACTCTAGCCTAGGTGTCACTCAGGTCCCAGGTATAGGACCTTAATCTCTCAATGGAACCCCCACCCACCAAAACAGCAAACCAGATCCAGTAGATGACAGTATGACAGTATGATGTATAAAACTGTAAATAAAGCAATAAATAACTGTACATAAAGCAGTAAATAAAGCAAATAAACAAACACACATGGCACATAACACCCCAATAAACACAAATCAAACAAGCGCTAGGAGGAACCCACAAAAAGAACCAGAAGCCCTGGTTACAGTATAAGGATCCCCAGCAGAGTCGCCAAGCTGTCGCTCCCACCAAATGACACAGGGCCAAGAGGGGTACAGACGCGAACGTTCGGCGAAAGAGGGATGAGAACACACAAGGGTGAACTCAAAAGAGTGAAAAGAGTCGCCAGCTATGCATTTTTATCCCGGAGGAAAGGTAATGCTGCATAGACCTAGAAAGATATGGATAAGACAGTCGCGAACCAGAGAGACTGAGAAAGGGGGTTGGTTACAATCTGGGAAGGTATTAGCACCCAGATTGTCCGCCGTACTCGACGGGATCCATGCTTAAAAGATTTGTGTTTTAAAGGGGTAGTGTCTGTGCAATTTGTGTATCAAAGCTGGAAAGAATGCAAGTGTCAGTGTAAAAGAAATGAGAAATGTATAAGAGAAGTGTCAGTGTAATAACAGGAATGAAATGCTCAAGATTGTGAGGCTTAAAGAATAATGCTAGAAGAGGGGGGAATGTACAGAGACTTTTGTTCGATAACTGTTAAGTTATGCCTACGTATCCTCTCGTGCAATGAGGAAGTCAGAACACCGTAGTTCGACCCAAAGAGACTGAAAGATAAATTGACTTGTGAACTTCTTACTTGTTTATGCTCAAGTGTATGACTTGTCTGGCTCAGGTGCAAACTGTCTTGCATTAGACGGAAGAAGCGAGTTCTCGTTTGTGAGTGATGATGATGAGAAAAGAATCCCGGAGGAGACGATTATTGTTTGTTTTTGTGTTTTCAGTCTTTTATAGCTTTTTGGAGTTTGTCATAAGAAAATGAGCTTAAGCCTAAACCAAGGGTTAGTAAACTCATCACATCTTCCCTCTGATTAGGGGTAATGAGAATGCCTTAAGCATGAAGTAAACACCTCACACTTAATCACCATGATGCAGGATTAAGATCATTAACCTACTTGTATTTATTTAGATGTTTTTGTTGTTTTTGTTTAGTGTTAAGTAATGAGTTTAAGCCATAATCAGGGATTTAATGGACTCATTACACCATCCTAATAGAAGGATAATAGATGAGAACATTTAAGCTGAGGAAGGCTCCTCAACTTAATCCATGATTAGGGATTAACCTCATGACAAAACAAAGCCTTTATTAAAGTGGATTTTAGTTAATGATATGATTAAGAAATGAATTTTATGGTTTGGAAGACAACTTGAGGGGGACTTGTCCATTAACACTAGGGTTAGTCCTTCTTAACCAATTAAGGAAGAATTAGAACCCTAATGCAAGGCCCAAGTTACAAGCTTGATGTCTTAGTGATTATTAGGTGGATTGATTAAAGGATTTAAACACATTAAGGGTTTAACACTTAGGATTAAAGTTATACACTCCATCCTAATAGAAGGATGCAGGCATAACCCTAATCACAAAGTCTTAAAACCTTTAAGGTTTAGTCCTTGATTATGAGATGAGAAGAGAAGACCCAAAGATGACACAAAGGTAAAAGCTAAATGGGGGACTAATCAAACCCTAATTGTTATCATGCTTGGAGATCCTAGGGTTTATGAGGCTTAAGAGAGAAATAAATCTTCAAAGAGCCACCAAGGAGAGAAGCAAATGAAAGGAGAAAGAAACAGAGAGAAGCAAGACAACTTGCTTCACTTAAGAAGACAAGTTGCTTGAAGGAAGAAAGTAAGAGATGAACATGAATGAGCAAGCTCACTCCAATACACAAGATAAAATGCAGCAATGATGCAAGAGAGATGAGAAGAGATTGTGAGAAGTGAAGGCAAATTCACTTCTCAAAACAACTTACCACCTGAAAAGTTAGCAAAAGAAATGAAATGCAATGCAAATGAGATGAGATGTCATGATGCAAGACAAAGTCAGAAGCATATTCATTATGTTAATGATGCTAAGAGATGATGCAAACACATGACAAGAGATGAGAGTGATCAAACAAGCATAAGGATGCAAATGAAGCATGCTTTGAGCCATAAGATTCAAGAATGTTTATGAAGTGAAATGAACATACAACATGGCAAAGGAATGATGCAATGATAAATCATGGTTCTAATATGTCTTAAGATGTTTTATGGCTCATGTGGATACACACAATGTCATGGCAAGTTCTTAAATGCAAGCAAATGAGAGATGGATGCAAAGGAAAGCACAAATTAGGGTTTACATACAACATGCAATGCAAAAATTCAAAACCAGAAGCAAATGATGTGATAAAAAATTGAAAATGGGACAAAGGGAACCCTAACCCTACACAAGTTCACTGCCCAAAGGAGGGGACCTAACTCTTAACCTAGTGCAAGTTATGAATTTCTCAAGTCAATTAGGGTTTTGGGATACCTCACAATGAAAAATACAAAACAAATTGAAAATGAAATATAAATTCAAACCAATTTTATCCTATAAACTACATGCTATGGAGGATGCAATGCAAGAAGAACCATCATCAAACTCTCAATGGTTAGGCAGAATGGATTTTTCCAAGTTTGAACAAAAATATTGCCTTTAAAAGAATTTAATTCCAATGAAAATTGTCAAAATGCATCAAGAACCAAAAAGAAATTTGTTTTGAGAGTTTGATAATGTTTCTAAATGTTTTTAAATGCAATGTGAATTTTTTTGTGATTTTTAAATACCTAAATGCATTTTAATTAATTAATTTTCATTAACTAATTAAAAATAAACATTTAAATGATTTAAAAATAATTTTTAATGCAAAAAATAAAAATAAAATTATATTCAGAATGAGAAAAATATTTTAAGACAGTATGCAAAAAAATAAAATTTTTATAATGTGTTTTGATATTTTAAAATAAATGAGAAAGAAAATACAATAAAAGTGAAATTTAAATATGAATTAATGAAGGTAGTCCAATCCACTGGCTGAGATTCAAAGAGAAAAGGAGGGAATTGACCCGCGCGCATCTGGACGGTCCACATTTGAACTGACTGGATTAAATTAAACTTAATTAATTAATCTAATTAATTAGGATTAGGGTTTTAATGAAAGATCTGGTCCATTCAAACGCGCGGGAGTCAACGCAAGTCAAACAGATCCATGGTCCAAATTCAAACTGAGCCCTAAACATCATTAATACGCTAATGACTCTCAGGTGGCCGGAAATGACCTCCGGTCATCTTCTCCGGCCACACCTCTCCCTGAAAATTGCTATCTTCTTCCCTAGGCCTCTAAAATCTAATCTATCTGCCCAGAAATGATCCCCATACATCATACATTAAGAATCAACAAACAAACAACATTTAAAACACATCAAAAGTGAGAATCAAATCAAAACAGTTTTAGGTCAAAAAAATTTCAGAACATGAATATATACTCATTTCTCAACCATTTTCAAAACAAAACACATCAGCATGATCAGTGAAGCATAAAGAATCATTTAGTAACTTAAAAACAAGTTTCTGGAAAAATTGTTCTTGAGCTCACCTGAAATGGAGCTTTCAATCCAGGAGCTTTCTGACTGCTTCTTTGCTTCAAAATGACTCCAATGATCTTCTTGAGGAAGCTTTGAGGCTTGGTTGGAGTTTAATGTGGTTGGTTTAAGAGTTTGATGAAGTTCTGTTCAAGGGAAGTGAAAAATCGTGTTTCTGCTTGGGGTGGCTTCAGGGCAAATTGATGGTTGGGAAATGATCAGAGGATCATGTTGAGTTGTTCTGTGGGATTTGTTTTGAGGTTTGAAGCTTGTATGGAGAGATTCGAATGAAAATGCATAAGAGGTGAGTTTTGAGGATGCTGACTTGTGGGAGGTTTCAGGCTGTGTTGTGTGTTGTGTTGAGTTCCTTTTGGTACATGTATCAAGGTTGGATAGGTCAGAGAGTTGTTGTTGGCCTAGCTTGATTGGTATGGGCCATTTTGCATAAAGTCAACTTTTTGTGTAAGAGAAGGTATGGGCTATTTCAGTCAAGGTACAAGGGCATGTCTGCTGCAGCTTGAATCAAGGTTGTCCATGGAAATGAACTTGAGGCAATGCAGCAAGTGGATTAGGGTTTATGTGAGTTTTTGCAATTTCACAAAGTTTTGGCCCTTTTGAAGTTTCTTAAAGATCAAGGCATGAAAATGAACAATTCTTTGGTGCATTCTGATTTTTAGGTCATGGTTCATGTTTGTGTGATGCATAGAAGTCCATTTGAAGTCATATTTTTCCTTGGCATGAGGTTTTGCAACTTTGCCTCTTTGGTGTAAAACTTGAAATTATGTGATTTTGTCCAACTTTGACAAGCCATAACTTTTGATCCAAAATGAATTAGAATGAGTTCTTGTACTTTTTGAAAATGGGAAGGTCCCTTCTACAACTTTCATGACCAAAGTTTTCTCATTTGAAGCATTTTTGAATCAAAAAGAGGAGGTTGAAAAACTTTCCCAAAATGGCAAGTTTTCATTAAAAGTCACTTTCCCAAAATGGAAATTTTGCAAATGGCTTGAAATTCTTCAATTTTGTGAACTTCTAACATCTTCTATGATCAAATAAAGATCATACACATTCAAAATGATGGAGAACACCCTTTGGTTGGGTCATTGGGGGCCCCAGATGCCCTGATTTTGCCCTGACTTGCTCAAGAAGCCATCTCCTGATCAGATGCCTTCCCCATTGAATTTCTTCATGAAAATTGATATGCATGATCCTCATATCATATAGAGACCAATAGAAACAAGAATGACCAAAAAAAATTGGAGTTATGGCCTTTGAAACCAAAACCCTAATTTTAGGTCATTTGTGCAGTTAAAACTGGCTCTGCTTCCATGCTTTTCTCAGTTCTTGTGATTCTTTGACTTCTTTGATCTTGAGAGGATATAATATGATGCTTGAACATACATGGACCCCATTTAAGTGATTGATGACCTTTGGAGTGGCTCAAATGGCAATTGGATTGCTCAGATCACAAACCCTAGATGCAGATGACATAGAAACAATGCAGTGAAGCAAAAATGCAATATGTGATGATGTGATTGAACTTATGCATATGAAAAGACCACAAGCCATGGTGTAAATGGGTGAGGGAAAATTTGGGGTGTTTACAGTGTTATTGATATATTTGATTGTTGAGTGAGTTTGATGAATTTTGGGGTCTAATGGTATGGAACCCGTTATGGAAATTTTTGGAGTTTTTGGTGCAATCTGCATAAAACAGTAGAAGACTGCTAAAATACGTGCGTTAACCGGTTAACGATATGGGTTAACTGGTTAACCACTGCAAATTTGGTATTTTTTTTTAAGTTTCGCAGGCGTTAACCGGTTAACGCTATGGGTTAACCGGTTAACACTGTGTTGGTGACATATTTTAATTTCTCAAAAATTTCATAACTTTTAAACCGTAAGTCCGATTTGCATTCCGTTTGAAGCGTCAGAACGAGCATAAAATAATTTTTATTTTGATGAATGAAAATAAGAAAAATGAAATAATTTTCTAAACTGAGTTTTTAGAAAAACGATTAGAATTACCTTATATTTTTACCGAGATTAGGTTATGTCTTGATGAGTTGAAGTTGTTAATAAGGGGAGGTTTTTGATGTGTTATTGAGATGAAATTATATGATTATTTGATGTTTGAACTTCTGGATAAGAAATGAATGATGCGCATTTGATTTCTCGATGAATTTTTACGGTGTAACGCATCATTGCATTTCATGACATTCTCGATGGGGCTTCGGCCTATTTGGCAGCTTCAATTCTATTGTATGGATTGAAGTGGTTAGGTGATTACGGTGTGCTCCCTTGTGGAGGGTTGATGGTCATGTATCCATCTCACGATGAAATTAGTACCACATGTATAATTGCATATCATGATAGTTGGAATTGCATTATTAGAATATGTTCGTGATTGTGTTGTTGTTGCTGAATTTTTATTGTTGTTGATGTTATGACATGCTTATGCTAATTTATTTATATTCCATATTCTTGTATATTTATGATAAATTATGATTACTCACCCTGCCTGCTTAGAAATGTTACCTCCTTTGTGGGTAACTTGCAGATGATAAAGAATAGCCTTGCACTGTATGAGTAGTTTTTCATGGATCTTGGAGCGTACCTTATTTTACTTTAGGAGTGGTCTGGAGTCTTTGTGTCCTGCTCTGTATCATGTAACATTGGGACGGGGTTTTAGTTGTTAAACTTGTTTTCAGTATATTTTATTTGAGGATATTTTCCTTTATTTTCTGATGTTAAATTATGGATGGATAATGTTATGTTTATGAATTAAATTAATGATGTTTGAACGATGAAGTTTTATTCCGCTGTGAAAATGAATATATATTATTTTATGATGTTGTTTAACTCGTGTTACGGGACAGGACATTGTATGTTTGATGTTTTGATAAGATGTGTGATACCCTTCTTGTGGTTACTCTGATATTATCATAAATAATTTTGCTTTGGAGTAGAAGGGTGTTACATTAGTGGTATCATAGCAGGTCGGTCTGTCCGGTCAGAGCAGGGTGTAACGATTATTCTTTTCTGATGTGGTGACTATTATGCAGAATGGATGGAAACTACACACGTGCCCTCGCTGATGCTATTGCAGCTCTTGCTCAGACTACTGCTCAAAATAATGTGCATGATGAGTTTCGTACCTTGGAGAAATTTCAGAAGAATAATCCACCTGTGTTTGAAGGAACTCATGACCCGGCGAGCGCATAAAAGTGGCTCAAGGCGATTGAGAAAATTTTCATAGTGATGGCGTGTGTTGACATGCAGAAAGTGCAATTCGGAACTCATATGCTGTCTGAGGAAGCTGAAGACTGGTGGGATAATACCCGTCAACGTCTAGAGGATGAGAGTGTTGTGGTGGCTTGGACTGTGTTTAATGCAGAGTTCCTTAAGAAGTGTTTTCCTGAACATGCTCGTGGTAAGTTGGAGGTAGAGTTCCTTGAACTGAAGCAAGGAAATATGACGGTGGCAGAGTATGCTTCCAAGTTTGAAAGGCAGGTGAAGTTTTTTCCTCACTACAACAGGGCAGATGTTGAACTTTCTAAGTGCCTTAAGTTTGAGAATGGGCTGAGACCTGAAATCAAGCAGGGAATTGGATGCTAACAGATTCGCAGATATGCAGAGTTGGTGGATAAGAGTCGCATTTATGATGAGGATAGTCGAGCTCGCTCTGATCACTATAAGTAGCTGAGTGAGAAGAAAGACAAGGGTCAGTTTAGAGGGAAGCCTTATGTGACTACCGGTGATAAAGGGAAGCAGAAGGCATCAGATGAGAAGAAGCAAAGTAGGGGAGCTATTAATGTACCTTTTAAGTGTTACAAATGTGGGGAGGCAGGTCATCTGGCTGATGTGTGTACCGCCAGAGTTCTGAAATGTTATCGCTATGGTAAGCTTGGGCATAAACTGAGTGATTGTCCGAGTGAGGGTACAACCTGTTACAATTGTGGCGAACAGGGGCATATCAGTGCCCAATGCCAGAAACCAAAGAAGACTGTTGCTACTACTCAGAATGCTGGGAGAGTTTTTGCTTTAGCTGGTTCAGAGGCTCCGAAGAAAGACAACTTGATTAGAGGTATATATTTTATTAATAATACTGAGTTGATTGCTATTATTGATAGTGGAGCTACACATTCATTTATATCTCTTGAGTGTGCTAATAGATTGGGTTTAAAGTTGTCTAATATGAATGGTAGTATGATAATAGAGACTCCTGCTAATGGTTTTGTGACTACCATGCTTGTTTGTTTGAAGTATCCTCTGACAATTTTTTAGAATAATTTTGTGATGGATTTGGTGTGCCTACCTTTACACCAAATTGATGTCATTCTTGGTATGAACTGGTTGGAATTCAATTATGTTCATATTAACTGTTATAGTAAGGTTGTGAGGTTCCCTGAATTGAGCGAGAATGGTGAGTTGATGTTCCTATCTGCTAAGCAAGTGGATGAACTTTTGTTAGATGAAGACTTCATGTTTGCGGTGTTTGCATTGTTGCAAGTTGATGATAAGACCGTCAGTGTAGAGTTGCCTGTGGTTTGTGAATTTCAAGATATGTTTCCTGATGATATAAGTGACTTACCTCCCGAACGTGAAATTGATTTTTCTGTGGACTTAGTAACGGGTACGAGTCCTGTCTCGATGGCTCCTTATAGAATGTCTACTTCTGAGTTGAATGAGTTGAAGAAACAACTAGAAGAATTGTTATAGAAGAAGTTCATTAGACCTAGTGTTTCTCCATGGGGTGCTCCGGTGTTGCTTGTTAAGAAGAAAGATGGTAGCATGAGGCTGTGTGTAACGCCCTGATTCGATTATTCCATTTTTGTGGAGTCTTTTATTTAAATTGAGTGAAAATTGTTTTAATTATGAAATTGCTGTGTTAATGTGATATGTTGATGTGTTATATTATTTTACCGTTTTGAGAATTTTCGGGTAAAATTAGATTGGAGGGTATTTTAGACATTTGCTAATTAATGTTAAGTTAGAAATTATGTAGAATTATATTTTGAGAGAAAATGAAATTTGGTAGAAAAATAGAAAATAGAAATAGAAATAGAAAGATATAAGAGTAGAAAGAGAAGAAAAAGAGAGATAGAAAGAAATAGAAAGGAAAGAAAAGGAGAATAAGAGAAAAGAGAAGGAAATGAGGGAAAGCTTGGAAAATCTTCAAGATAGCTCCTAGGAATCGAAACAATCGGGTAAGGGTGTGAAATATTGTTATCTTATCATTGTGTATGATTATGTATGTGTTAGATTGATTGGGTTTTTGTTTTGGAGAAGTTTAGAGAATATGAGGTTTTAGGATTTTTGATGAAAATCTAAGAAATTGGTAGATTAATCGGTTGAAACTTGATATAATCGAAGTATGATAGTTAATACATGTTAATGCTCATGTTTGTTGTGGTTTGGTGAGGTTTTGGAATCCTTTGGTATGACTATTGCGTGACTGAGCTGCTGCTGAAATCGCAGTGTTCGCTCAGCGAGCGATTCCTCGCTCAGCGAGCTTCCAGAAACATTTTTGCTCAGCGAGCACGCTCCTTGCTCAGCGAAACCTGAAAGTTGGAATTTTGTGTTTTAATTCATAACTTTTGATCTGAGTATCTGTTTTAAATGTTCCACATATCGATTCGAAGCTAAAAACATGTAGAAACTAATGATGCTAAAAGATGTAATTTTTAGCCGACTTTTATCCGACTTTTCCGATAAAACGCAATTATGTTAGTTAAGGAATTATGGGATTGATTGTGGTATAGTCGCCGTTTGGAAAATAAATGCATTTCGTGAAGTGAATATGAATGCATGTTGATAGTGAAAGAGTTCGTTGTCATTTAGCGTAATTGATGCGAATGTGTATAGTTTGTTTGTGATTGTATGAAATGAATGCATAATTATATTGTGAATATGTATGCATTTTCAAGAATGTTGTGGGTCATTTTGCATGTGAAGCATAATGTATGCATTCTTGTATTGTGGGATTCTATGTGAATCTGTTGTAACATCGTGTGCCCATGTGGGGTGTGAGCGATGATTACAACATGATTGTGTGCTCGTGTGGGGTGTGAGCAATCCATAAACATTGTGTGCCCATGTGGGGTGTGAGCAATGGGTGATTTAATCACGAATGATTGTGTGCCCGTGTGGGGTGTGAGTTATCGGATTGTATGCATGTGTGGGGTGAGAGAAATCCATAAACATTGTGTGCCCATGTGGGGTGTGAGCAACGGGTGAACATCGTATGCCCGACGGGGAGTTACTTTAGGTAGCGAGCGATGGTTCCAATAAGTTCCTGAGTGAACTTGAGATGATTGAGTCGGTACCGCATTGCATTTGCATAGAGTCGTGAGTCGGACTCTATGATTTGCATTTATCATCTATAATTGAAAATTGGTGAATAAACATGAATAATGTATGTTTATGCGGAGTGATAGAAATTGGTGAATAAACATAAATGTATATGTTTATGTAGAATGACGTGAAATGGTGAAATTTTGCATGATAAATATGCTTGGTTTGTATATATACATTGTGATGTATTTGTGTGATGGGTGATGAATTGTAGTGAGAATATGTATATGTGTATTTTTATGTTAAGATATATAATTATATGCACTGTTATTATGATAATATTTCTCACCCTTTTGTTGTTTTATGATGCTCTATGAGGCATTGCAGAGTAGGTTTGCTGGAGGTCTTTTTGTGAAGTGTGTCTTCATTCTTTTGGTCGGTCTGCTCTGATATGTAGCACCAGGTAGATAGGGTTGGCTTGATGCCTTTTTGTGATGCATCTGTATATGTATCTTGGTGATGAATGTTTATGTAAACATGAATTATGTGGTGGATCAAACTTGATGATATATATATATATATATATATATATATATATATATATATATATATATATATATGTTTGATGTTGTTCAATGTTTAGTTTTCGTTGTTATTTTAATGTTGAGGTATGGGTGTAAGGATTAAATTCCTCTGTTGCAAGTTACCCCATTGTTGCATATCGTTAAATGATCAGGTGTTGGTTGTTTTAATTTCATGTATAATGTGACATACCTCTTCTATACTATGTTTAAATTATACTCTGAGGAAATTTTAATATGTGCCTAAATGATTATTTGATTATTTGGGGGTATAGAAAGGGGTGTTACATTAAGTGGTATCAGAGCCAGTGTCAAGCCAGTGTTGAGTCAGTTGTGTTTTTCTTGTTATTGTGATGGTTGAACTTTTGTTTAATCCTGTTGTTGTCTCTGGGAATAATCAGAATATGGCAAGTAGAAATGACAATGTGATGGTTGCTGCTTTGGAAGCAATGGCTAGGGAGGTGCAGGGTGCTCCGAATGTGAATGCTAATGATGAGTTCAGGAAGAATCAACCACCGGTCTTCAAAGGAAGATTTGATCCCGATGGTGATCACGTTTGGTTGAAAGAGATTGAAAGAATCTTCAAAGTCATGGACTGTGCTGAAGAGAGTAAGGTGAGGCTTGGATCTCACATGTTGAAGGAAGAAGCCGATGATTGGTGGGTCGGTAGAAGTCAAGCTCTTGAGTAAGAAGATGAAGAGATAACTTGGGATGTTTTTCGTACTGAGTTCTTGAGGAAGTATTACCCTGAAAGTGTGAAAGGGAAGAAGGAGATGGAGTTCCTTGAACTGAAACAAGGTAGTATGTTTGTAGTTGACTATACTGCTAAGTTTGTGGAGTTGGTTCAATTTCATCCTCATTATGCTGCTACTACTGCTGAGTTCTCGAAGTGTTTTAAGTATGAGAATGGATTGTGTCCTGAGATTAAGCAAGTTGTGGGATATCAAAGAATAAGAAGGTTTTCAGATTTGACGGAATGTTGTAGAATTTTCGAGGAGGATAGCAAGGCTCGTTCTACACATTACAAGCGTTTGAATGAGAGGAAAGGAACGCAACAAGCTACAAGTGGACCTTATATGACACCCGCTGATAAGGGCAAGCATAGGGGAAACTTTGATAAGAGATTTGGTGGAGGGAGTTCTGGTCCCGTTAAGTTTTATAAGTGTGGTGATTTGGATCATAAGTCTTTTGAGTGTGGGAAGAACATAGTGAAATGTTCAAATTGTGGAGGCCTTGGGCATGCTACTACCGAGTGTAGAAGGAATGTTGTGAATTGTTTCAATTATGGAGAAGTGGGTCACACTAGTACTAAGTGTACTAAGCCGAAGCAAGCTCAAGCGGGCGGAAAGGTGTTTGCATTAGCAGGGAAGGACACTACTAGTGCAGACCGTTTGATTAAAGGTACATGCTTTATTGATAGTACGCATTTAGTTACTATTATTGATACGGGAGTGACTCATTAGTTCATTTCTCTTGAGTGCGCTAAGCGTTTGAATCTGTTTATGTCTTCTTGGGGTGGTGAGATGGTTATTGAGACTCCTACTTCAGGGTCGGTAACTACTTCTTTGGTGTGTGTAAGTTGTTCTTTGACCATGTATGGTAAAGACTTCGTCATGGATTTGGTTTGTTTACCATTGGAGGGTTTGGACGTAATCTTGGGTATGAACGGGTTGCAATGTAATCGAGTTCATATAGATTTCTATCATAAGTTAGTGAGGTTTCCTTATTTGGATGATGATGAAGATGAGAGTTTCCTATCCACTAAAGAGTTGAAGAAACTTTTAGCGGACGAAGCTCAATTGTTCGGCTTGTTTGCATCATTGTCGGTGGAGAGTGAAGTTGAACTCAATGGGTTCCCACTGGTGTGTGATTTTCTAGAAGTGTTTCCAGAGGATATTAAGGATGTACTGCCAAAAAGAGAAGTTGAGTTTTCTATTGATCTAGTTCCGGGTACTAGACCGATTTCAATGGCATCGTATCGTATGTCAGCATCAGAGTTGGTAGAGTTGAAGAAGCAATTGAATGACTTGTTGGACAAGAGATTTATTAGGACGAGTGTTTCTCCTTGGGGTGCTCCGGTATTGTTGGTAAAGAAGAAGGATGGGAGTATGCGGTTATGCATTGATTATCGACAGTTGAACAAGGTGACAATTAAGAACAAGTATCTGCTTCCAAGAATCGATGATTTGATGGACCAATTGGTTGGTGCGCGTGTTTTTAGTAAGATTGATTTGAGATCAGGATATCACCAGATTCGTGTGAAAGAAGAGGATACTCAAAAGACGCCTTTTAGGACATGGTATGGTCATTACGAATATTTTGTGATGTCATTCGGAGTTTCTAATGCGCCGTGTGTGTTTATAGAATATATGAACCATATTTTTCATGAGAGGTTGCATCGTTTTGTGGTTGTGTTCATCGACGATATTTTGATTTATTCTAAGTCTCAAGAGGAGCATGAAGAACATTTAAGGATTGTGTTACAAATTTTGAAAGAGAAACAATTGTATGCTAAGTTGTCGAAATGTGAATTTTGGTTGTCAAAAGTGAGTTTTCTTGGACATGTTATTTATGAGGGTGGTATTAGTGTTTATCCATCCAAGATTGATGCAGTAATGCAATGGGAAGTTCCTAGTTTGGTTACGGAGATTCGAAGCTTTTAGGCTTGGCGGGTTATTATCCGAGGTTTATTGAGGGATTTTCAAAGTTGGCACTTCCGTTAACGCAATTGACTTGTAAAGGAAAAGCTTTCATTTGGGATATTCATTGTGAGAAGAGTTTGATTGAACTTAAGAGAAGGTTGACAACGGCTCCGATCTTAATTTTGCCAAATCCGACAAAACCATTTGTGGTGTTTTGTGATGCTTCATTTTTTGGGTTAGGTGGTGTTTTGATGAAAGATGGAAAAGTTGTGGCTTATGCTTCAAGACAATCGAGAGTGCATGAAAAGAATTATCCTACACATGACTTGGAATTAGTGGTCGTGGTGTTTGTTTTGAAAATTTGGAGGCATTATCTTTATGGTGCAAGATTTGAAGTTTTTAGTGATCACAAGAGTTTGAAATATTTATTTGATCAAAAGGAATTGAACATGAGACAAAGAAGGTGGTTAGAGCTTTTGAAGGATTATGATTTTGGTTTGAATTACCATTCGGGTAAGGCAAATGTGGTGGTCGATGCCTTAAGTCGCAAGTTTTTACATATGTCCGCATTGATGTTGAGAGAATGGGAACTTTTGGAGAATTTTAGAGACTTGAGTTTGGTTTGTGAAATGATGCCGAGAAGTGTGAGACTTGGTATGCTACATGTTACGAATGATTTTCTTGCAACCGTATGTGAAAAACAAAAGTTGGATTTGAAGTTTGTTGATTTGATAATTTTGGAGTTTTGAGATTATGTGGTCGTATTTGTATTCCTGGTGATGTGGAGTTGAAAAAGATGATATTGGAAGAGGGACACCAAAGTAACTTAAGTATTCATCCAGGAGCGAATAAGATGTATCAAGATTTGAAGAAGATCTTTTGGTGGTCCGGATTGAAGAGGGATGTAGCTCAATTTGTGTATGCATGTTTGACTTGTCAGAAGTCTAAGGTAGAACATCAGAAGCCTAGTGGATTGATGCAACCGTTGGATATTCCGGAATGGAAATGGGATAGTATATCGATGGATTTTGTTACGGGATTGTCGAATACGCATTGAGGTCATAATGCTATTTGGGTGATTGTTGATAGAATTACTAAATCTGCTCACTTTATTTCGGTTGATATTAGTTATCCTTTGGAGAAGTTAGCCGAGATTTATGTTTTTGTGGTTGTGAAGTTGCATGGAGTTCCTAAGAGTATTGTATCGGATAGAGATCCTATATTTACATCAAGGTTTTGGGAGAGTTTGCAAAAGGCTTTGGGTTTGCTAAGGTTGAGTTCGGCTTACCATCCGCAAACGGACGGTCAAACAGAGAGGAAAATTCAATTGTTGGAGGATTTGTTGCGTGCTTGTGTGCTAGAGCAAGATGGTGCTTAGGAATGTTATTTAGCGTTGATTGAGTTCACCTACAATAACAGTTTTCATTCAAGTATAGGTATGGCACCATTTGAGGCTTTGTATGGTCGGAGATGTCAAACACCTTTGTGTTGGTATGAAACCGGTGAGAGAACGGTAGTTGGACCGGAGATGGTACAACAAACGACAGAGAAGGTGAAGTTTATTCAGGAGAAGATGAGAGCTTCTCAAAGTAGACAAAAGAGCTATCATGACAAGAGAAGGAAAGATATTGAGTTTCAGGAAGGGGACCATGTGTTTTTTAGAGTTACATCGGTTACGGGTGTGGGTCGTGCTTTAAAGTTGAAGAAGTTGACTTCTCGTTTTATTGGACCGTATCAGATTACTGCACGAGTTGGTGATGTGGCTTACCGTGTGGCGTTGCCTCCGAATCTTTCGAATTTGCATAATGTGTTCCATATTTTTCAACTTCGGAAGTATGTTCCGGATCCGTCACATGTTATTCCTATGGACGAGGTTGAAATGAGAAATAACCTTACGGTTGAAGCTTTAACGATTAAGATTTTGGACCGTGAAGTTAAGAAGCTAAGAGGCAAGGATATTGCGCTTGTGAAAGTAGCATGGGGAGGCGCCTCGGAAGGCAATATGACTTAGGAATTAGATAGTGGGATGCGAGAGTCGTATCCAGAATTGTTTGAATCAGGTAATATTTTTGAGGACGAAAACTTCTAAAGTGGGGAAGAGTTGTAACGCTCCGATTCGATTATTCCATTTTTGTTGAGTCTTTTATTTAAATTGAGTGATAATTTTTTAATTATGAAATTGGTGTGTTTATGTGATATGTTGATTTGTTATATTATTTTACCGTTTTGAGAATTTTCGGGTAAAATTAGATTGAAGGGTATTTTAGACATTTGCTAATTAATGTTAAGTTAGAAATTATGTAGAATTATATTTTGAGAGGAAGTGATATTTGGTAGAAAAATAGAAAATAGAAATAGAAAGATATAAGAGTAGAAAGAGAAGAAAAAGAGAGATAGAAAGAAATAGAAAGGAAAGAAAAGGAGAAGAAGAGAAAAGAGAAGGAAAAGAGGGAAAGCTTGGAAAATCTTCAAGATAGCTCCTAGGAATCGAAACAATCGGGTAAGGATGTGAAATATCATTATCTTATCATTGTGTATGATTATGTATGTGTTAGATTAATTGGGTTTTTGTTTTGGAGAAGTTTAGAGAATATGAGGTTTTAGGGTTTTTGATGAAAATCTAAGAAATTGGTAGATTAATTGGTTGAAACTTGATATAATCGAAGTATGATAGTTAATACATGTTAATGATCATGTTTGTTGAGGTTTGGCGGGGTTTTGGAACCCTTTGATATGACTGTTCCGCGATTGAGTTGTTGCTGAAATCGCAGTGTTCGCTCAGCGAGCTATCCGGAAACATTTTCGCTCTGCGAGCACGCTCCTCGCTCAGCGAGACCTGGAAGTTGGAATTTTGTGTTTTAATTCATAACTTTTGATCCGAGTATCTATTTTAAATGTTCCACATATCGATTCGAAGCTAAAAACATGTAGAAACTAATGATGCTAAAAGATGTAATTTTTAGCCGACTTTTACCCGAATTTTCCGATAAAACGCAGTTATGTTAGTTAAGGAATTGTGAGATTGATTGTAATATAGTTGTCGTTTGGCAAATAAATGCATTTCGTGAAGTGAATATGAATGCATGTTGATAGTGAAAGAGTTTGTTTCCGTTTGGCGTAATTGATGCGAATGTGTATAGTTTGTTTGTGATTGTATGAGATGAATGCATAATTATATTGTGAATATGTATGCATTTTCAAGAATGTTGTGGGTCATTTTGCATGTTTTCGTACCTCGAAAAATACAATCCTAAAAAACAACAGAGTCGCCACCTAATTCTATTTATTCTACGAGAGAAAAGGGAGATATAAATACAACCTAAAGGAAGGATATAAATACAACCTAAAGGAAGGATAAGAAATGGTCAACGAAACCAAATTCTAAGTTCGGGAGTCGGTTAAGAAAGGGGAAGGTATTAGCACCCCTCACGTCTGTTGTACTCAACGGGAACCTCTTAGCTTAATTATGCGATTAAATGTTGATCTTAGTCTATGTCTTCTAAATGGTTAGCTAAAATGTTTGTTTTAAAAGGAAAAGAATGTTTTAAATTATTATTAATATTACGGGGGAAAGATTAAAGTTTTTTAATATTGTGCTCGCGAAGGATTAAAATCCGTGTGCCTACGTATTCCCTTGTGCAGTGGGAAAGTCAGAGCTTCGTAATTCGTGCAACTATGGTTTGTGTTTTTTAATTGAACGATTGTTTAAAACGCATTCTACTGCTAAGTGTAGGCTTATATTCGCGGTGGAGGCTGAAGCTCTAGCTTGTTTGCGAGATAGAAAGATTTAAACAATATTCGCTTAAAAGAAAGGGTGTTTGACCTTTGTTAAGTGTTTTAAAACGAAAGACGAATGGACCACAACTCGAGGGCTAGCCTCAAGAGTGATTGCATCCAAGGACCCGTGGAGTGATGGACTCCAGAGTTCATTTATTCGTTGATTAATTCGTAAAATGATTTACGTATGTTGGTAAGTTTTAAGTTGTATTCTTATTGTGAAAGGGCGAATGAATTACAAATCGAGGGCTAGCCCCAATAGTAACTCAATTCAAAAACCCGAGGAATGCTAGATTCCAGAGTTTAGTTCTTTCACGATTTTTAATTAGAGATTTATGTTTTGAAAACGAAAGAGCGAATGAATTACAAATCGAGGGCTAGCCCCAACAGTAATTCAATTCAAAAACCCGAGGAATGCTAGATTCCTGAGTTTAGTTCTTACGTTAATTGATTATGTGTATTAAGACGATTTGCGATTGCTTTGGATGAATTAGGGTTTAAAATTTTTAGAAACGAAGGAGTAAATGAAACACAACTCGAAGGCTAGCCTCAAGAGTGGTTCATTAAAGAACCCGCGGAATGCTAGATCTCGAAGTTCAGTTCCTCGTTAAATTAATTTAGACACGTGAGGTCGTGTAGATGGCGATCACTTAGTGACCGACTTACGTGTGTGTGAAGTGTAGGCGCATGAATTGTTATACTTGGCGTTGGACCGAGAAATTTTATTATTTGATTCAAATTAAAGTAAGCGTGCTTATCATTTAACAAATTAAGGTCAAAATGTGAAAATAAAATAGAAATAAAAATACGAGCCTAGCATATTACGAGAGTACAACAAAATTATAAGTAAAGATCGATAAGCATGCACAAATATTTATCATACAAGTGAAACCGAACCAAACTTAAGTATCTAATTAAATGTGACTATTTAGTAGAATTAATTAATAAAATTCATTCATAAAAAAATATTTAGAATAATTAATTACTATAAAATATATTCTGGTATTATTTTTAGAATGTTTAAAGTAATGATGAATTGGTAAAAAAATGATAATAGAAGATAACTAAATAAAACAAAACAAAAAAATAAAATAATAAGAATAAAAAGGGTGAAAAGAAATAAGCTGGAAAGAAAATGGAACGGGGTGAGCAATAGCAAAAAGGGAGACCTAGATACCGCCCATGAGAATCAACTTCTTTGAACCCCAATCTATTATGAATCATATTCTTTACATCCTCGTCCATATTCCTGCTGAAAGACACCTCAGACTTGTCTACATTAACCAACTGACCCGAAGCTTCATGGTAGCTTTTGAGAATATCTTTGATACAATCTGCCTCACTATCATTGACTCTAGCAAATAGTAGACTATCATCAGCAAAGAACAGGTGTGAAATAGAAAGTGCCCTTATTGCCACTGAGATTCCATGAAGATGTTTTCCTTGAACCGCCTTCTTCAACATACCGGATAATACATTTGCGCAAACAACAAACAAAAGGGGTGAGAGAGGGTCCCCTTGACGGAGACCCCTGGACGGGATGTCTCTTTTACTAGGATAGTCATTGATGAGGATCTTATAAGACACAATAGAGATACACTTCTTAACCAGTTGGACAAACGAATCCTGAAACTCCATAACTTTCAAGGTTTCGATCACAAAATCCCACTCCAATCTTAAATTACATAACAAACAAACAAAATATTTCAAGTTGTTTGACAAACCCTTATAAAAACATGTTTATTTGGTTATTATAAGATGTCAGGAACATGAGACAAAGACCTTTGTTTTACAAAAACAATTTTTAAGATTTCCGCATCAATTTCTAAACTAAAAGACAAGATAAAATTAACATTTAAATATGTTGTTCACTTCACACTATCCTTAAAACCAAACCCACCTAAACTTTTTTTTATCCATATTTAATACAAGTAGTAGTTTTATTTAATTAAATAAGCAACATACACTTAAATCAAGAGAAAGTGAAGCATAGAGAGAAGGAGAGATATTGAAATGGCATCAAGGTATTGTTACAAGGATGTGCTTCCATTCACTGCAATGGTTTCAATGGATTTCACAAATGTTGGTGTTAGTATTCTATTCAAAGCAGCTACTCAAAAGGGATTGAGTTTCTATGTCTTCATTGCTTATTCATATGTATATGTTGTCTCCACTCTTGTTCTTCTTCTTCCTCTCCCCTTCTTCTTCAAATATCAAGAAGGCTTCCCCTTTTGAAAGTCTCTCTAATCTTCAGAATCTTTCTCCTCGGAGTTTTGGGGTAATATATACTTCAGATTTTGAGTCTTTTTTAGTAATATTTTCATTGATTTTTAGTTTGGTTGATTTGATGATTTTTGTTAGGTGAGTCAGAGTTGTGGCTCATCTATTTGGATATAAAGGACTTGAATACACAACACCAACTCTTGCTTCTGCTCTAGCCAACCTTATACCAGCTTTTACATTCATCCTAGCCATCTTGTTCAGGTGTAAATTTTGATAAGCATGCATTAAATTCATATGTATATTGCAATGAGATAATACTTGTTTCATACTTGAATGAAGGATGGAGAACATGATTTTAAGATGCAAAAGTAGTCAAGCCAAAATACTAGGTTCTATCATATCGATATTAGGTGCACTCATAGTTGTAATTTATAAAGGTCCATTGATTATATCTTTACAACCAACAAAACCACTACATTCTATTGATTCTCGGATAAATCTAACAATGCAGTCGAATTGGATTCTCGGTGGATCTCTACTTGTTATAGAGTTTCTCATTATTCCTATCTGGTACATTGTTTAGGTATCTTGAACTCTAAGCAAAGATTTCAGACACATTGTGAATTTCCAATTACTAACATAAAAGTGTGTTGCTTCCAAACAGACAAATGTGATAAAACAATATCCATCAGAGATTATTGTGGTCTTTTTGTATAACCTATGTGGAGTACTTGTGTCTGTTCCGTTATTCTTACTACTAGAACCAAACTTGAGTGCATGGAAAATAAATCCCAATATCGAGTTGATCTTCGTTATATACTCGGTAAATAAATAAGATTATATAAAGAGTCAGAGAATTTTTTTTATAAATAATTTGAATTTATTTATTTACTTTTTGTAATTTGATGCAGGGAATTTTTTGCACTGGATTAAGTAGTCTTGTTCATACTTGGGGACTTCATGTTAAAGGGCCTTAATATATATATATATATATATATATATATATATATATATATATATATATATATATATATATATATATATATATATATATATATATATATATATATATATATATATCAATGTTTAAGCCATTGTCAATAGCTATTGTTGCATGTATGAGTGTTATATTCCTTGATGATGCACTCTATTTTGGAACGTATGGATATCATGCTTTTACTTTTTTGTTGCTAAAATTTAATTATTCTATAAATTAAGCCACTTTTAACATATTTTGTTATTGCAGGGTTGTTGGAGCAGTAGTAATTGTTGGAATTAACTCAAAATCTATGAGAATTCCGACTCTTTCTTTATGAATAAGAAAGGTTCTTGCGGAACAATTAACAAATAAAATAAGAAAATATAGAAAGAAAAGAAATTAGGATTCTAAGAGAATTTGGAGAGAAAGTTTTGCTACCCACAAACTGTGAGTTTTTTTTTCTATTGGAACAATTAACAAAGAAAAGAAGAAAATAGAGAAAGAAAAGAAATTAGGATTCTAAGAGAATTTGGAGAGAAAGTTTTGCTACCCACAAACTGTGAGTTTTTTTTCTATTGATTCACTATGACAACCTGCAGAACTGTGAATTACAATATGTTGTGATGAATTGATTACAAGAGGGATACTCTCTATTTATAGAATTAGGTTTGTTTGCACCTTAAGCAAAAAACCCAAAACTATAAAATCCAAAAATATCTATTTGGAACTAAATCAAATCTAGATTTAAAACTAAATCAAATTTAATCTAAATCAAATATGACATAATGAATTATACTTTCAACACACCACCTAATTCATTGTGTCTAAGCTATCTACATTCATCATACCTCTTAGTCTTCTGAATACTTCGATCTGAATTCCCTTCGTATATCTGCAATTTGATTGTCAGTTCTGCAGTGTTCCAAGTTCATCTTCCCGTATGCTACCTGCTCACGAAGATAATGGAACCTCATTTCGTTGTGCTTGCTTTGACCATGCGCTATCGGATTCTTCGTCGGATTGATAGCTGACATACTGTCGATTTTCATGGTGATTTCTCCATGACTCTTCAATGTAATCTCTTCGACCAAGTTCACCATCCATGTTGCTTGACATTCACAAAGAGAAGTAGTTATGTACTCTGCTTCGCATGATGACAATGCCACTACTGGCTCCTTTCTCGAACTCTAAGCAACTGGTGTACCACTTAACATAAACACATATCCAACTGTGAATTTTCGATCCTCAACATCACTACACCAACTTGAATCAGTGTATCCCACGATCTTACATTCTTTTCCTTCATCAGTTGCAGGAAACAAAATGCCATAGTCGAAAATTCCTTTCAGATACCTCAGTATCTCTTCGTCACAGCTAGGTGTGATACCTTTGGCTTCTGCATGAATCTACACATCATACCAACATTGTATGCTAAGTCAGACCTTGTGTGACAAAGGTATCAAAGTGACCTAATACATCTTCTGTATTGGTTTGGGTCGACATCATCTTCATCTGAGTCTTTCAACAGTTGCAATCTGGGCACAGCTGGATTCGAAGTTGGGTTGAAATCTTACATCTCGAATCTCTTCGGTATTTCCCCTGCATATCTCCTTTGATGCATCATCAAACCTCTACCATTATTGTAAAATTTGATGCCAAGGGAATATGAGAAATTTTCCAAATCTGACATTTCAAACTCCTCGCTCAGGTCACATTTTAAATCTTCGATCTCCTTCTTGCAATTTTCTGTTATCAACAGATCATCAACATAGAGACATAGTATAAGCAATTCGCCATTGTTTCTTCTTACATATACTCCATGCTCATTTTTGCACTTCATAAATTCCTTCTCCCTTAGAAAGCCATCTATTTTCTTATTCCAAGCTCTTGGAGCTTGCTTAAGTCCATACAGGTATTTATGCAGCCTGTACAGTTTTCTTTCGTCACCTTGTTTCATAAACTCAGTTGGTTGTACAACATAGACTTTTTCGTCTAAGGGGCCATTGAGGAATGCACACTTAACATCCATCTAACATGTGTGTCAATTGTTCATATTCGCTAGACCAACAACCAACCTGGTTGTTTTGATCCTAGAAATAAGTGCAAATACTTCATCAAAGTTAATTTCTTCCTTCTAAAGAAATCCTTTTGCCACAAGTCTCGCCTTGTGTCGAGTCATTTCCCCTCTGGGATTCAGCTTCACCTTGTATACCCACTTCAAATCAATTTCCTTCTTGCCCTGAGGTAATTCGACAAGTGACCAAGTGTTGTTGACTTTGATTGACTTCATCTCCTCATTCATTGCTTTCACCCACTTCAAATATTTCAATGCCTCGACTGCGTTGACAGGTTCGACATCTACATGGAAAGCATAGTGTACCAGCTCACCTTCTTCATCGACCACATCATTTGATGTAATCACTCATTTTTTCAACCTTGCAGGCATGTGTCTTATTCGTTGAGGTCTGCTTGGGCCTGCTTCACCTCTAACTTCTTCTTGTCGAACATCTCTTTCAACTTCACTAGCTGGTTCTTCACACAAGATTCTAACTGAATCTTTCTTGACATTTTTAATCCATTCCCATTCTTTAAGCTCATATATGATCACGTCCCTGTTGATCACTACTTTTTTGTTTCATTGGGTCGAACAACTTGTAACCTTCATTCGCATGATATCCTATCAGAATCATTTGACTAGACTTGTCATCAAGCTTTCTTCTCAATTGATCTGGCACAAGTCAATGTGTTATAGATCCAAATACCTTCAGATGACTCAAGCTAGGCTTAACACTAGACTAACACTCTTCTGGCGTAACTCCTTCTAGCTTCTTCGTCAGACACTTGTTCAAAATATATGATGCAGTCGACACAACTTCTCCCCATAGTTCTTTGGGTAGATGCTTGTCATTCAACATACTTCTCACCATGTTAATGATGGTTATATTCTTCTTTTCTACAATTCCATTTTGTTGTTGAGTGTAGGGTGGCACCACCTCATGCACAATCCCTTCTTTTACACATAATGCATCGAAATCTTTCAACACATACTTTCCATCACCATCAGTCCTCAAAATCTTGAGCTTTCGACCACTTTGTCTTTCAACCATAGATTTAAACTTGGCAAATACCTCGATCACTTCACTTTTCTTCTTGATCAGGTAAGTCCATAATTTTCGAATGAAATCATCTATGAAACTAACAAAGTATTTGTTACCTCCAATACAATCCACCTGGATATGACCACATACATTAGAGTATATGACTTCAAGAATTGCCTTCGACCTGCTTCCTGCATCCTTGATGAAGATATTCTTGTGTTGTTTCGACTGAACACATTCTTCACACACTTGGTTTGGGATGTCGATTTCTGGGAATCCTGAAACCATATTTCTTCTCTTCAAATCTTTGATGTCTTTGAAATTGAGAAAACCAAGTCTATAGTTTGATAACCATTCATCTTTGTTGGCTGCACTTGCAAGGCACTTATGCTCCATCACAATTAGTTCGATCTTAAAGTTTCTATTTTGAGACATTGGAGCCTTCAAGATCAATCTACCACCTGCGTCGACGACTCTCATCACCTTGTCTTCGACAGAAACCTTGTAGTTCTTTTCGACCAATTGCCCTATACTTAGCAAATTGCTCTTCATGCCTGGTATGTACAAAACGTTGGAAATTATTGACCTCTTGCCATCCTTCCTCGTAATCAGAACATCACTAATACCTTCAGTTGCTAGAGTATTATCATTTGCGAATTTCATTGTGTTCTTCATTGAGGGATTCATGTTGACAAATCAATCTTTCCTACCATTCATGTGTGATGAGCATCCTGAATCCAAGTACCATTGGTACTGGAATCTCTTTTCATCTCTTATTGTGACCATCAGCAACATTTCTTCTTCTTCATGCTTTTCCAGCTTAGCATCAGAATCTTGATTCTTTTGCTTTTCTAGACAACCACTAAAATAGTGACCATACTTCT
This sequence comes from Lathyrus aphaca, assembly GCA_963966055.1. NCBI lineage: Eukaryota > Viridiplantae > Streptophyta > Magnoliopsida > Fabales > Fabaceae > Lathyrus > Lathyrus aphaca. The sequence goes on along the minus strand of OZ014519.1, from coordinate 285,737,807 downwards.
GACAGTTGAAACACTGAATATGACTCTTGTCTGACTTTCAACCACCGCATATTCCTTTACCTGCTGCACCACCTCTTTGGTTTCCTTCGTTACAAGGTTTTCTTTGATTCGACCAGCCTCCTTCCTGCTGATTTCGACTAGTCAAACTGTTGTAGCAACATCTGCCTTTGTTGTCGAACACCTTTCCTTTTCCTTTCTTATCTCTCGCTGATTGAGCATGTAGGGTCACATCATTCTTCGACTTGCCTGCTGCTCTTTCAGCCATTCTTTGTTCATGAGATTCAAGTGTCCCTTGAAGCTCTTCTTTAGTCATATTCGACAAGTCTTTTGACTCTTTTATGGCTATTACCACGTGGTCAAACTTTAGAGCCAATGATCTCAAAATATTTGATATAACTGCTTTCGTCGTCAGCACTTCTCCACATACTTTGATTTGATTCACTAGTTTTGTAACTCTTCTGAAGAAATCTGTAATGCTTTCACTGTCTTCCATATGAAGCAATTCATAAGCCCTTTTGTGAATTTGTAACCTCACTTCTTTCACCTTCTCTGCACCTCCAAAAGAATTCTCAAGAATCTCCCATGCTTCTTTTGTAGATTCAACATCACTAACTTTTTCAAAGTTATCTGGATCAACACATTGATGAATTATAAATAGAGCTTTATAATATTTCTTCTTCAATTATTTGTGTGCAGCCTTTTCTTGATCTGTTGTGTTCTCTACAAGCGTTGTTACTCCTTCCTTCACAAGATCCCATAAATCTTGATAACAGAAAACAACTTTAATCTGCTTTCATCAATTCTCATAATTATCTTTCTTGAGAATTGAAAGGCTTGCTGAAAAGTGCCCATTCGGATGATTCATCATCATCACTTTTGCTTCCCACAGATTGTTGAAACCGGAGCTCTGATACCAGATGTTGAAATTAACTCAAAACCTATGAGAATTCTGACCCTTTCTTTATGAACAAGAAAGTTGTTACGGAACAATTAACAAAGAAAAGAAGAAAATAGAGAAAGAAAAGAAATTGGGGTTCTAACAGAATTTGGAGAGAAAATTTTGCTACCCACAAACTGTGAGATTTTTCTTTTTATTGATTCACTCTGCAACCTGTAGAACTGTGAATTACAATGTGTTGTGAAGAAGTAATTACAAGAGGGATACTCCCTATTTATATAATTAGGTTTGCTTGCACCTCAAGCCAAAAACCCAAAACTATAAAAGGCCAAAATTTCTATTATGGAACAAAATCAAATCTAGATTTAAAACTAAATCAAATCTAATCTAAATCAAATTTGACATAATGAATTATACTTTCAACAGCAATATCGATTGGATTCTATGTTGTTTTATGGGGGAAATCTACAAAAGAAATGAATGATTATTTTGGCACAAATAGAGTTCCATTTTCATATGATGTTAATACTTATTTGTTAAAAGGCTAAAGGGACCGTTTGTTTTGTCTTCTTTTAAAAATGATTTTTATAGTGTAACAAAATTTTATGAAGAAAAAAAATTTACAAAGAAACTTTTTATAAAAGCTTCAAATGAAAATTTGGTTTGAATAGTTATTCTTAAAATGTTATTTTAGATATTGCATCATTTTATCGGGGGGAAAAATATGGATATCAAAATTTCAAAAAATCACTTAATTTTGAAGCTATTTTAAATAGATTTTCATAAAAATCATTTTGAGATACAACTTTTTTCAAAAATTGCGATTTCGATTATTTTTTAGTCATCGATAATGTATGCTTATATTGTACGATGTCAAAATTAATCTTGCTATTTATAAAAATTGAATATAAAAAAACTTATAATATTTTGAAAAACGATTTTATAAAATTCATTTTTGAAAAAACAAAAAAAAACATTTTTCTTAAAGGTAAAACAAACATATCCAAAATGTAATCAATGGTGTTTGAATCACACATAATGGTTCTTGAAAATGTAGATGAAGTGAAGTTGATGGTTAAGACTTACTTGTGTGTTAGGCTTTCAGTAATTGTATATTCAACACAAAATCAATAAAGTTATTAAGCTTGTATTTGAATTTAACAAACATATATTTCCATATTTCAATTCTTTAAGACTTCAACACTTCTGAACAAAAAAAAACAATCAAAATGGACGGTCTCAACTAGATTTCCACCACATCTATATCAACAACTACATCTTCTCTAAGAAAATCTCTTAATACAAGGATAAAATAACATAACAAGGAGGACACGAACAAAAACTCATGAAAACAAAATGATTTGAATGTAAAGTACAAACACAACAATTGAGGTGTAAATAATCCCTAATAAATATTCAAACTTACGGCTTAGGTCCATGTACACAATCTCTAAAGTATTAAACCCTACACTCGTGAGGTACACCACCCATTATATGAAGAAAGAATCAACTACCTACCAATTAATATAATGTGCCACCAAAAATACTAATGCACCCTTTTCATAATTTCATAATATGCCTAAGAAAAGGATATTACAGTAAATAACAAAATCAACATTCCTAAAGGTATAATATAACTCCTTTATTCCACTTGTCATTACCTAATTGGTCTTCTTTGTACTACACGCATCCTTCTCTCTCCCCTTCTCTCTTGTCTCACCCGCTTTCTATTATTTGTAAAATCATTCTTCATCTCCTCAAACCCTAAATCGGCCATCGTCATCCTTTCTCCCTCTCTCTCAGTGTCCTCATTTCATCTCTCTCTCTCTGATCTCTCTCATCAATTATGTTTCCAATTTTCGCGTTCAACTCATCCGAATGGGTTCGACATCAACAGAAAAATTAGTTACCGTGTTTTTTCTGGGTTAGTTTGAAGATTTGTTATCTGTTTTTTCACTTTGTACATCGTTTTTGTTTGTGAGGCATGTGCATATTTAATGTCATATGGTTTATTCCTTCATGTTTTCATTGATATGTTTTAGTTTTTGGTTCGGCTTAGATGATAAATATTTGTTATCAGGTTTTTTCCACTTCATAATCTATTGTTATGTCCATGTTTAGATTGACTAGCTTTGTACATTGTTTTTCTAAGTGAATCCATGTTCTCTTTATTATTGAATGTCATATGGTGTCAAATGTTATCTCCTTCACCTCTTAACCCAATTGGTAGAATCACTTCAACTTTTACAAACCCTTTTTCAAAATCTTCTCCTAGAGGCGTTGCTAATGGTTTTGACTTCACTAGAAACCCTACTGCTTCGCCTTCTTCCAATGTTTGGCAACAACCTTCTTTTCAAAAGAATCCAATGAGTTAAAATTTTAATCCTTTACTCTTTTATGAGAATACCCAAACTGGTGTGGATATTTATGGTGGTGGTGGTTCTTCTTTCTCACCAAGGGTTAATAATGGCAGTGATTGTGAATTTGTTGATGATAATGGTGGTTCTTTGTGAGAAATAAGAATACTCATCATATATTGTGAAAATAATGGTGGTGGTTCTTCTTTCTAACCAAGGTATTCTAATGTTTGTGAGAAAGAAGAATATTGATGTGTGATCGATCTAATGTCTAACGGTATCTTAACTGCAAGTGCACAGCCTATCGCATATTAATAAAAAGATGTCGAATGTAAGACCCCTTTTCTATACCCCCAATTAATCAAATAATCATATAGGCACATATTAAAATTTTCATCAGAGTATAGTTAAAACATGGTATAAAAGAGGCATGCCACATTATACGTGAAATTAAAACATCCAACACCTACTCATTCAAAGATATGCAACAAACGGGGTAACTTGCGACAGAAGGATTTCATCCTTACACCCGTATTCAAATAGATTGAAATAACAGCGGAAACTAAACATTAATCACATCAAACATATTTACATATATATATATATATAATCAAGTTTGACTCACCAAATATTCATGTTTACATAAAATATTCATCACCAAAATACATATACAAAATGTATCACAAAAGGCATCAAGTCGACCCTAGCTACCCGGTGCTACATATCAGAGTCGAACGACCAAAAGAATGAAGACACACTTCACAAAATGACCTCCAGCCAACCTACTTTGCAATGCCTCATAGAGCATCATAAAACAGCATAAGGGTGAGAAATATTATCATAATAACAATGCATATAATTATATATCTCAACATAAAAATACACATATACATTTCTCACCACAAATCATTTCTCATCACACATATACATCACAATGTGTATGTATGTATATATATATATATATATATATATATATATATATATATATATATTCAAACTAGCATATTCATCATGCACAACTCACATAAACATGTATATATTCATGTTTATCCACCAATATCAATCACTCCGCATAAACATACATTATTCATGTTTATTCACCTACATCAATAATAGATGATAAAGGAAAATCATAGAGACCGACTCACGACTCTATGCAGAAGCAATGCGGTACCGACTCAATCATCTCAAGTTCACTCAGGAACTATTGGAACCATCGCTCGTTACCTAAAGTAACTCCCCGTCGGGCATACGATGTTCACCTATTGCTCACACCCCACATGGAACATAATGTTTATGGATTGCTCACATCCCACACGGGCACACAATCTGATTGCTCACACCCTACACGGGCACACAATCATTTGTGAATAAATCACCCATTGCTCACACCCCACATGGTCACACAATGTTTATAGATTTCTCACACCCCACACGGGCACACAATCCGATTGCTCACACCCCACATGGACACACAATCATGTTGTAATCATCACTCACACCCATAATGGGCACCCGATGTTACAACGAATTCACAATAGAATCCACAACACAAGAATGCATACATTATGCTTCACATGCAAAATGACACACAACATTCTTGAAAATGCATACATATTCACAATATAATAATGCGTTCACATTATACAATCCCAAACAACTACACACATTCGTATCAATTACGCCAAACGGCAACGAACTCTTTCATATCAACATGCATTCATATTCATTCCACGTAATGCATTTATTTTCCAAACGGCCACTATACTACAATCAATCCCACAATGCATTAACTAACTCAATTACATTTTATCGGAATAGTCGGGTAAAAGTCGGCTAAAAATTACATATTTTAGCTTCATTAATTTCTACATGTTCTTAACTTCGAATCAATATAAAGAACACTAAAAACGGATAACCGAAACTCAAGTTACGAACCAACAACACCAAACCCAAAAACCCCCCAGGCTCGCTGAGCGACCTGCTCGCTAGCTGAGCGAGAAAATCTCTAGAAAACTCGTTGAGCGAGGGATTGCTCACTGAGCGAGAGCTGCGATTTCAGAACATCTCAGCTACGCAACAGTCCACTCCAACACTCTCAAGACTCCAACAAACTTCCATAAACATGATCATTAACATACATTTAACATCATACTTCGATTATAACAAGTTCTAACCGATTAACCTACCATTCTCTTAGATTTTCATCAAAAACCCTAAAACCTACCATTCTCTAAACTCTTCCAAAACAAAAACCCAATCAATCTAACACATACATAATCATACACAAAGTTAAGATAATGATATTTCACACCCTTACCCGATTGTTTCGATTCCTAGGAGCTATCTTGAAGAATTCCAACTTTTTCCTTTTTTTCTCCTCTTTTCTCTTCTCCTCCTTTTCTTTCTCTTCTATTTCTTTCTATCTTTCTTTTCTTTCTCTTTCTCACAACTTATAACTTTCTTTCTATTCTATTTTTATTCTTTCCACTCAAATATTCATTTTCTCACAAAATATAATTCTATCTAATTCCTAACTTATCACAATTTAGCAAATGTCTAAAATACCCTCCAATCTAAATTTTACCCGAAAATTCTCAAAACGGTAAAATAATAAAACACATCAAGATATCACATAAACACACCAATTTTAAAATTGAAACAATTATTACCCAATTCAAATAAAAGACTCGACAAAAATGGGAAATAATCGAATCGGGGCGTTACAACTCTCCCCCACTTTAGAAATTTTCGTCCTCGGAAATATTACTTGATTCAAACAACTTCAGATACGACTCGTGCATCCCACTCTCTAATTCCCAAGTCATATTGCCTTCCGCAGCGCCTCCCCACGCTATTTTCACAAGCACAATATCCTTGCCTCTTAGCTTCTTGTTTTCATGGTCCAAAATCCCAATCGGCAAAGCTTCCACCGTAAGGTTATCTCTTACTTCAACCTCGTCCATAGGAATAACATTTGATGGATCCGGTACTTAGTTCCGAAGTTGTGAAACATGGAACACATCATGCAAATTCGAAGGATTCGGAGGCAACGCCACACGGTTAGCCACAGCACCAACTCGTCCAGTAATCTGATACGGTCCAATAAAACGAGAAGTCAACTTATTCGACTTCAAAGCACGACCCACACCCATAACTTGTGTAACTCTCAAAAACACACGGTCACCTTCCTGAAACTCAAGATTCTTCCTTCTCTTGTCATGATAACTCTTTTGTCTACTTTGATAAGCTCTCATCTTCTCCCAAATAAACTTCACCTTCTCCGTCGTTTGTTGTACCATCTCTGGACCAACTATCGTTCTCTCACCGGTTTCATGCCAACACAAAGGTGTTCGACATCTCTGTCCATACAAAGCCTCAAATGGTGCCAACACTAAATAACTATCCCAAGCACCACCTTACTCTAGCAAACAAGCACGCAACAAATCCTCCAACGATTGAATTGTCCTCTCGGTTTGATCGTCCGTTTGTGGATGGTAAGCCGAACTCAATCTCAGATTAGAACCTAAAGCCTTTTGCAAACTCTCCCAAAATCTCGATGTAAATCTAGGATCTCTATCCGACACAATACTCTTAGGAACTACATGCAACTAAAACATAAATCTCGGCTAACTTCTCCAAAGAATAACTAATATCAATCGGAATAAAGTGGGAAAATTTAGTAAGCCTATCAACAATCACACAAATAGAATTATGACCTCTTTGCGTATTCGTCAATCCCATAACAAAGTCCATCGATATATTATCTCATTTCCATTCCGGAATATCCAACAGATGCATCAAACCATTAGGCTTTCGATGTTCCACCTTAGACTTCTAACAAATCAAACACGCATAAACAAAATGAGCTACATCTCTCTTCAATCAGGACCACCAAAAGATCTTCTTCAAATCTTGATACATCTTATTCTCTCCCGGATGAATACTTAAATTACCTCGGTGTCCCTCTTCCAATATCATCTTTTTCAACTCCACATCATCGGGAATACAAATACGACCACGGAATCTCAAAACTCCAAAATCATCAACTTTGAAATCCTCCTTCTCATTCATCATCAAATCAACAAACTTCAAATCCAACTTTTTCTTTTCACAAACGGTTGCAAGAAAGTCATTCGTAACATGTAGCATACCAAGTCTCACACTTCTCGGTGTCATCTCACAAACCAAACTCATGTCTCTAAAATCCTTAAAAAGTTCCCATTCTCTTATTATCAATGCGGACATATGTAACAACTTATGACTCAAGGCATCGGCCACAACATTTGCCTTACCCGGATGGTAATTTAAACCAAAGTCATAATCCTTTAAAAGCTCTAACCAACTTCTTTGTCGCATGTTCAATTCCTTTTGATCAAATAAATACTTCAAACTCTTGTAATCACTAAAACTTTGAATCTTGCACCATAAAGATAATGCCTCCAAATTTTCAAAACAAACAACATAGCCGCTAATTCCAAATCATGCATAGGATAATTATTCTCATGCACTCTCAATTGTCTTGAAGCATAAGCCACAACTTTTCCATATTGCATCAAAACACCACCTAACCCAAACAATGAAGCATCACAAAACACCACAAATGGTTCCGTCGGATTTGGCAAAATCAAGATCGGAGCCGTTGTCAACCTTCTCTTAAGTTCAATGAAATTATCTTCATAATGAATATCCCAAATGAGTGTCTTTCCCTTACAAGTCAACTGCGTTAACGAAAGTGCCAACTTTGAAAATCCTTCAATAAACCTCTGATAATAACCAGCCAAGCCTAAAAAGCTTCGAATCTCTGTAACTGATTTAGGAACTTCTCATTCCATTACCGCATCAATCTTGGATGGATCAACACTAATACCACCATCGGAAATAACATGCCCAAGAAAACTTACTTTCGACAACCAAAACTCACACTTTGACAACTTAGCATACAATTGTTTCTCTTTCAAAATCTGTAACATAATCCTTAAATGCTCTTCATGCTCCTCTTGAGACTTTGAATAAATCAAAATGTCGTCGATGAACACAACCACGAAACAATCCAACTGTTCATGAAAAATACGATTTGTGTATTCGATAAACACACTCGGTGCATTATAAACCCCGAATGGCATCACAGAATACTCGTAATGGCCATACCGTGTCCTAAACGTCGTATTTTGAATATCCTCTTCTTTCACACGAATCTGGTGATATCCCGGTCTCAAATCAATCTTACTAAAAACACGTGCACCAACCATTTGGTCCATCAAATCATCGATCCTTGGAAGCGGTAAACACTTCTGGAAAATCACACACCACTGGGAACACACTGAGTTCCACTTCACTCTCCACTGACAACAATGCAAACAAACCGAACAATTGAGCTTTGTCCACTAAAAGTTTCTTCAACTCTTTCGTGTATAGGAAACTCTCATCTTCACCATCATCCAAAGAAGGAAACCTTACTAACTTATGATAGCAATCTATATAAACTTGATTAATTTGCAACCAGTTCATACCCAAAATGACGTCCAAACCCTCCAATGGAAAACAAACTAAATCCATAACAAAATCTTTACCATACATGGTCAAAGAACAACTTACACACACCAAAGAAGTAGTTAGCGACCCTGAAGCAGGAGTCTCAATAACCATCTCACCACCCCAAGAAGACATAAACAAATTCAAATGCTTATCACATTCAAGAGAAATGAACAAATGAGTCGCTCTCGTATCGATAATAGTAATTAAAGGTGTACTATTAATAAAGCATGTACCTTTAATCAAAAGGTTTGCACTAGTAGTGTCCTTCCCTGCTAATGCAAACACCTTTCCGCCCGCTTGAGCTTGCTTCGGCTTAGTACACTTATTACTAATTTTACCCACTTCTCCACAATTTAAGCACTTCACGACATTCTTCCTACACTCGGTAGTAGCATGTCCAAGGCCTCCACAGTTTGAACATTTCACTATGTTCTTCCCGCACTCAAAAGACTTATGACCCAAATCATCACACTTGTAACACTTAACAAGACCAGAACTCCCTCCACCAGATCTCTTATCACACTTGTAACACTTGTCACATAAGGTCCACTTCTAGCTTGTTGCTTTCCTTTCCTCTCGTTCAAACTCTTGTAATGCGTAGAACGAGCTTTGTTATCCTCCTCGAAAATTCTATAACATTCCGTCAAATCCGAAAACCTTCTTATTTTTTGATATCCCACAGCTTGCTTAATCTCAAGACGTAAACCATTCTCATACTTAATACACTTCAAAAACTCAGCAGCAGTAGCAGCATAATGAGGATGAAACTAAACCAACTCCACAAACTTCGCAGTATAGTCCACCACGGACATACTACCTTGCTTCAGTTCAAGGAACTCCATCTCCTTCTTCCTTTTCACACTCTCAGGGTAATACTTCCCCAAGAACTCAGCACGAAAAGCATCCCAAGTTATCTCTTCATCCTCTTCCTTAAGAGCTTGACTTCTACCGACCCACCAATCATCGACTTCTTCCTTCAGCATGTGAGATCCAAACCTCACCTTACTCTCTTCAGCATAGTCTATGACTCTAAAGATTCTTTCAATCTCTTTCAACCAATTCTAGGCACAATCGGGATCAAATCTTCCTTTGAAGACTGGTGGTTGATTCTTCCTGAACTCATCATTAGCATTCACATTCGGCGCTCCCTGCACCGCCCTAGCCATTCCTTCCAAAGCAGCAGCCATCGCATTGTCATTTCTACCATCCATATTCTGATTATTCCCAAAGACAACAACAAGAATAAACAAAAGTTCAATCATCACAACAATAAAACAGACACAACTGACTCGAACATTGGCTCTGATACCACTTAATGTAACACTCCATTTCTATACCCCCAATTAATCAAATAATCATATAGGCACATATTGAAATTTTCATCAGAGTATAATTAAAACATGGTATAAAAGAGGTATGCCACATTATACGTGAAATTAAAACATCCAACATCTGCTCATTCAAAGATATGCAACAAACGGGGTAACTTACAACATAAGGATTTCATCCTTACACCCGTATTCAAATAGATTGAAATAACAGTGGAAACTAAACATTAATCACATCAAACATATTTACATATATATATATATATATATATATATATATATATATATATATATATATATAATCAAGTTTGATTCACCAAATATCCATGTTTACATAAAACATTCATCACCAAAATACATATACAAAATGTATCACAAAATGCATCAAGCCGACCCTAGCTACCCGGTGCTACATATCAATGTCGACTGACCAAAATAATGAAGACACGCTTTACAAATAGATCTCCAGCCAACCTACTCTGCAATGCCTCATAGAGCATCATAAAACAGCAGAAGGGTGAGAAATATTATCATAATAACAATGCATATAATTATATGTCTCAACATAAAAATACACATATACATTTCTCACCACAAATCATTTCTCATCACACATATACATCACAATGTATATATATATATATATATATATATATATATATATATATATATATTCAAACTAGCATATTCATCATGCATAACTCACATAAACATGTATATATTCATGTTTATCCACTAATATCAATCACTCCGCATAAACATACATTATTCATGTTTATTCACCTACATCAATAATAGATGATAAATGCAAATCATAGATACCGACTCATGACTTTATGCAGATGCAATGTGGTACCGACTCAATCATCTCAAGTTCACTCAGGAACTATTGGAACCATCGTTCGTTACCTAAAGTAACTCCTCGTCGGGCATACGATGTTCACCCATTGCTCACATCCCACATGGCACACAATGTTTATGGATTGCTCACACCCTGCACAGGCACATAATCTGATTGCTCACACCCCACACAGACACACAATCATTTGTGAATAAATCACTCATTGCTCACACCCCACATGGGCACACAATGTTTATGGATTGTTCACACCCCACACGGGCACACAATTCGATTTCTCACATCCCCCATGGGCACATAATCATGTTGTAATCATCGCTCACACCCCACATGGGCACACGATGTTACAACGGATTCACAATAGAATCCACAGCACAAAAATGCATACATTATGCTTCACATGCAAAATGACACACAACATTCTTGAAAATGCATACATATTCACAATATAATCATGTGTTCACATTATACAATCACAAACAACTACACACATTCATATCAATTACGCCAAACGGCAACGAACTCTTTCATATCAACATGCATTCATATTCATTCCATGCAATGCATTTATTTGTCAAACGGCCACTATACTACAATCAATCCCACAATTCCTTAACTAACTCAATTACGTTTTATCGGAAAAGTTGGGTAAAAGTCGGCTAAAAATTACATATTTTAGCTTCATTAATTTCTACATGTTTTTAGCTTCGAATCAATATAAAGAACACTAAAAATGGCTAACCGAAACTCAAGTTACGAACCAACAACACCAAACCCTAAAAAACCCCAGGCTTGCTGAGCGACCTGCTCGCTCGTTGAGCGAGAAAATCTCTGGAAAACTCGTTGAGCGAGGGATTGCTCGTTGAGCGAGAACTGCAATTTCAGAACATCTCAGCTACCCAACAGTCCACTCCAACACTCCCAAAACTCCAACAAACTTCCATAAACATGATCATTAATATACATTCAACATCATACTTCAATTATAACAAGTTCTAACCAATTAATCTACCATTTTCTTAGATTTTCATCAAAAACACTAAAACCTACCATTCTCTAAACTCTTCCAAAACAAAAACCCAATCAATCTAACACATACATAATCATACACAAAGTTAAGATAATGATATTTCACACCCTTACCCGATTGTTTCGATTCCTAGGAGCAATCTTGAAAAATTCCAACTTTTTCCTCTTTTTCTCCTTTTTCCTCTTCTCCTCCTTTTCTTTCTCTTCTATTTCTTTCTATCTCTCTTTTCTTTCTCTTTCTCACAACTTATAACTTTCTTTCTATTCTATTTTTATTCTTTCCACTCAAATATTCATTTTCTCACAAAATTTAATTCTATCTAATTCCTAACTTATCACAATTTAGCAAATGTCTAAAATACCCTCCAATCTAAATTTTACCCGAAAAATCTCAAAACAGTAAAATAATATAACACATCAACATATCACATAAACACACCAATTTCAAAATGAAACAATTATTACCCAATTCAAATAAAAGACTCAACAGAAATGGGAAATAATCGAATCGGGGTGTTACATTGAACCCACTGGGACTTTGTAATCACTCTAGTGCTAAAAAGGTTTGTTATAGCTAAGGCGGAAGTTGTCACGAATTTGGTTTCTAAAGGTAAACTAAAGGGAATTTTAATGGGATTAAGATTATATTAATAAGGCGGTCGGTATGTAATATAGTATACCTATGCGGATTCAATTGAAACTAAGCAAATGGAAATATTTCACTTTAGTGATTCTATAGAAATTATCAGTTTAAAAACCCTCAACTCACACTCTCGTGGTCTTGTGTCAAATTATACCCCTAAAGCCCTATGCCTGCTCTCACTAGCCCATAAGTGTTTAGAAAATACTTTTTGGAAACTTAATAAGATCTAATTCATTTTAAAGCGCTCTCGCTATGTTTAAAACAAATGCCTAACTTTAGCTATCCGGTTAAAACATCACACTCACGTGGTCTTGATCCTAACCTTTTCTACTTTCTTACTCTCGTAACAAAAGTTTGGTATTAATATTAAAAATTCAAAACCATAATTAAAGTGATTTAGAGTTTTAGCTTAGAATCGTTAAATCCGTTTGGTTACTTTTATCACATACTGACTTTACTAATTTAGCTAGACATATTATTTAAAACAGAAAAACAAGAATAATAATTATAATATTGTAACTTATGCATAATGGATAAACAATAATTAAACATAAACAATATTAATTAAACTCAATAATTGAAACCTAATTACAAAGCACTATTCCTTTGAGCACCCTCTTCCACAAATGTCGGCAAGATTGGAGCTTTTTGGAATCGTAAATTATCAAGTTCTGAAGCTGGAATCAAAATACAAACTACTATAGTAATTTCCTAATGTTGGAAATTACTACTAAAAGGGTAAAAAGGAATGGAAAACAAATGACAGTAAAGGAAATAAAGAAAAGCAATGGAAATGGAAAATAATAAAATTCGGTTCGTATTTTGGCAGAGCTTCGGTAAATCAATTGCAGCAAAAACTCTCCCCATTTTCCCTTCCAATGACCTTGGTATTTATAAGCTTGGAATTTTGTCAGTTGGAGAAATAATTGGACCTTTAGTAGCCCACTACTTTAGGGAAAATAGGAGGACTTAGCTTTCTTCGGATTCTTTGAGGTTGAGAGAAATCAGGAAAGTGGAATGACTTTCTTCAGCTTCTGTTACACTACCCACATTCTGCATAAAACCATCTAAAATATATCCACGAGTGTCGGGTGTTGGTTACGAGCGTTTCCTCTCATTTTGGGCATGTTACGATCGTAACGTGTGTGTGACGGTCGTCACACGCTAGTTGTGCATGACAATTGTAAGGAGGCTGTGACGACCGTCACAACAGCAAATTATGCAGAACTTGGAAATTTCTTATTTCTTGAGTCTGGTTCATGTTGATTTGCTTCATTTGTTCTTTTTGCACACTTTTGACTTGAGAAACATTGTACCTGTAAAAAATGCAAAACTCGGGAAAAGTCGGGGGTTAAACATATTAAAATGGACATAAAATGCGGTAAATATATGATACGATTTCTCGTTATCAAATACCCATTATAGATTGTGAAAATAATCGACCTAGGTTGGTTGTGAGACTATTGGTTACTGGGATTTTATCAAACAATCATTAGTTTATAAGAGATCATGATTCGTATGCCTTTCTCTTTCAAGCAGAAACAAGAAGAATCATCGGTCTTCTCGCCTCATTTCAGAACAAGAATGCCACCGCATTTGTTCACGGGAAGGAATTTTGAGGGGGAGCAAGGAGCGGTCATCCATGTTATCTTCTTGCAACACTATCATTTCAAGTATCAGGTAAAATCTGCATTACCTGAATTCGTGTTCCGCTAAGTTGTATTAAAATCATATATTTAGTGTTTTATAAATTTTGCAGATGCATCTGGTGGACTGTGTTTTCATATTGACATGGTCATATATGTGTTGTTTGATGTTTGCGATAATTTTACGATTGTAGCAGTTAGAAGTTTCTTTCCAAGGTTATTGGTATTGCAATGTCATCTGCTGAATTACTCGCCACTGCTACTAAATTAACATAAGCACATGCCGCATTCATGTACCGATTTCTGAAGTTTTTTATTTTATTTTATTTTGTATGATTACGTTTCTTGACTTGGTTGATTCAATTCATATTAGACGGTGTTGCTTGAAATTTCCTATCTTGTGTCTTTAGAGAAGCTGAATTGGATGATGATATTGAACTATTTGTGGGACCTCCACCTCCTGCTATGGTTTTTGAAACTATTTGGAGATATTCACAGTTTTGATAGAACTTTCAAGCATATAGGGAATGCTATGATAACATATTATGATGTCGGAGATGCCCAAAATGCAATGAGAGCACTCCAGAATTGACTATTTAGCTGCAGGAAATTTGACATTCGTTATTTGATTCCTAAGGTTTGATACTACATTTTTATTCTCATGGAAACAATAATCGCAAACTTTGCAAAGTCTTTGATGTTGTATTTTTTTCCCGTGAATGCAGTTTGGATTTATGTTTATTGCACTGATATGGAAGTTTGATTTCACTTCATTCATGATTTTGATTATTTCCATTTTAAATGATGGTAAAATTCCTAACTTGTATTTTTGTAAATTAGACTTTGAAATTTTTTTATAAGAGATATTCATTTATCATTGAGGAACCATCATGAAGATTTCAAAGTATGGGAATCAACGCTGATTTTAGAGGTAGAAAAAAAAGAGACTCGATTCGAGCTACTTGGATGCCACAAGGCTCATTATATTAAAGTTCAATCATACATTACGATCTTGTCACTTCATACCACTGTAAAGTAAGGTTGAATGGTTATACAAAACGTTTTTGTCCCATGTAAAGTAAGGTTGAATGGTTATTTACAATTAATTTGTGCTCGGGTTTATGTTGTTGACTGCAGAGGTACCAACCTCAGTCATCATCGCATCACTTCCGTGCAACAAGGTAATCTTCAATCTGTAATAACTTTATTACAATATGAGCATCACTTTTTAATCAAAAAACTATTTATGATATATTTTTACCTTTACATATTGTTGCTTCTAATGGTCAGATCAATGTTCATTCTTTTTATCATTTTAACAAAATTAGTGTATCAGTGAAGCCTTGCTTAAGGTAACCCAAGATTTAAGCTTTAAGCCTTGCTTATTTTTCATATATAGTAGCAATTAAGATGTGTATTATGTTGTCTCACTTAGTCTTGATGTGTAGGGGTTTATAGAATGTCGAAGTTATGAAAAATCCTTCAATCAAAACGTCCCTGTAGCCGAACACTTTGTTATTGATTTTAGGATTTAAAAGATAAAATGAAGCTTTAAATATTTGTTTTATAGGCTTTGTAACTCTGACCAAAATTTTTAGTTTATCGACTATTATCTCATAGTTGATAGTAGGGGTTCACGACTATATATTAATGATGTTGAGATTACAAATAGATACATTTCACGGTTCTGGTGCAAATTTATCAGGAAAAGTTTTTGTTCCATCTGGTGTTATTGTTGTGATACTTCATAATTCCATGTATCATTCGCAGCCGCTTGATAAGTCAAAAATGAAATCCTTAGAGCAACTGATAGTATATACACTATCAGGTCACATAGTTCAATATGAGCTTCTTCCATTTGTTGGTCCAAAACCAAATGAAAGTGGTTCAAGAACCCAGTCAGCTTCAGCCCGGCAGATGCAGGAGGATGAGTTTATAGTGAAAGTTGAGCCTATTCAACGGTGGGACGTATGCAGAAAGGAGGAGTGGCTAGAAAAAATGAACCTTGTAGAAATACCCATGATAGACAAGATGGTATCAATAGAGTTCAAGAAAGGATGTATTCTGCTGACAGGACCTTTTTTTGTCATTCAAAATCAACACCACTAAGCTCCACTGAAAGACAAGCTTTTGAAACTTTTGTTAAGGCCTGTTTGGATATTTCAAAGCTAATATTTCATTGTAATATCTCATGTAATCTAATACAAGCTTAGATTTTTTTTTCCTGCATTTCACTTATGATTAAGCCATGGTGGATTTGCGTGTACTGGTTATCACCTATTAACTATGCATAAAGAGCAGTTTTAGTCAATAAATTTACTGCCACAAGATGGACGCATGTACTTCATACATGCTAATTAAATTTAAGCTTTCTATATTGTAATATTATAATTGGTTTTTGTTTTAAGCTGTCAATTTATGTTGAAACAATAAAATACATCAGTGGTTGCACTGACCTTTAAATTACTCTTAGCATAAGCTATTGGCTTTCATTTGGTTACTCTTAGCATAATCCATTTGCGTCGTATACAGGTGAGGAATTGAAGCTTCAATGGTCGGTGATGCGGAATTGACGTGTCGAGGTGATGTCTGTGTTGATGCAATTTGTGGTTGAATATTTGTTATTGTTGTTATATATGGTTTAAGTGCAAAGAGTAGAGAATGTTACCGACAGGAAACTACTCAGGTACGGTGCTTTTGGTTTTGTTGTCTTTGTTGGTCCTGCTCTGGCAAATGAAACAAGTCACTGAATAATATCATGCTACTGCTTTGAAGCACTTCACATTGATAGTTGTAAGGTTTTTTTATATACAAACAAAATCTAGTAGACTAGGGAGAAAAGTGATTTCATATGACAACATTTTGAACTAAATAGAAGATCGCGAAACATTAGTGATTTATTCAAATTCCTCAATGATTTAGCATTATAGCACCGCTATTTAACAATATTGATGTCACGATCTCATACATACAATGTTTCTATAAATTGTGTTTTTTTATTTGATTTTCCCATGTCTTCTACATTCACAATTTCAGAAAAGACCCTTTGTAATTATCCTTAGTAAAATCATGTCTACCTGTTCTACGGAAGATTAGTTCAGAGATGAATGCTACCAGCCTGCTCAAAAGAGATATCACACGACTAAATATTAAATTGTCAGAATTTCAGGCTTTACTCAATGAGAAAGAGACATAATTATGGCAGTTTAAAAGGTAAGCATATTTTTACTCAATGCTCGAGTCTAATAAATCTGCTTTACCTTTCTAATTAATTTGGATTGAAGTATGGAAGGAAATATTAGATCATCAAGCAATTTACATGAATAAAGTACTCATATGTCAAAAGATTCTCCAAATACTTTTCCACAAGAAGTTCAAACACAGATTGGTCAATATTTAGTTGTGGGTGAGCCTAGAAGTTTTCAGTCTGAGTTTGTTAGCTCAAAGTCTGGCGATAATTCAACTTTCTTATTGAATCACTATCTTGGAAATGGAAAAGCTCGAAATACTACTTTAAAAGTCCATGGAACTGGTCTATTAAATAGAGGGAATCTATATATATCATTGTGCAGTTGTTCGATTTCCCATTTATTTATATGTTTCTATGCTCGGCGTGCAACATGCCTGTTGAGAAAGATTATGCAAGTAATTGAGTTACACTTTTCAAATCAATCAGAAAGCATGAAAAATGTAAGTTCATCATTATTTATACCTTTTTTTTTCAAAAAGTATTTGTTTAACAAGTTCTTTTGAATAATTGCTAATTTAATGTGTTTCGTGCCTGAAGCAAAACAATATTTTCAAGGCTTGTGAAGAAAAGTATCACACAAAACTAAATGCAGTTGAAACCTTGACAGCAGGGACAACTGAAGTGAATGAGGAATTTTCTTTGTTGATGCATCTAGATGCCTATGTTATTGTTTTAAACTTTAAATGTTTTCTTCACTTTCTACAGCCTGTGACAGGTTGGGTTCAGAAGTTGAAGGTACAAACTTATCTTAATTTCTATCTTGAGTTTAAGATAATGGATGAGGTGGTTCTGTTAAATATATTTTTATTTTCATTGTTGTTGCCATGGCTTATATATGTTGCATCTTAGAGTAATGTCCTTGAATTAAGTGAATAATGATCTGCGTGTCATGCACGGATCAAAAACGAGTATTTTGAAAATGTAGTTACGGTAATGACAACTCGAGTATCGTCTCTCAAGGATTCTTGATTATTAATAATCGAAGGTAAATCGAATTAGGGGGGGTTTTTTTAAGGTCGATAAAAAATTAGAACAATTAAGCGATTAAAATAAGTAATTATGCAATTAAGCTAAAAGATTTATCTATTGTTTCGGTTTCCCAACTTATCATCGATTCACATAATTTTCATGCCCTAAGCGGATTCTAATCCCTTTTCGATAATAGTACCAATTAACAAGCGCAAAAGATCCTATAAGACCTATATTCCTAAATTATGAATTAAGCAAACGGATTAAATCTTCCGTGAATTAAGCAAACACGAAAATTGCACGAATAAAGCAAACGCGATAAAGTAAAGGAATGATAGGTGCAATCGAAATTGATCAATATTGTTCTATATAATTGAATAAAGCAGACAAAATATATAGCATAATATTGAAAGGGAAAAGCAATTGATTGAAAATTATAAAACCTTAAGGTTGCGGTGGAAACCGATTACAATAGACGAATTCTCATGATTAGTTCTCCATTTGCGTTCTTTCAAGCGTAAAAATAAAATCATGAATAGTCAATGTGTGTACAGTACCGGGCTGCTAGGTAATATGGGAAAACCAAAAACTCGTTTACAACCCAATTGGGTCAAATACATAACTCATACCCAATTCTAAATGACCCGAAACTAAATAAAACTAATGCAGCTGCTTCAAACGAAATTCTGAAAAATATGACTCCGAATCTGACTTTGACTCCAACAGGAAAGTTGTAGCTCTCTCTCTTAGATTTCCATCGACTGGTAGAACGCCTCAATCAGATTCCTGGAACTTCAGTTATGATCATTTCCGTAAAAGTTGTTAAAGCTGAAAATTAAGTACGAAAATCAAATTAAACCAAAAATAAAATAAATTAGAAAAACAAATTAAAATATAAAAATAAACAAAGAAAACTAAAGAAATGTTTAAGTGCAAACATGGGAGATTGTGCATTAAAATGTATTGATCAAATAACTATTAAGTACTATGATTAAAGAATTTAACATGATAGGAAAATAATTAAGTAATGTCCTTGAATTAAGTGGATAACTAATAGTTCATTCAATACATATAACACTAAAGTTGTGATAATCATACTGATGTTGACAAATGGATTGTTTGTGCAATACTGGTTTAATACATATGGAGCTAAGGACTTAACACAGAAAAAGGTATTGATTTTTGTATTTTTATCATTTTCGGTTCAGCAAACCATTTTTTACTTCCATGATTTTATTAGTTCACAATATTACAACCTAACAATGTTTTTTACACGTTTTCTACTTCATCATATTGTTTACACCAATTTGTTACATCAATTTCTACTTCACTTTCTATTTTTGATACATGAACAGCCCAATAATCAATTTGTATAAACCAAAAGGACAGAATTGCTAACTTCACTTTTTTAAAACTTGCAGGCTTTATAAACTTGCTCTGACGAAAAAGAATGGCCTGCAACACAATGGGACTTTTTGTATACGACATAATACAAATCAAACTATGTCTTTACTATGAAAAGATTAAAGATTAATTACATGGTAATTTAATTATACCTTAACCAATAATTTGGTTATGATAAAAACCATTATAACAATATTCTTCCTATTATTTTTTTAATTGAAGAAAATTCGTAATATATTTTACTAAATTGATTGATACATAATTGGTTCTGCATTTCTGTTTGATATTTTAATTATATAAGTATGTTTTTTCAGATTTTTCTGGTGGAGGAAAGAAAATCATGTACGTTATAATATTTTTACATTATAATATTATAAATTTATAATATTTGAATAAATATTTTTCTGTGATTCATTTATGCATTTTTAAAAAGAATTATGTGAATTTTTAATTAAATCAGTTATTATGAAATAGGTAATGTAATTTTGTTTTTGTTACATTACATCAAGTATATTTGTTTACTATTGTTGTTAATGTTAATAATAAGTTGGCATTGAAAGCATCATTTTAATTATATATACACTACAATATATAAGTTTGTTTTTGCCATGAGTAAGAAGTTTTATAGGATGTGTGTCTTAACCGTTTTCCATGCGAGTCAATGTACTTCTCTCTTATTCATAATAGTCAATGTCGTGTATAAGAAATCTTTAGAGTTAAAGTTTAAATAAAACATCAAATTATTGATGGAGTGATTGAATTTAAGGAGAAAAAAAAGTAAATCATGTTCGTGTGATTTTAATTTCAACAACAAATTTAGTTAGGTAACTATAAGGAAATCATGGTTAAATTGATTGTGTTGTATGATGTATTGATGATGACTCAGCTAAGGTTTGATCTAATCAATATGTTAGATTGAGCCACTAAGAGAATGGTTTTAATTTTTTGTCCGCAACCGCAATTGTAGTCGCAATATTGTTGATGCATAGTCATTGCAACCGCATCAGTCTGCAATTACAGTCTGATTTGAAATCGTCTTTTTACATTAGATATCATATCAGACAATAAGTTTTTTAGTATTTCTATCAAAAACTTAAATTTTAGAGCACAAACTCAATTTTCACGTGAAATCATAAGATTAAGTATTTTTAAGTGTTTTTTAATGATGTATTTCATATTTTTCTCAATCAAAACAGTCGTAATGTGCATCGCAGCAACTACGATAACCACGCAACCACAATTTAAAATCATGGTGTAGAATCGATTGTAACTTCAGATTAACAACCCTGTATACTCTATTCTATTTATAATTCAATTCTCTTTTGCATGTAAAAAAAGATATTAAAAAAAAACGAGTTGATCTCTTTATCTAAGAGAGTGATGATCTTAAGATTATGGGTAACTCTCCTCCGATCTTGTTTTGTTTAAAGTTGTTCTGAACCCTTTCACTCTCTTTATTATTAGAGAGGTTCCCATTTATGAGATTGGTCTTGCTGAGCCGGAATGTTATTAATAATAGATATTTTTAGTTCAATATTGTATACAAAAATCTTGTTTGATATTCTAATTCTATGAAGGTGGTTAGTGCATAGTAGGAATAGAGAAGTCAAGAGAAAAGATTAAAGAAAAACAAACCGATCTTGAAATAAAATAAATAACAAGCATTGATATTATATCAAAACAACCATGCCAATGAATACCATAATTTTATTGATATATCACAAAATAAAAGACAGTAATAAATAACAAGCATTGATATTATATCAAAACAACCATGCCAATGAATACCAAAGGTGTAATACAGCGGAATCAGGATCGAAATTGATATAATGAAAGAGGCGATGAAGGGAGAATTTTTCAAAAACTTATATATTTCAACTTAAAAACCTTGATTTACAAAAGAAACTTAGATCCCTTTATACAGGGAAGCTAAGGCTTACTATTTAAGCCGGTAACAGCTACTTACAATAGCCGGTAAACTACTAAACAAGTTGTATAATTAATGTCGGGTACTCACTGGGCCCCATCGACACATCAATTATGACAAAAACAAAAAACTTTTACAAAGGAAAAATAATTGCATACATTTATGCCTAAAGATAAGATTATTTCTCCAATAGTGCTATGAAATGGCAGACAAGATAAGATTCCTTCTTGTCTTTATTTCTTTGTCTTGAGATTCTCTTGACAAAATAAGATTCATTCTCTTGTTTTTATCTCTTTGTTTTGAGATTCTTTTTTGTTTTCATATATTTGTTTTTTTCTTTAGACAAGATAAGATTCTTTTTTTTTGTCTCCTTTTGTTTGTCTTTGGATTCTTATTTCATTGTTTTTCCTTTTGTTTTTTGGGCCATAGATTGAATCATTGCGTCCCAGAAATCCTCTGCAGTATGGTCATCTGCTTGAGCTTCTCCTGCCAAGCAGTCAAAGTTATGGGAATCAATTGATCCCATGGAAGAGCTGGTCTTCATAGATGAATCTTTCATCTTTTGCTGATTTTGTTGGGAAGGTGGAGAAGAATTGGTTCTTCATATAATCCAATGCTCTAATCATGATTTCATCTTCCGATTCATTTGGATATTTTCTCTGGAAGAAGTTCTTCAAATTTCCCATAGACATTTGTTGGGAACTTTGCTCCTTGACCTTATTATTTTGGTCTTCAGCTATAGTTGTTTGAATTAAAATTACTTTGTTCTGAACCTCTTCGGAACTCATTTTGTTCCACCATTTATAGAAGAAATTTCTTTCTAAAATGGGGATGTTGAATTTATCTTGAGATATGGTGACTGACCATCTCCATATCCAAGGAATCTGAAATTTGGCAAAGAACAAAAATGGACATTGTCCAGTGATCAAATTGTTAGATAAAATATTTATAACAAGTGGGCTATTGTCGCACCAGGGATTGTATAAATCCAGTAATTCTTTGGGTAATATTTTCAAAGACAGACCAAATTTAGTCCACCATTCATAAAATCAATTTGGTATAGGTTTATTAACTATCTCTGGGTTTATTGAGAAAAACCAAGAGTGCTTATTCTTAGGATTTTGATAATAAAAAGCTTCAGTAAAAGCTTGGACATAGTCTCAGTAATTAAAGTAAATATATTTTCCTTCTGCAATTTTTATTGCTTTTTCACCATTTGGGTTTAGACCCCATTCTCTAGGTAACAAAATTTTGTTAATATGACATTCACTGAAGTTTATAAAACTTTCAGGATTATTGTTCTGGTAGTGGTGAGTAAATGTTACCGATTCGGTAATAGTTAGAAGAATTTCTAGGTGAGGTCTAGACTTTCCATAAAGACCTGGATATCCTATTGATTCGGGGTATCTAACTTTGATAGATCATCCATCATTTGGATTAATCTTAATATCTTCATCATCAATATACATGATTTTTTCAGTTATTGGAATTTCAAAATAATTCATTTGCTCTTGAGGTGGGTTATTAACCGCAACTTCCTTGTATGAAGTATTTTTATTAGAGGAGGAGGAAGGAAAATCTTCCTTTTTTGATGAAGATGCAGGCAATTGCTGCATTTTTCTACCTTTGTAGACTGTAGTCAAATCCCCTATTAGAGGAATGTTTGATTCTGACTAGGGTAACAAATTGTTACTCCCTCTTCCACCACGACCACAACCGCGGCCTCTACCCCAATATGGGGTCATCATTTTTTCCCTGCAAAAATTCACGAGTTAGATAATCAGTAAGTGAATTATTCTCACATTTAATGTGTTGAATATCAAATTCAAACATATATAATTGAGATTGCCAGCTAGCAAAGATTTGCTTAGCAACTAGATTTTTAACATCTTTTTCAATAATTAATTTAGCTGAGCTACAATCAATTTTTAATAAAAATTTCTTATTAAGAAGATCATCTTGAAATTTAGAAATGCATTTTATAATAGAAAGCATCTCTTTCTTAATAGTAGAATATTTTGCCTGGGTAGGATTCCATTTTTCAGAAGTAAATCTGACCAACACTTCTTTTGATGTATCAGGTATTATTTGTTTGAGGATTCCTCCATAGCCTAAGTCTGAACCATCACTTTCAACAATTTTAAAATACTTAGGGTTAGCAAGAGATAAACAAGGCAAACATTTAACTTTATTTTTAATTCTTTGGACTTCCTGAGAATGTTCATTTGTCCAAGGGCTAGGATTCTTTTTAAGCCTAGCATGTAATATGGCAGTATCTTTAGCAAGATTTTCATAATAATCTGCTATGTAGTTGAGACTACCAAGAAACCTTTGTAATTGTTTTTTATCTGTAATAATATTGGGGAATTTAGAAGCAAATTCAATACTTCTTTGTATAGGAATTATAGTTCCTTGGTCAATTTCATGACCTAAAAATCTAACTTTTGTTTGAAAAAGTTTCATCTTAGAAGCAGATATAACTAGTCCATTATGCTTAACTAATCCTTTGAATATTTTTAAATGTTTAATATGTTGATCTATAGTTTTAGAAAAAACTAAGACATCATCAATATAAACAATTATAAATTATGTATAAAGATTAGAATTTCAAAATATTTTGAAATTCTAAAGGGGCATTTTTAAGGCCAAAAGGAAGGACATTCCATTCAAAATGTCCAAAAGGTACAGTAAATGATGTTTTATACTTATCAGATTCATTAATCTGAATTTGTCAATAACCAGATTTCATATCAAACTTAGAGAAGATTAAAGCATTGTTTAATTTATCTAAAAGATCTTTTTTATTAGGAATAGGATACCTAATCCATTTTAACACTTTATTAAGAGGTTTGTAATTTATAACAAGTCTAGGGACACCTCTTTCTTTTTCAGCAGCATTATTGACATAAAAAGTTGTGCAACTCCAAGGAGATTTGGATTTTCTAATTAATTTTTTCTCTAAAAGAGATCTATTTCTTTTTTGCATAAATCCAAATACTCATGGTTCATTTGAGCAGACCTAACTTTAGTGGGAATTCTGACTTTCATTAAAGTAATCAAGATAAGGTAAAGAAACAACATGTTTCTTTCTATCCCAAAATGCATTAGGTAAATCATTGCAGATTTCATCTCTAAACTGTTGATCAATTAATTTAATTTGATCTTGAATTTCAGGTTTTTTAAGTTGAGAAGTGATATTTAATAAATCCACTTCTTCTTTAAGAAAACAAATTTGTCTTTCTTTTTTAAGAAGAATATCTTTAACTTCATTAATCATCCTAGTATGAGGATCAGTAATAAATTCAAAAGTGATTCTTTTATTATTGATAATAGAAGTAATTCCCTTTTGGTCAACATTAACCAGAGGCATAATTTTATGCAGAAAAGGAGTTCCTAATATAATTCTATGAGTTAAATTTTTTACAATAATAAAATGAGTAGGTAAACAAATATCTTTGTTACAAACATAAGCATTAGACAGTTTATAATTAATTGTAAGTTTATCTCCTCCAGCTTGGGTAAGAGACTGTGTAGTTTTATCAAAATATTTAGTGGGAATAATTCCTTCTTGAAGGCAATTTAAATCAGCACCACTATCAATAAGGGCAACTTCATTTTCTAATATGAAATTTTTATTAATAACTAAAGTTATTCTAACAAACCATTTTTGAGAGGTTACTTTATCAATGAGAGAAATAAATTCATTATTATGTACAGGATTACTAGTTGAAGCTATTTCTTCAATCTTTGAATTATTAGATTCTAAAAAAGTGAGTCTTTGAGATAAACCATAGTTTTCTCTTTTAATCTGAGATATTTCAATTTTTAAGAGATTTATTTCTCTATGTAAATCCATAATATAAACAGGAGTTTCACGGATGTTAGACTGTCGAAATCTAGACAAAACCTCACTTAATTGGTAAGGTGCTTCTGTAATAATAGGAAAATCCTTTTTTGAGTTTTCTTGAATTAAGACCTCAAGCATTTTCCTTTTTAATTTTTTATCAGAAATGGATTTTATAGCTTTTATAGCTTCATCCTGTTCTGAGGTTAAAACATTTAACTCATTCATATCAACGATTGATTTCCAGTAATTTAATTGATTACATTGACAATCATTATTGTCAGAATATTCAGAAGAGCTCTCATTAGAGGATTCATAAATCATATTTATATCTTCTTCTGAAGAATAATTTTCAGAATCAGAATTGAGAAGTAAGACTTTTTCTAATTGAGAACGTAATTGTTCATCTTCTATCTCATTAAGAGTTTTTTTAGTCCAACATTGGTTGACATAATGGCCAGATTTGCCACATTTAAGACATGTTATGTCAAGCCTTTTGGCTTTTCTTTTGCCTTTAGGATCAAAAGATTTTTCTTTAGGTCTACTTTTATTGTAGTGACTCTTTTTCTTATTTCTATAAGAATTTTTATAAGAATTTTTTGGCTTTATCCCTATAAGGTTTATTGCGGAAAATTTTTCCTTTTTTCTTTTTACTATCTAGAGATTTTCCTAGATCAAAAGCAAATTGTTCGCAAAATTCACCAAGTTGGTGTTTCTCATAAAGCTTTTGCTTTTTAAGTTGATTTCTAAGTTTTATGTCATTACATAAAGCTAATCCTTCATTAACACAAGTGTTAATTATATGACCATAAGTAAGGTCAGAATAATTAATATTTATCCCATCATTTTTCTGTCTTAAAGATTGTCTAACCTTTTCAGAAAAGAAATGGGGTAATTCATCAATAAATTTTGCTTTCCAATGCAAAGAATTGGGATTGTTCAATTGATAAACTCTTGAAAGAAAAGTATCCTTATACCATCTAAAGTGGGTAAGAGAAGGACACCTAAGGTTTTGGAGAAGTGTTTGGATTTTTTCTCCAATGGGGACATTGGTTCCTACAAAATGTTGTAAGATGGAAAGACACAGAGTATACACTACATCTTCTTCTCCTGTGGTGGTTGTAGCCACAATGGTGCTTGTACTGGTTCCTGGCTCAATCTTAATGATTTTCTTGTGATTAAGAATTCTAATTTTTGAGATTCAGTGAGATAATGATCCCACCAGCCTCTAAGTTGGCCAACAAATCATGTTGTTATAAAGGATGCTATTGAACTATCTGAATTTCCATGTTGCTTGCAAACAGTGGAATACATGATCATCCTATGGATTGTATCTATAATTTGTTTGTCATTAAGATCATCAACATTCCATTCATAAATGGCTTTTCCTGAATAAGAATTTTGGAAGGGTTCTGGTTCCTCAAAGAGCAAATCTTGTGGTGAGGGACGTTTATAATAATACTTTTCTATGGGTTTAGAGCATGCATAGACAGGGTTTATACTATTAGTATTATTAATGTCAAGGTTACTAATGTCTAAATTAGCAAACATATCAGATAGTTGATCAATATGGTTTTCGTTATTATCTTCAAAATAATCTTCCTGAGACATAACTGTGATATTAAGACCTTTCAACTTTTGTTCTAAAATACGAACAAATTCTTGACCATTGGTTTCCATTTTAAATCCTTCTATGGAAACAGGAGGTTGCACTATAGGAACATCTGAAATAGTGGATGTGGATATTTGTTCCTTAGGTTTATTTATGTGGTCAATATTGATATCTTGACGTGCTATTTGTTTTTCTAAAAGATCTTTTATGGATAAGAGATCTTTTTCCAAAGAGATAAATTGTTCTCTTAAGCACACAAGGTAGGCATTAGTATAATTCTGAGACCTGATGACGGAATTTAATTCCTTAAGAGTAACTTGATTTTGTTCAACTCTTTGTAATTGAAGGTTAAGATAAGGGGTAGCTTCAGTATTTTGACTCAAACTTATTGTTTGTTCAAGGGGAAAGGGAGATTCTATTATTTCTCCTCTAATGTTTTCCCAAGGTCTTTGTAAAACAAGGATTTCTTCTTGTTTTTTACTTATAAAGTATTTAACAAACCATTTAACAAAAGTAACAAAGTCTTGCTCAAAGCTCATTTGAGTGTAGTATTCTTCTTTAAATTGGGTTAATTCGGGTTTTGAAAAATTTTCAAAAAACCAATTTCTGAATTGAGTGTATCTCTCATGTTGAAACTCATCATTGACGAGTTTTCTCAACTTACTACCAGGGGAATAATCTAACATTATAACTGGAAATCCATATCTGACAGAGTAGGTGATTCTACTCTTAGGGTATTGGGTTTTTGATAAATCCCTTGGGGAATTCTATTTTTGCTAAGTCTTATATTCTCAACTTCTATTTCTTCTCTTATTTGAGATGTAGAAGGTCTAGGTAATTGACTAGAAGCTGTATAAAATTCACTAACTGAGTGTCTAGCAGATAGGGATCTGGGAGAGACCATGTCTTTGGGAAGTTTATTTCATCTCACTTTATCAATCTATTGGTTGCAACATTGGAAGTTAATAAATCGGTTTGAACCAAAGTAGTAGTTCCAGGGAACGATAATTGCTTTGTTTTAGGATATAGCATATTCCTATGATTTCACTTCCAAGTTTGAAGTTGTAACCGTTAGTATGAACATTTTTCAGTTTTAAAAACCACTTTGAAAAGGTTGCTTCCTTGTTAATAAAAGGTTAGGAGAAAAAGTTACCTGCTTAGTTTTAGCTAAAAGCTTAATCAACCTATCACAACATAAATTTAGCCACTAAATTTCATAACAATTTGTTTAATGAAGAAAATTACCTTAGATTTGGCAATCCAAGCGATGATACCAAAGGTGTAATACAGCGGAATCAGGATCGAAATTGATATAATGGCAGAATCATGCACACAAGTCAAAACAATCTATCAGCATTCATACAGAAGTTCATTAAGAAAGGATTAAATTTATCATTGAATCTCCTGGATACTACTGATTAGACAAAAAGTGGACCTTTTGAAAGTGAGGTGCAGCATCAAAATGGCTACAACATCATGTCAAACATCAGCAATTTTTCGTACAAAATGTTTAAATATCAAGATAACCAGTGAAAATAGAAAAGACTCAATATCCACACCACTGTTGCCTTCAAGCTGCCATTAAACACGAGGTCACATTATTATCAACTCATAAACAAACACTAATAATGTCATCATGGTGCAATCCTGAGTGGGTCGCGTGGATAAAGCGATGTTTTGCGAATGTTATTCAGGCCACAGAAGAGCATTACTACACGCTCCAATCCTACTCCAAAGCCACCATGTGGTGGTGCACCATATCTGGAAACCATGAATCATTTAGCTTTCCGATAGACAATTTCTTAAACCAAAAATTGAAAACAAGAGGAAGTGGTAAAAAGTAATACCTGAAAGAATCAATGTAAGTAGATATTGTTTTGACCTCAATACCGCAAGCCTGTGCACGTTGTTCCAAAAATTCTGGCACGTGAACACGCTGAGCTCCTGAAATTATCTCCTCGCCTGAATGGAAAGGAATACACAAGTTCAAATCAAGAAACAATTACCAAAGCTCATGCGCATATGGAACTACACACACATGATGAATTGTGCACTAGATTGTAATACCAAAACATTGCATGATAAAATAACTGTGTCTACTTACCACGAATAAAGACATCAAATGAGTTGCTGTAATCTGAATTGTCATAGCAAGGCATTGTATAAAATGGCCTTATAGCCAAAGGATACCGGTGAAGAATATAGAACTCTGTTCCATACCTATATATAGAATTACAGTCCAGAAACAATTTTAAACAATATCCTCAAAAACAAAGACAAAAAAAAAATTAGTTGTAAGAGATTTGAATAGGGAATTACTTTTCTAAAACGAGTTGGCCTAGTTTCCTTTCTGCTTCAGTATTCAAGTCACCAAAAGGTTCGATTTCAACTCCAACTTCCTGCAAAACAAAATCATTACTAGCTGCACAACAACACAACAACAGTACATAATATAGTTTCACAATGAAATTTATAATATTGTTGAGAGTTGATAATCTATAAGATTTAAATGTGCACAGGATACAGCCTATGGTGCATAAACTTCCACCCCTCTCTATCTCAATGTTACAACATTTACAAGGATAAAATGATTAAAGGTTCGAGCATCGCCGCCTCATCCCATCACATTTGTTTGTTTATCTACAGCATTCAAGTTAATTAGTTGAGAAACATTTAAGCTTACCTTGAGCATCTGAATACCTTCTTCATAAGTAAGCCGCAGAGTTTTTCTCAGATACTGCACATTCATAAAGCTATAGTCAGATCATAAAATGTAATAATGCATTCATTTGCACCTAATACTAAGACATTACACAACAAAAACATCATCTACTCACTACAAAACAAATCATTTGAACAAAATGAAACTGATAGTGTGGTAAATAACAAATCCCATGCATAAGACAACCAAGAAGATGTACAAAATAAACACCTTTAAAGGTTCAAATGGATACTGATTTGCCACAGCTTCGAGATCCTTTTTACAATTTTTGTTCAAACTGTCAAACAAACTGACGAACAATCTGTCAACTACATCCATAACCTGCCAATAAAAACTAAAATCATCAGTAAACCAAGTTCTGTCCCTCAAAAATTTCAAATGCAAACACACAAAATTTCAAATGTCAAATGTACCTCAAAATAATGCTTCTTAATCTCCATTTCAACATCAAGCCCTGTAAACTCGCACAGATGTCTGTGAGTAAAGGAGTCTTCTGCTCTAAACACAGGACCAATCTCAAAAACACGGCCAAAGTCAGCACATATTGCCATTTGCTTGTGAAGCTGAGGTGACTGAGCAAGGCATGCAGGTTGCCCTTTGTAGTCTAGTCTAAAGACAGCAGCTCCACCTTCACTAGATCCAGCAATCAACTTTGGAGTGTGGATTTCAACAAAGCTTTCAGCTAATAAAAATTGTCTGAACGCCTGCCCAACATCGTAATCATGAGATAACCAGATCATTCAGCTTAGTTCATCAGATGCCATTTATTCCAACAAACTTACAAGTAACATCTATGATTCAAAGAAACAAAAGATAATAAACTTGTCAAAATAACATCAGAAATAACAGGCTTTACATTTCCAACTTGAGACTGAATGCGGAAAATTCCTTGATTAGCTGGTGTTCGTAGATCAAGTACTCTAAAGTTCAATCTTGTATCCTGATTCACTCGAACAAGTTGTTCACCAGCCTGCACCAATTAAAAAATCCCCATCAATATTCATATAAATAGAGGTGTAACAGGTCTGTGTGGTTTGATTTTGAGGAGGATGAAAATTAAACCAATCAAAAACAGGTTGGTTTTTAAATTGTGATATGCAATAAAGAAATTGCAACTGAGACTCGACAACCTCATCTTTAATCAATTAGTTTGATTTTAAATTGTGATACGCAATAAAGTAATTGCAACGGATACTCCACAACCTCGTCGTGATTGAAGTTTTTGCTGCAACTTCAATTACAACATTGCTAGTCAGTAATGAATGTATATACCTGAATGGCCTTCTCAATTTCAACTTCACTTCTGGCAGCATCCTCAAGATTAATCGGCAGAGTAGGAACGGCCTTACTTACACAGTGCAGTTTGCTCACTTGAATTTCAACCTGTAGAAATAAAACCACACAAAACAAGACCATCATGATCATAATGATAAAAAACCTAAACAATCAAAATTTACAAACTCTAAGCAGCAAGAGAACAAAACCAACCTGTTGGGTGGCACCTTTAATTGGCGCGGCCGGAATGGAAACCACACCTTCGACATCAACTATAGACTCACGGCTGAGTGCAGCCGCGAATTTCACCATCTGCTGACTCACTGCATCAGGTTGTGCCTGAACCAAACACTGTACGGTGAAACCATTTTCTCTGATGACCAAAAACGCCATCTTCTTCCCCACTGGTCGAATAGTTTGTGTCCTCCCCCGGATTTTGACCGGTTTGTTCGCCACTGAATCATCAAGAGCCTCGACTCGGGTCCACTCGTTGACATCAACAGAGGTCTTTGACTGGATCTCAATGAGCGGGACGAAGCCATAATTAACGGCAAGGGGGTCATCTTCAACCGAGAGACTCGATGCAGCGGCAGTGGCGGCGGCAAGCTCTTGTTTGCGGCGGAGCTTCTCCTGCTTTGCAGCTTCCTTCTTAGCGGCTTTTTTGCTTTGCGCTTCTGATGAGAGCGGCGGTTCTTGAGACTCTGAAGACATGATTTTTCCTGAAACAAACAATGAGAAAAACTCAAATCTTAAAACTCAGAAAACATCAAATGGGAAATCGAAATAATAACTATGGAAGATAAGTATATGAAGAATTAGAGAGAGAAATTGATAAAGTTACTTTGTTTCAAAAAGAACGAAAATGGAAATGGTGTGTGGAGGAAAAACGCAGCAAATCGCGAGTGAGGGATATATTTATCTCAGTATCGTCGTAGGAGAGATATGAGAGAAGGTCTGAACAGGGAGGTTAATAGGTTGAGTGAGACGCCGGAAATTGAGTTAATAGGTTGGAAATTGAGTATCCCCAAGATCCACCGCCTCTCATTGGACCCAGCTGTTAGTGGGCCTTGTGTTTTTCGCTAAACCCCTCACCTCTTGAAGGCTTTACCCTACACCCCTACACTTAATCCCATACCCCCACATTTAATTTTTTTTGACCAAAATGTCCTTGTATAGATAGTTAAAAAATCAAATTTTCTTTTCATTTTTACCATTCGTCCAAAGTTACAGAGAGAAAAAAAATTTCAATTTTCAGAAGTGTTTACCGGAAGACTATAAGTAAATCTTCCGGTTTGATAATTTGTGTACCGGAAGAGTTTTTGAAAGTTTTCTGGTACCAGAAGACTTTATGAAAGTCTTTCGGTATGATGGTTTGGTTTTAAAATGACTTTCGGAAGACTTTGATGAAGTCTTCCGGAATGATGCGTTTTTACAAAGTGTTCCGGAAGAGTTTCATAAAGTCTTCCGGAATGGTGTTTCCAAATATTGTGTACCGGAAGACTTGAAGAAAGTCTTCCGGAAATTTTTTTTTTTTTTAATTTTTTTTAATTTTTTTTTAATTAAATAATTATTTTATTGTTTTTTTTTTCAGTGGTACGTTCACGAGGCAGAGATGGGAGGATACCAGTTCGATCGATGGGACGAGGCGATACGTCGAGTAGGACACGCGCAGATGATGTTGGTACATCTGCAACTGCAGCAGATCCTGTAGGATATCCTGGAGGTCCGTACGATACCAGTATTTTGGTTTCGTATGAGCATCATGTGGCCAGACGTATATGGTTTGGTGAGGTAAGGAAATTATAATTTTTTTACTACTAGTATAAAAAAAAATTGAAATTATAATTATTTAGTTTTAAATAAAAACCGAAATTATTAGTAGCTATTGTATAATTTGTTTAATTTTATTTGATTTCAGGAGAGAGGGGCAAAGAAGGAATTGAAGGTGGCAGGACATGGGTTGAAGTTGACACAAATGGTTCCACAGCAGCTTCCACCGGAGATTGATGCTATCATGTCTAGGTCCGGTTTAGCTTCTTTACAGAGATCAAGTTTGAAGAAGATCGATGCAAACTTGGTTTCTGCATTTGTTGAGAGGTGGCATCTAGAGACATCTTCATTTCACCTATCGTTCGGTGAAATGAGGATTACTCTAGATGATGTGGCATGTTTGCTTCACTTTCCTATCAGGGGGTATTCTAGAACCCTCAACCCATCAGTGAAGAGATAGCTATTGAGTGGGTCGTTGACTAGCTTGGAGTGTCATCGAGAGTGGCACTATTCCAGGTTCGTGAGTGCAGAGGTTCGTACTTCAAGATAGAGTGGTTATATGATCGATTCGTAGAGCATCGAGCAGCTTCATCATAGGCATATGCGACCAGATGTTATTTGATGATGTTAGTGGGTTGCACGATCTTTGCGGATAAGTCGTTTACACTTGTGGAGGCACGATACCTGGCATTATTTAGGGACTTGGATGGGTTGTCCAACTATAGTTGGGCAACAGCTGCATTGGTGACATTGTATAGGTTTCTTGGAGATGCGTCCATGTTTAGTTGCAAACAGCTTGGTGGTTATCCGACTCTCTTACAGGTATATATTTAAATTCAGTTTATTGATATTTTTTTAAGTCTAATGTTAATTTTATTATGTTAAAGGTATATATTTAAATTCAGTTTATTGATTTTCTTTTAAGTCTAATGTTAATTTTATTATGTTCATTATGTTATATTTAATTATTATGTTATTGTTTTTTTAACAGTGCTGGATTCATGAGTATTTTCCTACACTTGGGAAAAAGGAGAGAATTGGATACCTGCTCAGAATTGTGGTCTCCCGCGAGCGATGAGGTGGACATACAAGCAAGGGGCGTTAAAGGTGGATGAGTTGCGACCTATTATGGATGAGCTGACACCGACCGATGTCATATGGCGGCCATTCGAGGATCATAGAGTTCATCTTCTTTTTGATGAGATTTCTCTATATAGGGGTTGTTTGAGGTGGGGAGATATTATTGTTCCATACATGCCTGACAGGTGTCTTCGACAGTTTGGATACCATCAGTACATTCCACCTGCACCTATTGATCCTAGGATGGCTGGTGATATTGATGTTGAGTGGATTAGTTACATCCATAGTGTTGGCCAGGTGATTCGTTCGGCTGCACTGGCGACTACCCCATTTGAGGTAGAGGATGGATACCTTGAGTGGTATTATCGTGTTTCGCATCCTCGATTGGTACCGCCTACCCATGATGAGCCGCCAGTTGCATCTATTCCTGAGTACGATGCGGGACCATCTGATCCTGCATGGGGTTGTGTGTCTACATTGATTCATCGCTACCTTCAACAGAATGCAGCTGAAGAGGATGATCCACATTTTGTTGATCTGTTTGCAGCTTTACGTATTGCTTGTTCACAGTGATGTATAGTTATGTTTATGTCATATTTTATTGATATTTTTTAGACTTGGTTTCTTAATATATTGACATTTGAACTTATATGTACGATCATATTTATGTTATATGTTATTTATAGTTTTTCGACTAAAAAATTGAAATTAAAATTTAATTCCATCGACTATAATTCATAAAGTGTAGCAAACATATAATATAATTCATGAATAAAAATGAATAACATAGTTTATAATTCATAATGTGTTTGTAATATAGGCGTAAGTTGTTGCCAATGTTGTAGACGTGCAGCAAATTCTACCATCCATGATGTTGCTGTTGGATAACGAAAGTTCTTCCAATCTGTTGTCACTGGTGGCAATGGAAATCCTTCTTTCATGTTAACCTATATTCAAAATTAAACAATACATTATTTAACATTACTCAAATAATTTACTAATAATATCAAATTATAACAATGTTTACCTGAATCCAATGATTTGAGTTTACAAATCCAATGCAATAAAATGAGACATTGGGTGAGAATGTAGTTGTCATAGGGAAGAAAGTCAAACATTCGACTCCTAAACAGACAAGTACCATATTATACCGATTCGCAATCACGTAACCCATATTTGGTAGAGTCAACCATTTATTTATTGGTTGAGAACCACTTCCCTCTATCTTCAAAGAATCTCTCACTTCAACTAACCAATCAGCAAATAAATTGGCATATAAAGCTGATCTTTCATTATGTATAATTTCCAACTCTAAGTCCCGACGAACCATTGGCCAACCATCTTCAGCATAACCCCGCAATGAAGCAATCACTCTAAATCCACAATTACCATCTGACAATACGTTGACTACGTCATCAATAAATGACCTAATATGATAAGGAAATTGAAGGATGAATCGTTTAGATGATTGTGAAGTTTGTGATAAATTTAACTTCTTTTTCACAGGTTGTGATGGTTGAGATTTCTTTTTTGAATTTTGTGATGGTTGAGATTGTCGTTGTGAAGATTGTGATGCTTGATCAACATATTCATGATACGAAGGATCCCTGTAAACATCATACCCTTCAGGTTTTTTGTCTTTTTTCTTAACTCCACCTTTTGTTTTTATTTTTTCAGGTGGTGCTAACAAAGAAGTCGTTGTGGGAAATGCAAGTTCATAAACCCTACTATGTAATGCCCTTCTTCCAACAACATCTTGTGACCTATACCTTTTCCATAACTCATCCATTGCAGATTTCATACCCACATCTGATTCCTCATCTAAGTCTTCTTCCAACTTAATTTCCATACTTAGTTTCCTCCAATGTACATGCACAGCCTCAATTGGTATCGGAATACCACTAATTCTATACCCTGCCAACTCACACGCGCAAGGTAATCCATAGGTTGTTCTAAGAGTACATCGACATCTGTCCTTGTTAGTTCCAATATAATCAATTATAGTTAACTCTTCAGCAACGCGCCTCAATGCAGCTCGCGACACTGAAGTACGTAAATATGTGTAAAATGGACTTGAATAGACATGTGCAACTTCATACACACTCTTTTGAAAAGAAGCTCGAATGTTGCTAATTTGTATCTTTAAGTTGTCATTCATGGCCTCCCAACATTTGACCATGTCACCTATACTGTTTCCCAACATTTGCTTTAACTTCCAATGAGCAGACTCAACCCTATAATAATACATATTTAAACTAAGTAAGAAAAATACAAAATTCACAAAAAATATATTTTGGGATCTAAATTAAAACATACCAATTATTCGTCGTGTTACCCATTTGTAGGACTCGATTAATCCATGCGCAAACAAACCTTTGTCTATATGGTGTCAACCATGTGTCGTTCACGTACTCAAAAAATTTAGGACAATCAACACACTCTTGCTCAAGTTATTTTAAATGTTGAGCATACTCAACCTCATCACTAGCCCATACAACATCCGTCCATAATTTGTCAATTGACTCCTGCATATCAGGAGCCACTAATAGTTTCCTTTTTGCACCAACATTTTTGTTAATGTGAAACTAACATAGCAAATTATTTGTCCGTGGAAACACAGTCTCAATGGCTTTCATCAAAGCAAGATCTCTATCTGTTATCATCACTTGTGGAAATAAATCTTTCTTCACAAACAATTGTTTAAGCTTATCTAACACCCAACAAAAAGTCTCAGTCTGCTCAGACTCAATATACACAAATGCGACAGCAAAAGTCAACTCGGTTGATGTCATGCCAACAATTTCAAATAAAGGTTGCTTGTATTTGTTTGTCTTATAAGTGATATCCATAACTAACACAATAGGAAACATATTCAACAACTTAACTGAATCTGGATGTGCCCAAAATATATCTTTAATAACTTCAAAGTCGTCTCTTTTTCTACTCCAATAAACATAACCTGCAGCCTCGATAAGCTTAAACAAATGTTGTATCTCACTTCTAGGACCTCTTATCTCTTTTTCCATCATACTCTTCTGCTTGTATATTTGCGTGATTCGAGTGACACAATCTGGATCTCGCTCGTACAAGGAATGCAATATATTTCTAGGTGCAACCTTTCTCTTTGTTAAATCAGCAACATGTTGCTTCTGATCCGCTGTTAACCTACCAACAAATAAATGACCTTCTAATCTATCAGGTAAATCATGGTTATGAACGCCACATTTTACATCAATCTTCCATCCAGATCCATCTTTTGTCGGAGTTGATCTGATCTTAAATGGACATCCACATTTTTTGGTCGCACTTTCTATTCCACTACGAATATCCTTGTATTTCCCACCTTTATCGCAACCAAATATTATTTTGTTACTTCTTCCTCTCTTGCCTGTTTGTGTATCTGAACGAGTGATGATGACCGTCACTTTATTTCGTAATCCGGTGTCTTTAACCCATCTTATCACCTCATCTCGTGTACCAAATCTCTCTGACGTTGTAAATACATCTGATGTATTCACACATATCGGTTCTTTTTCGTATAAAGGTACTGCACCTACAAAATAAAAATATTTTTTTTATAAAAAATTTTAAAAAAAAAAAAAAAAAAAAATTACAAACCGGAAGACTTTATGTAAGTCTTCCGGTATTGTATCTCTTACAATACCGGAACACTTACATAAAGTCTTCCGGTACACATATTCAGGGATACTGGAAGACTTAATAAAAGCGTTCTGTTCCGGAACACTTTTATTAAGTCTTCCGGTGAGCAAACATTACAATACCGGAAGACTTACACAAAGTCTTCTGGTATGTTAATTAACGTACCGGAACTCATATTAAAAGTCTTCCGGAACGTGTTTTTTGGGTCCAATTTTTTCTAGAATCTGACGGTCTGACACAAATGGTAAAAAATAATAATAATAATAATAATATAATAAAATATAATAAGGTTATAATGGGCATTTTGAAAAAATTGTAGGGGTAAAGGAATGGATGTAGGGGTATATAGTAAAGCCTTATCCCCTCTTCCTGATCTTTTCCAAGCCCATATTAGTTGTTTCTCATTTTTTTTTATAAATTAAACCTTGTATCCCTACAATCGTCCTCATACCCATATACTTAAATTTTTTTGGACGAAATTTCCCTCATATAAATAGTTTGTATTTCGAAAATTTTAACTTTTTCACCTCATTTTTGTCAGACACGTTTTTTGATCAAAAATTCACTATTGTCATTTTTCGCTCCCGGATAACCAAGAGAGGCTACATCCGGTTCTTCCATTTGCACTCCGGAAAACACCAGTAAATGACATCTGGTTCATGTTGTTTTTATATTACACACCGGAAGTAAGTTGAGAGTTACTTCCGGTTCAGCAAGGTTCAACACCAGATTTAGCTCTTTAGTTATATCCGGTTAAGAGGATTTGGAAAATACACACCGGATGTAGCCTCCTAGCTACATCCGGTTGTGTTTCGTT
The DNA here is from genome assembly GCA_963966055.1 of Lathyrus aphaca. NCBI lineage: Eukaryota > Viridiplantae > Streptophyta > Magnoliopsida > Fabales > Fabaceae > Lathyrus > Lathyrus aphaca. The sequence continues at coordinate 285,699,179 of OZ014519.1, read as the reverse complement.
TATGTTTTTTTTATGTTTTTTTTATTTGTATAATTTTTTCTGCTTTTTTTCCAGTGTCTCGAATCAAAGGGCGCGGCAAATATATTCATCGTCGATTGCCCGATGGAAGGACAGTTCCTACTCATCTGTATCAGCAGGAACTTGAGGCACTTCAGCCTGCTAATCCTGTTGTGCCTCATGTTCCACCACATCCACCATTCCCCAGAGGACCATCTGATACCTCACTTTTAGTGAGGTACGAGAATCACGTTGTTCGACATTTATGGGATGGCGAGGTAAGGCAACCTATGACCTTTCAATAGTGAATAAATGTTATTTTAATTTTTAGTGGATAATGACATATAATATGTATCTTTTTCAGAAGAGACGACCGAAGAAGGAGCTTAAGATTGCTGCACATAGAAGCAAACTTATAGGATGGGTTCCACGGTATCTCTCACCTCAGATTGAGGAATTGATATCTCAGTCTGGTATATCCTATCTTCAGAGGACCAACTTGTCTAGGATCGATGCGAACCTCGTATCCGCATTTGCTGAGAGATAGCATCCTAAGACGTTGTCGTTTCATATGTCGTTTGGCGAGATGACCATCACGCTGGACGATGTATCCTGCCTCCTTCACATACCTATTAGAGGCGAGTTATGTATCCTTGAAGAATGGATTACTGACACTGATGTTATCAGTCTGGCTATTCGTCTGATGGGTATTCCTTTGGAGGATGTAGCCAAGGAGGTTTGTGTTTCTAGAGGTCCATATTATAGACTTGATTGGTTGAAGACTCAGTTTGTACGTCAGCGAGCTGATGTGAGATTTGATTGTGCATCCAGGGTGTATATGATGTTGATATTTGGCTATACTATTTTTACGGATAAGACTTTTACTCTTGTAGAGTCAAAGTATTTACCGCTGTTTGAGGACCTGAACAGATGTGGTAGATACTGTTGGGGAGCTGCTGCATTTGTCACACTTTACAGATACCTAGGAGATGCTTCATTTTATTCGTGCAAACAGCTTGGTGGATATGACACTCTTCTACAAGTACAAATATTTTATTTTAAGTTACTTTATAATTGTATTTTAATTTATAATACTTTTAACTGATAATTTTCATATTTTGATGACAATGTTGGATTCACGAGTAATTTCCAACTATTGGGAAGAGAGGATTCTCGAAGATTTCCGGTGTTTGTAGTCCACTTCCGAGGGCGGTGAAGTGGTGCTACAAGTAATCGACGACGAAGGTTGGATAGATCAGAGAGCATTTAGAT